>OX246754.1:130782679-132207512 GCA_945910035.1 Brachypalpus laphriformis
CAGAAATAGCGATATCCACAGAGACCTTGGCATTAAAACAATCGAAGACGAAATTCAAACCTACGCGAGAAAGCATAGAAGTCGACTAGAAAGTCACGTAAATATTACAGTCCTCGAACTTTTGGAAGAAAGAAATTTACTGCGCCGTCTACAAAGAACCAAACCTTTAGACCTAGCGCGATAAGTAACCGCGTCTAAACTGCGGAGCTGGCAGGAACTTCTAATGGAAAGGTACCTGCAAAACGTCATTATTTCGCGAAACGAAAACTACTTGATAAGTCGAATACTTAGTTGTAGTAAAAATAAAAAACAAGTCTGTTTTGAAGGGAGGTTTTTTAGTGGGTAAGAATCCCACACTACTATGAGCACGCGCTGTCGATCCTCATAGTGTCTTGTTGAAGATTTTCACCTACCCTCGGAAAAAAAAAAAAAAAAAAAAAACCTTTACCAGAACCGCCGTCACCGATACCAGAACCGTCATTCCCGTCGACATCAGTGCCGCCAGAGTTGCGAAACAGCAACTTGTCGCCACCGGCAGATGTCATACCGCCGCCGTCAACGTCATCACCGTTACCAGAACCGCCGTCACCGATACCAGAACCGTCATTACCGTCGACATCAGTGCCACCAGAGTTGAGAGATGCCAACTTGTCGCCACCGTCAGATGTCATACCGCCGCCATCATTGCGAAATGTTACACAAACACAGCCAGACGAAAAATCAATCCTGTTGCCATTTCCACCAGCAAGTTTACCGTTACCCGTTATGCCGATTATTAACACAGGATTAGTGAGACCATTGCCGACACAAGAGAGCGAGCCCTCACCATCAATAGGCTCAACCTTAACCATGGCCAAACCGGCACTGTCAAAGCCACCGCCATGGCCTAAGGTCGAAGTATTCCTCTCACCGTCGCCACCACTAACACGGACGTCACCGACGTACATCCGATTACGATGGTCGCAGCCCCGACCGCCTGAGTTCCTGCAGAAACCGTCATCATTAGTGCTATGATTAGTTTTTTTTTAGTCTTAATCTTTTTAATCACCCATTTTTTTCTTTTTTTTCTTCCTTACAGGAAGAACAGAGTGACGACGAGAAGGTTCTCGCCTGACGAAATAGAGGGGGAATGTAACGAAGTGACATGTTCCTCTCTACCAGCCGAGACGAAAAGTAAAAGGAAAGCTAGTATACAGTCAGGCAGTCTGCGTAGGCCGACCCACGGCGATAAAAAGAGTTCATACCTTCCGGCACTTGTGCAAGTGCCGAAGACTACCATTAGGTAGACGGGCGGAGCATTGCATACTCTCAGGCACTTCGCAAGGAATATGAGACACGAGCAACAACAAAAGACCGAGAGATACAAACAACAACAAAAGACAAGGGAATTTTTAAAATTCACATTTCGTTCCCACGGGAATTATGCATATAGCAGAGGACATTCGATGCAGTTGTCAGAGCTTGCTCAGTGGTAACACCGTGCCAACAGACTCTCCCGAATTCGGCAACCAAAGTGATACTTTGGTTTTGGTTCCCTTTTGTTCACAGTTGCGAGTGAACACCCAGTTAAAGGTCCGCTGCTGACCAGAACCGGCCAAGAACCGATTAAGTTTCTTCCCCGATTTGGGGTTGACCTTACCTGACTTTTAGCGGATTCTGCCGCTAGTCCTCCTTTGAGCTTACGCTTAAAATTACCCCTCGATAAGCAGTCCCTCCCCGACAGCCGGACTACCAGTTAGCCCGGCTCCCCCAGCCGGACTACCAGTTAGCCCGGCTCCCCCAGCCGGACTACCAGTTAGCCCGGCTCCCCCAGCCGGACTACCAGTTAGCCCGGCTCCCCCAGCCGGACTGCCAGTTAGCCCGGCTCCCCCAGCCGGACTGCCAGTTAGCCCGGCTCCCCAGCCGGACTGCCAGTTAGCCCGGCTCCCCAGCCGGACTACCAGTTAGCCCGGCTCTCCTTAGCCGGACTGCCACTTAGCCCGGCTCCTCCGCCGGACTACCATTTAGCCGATCTAGGGTGTGGACCGCACGCCCGCAAACCCGACCACGAGACGCTGCGACACCAGAAACCAGCCAAGGAGTGCCAGCCCGAGCCTGAGCTTGATCTTAAGCATCATTAAGCCGTATCCAGCATCACCGCATTAAGCCTTATAAGGCGATATTAAGTATTATTTAAAGATTGTTAGGTATAAAAAGTGTTAACAAGAATCCACCATGCGTTGTTAAAAATTACATTGTAACGATCTTTAACATCTCTTTAATAAAGTACCTCTTTCCCAAAGTTTTAGGGTATTTCTTTGGGTTGACCCTGGAGCCGGCTAGCTTCACCTCACCCTTCGACAAAAAAGACCTTTACAATATATCATAGTCCCCCTAGTATGTCTTGACTGCGAATAAGTTATTATGGGAGTATATCCACTTATTTCAAATTCACACTTTTTAATGTCCTTGGTAACACGCGTTTCACTGAGTAAGATTATTTCCGGAAATTCATGCTCCTCAATGATGACTTCTAATTGCTCAATATTGGACATAGTACTTTGAATATTTAAGTAAATGCACCTCGTTTTCGAAGTTGGTTGCTAAATTCGCTTGTTTTTCTCTTTTTCAAGTTTTTTATTTAGGACACCACATGTTTTATCGAACGCATTATGTTCAGTTGGTAATTCTAACCTATATTCTCTATTTACATAAGTACAGTTTACACACTTAGGTTTAAGAACACCAATTTTGTCACAGTTTTTGGAAGAATGCTCTTCACCACAGTGAGCACATGCCATTTTTGCAGTACACTTAGACGAATCGTGATAGAAACCGAGACATTTATAACACCGTTTGACATAATATGCGACAAATACACGACACTTTTTCCATCCTAACCTTACAAAACCATCAGACATCACTTTTTCAGCCACTTCCTTATCGATTTCTATTATTGCACTATATGGGTCGTATTTATTCTTATTTTTTGTTATTACCTTAACTACAATATCACAGCTTATTAAATATTCATTTTGCTTTTTAAGTTGGGTTACTAAATTCTCTTTTGTTGAATATTCTTCTGAAAAGTTAACTAATTTAATTCTAGGTTTTCTCAACGCTGGCACCACCGCATTGTACTCATCACTTAATTTATCTTCCACCTCTTTTCTAAGTTTTTTAATAGAATCCTCATTTTCACATACAATCATCACTGATAGTTACTTGTTTAACTTCATCACAAATCTGCTCGCTTTGTTTTTTGAAAGTCTCACTCAATGCAGTTATTTTCTTTACTTCTTTCACATTTCTCTCACACGTCTCTTGAGCGGTTTTCATTACTTCTAACCTTTCGGTATAACGCAACTCAATAGCTTCAAGTAGACTTTTGATTTCAATTTCACTTCTTCTTAATGCATCCTCAAATTCACTTTTGTATTCTTTCAAGTAATTTGAGTTTTTTTAACTGCCTCTTGCACATCCTTAAGCACCAAGTCCACATTATGAATGTATAGAATACAGTCTTCGCATATGAACCTGATCATTTCATTCCTATCGAGGATCCCACTGCTGGTTCGATCGAGACCACTACACGCGAGGTGGTAAATTTTTCCGCACACTCCCGCGCATTGTATCCCGGATTCTCCAGAAATATTGTTTCGGCACTTAGCACATAGACTCATTTTATCAGAATTTTAGCCACACTCCAATAATGACACCTTTGTGTGCTGTTTTTCTGAATTTAAAAATTCTAATGCTTTTTATCACTAACTAACACAGAGCGTTAACTCAATACGTCTTGACGGTTTGAATAATTTAACTCAAAGAATTTAACAAAAGAGATCGCATGATAGCGCGTCACCTTGTCTAAGACCTTTCCTGACATCGAACGGTTCGGTGATGTTCTTACCGACTTTGATGGAGCAGCGAGAGTTCTCCATAGTCATTTTGCACAAACGGACGAGCTTGGCAGGGATGCCAAGACTAGACATGGCTCTGTATAACTCGTCTCTGTACACGCTATCATAGGCAACTTTGAAATCGATGAAAAGGTGGTGCGTATCGATTTTATATTCATGGGTTTTTTCCAAGATCTGCCGTAGTGTGAATATTTGGTCTATGGTGGACTTTCCCGGCCTGAAACCGCACTGATAAGGACCTATCAGGTTGTTGACGATTGGTTTTAGGCGTTCACATAGTACGGCAGACAGTATCTTATATGCGATATTTAAGAGACTTATACCTCTGTAGTTGGCGCAGTTCAGAGGTTCTCCTTTCTTCAGGATCGGGCAAACGATGCTGAGGTTCCATTCATCGGGCATACTTTCGTCCGACCAGATTTTACAGATGAGCTGGTGCATGCTCCTTACCAACTCATCTCCTCCTGCCTTGAAAAGTTCAGCGGCAAGGCCGTCGGCTCCAGCTTTGTTGGATTTGAGTTTAAATATCGCTATCCTCACTTCATTCTGATCGGGTTGACGGGAATCTTGACTGCCATCGTCACTGTTGAATGGCTCATTCTGGTTGACAGCGCAATATTGATCATCATCGCCGTTTAACAGTCTGCAGAAGTGTTCCTTCCATATTCTCAGCACCGACTGCGATTCTACTACTATGTTGCCATTTTCGTCCCTGCAGGCTTCTGTTCTGGCTTTGAAACCCTGGCATGTTCTTTTTACCCTTTGGTAAAATTTTCCAACATTATTCCTGCAATAAAGTCTCTCAATCTCCTCGATCGAGCGCTTCTCATGCTCTTTTTTCTTCTTTCTGAGAAGTCGATGTTCCTCTTTTCTCCTGCGCACGTAGAGCTCGTAAGCAGCTCTAGTCCTTCTATGCAGCGCCGCTTTGAACGCCTCTTGTTTAGCTGCATGCGCTTGCCGGCATTCCTCATCAAACCAGGGGTTTCGTTGTGGTGGGCGAGAGAAACCCAGTACATCAGAGGCGGCATCTCTGATGGCTTGTTGGCAACGCTGCCACTGGTCTTCCGCATTTGCTGCTGGCGGCATAGGACTTAGATTGAGTTAGAAGAAACGCGATCGGCAAAGGTTCTGGCGGTCTCTTGCGATTGTAGCTTTTCGACGTCAAATTTCCTCACAGCATTTCGTTGATTTCGCTCCGTTGTGGATATCCGCATTCGTACCTTGGCTACAACTAGGTAGTGATCCGAGTCCACGTTGGCTCCTCGGAAAGTACGGACACCCAGAATACTGAAAGAGTGCCTTGCGTCGATCGCAATGTGATCGATTTGGTTGACAGTTTTTCGATCAAAGGAGAGCCATGTTCCTTTGTGAATGTCGAGACGTGGGAACCGCGTACTAGCTACGACAAAGTTTCGCCCCGCTGCAAAGTCGATTAGCCTGAGTCCGTTGTCGGATGTGATGTCATGCAGGCTGTGCTTTCCGACCACGCTACTAAAGACGTCCTCTCTTCCTAGCTTTGCGTTAAAATCACCTAGGATAATTTTAACGTCGTAGCTAGGACACGTGTTCTCGCTATATCCTACAAAAATACCGAGAACTGATTTCTTGTCCCATTTTTGTCTTTTCTGCTTGGGAATATGCACGAAAGCTTCCGAACCAAAAATACGTAGATGGTCATTCTTTGGTTTTGCCTTCCACCACAGTTCAAATGTGCTTTTGCCAGTCCTATTTAAAACCTAAGTCGCTGTGCTCACCGCTTCTGCTCATAATCTCATGTTCTTGGCATGAAGCATGGTGGTGGTATTTGGCGCAACAACTCTTTAAAGTGCCAGGGCCTAGCTTCTCGCAACCACTCATGTTGTGTGCGTTATATTTTCCACACGAATGGAAGGGACCTACAGTTTAATGCCGACTCCGAACGGCGAATTGAGAAGTCTTTTCGTGACAACAATACTCTCGGATGTTTGTCAGACGCTCGCGAGAGGTGGGACCGTGAAAAAACTTTTTGGTGTTTTCTGGGATTCGAACTTGGAACCTCATGCGTAGTGATCCGACACACTAACCACTTACGCCACGGCGCCCACAGCAGAAGCATGGTTCGCACAGCTTCAACAATTGTCCGCATCTCCCTTTCTGCGGAGCCATTTTGTTTCGGGGTATATGCAACAGACAATTGATGTCTTATATTGTTTCTTTTCAATATTTCCGAAACGTCTTTGTTGACATATTCAGAGCCGTTGTCCGTCCGAATAGTTCTTATGTCATACCCAGTTTCCATCGTTACATCTCTTTGACTTCCGATTTATGTTTTATAAAATATACCTTTCTGTAATGTGAGTAGTGGTCCTTGAAGAGTACAAAATATTTAGCGCTGCCAACGCTCGTCTTTTCCATGGGGCCACATAAGTCCGAGTGGATTAATTCTCCGGGATGTTCCATTTTAGTTTCGCTTTGCCCGAAAGAAATTCGTTGTTGTTTTCCAAAAACACATGCGTCGCAGAAGAAGTTCGACTTTGTATCGGGAACAACGATCTTGTTTTTTGATGTCCCGTTCGCTCGTGCCACATTTTAAGACTCTCAGTGCGAGCAACATTCACCGAAGCTATTTCAGAAGGAATATTTTTAACCTCGACCTCAAACTGCATCTCAAAAATCTTCTTGCACCTTACTCCCACTACAACGATAGTATTTCCGTCCAGAAACTGACAAGTCGTGTTGTTGAATTTTAAAATTAAGCCCGTATCCAGCGCAGATCCTCGCGAAAATAAGTCGACACGACTTATTCCCAATAGGCGCCAAAATATTAATGTTGCCTCTTCCGTATACCTTGAGAATACGACCATCACCAATTTGAACAGAAATAGGAGTTTCTAGCTGTTGATATTTAGTGAACCATTCTTTGTATATGGCCATATGGTCACTGGCACCAGAATCCAAAAACCATCTTTGACCCGCATCTACCTCACTAGTCATTATAAAAGCCTCACTGATAAATGCACTGCGTTTGTTTTCCTTATCCCCATCATTAGTTCCGCCGCTTGAATTTCTTAAAGGACAATCCCTTTTAAAATGACCTGTCTTATGACACCAAAAACATTTAAACATCTTTTTCTTCGCAATTTCCCTACTGAACTACGAGCACCACTTGATTGAGTTTTTCTGGCAACAAAAGCGGCCCCCTCCTTACCATCCCCTTGCTGAGCTTCTAAACGCTGATAAGTCAGTGTCATCAAGATTTTGGTTACAATCATTGACTCGGACACTGTCTCCCCAGCCTCCTTCAGCCGCTGAGCCAACTCCTCGACTCTGGATATATGGGATGCCATGCTATCCGTTGCATTAAGTGTTAAGCCATAAAATTGTTGTTTCCCCCTGTGGGTTAGGGGTCAGAATATACCCACGGTAGGCATGCCTGTCGTAAAAGGCGACTAAAATGCCAACCCGCCGTCTTTCTTTAGATTACGGTACTAAAATTTTATGCAATGAACACAACAAACGGTATTAATACCCCAGGTGGCAGCCCAGTTCAACTGGAAAATCCACCCTCGCAAGAGGCATGCTCTACGGATTCTGGGGAGAGCTATTTATTGCACCAAAATTTAATAAACCCATTTAGGAAAAGCTCGAGGCTACAAAGATCTCCGCCTCAAAAGACTTCTCTTAAAGCGCAAAATGTAAGTCTCGCAAACCCGGATGTGTTAATTCGGGAAACGCAAACCTTGGAAGAGAGTACTCTGAAAAATGAAAACGCCGGGCTCCGTAAGAGGCTCGACGAAATGGAGCTGTTGTGTCGGGAGCTCAAAAGCAAAGTTGAGAAACTTGAATCAGAGAATAAAGTTTCTTTGCTTCAAAACGAGTCTTCAAAAACTCAGACAGTTACTCATAGTGAGCCTTCTCCGGGTAGCCATCACTACAGTACGGACGAAGAAGAACTCGCTCGCGAAACGGATTGGATACTTAAACGAAGACCATCTAAAAAACGCAAGGCCGGCTCATCGCCCGAGATTGTTCCACAACACGAACCTAATCGGAAAGCGCAGCCAAAATCTGATAATCTGTAGGCGTTGCGGACTACAATTCTTTGAGGAAAATTTTAAAAACAACGATCGCAACTGAATTTAAAATAACTTCCTTGCGAAACGATGCATGGAAAATCAAGGTTAATGACGCTGAGGGCTATCGGGCTGTATCTCATAAGCTTAACAATGAAAAAATTCAATGGCATACTTACGAAAACAAGTCTGAGAGACCCTTGAGGGTCGTAGCTAGAGGACTTCATCCATCATGCGCTAAAGAAGACGTTATAGGTGATTTACGCGATAGAGGTTATAACATTCTTGACGCCGTGAACCTTTTAAAAAAGGAGAGAAAACGACCCGAGCGTGGAGAAGAACCTATAGTGAAACGTAAACTTCCGCTTTTTGTGCTGTCATTCGATAAAATGGAGAGCCAGGAAAAGATATATAACATTCGTACAATCATGAGTATGGTCGTTAAAATTGAGCCGCTACGTGTCAACACGAAGACCATCCCTCAATGTAAGCGTTGCCAAGAGTTTAACCATACACAGGCGTACTGTCGGAAAGAGCCGCGCTGCGTTAAGTGCGCTGGAAAACACTTCGGAAAATTGCAGTTTGAGCAAAAATGAAAAAGCAACTTGCGTTAACTGCAAAGGAAGGCACCCAGCAAATTATCGCGGTTGCGAAGTCGCTAAGGAACTACAGATGCGACGGAAAAAATCGTACGGGGAACGAAATCAGTCGATCGGGCTCCTACGTCGATAGAACGTATTGCTAAGCAGACTGAGCGGGCTCGTAAATCAATTGTTCAAACTACTAAGCCGACTGAAAGGACGCTCGAATCAGCAGGGCAGACTCTTACAATAGTCAACCAGCCTTCTGAGCCGATTAAACGTACGTCAAAGTCGTACACTAAAAAGGCTGAACGAAAAATAACCTCGGATAAGCCAGCGAACCCCGTACGTCTGACGTATTCTCAGGCTGCAGTCAAAGGAACCAAACGAAACGACGGTCCACCCTCTGATCCGTTGAATGAAATTCTGAACTGCATGTACGCTAAGTCCGAGGAACAATGTGAAGTTAACAAACGGATTCTCGAACGTCTTAGTAACGTCGAAAGCTTTTGTATGGCTAACCTTATATCTAAATCTAAGTAAATATGGACGCTTTGCTTAAAATAGTAACATGGAATGCAAATGGACTCTTACAAAAATCTAACGAATTAGAAATGTTTCTAATAAGAGAAAATATCGACATATGTTTGATCTCCGAAACCCATTTAACAAGGGAGTCGCAAATAAAGATAAGAGGCTACGCTGGTTATCACGCCTATCATCCTTCTGATAGAGCGCGGGGCGGTTCGTCCTTATTCATTAAAACTAACATCGAACATTCGGCCGATATAAGCATAGAGCTGGAAAAACTGCAGTTGTGCGCGGTAAGGGTTAAAAATAAACACCTGAGCTACAATATAGCATCTGTTTACTGTCCGCCGCGATGCTTACTAGAAAAAGATGACTACTTTCGTGTCTTCAATGACCTTGGTTCAAATTTCCTTATTGGTGGAGATTTCAACGCGAAGCACACCTTCTGGGGTTCAAGATGTACATCTTCTAAAGGAAAAATTCTCTACGAAGTGGCATATGAATTCGGTTGTTGTTTTTATTCGACAGGAAAACCGACCTATTGGCCAAATGACTCACAAAAAATTCCCGATCTTATCGATTTTTTTGTTACAAAAGGCATTTACGAGAAGTTTGTCACAGTCAAAGAATGTTTTGATCTCTCTTCTGACCACTCGCCGGTAATTTTATTACTTGGAGAAGCGCTGATCAAGAAAAAAGGACCTCCAAGACTCACTAGCAATAGAACAAACTGGGAGGGCTTTAGAAATGATTGCGAAACAAATATCGCCTTAAATGTATCACTTAGAACACCTTGTGAACTAGAGGACGAAATTGATCGTTTCGTGCAAGCAATTCAAGAGCGGCATGGAGAAACACTCCTTCTAGAAGCTATAAGATCGACCGCAACGAAAAGTATCCCAGAGAAATCACTGAACTGGTGAGGGAGAAACGAAAAGCACGAAAGAAGTGGCAAATCACTCGTGCACCGCAGCATAAAACGGTCCTTAACCGACTATGCAATCGGCTTAGAGATAGTATTCGCGAATTTAAAAGCAAAAAGATAGCGACCTACCTTGAAAATCAAACTATTCGCTTTGGAAAGCGCTAAAAGGCATCCGGAAACCTCAAATGCAAGCACCACCAATTCGGAAAATCGATGGAAACTGGGCCAAGAGCGACAAAGAAAAGGCAGAACTTTTTGCTTTGCACTTAGAAGAAACGTTTAAGCCGTTCGACGGCCCGTCGTTAACGCCCGACTCCCCAGTCACGACATCTGACAACTTTAAAGTAAAAAAAGTTGCATTGATTGAACTGAGGGAAGTGATTAAAAATTTAAAGACAAAAAAAGCTCCGGGTTACGACTTGATAACGGCGCAGGTAGTCAAGGAATTGCCGAATAAAGCTATTATCAAACTGCTATATTTGATCAACGCTTCGTTCAGATTGCTTTATGTTCCGAGGCAATGGAAAGTCGCCGAGATTATAATGGTCCCGAAACCAGGCAAACCGCTAAATGAGAAGAAATCATATCGGCCTATTTCCCTATTGCCGGTTATCTCAAAAATATTTGAAAAACTTCTTTCCAAACGTCTACAGCCCGTAATCGACGAAAGACGTCTCATTCCTGACCATCAGTTTGGATTTAGAATTAAACATTCTACAATTGACCAAGTCCACAAAATAACTGACGTGATTGAGAAAGCTCTGGAAGAAAAAAAGATTTGTTGTGGTGTATTTCTTGACGTCTCACAAGCTTTCGATAAGGTTTGGCACGAAGGCTTGGAGTGTAAATTGCAACGACTACTGTCACGGCAACTCTTTCTAATCTTACGATCGTATCTCACCGAGAGACTCTTTCGTGTTAAGCACGGAAATGATTACTCTGACTTCAAGGAGATTGCGGCCGGAGTTCCACAAGGAAGTGTCCTTGGCCCGCTTCTATATGTACTCTACACACGTGATATCCCGCAGGAAAGAAACTGCATCGTCGCCACGTTTGCGGACGATACGGCGATAATGACCACGGGCGAAACTATTGAAGCAGCAACTGGAAAGCTGCAACATGCTATTAATAAAGTCCACGCTTGGACGAATTCTTGGCGTATTGTGCTGAACGAAAGCAAATCTACTCACGTCAACTTTACCTATAAAAAAGTGGATAGATTACCTCTATATCTTAACTCGGCTCAAATACCGTACGCGAACGAAGCGAAATATCTAGGAATGACTCTAGATGTTAAGCTTAAATGGAAATCACACGTAAAAGAAAACGCGACGAGCTAGAAAACAAATACCGACAAATGTACTGGCTACTCGGAAAACATTCGATGTTGAGCCTACATAACAAACTGCTTATCTATAAGCAAGTGCTAAAGCCAGTGTGGACGTATGGTATACAACTATGGGGTTGTACCAAGAAAAGCAATAGAAACATCATTCAGACTTTTGAAAATAAAGTTCTCAGAACGATCGTGAACGCACCGTGGTATGTACGTAACGAAGATATTCATCGAGATCTGGGAATTCCCAGCGTCGTCGAAGAAATAACAAAATTTGCGCGTAAACACAAAGATCGTGTTCACGGCCATTGTAACCGTACCGTCATTCAACTACTTGACGCGAATGCGAATAATTCAATTCGTCGTCTGCAAAGGATAAAACCTTTTGACCTCGCGTCATAGTATATGCCGGTCGCGAAAAAGGCAGGAACTATCATTGGAATTTAACCTGCCTATAGTTCTACATTTCTTTTAACTTCGTACGAACATTTGTTTTTTTTTTTTTTTTTCAAAAATCACGTGTATCGTAAGCGAAAATAAAACTGCTGGATAAGCGTCGGCTTAGTTGTAGTATTACTTTTGAAGAGAGGTGTTTTTTTAGTGAGTAAAAATCTCACACTACCATAAGCACGCTCGGTCGGACCTTATGGTGTCTTTAGAAGATTTTTCACCTACTCTCGGCAAAAAAAAAAAAAAATAAATAAATAAAATTATTGTTGTAGCAGATGTAAACTTGTGGACGATTTTTGTTCATACACTGAATGTAGTTTGTCCCACATTTCCTTGGAACTAGAACAGTGGAAATATGTGCCTCATTGGTTGCTGCCCGACCATAGTAGCAATTACTTTTTGGGCCTGACTGTCGAGTTTGTTCCAAGCCTTCAATTCCACCTTGAATCTAGTCTCCGCTTCAGCATCGATTTCCGACCCTATTTTGAGAAAAACCGGTTTCGCCGTACTTCCAGAAACCACTTCAAAGATGTCTCCGGCATTGAGCAATACTTTAATCTGGAACTTCCATATTGCCCATACCTCGCCGCCTTGGAATTTATTTACACGCACCAGGTTATGTTCCATTTTCTTGACTGCTACTTTTTAAACTACCTTTTGTATGAGTAATCTGGGCCCATAACCTGTTGAAGCCAAATATTTGTTTATAGTTTTATATATTTACTTACATATCCAAATATCCAGATCGCGCAGCAGACGAATTGTTAAAAAAGCCAGCCTCTCCGAGAAGAAAATGAAGGATGAATAAAATTTATTTCACAACAAGAGGTAATACAAAAAGTCATAGGGCATGATTACACCAAAAAGTCTAAGAGGTTGTTTACATTGAATAAATTAAAACTAACACTCTGCAGTTAAAAGTGGACTTCAGGATGAGGATATTTTTATTTATTTTATTTTTAACATGTTTTTTGTTTTTCTCAAATTGAAATTCAAAATAAAATCTCTTCAGAAAATTGTTTGTGGTCCTTAAAAGAACCCATTGTGTAAGAACTAACTTTTGTTCCACTTCCGAAACCATAAAGAGTCCGTCCTTGCCTCTTTGATGCATATACAACATCCTTCGCGGTGACTGTCTTACGCTTAGCATGTTCGGTGTAGGTGACAGCATCACGAATATCATTTTCCAAGAACACTTTCAGCACACCACGGATTTCTTCGTATATCACTAAACTTTCCCCGGACAGCAGGAGCTGCAGCTAGTTCAGCCTGGTTGATTGGATGATAATTTAATGGTGGTTTGGTGGCGACGACTACGACGTTGATTGGGGATGACAAGTTGGAGATGCCTTTTTCCTTCGTGTGTTGTTTTCCTGTAATTAAAAACTATATTAGTGACAATAACACATGCACTAGTAATACAATAAATATAATCACTCACTATCTTGTCTTCCGGCAAATTATTTGCCTTTGCCCTCGAAGTTTCAAGGGATGAAACTTTTTTGGCGCCTACGACGACACTTGGGGTAGAAAATGCTTGAAAATTTTGGAAGCTTGGCTGCTTTTTTCTTCGTATGTTGTTTTCCTGTAATTTAGAACTATATTAGTTACAATAACACATGCACTAGTAATAAAATAAACACACTCACTGACTATTTTGTCTTCCGGCAAATTATTTGCTCTTGTAGTCGAAGTTTCAAGGGATGAAACTTTTTTGGCGCCTACCACAACAATTGGGGTAGAAAATTCTTGGAAATGTTGTCGCCGTTGTATTGTATATCTGTAATTAAAGATAGTATTAGTAACAATTAGTTGTATACTTACTTAAACACTGATTAATTGATATTCCGAGTAGTCAATTTTATTTTGTCCTGTGCGTAGCGAAGGAGCTCTGGAAACTGGTGTATTTCGTGGATTTGTGTCGACGTCGACAACTGACAACTGGGTGGGAAGACTTAGTATTGTTGTACTCTTGTATTCCTGCAATTTAACTGTAATTTTCGTAACAATTTCAGTTATAATATAAACAAATATACTTACCTCTTAGAAAACGTGGGTATTTTCTCCAGTTTGACAGTTGTCTCGTCTCATTATGGTTTCTTTTTTTTGACAATTGACAACTGGAGGCAAATCTCTGGTTTGATAAAAAAAGATTAGTCCAGACAACGTATCTGTCAAACTGGAAAAAATACTCGCGTTTTTTTAGAGGTAAGTCTATTTGTTTATATTGTCACTATAATTGTTACTATTATTACTTTTAAATTGCAGAAATACAACAATAGAAGTGCTCCAAGCCTTTCCCCCTCATCATCGATCATCGACGTCGAAACAGTTCCAGCCAATCCAACAGTTTTCAGATGGCCTTCGCTTTGCCCAGGACAAGAGCAAACATTTCCATCGGAATATCGAATATTCAATGTTTAAGTAAATAAACGACTTACTGTTACTAATATTATCCTTAATTGCAGATATACAACATAACTGCACAACATTTCCAATCATTTTCCACCCCAATTGTCGTCGTAATCGCCAAAAAAGTTTCATCCCTTGAAGCTTCGAGGACAAAGGCAAACAATTTGTCCGGAACACCAAATATTCAGTGAGTTAATTAAGTATTTAATTTGTACACCTACACTTATCACTAATAATACTTCTACATTACAGGAACTCAAGTCGGCTGCAGACTTTTTCGAAGTTTTCATCCCCATCTCAGCATAGAAAATCTTCTCTGCAGCTAAAAGTGCACTCCAGGATGAGGATGTTTCATTTTTTTTTTGTTTTTAACATGTTCTTTTTTTGTAACTTGAAATTCAAAATAAAATCACTTCAGAAATTTGTTTGTGGTCCTTAAAAGAACCAACTGTGTATAAAAAAACTTTCCTTTAACCGCCGAAACCATAAAGTGTGCGTCCTTGCATCTTTAATGCATATACAACATCCATTGTTGGTGTTGGTAGCAGCATTACGAACATCATTTTCCAAGATCACTTTCAGCACACCACGGGTTTCTTCGTATGTCACTGATAGTTATTCCGGGAACAGCAGGAGCTGCATCTAGTTCAGCCTGGTTGATTGGATGAGTTTTATGTTGGTTCGGTGGCGACGACTACGACGACGGTGGGGATGACAACTTGGAGCTTTTTTTCTTCGTATGTAGTATTCCTGTAATTAAAAACTATATTAGTAACAATAACACATGCACTAGTAATGCAATAAACAAACTAGAGGCAAATCTCTGTAGTGAAAAAAAGGAGCTTAGTCCAGACAACGTATCTGTCAAACTGGAAAAAACACACGCGCTTTTTTAGAGGTAAGTCTGTTTGTTTACTTTGTCACTATAATTATTACTAATATTACTTTTAAATTGCAGAAATACAACAATTGAAGCGTTCCAAGTAGTTCCCGCCAGTCATCGATCATCAAAAGTGACACAGTTCCAGCCAATTCAACAGTTTCCAGAGCACCTTCGCTACGCACACGATAAAATAAAATTTATTCCTGAGAATATCGAATAAACAGTGTTTAAGTAAGTATATAACTAATTGTTACTAAAATTATCTTTAATTACAGATATACAACACAACTGCGACAACATTTCAAAGGATTTTCCACCCCAATTGTCGTCGTAGGCGCCAAAAAAGTTTCATCCCTTGAAACTTCGAGGACCAATGCAAATTATTTGCCCGGAAGACAAGATAGTGAGTGATTATGTTTATTGCATTACTAGTGCATGTGTTATTGTTACTAATATAGTTTTTAATTACAGGAAAATTACATACGAAGAAAAAAGCATCGAAGTTTCAGCAAACAGCGGGTTTCTTCGTATATCACTGATAGTTATTCCGGGGACAGCAGGAGCTGCATCTAGTTCAGCCAGGTTGATTGGATGAGTTTTATGTTGGTTCGGTGGCGACGACTACGACGACGGTGGAGGATGACAACTTGGAGCTTTTTTTCTTCGTATGTAATTTTCCTGTAATTAAAAACTATATTAGTAACAATAACACAGAGCTCGAGCACATCGAGCGCTCTCTGAACGTGCTCTGAACCGAGCGTGCTCAGAGCGTTCAGATTACAACTAAGCACTCTGAGTCATTTGATTAGTAATTAGAGCTTGAGCTGTCAAAATATGAATAGAATATCTATTGATAGTTATTTTTTATGTTATATTTACTTTCTGCACCAGAACAACAAATTTCGTCCGCCATTTCAATTGTTTTGTATTTTCTTTTTCTTTGTCCTCTCCTGTCAAACACGAAAAACGACTGTGCTCAGGATTTTGCTCTGAACGCTCGGTCAATTAATCCAGAGCTCATAGAGTCCGCTCAGAGCATGTTCTGAACGAAAAAAGAAAAACGAATTCAGAGCTCTGATGTGTCTGAGCTAAAAAAGAAACACGAATTTTTTTTGACAGTTCAGGCTCTGCTCTGAACTAAAAAAGAAAAACGCCTATTGTTGTATTTCTGCAATTTAAAAGTAATGTTAGTAACAGTTATAGTGACAATATAAACAAATAGACTTACCTCTAAAAAAACGCGAGTATTTTTTCCAGTTTGACAGATATGTTGTCAGGACTAAGCTTCTTTTTTTCAAACCAGAGAGGGTTTTTCAACATTGCCATTCGTCAATTGACAACTGGAGGCAAATCTCTGGCGTCCAAAAATAGAAACCATAATGAGACGAGACAACTATCAAACTGGAGAAAATACCCACGTTTTCTAAGAGATAAGTATATTTGTTTATATTATAACTAAAATTGTTACGAAAATTACAGTTAAATTGCAGGAATACAAGAGTAGAACAATACTAAGTCTTCTCACCCAGTTGCCAGTTGTCGATGTCGACACAAATCCACGAAATACACCAGTTTCCAGAGCTCCTTCGCTACGCACAGGACAAAATAAAATTGACTACTCGGAATATCAATTAATCAGTGTTTAAGTAAGTATACAACTAATTGTTACTAATTCTATCTTAAATTACAGATATACAACATAACGGCGACAACATTTTCAAGAATTTTCTACCCCAATTGTTGTGGTAGGCGCCAAAAAAGTTTCATCCTGAAACTTCGACGACAAGAGCAAATACTATGCCGAAAGACAAAATAGTCAGTGAGTGTGTTTATTTTATTACTAGTACATATGTTATTGTTACTAATGTAGTTTTTAATTACAGGAAAACAACATACGAAGAAAAAGGCATTGAAGTTTTCAACATTTTCAAGCATTTTCCACCCCAAGTGTCGTCGTAGGCGCCAAAAAAGTTTCATCCCTTGAAACTTCGAGGGCAAAGGCAAATAATTTGCCGGAAGACAAGATAGTGAGTGATTATGTTTATTGTATTACTAGTGCATGTGTTATTGTCACTAATATAGTTTGTAATTACAGGAAAACAACACACGAAGGAAAAAAAGCATCTCCAAGTTGTCATTCCCAATCAAAGTCGTAGTCGTCGCCACCAAACCACCATCAAATTATCATCCAATCAACCAAGCTGACCTAGCTGCAGCTGCTGCTGTCCGCGGAAGAACTATAAGTGAGAAAGTTTAGTGATATACGAAGAAACCCGTGGTGTGCTGAAAGTGTTCTTGGAAAATGATATTCGTGATGCTGTTACCTACACCGAACATGCTAAGCGTAAGACAGGCACCGCGATGGATGTTGCATTTAAGAGGCAAGGACGCACTCTTTATGGTTTCGGAGATTAAAGAATAGTTAATGCTTACACAATGGGTTATTTTAAGGATTACAAACAAATGCCTTAAGAGATTTTATTTAAAATTTCAAGTTTAAAAAAAACAAAACATGTTAAAAATAAAAAAATAATAACATCCTCATTCTGAAGTCCACTTTTAGCTGCAGAGAAGATTTTGTGTGCTGAAATGGGGAGGAAAACTTTGCTGCTGTGTTGTGTTCCTGTAATTAAGAAGTATATTAATGGCAATTACACACAAACTATTAAAATACTTAACTTAGTCACTGATTACTTCGTCTTCTGGCCAAATTATTTGCCTTTGTCCTCAGAGGGATGAAACTTTTTTGGCGCCTACCACGACAATTGGGGTGGAAAATGCCTGAAAATGTTGTCGCAGTTGTATGGTATATCTGTAATTAAAGATAATATTAGTAACAATAAGTCGTTTACTTACTTAAACACTGAACATTCGATATTCCGAGGCAAATGTTTGCACGTGTCCTGGGCGAAGCGAAGGCCTTCTGAAAACAGTTGGATTGGGTGGAACTGTGGGGAAAGACTTGGAACACTTCAATTGTTGTAGTTTGACAGTTGTCTCGTCTCATTATAAGTCTCTTAATTACGCACCAGAGGGGGTTTTTCAACTTTACCATTCGTGATGTGGTTTTAGATTCAAATGCACGCACGCAACCCAGTTATGCGAAATTTATAATTAATGTAACTTTTTCTCAAGTTTCCGAAAGATAACCCGAGTTTTCCCTAGGAATCCCTCTACTTTTGCTTTTGTTGAATGTTGTAATCACCTTTTTGTGTAATTGTGCTAACAGTAGACTGATGTTATGCAACTTCTATTAATGCACTTTTCTGTCCGCCAGACATCTTAATTTCGAAAGAACTACACTGCAAGGCGAATTCAGGGTTATCGTCAATAAATTCTCCCTCGGAATGTTTCCCCCGAACAAAAGTTAGGTATCTTCAAAAATAGAGAAAAAAATAATCAGGAACAAATTAAATATCGCGATTGCGTTGAAAATTCTCCTGAATTGTCATTCATGATACATATTTCTTTTCCCCGGAATTATATCCTCTTTTTTGAAGATACCTTTTGTTCGGGGAAAAAATTTATTCACGATAACCCTGATTTTCACACTTTTGAGCTTAATACAAACCGTTCTACCTGTTAAATAGATAAAACTTAAAAAATAAACTTCGTATATTCACGCCGGAAAAAACTTTAAGTAATCTTTTCCAAAGCGGAGGACACCTAGGTCCCTACGCCATTAAGTACAAACATTAAGAAATAAGGGCAGACAGCAGTTAATATTCTTTTTTATTACATTAGCAAAATCACTAGCTTTCAGGTACTTATTGTATCGACTTGGGGATCTTTAAATGTAAACCCTGGGAACTTCTCCATGTCTATTCCGCTTCCACCGCCGTACTGCTTTGCAACACGCTCCAACTCATTTACCATCTCACGTTCTATAGCAGGGTTAGAGTCTACCATCTTCCCGCCCCTATTTAACACAATTTTCCAATGAGATATTTATTTAAAGAATTTAATAAATACCCGCTTTTATTTTTATATTCCTGTACTTTTTCAAGGAACAATTTCTGAATAGGGTCAGATGGTTTGTTTAGGAGAGGAGCGATGGTTGTAAAACCATTTCGGTAGTTATTCCGTACATGTCCGGAATAACTTAAGAAATATTTCTTCAAGATCTGGAAACGAAAATGGGTTATTTGGGTAAAAAGTTATGCAATATTACCATTTTTCTTTCTTTATAACCGGAGGCTGAGCGCAGTGAAAAATTATATAAACTCGACCAAATTACTGGGGCCACTAGCAGTATAAAGTCGGAGACCAACTAAGAAAGAAATACTAACTTTCCAACGGCGTTCCAGTTCTTTAGCTCTAATTTCGATTCGTCTCTTAGCAAAAACACATAACAACAGCACCAGCGAACAGCAACCTCGACAGCCAACAGCAACCCAGCCGTGTATGTGTTAAAATATACCCGAGATAGGCATGCCTGTCGTAAGAGGCGACTAAAATGTACTATCCGTATAGCGAGCGTAGTGTACACAAAAATGCGATGAAACAAAACGATTGAATAGCTAACACGACAAATTGGGAGGTAATGGCTAGAGCACCGAAAAGAAGTGTCCTTGGTCCAATTTTCCGTCTATTGTATACTCGTGATATACCGCAAGTAGAGGGCACTACATAAGCTACATTTCCCGATGACACTACTATCATGGCAGTAGGCAAAGCGGTCGGAGAGACTACTGAAAAATACAGGACGTATTCGACAGATTAAATGAATGAACAAAGATTTGGCGAATCGCACTGAATGAAACCAAATCCGTTCGTGTGAATTTCACTTATAAAAAAAGTAATAGTTTACCAATATTTTCAAACTCACTTCGAGTTCCGTTTGTAAACGGTGTTACATATCTTGAAATGATGCTCGATGCATTGCTGAAACAGAAGTCGCGCGTAAAGAGAAATGTATTGGTTATTTGGAAAATTTTCCAAGCTTAAAGCAAACTGCTTGCAACAACGAGTAGTTGTAGTAAAATAAACAAATTTTTTTTAAGGGAGGTGTTTTAATGAACAAAAACCCAACCTTTCTATGAACACGCGCTGACGGTGCTCATAGTGCCTTATTGAATATTTTCACCTACTCTCGAAAAAGGGCAACAGCACCCAGCATTTCCTTCTTTTTTTTCCTCGCATCAATATTTTGAATACGATGTTCTTCTTTTATCGTATAAAACGAATACTTTATTATTTAAGTAGCGCTACAGTTCGGGTTGAACGTGGGCCTCAACCAACGAGCCTCTCCATTTTGCTCTGATCGAACGTGCCTTTGTTCACATCCCAACTATCGATGCAGATGTACTCTCAATGCGGGGTTAATGGATGTTTCTTCAGACATCGTCGCTAGTTGCATAACGCCAATAAAGATGTATTATAAGGATGCCTTCTTCTCAATTGATTACTTGTTTTCCATTCCTTCGTTTGGCCAAAATGAAACGAGTCGTTTGAATATTAAAGCAACATAACATTTATTCCGACTTCACAACAAATAATAATATGAAAATGAATAACATAGGATGAATACCTAAAGGGATACTTAAATCTACCGACATACCGACAGTCTCTCTTTTGCTTTATTCTCTTTATTTCTTAGTTTTACATTTGCGTTCCTGCAGTTCGGCCATCCTGACTTGTAATCGTCCCGATTTCGTCTCAGTTTTGAATTACAAATCACCCATGTTTGATGCCTTTCACATATCACCTCATATGGAACCTGACTCAATTGGAATCCTTCCACATCCCTCAGCACATATTTATCATTCGGTTAGGCTTTAGCCACTCTGTACGGGCCCTTAAACTTCGGAGCAATCTTTTTACACGCACCGGCGCTACTGACAAAATTCCTTATTGGAACGTAGTCTCCTACCCTATATTCCTTGCGGATCTTACAACGGTCTTTTGTAATTCATTGTAATTCTGACTTTTGACTATCTTCTCCCGTGCTTCAGTTCTCATTCTTTCCAAATCTCTTTCTTTCCAAATCTCTTTCTTCTTCATACCATTTGCATTCATCTAAAACCTCCTTTAGAAAATCTATAACTATCCCTCTCGGTACGGCTCCAAAAAGCAATTTGTTCGGAGTCGCCCCAGTATTTTTGTGGACGGTGTTGTTTAAAGCAAATTCTATCTTTGGCATGACTCCATCTAACGAGAAGTCCTTCCTTGCACTTGTCAGCTTTGCTATCATTGGTGCTAAGCTCCTATTCACACCCTCCACTTGCCCATTGGCTTGCCGAGACGCGGTTGCAAATTTTTACGTGACCAACAGTGTTTTCGTCAAGAAAACTTTCGAAATCCTTTGACGTGAAAGCGCTTCCGCGATCAGATATTAACATTTCGGGGGGGGGGCTATTGGATCTTAAGTAACTCCGTAAGAAAGCTATCACTTCGTTCGTACTAGTCGTTCGTACCGCATATAGCCTGACATACCTGGTAAATGCATCTATTATCAAGAAAACATATTTGTTACAAGCATTTTTCAGGGAGACTGGGCCAAAATGAGTCACGTGTACCGTTTCAAAAGGCACTTTCCCTTTAGGGATATTATGAAGAAGCCCTTCATGTTTTCCAAACCTTGCCGAGAAAACGACACATTTCAGACAATTCGCTATGTGCTCTTTGATCTTCTCTCTCATTTTCGGCAACCAATACGTTCTCAACACAGAATTTGACACTTTCTCAAAGCCCATATGCCCCATTTCATCATGATACATTCTTATTACGTTTTCCCATTCTTATTACGTGTCCATTGGTACATAAAACAAGATCGTTTGCCCTACTTTCCTATAAACCAATCCGTTCCTCATTTTATAAAAAAACTACTTTCTTTCTTCTCCAACTCTTCCCTGATCTTATCTATTATATATATATATATATTTATATATATATTGTAGTATAACTTAATTTTGTAACGTAAATATTTCCAATTCGTATTGCCTAAGCGCGCCCTCTAGGTTTCGAATATGTATTACTCAGGCGCGCCCTCTGCACCCTAAAGACATTTTGAGTTTTGTAACACAAAAGCGAGAGGAGACCCGTGAAGTTAATGGGAGATGATGTCATTCGTTTTTGTGACAGGAAAGAGAAACAGTGTGTCCCTCTGAGAGGATTTAATAAAGAAAGTAATAATTCAAAATCAGCGTTTTATTTGGACATCCGGCGTGGGATTACAACTCAGATGTGGGGTCTAGTCCTGAAAAACATTCAGCTTTCCAATTAAACGTATATTTCCCTAAAAGTCAAGCGAACAATGGTAAACCAAAGAATCACGCGGCAGATGATGGTGGACGCACTGAATGCGGCCGAAATAACATTTCCAGCAAGCGCCACAAATGCGCAATTACGTCCATTGTACGACCAGCTCATCATAAACCATCCAGACGTTATCCACGAGGTTGAGGACAACGTACCAGCCGAAGAAGACCACAACATAAATGTTGCCGATGTACCCGATGTCAACGAGGGAGCCGCAAATGAGGCAAACGATCTTATACAACACCCACCGGCAGCAATAGCCGATAATGCCGGTGACCAGGCACGCCAATTGGAAGAGCAGTTAAATGTTCTCCGAATGCAGCATCAAATATTGGTGTTGCAACAGCAAATACGAGAAATGGGGGGCGGAGCACCCTCATCGAACGACATTTGTGCTCGCCGCAGTGTAAATTTCGACCACATGGAGAATGCACTAAATACATTCACGGGAAAAAGCCATTACGATATCCGAAAATGGTATGAAGAGTTCGAGCAATACACGTCAACACGAGGATTCACACCCGATGAAATGTGTCTGGGAGTAAGCCGACTACTCAGGGAGACAGCAAAGGAATTCCTCAGCACATTGGGGGTGGTCGACTACCAACAACTAAAAGCGGCTCTTATCGAGACATTCGAACGTCAAGTAACTCAGCGGGATATCTACCACCAGTTAGAAAACCGACGAATCCAACGAAATGAGTCATGCCTAGAGTTCGTTAAAGCCATGAAAGCACTTGCGTCTAAGGGTGCTGTTCCAGAAGCAGAGCTAATCACCTTTATCGTCGATGGATTCAACGACGACAGCGCAAATATTACATTAATAAACGACGTGGAAATAGTGGCTAAGTTGCTTTCCAAATTGGACCGCTATGAAAGGAAGTGGAAATTATACGAGTTTAGCACGAAACCCGCCGCAAAACCAACCACCGTCGCCGTCGCCGCAGCTGCTGTAAACAAGTCGAAGCCCGCAGTCATCAAACCAAAGGAACTTTCAGAGGTCCGATGCTACCACTGCTCTAAGTTCGGGCACTACAAGAGCAGTTGCACAAAACCATCAAGACCAGCCAATACGTGCTTCAATTGCAGCGAAGTCGATCGCTTCCATCAGGATTGCCCGAAAGCACAACGTAAACAACAGAGGATTGTTGCCGCGGTCACGAAGGTGCTAGCTGACTACCCGGATAGTGACGAGGAAACAGCAGGTGCTATCAACGCCATACAAAGGGTAAGTGTTGCCTTTCCGAGTGGTCAAGTGAGATGCCCTAAGTTCATGAATTGTTTTTCCATTTTCGATACCGGCAGCGTGATTAGTTGTATCCGCCGTTCCATCGTCCCAAGTGAGACCAAGGGCTTAGATGAATTTGAATTAACGCAGTATTCTGTGATTGGAAAAAACAAAATACACTCCTACGGTATGATTCAATGTATTATTCAATTTCGAAATGAAACTAAAACTGTGTCTATTTTGGTTGTCCCAGATAATGCGATGCCACTGCCGTTGATCTTGGGGCGAAACTTCCTACACTTATTTAATATTCAACTGAGACAAATCAAACCTATCAGCGCAAACGCGCAGAGCCGAAATAGTTTGAATAAAGTTATTTTTTCAAAACATTCATGTATGCCTGCATTTCATTTGACTAATCGGAACAAAGTACTTGGTAATTGTAGTAGCTCTATGTCCCCTTTGCTCGCTGTAAGTACGACTCCCAATAAAACTATTGATATGAACTCGATGAATGTGTTTGCTCCCCGAATTGGTGTCAGTGTTTCTGAATCCGAAGTCCCGCCGATTGAGATTGTTCCGCTGTCTTACAGCGATGATGACCGTATTTCCTCGATTCTCGCCAGTGACCCCGATGAACCGCCGATTGATGTCGATATTTGCCCACGATTGGACGAATGTCAAGCCGATGCTCTGAAAGCGATCATTAATTGCACTTTATTGAATCCAACAGAGATCTAGCGTAAGCCACATGATTACAAAATGAAAATCCGCCTGACCGATGGCACACCATTTCATTGTTCACCGAGACCGTTATCGGTGTTCGAGCGAGCCGAGGTACGGAGGAAGGTTAATGACCTGTTGCAGCGTAGAATAATACAACATAGTAAATCGCCATATGCCTCCGCTGTGGTGTTGACCAAGAAAAAGAATGGCGAATTGCGTATGTGCGTCGACTACCGCGCGTTGAACAAAAAGACAATCCGCGATAATTTCCCACTACCGCTAATCGAGAACTGTATTGAATTTATGGAAGGCAAACGATGGTTTACCTTGATCGATTTGAAAGACGGCTTCCACCAGATTGGTATGGACGCTGATTCGATACAGTTTACCTCTTTTGTAACGCCGGACGGTCAATACGAGTTCTTGAAAATGCCGTTTGGCTTAAAAAATGCCCCGGCCGATTTTCAACTCTTCGTTCATCAAATATTTCAAGATTTGATTGAGTCGGAGAAAGTCGTCATTTACTTGGATGACATTTCAATTGCCACCGCCGACTTTGATTCGCATTTGCAAATTGTTAATGAGGTTTTGCATCGGTTGTATAAAAATGGTCTTGAACCTAGACTGAACAAGTGTAAGTTTGGCTATGATGAAATCGAATATTTGGGCTACCTGGTCAATGCGTCTGGTAACCGGCCCACAAATGTACATCTTCAGTCAATTGAACGGTATCCAACACCGAGGAACCAAAAGGAATTGCACTCATGCATTGGGTTATTCTCATATTTCCGCCGTTTTGTGCCATCGTTTTCGAAGATAGCGAAACCGTTATTAGAGCTTTTGCGAAAGGAAGTCAGATATGATTTCTCTGACGCTTGCGCGAGAGCTTTCGAAGAACTGCGTAACAGGCTAGTATCAGCACCAGTATTAGGGATTTATAACCCCAAAAGAGAAACTTAATTACATTGCGATGCCAGTAGTCATGGGTTTGGATCGGCACTTATGCAGCGCCAGGATGATGGGAAGTTTCATCCAGTCGCTTACTTTTCAAAGACCACATCCGCTGCCGAAAGCAAATAGCATAGCCTTGAGCTAGAGACTTTGGCCATTATCTATTCGTTACGACGTTTTCGAGTATACCTTGAAGGTATACCGTTTAAGATTGTTACTGACTGCAACTCGCTAACACTTACCTTAAGTAAGAAGCAAGTCAATCCCAGAATCGCTAGATGGGCTTTGGAACTTGAAAACTACGATTACTCAATTCAACATCGGAGTGGTGTCTCTATGGGCCACGTCGACGCGTTAAGTCGGTGTCATGTAGTCGCTGCCATTATTAGTGACGAATTAGATTTTCACATCCAAGTTCTACAAAATAGGGATCCGGAAATAAGAAAACTGCGGAGCACGCTAGAAGTGGATACGTTAGACCATTATGAATTGCAAGATGGATTGATTTTTCGTAGAACTAGTTTGAACCATTTGCTACTTTACGTGCTAAATGAGCTGGAAGATAACGTTATTCGAATGGTGCATGAGAAAATTGGTCATTTGGGGATTGACAAGTCTCATAGTCAATTACGGAAAAATTATTGGTTTCCAGGTATGAAAAACAAGATTGAGCGTTTCATAAGAAATTGTATCAAGTGTATTATGTATTCAGCACCCGCCCGGTCGAATGATCACAACCTGTATAGTATTCCTAAAAAACCGATCCCGTTTGACACAATCCATGTAGATCACTTTGGGCCCTTGCCGGCCTTAACTTCCAAACGTAAACATATTTTAGTGGTTATTGACGCTTTTACAAAACATGTCCGCTTGTATCCTGTCAATTCAACGAGTACCAAAGAAGTTTGCGCATCCATGGATAAGTACTTTAGTTATTACAGCCGACCAAGGCGTATCGTTACGGACCGCGGTACTTGCTTTACCTCTATGGAGTTCAGTAATTATCTGTTGAAGAATAATATCGATCATGTCAAAGTGGCTGTTGCGTCACCTCAGGCTAATGGTCAAGTGGAGCGGGTTAACCGCGTAATCAAGGCTATGTTGAGCAAAATCAGTGAACCAGTGAATCATGCAGATTGGTCCAACAAGTTAGCACAAGTCGAATACGCCATTAACAATACGACTCACGGCCCAACGAAAGAGTCGCCTTGCAAATTACTTTTCGGAGTCGACCAACGCGGTAGTGTTGTTGATGAGCTGACGGAGTATTTGGATGATAGGGCTGGTCATGGTGTGGGACGTGATTTGGAGATAATTCGGTCACAGGCATCAAATGCTATTAAGAAGTCACAAGAGTACAATGAGCAATATTGCTTGAAGCATAGTGTACCGGCTAAAATCTATTCAGTAGGCGATTTCGCAGTTGTTAGACACATTGACACCACCATTGGAGCAAACAAAAAATTTGTTCAGAAGTACAGGGGTCCATAAGTTATTCATAAGGTTTTGCCGAATGATCGCTATGTTATAAAAGATGTCGAAAACTGCCAATTGACGCAGCTACCTTATGATAATGTTGTGGAGACCGTGCGAATAAGGAAATGGTTGGCACCGAGCGGGGGGTCGGGCGCTGCAGTAGCCGATTACAATGGTTGACACGACACCAATAAGCGCTGGTTAACATTAGGGGGCGCTTCATTATTGTGTTTGTTTTTGTATAATTGTAAGTTTATTTTCCTTAATGATCGAGGCCGATCATACTGTCAGATTAACCGAGCTGTAGTATAACTTAATTTTGTAACGTAAATATTTCAAATTCGTATTGCCTAAGCGCGCCCTCTAGGTTTCGAATATGTATTACTCAGGCGTGCCCTCTGCACCCTAAAGATATTTTGAGTTTTGTAACACAAAAGCGAGAGGAGACCCGTGAAGTTAATGGGAGATGATGTCATTCGTTTTTGTGACAGGAAAGAGAAACAGTGTGTCCCTCTGAGAGGATTTAATAAAGAAAGTAATAATTCAAAATCAGCGTTTTATTTGGACATCCGGCGTGGGATTACAATATATATATATATATATATATATATTTGGCGCAACAACTCTTTAAAGTGCCAGGGCCTAGCTTTTCGCAACCACTCAAGTTGTGTGCGTTATATTTTTCACACGAATGGAAGGGACCTACAGTTTATTGCTGAATCCGAACGGCGATTTGAGAAGCTTTTTCGAGACAACAATACTCTCGGATGTTTGTCAGACCCTCGCGAGAGGTGGGACCGTGAAAAAACTTGTTGGTGTTTTCTGGGATTCGAACTTGGAACCTCATGCGTAGTGTCCGGCACACTAACCACTTATGCCACGGTGCCCATCTTATTTATTGCCTCGTCCTTACACTGACAAATTGACAAATTTTGCTCGAATGTGTTTTCTTCTAAAACCTAAATGTTTGAAATGCAACTCAGCGCATCCATATGCTGCATTTTCGAGCCATTTCGGTGCTCTAATACAATACATAATCGAAGTTCTGTAATTCAAATGACCACCTGGCTATCCTTGAATTAATCTCTTTTTTATTAAAAGTTATCGTCAATGAGTTACAGTCAGTTACTATTTTAAACCTGAACCCATGTAAGTAAATCTTAAATCTTCAAGTAAGTAAGTAAATAATTGCCAATGTTTCCAATTCGAAACTATGGTACTTTGACTCATGGTCGGTTGTCCTTTTTGAGAAATAAAATACTGGTTGAAACTTCCCATCTGTCTTCTTTTATTGCAGTGTAGCTCCGAACCCGAGGGCACTCGCGTTGCAGTGGAGCTCTATCTCATCTTTTGGGTCATACGATATATTGCCAATATGGGAGCTGCAACTAACCTATCTTTCAGACTCTCTAAACAGCGGACTTTCTCTTCGCCAAATTTGAAACTAACGACCTTCCTGATCAGATTGTACAATGGTTGTGCTATGAGAGAAAATCCTTCTATAAATCTTCTGAAATACGAGCATAGACCCAGAAAACTGTGAACAGCCTTTACGTTTTGTGGTATGGGGAAATAACTCACTAAATCTATTCCTTTTGCATCTGGTTTTATACCCTCTTCGGTAACTAGGTAACCTAAATAACGGATTTGCGACTCCATAAGCCGACATTTGTACATTCTTCGCTCATTTGTACGTGATGGAATGCACTTTTTAAATCTAGTAGTGTGAATATCTTCTTATTTGCTAGTCCATCTAGTAAGCCATCTATTAGCGGGATCGGGTAGTTATCTTTCATTGTTACCTTATTGAGGAGCCGATAATCCACACATAATCCGATATCACCTATCTTTTTCCTTACTAAAACGATTAGAGATGAATACTCCGACCTACTTGGTCTAATCACCACTTGCTTCAACTCTAAAATAATCTGCACTTGCTCTTTTTCGTAGAATGATAATCTCCGCGGGGGAAAGTGGAAAGGCTTTTCATCATTTATTACCAGTTTCATTTTACACGTTGTCTTTGCGAATTCGGGACGTCTACAGAACAAATAACATTCGTTAAACAGCTCATTAAATTGTGTTTTTGATCCAAAATCAATACTATAATATTTTACAAAACTCATTTGTTCATTTACTTCTATTTTCTTTAGACTCATACGCTCTTTAGTGCATTCATCATTATCAGACACTTGTTTTAATTCATTTTAATCTGTACTTATCTTTACATTAGATAATCTCATGAAATCTTGTCCAATGACTAATGGGTATTCCATAGTATCATCTGGTACTACCAATAAATTCAATATTTTTTTTTTTTTCAAATAAAACTATGCAGTAAATTTGTCCATGTATTAAAAGAGGGCTCTTATTTATCCCAAAAAGATTTAAATTTAATTCATTTTGCTTTATGATGATAGGCGGCACGAACTTTTTCCTAACAAAACTTACGGTGCAGCCGGTGTCTAATAAAATTCCTAAAGATAATTTAGATATATAATTGCTATTCATAAAAATAAAAAATAAATTCCTTGCGTAGTCATCGTCTTCCTTGTCCTGATTGACATGATTTATCTGTCTCGGCATCTTCCTCTTGGGACATGCGGCTGCATAATGCCCCATCTCGGCACAAACGTGACACGCTCCCGGCTCTCGTTTTGGTTTGCGGCACTCTCCCGCCATGTGTCCAAGTGAATTGCAGTTGTAGCATCGGATCTGCTTCTGTGGTTCCTCGGTTGCTACGACTTGGCGAGGTGTTGATGGCTTCACCAGCTTGACTTTTTGAAAGCCTTCAACAGGTGATGCTTGTCGCGAAAACATTGCATTTTTGCTTGCGAACCTAGACCCTTATCCGGTATCCCATCGATTAAATATTCGACTAACTCTTCCTGGTCCAGTTGGATCTTGTTGGTCATAATCATTTTCTCGTAGAAGTTTCATTTGCTTGCCATCGCCTGGCTGCGAACACTGTCTTTAACATAAGGCAACTTTCTCTATCCCCAAATGCCTCCTTTATATCTGTCAGCAATCTTTTGGTGGAGACTGTCGTCAGATCTGATCTTGAATGAAACCACTTCAGTGCCTTCCCTTTGAGTCGGCACGAAATGAGAACTCGCATGTTGTTGTCGCCCAGTTTGTACGCTGTTTGCATATTATTCAGTTGTGACTCGAAATGTTGGAATGAGTCACCATTCCTGTTGAACTCAGACACCAGATCCTTCACATCAGCATAACTCTTCGTATGGGGGCTCTCTTCAGTTTCTTTTGGACTCTCGTTGTATTTCTCCTTCATCAGCAGTTCATTTTATCTCTTCCGCAATTCATTTTCCTTTCGTTGTATTTCGTTTCCAATCGTTTGTCTCTTCTCGGCTTTCCTTCGCCTGTCGCTATACATACATACACATCACTCGCCGCTGCGCCTGCTTTCGTTAGTTCACCCTTGTTGCGTTCATCGGTGTGCTTGGCGACCGATGTGTAGTGTACCCGCGAAAGAACACAATAAAACACTTCCTACATTGTATCATATACATTGTATAATAGTATCATGTGACATCAAAGTCAACAGTCACAAAATAAAACACTTGACGGCACACGCCAAAGTGCTGACACCATAAGAAGACAGGCAGAAAGAATTTGAACGTAAACATTATAATGTTCGCTGCCCAAATGTTTCCATAAATGTGTGTTATAAATTGTATACAATGTCATAGTGCATTGTGCTACCCTCTGAGCGCGATTCATTAGTAGTGTAGTGCCCCAGTTTTGGCACCAGCGCGTGTCTCCGTTTGTTCAACCTACAAAGTCGTTGCACTATGTCGAAACAATATTCCAGTGCACTAATTTGCGGATATTGCCGTTAAATCAAAGCCAATGCCCTGGCAATGTTTTTGCCCGCTGCAATAACATTGTTTCACTTACGCAGCAATATTGTTCAGTTTCGCAACGGCAGTTCAACCGACGGAGAATCGCTGATCTCGCGTCCCGACCTACCTCAAGTTTCGACTAGAACGAAAGGCCAATGTCGAGTGGTAATTTGAACACGGAACGGTGCGGTCGTTTTTCTTTGTTTGTCTTTCTTTTCTTTAGCTTTTCACTCCGCGAGACTTAACATTTTTGGCGCAGCCGGTAGGATCGATTCGGTTTATCGATCTCTCGCGTAAAAACAGTTTTTTTTTGTGTTATTAACAACGAATAAAAAAAAAATAGCGTGTGACTAAAGTTGACCAAAGAAAAGGGCAATAGAAAAATAAATCAAACTAGTGAGTGTTTGATGTTCAAAAAAAGGGTAATAAAGAAAAAAGGGTAAATAAAGATAAGCCCTAGTGCAAAAAAAAAAAAAGTAAATAAATAAATAAGGATAAGCCCTAGTCCAAAATTTAAATGAGTGAGTAATCTGGTAGGGTGAGTAATAGCGCATAAGTTTATCATAAGTCTCTAGCGTAAAAGACTACTGCTAAATTGCCGGGTTTAGGTCGGTTACTTCACTGTCTGTCACAATTCTTGCAAAAGACAAGATTGCTCTCTTTCTAGTTTAGTTCTCTCGATCGTTCAAGTTTATGGCCAACAGCGAAATTGAGGCCAGACTCGACGACATAATAGACGAGAACGAACAGCTGAGGAAGGAACTTAAAGAGCAAAGACAGGAAGTGAAGGAATTAAACGACACTTTACTCTCTGAACTCAAAGATATCTTGAAATTTGAGGTCTTTGAGTTGGTGCGGTCCCAGTTGAGTTCCCAGTGGGGTAAATTTACTCGTCTGGAAACAACTGACGCGATTCTGACGGAGTACATCAAAGCCGTACAGAATCTGAAACAAAATCACGCCAACGAAGTGCGGAAGCTCCCTGACAAGCTAAGACAAAGCAAGTGCATACGCAAAGACCTCGAAAAGCACTTAAGGGAAGCCGTCGAAGAAGCTGACCAACAGGTAGGCGAGCTGACGAGTGAGCTCAACCAAAGTTTGACTGTGCTTAAAGAGTTACGGGAAAAGGCGAAAGTGAAACCTCAGCCGTGCTTGACGGCCAAAAGCTCCCGTCACTGATAAACCCTATTGACCAGAAGTCGACTTCGTCTTCTTCAGGTCCGCCGAAGTCCAAGTTCACAGCTAAAAGCGGGTTAAGCGTTGAACTGACAAGAGCAAATACTAGTTCACCTAGAGTTTCACCGACTCCATTAGAAGTTTTGCCAAAACCAGCCCGAACTGACAATACTACAATGCCATACGAGGGGATTGCCAAAACGGTTTCGCGTCAAATTCAATTTCTGGAGCCAGCAAGCACGACTTGTTAGGAAGGGTTTATGAGTTTGTAAACGCTTGCCAATTGGGGTTGCGGTGCGTAAAACCCGAAGACGAGGAAAAGTACGTTTCCCTAATAACTACGAAGTTAGTAGGGGAAGCATTCGAACTGGTCAGAAGCCATGCGCCCAAGACAGTCGTGGAACTGGAGAAACTTATAAAGAGTTTCTTAACCAGAAGAACCCTGGATAGCGTAGTGGCGGAAATAAAGTGCTCATACCAGCTACCGGGTGAAGACATACAGTACTTCACTAGAAGACTGGGAGGTCTGCGAAACAAAGCGACCGAAATTATAGGAGCCACTTACTCAAAATCCGAGACCGGGGCGCTCCTAAAGGAGTTTAAAAATGCCACCATAGGTGCCTTTAAAATGGGCATGAGTGATCCAGCGCTGCGTACAGGAGCTGGCGGATTTCGCAGAGGCAACTGCACTTATGTTGGGGCCAAGCATACCAGTGCTAGGGTGGCACCCTAGTAAATTCCACCCACAGAATCTGTCGTACCCCTCCCAACATCCGTCTTATGGTCACAAAATCCATACAACCACCAGCGTTCTCCCTACATCTCTTATAACTCGTACGGCCCCGAAACTAACCCTCACCAACTCAATAGCTTCACAGCGCAGCCCTTGCACTATCTTCCTAACACCTTACATGCAGGACCAACACAACACTCATGTAGTTCCGTTCAAGCACTCCATAGATTAGACTCCCCCATGCCTACACAAACGCGGAGCGCAGTTCCCGAATTTCAGGTAAAGTGCGGTTTCTGCAACAAAGCAAATCACACTTATGCAGATTGTAGAGAACTCAAAAATACTCCTTACTGTGAGAGTTGCAGTCAAACGGTAGTGCATGCGATCATATGAAAACACAAGCGTTTTCACTCAGCTGAGGCCTACCAACTCCTACTCTCAACCTCCACGCGGTGACAGCCGGGTGCCTAGTACCTTAATCCAAGAAATGGGTAACCAACCCCGTTTGGCGGATTCTTGGTGGCAGCAGATGAGAGAGGGGGGGAAGAGTGCTTTTCTCACTAGAGCACTTCTTCCTGTTCCAGGCGGCAGCGGACGAATTCCCTAGACGGAGTCAACGGTGGCGTCTATAGTTCCAGTTAGGTTGAACTTAGTGAATACCTTGCGCGAGCTGCTTCGACGTATTCGGATCACAGGTCGGTAAGGAATTTCCAATGTTGGTCAGGACATTGGAATAGAGATGGTGGCGGAGGAGCCCTTAATGGGCCAACGGCAGCGCTCATACTCCCGTAGTGGACTACTGGCACCGGAGTACCCGGCCCCTCGTCCTAGGGGAATAATTAATGGACTGGCCCTCCAGGTTGGGGGTTGTGCCGTCGGGGTAACTTCCCTACCACGTAAAAAACGCATGGTTCCGAAACAACCAAAAGCCTCGGATAAGGATGACCCAACTAATGACGAGCCCAGCAAACGAAATAAGGACAACGACCTTCGGATCTGTACGTGGAATGTTCTGTCCCTTTACAGACCACGTGCAGCCGAACAACTAGCAGAGGCCCTAGACTGCTATAAAGCAGATATTACCGCCATCCAGGAAGTGCGATGGGATGGGCCGGGCAAAAAGAGGATGAAAAACTGTGACATCTACTACGGTGATTGCTACAGAGGCAACAGGCAACGCTTATTCGGATGCGGATTTGTCATACGCGGCAGACTTAGGCAAGAAGTCTTAAGCTCCCGACACGTGAGCGAGCGTATTATGACTATCCGGATCAAGGCTAAATTCGCTAACATAAGCCTAATATGTGTTCATGCCCCCACAGAAGAAAAGGACCCTGCCTCCAAAGAGTGTTTCTACGAGCTCCTCGACAAAACATACGAGCAATGTCCTATATACGACGTTAAGATCGTATTGGGCGATTTTAACGCCAAAATAGGAAAGGAGGACGTCTTCGGTAGAGCAGTCGGTAAGCATAGCCTACACGACACCACGTCTGATAACGGACTAAGGCTAATTGATTTCGCTGTGGAGCGAAATGTCACCATAGCAAGCACATGGTTTCCTCATCTCGATATTCATAAGCAGACTTGGCGGTCCAATGATCATGTCACGATCAACCAAATTGATCATATTGCGATCGACGCAAGGCATGCCTCCAGTATTCTGGATGTCCGGACCTTCCGAGCGGCCAACATAGACTCGGATCATTACCTTGTTGTAGCCAAGGTACGAATGCGGATATCCCAATCTGAGCAACAAAGAAGAATTACTGTGAGAAAATTCAACGTCGAAAAGCTACAATCGCAAGAGACCGCCAGACTCTTCGCTGAACGCGTATCCCGAAATCTTTCAATCACCCCTATACCGCCAGCATCAAGTGCCGAAGACCAGTGGCAACGCTGTCAACATGCCATCAGAAACGCCGCGACTGATGTGCTGGGTCTCGCTCGCCCACCACCGCGAAACCCCTGGTTTGACGAAGAATGCCGGCGACTGCATGCAGCAAAACAAGAGGCATACAAAGCGGCGCTGCAAAGGAAGACGAGAGCTGCTCGTGAGCTCTACGAGCAAAAGAGACGGGAAGAACATCGGCTTCTCCAAAAGAAGAAGAAAGAGCATGAGAAGCGCGCGTTTGAGAATATCGAGAGTCTATACTCCAGGAACAATGTACGGAAGTTTTACCAAAAGGTAAAAAGAACGTGTCAGAGAAGTAATACCCGTACAGAAACCTGTAGAGATGAGAATGGAAACCTCGTAGTAGAATCACAGTCGGTGCTGAGAATATGGAAAAACTACTTCTGCAGACTGTATAACGGCGACGAAGACCAACATCCTGCTGTCAAGCAGAATGAACCATTCAACATGGACGATGATAGTCAAAATTTCCGTCCACCTGACCAAAACGAAGTGAGGATAGCAATATCCAAGCTAAAATCGAACAAGGCTGCTGGACCTGACGGTTTACCGGCCGAACTTTTCAAGGCAGCTGGGGATGAATTGGTAGAGTGCATACACCAACTCATTTCTAATATTTGGTCAGAGGAGTGTATACCTGATGAATGGAATCTCAGCATCGTTTGCCCGATCCACAAGAAAGGAGACCCCCTCAACTGCGCCAATTATAGAGGCATCAGTCTCCTCAACATCGCGTACAAGATCTTTTCTGCGATATTGTGTGAACGCCTGAAACCTTTTATCAACAGCCTGATTGGACCCTATCAGTGCGGTTTCAGGCCAGGAAAGTCCACCATCGATCAAATCTTCACACTTCGGCAGATCCTGGAGAAAACCCAAGAATTCCAAATCGATACTCACCACCTCTTTATCGATTTCAAGGCCGCCTATGACGGCATCTATAGAGAAGAGCTTTATAGAGCCATGTCTAGTTTTGACATCCCTGCCAAACTTGTCCGTCTGTGCAGGCTGACGATGGAGAACGCTCGCTGCTCCATCAAGGTCGGTAATGACCTCACCGAGACCTTTGATGTCAAAAAAGGCTTTAGGCAAGGTGACGCGCTGTCATGTGACTTCTTCAATATTGTACTTGAACGGATTGTGCGGAACTCACAAGCCAACACCGGAGGCACAATCTATTACAAGTCTGTACAACTGCTTGCATACGCCGACGATATAGACATTATCGGAAGATCTCAGCGGGCTGCCACCGGTGCTTTTGCAAGCATTGAGGCGGAAGCGGCCAAAATGGGTTTGGCGATAAACGAGGGCAAAACCAAGTATATGCTGTCAACTAGAAGGGAAAACCAACACCGACGAATTGGACAAAATGTCACCGTGGGCAGCTATAACTTCCAGGTAGTAAGGGACCTTGTCTACCTTGGCTCTGCTATAAATTCTTCTAACAAAATCAGCATAGAAATCAATCGAAGAATAACACTTGCCAATCGCTGTTTTTTTGGGCTTATAATGCAATTCAACAGTAAAGCCCTATCTCGAACAACTAAGGAGACTCTATATAAGACCTTGATCATCCCAGTCCTGCTTTACGGCGCTGAAACATGGATTTTATTAAAAGAGGATGAAGATATCCTTGGTCGCTTCGAGAGAAAAATTCTTCGTAAGATTTTCGGTCCCGTTTGTGTTGACGGGTTTTGGAGGAGAAGATTCAATCACGAACTATACGAGCTGTACAGCGACATCGACCTAGTCAAAAAACTGCGTATTGGACGTCTGAGATGGCTAGGACATGTAGAGCGAATAGACACCAACGCTCCGGCCCGCAGAGTCTTCGAATCTAACCCGGAGGGACGACGCAGTAGAGGGAATCATCGCCGTAGGTGGCGCGCACAAGTTCAAGGGGACCTCGACCAACTTGGAGTGCGCAACTGGAGTGATAGCTACTCTCCAACTACGCACTGCTGCAGTTCGAAGATCCCACGACAACACAAGAATGCCCAGGTTCAACATCGATAGACTTTTCGCAAGGTGTGGAAGCAATCAGCAGCTCAATGCCCGCAACTATCCAAGACCATTGGTGTGCTGTGAAAAATTTTACATCTGGTGCTGAAAGAATTGTCCGTCGATCGCAGGGAAGACATAGGGCGTGGCTTTCCGAGGATACCTGGAGAAGGATTGACGAACGAAAACAGCTAAAAGCTCGCGTTGCAGCTACCCCAGCAGCAAGGAGAAGCGAGCTAGAGTCCCTATATCGCATGAAGATGAGAGAAGTTCAGCGTAGCGTACGACGTGACAAGCGCAACTACATCAACGCGCTGGCTACAGAAGCAGAAGAAGCTGCACGGAGGTGCGACAGCAGGACTGTCTACAGAATCACGAAAGAGCTGACAGGTGGTCGCAGCTCCAGCCAATACCCAGTGAAAAGCCTAGACGGCTCTTTGCTCATTTCTGATGAGGACCAGCTCAAGAGATGGAAAGAGCATTTTGCTACGGTTTTGAACCGTGTATTCGCTAGCGATATGCTCCCAAATCAGACTGAGATGCCCGAGGTGAGAAGTTCCCGAATACGCACCACGACTCCCAGTAAAGATGAGATCATTACCGCGATCAAGGCACTCAAAACCAACAAGGCGGTAGGACTTGACGGTATTCCAGCAGAGCTCTTACGAGCAGCGCCAACAACATCGGCTGAGCTTCTGCTTCCACTTATAGATAGAGCTTGGGAAGCTGAGAGCTTTCCTAACGAGTGGAAAAAGGGAATGATCGTCAAGCTTCCTTTTCATTCATTCATTCATTCATTCATTTTCAATGGCCCGCTAATCCTTCATGAGGGTCGCGGGGGTAGGATGCTCAGGTGGACTCTCCATCCTTCTCGATCCTCCGCCATTGACTCCAATTCATCAGGGAGAATCCCTAAGCGGCTCCAAGAGAGATGTCGGACTTGATCCAACCATCTATTTCTGGGCCTTCCGCGAAGTCGTCTACCTGATGGTACGGCAACCATGGCGCATCTTGGAAGCCGGTCTGGGGACATACGCACTACGTGACCAAACCATCGAAGCATAGATCGTTCCGTTCGGAGAAGTAGCTGCTCAACGTTGAGCGCCTCGCGTACTCTGGTGTTGCGCACTCGATCCCTACGAGTTATTCCAACAACACCGCGAAGGAACCTCATTTCGGCAGCTTGTATCCGCGATCTTATTCTTTCGGTCACTACCCAAATTTCATGACCATAGGTAAGAGTTGGAACATACACCAAGTTAAAAACCGATAGCTTAGCTTGAATACTAAGTTCGGCCTTCCTTATAACAGATTGGCCAAGCTCTCTCAAAATTGATCCAGCCTGACCAATTCTACAGGATAACTCGGCATTGCTTCTCCCATCACTCGTGAATAAAACCCCGAGGTACTTAAACTTCTCCACCTGCTTCAGTGGGACTCCACTAACATGCAGAGTGCACTGAATGGGTTTTTTGGAAACGACCATTACTTCCGATTTGTTCACGTTGATCTTCATTCCAGCATCATCACAAACGGCTACAAACCTTTCGAGTGCGCGCTGAAGTTCGGTTTGAGAGGACCCAAGGATGACCAAATCATCCGCAAAGAGCAGATGACTAATCCTTAGGTCTCCCACTTTGAAACATTCTCCGCCACGGCTGCGCTGCAACATCCAATCCATATATACAATGAAGAGGAGAGGTGACAAAACGCACCCCTGGCGGAGTCCAACGCCCACAGTGAAAGGTATTGATTTAATACCGTTTATCCGAACACAGCTTTTACAGTTTGTATATAAAGACTGAATCGCCCTTAACAGGGAACCATCAATCCCATACTCCTGCAGAACACTCCAGAGTTTGCCTCGAGGAACCCTATCATATGCTTTTTCCAAATCCACAAAACAAGTGTAGACAGGTTTGGCATATTCCCAGGCTTTCTCAAGAACCATTCTGAGAGTGAACAACTGGTCGGTTGTGCTTCTACCGGGACGAAAACCGCACTGCTCATCCCCCAAACTGTCCTCAACCACAGCTCTGGAACGCTTTTCTAGCACCTTAGCGAAGACTTTTCCAGGGAGACTTAAAAGAGATATACCCCTATAGTTGGCGCAATCTCTTTTGTCCCCTTTTTTAAAAAGAGGAACTATCACCCCCATTTGCCAATCAGCAGGTGTTTCACCGCATTCCCAGGCCACTTTAATGACACGCGAGAGCCATTGCACTCCCTCTTTACCTAAAGCCTTGAGCATTTCTGGCCGAATTTCGTCCACACCAGCAGATTTGCCAACTTTTAGCGATTTGATCGCCAAAGTTACTTCCTCTACCGTAGGACTACTTTCCGCCCAACTCTCGACCATAGGTCTGTCATCTTCGGTGCCCTGTTCGGGATTGAGCAATTCTGAAAAGTGCTCGCTCCATCTGCGTAAGATGTCCTCCTCATTGGAAAGAAGTCTACCGTCTTTGGATTTGACTCCTTCAACGATATTCAACTTTTTTCCTCTGAGTCGGCGGACGGTCTGCCAGAACATCTTATTTGCAGATCTGTGGTCACGTTCCAATTTCTCGCCAAACTCCTTCCAAGACTGTTCTTTCGCTGTTTTCACAGCTAATTTGCAAGTTCTTCGCGCCTCAGTGTACCGATTTCGAGAATCGGAGTTCCCCAACTGAATCCACACCTTAAAGGTTCTCTTCTTCTCTCTGATGGCTTCTTGAACTCCGGGCGTTTTAAACCAAGCAGTTCTTTTCTCACCACCAGCCGCCACACCAAGCCGCTTCACTCCACAAACATCTCCCGCAGAGGCAATAACCGCTGTTGAAAACAGTTGCCATTCTTCCTCTACATTTGATGGAACAGTTGGAATTCGTTCAAACCTCTCAGATATTTGCCGCGCAAATGTCTCCCGTATCTCATCGTCCTGTAACCTCTCCCATCGTATGCGTGTAACCATCCTTGGTTTACGCTTTGGTAGGGGAGGCACTCTCTCGGTAAGATACAATTTGCACAGCACTAAGTGATGATCAGTTGACAGTTCGGCCCCTCTCAATACGCGAACATCACAAACCATTCTCTTCAGATACGATGGTACCACAAAGAAATCGATCAGCGACTTCTGCTGAAGACTCTGACGGTACCACGTGTATTTGTGAATGTCTTTGTGTGGAAAGATGGTGTTCATGATGGATAAGCCATTTTCACAACAAAAATCCAACAACCTCTCTCCGTTCGCGTTTTGATCAGGATCACCGTTCCTCCCAATCACACTCCCCCATGTCATAACATCTACACCCACATGAGCATTGAAGTCACCCATCAGGACAAAAGAATCCATATCTGCAACCTTTTCAAGGGCAACATCAACTTCATCTAAGAAAGCTGCGTACTCTGACAGAAGGTTCGGTGCATACACCTGCACCAATGCCAGAGTTGATCTTTCAAGCTTGAGCTTTAAGATCGCAACTCTCCCTCCTAATGGTATCCACTCCAATACTCTGTCTGTCAACCTGGGACTTGTGAGTATCCCCACTCCCGCCCGAGCAGACATTGAGGGTGCGACTCCTGACAGGAAGAGCTTCCACCCACCCGAAAGGTCCACAGTTTTAGAACCTCTCTGCTTTGTTGAAGAAACGCCAACTATATCTAGTCGACTTTTAACAGCCTCCCCAACAAGCTCAAGATCCTTCCCTGTGAGCGATGAGACGTTCCATGTGCCTATCCTAAGTCGATGCCGTTGTCGAATCTCAGAGAGTCCATCTGTGCCCCTATCGGTGCACAGCGCGTTCACCCCTTGACCCCCGTAATGGTTCGCGAGACCATTGACAGGAAGCTCGTAGCCATTTCGGGTTTGACCCGGCCGGCTGCCGAGCGGGACAAGCCGACCACCAGACGCTCGCATCCTGACACCCTTCAGGCCTGGCTCCAAAGGATGCCCTGGCTTAGCAGGCTTGGCAATATCCGAGGCCGGTCGTCTTCGTGTCATCATGGGGTGTGCGCTTTGTTAGCCGTGACTGGGTTGTATGGATGGGAATAACTATTTAAGTTACCCCATCCGCACATCCCAGTCACGTTGCCCGCCCCCCACCACGAGGAGGTCAGCTGCCAGGGGGGCCGTCAAGCTTCCTAAGAAAGGAAATTTATTGGAGTGCGGAAACTGGAGGGGTATCTGCGTGCTGCCTGCTGTAGCTAAGATAATAGCTAAAATCATCCTTGAGCGAATCAAACAACATCTCGAAGACACACTCGATGCCGAACAAGCAGGTTTCCGCTCTGGATCCTCCTGTGCCGACCACATCAACACCCTGCGAATTATCATCGAACAGTGTGTTGAATATCGATCGCCACTGCACCTGCTAATCATCGATTTTGAGAAGGCGTTCGATAGTGTCAACAGGGAGTTTATTTGGCGTGCCTTACGCAGGAGAGGCATTCCCGATAAACTAATTGCTATTATCAAAGCTACATATGAAGGCTCCAAATGTCACGTTCTGCACAGGGGGAGGTTGTCTGAGGAATTTGAGATCCAAAGTGGGGTAAGACAAGGCTGTATCCTTTCACCAATATTATTCCGATTGGTGATTAGCGATGTGCTTCATGCAGCTTTGTCGACGGGAAACGGAGGAATTCGATGGACTCTTACATCTCAACTGAAACATCTTGACTACGCAGACGATGTATGCTTACTCTCCCACAGAATTATGGACCTCCACCAAATGACAGCAGATGTGGAGAGGGAGGCAGGTGTCGTCGGGCTGAAAATCAATACGACAAAAACTAAAATCATCAGCCTTGGAACTAACTCATCGGCTCAAATATGCATTGTTGGACAACCGGTAGAGAGAGTAGAGGATTTTCAGTATCTTGGGAGTATTGTCTCGACCGATGGTGGAACCGAACTGGATATAACCAACAGGATCGCAAAAGCAAAGTCCACGTTCGGGATGTTGTCCAAAATATGGTGAAGCAATGCAATCAGTTTGAGCACCAAAATAAGACTGTTCCGCTCCAACGTTGAATCCGTGCTGCTATATGGTTGCAGCACGTGGAGAGTGACCACTACTATCACCAGAAAGCTGCAAACGTTCGTTAATAGGTGTCTGCGCAATATCTTAAGGATTTTCTGGCCTAATCGTATCTCTAACGAACACCTTTACGAGAGAACGGGTCAGGAACCAATAGGCACAACTATCCAACGGCGGAAGTGGCAGTGGATTGGTCACACAATCCGAAAGGGTGACAGCTCCATAGCGAACCATGCTATGCAATGGAACCCTCTAACTCAGGATGGCAGAAGACCTGGCGGTCCGCGGAAAACATGGCGCAGAACAGTCGAGAAGGAGGCACGGCAGTTAGGGAAAAGTTGGGGAGAACTCAGACACATTGCCAGAAACCGTACACGATGGCGCGTAGGCGTAGTAGAGGCCCTAGGACCCACAAGGGAATACAGGACATAAAGTAATACTAACCTCCGGGTCCTCACAGTGTTTGGTTGAGCTTCTTCAGCATTCTGCCACCACAACCGTTTCCTGTCAGTATGTAGCAGTCCCAATCAACGATGGCGTCCTCTTAAAAATGACGTCAGCAAACCAATGGCTGTTTAGCTTAAAAAAAACCACTGGTCCTGAACATAAATTGCAATGGAGCTCGCTATACCGCTACATTGGAAGGCCCAGGAGTATTTAAAATGACGCAACCTTGCGAAGCCAGCACGAAGGAAATAAAGTTCGCCTACCAACAACACTTTGAAGTCACCGCTGAACTAAACCAACCAGTGGTAAACCATTCAGGATTGGTCGACGCTCTGAAAATGGCATCCAGAAACCTCAAGCCTTCGGCCACACCAAGACCATTCACCATTAAAGTCGGCAACCACAAAAGCATCGACAGAGACTTGATGGATGGAAAAAAGTCTTTACAAGAGCTCCAGCAAGACTGGGACAGATTGGATGCAGACAGGACAATTTCTGATCAAGGCTGGGAACTGTCAGTTCATCGGTACTCAGTGATATCAGTGGGTACCGTGGCAATAGCGGTCATTGCTGTCATTACTCCGCTGAGATTCCTGAGGGCTAGAAGAGGCGTTCGCACCATGCAGCATGTCGATGTCGAGGATCCCAACCCTCCAGTCGAGCAGTTTGAACTGCGAAGAAAAGAACGAGCTCCTGCGACACCATCAAGAAGCAGCTCAGCAAGATTCGCCGTGACCTCTGCCAGCGTTTAAAACAAATGATACTAGGACAGTACAATACATTGAGAAACAAATAGTTTTAACTTACACAACAAGTATGTGTATTATAACAAATTTTCACGTTAAATGTTTCCATAAAAAAAGTTGAATAAAGAACAACATATACATACATATATGTTTGCATAACTGATGATACATTAATCCTAAATAAACTAAATTTATCCAAACCCAAAAAAAGAATACTCACGATTTAAGACGAACAAGATTAAGAACTTTTAAACAAAATAAAACTTTACTGTTCTCTCTTTTCTTTTGTAATGAACTTTCATTCGTGACGAATTTTATGTGTGTGTGTACTATGATTAATTCAAACATTAGATAATAGAATTTTTGTAAAGAAATTATTTATTCACTGAAAAACAAAATATGTAAATTTAATTAATTATATTACCATTAAAGATTCCACAAGCATTTGTCTCCAGATCTAGTCGAAACTTTTTCAAAGGAGGGAGGAAATGTAGTGCCCCAGTTTTGGCACCAGCGCGAGTTAAAGGAATTGATCTTTAGATCAATCTCTGGGTAATTAAACAAACACAAAACTTCGGTCTTACTCTTCAGAGCGTTGCTTTATTACTCTATTATTATTTCTTAAATCTAATCGAAGAAGTGCCGTCCACCGAACATTTCTCCAGTCAGCACTTCCTGTTATTAAATTCGCACTGTTCGGGCATTAAACTATTGACTGCAGCGGAAATGCTAGCCTTAGCATTCCCTGTTTTTATTTGCAATACTTTGCTTTTATTAGATCAATGTTGCAATGCTCAACCATTGAACTATTTCGCGAATCGGAAATGCTAGCGATAGCACTTCCGATTGATGAGGTAATGTTCGGTGCTGACGTAACTCCTTCCTTCCTAGTTTCAAGATTCTCCTGGATCTTGTTTATTATTTTAACATTAGCTGTTCTTTGGTTTCTAAATCTAATAAATATAATTATAACTATAATCATTATTATAATAAATGTGGTAGAGACCTCTATACTATAATTTACAATTTTGTGATATTTCAATTCGTTAATGGCTTTAATATTTTCCTCTTGTCTTAGTACAATTTCCTCAAACGTTAATTTGTTTTCAGTTATTAGTGACTCTTCTGTTTTAGAAATAACAACGCTTTCTTTATATTCATACATATTGTTTTGAAATTTATTATTATCTAAATATACTGTTCAATTGTTAAACGTTATAATACAGTTTCCGTTTAATACATTTTTTCGTTCGACACAGTTACTACTGAATGTTTTGTTTATAATATTTTTAAGAATTAATAAATTATCGTCTAATGATATTATTTCTTCTTTGACGTTTGTTATAAGTTCACATTTTTCCTTATATATACAATTTTTACTAAGCTTTAATTCCTTTGTCGATTTGTTTTTTTCAAATGTATAGGTTTGGTTTTGTATTCTAACAACATATTCAAGTTCTGTGTTTATTTCCTTATGATCACTATCTGTAATTGTAACAATTAATTTTTTTTCTGTCTTCATTGTGGTTGTTGGTATTTTAATTGCAAAAATTATATTATTATTATCAAATTTAGCTATGCCTAGTTTTATACACAAAAGTTACTTAAAGTTTATTTTGTATTTAATTATTTCATCAGCAGTAAGTATGTTAGGGTGTAAAATATTATTCTTTGACGAGGCAATGTTGTTTAGAATATGTGTAAAATCGCAAGAGTTTTTGCGATATCAACTATAAATTTAACGCTTTAAGACTTTTCTATGAGATCCACACGACAACTTGAAATATTGGGATACGTCACAATTTCAAATAAAAGTCCGTCACTTTAAACGTTATAAGGATTTATTCTTTGACCAAGGTCACCTTCTTCTCTCAACGGCTACCGATCAACTTTACATCAATTTCTTTTACAGGGGCCGTTGTACTCGGCTTTTCTCTCGGCAGAATCCGTTTAGACCATCTGCTTCTCTATATTTTATGGTAGTACTAGAGTTAATTCTTCCATTCACAATCAACTATTTAGTTCCTAGATACAATTCACTTCATAATTCAAATTAATAACAACATGCAATACAATAATAAACATTCTGGCCGCCTTGAAGTATCTAGGTAGCAGATACTTCAAATCTTCTGTGGTAGTGGGGCCAAACGGTGGATAGCTCGTCTCAGAATGCCGTTTTTCGTCTTCACGTCCACAACTCGAACTTTGCCATCTTGAGAGGGTACCAATTTGATGATTCTTCCCATCAGCCACTGCTGCGATGGAATGTTGTCATCTGCGATTAACACCAGGGTATCTAAACTGACATTTTCAGCGGACGACTTCCACTTTGCTCGCTTCTGCATGCCAAGAAGATACTCCTTTGACCAACGAGCCCAAAAGTGTTGCTTGATTTGAGAAAGTCGCCGCCATCTGTTCAGCCCGGATACTCGCTCACCGTTCATGCACGGCTCAACTATAGCATTTAGGGGAGCACCAATTAGGAAGTGTCCTGGTGTTAGTACTGCCTCATCGCTGGGATCGCTGGACATCGCACATAGGGGGCGTGAGTTTAGTATAGCCTCTATGTCGGCCACCACTGTCGAGAGCTCTTCGAACGTCAAGTACGCTTGTCCAATAGTCCGAAATAAGTGACTCTTTGCTGATTTAACGGCGGCCTCCCAAAGGCCTCCGAAATGAGGGGCTCTAGGAGGGATGTGATGAAACTCCACCTGTTCCGATGCACACCATGATGCGATCTCGTCTTGGGTCTGCTGCTTGAGGAACTGTTGCCTAAACTCCAACAGCTCATTTCGGGCCCCAACAAAATTAGTCCCATTATCGCAGAACAGGTCGCTACATAACCCACGTCGTGCGACAAATCTCTTGAATGCTGCAATGAACCCTTGGCTTGACAGATCCGAAACTACCTCCAGATGTACCGCTTTTACCGCAAAGCACACAAATACCGCCACATACGTCTTGTAGGTATGTTGCCCTCGACGTTTTAGCGTCAGATGAAACGGCCCGCAAAAGTCCACACCGGCTTTCAGGAATGGTCTGGTGGGCTGCACTCTATCTTCTGGCAGGTTGCCCATGATTTGCGTCAGTAGCTTTGGACGGTACTTAAAGCAGTGTAAGCAGCTGTCCACAACCTTCTTTGCTAGTCGCCGTACATCCAGAACTCAGAACCGCTGCCTGATGATACCGATTAACGCCTGAGGCCCAGCATGATAGTTCTTCCTGTGCAAATAAACAACAAGATTTTTGACAAACAAATTAGCTTTTGGGAGTAGGATAGGATGTTTCATAGGATAAGAAATGTTCGCATTCTGCAAACGCCCACCAACTCGGAGGAGTTTTCGAGAGTTACCGTCCAGGAAAGAGTTAAGATTTTTGACGCAACTCTTTGGGCTAATCAATGTTTCCGCTTCCAACTGTTGGATTTCCTCCGTGAAAGCGCTCCGTTGGATATGCCACAAAATTCTCATTAACGACTCATTCAACACTGATGCAGACAGCAATGGGGTAGATTGTGAAGCAATCATGTCAATCTCCTGATGCGTAGCCACATACGTAGTTTTCGCAATAGATTTTTTCATATTGCTTATGAACCGGCAGACGTATCCGAAAATTCACCATAACCTTTGGAAATCATTCGACTGCATATACCCCTCAGAAAATGGAGTACATATTTTTGAGGCCATTAGCGTCACGTCTCCCTTTCTTCTTCCAGGTATGTTCTTGCTGAATCTTGAGCAATCCTTTTCTGGCCAACTAGTGTCCGGCAGGTATAGAAATTTTGGTCCGCTAAACCATCGGCTTTCCAGTAATTCACCTGCGTAGGCTCCTCTCGACACGATATCCGCTGGATTCATCTTGGTGCTTACGTGTTTCCATGTTGCCGATGGTAGTTCGCTTTGAATTTTCGATACTCGGTTAGCAATAAAAACTTCCCATGTAGACGGGTGTGCCGACAGCCAACAGAGCACAATCTCCGAGTCCGTCCACAAGAAAATATCATCAACTAAGCTGACCAAGTTGGGCAGAACCTTTGTAAGCAGTGACACTAACAATTCCGCCGCGCATAGCTCAAGTCTCGGAACACTTTCCGTTTTGATCGGAGCTACTCTAGACTTTGCGCTCAACAAATGGCAGTGAACCTTATTGTTTGTGTCCACTGTTCGTACATACACACAACATCCATATGCCCGCGATGATGCATCCGCGAAGCCATGAATTTGTACCGACTGGGTTTGGAGTTAGCACGTAACGTGGAATGGTTACGCGTTCCAGCTCCTTCAAACGATTACGATACAATTCCCACTCGCTAAAAATCCTAGCCTGAACGGATTCATCCCAATCAACCTTTTTAACCCATAGATTTTGGAGGATTACCTTTCCCTTTACGATAACGGGGTTAATTAAGCCTAAAGGATCAAACAACGTTGAAAGTTCGGATAACATAACTCGCTTGGTGATGTTTTTTGTCAAAGCAATATCTGGAACCATATACTGCAGCTGATCCACCGAAGGGTTACACTTGATGCCTAATGTTTTGATGATATCCGAATCATTAATTCGTAAAGGAACTTCCTTTTGGCATTCAGGAATCCTTTTCAGCAGCGTCTCCTCATTTGTCCACCATTTACGTAGCTCAAACCCAGCACCTTTAAGAATAGTACGAACTTCCGAATAAATGTTGGATATTTCGTCCAAGGAGTCCCCGCCACTGATCAGGTCATCCATGTAAAAGTCCTCGCTTAAAACATTTGACCCCAGTGGATACTTCGATCGATTCAAGTCGGCTAACATTTTTAAGCACCGGGTAGCTAGGAATGGCGCAGATGTGGTACCGTAGGTAACAGTCCTCAACTGATATGCCTTCAAATCATCTGTGGCTTTAGTTCTCCACAATATGCACTGGTATTTCTGGTCGCGTTTGTCCACCCTTATCCGCCGATACATTTTTGAAATATCCGCCGTTAAGGCGTATTTGTATAACCAAAATCGCAAAATGATGGAAAACAATGTATTTTGGATGACTGGGCCTTTCAGCAACACCTCATTTAACGAAATATTCGACGATGTACGGCAACTACAATCGAAAACTACCCGGAGTTTTGTTGAAGAAGATTCTGGGCGAAGCACACACTGATGTAAGTAAAAGTACTCAATCTGATTCATTTTGGTTTTTGGAACTTCTTCCATGTGTCCTAACTCTTCATACTCCTTTAAGAATTGAGCATATTGAGCTTTAAGTTCTGGATTCCTATCCAACCTCTTTTCAAGAGAAAGAAATCGTCTCTTGGCAATGCTAAACGAATCACCCAAAGCAACCGGATTCTCCTTAAATGGCAATCTAACAACGAACCTGCCGTCATCTCCTCGCACTACGGTTTGCACGAAATGTTCCTCACACTTCTCTTCCTCAGGTGTAAGATACGTTTTCTTGGAGTCAACCTTTTCCAAGTCCCAAAACTGCGCTACTAATTCATTTACACGACCCAGCTAAACAGAGTTTTTTGTAGCGTAGGTCGACCTTCCATCTTTATTTGCCCAATCGCCAACAACTCGAAGAAACATTCCGCTCCTATCAACAAATCGATTTTGGAAGCCTTATTGAAGTTCGGATCTGCTAGCATGATGTTTCTGGGAATATCCCAATTATCGACATCAAACGATTGACTTGGCTGTAGATCCGTGATATTTCTTATGACCAATAATTCTAATTCCTTCGGTTACAAAATTCAACTGTGAGGCAGAGTCCAGAAGAGCACGAACGGGATGGTAGACACCAAAGTGATCCCTTACTTCTATCAAGGCCGTAGCCAATATCACTTGGTTCTTCGTTCTTCCAAGTAATGTGGAGGAAGACAGCGGATTTTGGGTCATACCGGACTCTGAAGTGGGGCCAAACCTATGCAAGAGCTGATGATGGGGTAGAGAACAAATGCTGCACTTGTCCTTTGAGCAACGCCTTACTGAATGTCCCTTATCTAGACAATTAATGCATAGCATCAACCTTTTGGTCTCGTGAAAGCGCTGCGCTACTGGCAAATTTGCGAACTCACTACACCTATCGATCTTGTGTTCCTTGGCATTACAATATGTACACAGCACCTGTTGCGCAGCTAACGTGGTAGGTTTACTTTGTCGACTATTGCCTTCATTACTATTCCGCCACCGTGAACGACGATCATTTTTGGTACGTTGCATTAAAACTGTCTGCCGCGTTTGAATTTCCTTTAAATTCTGCCACTCTTTCCCTAATTTTCGCCTTCGTGAAAACATACAATTCCTCCACTTCACCTCTAAATGCTTCATTAGTTGCCTCCTCTTCCTTTATGTCAAACCGTTCGATGCTTTTTTGAACTTTAGCGCTTGTTTGAAATAGGATTCTAATATTTCTAAACGACACTCTAACTCTGTCACAGATAATGAATCACCTTTGCTAACAATAAAGTTTTTTACTCTCTTTAAACTCCCTTTGGTCGTTGACCTCAGAGTTCTTAGTTCCGACAACCTTTTCTCCACCTTGGTAGATTTATCCAATAATTCCCCAGCTTCCCCCTCTTCATCCTTCTGATCATGATCAGTATTCATGATGTAATACTAATTGTATTTTGGTTACAGTCAGCGAACAATCACTCAAACAACTGCACTTGAATCAGAATTCAAAATCTGTCTGCTGCTTTCACTGTGATGAATTGGGACAATAAGAGAGGTAGATATGTGCAAGCGCCCTTCTACTATGGGAATGGGATAGACAATTCGATAGCAAAGTCAGGCTAACAGAGCGACGTCGCCTATATAAAATGTCAACGCTTATCACCAACAATATCTCCAAATGCAACCAAACAACTCTATTCAACAGCTTAAAAATATACGACCGCCACTATGCTGCCAAGTTCCAACAACAAAATAACCGATAACTTGGTTAATCAGTAACAACAACTAGCAGCCACTAACCAGCAGCAATAATGATAAATCGTCAGCAACAAATAATCAATCAACCCGCAACACCATAACCGCTTCAATCAGCAACAAAATAACTCAGCAACACAATAACCGCTTCAATCAGCAAGAAAATACATCAGCAACAAAATAACCGCTTCACTTAGCAACAAATTCAATAACAGCGCAACAGAATTATTATGAAAAAAGCTTTTACCAGATTTCCCATGTACTTGTAGGCGATGATGCAAATGCAATCCACATCCGCAAGTTCGTAGTCTTCTCGTTCTTATGCACCTCTTTCGTCTCTGTGAAGAGCTTATTTTGCTTGTCTCGCTTACACTGTTTCCGCCTGTGACGAAAGAAAAGTTTTAGATTTGTCTTTACCAAATTTGATGACGATCCGGCGCTCCTCGATCTCGAACGAGGTCCAAAGTTCGTAGCCTGCAACAGAATATGCACTGGCAGCCACCAAGAGATGGGATGGTCGGGAAAATATGCACTCTGCTGGTGGTAATGACGTCTTTAACGATTTATTGGATCGCGATTGTCTGATTTTTAGTTCAATATTTTAATCAACTAATCACGATTTATATATATATAAATATATGTTTTTACGTATATATGTAACTGGTTAAAAGTTGAAATCTAACGATTTCCCGGGTTTTCGGCACCATGTAAAATCGCAAGAGTTTTTGCGATATCAACTATAAATTTAACTATGAGATCCACACGACAACTTGAAATATTGGGATACGTCACAATTTCAAATAAAAGTCCGTCACTTTAAACGTTATAAAGATTTATTCTTTGACCAAGGTCACCTTCTTCTCTCAACGGCTACCGATCAACTTTACATCAATTTCTTTTACAGGGGCCGTTGTACTCGGATTTTCTCTCGGCAGAATCCGTTTAGACCATCTGCTTCTCTATATTTTATGGTAGTACTAGAGTTAATTCTTCCATTCACAATCAACTATTTAGTTTCTAGATACAATTCAATTCATAATTCAAATTTATAACAATATACAATACAATAATAAACAATATGTTCTACTTTATTTTTTAATATATGAACTTTAAGCATTAAATCCAGGGAAAGAGTCTTCATAAGCAAGTTTTTGTTTGTTTCATCTACAGCAATGAGTCGTTCTTTAATTTTTTATCTATCCAATATAATGGTATTCTTTAATAACAAAAAGGTATCGTTAAAGTTGGTATTTATTGTTATTTGTTGATTCATGTTTTTAATGATTCTATGTTTATTTGAATCTGTTACTGATAAGTGGTTCTCGATATCTTGCCTATCATCGTCGTCCATAGTTCCAAATAACCATTTAAATCCCTTGCCTACGATATTAACTAAACCTCGACGACTTCTATGTATCATCATACTTTTTACCATATGTTTAACTGTATGTATTTCATTGAGCAATATTTCTTTGTTATTATCGAGTTTTATAGCATACAAATTTGTTTCGAGCTCATTGATTAAATTAAAAATTTCTGTCGGGTCTATTATATGGAGAATAATATCATATTGGCTAACTATTTCCGCTAAATCAACTTTAATTTCAGCGTATCCCATGTTTGTGTCAATCCTTTCGATGGTCATTGCTTGGTGCGTTACTGGAACAAGGATCAGGATTAACATCCACATGAATGCCCTCTGAAAATTTTAATGGTCTCTTGATATTATTTTCATGTACACCTATTAAATTATATTTTCTAAACTTTGGCTGTTCTTTATGTCTTAAACTAATATAATTTTTGATAAACCCTTCTTTCCGCGTTTCGTGATATTCTTCTCTATTCGCATTAAGTTTACTTATCGTATTAAATTGTTTCCTATCCATTCTGTCCTTAATTATTTTTCGGTTTTGAACATCTAACGGTTTGGCTTCAGTAGTAGAATGATATGAGTTGTTGTAATACTCAACAGCTTTGAACATTTGTTCTTTGATTGGTAATTTGTTTTCCAAATTTAAAGCCCTAACTTTTTCTGTTAATGTACCATTTAATCTTTCTGCGTCTGCATTTCCGGTGTGATTATTTGGTTTTACATAATGAACTTCTATTCCCTCTTCCCTTAAAAATTGTTTGATATTAATGCTATTAAATTCATTGTCACAAACCAACGTTTTCATTTTTCCTTTAATCGAAATGAATTGCCTAAGCTTTTCTATAATAGTTTTGTGATTTCTATCTTCGAGGGGGAAAATGACGGCATGCTTTAAAAATTTATCTATAAAATAAATAAAGGACTGTTTACTATTGACGTAAACATCAACGTGTATTATTTCATTTACATCAGATGGGGTTTTTGTAAGTTCGAATTTCTTTTTAATAGGATTTCTATCGTATTTTGCTGCGGTGCATATATCGCAGTTATTAACAACTTTGTTGCATAAAATTTTGAGATTTGGAAAATAAATTCTATGTTTTACTCCTTCATAGGTGGCTACCATTCCTGAATGCCCGGCTTCTATCTTATGGAACAAAGATATTTGCCGTAAAGCTTCTTCTTCATCTCTTAATTCTTTTGCAAAGTGGCTACATTTTATAAATTTAATATGTGGGTTGTGAGAAAAGAGATCGATGATTTTTTGTTGTACAACGTTGTACAGTGAATCGCTTAATACAGAATAAATTGCTACTTTACCTCTACTAATGTGTCTTCGGACTATATCAGAAATGTTATCAGGTACATATGTCATTTCTTTCAATATAAATTCGGTTATGACTGAATATTTTTTCGAATTCTTTTTCTTTTTGTTCAACTAACACTATTTGGGTTTTGAAGCGATTTACTACGGTATCTAGTATAGGTATGTGATCGTTGAGATTCTCTTCTTGTGAATGAACCGTAGAAACTTCCATAGATTCGTTACAGTTAATATGTTCTTGAAAACTTTCATCAAACAATTTATGAAAATTGATATTCAAATTTTCGATATCATTTTCATCATGTTTTACCGCACTGAATACATTTATTTCTTTTGTATTTGAATTTATTCTACTTAAAAAATTTGCTATTTTGTTTTCTTTACCCTTTATATAATCTATTCTAATGCCATATTCTCCTAATTGCAACAGCCATCGCTGGAGCCTTGGGTTGATATTCTGACCAATATTTTTGGTTTGTAACCATTTAATGGGTTGGTGATCTGTTTGCAGATCGAACTCTTTTCCAAACAAATAAGGTCTAAAATACTTAGTCCCTCAAACGATAGCCAGCAACTCCTTTTCGATTGTGGAGTAGTTTTTCTCATGGTCATTAAGTGTTCTTGAAGCGTAACAGACGGGGTGACCGTCTTGTGTTAAGACAGCTCCCAAAGCGAAGTTGCTTGCGTCTGTTATCAGCTTAAATCTTCTATTGAAGTTTGGATATTTCAGGATTGGGTCGTCTGTTATGAGAGACTTCAGTTTTTCGAATGATGCGATGTAATTTGGGTCATGGGCGTTAACTTTGGTGTTTTTCCTTAAATATTTTAATATAGGAAAGGCAATTTTCGCATAATCTTTAATGAACTTCCTGTAAAAACCGGTTATACCAAGGAACGATTTTATTTGTTTTTGTGTTGTAGGTAATTTTAAATTTTGGATAACAGTAATTTTGTTAGGGTTGGGTTTTACTCCCTGGGGGGTAAGAATGTGGCCTAAATATTCCGTTTCCTTGTTAAGAAAATTGTTCCCAAAATTCTTTTTAAGTTGAGTATATGTTCTTCTAAAGACGTGCTGAAGACGAGAATGTCATCCATATAGACAAAACAGATCTTATTTATGAACTCCCTTAGAATCGAATTCATTAATCGTTGGAAGGTTGAGGGGGCATTTTTCAGCCCGAATGGCATTCTTACATATTCGAAATGACCAAGGGGTGTGGAAAAAGCTGTTTTTTTCCTGTCCTCAGGCTTAACTAAGATTTGATGAAAACCTTTAGCCAAGTCGAGTGTTGAGAAATATTGCGACTTTCCCAATTTATCTAATATTCCTTCAATATTAGGAATTGGAAATTTGTCGCTCACCGTCACCTCGTTAAGTTTCCTGTAATCTATTACTATTCTCCACTTCGGTTGTCCCGATGCGTCTTTTTTCTTTGGGACAATCCAAAGCGGACTGTTGTAAGGAGAATTGCTCTCGGTTATTATTCTCTGTTCTAGCATTTCATTAATTTGTCGGTTAATTTCAAGTTCGTGTACCTTTGGGTATCTGTATATTTTTGAATATACCGGATTGCTAGTATTGGTAATTATTTCGTGTTGAATTTCGTGGGTAAAGGTTAATTGGTCTCCGTCTTTATAAAATAATTCCTCATGATCTCTTAAGAGTTGTACTATTTCCTTTCTTTCCTCTAAATTTATATGGTATAAGTTTATACTATCAAAGGGTTGACTTTCAACTTGTTCAAGAGTATAAATATTATGTGTATCAAATGGATAATCGCTATCAACAAACACTATTTTGTTGCCCTTAATTTCAAGGTATCTATGATCTAAATTTACTTTTACTTTTCGGGGGTTTAAAGCATTTTGACCTATGATTGCATCATATTTCCTACCCTTTAAGTCTACTACTTTCCAAGAAAAGGTTCCAATCGTGTTAAATTCCTTTGGAATAGGGGTAACTATTTTATTCGTTACCCTGTTGATTCCACTAATAGTTGAATAGAACACTGGATTTTCTAGACTTATTGAGTGAAAATTGTTAAGTATACCAGGTCGAATGATGCTTGTAGTCGAACCTGTATCGACTAGACATTTTATTGTCTGATTCTCTATGTTTAAATAGATCATGGGGAGGCTATATTCCGAGGCTGGTTTTGAAAATTTTGTTCGGCTTCCTGAACATTACCGATTTCCATCCTTTCCACCGTATTGTTGTTATTTGTCTATCGAGTTTGTCTTGAGTTAGTGTTATTTGATTGTGTTCTGCCTGGGTTTAAATTTCTATAGTTACTAAAGTTCGGTTGCCTTTGAAAATGTCCTGAATTATTAAAATTATTTCGGTTTTCTCGTCGATGGACCAGATTTCGATTATCATTATAATAGTTATTTAGATTTCCTGGTGTTTGTGTTAGGCTACGAGAAGGACCCTGGCTACGATAATACTCTGATTCCCTATCATTGTACGTTAGTCTATTTTTACTAAAATTTTTATTATCATTTACGTAGTTTTGTCTTTGGTTTTTTGTATTTCTATGGTTAAAATCGATGGTTCTGACATCGTCTAATAGTCTAAGTCTAGCATACTTATTCAAAATTTCTACCATACTGGCCTCCTCGGATATATGAGCCCTAATTAGGCAAATCAATCCCGGGATCCCGAATCCCGGGATCCCGGACGTTTTTTGCTCTTGAACGATCCCGGGATTGTCAGTCACCAATCCCGGGATTTTCGGGATTGAAAGCTGATTTTATTTGGTACTCTCTGTCTCTGAAGCAAATAGCTAAGTAATTTTTGATTTTTAAAATTTAGATTATTAATTTTTTGTGATCGAAATGAACCTTTGCCTTGCCGTTTTCCAAAAATGATGTACAGAAAAGAAACATATCTAGAATAGGTTAGATTACGGTAGTGCTTGACAGATCCGGCGCCGTTGAAGCGCAAATCAAGGTATGCGTTCATCTATTTTATTTGTATTATGGTTTCTTCAGTGCTTATAGGTTCCTTGAACTACGCATGCATGTACTACAGTTATTGCGCATGCGCATACAAACTTAAAGTGTATGTTAGAACTTCCAAGGCGCCATTACCACTTCCTAGGCTCACGAAAACCTGTTTTTTAGAAAAGAAGAAAGTTTTCAAGGAAAGGGGAACACGCTTTGAAAATCATGCAATACCTACAGTGATTGCGCAGCGCATGCAACTAAGAGTGGTTTCCACTATCTAGACACATGAAAACATGTTTAAAGGAGAAAGAGAAACAAGTATTTTCGAACAAGACTGAGCGATGATGCAAGTGCGTCATAAAAATACTGTACGAGAAACAAGTTTAGTTATGTTTAGTTTCTATTGTGTTTGTGGTGTTCTCGCACGCGTTTTAAATAAAGTACTAGTCCCTATAATTATTGCGTGATTTCAAAAATGTCAAGTGAAACTCATTTTACCAAGCATAAAAAAGATTGTGAATCTGACCCATCACCATCAGTTTGGCATCATTTTTACACATCAAAAGATGGAAAAGGTGCACAGTGTAAAAAATGTAAGGCTTCCCTGAAGACTTTGGGAGGTTCAACTAAAGGCTTACACACGCACTTATTAGCCATCCATGAATCCAAAGTGGGAGGTGAACTGAGTATTTCTTCGACTACTCGACAATCAAGAGAGAAGCAAACGGCAGGAAAACCGGTTAAACGGAAAATGGATGATTTTATCCTTTTGATTCATTTTAATAATAAAAAAAAGTGCAGAGCATAATAGCTACGCTGTTTTTTATTTAAAAAGATAAGGCACTTATAATTAATTTCTACATTTTTGTGAGCAATTATCGGAAGTTGATTTTTTCTGTTAAAAACATGACATCAATTTCTTGACCCGTGTATCGGTTTTTGGTTTGATTTCTTTTTTTTTACAAAAAAAAATATTCTGTCCAATCCCGGGATACCCCGGGATCCCGGGATTCATTTTTCCAAATCCCGGAATCCCGGGATTGAAAATTAGCTTCGGGATTGAAATCCCTAGCCCTAATGTTTCCGTCTATTTTTTCTATCAATATTTCTCTAAGGTCCCTATCTACATTTTCCGGTTTATAAATTTCCGGTTTCGTATCATCAAATTCATAAAGTTCATTTAACTGAAAACTTATGTTCCTAAATACATTAAATAATTCTTCTAAATTACTAACCTTCACAGCACGGCAATAGTTGAAGAGTTCTGCGTAACTCTTATTAGGCTGGAAATGTTGTTTTAATCTGCTTACTACGCTGCTCCACTCGGGGTTGTCTCCTAGCTGTCTAATACATCTTCCGGCATCTCACTGGATTTTCTCGTTGATAAAAATCTGCAATCCGAAGAATCGAAGATGGTGATCAGCGTTGCATAGAAGTAATGTCGTTTCTACAGACTTTATAAACGATGATAAGGGATACTCGTCAGTTCCCTTATATGGCTTTAAGTGTCTAAATTGCGCTAAGACACTTTCAGGACTTAACTGGAGTTGGGCTAGTAGTGGGGGTTGTCGTTGCTGTTGTTGGTCTTGCTGCTGAATCGGCTGTGGGAGTTGTTGTTGCTGCTGTTGGTCTTGCTGCTGAATCGGCTGTGGGAGTTGTTGCTGCTGCTGTTGTTGTTGAAATTGATTTAATTGTTGCCCTTGTTGCAGAACAATTTGTTGCAGCTGGAGAATTTCATTCCTCAACTCCTCCATTTCTACTTCACCAAGATTGTGCCTATTACCGTCGAAATAAAATGCACTTTTGTCTTTCCTTTATTTATTATTTTCCTACTTAGTCAATATTAAACACAATTGTTTTTCCTCACACCACTGTATGTATATAGCTGTGGAGGTGGGGACGTGGTGAAACACACAAAATATTTATTATTTTTCTACTTATATGTATATTTTTTCCGATTGTCTTTACTTTTTTTTTTTTTTGATTAAGTTTGGTCAATACGATCTTAAGATCATAAGCACTTTGTAGGTTTTTCCCGACTGTGCCAGTTAAAGGAATTGATCTTTAGATCAATCTCTGGGTAATTAAACGAACACAAAACTTCGGTCTTACTCTTCAGAGCGTTGCTTTATTACTCTATTATTATTTCTTAAATCTAATCAAAGAAGTGCCGTCCACCGAACATTTCTCCAGTCAGCACTTCCTGTTATTAAATTCGCACTGTTCGGGCATTAAATTGACTGCAGCGGAAATGCTAGCCTTAGCATTTCCTGTTTTTATTTGCAATACTTTGCTTTGATTAGGTCAATGTTGCAATGCTCGACCATTGAACTATTTCGCGAATCGAAAATGCTAGCGTTAGCACTTCCGATTGATGGGGTAATGTTCGGTGCTGACGTAACTGGCGTGTCTCCGTTTGTTCAACCTGCAAAGTCGTTGCACTATGTCGAAACAATATTGCTGTGCACTAATTTGCGGATATTGCCGTTAAATCAAAGCCAATGCCCTGGCAATGTTATTGCTCGCTGCAATAACATTGTTTCACTTACGCAGCAATATTGTTCAGTTTCGCAACGGCAGTTCAACCGACGGAGAATCGCTGATCTCGCGTCCTGACCTACCTTAAGTTTCGACTAGAACGAAAGGCCAATGTCGAGTCGTAATTTGAACACGGAACGGTGCGGTCGTTTTTCTTTGTTTGTCTTTCTTTTCTTTAGCTTTTCACTCCGCGAGACTTAACAGTAGGGCACTGTGTCGCAGTGCATAATACTAACTTATTAACGTGCCATCTGAGAAGTAACTCTTTGTGTATGATCAATGCAGTGTGTATTAAGTGTTGGGGTATAGGAAGATATCTTTCGGGTCATGATTAGCGAGCCGAAATATGATGGTATATTGCCCACCCTGTATCGATATGCATTGGAAATGCTGATGGGGGAAGCAGTATAAATAGAGCTATTCTTGACGAATAAATTCAGATTCATTTTGACTTTCTAGACAACTTGTTTCTTATTTTTGGCAGACTTATATGGCATTCGTGCCCAGCCCTACGAACAACATTTTCTTTGGCAAATACCCATGGCATTCGTGCTCTGCCTAGTTAGGTAATCTATCTGTACAATAGGACCCGGTACTAAGTCGTACCTTACATGGCGATCCTGCACCAATCGATCCTGATATCCTTCTGATCTGGGAAAATCTTCTGATTCCTGCCAAAATCGCATGATTCCATGCTATTCTACATCGTGAGCTTGCGAAGACGATCCTGAAGACGAAATTACTACCAATTCACCGCAAATGACAGAAGAATATACCCCAGGAGAGGTCGAAGGTGTATCAAAATACACACCAACGCCAAGTACAGTAGGCCCCAAGAAGCTGACCATAGAAGAATATAAAAACGAGAGTTGCGTAACCAAGATATAAGCATAACGAAGATCCAGAAGATTGAAATAACAACGCCCAAGAAGAAGAGGGGAGGTAAGAAGTATAAAGACCGCAAGAGGTTGGCTTACCTCGAGAGTATAATAAAAAATCAAGGAGAAGAACCAATACCAATAAGGCAACAGAAATCTGGATCGAGGTCGAAAATCTGAGGAAGATCGTAGTAAAATATAAACACGTTTGATGAATTGGAAGACAACGATGGGAAATAACATTACTAAGGAGAGCGTGACCGTGAACGAAAAAGAGGACCCAATGACAATTGCCCTCTACACATCATTAGTATTAGTGATTATTCTATACGTTATATTTAAAATAAACAGCTACTACAAAGATTATGTAAAAAAACAAATATTAAGAAACAATGTGAACAACGTTTAAATAAATTTTTATTTTTTTTAATATAGAAGACAATTTATTTAAATTAGAAAAAATTGTAAATAACATAAAAAGGAGTTCAAATAGGGGCTATACGGAACAAACATGGTGTTTAAAACTAGAAGGGATAAAGTCTCTAAAAAGAGATATTGTCTCAAATACTGAATTAAAGAAAGGTAAAAATGCAACTCTAGAAAAATTTCTAGAAATATATAAAATAAGAAAAAATATAATAAATTCGAATCTAGAAGAATTAAGCAAAATGGCAAATTTCAATATTGAGACTGCAATGAAAGTAATCCCAACATTCACGGGAGGTTACAAAGATCTAGATTCATTTTTAACTCTGGTGGAAATACTCCACAATACTTTGAAGGAGACGGAAAAAACAGCTTACTTTGAATTCATTTTCCATGTCAAACTAGCACAGAACGTCAAAACTGCGTTAGGTTTCGCAACAACATTCACAACGTTACTTACTTAGATGGCGCTACGGTCCGGGGTGGACCTGCAGACGGGACCAAAGATCGCTCGAAGAACTTTTCTCTGGAAATAACCCAGGGCATCCTCATCCGGTTTTGTTAAAGCCCATGCCTCTGCGCCATACAGCAGGACTGGGATGATAAGAGTCTTATAAAGAGTTACCTTAGTAGTTCGAGATATGGCTTTGCTACTCAATTGCCGTTTTAGCCCATAGAAACAACGATTGGCAAGAGTAATTCTTCGCGTGATCTCCCTACTGATGTCATTTGCGGAGTTCACCATAGAGCCTAGGTAGACAAAATCCTTTACTACCTCAAAATTATATCTGTCTATTGTGGCGTTCTGTCCAAGACGCCGATGTTGGGTGTCCTTTTTGTAGACAGCATATATTTTGTTTTGCTTTCATTGACCGCTAGACCCATCTTTGCTGCCTCGATCTCAATACTCGTAAATGCCCCATTGACGGCCCGCTGAGTTCTTCCGATTATGTCAATGTCATCGGCATAAGCGAGTAGTTGTACAGACTTGTAAAAGATTGTACCTCCGGTGTTGTCTTGTGAGTTTCGTACCATTCTCTCAAGTACTATATTAAAGAGATCGCATGATAGTGCGTCGCCTTGTCGAAGACCTTTCCTGACATCGAACGGTTCGGTGATGTTCTCACCGACTTTGATGGAGCAGCGAGAGTTCTCCATCGTCATTCTGCACAAACGGACGAGCTTGGCAGGGATGCCAAGACTAGACATGGCTCTGTATAACTCGTCTCTATACACGCTATCATAGGCAACTTTGAAATCGATAAAGAGGTGGTGCGTATCGCTTTTGTATTCATGGGTTTTTTCCAAGATCTGCCGTAGTGTGAATATTTGGTCGATGGTGGACTTTCCCGGCCTGAAACCGCACTGATAAGGACCTATCAGGTTGTTGACGATCGGTTTTAGGCGTTCACATAATACGGCAGACAGGATTTTTTATGCGATGTTGAGGAGACTTATACCTCTGTAATTGGCGCAGTTCAGAGGGTCTCCTTTCTTCAGGATCGGGCAAACGATGCTGAGGTTCCATTCATCGGGCATACTTTCGTCCGACCAGATTTTACAGATGAGCTGGTGCATGCTCCTTACCAACTCATCTCCTCCTGCCTTGAAAAGTTCAGCGGCAAGGCCGTCGGCTCCAGCAGCTTTGTTGGATTTGAGTTTAGATATCGCTATCCTCACTTCATTCTGATCGGGTTGACGGGAATCTTGACTGCCATCGTCACTGTTGAATGGCTCATTCTGGTTGACAGCGCAATATTGATCATCATCGCCGTTTAACAGTCTGCAGAAGTGTTCCTTCCATATCCTCAGCACCGACGGCGATTCCACTACTATGTTGACATTTTCGTCCCCGCAGGCTTCTGTTCTGGCTTTGAAACCCTGGCATGTTCCTTTTACCCTTTGGTAAAATTTTCCAACATTATTCTTGCAATAGAGTCTCTCAATCTCCTCGATCGAGCGCTTCTCATGCTCCTTTTTCTTCTTTCTGAGAAGTCGATGTTCCTCTTTTCTCCTGCGCACGTAGAGCTCGTAAGCAGCTCTACTCCTTATCTGCAACGCCGCTTTGTACGCCTCTTGTTTTGCTGCATGTGCTTGCCGGCATTCCTCATCAAACCAGGGGTTTCGTTGTGGTGGGCGAGAGAAACCCAGTACATCAGAGGCGGCATCTCTGATGGCTTGTTGGCAACGCTGCCACTGGTCTTCCACATTTGCTGCTGGCGGCATAGGACTTAAATTGAGATTAGAAGAAACACGATCGGCAAAGGTTCTGGCGGTCTCTTGAGATTGTAGCTTTTCGACGTCAAATTTCCTCACAGTATTTCGTTGATTTCGCTCCGTTCTGGATATCCGAATCCGTACCTTGGCTACAACTAGGTGGTGATCCGAGTCCACGTTGGCTCCTCGGAAAGTCCGGACACCCAGAATACTGGAAGATTGCCTTGCGTCGATCGCAATGTGATCGATTTGGTTGACCGTTTTTCGATCAAAGGAGAGCCATGTTCCTTTGTGAATGTCGAGACGTGGGAACCGCGTACTAGCTACGACAAAGTTTCGTCCCGCTGCAAAGTCGATTAGCCTGAGTCCGTTGTCGGATGTGTTGTCGTGCAGGCTGTGCTTTCCGACCACGCTACTAAAGACGTCCTCCCTTCCTAGCTTTGCGTTAAAAGCACCTAGGATAATTTTAACGTCGTGGCTAGGGCATTGCTCATACGTCTTGTCCAAGAGCTGGTAGAAGTCGTCCTTTGTCGCGTCATCCTTCTCCTCATGAGGGGCGTGAACGCATATTAGGCTAATGTTGGCAAATTTAGCCTTGCCGAAGCAACAGGCAACGCTTATACGGATACGGATTTGTCATACGAGGCAGACTTAGGCAAGAAGTCTAAAGCTTCCGACACGTGAGCGAGCGTATTATGACTATCCGGATCAAGGCTAAATTCGCTAACATAAGCCCAATATGTGTTCATGCGCCCACAGAAGAAAAGGACCCTGCCACCAAAGAGTGTTTCTACGAGGTCCTCGACAAAACATATGAGCAATGTCCTAAATACGACGTTAAAATCGTATTGGGCGATTTTAACGCCAAAATAGGAAAGGAGGACGTCTTTGGTAGGGCAGTCGGTAAGCATAGCCTTCACGACACCACGTCTGATAACGGACTAAGGCTAATTGATTTCGCTGTGGAGCGAAATGTCACCATAGCAAGCACATGGTTTCCTCATCTCGATATTCATAAGCAGACATGGCGGTCCAATGATCATGTCACGATCAACCAAATTGATCATATTGCGATCGACGCAAGGCATGCCTCCAGTATTCTGGATGTCCGGACCTTCCGAGCGGCCAACATAGACTCGGATCATTACCTTGTTGTAGCCAAGGTACGAATGCGGATATCCCAATCTGAGCAACATAGAAGAATTACTGTGAGAAAATTTAACGTCGAAAAGCTACAATCGCAAGAGACCGTCAGACTCTTCGCTGAACGCGTATCCCGAAATCTCTCAATCACCCCTTTGCCGCCAGCATCAAGTGCCGAAGACCAGTGGCAACGCTGCCAACATGCCATCAGAAACGCCGCGACTGATGTGCTGGGTCTCGCTCGACCACCACCGCGAAACCCCTGGTTTGACGAAGAATGCCGGCGAGTGCATGCAGCAAAACAAGAGGCATATAAAGCGGCGCTGCAAAGGAAGACGAGAGCCGCTCGTGAGCTCTACGAGCAAAAGAGACGGGAAGAACATCGGCTTCTCCAAAAGAAGAAGAAAGAGCATGAGAAGCGCGCGTTTGAGAATATCGAGAGTCTATACTCCAGGTACAATGTACGGAAGTTTTACCAAAAGGTAAAAAGAACGTGTCAGAGAAGCAATACTCGTACAGAAACCTGTAGAGATGAAAATGGAAACCTCGTAGTAGAATCACAGTCGGTGCTGAGAATATGGAAAAACTACTTCTGCAGACTGTATAACGGCAACGAAGATCAACATCCCGCTGTCAGGCAGAATGAACCATTCAACATAGACGATGATAGTCAAAATTTCCGTCCACCTGACCAAAACGAAGTGAGGATAGCAATATCCAAGCTAAAATCGAACAAGGCTGCTGGACCTGACGGCTTACCGGCCGAACTTTTCAAGGCAGCTGGGGATGAATTGGTAGAGTGCATACACAAACTCATTTCTAATATTTGGTCAGACGAGTGTATGCCTGATGAATGGAATCTCAGCATCGTTTGCCCGATCCACAAGAAAGGAGACCCCCTCAACTGCGCCAATTATAGAGGCATCAGTCTCCTCAACATCGCATACAAGATCTTTTCTGCGATATTGTGTGAACGCCTGAAACCTTTTATCAACAGCCTGATTGGAACCTTTCAGTGCGGTTTCAGGCCAGGAAAGTCCACCATCGATCAAATCTTCACACCTCGGCAGATCCTGGAGAAAACCCAAGAATTCCAAATCGATACTCACCACCTCTTTATCGATTTCAAGGCCGCCTATGACGGCATCTATAGAGAAGAGCTTTACAGAGCCATGTCTAGTTTTGACATCCCTGCCAAACTTGTCCGTCTGTGCAGGCTGACGATGGAGAACGCTCGCTGCTCCATCAAGGTCGGTAATGACCTCACCGAGACCTTTGATGTCAAAAAAGGCCTTAGACAAGGTGACGCGCTGTCATGTGACTTCTTCAATATTGTACTTGAACGGATTGTGCGGAACTCACAAGCCAACACCGGAGGCACAATCTATTACAAGTCTGTACAACTGCTTGCATACGCCGACGATATAGACATTATCGGAAGATCTCAGCGGGCTGTCACCGGTGCTTTTGCAAGCATTGAGGCGGAAGCGGCCAAAATGGGTTTGGCGATAAACGAGGGCAAAACCAAGTATATGCTGTTAACTAGAAGGGAAAACCAACACCGACGAATTGGACAAAACGTCACCGTGGGCAGCTATAACTTCGAGGTAGTAAGGGACTTTGTCTACCTTGGCTCTGCTATAAATTCTACCAACAAAATCAGTGCAGAAATCAATCGAAGAATAACTCTTGCCAATCGCCGTTTTTTTGGGCTTATAAGGCAATTCAACAGTAAAGCCCTATCTCGAACAACTAAGGAGACTCTATATAAGACCTTGATCATCCCAGTCCTGCTTTACGGCGCTGAAACATGGACTTTATTAAAAGAGGATGAAGATATCCTTGGTCGCGTCGAGAGAAAAATTCTTCGTAAGATTTTCGGTCCCGTTTGCGTTGACGGGTTTTGGAGGAGAAGATTCAATCACGAACTATACGAGCTGTACAGCGACATCGACCTAGTCAAAAAACTGCGTATTGGACGTCTGAGATGGCTAGGACATGTAGAGCGAATAGACACCAACGCTCCGGCCCGCAGAGTCTTCGAATCTAACCCCGAGGGACGACGCATTAGAAGGAATCATCGCCGTAGGTGGCGCGCACAAGTTCAAGGGGACCTCGACCAACTTGGAGTGCGCAACTGGAGGCAATTAGCTAAAGACCGAGCTAAATGGAGAGGCTTGTTGGTTGAGGCCCAGGTTCACCCCGAACTGTAGCGCCACCTATGTAAGTAAGTATACATTAAATACATTTACGTCTTTTTACGTTTTGTTTTTTTTTTGTTCTTTATTTTTACGTTAAAATAGATTAGCCCTACTATTGGACTCTTAAAAAAAACGTCAGGAAAAAGATAGATTTAATTTAGTTTAGATTTAGTTTAATTTTTTTAGATTTAGTTTTCGGTCTACATGTTTCTGTTAATGAAATCGTTGGTAACCCTACCGACATTTGTGAGAGAATTATGCCAATTTATAATGCTCACTACGGCAGTCATGTAAGAGCTTTGAAATGGAGATAGCTTATTGAAATCCATAATAGTAAGAGTGGAAGGCAAATATCCTATCTTCCCTGTACTGATAATATAAATTGAACAGAGTATAGATCGCAATATTATCGAAGAACACAGAAGGTGGACTATGCTCCATCCAAGCCTAACCAACGGTATTAACCGGAATAGGTAAACCCCTAACATCAGGCGTGTCCAAACCCGAAAAAAGAAGTTCTATTCAGCACAAGTGATTTACCCCCTGCATGCAGTGGCATTGCATTTCACCACGTCGCGACAATTAGCCGAATATGACCCAGTTGTGTATGCATAAAAGCAAAGCACGCTGGGCATAGGCAGGAAATTCGCGGAATACATCGAAATGTATACCACACCGATACGTATTGCCTTGATCGTATCTGATGTCATGGATCGTCAAGGCTATGGCGTGGTACAGATTGCTGAACACGTTAAACGTGTAGGAACGGTTAGGATAAGCAGGAAAGTTTTGAGGAGTTTTGTGTTAGTCTTTCTTCCGTCGGCACCTGCATCGGTCATTAATGTTCTTTATATTATATTTAATAAATGCGACTTTGTTGCAAAGGTTGTTGTTCTCGCTTTTATTAATTTTAATTAATTTGTACATTTCTACATGTATATACGAGAAGTCCCGCTTGCGACAGAATTATATATATACATATGCCTAACGAACAAGACCTTACGAAGAAGTTTCCGTCTAGCCCCAGGGAAGTCCACGTCTCAGGGGATAAACCAGATGCCTGTTTTTCCAGTTCTTACTGACCAGGAAGACAACGAACGGCAAGACAGTGATTCAGACATAAACTAAACAATCGTTCCAAGGGAACGTACAGTTGAACGCTGCCATTACTAGCGCAGCAACCGAGAAAGCCAAACGCCAACGTCTTCGAGAGTTTTTGTCTCACAAACATGACTATGAGCTAGCCGAAGCGAGTACATACATGTCAGCCACCACCTGCTCACATGAGAGCAGCCCACTGAACTCTGTTTCAATGTTGCTTTCCAATGCCAACGTATCGACTACTGCGACCGGCATTATAATGTCTACGCATGCTGAATCCACGCAATACACCTCGATACCGTATCCTGCATTCCGGTCATTAACACTTTAAGTAAAAAACAGTATGAATGCACCGCAGCGATAGCAAAGGATTCCAACTTGCATGTCGCCCATCAATGCGATCTTGCAATTCAACCAGATCGTTTTCCTCTGCCATCCCACACATCATCCATTTCGCCAGTGAATCATCAGGTTTATCAGCATATTCAGTCGTTCAAATGATCTGAAGTTGAAATGGTGTAGTAAGGAGACGCTGTCAAGAAAAGCGGTTATCTGAAACCTGGAAATAAGCATAGAAGGTCCAGACAAATACAAGATGAAGGCAGTACATATGATCAAGGATAAGAACCTGCCAGTCCAGACGTTGAGTGAAGTCGATCTACAGCCAGTACGTCGGCACTTAATCCGGCACTTGCCGAGTATAGTGATGCGAAGGCCCAGATCCTGATTGGACTCGAGTTGGGCGTACCGATCCGTAACATCGAATGTTCGTACGACAAATCAGTCTTCGCGGAAACGAGGCTCGGCTGGATGGTGTAAGGTAGGTCAGTGGCTCCTGTCAATAAGACTTCTGGCAACAAGTTGGTTCTTCACAGCAGCCAAATTGCCGAGGACGAAGACACGCGTTTGGTGTAACATATATATTATCAACCATTGTATGTAGAGGTAATACATATTCAATAATTCAATAAGTATATACAAATGTATGTATTTCGTATATTTAAGTAGACTACTACACTTGTACTCTTAACTCAGTTTAAGTTAACCTACTGTACAACACTGATGAATTTGAATAAAGCAGTCTTAAACTAGAACTCATGACATTACATGGTGTCAGATGTGTGAATAATTTCGATGGACCAAGAGAAAGACAGTGACATCCAAAGTGAAGAAACGGAAAAAGTTAAACCCTAAACAACTAAAACAGTGATAAATAAAAATCTACAGGATCAAATAAATATGGACAGTGTTAATGCGCCAAGAGAGTTAAATTTCGAAGCTCCAAACCTGTGTGAGGAGTGGACTTTCTGGCAGCAGAAAATTGAGTTATATCTACTAGCAGTTGGCCTGGAAGGAACAGATAAGGACTCCAGAAAAATCGCAATAGCCTTAAATTGCAATGAGATCAGGGTTTAAAATTATACAATACATTTAAATTCGAGAGTAATGCAAAGTTTAGTGAAGTTATAGCTAAATTCAAGAGTCATTTCGAACCAAAAAAAAAACGTCATATACAACCGTTACAAAGTTTTTGACAAATAGGCAAAAACCACACCAAAGCTTCAACAACCTGTTAATCGAGCTGAATATGTTAGTGTCTTCATGTGATTACGTAGATGAGGACGAAATGATCAGAGACGTGTTTATTATTGGTGTAGTAGATGAAGTGATAAAAGAGAAGCTGCTAACTCAAGAGAAATTAACTCTCACTAAATTAGAAGAGACAGTTAAAGCATATGCAGCCAGCAAACATCAAATTACCGACATGACCACCGAAACTCACAATCAAGTCCTAACAGTCAATCAACACAACAAAAGTGGAGAACTAACACATCGTAATAAGATGCAGCGGTCGACAATGAAGAACAGGTTCAGCAGCGGCAGTGGATCATCATCGTCACAAGATCAGAACCGTGTAAGCAAGCAGCAGGCATCGTGGACAAAAATATGCTCCAAATGTGGGAACACACATCATTATAAAGGTTGTCCAGCAGTGGGGAAAACGTGCAAACGATGTGGTAAACTGAATCATTTTGCCAACATGTGTTTATCAAGGAGTATTCGAGCGGTGCAGGCTAGTTCTCGAATCGAGGAAAGTGACGATAATCCAGTGAGTGAGGAAGAAGAAGTCAACGAGGAATTTTTTATAGGTGCAATCAAAATTTATAAAGTTAATTTAAAAAACAATAAAAATATTTGGCTGGAAAAATTTGAAATTTCGTACAAAATGTTAGAATGTCAATTAGACACAGGCGCGCAGGTAAATTTAATTTCTCTAGATAATTTAAAAAAAATAGGGAGAGCAAATGAAGTAATAAATGACTGTAAAGTAAAATTAAAAACATTTAGTGGAGAAAGTATATCGGTAATAGGAAAGTGTAATCTAGACCTTAAGTGCATGAAGTCAAAAACAATTTTTAATTTAGAAATTATCGTTACGAACCTGAAAGCAAATACCATTATTGGATTAACTGATTGCGCTCGCCTCGGATTTATCAATTTTAATTCAATTGAGAAGTCTTCGCCTCGTAACGAGAGTAATGTCGTTTTCCATTGGGCCAAAAGGAGGAGTGTTCCGCACAGAAAAAGCACTCCCAATCATGTTCCATTGGCTGTTTGGAGTGCTGTTCCGGGAGTGTTTTTCTGTTCCGGATTTCATTTGGGAGTGCTTTCAAAATGCGCTCACACATATAAACCCCTACATTGGACTACTTGTCAAAGTCATATGGTACAAGACAAATTCCTTTGTTTATTTTATTTTCTCAGTTGGGGCAAGTTAGTAGAAACAAATTTTGCATATATATAATTAACAAATTGATAATATGTTAATAAAAACATGATGGGATTGCTAATGTCCTTTTCCATTGGGCAAAAAGAAGCTATATTTTGCTTTGTTTATCTGTAAAAAATGTAAGCAAAAAATCTGACATTCACCAACAAACGCAGAAGTAAGCAAAAACGATTTTACATGTTCCATTGGAATCAAAAAGGAGTTAAATCGGGAGTGAAACCAAAGGAAAACTGCATAAGTTGCATGTTAATCAAATTTCCAGTGACTACTCATATGTGTTTGAAAAGTATGAAAATGTTTTTGATGGCGTAGGTTGCGTTCAAACGAAGTGCGATTTAGAATTGTTAGAAAATGTTACACCTAATGTAGATCCGCCACGAAAAGTTCCTTTCAAATTACATAAACTATTAAAAGCAGAGTTGGAAAAAACGGAAGCAGGTGGAGTAATTGAGAAAACTGTGGGTGCAACAGACTGGGTTAACTCAATAGTTCTGGTCGAGAAAAAAATAACCAAATAAGAATTTGTTTAGATCCACGAAAATTAAATTTAGCAATTAAACGTTCTCGTTATCTGTTCCCAACGCTCGATTCAATAAAAAATGATTTGAAAAATTCAACGGTATTTTCGGTGCTTGATGCCAATAAAGGGTTTTGGATGATACCTCTCGATAACGAAAGCAGCAGGATTTGTACTTTTAACACACCTTTTGGCAGGTACTCTTTCAAGAGACTTCCATTTGGCATCAAATCGGCTCCAGAAGAGTTTCAAAGCAAAATGGTTGAAATATTTGGTGATCTAGATATTCCTATTTATATAGATGACTTACTAATTCACGGGCGAAATAAGGAAGAACATGATGCAAAGTTGTTTGCAGTTCTAGAAAGATCGCAAAAAGGAGGTGTAAAGTTTAACAAAGCTAAAAGTCAGTTGTAAGAGTCACGGAAGTAAATTTTTTCGGACACATTTTTAGTCAAAAAAGTGTTTCACCGGACCCGTCCAAAATAAAAGCTATCACGGAAACGCCATCTCCGAGATGCGTTAAAGATGTTCAGAGAATTTTAGGCATGCTTACTTACTTAAACCCATTTATTTCCAATCTATCAAATAACTTGCAGACTTTAAGGAACTTATTAAAAAAAATGTGTCCTGGGAGTGGAATGACACTTATGAAAAAAGTTTTAAAGAAATTAAAAGGGAGATATCATCTCCGCCTATTCTAGCGTACTTTGACCCAAAAATACAACTTGTCTTGTCTGTAGATGCATCTCAATTTGCGGTAGGAGCAGTGTTAAAGCAAAACAATAAGCCCGTAGCATTTTCATTAAAAACCTTGACAGAATGTCAACAAAGATATGCTCAAATTGAGAAGGAGCTGTACGCTATAGTTTATGGGTGTAACAAGTTTCACCAATATATATATGGTCAAACGACTATTGTAGAGACTGATCACAAGCCGCTCGTATCACTTTTCAAAAAATCGCTTGCAAAGGTACCGCTGCGCCTCCAAAGAATGATGTTGTGCATTCAAATTTATGACTTAAAAGTAAGCTATAAGCCAGGTAAACTTATGCATATTGTCGATACCTTGTCTAGAGCTCCGTTGCCTGAAACAGAAGTTTTAGATAGCGAAAAAAATATTAATGTTCATGTAGGTTTTTTTTTTTTCCCCCGAGGGTAGGTGAAAATCTTCAACAAGACACTATGAGGATCGACAGCGCGTGCTCATAGTAGTGTGGGATTCTTACCCACTAAAAAACCTCCCTTCAAAACGGACTTGTTGTTTTTACTACAACTAAGTATTCGACTTATCAAGTAGTTTTCATTTCACGTAATAAGGACGTTTTGCAGGGACCTTCCCATTAGAAGTTCCTGCCAGCTCCGCAGCTTAGACGCGGTTACTTATCGCGCTAAGTCTAAAGGTTTGGTTCTTTGTAGACGGCGCAGTAAATTTCTTTCTTCCAAAACTTGGAGGACTGTAATATTTACGTGACTTTCTAGTCCACTTCTATGCTTTCTCGCGAAGGTTTGAATTTCGTCTTCTATAGTTTTAATGCCAAGATCTCTATGGATATCGCTATTTCTGATATACCATGGCGCATTTACAATACCTCTTAGCACTTTGTTTCAAAAGTTTGTAAAACTTTAATATTAGTTTTTTTGGTACAACCCCAGAGTTGTATACCATATGTCCATACGGGCTTTAGCACTTGCTTATATAGAAGCAGTTTGTTCTCTATATTAAGCTTGGAATATTTTCCAAGTAACCAATACATTTCTCTATATTTATTATCTAGTTCTATGCGTTTTTTCTTAACGTGCGTTTTCCATTTCAGCTTTGTATCAAGTGTCATTCCAAGATACTTAGCCTCGTTTGCAAACGGAATTTGAACCGAGTTTGAAAAGATCGGCAAATTATTTATTTTCTTATAAGTAAAATTTACATGAACAGATTTGGTCTCGTTGAGTGCGATTCGCCAAACCTTTGTCCATTCATTTACTCTATCCAAAGCTTCTTGCAGTTTTTCTGTAGTATCTTCGACCATTTTACCTACTGTCAAGATAGCAGTGTCGTCGGCAAATGTAGCTAGCTCAGTGCCTTCTACTTGCGGTATATCACGGGTGTATAATAGATACAAGTCTGGACCAAGAACGCTTCCTTGCGGCACCCCAGCCATTATTTCCTTGAAATCTGAATATTCATTTCCACATTTGACGCGGAATAGTCTATTCATAAGGTAGTTCTTCAAAATATTATATAGGTGCTCTGGCAGAATTTGTCGTAATTTAAACTTTAAGCCTTCGTGCCAGACCTTGTCAAAGGCTTGAGAGACGTCAAGGAATACGCTTGAACAAATCTTTTTTCTTCAAGTGACTTTTCGATTACATGTGTTATTCGATGTAATTGTTCAACTGTAGAATGCTTACTTCTGAATCCGAATTGATGATCCGGAATGAGATGCCTTTCTTCTATTACCGGCTGTATTCGCCTAATCAATATTCTCTCGAACACCTTGGATATAATTGGAAGGAGCGAAATCGGTCTATAAGACGTTTTTTCATTCGGCGGTTTTCCGGGCTTAAGGACCATTATGATTTCGGCGACTTTCCATTGACTGGGAACATATTCTAGTCTAAGCGCGGCGTTTATAATGAACAGAAGCTTAATTAGAGCTTTTCTTGGTAGTGCTTTAAGAACCTCTCCCGTAATTAGGTCGTATCCAGGAGCTTTCTTAGGTTTAAGTTTCTTTATTTCTTCCTTAAGTTCGATAAGTGTTGCATTTCTTATTACGCTTCTTCTTCTTACTTTTTATCAGCGAGGCTATGATCCGAAAACAAGGGATCACAGCCCTCCCACTTCACCACATTTCTACTGATCCGCCTGTGGGGTTCGCCTTTCTTATTACGCTATTGGCTATATAAGACGTATTTATATTTTGAATAAGAGCTTGTCCATCAAACGGTTTGAAAGTTTCTTCCAGGTGGGTGGCAAAAACTTGCGCTTTCTCTTTATCATGCCTGGCCCATTCGCCTTGATTTTTCCTAATTGGGGCGGCTTGAGTTTGGGGTTTTTTACACGTACCGTGCTTACTTGCATTGCTTCTAATTCAATCTTTACTTCCGCTGAGTGTTCGATACATTCTTTTATAAACAAGGATGATCCGCCTCTTGCTCTTTCCGATGAGTGGAAGGCATGATACACGCTATATCCTCTTATCTTAACATTCGTTTGTTTTGTCAGATGAGGTTCGCAGACCAAGCATATATCAATATCTTTTTCTCGTATAAATATTTCTAACCACAGGCGGATCAGTAGAAATGCAGTGAAGTGGGAGGGCTGTGATCCCTTTTTTTCGGATCAGAAGAAGAAGAAATATTTCTAACTCGTCGAGTCTTCGTATGAGGCCGTTAGCGTTCCATGTAAGAATTTTTAGCATTTCTTTCATATTCGGGTTGAAGTGCGCCTGTTATGAATGTTGCTTTCTAGTGCAACTAGTCTCTCGAAAATAAGTTTGTTTGTTTTGCATTGCTCTTCAAGTTTCGCAAGTATTAAGGAGAAAACATTGGATACTGGATTTTGTGAGCTACCTCTATCACCGTTTTCCAATGTCGCAACTTGAGCAGGAGTCTTTACGTTAGAGTTTGGACGGTTTTTTGCGTTAATCTCCCGTGGGTTGACGGTCATATACTTGCCATTAGCTGCCATCGCCGCTTGAGCATAAGACTGTGCGTCAGTATTCGAAGACTTTGCTTTTGTTACATTTTCTCTACTGCGTTTGGGGTTTTCTTCGTTACCCGATCTAAAATCAATATTGACGGATTTCCTATCTTTCGCTGCTTTTTTTGTAGCTATTTTAGGTCTGTTCTTAACTGGTTTCGGATTCGGGCGCATGGAATTTTTAATCGTGGTTCTTTCTGGCAGTAAGTCTGCGTGTGATTGAAACCTTGACAGCGCTTACACTGCGGGATCGATCTGGAGCTCTTACGCATGGGTTCGATTTTGACCACGATGTTTAAAATAGTCTTAATACCATAAATAACACCTTTATTTTCGTCTTTATCGAAACTTAGCATGAATAGTGGAAGACCACGCCTTACCAATTTTTCCTGATCTCCCTCCGATTGTTGCTTCTCCTTCTTGATAATATTGACGGCATCAAGAATTTTAAAGCCTTTGTTTTGAAGGTCGTTTATAACATCTTCTTTAGTGCACGAGGGGTGGAGTGCCCTTGCTACAACACGCAGTGGTCTTTCTAACTTATTTTGGTAAGTATACCACTGAATCTTTTCGGCATTCAATTTTTGGGATAATGATCGGTAACCGTCGGCATCATCGACATTGATTTTCCACGTATTGTTTCGCAGAGATGTCACCTTAAATTTCGATGGCAGGGTTCCTTTAATGAGGCAATGCAACTTATTATAGTCCGTTATTCCAACGACGTTTATCGGTGGCGGAGGACGTAATTTTTGTTGTTGTTGCTTTTCTTGCAACTCCTTGCGCTTTTCATGTTTTTGTGGCTCGACTTCCGGTGACGAACCAGCTTTGCGTTTTTTGCTGGGTCGTTTCTTTTCGATCAATTTCACGTGTTAGCTCTTCTTCGTCCGTCTGGTATTCGTGACTAGGTGAGCGATGTGGGTTAACTGTACATTCTTTTTGTAGATACGTGTTTTTTAGGGCATTATTTTCTTGCCTGAGTAAATCTACTTCTTTCTTTAGCTCACGATAGAGTAGCTCCATTTCGGTAAGCTTTGTACGGAGTACGTCGTTTTCCTCCTCAATGCTTTTTGATTTCGCTGAGTCCCGTTTTTCACGCTCTTGCGCTTCCGGCGGACTTCTTTTCCCGGAGACGTTCGATCTTATTGGTGGAGATCGAGATACCCTTGTACTTTTTGAGAAGGGTTTGTTCATGTAGGTGTAATTACAGCTTCTCTATCAATTTCAGAAAATAGGCTCGCCGAAATCCAAGAGAGCACAGCTAATGATGAGACTCTACAATTAGTTAAAAACTACACGTACAATAATTGGCCAGAACACAAGCGAGACATCAACGAATCAGTTCGTCCGTTTTGGCCTATGCGAGACGAAATATTTTTCCATGATAAGCTATGTTTTAAAGGAAATCTGGTCGTTGTTCCAAAAAACTTACGGGAAAAAGTGTTGTCACTGATTCATGAAGGCCATGCAGGTATAGAATGCATGAAACGCCGTGCAAGGGTATCTATTTATTGGCCGGCAATCAGCCAGGACATAATAAAATTTGTAGGTAGTGGTGACGTCTGTCAGAAGTTTCGAAACAATAATCCCAAAGAACCACTTCTTTCGCATGAGATTCCTAAGCTACCTTGAGATACTGTCGGAATGGACATTTTTCGAGTAGAAAATAATTTCTTTTTTTTGATCGTGGATTATTTTGCTAAATATATAGAATATTACAGACTATCAGCTTGCACTAGTTCAGTTATTATAAAGAAATTGAAAGAAACGTTCTCGAAATTCGGTATTCCAAGAATCATAATATCAGACAACGGTCGTTCGTTTGTTTCTTCGGAAATGAAATCATTTTTTAAAAATTGGGATATCACCCACAAAACCATTAGCCCACATTTTCCGCAGGCCAATGGGCTAGCAGAGCGAGCCATTCAAGCGTAAGTGCAAAGAATCAAATACAGACCCATACATAGCATTGCTAAATTTAAGAAATACACCAAATAAGTGTAGGCTATCGCCTGCTCAACTGCTGCTAGGAAGGACCTTGAGATCAAAAATACCTATTCAAATGAAACAACTTCAGCCATCAAACATAAACAGTAGACAGTACAGACATCGATATGATAGGACAACAAAACTCTTACCACCATTGCGTTTAGGGGATAGAGTACTTTTCAAAATAAATCCAAATGATTTAACTTGGACTAATGGAACGGTATATGAAAAATGTAGAGAACCAAGATCTTTTGTAGTCAAGTCTTACAATGGACGATTTTTTAGAAGAAATAGACAGCAACTGATTTTAAGAAAAGACTATAGTCATACAAACGAAGAGATTAAGAAGAAGTTGAATGATAAACAAGAAGTTTTCATGCAGTTAAGGTCTGGAAAGTTAAAGATGGCGTTAAATAATAAATAAATAATTATGTTTAATCCATAAATTATGTACATATACATACATATATAAAAACATATATTGTTACACCTGAGTGTACATAAATATAAAAAATAACTAATTATTGTATTGAACAATTTTCACTCGACGCGGGCTGGTTTGTTCTCCGGGATTTTGGACCAGCGTTACCTTTGTCGAATCGCGAAAAATTGCTATCCCAATCGAAACTTCACGAGCGAAAGAACTTCTCGTTTTGTATACTATTTTCAACAGAAAAAACAAATAAAAGAAAGACAAGGTTTTCTTTAGAACTACTGTTTATTGAAAAATCAAAAATGAACTCGGCGTGCATTTCAACATGCACACCTCTTTATTAATTAAAATTGCTGAATTAACTAATAATTTCAGGTGACTTGGTGTCGTTGTACTCACGATGAAATTTGAATCTGCTGCAGTTTTTCGTTGTACTCATGATGTTGCAGTTTTTTTTGTTTATGGGAATTGCTGTTCGGTGTTTTTCCCACACGAGTCCGGCGTAACACCTCCTTCCTTAAGACATGTTTATGGGTATCTTACCCTTAAACTGGGCTCTGTACGTTGCATAACTACTTCTTCTGATGATATTGACGATGCTCTCTCGATCTCTGGAAACCTCTTGGTCTATTTCTTATTCTTTTTGTTGAAACATCTGTTAAAGATCGATATTGTAGTTCGACCAGCAGAATTGCAGCCGCATTTGTATGCCAGGATAGACAATATGATGACTATTATAAGGCCACCAATACCAGCAACTGTACTTCGTGATTTTTCCGGGATTGGGTCTAGAACGTTTTCCCAGAAATGTTTTTGATTTTGAATGTCGATGGACAATTCGTTCAGCTTTTCGATATCTGTTACTTTAATTTTATTAATCGGTTTTACATCTAATTGAACTTTATTTACTTTTACGTTAATACAAAAATCTTCTTAATCATTGAATACATATCTATATCTAATGTTAATCTCTTTTGGTTGAACCAATGTTCTAATGCTAGTTTCCACTGTCTCAAATACACCATTTTCACTTAATACTAAAATTCCTACATTTACTAGAGTGCCTTCCTCTTTTTCCTTATTACAATTGCACTCGTATTTTGTTTCATCCGTAACAGTAAATAAAAACATATTTTCTTTAATTTCATAAAACATTTCAATTAGAGTTAACTGTTTTTAGAATGCAATTATTTGCTTTATTTTGCATGAATACCTTTATTTCACAATTGCTGTAATCCAATGTACTTTTAAATAACTGAGACTTACAAACATAGGTTCTATTTATTTCTTTACAATCTTCATTGTTATTTTTTAAGTTGTAAGATTCTTTATCTTTACTTGTAGTTATAAATTTGTTAGCTACATCAATTAAGACCAGACCATTCGTAGTAATTTTTGGTACAGATATTATTTCATATAAATAGAATTGCTCTTGGGTTACAAGGGAAATTTGTAATAATACAATAATGTTATTATCCTTAGCATACGCTTGAATATCTATTTCTTTCATTATATAAGCATAATTTTCTACAGTTGGTTCGAAAATGAGAGAGTTTTTAGATGCAATTTATTTAATTCTTCTAATAATTTCATTGGCTCTATGATTCTAGGGTGCAGAACGCCATTTTGTATGAACAGTAGGCTATAGATAATTTGTTCTATTTCTAACTCTATCTGGATAATTTTAAAATTAACTTTGTTCGTTATTTCATTAAAATACGCCTGAATTGAATTACTTTTCTCGATGTCTTTTCCTTCGGCTTTTACCAAATTAATAGAATGTATTATTTCATTTATTTTATTAGCCGTTATATTCTGAATTGTACTTACATCAACAACTTGTTAACCTAATTTCATCATGAGTTTCACGTTTTCTTCCATACCGTTTTTAATCCTAACTTCATTTCCTTTAATTGTGTTCATGGCTTCTGAATAATAATTGGCATCTTCGTTATCCATTGTCCCGAATAATGTTTTAAATCCTGTACCTATTAAGTTTATTAGCCCTCTTCGTGTTCTAACCTGTTTACCGATTATATTGTATATTATTACATGGACTTTATGTTCTATTTTAAGCAAACTATTTCGTGCTACTTCCTCGTATTTCTTGCAATTGTCTATATGGTTTACACATGCTTTATCTATTGTATTTATTATATTCCTAATATTATCTATGTAATCATTTAATTCTCCTATATCGATTTTATTTACTAAAGTTAACTTACTCCCTATTTCTCTAACGTGACCTTTGTGGTTAAAATATAGTCCGCTATTATCATTCAATTTCCTGATTTCGATGTTTCCGGCCGTGGACTTGAGGAACCAGATGATCCTGCAAAGTACGGTCGAATGTTAGCTTTATTATATTTTTGCTTCTTATTTGGTAACTTAGCGATAACATAATCCTCATGTACTTCTAGTATTTCAAATGGACCTTTAAACCTACTTTCTAATTTTCCTTTAACTACATTCCTAACTAAAATCTTATGTCATACTTTATATTCTATTGCCCTTCCTATTTTCTGGTCATATCTTACCTTAGACTTTTCTTTTGATTTCAATGTATTTTCTATTGCCCTAGAAGTAGTCCGAATTAACTTCGCTTGTAATTCATCTAAATAATCAAACATAGTTCTCTCGCAAAGATCTTCTGTTTGATTGCCTATGTTTCCAAAAACTAATTCGTATGGCGTATAACCTGTAGTACTGTGCCTAGTTGTATTATAACCAAAGCTAGCATAAGGCATTCGTTCATCCCAGTCTTCCATGCTGTCTATTGCCCTACCTGTAGTCTTTAGATATTCAGTTAGTCGGCAATGTGCTCTTTCAACTGCCCTCTTTACCTGTGGATAAGCAACACTCGTAGTTATATGCTTCATGTTCAATATCTTACACATACTTTCGAAGAGTTCATTGCAGAACTCATTACCATTGTCAGTTAGAATGATCTTTGGTAATCCAAAATTTAAAACTCACTCGTTTATAAATAATTTGGCCACTGTCCCCATTTCTTTGTTTTTAAGTGGTATGAATTTGATGAACTTTGACAAGTCATCCTGAATGGTAACACCAAATTTAAACCCATTGTTGGTAACCTTGAGTGGACCTATTAGTTGACAATGTTCGCAATTCCTGACGAACTCCTCCACGTCTTTCTGCATACCCTTCCAATAGAATTTCTTCTTTAATTTTTCATATGTTGCTTTTTGTCCTACATGACCTCCTAAGAGACCATTATGATTTTCTTTCAATATTTTCTTTCTTTCATCTAGATCATTGACTTCCTTACTATGAATTTGTTTATTATTTTCGTCTCTTAGTACATCTAAAATTGCCTGATCTTCAGAAATGCCTTGGTCCCTATCTTTATGTGCTATATCTCGTATCATTTCCTCAATTATTTCATCTACCTCTTCTAATGATTGAGTTCTTTCCTCTGGATTTACGTCCTCTTTTTGTTGTAACATCCTCACATTCCTTGATAGTTCATCTGCAACGACATTCTCATTACCCTTTTTGTATCTGATTTCATACTCAAACTCCTCAAGTTTAAGTCTCCATCTTACTAAACGCGATCCAGGATCCTTAACATTAAAGAGCCAAGTTAACGGTCTGAACAACAAATTTTCTTCCATATATGTATGGCCTGAACTGTTTTGTGGCCCAAAGTATGGCCAAGCACTCCTTTTCAGTAGTGCTGTAGTTTTGTTCAACCTTATTCAATGTCCTACTGACATACTGAATTGGCAAATCTTTTGCGCCATGCTGTTGACTGAGAACAGCCCCGATGCCCTTGTTTGACGCATCTGTCGTAATTATAAAAGTTTTCTCATAATCAGGATATTGTAGGACTGGAAATGTTGTTATTGCCTTTTTTAGTTTCTCAAATGACTCCTGTTCTTCCCTACCCCAACTAAATGAAACGTATTTCTTTAATAATGCATTAAGAGGTTCTGCTATCTTGCTAAAGCTCTGAATGAATTTACGGTAATAACCTACCATACCTAGGAACGATTTAATTCCCTTTTGATTTTGAGGAGCCTGCATTTTAACTATTCCTTCTATTTTCCTAGGATCAGGTTTAACTCCTTGATCCGTAATAACGTGTCCCAGATACTGGACTTCTTTGCGGAGAAATTCGCATTTATCTGGCTGTAATTTAAGATTTGCAGCCCTAATTTGATCGAGTACTTCAATCAACTTTTCATTGTGTTCATCAAGGCTTTGACCATAAACGACTATGTCGTCAAGGTAGACAAAACATTTGATGCCTTGTAATCCAGCCAACACGGTGTTCATTAATCGCTGAAAACACGCCGGAGCATTTTTCTGTCCGAAAGGCATTCGGGTATATTCGAAATGCCCGTAAGGCGTGCTAAACGCCGTTTTTTCAATATCTTTTTCCTCAACTGGGATTTGATGGAACCCCGAAGTCAGGTCAAGAGTTCAGAAGTATCTTGCCTTCCCCAATTGGTCAAGTATTTCTGTAATATTGGGGAGGGGGTAGTTATCCGCAATCGTCAACTTATTGAGTTTGCGATAATCTATCACCATCCGCCACTTCTTTTTGCCACTAGCATCTACCTTCTTTGGAACGATCCAAATAGGAGAGCTCCATGGTGAACTGCTATTTCTGATGACTCCATCCTTTTCTAATTTTTCTATCTGGTTGCGCACTTCTTCCTCGTGTATCAATACGTTTTAGTATTGGATATATTGGATATCAATACGTTTTAGTAAACACTGGTTGCGCCCCTTCTAATGTCCTAATTTAATGCTTTGCCGCATGAGTTTTTGTGAGTTTTTCCTCTTTTATGCTGAATACGTCACTGTAGTCCCTAATTATGTTTAGTATACTATCCTTCTCCTCCTTATTCATATGTTCACTTCTTATATTTCCTGTTACCTCACAAGTTCTCTGTTTCCCGATCTCAAAATCTTCTAAATTCTTTCCTACAATTCGGATTTGACTAATGTTGAAATCCTCTTCCGTTGTATTAATGATCGTGGCTAAACACTTCCCAGATTTGTTTTTAGTTATGCACTCTGGGATGATTATCCCTTCCTTAATCTGCTGTCTTGGAACGACTATGTCTTCTTAGTTCCATGCCATTTTCGATATTGATTACTCTAAACACTTCGGTTCTTTGTTTCAAATATTTTTCCTCGCTCATATATCTTAAAGTAATTTCTTCCTGTCTATTTCTAATAATTCCTTCCTTATAATGGATTGAGTAACCTCCTTCCTTAAGAAAGTGGCTACCCATGCCGTCATAATCTCCGAGTAAACCGTTTTCTATTACTTGCATATCTACCTCACGATTCTGAATACGTCCCTTATTATTTGGGAATAAACTGATATTCTTTGTTACTTTGCCTATAGTTTCTTGCAACTTACTTCCTAGTCTCTTAAACTTAACTGTTCTTTTCATATCTACTTCGCGTTTAAATACGTGTTTGGCACAGATAAGTGATATCTCGGCTCCAGTGTCGATGATCATTCTTTTTATTTTGTTATCAATTAAAACATTTACGTGTGGACTTTCCGAATTACCGATCTGGTTTAATACAGTTAAATTCCTAACCTCATATTTATTTTTAAATTCTCTTTTACTAAATTTTGAGCTTGTTGCCTGACTATTAAAACCTGTTCCTTGGCTACTTGCGTTTATTCCTTTTTGGTTTGCTTTTCCATGATCTCTTCTAGGCAACCGACAATTTCTAGCAATGTGGCCTGGCTTGCCACAGTTGAAACATTTTGTTTCAGTAAAATTAATTCTTGATAAATTCCTATTTGAATAATCTTTATTAATGTTGGTCCTAAACAAATTAATGCGTTGTTCTTCCTCTTTAGCGTAGCGGCTTGCTTCCGCTAAATCTTTCGGTTTCTGTGTCACAACGTAGGACGACAATTTTTCGAGTAGTCCGTTTATGAACACTGTTAAAGTTTCACTTTTTATATATGCAATTTGACCTTTCTGCTCCTCTTCCTTTACCTCATGCAGCTTACTCTGCCTCAATCGCCTCTCTAAAGTTACAACTCTTTGGGTATACAACGAGACCGATTCGTTTCTACCCTACTCTGGTGAATGCTTATCAGTTCACGATGTAGCTGAAGACTGCTGTGCGGTTCCCTAAAGATACCGCTAAGTTCGACCTTCAACGTTTCCCAGTCTTACATATCTTTGTTCATTAAAATAGTCGTGGCATCGTTGGAGTTTCCGCGAGTAACACAATGTCATCAGCGTACAGCAGGAGCTTGATGTTTATACCATTGAACACAATCCCTCCAGGCAAAAAAGTTGTGAGGTCATCTAGGAATATTGAAAAAAGTAAAGGACTCAAGAGGCAACCCTGCTTCACTCCCATTGTTGACTCGAACCAGCTGGACATTTTCTTTCCATCCCACACCGTCGTTATGTTTTCCTTATAGAGACCTCGTGTCACCTCCATAATCTTTGTCGATACTCCCAGGATACTAAGCTTATAAAATAGAGCATTTCTGTCGATGGAGTCGAAAGCCGCCTTGAAATCTACAAAAAACGCGTATAATTTACAGCCCCTGTCTAAATAAGATTGCGCGATGCTCGTTAGTATAAATACGTTGTCTACTGTAGAATAGTCTTTCCTAAAGCCGGCTTCGAGTTCGCTGAGCAAATTATTTAGGCGTATCCACTCTGTCAGGCGTTCTAAAATTATTCCCGTAAATATTTTTGTTACTGAATTCAGGAACGAGATGCCTCTATAATTGTTTCGATCTTCTGGGTCTCCTTTCTTGAAGATAGGGAAAATTATATTTCTTCTAAAACCTTCTGGCATTTCACCCCTAATAAATATATAATTATACGCTTCGGTGAGATTTGCTAAGAATTGTTCAGTAGCATATTTAAAAAACTCATTAGGTACACGATCTACTCCAGGGGCTTTGTTCAAACTGCAACGGTGTATGACCATGTTTACCTCCTGTATTGTTATTACACGGTCTAGAGTGGTGCTTTCCTGATATGGCAATGCATAGTGTATTTTCGTTAAGCAGCCTGGTGGATTTAGTAGACTTGGAAAATGTTCTGCCAATACAGGATCTTCAATTGGAATACCCTTTGCGCTGAAAGTGCCGTTGAGAGCTGGTACTAATTTCCAGAAACAACAACTGCCTCGAATTCCTGATAGAGTGCATGCGAGATACTGAGAATATAATTGCTGTTTCCTTATGCATATATTTGTGTACGCTTTGTTTGCCTCTTGGTACAGTTGTTTAGTCAGGTTTGTTCTCGTACATCTGATCAAACGCAGGTAAGCGAATGATTTTTTTCTAGCATCCTCACATTCTCTGTCATACCAACGAGTATCTATTAATTGAGAACTTCGGGGTGAAGAAACCAACAAAGCTATCGATCTCTGCCGTGAATGAGAGAGCGTTAGGAATTCTCAGAAGCACAACAATAAAAATCAACAACAGGTACCAAATAGGCTTATCGCTGAAGAACGATGTGTTGAAGATTCCTGGAAGCTACGAGTTGGCCAAACGACGTCTTTGTAGTTTGGAGAAGAGATCCAGAATTTGCGACTGCCTACCGAGATATCATCACAAGTTACTTCAGGAAGGGCTATGCCAGAAAGCCGAATATGACTAAGGCTCCCGCGGCTGATTATTTGCGGATCGAGTCAGGGGACGGGATGTTCATGTCGTTTGTCTCTGGAACAACAAAATGAGACAGACAACAACAGACTGGTCAGTGGCGTCGGGTGCCCATCAGAGTTTAATTCTGCTGACACGGCCACGATATCCGCCGAGGTTCCAACCCGCCAACAAATGGTTATGCGGACCATCGTTTAGTGTACGTCCTAAAGAAGAGTGGCCGGCACAGCCAGGCAATATCAGTAGTCATGAATGTCACATATTAACGCAGTGAATAAACCATGTTCTGATCCTTCAAGATATTTCAAGTATTTGAAGATGAAAAGGGTAGTAGCCTTGGTGCTCCGATTTGCTAAGCTAACTAGATGAACGAGGAGAGTTATCAATCAGCGAGCTCGTTGAGGCAGAGCGGTTGTTATGGCGCCATGCACAGGCGGATGCATTTGAGCATGAGATTGTTCGACTGCAGCGGGACTTGCCAGTTCAAAAAAGGGAGTAGTATATATCGGCTAACGCCGTATTTGGATGAGGAAGGCCTACTACGAGTGCGCGGACGTATAGATGCCACCGCAACTATACCCTTCGACGCTCTGCGTCCCATCATCATGCCGAAGGATCATCGTATTACAGAACTACTCGCGGATCATTACCGTCATCTCTTACGTCATCTAAACAATGATACAATCACCACCAAAATTAGACAACAAATTTGGGTGCCAAAACTGCGTTCCGTTGTGAGCAGAACTTGGAGCGAGTATTCGTGCGGCCGTGTTTGAGCCATTGCCTCCGTTAATGAGACAGTTACCTAAGGACCCTATCACCCCATTTGTACGGCCCTTTACTTATACTGGCCTTGACTTTTTTGGGCCAGTGTACATCACTATTGGGCGCTGAAAGGAAAAGCGGTGGATTGCTCTCTTCAAGAGCACGACGGTAAGAGCGATACATCTCGAAATTGCTGCCGACCTATCGATGGATGCCTGCGTCTTATGTATTCGAAACGTTGTCAACAGACAAGGAGTGATAATGGTACTAATTTCGTCGGCGCCAGGAATGAGTTGCTAACCACCAAATCTTCGACAGTGATCCTACCACGACAGAACTCTCGTCGCGGTGCATCGACTGGGTTTTTAATTGTCCGCTCAACCCTAATGCGAGAGGGTATTGGGAAAGTCTCGTGCAGATCTCAACGGAGTGCTGAAATGTTCGTTGAGCGAAGCGGCGCCGAAACTGGAAACTCTGCAGAGTGCCCTTATTGAAGCAGAGAATATAGCGAACAGTCGTCCTCTTACTCATCTGCCTGTGTCGAGTGAGGGCGAGGAACTTTTGACGCCGAATAATTTTTTTGCAATGTGGCATGAACTCGACGTATACCCCGGGTCCTATCGATGAGCGAGCGTTGCGTCTCCGCAAGCAGTGGCGAGTATGTCAACAATTGAAAAACCGGTTTGGAGGAGTTGGGTGAAGGAGTACCTGCCGATTCTCACAAGACAGTGTAAGTGATTTGGGCGCGTGCCTCGCTCAAGCAAGGAGATTTAGTACTCATTTGTGATGCTGACGTTCCGAGAAGGAACTGCGTACGAGGTAGAATTGTGCGAGTGTTTCCAGAGAGAGACAGTCAAATTCGTTCTGCTCAGGGAAAGACTGCCGCGGGAGTTCTACGGAAGTCAGCTGTTAAACACGATCTGCTACATGTTGGTAAGGCTTCGGTTCCGGACCAGTGCGCCTCACGGGGGGGGGGAGGTGTTAAGTTTTTGGTTGAAATATTTGAATTTTTGTGACGGTTCTGGCGGTTTCATGGCACCTTCCTACATAGAATGAAATATATCTAAAATCGACGTTTCCATTTCCACTGAACTCCACCCATTCCGCCATTTTCGTTAGCTTTTCCATCCATGCAGCCGCCACGCATCGACTAAAAAGCAGTTAGTACGTCAAATCCTTTTTGTATTTATAATTTTACACGTACGCAGCGCACTCTACGCGCTCTACACGTGCCATATACATATGTGTTTTCATATGGGCGTTCTATTATACGTCGTCGATCCACCAGTTTTATATCCTTCATCACTGTCTCGCCTGTACACATGTACGCCGCCGCGTAACGGACAGTAAGTCCTACATTCGCGGTAGCTGTTTAGACCATTTCAAATGTCAAACACGGATATTTTCTTTTCTAGAATAAAAAAAATAAATTTGTTCCTGGAATTGTCAAACGGTAGTCTATGCGATTATATGAAAACACAAGCGTTTTCACTTAGCTAAGGCCTACCAACTCCTACTCTCAACGTCCACGCGGTGACAGCTGGGTGCCTAGTACCTTAATCCTAGAAACGGGTAACCAACCCCGTTTGAAGGATATTTGGCGGCACCAAATGAGCGAGGGGGGGAATCGGAAGAATTCCCTAGACGGAATCAACGGTGGCGTTTATTGTTCCAGTTAGGTTGAACTTAGTGAATACCTTGCGAGAGCTGCTTCGACGTAGTCGGATCATAGGTCGGTAAGGAATTTCCAACTTTGGAATAGAGGTGGTGAGGGAAACCTTAATAGGACAATGGCTGCGCTCGTACTCCCATAGTGGACTACTGGCACCAGTGTACCCGGCCCCTCGTCCTAAGGGTACAACTAAAGGAACTGGCCCTGCAGGTAAGGGGTTGTGCCGTCGGGGTAACTTCCCTAACACGTAAAAAAAACTAATGGTTCCGAAACAACCAAAAGCCTCGGATAAGGACGACTCAACTGATTACGACCGTAGCAAATGAAATAAGGATAACGGCCTTCAGACCTGTACGTGCAATGTTCTGTCCCTTTACAGATCACGTGCAGCCGAACAATTAGCAGAGGCTCTAGAATGCTATAAAGCAGATATATAACCGCCATCCAGGAAGCGCGATGGGATGGGCGGGGCAAAAAGGGAATGAAAAACTGTGACATCTACTACGGTGATTGCAACAAAGGCAACAGGCAACGCTTATTCGGATGCGAATTGGTTATACGCGGCAGACTTAGGCAAGTCTTAAACTTCCGACAAGTGAGCGAGCGTATTATGACTATCCGGATTAAAGCTAAATTCGATAACACAAGAGTTATATGTGTTTATGCCCCCACGGTAGAAAAGGAGCTTACCATCAAAATTGGCGATTTTAACGCCAAAACAGGGAAGGTGGACGTCTTTGGTAGGGCAGTCTGTAACTTTAGCCTACACGAACCACATCTGATAACGGACTAAGGCTAATCGATTTCGCTATGGAGCGAAATGTCACCATAGCAAGCACATGGTTTACTTACTCACTTACTTAGGTGGCGCTACAGTTCGGGGTGAACCTGGGCCTTAACCAACAAGCCTCTCCATTTGGCTCGGTCTTTAGCTAATTGCCTCCAGTTGCGCACTCCAAGTTGGTCGAGGTCCCCTTGAACTTGTGTGTGCTACCTACGGCGATGATTCCCTCTACTGCGTCGTCCCTCGGGATAAGATTCGAAGACTCTGCGGGCCGAAGCGTTGGTGTCCATTCGCTCTACATGTCCTAGCCATCTCAGACGTCCAATACGCAGTTTTTGACTAGGTCGATGTCGCTGTACAGCTCGTATAGTTCGTGATTGAATCTTATCCTCCAAAACCCGTCAACGCAAACGGGACCGAAAATCTTACGAAGAATTTTTCTCTCGAAGCGACCAAGAATATCTTCGAGGATGAAGATAATAAATAATAATAAAGTCCATGTTTCAGCGCCGTAAAGCAGGACTGGGATGATCAAGGTCTTATATAGAGTCTCCTTAGTTGTTCGAGGTAGGGCTTTACTGTTGAATTGCCTTATAAGCCCAAAAAAACAGCGATTGGCAAGAGTTATTTTTCGATTGATTTCTGCACTGATTTTGTTGGTAGAATTTATAGCAGAGCCAAGGTAGACAAGGTCCCTTACTACCTCGAAATTATAGCTGCCCACGGTGACGTTTTATCCAATTCGTCGGGGTTAGTTTTCCCTTCTTGTTGACAGCATATACTTGGTTTTGCCCTCGTTTATCGCTAAACCCATTTTGGCCGCTTCCGCCTCAATGCTTGCAAACGCACTGGTGACAGCCCGCTGAGTTCTTCCGATAATGTCAATATCGTCGGCGTATGCAAGCAGTTGTACAGACTTGTAATAGATTGTTCCTCCGGTGTTGGCTTGTGAGTTACGCACAATCCGTTCAAGTACAATATTAAAGAAGTCACATGACAGCGCGTGACCTTGTCTTAAGCCTTTTTTTACATCAAAGGTCTCGGTGAGGTCATTACCGACCTTGATGGAGCAGCGAGCGTTCTCCATCGTCAGCCTGCACAGACGGACAAGTTTGGCAGGGATGTCAAAACTAGACATGGCTCTATAAAGTTCTTCTCTATAGATGGTGTCATAGGCGGCCTTGAAATCGATAAAGAGGTGGTGAGTATCGATTTGGAATTCTTGGGTTTTCTCCAGGATCTGCCGAAGTGTGAAGATTTGATCGATGGTGGACTTTCCTGGCCTGAAACCGCACTGATAGGGTCCAATCAGGCTGTTGATAAAAGGTTTCAGGCGTTCACACAATATCGGAGAAAAGACCTTGTATGCGATGTTGAGGAGACTGATGCCTCTATAGTTGGCGCAGTTGAGGGGGTCTCCTTTCTTATGGAACGGGCAAACGATGCTGAGATTCCATTCATCAGGCATACGCTCGTCTGACCAAATATTAGAAATGAGTTGGTGTATGCACTCTACCAATTCAATCCCTGCTGCCTAGAACAGTTCGGCCGGTAAGCCGTCAGGTCCAGCAGCCTTGTTCGATTTTAGCTTGGATATTGCTATCCTCACTTCGTTTTGGTCAGGTGGACGGAAATTTTGACTATCATCGTCTATATGGAATGGTTCATTCTGCCTGACAGCGGGATGTTGGTTTTCGTCGCTGTTATACAGTCTGCAGAAGTAGTTTTTCCATATTCTCAGCACCGACTGTGATTCTACTACGAAGTTTCCATGTTCATCTCTACAGGTTTCTGTACTGGTATTACTCCTCTGACACTTTTGGTAAAACTTCCGTACATTGTTCCTGGAGTATAAACTCTCGATACTCTCAAACGCGCGCTTCTCATGATCTTTCTTCTTCTTTTGGAGAAGCCGATGTTCTTCCCGTCTCTTTTGCTCGTAGAGCTCACGAGCAGCTCTCGTCTTCCTTTACAGCGCCGCTTTATATGCCTCTTGTTTTGCTGCATGCACTCGCCGGCATTCCTCGTCAAACCAGGGGTTTCACCCCTTTGCCACCAGCATCAAGTACTGAAGACCAGTGGCAACGCTGCCAACATGCCATCAGAAACGCCGCGACTGATGTGCTGGGTCTCGCTCGCCCACCACAGCGGAACCCCTGGTTTGTCGACGAATGCCGGCGAGCAAGAGGCATACAAAGCGGCGCTGCAAAGGAAGACGAGAGCTGCCGTTAGCTCTGTCAGCAAAAGAGACGGGAAGAACATCGGCTTCCCCAAAGGAAGAATAAAGCGCCTGAGAAGCGCGCGATCGAGAATATTGAGAGTTTATACTCCAGGAACAATGTACGGAAGTCTTACCAAAAGGTAAAAAGAACGTGTCAGAGAAGCAATACCCGTACAGAAACCTGTAGAGATGAAAATTGACACCTCGTATTAGAATCACAATTGGTGCTGAGAATATGGAAAAACTTTTTCGGCAGACTGTATAACGGTGACGAAGACCAACATTCCGCTGTCAGGCATAATGAACCATTCAAGGAAAATTTCCGTCCACTAGACCAAAATGGAGTGAGGATAGCAATATCCAAGCTGATATCCAACAAGGCTCCTGGACCTGACGGCGTACCAGTCGAATTTTTCAAGGCAGCTGGTGATGAATTGGTAGAGTGCATACACAAACTCATCTCGAAGATTTGGTCAGACGAATGTATGCCTGATGAATGGAATCTCAGCATCCACAGGAAATGAGATGCCCTCAACTGCGCCAGTTATAGAAGCATCAGTCTCCTCAACATCGCATGCAAAATCTTTTCTGCGATATTGTGTGAACGTCTGAAAGCTTTTTTCAACAGACCCCCCTGATTGAACCCAATCAGTGCGGTTTCAGGCCAGGAAAGTCCACCATCGATCAAACGTTCACACCGTGGTAGATTCTGGAGAAAACCCAAGAAGTCCAAATCGATACTCACCATCTCTTTATCGATTTCAAGGCAGCCTATGCCATCTATAGAAAAGAGCTTTATACAGCTAGGTCTAGTTTTGACATCCCTGGCAAACTTGTTCGTCTGTGCAGGCTGACGATGGAGAACGCTCGCTGCTCCATCAAGGTCGGTAATGACCTCACCACTGACCTTTGATGTCAAACAATTTTCCATACAAGGTGACGCACTGTCATGTGACTTCTTTAATATTGTACTTGAATGGATTGTGCGAAACTCATAAGCCAACACCAGAGGCACAACCTATCAAAAGTCCGTACAACTGCTTGCATACGCCGTCGATATTGACATAGCTGTCTGCGTTTGCAGGCATTGTAGAAGAAGCGGCCAAAATGGGTTTAGCGATAGACGGGGGTAAAACGAAGAATAAGCTGTCAAGAAGAAGAAGTGATTGTCCCGACGAATTGGACAGAACGTCACCGTTGGCAGCTATAACTATAACAGAGGTTTTAAGGGACTTTGTCCACCTTGGCTCTCTTGTAAACTCTAAAATCAACATCAGCGCAGAAATCAAGCGAAGACTAACCCTAGCTATTGCGAACTGCAACTATTGACGGACTGAAATTATTAAATTTAACAGTACTATTTCAAATATAACGTTTTTACTTTATTTGGGTTTAATTTAGGTATTAAATATTTATTTAAAAAAAAGGAAAGACAGAGCTTTAAATTTTGTGTTGTTGCCGTCGTCGTGGTTCTTTTCTTTCTCCTTTATTTAGTTTTCTTTTTCCCTCGCTCCAAGATTTCAGTCATCCAATTTCTCGGCTGCCTTCGCAATCGATTGCGAAGTTCAACTGTCAACTCCTAGATGGCGTTCTTGATGTTGGTGGCATTGCCAACACTCCCCCTTGGTACGTCGATCCCCGTGATCGGCTTACTTGGCTTAAAGACATCAAGAACTGTTATTTTCACTGCCGGTCGCACGAAGATTCCGGAGCTCGTTTGGACTGTCACCTTTCGCACTTGTTCATCTTGCTGACAGCGGTGCGCAATATGCGTCCCTTAGGCAACAGATTTCGAGGGTTAGCATCGTTGACAATGACTGCAATATCTCCGACTTGGATTGGTTTAACTGGTTGGCAGCATTTAGCTCTACGGGTGAGTGTAGGAAGATATTCCTTCAGCCATCGCTTTCAAAAGATGTTGGCATACTGCTGGGCTTTCATTTTTCTTTTTAATTTGCGCACATTTAGAGAGTTATGAATACCTTTTACATGTTTACACACAGTGCGGTCGTTGGAAAAGATAGACAGAGAGAGAGAAAGAAAGTTTTTGGTGTAGTGGTTCTTGAAGCTCAGTTGTTTATGCTTCAGAGATTCTCCGGGGGTGGCGTCCATGTAACTGGGGAAATTTTTGTTATTCTTTGTCTTTGCTTCTGATTCACAGTACTTTTTCCCGGTAACCGATGACAAGGGCAAATCACCATCAACAGAGCGAACAATTTTTCCAGCCACATGACCAAGCCACTACCAGTGTAATGCCTTCGCAGTAGTGTTCACACCAGCTTTCGCCAATGATCGGACTGACTTTATATATTTCATGAGAAATAAATTAATGCTTGCTGACACCAGGATTTGAACCATGAACCATTAGCGTGGCAATTGCTGACGTTACCACTACACCATTGCCACCAAAGATATTTCATCCAGTTGCTTCTTAAGAGGGCTCTGTCATCAAAGCAGATACAGTCGGGTTTTCTCCCATCTGATGATCGGAGCAAAACGTGATTCGGAGTTAGGGCTTCGTTGGTCTCATATTCCAGTCGCACCTAAGTCAGCGGATGACTGTTGATGGTCTTTTCCTCCTCCAGCATCATACTGTACAGCAGCTCTTCCGATGGGTTTCGAGTAGGCGTTATTTTCTTAAGCACCTTTTTAACTGTTTTGAGCATCCTCTCCCAACTGCCTCCCATATGAATCGATGATGGAGGGTTGAAGATCCACTTCGCTGCTGGGCTGGAAAAATCTTCGGCGAGGTCGCTCTGATGCTCGAATGCCTCTTGAAGTTCATGACAATTTCTCTATAATTCGACATTTTGCTCCAATACATCTAATGAACTTGCTGCACAAAACCCGTTTGCAGAAGGCCGAATCCAAAAGTTTAGTCTCCAGTCCTACTCAGCTGAATTCACCATCACTAAAATATCTCGACAACAGTTCTACGCTTACTATCAGAATTTTAGTGGATCACATAGAGAAGCAAAGCCAGTTAATTAAAGCGAGTCTAAGAGAAGAATTTTATTTGATAAAATCCGCAACGACATTATCTACAAAATAGAACAAGTCGAAAAAAACTGGGAGGAGCGTCTAGGAATAGTGTATAATACAATTTCTAACATTGTGCATCGAATCGACACCATCGAAGCCAACGCTGCAGCTAAATCAGTCTTCATGACGCTGGGATCGAGATTAACGGCGACCGCCGCTGCTATTTCAATGAGAGTCTCACTAGTAAAAACCGTTCCCTCTTGCGTACTGCCACTAAATTGAGGAGAAGTAATCAGCTGTCGCACATATACACAAAATTCGGCCAGGTCTTTTTATATAACAATGAATTTCTTAGCTTCCTCACTTATTTCTGTTACTGCTTTTTTTATTTGAAACATAAACCGGTTTTCTAGATTGCGGTACCATTTGTAATACGTATTGTTTTGATAATGGATAACTTGCTAGCAATGAGTATTAGTCACTGTATGAAGGAAAATCCAACTCGTATAATGTTGAATGTTCTGTCGAAACATAAAAACGGATTTAAGGTATGTCACATCAACGGACGAAGTCTTAACCAACGAAAAATGGATTACTTACTAAATTTATTTCGTGATTTTTACATTGATGTAATTCGCGTTGATGAGACATGTTTTAAACCCGATTTTCCGGACAATTTTTATAAAATGGAGAGTTACAATTTGTTCCGTAATGACAGAATTACGAACACAATATGTGGGGGGGGGGGGGGGGGCTATATATTGTAAGGCTTCTCTGAACTGCGAAGTAGTTGGTAAGTCCTGTAATACAGAAGTTGAATACATAACTCTTGAGATTTTTGATAATTGTGTGAAACGTTTGGTTCCTTGCTGCTATAACCCTGATAAAAGATTTTCTCCTGAACCATTTTTTTCTCATATCGCTGAGTTTTCGCCATTGTATCAAAACATAATCAGCACTGCATACTACACAGCTTGTGCGAAGTACACTATGGGTAGACTTATATGCCGAAAGAGGCGATACTCGGGATTCACTGTCAGACACACTGTGATGGGTAGTGTGGTAGTAATATGGAGAGCTGGAATATACGTGTGACTAAGGGGAACGGCTATATGATACATGGAGAGCCGAGCGCAGGGGTATGCCGAATGAAGATAAGTTTTGCATTGAGTCGTAGAATTCGCACTCAATACTTACATTGGCAACCCACTGCCGGCGAAGAGGTCAGGGAGTTCCTCACTGGTGGATACCAATCTTGTGTATCGTAGGCCAACTATCTTAGCGTGGTTATACCACACAATTTTTGCCATCGTCTGTCTAGCGACTTGGACGATATATCGCACCTGTTGTTGACCTCAGCCGCTCCGATCGTAATATTTGGGCTCATCCTCTTCCAGGAACAGCCGTTGCCGGTCAATCGATTACAAACCTCACGTTGGAGGATCCGCACTCTTAGGAGTAATTAACTGTCGAGGGCCTGCCTTCAGCAGGTACTGACAAGTAGCTGCCATTCCGATCGCAACATTTGGGCTCATCCTCTTCCAGGAACAGCCGTTGCCGGTCAATTTATTACCTAAAGTTGGAGGATTCGTACTCTTACGAGTAATTTACTGTCAAGGACCTGCCTTCAGCAGCTGCTGCCAAGCAGACGGCCCTAAAAAGCCTGTCGATACATAGTTAAGACATAGCACTTGAGACCGTATATATTCAGGCCATCCTATAAGTATCCCAAGATTGTTAAGTATTTGAATAATGTTCAGGCTAGATTCAGCTATATTGTTAGTCAATAAAGACATGAATAAAATCTGAACCTTACCTCTTTCCCAAGGTTTCGGGTGTTTCTTTGGTTGACTCTGGACCCGACGAGCTAAACCTCAGCCTTTGAGAAAACACCCTCACAATTGGCGCCCGAGCAGGGACCTCTATAAGGGGTACATCACCGGAACAACAACCTGCGAACCAGCAAGATATCCGATCACGAGAACAGTATGGATACTTTACGACCAGCCGTAGCCGACCAGAATGCCGGGATGAACATTGGCTGAATATACCTACTGAGCAAGGCCGAAATAACTGCTGTCATGAGTGAGCGGTAGCTGGACACCACCGGGACCTTAACCGAACTCCGCAACGACTCAGCCGCTACTTGAAGGATACCCGGACACGAAAGACCATCGAGAACTTGTGCCAAGAATGGGAAGAGTTGGTGGAAAACCGGGAATACTTGGAGAACAACATGACCATAGATATAGACACTAGCCCACAGTACGAGGAGACCCGAGTACATGTACGCAAGATGGCACCGACTGGATCGAACGAACAGCCACCAAGTATGGTATAACGGAGTTTGCTACCGCCACTCCGCGGCCGAGCGTCTCCACAGAAACCGCTCCAGCGACAAATACGGCCACGACCAGCCAGAGGCTATCCCTGTCGAGGACACTTAGCCGACTGGTGCTCAGCTACGAGGGCGAGATCATGAACACGGTTTGCAAGTGGGGACTCTGGTTCGAAGGCAACGGTTCGGCGCTAGAATTCCTGGAGCGCATGGAAGAGCAAACTGGATGCTATGACATCCCTCTGGACCACATACCACGTAACCTACCAGAATGCTTGGAGTTCATGGGAACACTTCCACCAAGCTCCCGATCCGATTCGTACACAAGTTAGAAGACGAGATAATGAGGAAGAGACAGGGCCCGCGAGAAAAGGCCAAGGAGTATATCAACGCCTATCAATATCTCCTCCGGCAACATCCCCGAATGGAGGTCACGGCAAGTGTGGACCGGATATACGACAGTCTCCGACCCGAGCACCGACTGTACATCAAGCGTCGAGATTTTGAGAGTTTGGAGGAGCTGATGAATCTCGCAGAGGAGTACGAGTTCTTGAGGAGCGAAGAAAGAGCCAGTAGACCGCCGACCGCCCCAAACTATCCTCGGAGACTAGTAACCATCTAGTCGCTACCCACTCGGACCATCTACGACCGTAACACGTACTGCATGAAGTGCAAACAGCATGGGCACCGCCAACAAGAATGCCGCCAACCGTTTCGCCTCTTCTGTTCCCATTGTGGAAAGAACGGAAGAATGACGAAAGACTGCTAATGTCACCATACCCAGAGAGCACCAATGCCAACAAGACTGCTCTGCGCGGTAGAAAGCCGACGTACATACCCGAGGGAGCCTCCGAAACAGCAGCGTGTAGCCTTCAACAGGATGAAACTTCCTTCATCGCTGCCGATACCGCTGCCAGAGTGCAGCATATCAACGAAACCAATGAAGCCGCTGCCTCCCTCCCGTACTGAAATTGTCACTGTCGTCAACACCACCGTCAGTACGAGAGCCCCCACCAACGATGACATCAGTGCGAAACTCCAACTTGTCGCATCCACCAGATGTCGTACCGCCGCCGTCATCGCCGTCACCGTCATCACCGATACCAGAACCGTCATTTCCGCTGACATCAGTGTCGCCAGAGTTGCGAAACCATAATTTGTCGGCACCGTCAGATGTCGTACCGCGTCCCTCATCGCCGTTGCGGTCATCGCCGATACCAGAACCGTCATTTTTGCCATTTTTGTCAGAATTGCGAAACCATAACTTATCCCCACCGTCAGATGTCATACCGTCGCCGTCACCGTTACCGGAACCGTCATTACCGTCGACATCAGTGCTTCCAGAGCTGAGAGATGTCAACGTCAGATGTCATACACTGCGAAGTGTTACATCAACACCGCCTGACGAAGAAACCATACCGTCACCGGTTTCAACACCGCCAGACGAGGAAACAATGCTGCTGCCATTTTCACCCTTACTCCCTACACCAGATACTACACCAGGACCATTGCTGGCACAAGAGAACGAGCCCTCACCATCAATCGGCTCAACGTTAACCATGGCCACACCGTCACAGTCAAAACCTCCTCCATGGTCTAACGTCGAAGTATTTCTCTAACCGTCGCCACTAATGACACCGCCGTCACGAAAGTGCATCCCATCACAATGGCCGCAGCCCCGACCGCCTGAAGTTCTGCAGTCACCGTCATCATAAGTAGTGCTAAAAAAAAATTGTATTATTATTACTTTAGTCCAATTGCATAGAAGTCGAAGTCGTTAAGTTAAGTTAAGTTAAGCCGTTGCTTTCATATAATTAATTTCATTATAAGCCGTTCTTTTAGTTTAAATAGATGTAATAATTCGTGAATTATTAATTGAAATAGAAATGTTTTACGACGAGAAGGTTCTCGTCTGAGAAAGTGGAGGGGGAATGTAACGAATCGTTAGACTTCGCCCACTCACCTCCGCCGACCCCGTTATAACCATTCCGGCGTTGGACGCTCGAGCATCCGCGCAATTACCCGTAACCTGAATTCCGCACCAGACACTCACTGGCCGTCATTATGCCTACCGACCCCACTGTGAATATCAAGCGACACCAACAACACCATAGGTCGAACTCCACCGACCGACACACGAACATATAATTTCCCGTAGCTGAAATCCCACACCATACCCACAAATCAGTAACCGCTGTCTTCTTTTTCGACCCCACTGTAAATATGTAAATAATGAGATCACGCCACTCCATTTACATCACGGGCAAAGACTCCACCCGAACTACACACACACGAACCATAACAAAATATACCCGCAGCCACCGTCGCTCGTTTCTTTCATCGATCCAAAACCACGAGACGATGGCCATCGACATGTGTTCGGTGAGAGCCAGTGTGTACATGCGGGCAGGGGTAGGTTGGTGTAGATATAATGAGAAGAGAGAGAACCCTGAATAGTTACTGAGCACTGCCTTCTACACAGTGTGTGCGAAGTACACTATAGGTAGACTTATACGCCGAAAGAGGGAATACTCGGGATTCACTGTCAGACACATTGTGATGGGTAGTGTGGTAGTAGCTATGTGATACATGGAGAGGCGAGCGCATGGCTATGCCGAATGAAGAGAAGTTTTGCATTAAGTAGTAGAATTCGCACTCAATGCTTACATTGGCAACCCACTGCCGGCGAAGAAGTCAGGGAGTTCCTCAGTGGTGGATACCAATCTTGTGTATCGTGGGCCAACTCTCTTAGCGTGGTTATACCACATAGTTTTTGCCATCGTCTGTCTAGCGACTTGGACGATATATCGCACCTGTGTTGACCTCAGCCGCTCCGATCGTAATATTTGGGCTCATCCTCTTCCAGGAACAGCCGTTGCCGGTCAATCGATTACAAACCTCACGTTGGAGGATCCGTACTCTTAGGAGTAATTTACTGTCAAGGACCTGCCTTCAGCAGGTGCTGCCAAGTAACTGCCTTCAGCAGCTGCTGCTAAGCAGACGGCCCTAAAAAGCCTGTCGCTGCCATGCAGACGGCCCTAAAAAGCCTGTCGGTACCCCATAGCTAAGACATAGCACCTAAGAATGCAAGGCCTAAGTACGTAGCTTCTAATGTTAAGTATTATTGAATTGTTAAGAGATCGAGATTGAATTGATCGAGATTGAATTGTTATCCAGGCCATCCTATAAGTGTCCCAAGATTGTTGAGTATTGGAATAATGTTCAGGCTAGCCTAAGGTATATTGTTAGTCAATAAAGTCATCAATAAAATCTGAACCTGACCCCTTTTTCATAAAGTTTCGGGTGTTTCTTTGGTTGACTCTGGACCCGACGAGCTAAACCTCAGCCTTTGAGAGAAAAACCTTACAAAATGAATGATTTGTCGTTCTGCAATGGCCCAGCCCAGTCTTCTTGACCTCATTATTGTGACTGATCCACTCGGGGTTCTTCTCTATGAGCAGCTTTCTTTAGACTTTATTTCCGAATATAATCTACTTTTTTGTACGGTAAATCTAGTTTTTTCACACGAAGCTTCTCCGTTAGTCTTTGAGTACAAGGATATCACCTCAGTTGACGTCAATTTACTTCAAATTGCGTCCATATCTGTTCCCTGGGAGAACTGTAGACTGAGTGCAGATCCTAATGATAAACTTAACCCATTTTCAGATGTTTCTTCTGTATTTATATAATGAATATGAACCAACCAAGACTCTTTAACTCAGGATGGCAGAAGACCTGGCGATCCAAGGAAACATGGCGCAGAACAGTCGAGAAGGAGGCACGGCAGTTGGGGAGACACATTGCCAGAAACCGTACATGATGGCGCGTAGGCGTAGTAGAGCCCTAGGACCCACAAGGGGATACAGGACATAAGTAAAGTAAGTAACCAAGACTCTTTCTATTCACAATAGAGCCTGCCCATGATGCACGGATGATGCTATTAGTGCACTCAAATAAGTACAATTTATAAATGACAATAATATCGACATTTTACTAATAACTAAAACTCACTTTACTAATAAAAGTTATCTAAGAATCCCAGGCTACAACATTCACAACACAAATCATCCTGACGGTACAGCGCATGGCGGCACTGCGATTATAATTAAGGAAAAAATCAAGTACACCGAGATGGGTAAATAGAATTCAGAGCATATCCAAGCCACAACAGTACGACTACAATATAAGTACGAACAATTCTTAGTATCTGCTCTTTATTGTCCACCGAAACACAAAATTACAACTTCACAATATGACCATTACTTAAAATCACTAGCCACTAGATTTATAGCAGGGGCTGATCTTAATGCTAAGCACACAGATTGGGGATCAAGACTTACAACTCCCAAAGGAAAAAATCTACTGAACGCGATTCGAGTTAACAACTGTAAATACCTTAGCACTGGCGAACCTACATACTGGCCTTCAGACATCAAAAAACTCCTGATCTAATTGACTTTTGTACAGTCAAAAATATAACACTAGATAACTTAAAAATTAAGTCACGATTTGAACTTTCATCAGACCACTCTCCAATTCAATTAGATTACTCTACTGATATAGACACTTCTCACGGACCTTCTCAATTATATAATAAAAGGACAGACTGGGATTCTTTTCGAGAGTATATAGAGTTACACCTGCAACTGAACGTACCACTTAAAACAAATTATGACATAGAAAGAGCCATAATATATCTTAACGACACAATAAGTGAATCGGCTACAATATCGACGCCTATAGCAAAACCGAAAACCAAACAATTCTTCACTCCATCAAACATACAAAAGCTAATAAAAGAAAAAAGAAGACTAAGAAAAATATGGCAAGCTACAAGATCACCCGATGACAAAAAAAGACTTAACAGAGCAGTGAAAGAACTCAAAGAGAAATTACTGATTATTCAAAGCAAAAATACCATATAAGTGACTATCTAAAAAACCTTACATCTTTTTTTTTTGCCGAGAGCAAGTGAAAAATCTTCCAAAGACACCATAAGGACCGACCGCGCGTGCTTATGGTAGTGTGAGATTTTTACTCACTAAAAAAACACCTCTCCTCAAAATTAATACTACAACTAAACCAGTGCTTATCCAGTAGTTTTATTTTCGCTTACGAGAATCGTTATTCTAGAAAAAAGATGATCGTATGTGATTAAAAATAAATGTAGCACAGGTTAAATTCCAATGAAAGTTCCTGCCTTTTTCACGACCTTCATATGCTATGACGCGAGGTCAAAAGGTTTTGTCCTTTGAAGACGACGAATTGAATTGTTCGCGTCAAGTAGTTGAGTGATAGTACGGTTACAATGGCCGTGAACACGATCTTTGTGTTTACGCGCAAATTTTCTTATCTCTTCGACGACGCTGGGAATTCCCAGATCCCGATGAATATCTTCGTTACGTACATACCACGGTGCGTTAACGGTCGTTCTAAGAACTTTATTTTCGAAAGTTTGTATGATGTTTCTATTGCTTTTCTTGGTACAACCCCATAGTTGTATACCATACGTCCACACTGGCTTTAGCACTTGCTTGTAGATAAGCAGATTGGTATGTAGGCTCAACTTCGAATGTTTTCCGAGTAGCCAGTACATTTGTCGGTATTTGTTTTGAAGTTCGTCGCGTTTCTTTCTCACGTGCGATTTCCATTTGAGCTTGACATCTAGAGTCATTCCTAGATATTTTGCTTCGTTTGCGTACGGTATTTGAGCCGAGTTTAGATATACAGGCAATCTATCCACTTTTTTGTACGTAAAGTTGACGTGAGTAGATTTGCTTTCGTTCAGCACAATACGCCAAGAATTCGTCCAAGCGTGGACTTTATTAATAGCATGTTGAAGCTTTCCGGTTGCTGCTTCAATGGTATCTTCCGTTGCCAATATCGCCGTATCATCCGAAAACGTGGCGACGACACAGTTTCTTTCTTGCGGGATGTCACGCGTGTAGAGTACATATAGAAGTGGTCCAAGGACACTTCCTTGCGGGACTCCGGCTGCAATCTCCTTGAAGTCAGAGTAATCGTTTCCGTGCTTAACACGAAAGAGTCTCTCGGTGAGGTACGATCGTTAGATTAAAAAGAGTTGCCGTGGCAGTAGTCGTTGCAATTTATATTCCAAGCCTTCGTGCCAAACCTTATCGAAAGCTTGTGAGACGTCAAGAAATACACCACAACAAATCTTTTTTTCTTCCAGAGCTTTCTCAATCACGTCAGTTATTTTGTGGACTTGGTCAATTGTAGAATGTTTAATTCTAAATCCAAACTGATGGTCAGGAATGAGACGTCTTTCGTCGATTACGGGCTGTAGACGTTTGGGAAGAAGTTTTTCGAATATTTTTGATATAACCGGCAATAGGGAAATAGGCCGATATGATTTCTTCTCATTTTGCGGTTTGCCTGGTTTCGGGACCATTATAATCTCGGCGACTTTCCATTGCCTCGGAACATAAAGCAATCTGAACGAAGCGTTGATCAAATAGAGCAGTTTGATAATAGCTATATTCGGCAATTCCTTGACTACCTGCGCCGTTATCAAGTCGTAACCCGGAGCTTTTTTTGTCTTTTAATTAATCACTTCCCTCAGTTCAATCAATGCAACTTTTTTTACTTTAAAGTTGTCAGATGTCGTGACTGGGGAGTCGGGCGTTAACGAAGGGCCGTCGAACGGCTTAAACGTTTCTTCTAAGTGCAAGGCAAAAAGTTCTGCCTTTTCTTTGTCGCTCTTGGCCCAGTTTCCATCGATTTTGCGAATTGGTGGTGCTTGCATTTGAGGTTTCCGGATGCCTTTTAGCGCTTTCCAAAGCGAATAATTTGATTCTCTTTTACCGGAGAGATTTTCAAGATAGGTCGCTATCTTTTTGCTTTTTAATTCGCGAATACTATCTTTAAGGCGATTGCTTAGTCGGTTAAGGACCGTTTTCTGCTGCGGTGCACGAGTGCTTTGCCATTTCTTTCGTGCTTTTCGTTTCTCTCTCACCAGTTCAACGATTTCTCTGGGATACTTTTCGTTGCGGTTAATCTTATAGCTTCTAGAAGGAGTGTTTCCCCATGCCGCTCTTTGAATTGCTTCCACGAAACGATCAATTTCGTCCTCTAGTTCACAATGTGTTCTAAGTGATACATTTAAGGCGATATTTGTTTCGCAATCATTTCTAAAGCCCTCCCAGTTTGTTCTATTGCTAGTGAGTCTTGGAGGTCATTTTTTCTTGATCAGCGCTTCTCCAAGTAATAAAATTACCGGCGAGTGGTCAGAAGAGAGATCAAAACATTCTTTGACTGTAACAAACTTCTCGTAAATGCCTTTTGTAAGGAAAAAATCGATAAGATCCGGAATTTTTTGTGAGTCAGTTGGCCAATAGGTCGGTTTTCCTGTCGAATAAAAACAACAACTGAATTCATTTGCCACTTCGTAAAGAATTTTTCCTTTAGAAGATGTACATCTTGAACCCCAGATGGTGTGCTTTGCGTTGAAATCTCCACCAATAAGAAAATTTGAACCAAGAGCATTGAAGAAACGAAAGTAGTCGTCTTTTTCTAGTTTGCATAGCGGCGGACAGTAAACAGACGCTATGTTGTAACTCAGGTGCTTATTTTTAACCCTTACTGCGCACAACTGAAGTTTTTCCAGCTCTATGCTTATGTCGACCGAATGTTCGATGTTAGTTTTAATGAATAAGGACGAACCGCCCCGCGCTCTATCAGAAGGATGATAGGCGTGATACCCAGCGTAGCCTCCTATCTTTATCTGCGATTCCCTTGTTAGATGGGTTTCGGAGATCAAACATATGTCGATATTTTCTCTTATTAGAAACATTTCTAATTCGTTAGATTTTTGTAAGAGTCCGTTTGCATTCCATGTTACTATTTTAAGCAAAGAGTTCATATTTACTTAGATTTAGATTTATGGTTAGCCATACAAAAGCTTTCGACGTTACTGAGACGTTCGAGAATCCGTTTGTTAATTTCACATTGTTCCTCGAACTTAGCGTAGATGCAGTTTAGAATTTCATTCAACGGATCAGAGGGTGATCCGACGTTTCGTTTGGTTGCTTTGACTGCAGCCTGAGAATACGTCAGACGTACGGGGTTGGCTGGCTTGTCAGAGGTTATTTTTCGTTCAGCCTTTTTAGTGGACGACTTTGACGTACGTTTACCCGGCTTAGAAGGCTGATTGACTGTTTCAAGAGTCTGCACTGCTGATTCGAGCGTCCTTTCAGTCGGCTTAGGAATCTGTAGAACTGGCTTACGAGACCGCTCAGTCTGCTTAGCAATACGTTCTTCCGACGTAGGAGCCCGATCGGCTGATTTCATTCCCCGTACAATCGGCGTTGTCGATTTTTTCCGTCGCATCTGTAATTCCTTAGCGACCTCGCAACCGCGATAATTTGCTGGGTGCCTTCCTTTGCAATTAACGCAAATAGCTTTTTCATTTGTGCTCAAATTGCAATTTTCAGAAGAGTGTTTCCCAGCGCACTTAACGCAGCGCGGCTCTTTCCGACAGTACGCTTGTGTATGATTAAACTCTTGGCATCGCTTGCATTGAGGGATTATCTCGTGTTACGACAGCAACACGAATCTTCGGAATCCAGTACCTTTGGCGAAGCTCATTTACCACCGTTTCATGGTTCTGGTGATGATGCTGCATATGGAAGTGTTGTATAGTAAGACGCGTAACGTGGTGTCCTCTCGGCAGCAAGATTGGTCGCTTGACATCAGATGCTACTCCCAAAGCTGCATCTATACGGCCACGAGTGCTAAGTACGTCATTGTGGTGCAAATATGGTGAAAGTTTGTAGATATGGCTACTCATTTTCATAAATTTTCTTCCACTGACGGGCAACAGCTGGTTGTTTTTGAGTGTCTGGATTTTATCAGCATAGGCCGCAAACTGTGCTCGGCGGTTCAGGTAACTTTCTGCGTCATTATATTCTTCCTTGGTGACATATCCTAAACGCTTGACCACTCCTTTCCTTCTGAAATTAATATTATACATAAATCGTAAAACAAATACCTGAGTTCGAAGTAGGCGCTGCCAATTTGAAAATCGGTTGACGTCGATGGCACTTTCAAATTCAATTGTTTGTATAAATAAGTCACATCTCATCTCCTCATTTGTGGTAGAACCTTTCGGAATGTCTTGCGGACAATCGTCTTCAGGAAGTAGCAGAAATGATGGTCCGGTGTACCAGCGACTGGATGGCTCAAACTTTGCGCAGTTTAACCATTTGGTGCCTTCATCAGCAACGTTCATCTTTGTGGGTACGTATCGCCATTCTCTGATGTTTGTTGTTTCTAATATTTCTGCTACGAAACCAGAAAACAACAAGGCTACGAATATATGGTAGCTCCTGTGATCGGACAGGATCCAGCAGAGAACCGCCTTCGAGTCTGAATTGTCTGCGGCAGAATCTAACGGAATGATTCTCGATGATTGTAGATGCCAAACGGGTCCCCAATCTTGCAGCTTCCAACTCCAAGCGAGGAATGGATGTTAATTTTAATGGAGCTACACGTGTCTTCGCTGCTTCCTAAACACAGGGAAAGTCGACTCTGAATTTGCGCATCAGCTGGAATTGTGGTGTCATTGCATCAGACGGCATATCCATAAGACAGGAATCGTAAGATAAGTGTCGCGCAAGTTCACCAAAATTCCAGTGTGGAGTATACCAAAAACCGCCCCGCCTAAGACGATAGATGGCTTTGATAGAGCAACCCATGATATAAGTATCGAGGGGAGGTAAGTTCAGCAAAGCGTCTAGAGCAGAGCCAGGCGTATTCAGTAAAGCTCCCGTGCAGCCGAGACAAGCCGTTCTTTGGAGTTTCGCGCAAAAGGCAAGCACATATTTACGCGAGAGCCCCTTCCACCAAACAACCGACGCATATGCGAGGAATGGTCTTATCATAGCCGTGTAGATCCAGAGAACCTTATTCGGTGACAAGCCTTATGTCTTTGCAAAAGCACCCTTACACTGCCAGAAGACTGAGAGCGCCTTGGATGTTTTCGACTCGACGTGTTTAGAGCAATGAAGTTTCGTATCTAAAATCACTCACAGATATTTGGCTTCATTGGAAATGCGAATGGTGACGCCTTTTAGCACTGACTGAGTCAGACCGGTCAAATTCCTCCTTCTCGTAAAAAGAACAACCTCAGTTTTAAGAGGATTCACCGAAAGCCCACTCCTAGTATACCATTCATCGATCATGTCCAACGCCGCCTGCGCGTTAGCACAGACCGTCGCCAGATATAGTCCGACAGAAAGTACGGCGACATCATCCGCATATGCCTGAGCGTAGACGTTAGAACTATTTAGAGTGTTCAATAGAGAGTCGACCACCACGCACTATAATAATGGAGACAGTACATCACCTTGCGGACAGCCCCTGTTTACCCCTGTCATAACATATCAGCCCCAATCCGCATCCACTACCAAAGTTATATTCATTAGCTTGCTTTTATCCACAACACCAATGTTTCATCTACCCCGTGTTGGCTGGCCGAGTCGCACATGTAGTCAAAAGGCGCATTGTCAAAAGCACCCTCAATGTCGATGAAGATACCCATCGCGTATTTTTTCCTATCAAGCGCACATTCAACTTTGGCCACTAAATTTTGAAGTGCGGTCTCGCAGGATTTCCCACGCTGATAGGCATGCTGCATCTCCGATAGTGGATGCAGCTTCAACGCAATTTTGCGCATGTGAAATTCTACCAGTCTGTCCATACTTTTTAGTAAGAAGGATATCAAATTTATAGGTCTGATGCTCTTGGGGGGCGAATAGTCCTCCTTACCAATTTTCGGTATGAAAGCTACTCTGACTGTCCGCCAAGTGTAGGAATATATGCCAGCGCCAAGCCAGCGGTGAAAATTCTTTTCAGAGTTGGCAATAGCTGATCTATACCCTGTTACAGCTTAGCTGGATATATTCCATCGGTGCCAGGCGATTTGAAACCATCAAAAGATGTCACAGCATATTTGATGTCCTCATCTGTTACCACGGTTGTTGCAATATACCAGCTGCGCCGAGTTTTCTGACTTAGATCAAGCTCAGCCTGGGTAATCGGGCCAAGCTGCGACTTAGTGGTTATCTGATTGCCAGGAAAGTGAGTCTCTAGCAGAAGACTAAAAGTTTCCGCTTTCGTCTCAGTAAACTTACCATCAGACTTTCTCCGTGACTCCAGTTTGGTGCACTTGCCCCTTTTGAGGACCTTAACCAACCTGCTGGTTTCACCGATTGTCTCGATCTTTTCAGAAAAATCTCTATAAGAAGCACTTTTCCACAACCGAATTAACTTCTTATAGTCTTTTTGCTTCGACCTAAAAAGATCTCAGTCACCTTCCAAATTTGTCTTGAGTGACCTATTTAGAAGTTTTCTGGATTCTTTCCTAAGTCGCTGCAGTTCTGGCCTCCACCAGGGAACCGGAGTTCTGCAGGGTGTTTTTGTCAATGGGCACGTCAGTTTAAAACAGCTGGTAAGGATGGTAGTCAGGTTTTGAACAGCATCCTCAACCTTTCGTTTCGTTCTGAGTTTAGTTGGAGTTTTGACAGATCTGTCTAGCTCTTCCCTAAACCACACCCTGTTGGTTTTCCTCGGATTCCTCCTCTCCTGCAAAGTTATGGCTCCGCATTCGATTTGGAAAGCTATGTATCTATAGTCTGACAAGGACACCTCCGGCAGAACCCTCTAGTTAGTAATTGACTTGAAATACCTATTAGACAAAGGTTGGCTGGGAGCCAACATTGTTAATTACCATACCAGACGATAGTATAAAGTCTAGGAGATGGCTTCCTCGTATGTTACATTTACTGTATTCTGAGCATTAGCGTCGCAACACATGACTAGTCCCATCTCCCGAGTGTCACAGTACTTTATGAGTTCGGCAACCGGCTTCGGTGGTCGAGGCATTACCGAATCATAAGGGAAGTAAGCCGACGCAACGACGGAGGTTTTCCAACTTCCGGTCGTTTCGTAGCTTACAGCTGCAGCAACCAGGTCCTGTCCACAGAATTGTCCAAGCTTGGTTACTGAGAGGAAATTCGGCACAATTAAACAGGCTCTCTGTCTTTCAGATCGCTCGTCACATAGCACCGTTACTCCACGAACACCTCCGAAGCCACATATGCGCTTGTTCCGCACGTATGGCTCCTGGATAGATGTTATATGGCGTTTTGTACGCACCACGGAAAGTCTGCTACTTAGGAGAGCGGTAGCAGCCTTTGAGTGATGGAGGTTTATCTGCGAAAATATCAAAGATATAGTCGGAGTTTTATTAGTAGAAGGGCGCACATGCTTCCAGCGAGGCGAGCACCCTACCCGTGGCATTGCCAGCGTCAGCCATTTTCTGTCCGCTAGTGCTGGGGCCTTTAGGGGCACCGCGCCATCGCCACCTTCCTTCTTCTCCTTTTCAGTTGACTCTTGACAGGAGCTTATGCTTCAGACGCTCGTTCAGCCTTATTGGTTTCCCGAGTCAAACCGTCACCGACATAACTTCGATCAGCCACCCGTCTATTGAGACAAAGATTAGACGTTCCAGCCGAAGCCGTTCCGCCACTTTCTTTGTCATTCCAGCCTAGTCTACCAAACGCCAGAGGTGGGGGATAAAAGTATGGCAGTTGGGATCTCCAGAATCCTCGCCCCGGCCGTAGTCGAAAAGACCACGGGTGTATTACCGTTTTCACAAGTACCACCTGGAGTGGACATCTCATTTGTTTTCTCCATCATACTGTATAACAAGTTTTACGTCACAGTCAAGACGTCTTCAACGTTTAGTTCGATGTCTCACCTGGGATCATTTCAGATCCGTAAGGTCATTGACTCTTAAGCCGTTTCGCCACGTCAAGGCAGCTGAAGAATGGAAACGGTGAATGAAACCGGATCTTGATGTAGATTTTTTATTTTTTTTTTTTTTTTGCCGAGAGCAGGTGAAAAATCTTCCAAAGACACCATAAGGCCCGACCGCGCGTGCTTATGGTAGTGTGAGATTTTTACTCACTAAAAAAATACCTCTCCTCAAAATTAATACTACAATCGTTATTCTAAAAAAAGATGATCGTTGTGATTAAAAATAAATGTAGCACTTTAGACAGGTTAAATTCCAATGAAAGTTCCTGCCTTTTTCACGACCTTCATATGCTATGACGCGAGGTCAAAAGGTTTTGTCCTTTGAAGACGACGAATTGAATTGTTCGCGTCAAGTAGTTGAGTAATAGTACGGTTACAATGGCCGTGAACACGATCTTTGTGTTTACGCGCAAATTTTCTTATCTCTTCGACGACGCTAGGAATTCCCAGATCCCGATGAATATCTTCGTTACGTACATACCACGGTGCGTTAACGATCGTTCTAAGAACTTTATTTTCGAAGTTTGTATGATGTTTCTATTGCTTTTCTTGGTACAACCCCATAGTTGTATACCATACGTCCACACTGGCTTTAGCACTTGCTTATAGATAAGCAGTTTGTTATGTAGGCTCAACTTCGAATGTTTTCCGAGTAGCCAGTACATTTGTCGGTATTTGTTTTGAAGTTCGTTGCGTTTCTTTTTCACGTGCGATTTCCATTTGAGCTTGACATCTAGAGTCATTCCTAGATATTTTGCTTCGTTTGCGTACGGTATTTGAGCCGAGTTTAGATATACAGGCAATCTATCCACTTTTTTGTACGTAAAGTTGACGTGAGTAGATTTGCTTTCGTTCAGCACAATACGCCAAGAATTCGTCCAAGCGTGGACTTTATTAATAGCATGTTGAAGCTTTCCGGTTGCTGCTTCAATGGTATCTCCCGTTGTCAATATCGCCGTATCGTCCGCAAACGTGGCGACGACACAGTTTCTTTCTTGCGGGATGTCACGCGTGTAGAGTACATATAGAAGTGGTCCAAGGACACTTCCTTGCGGGACTCCGGCTGCAATCTCCTTGAAGTCAGAGTAATCGTTTCCGTGCTTAACACGAAAGAGTCTCTCGGTGAGGTACGATCGTAAGATTAAAAAGAGTTGCCGTGGCAGTAGTCGTTGCAATTTATATTCCAAGCCTTCGTGCCAAACCTTATCGAAAGCTTGTGAGACGTCAAGAAATACACCACAACAAATCTTTTTTTCTTCCAGAGCTTTCTCAATCACGTCAGTTATTTTGTGGACTTGGTCAATTGTAGAATGTTTAATTCTAAATCCAAACTGATGGTCAGGAATGAGACGTCTTTCGTCGATTACGGGCTGTAGACGTTTGGAAAGAAGTTTTTCGAATATTTTTGATATAACCGGCAATAGGAAAATAGGTCGATGTGATTTCTTCTCATTTAGCGATTTGCCTGGTTTCGGGACCATTATAATCTCGGCGACTTTCCATTGCCTCGGAACATAAAGCAATCTGAACGAAGCGTTGATCAAATATAGCAGTTTGATAATAGCTTTATTCGGCAATTCCTTGACTACCTGCGCCGTTATCAAGTCGTAACCCGGAGCTTTTTTTGTCTTTAAATTTTTAATCACTTCCCTCAGTTCAATCAATGCAACTGTTTTTACTTTAAAGTTGTCAGATGTCGTGACTGGGGAGTCGGGCGTTAACGACGGGCCGTCGAACGGCTTAAACGTTTCTTCTAAGTGCAAGGCAAAAAGTTCTGCCTTTTCTTTGTCGCTCTTGGCCCAGTTTCCATCGATTTTGCGAATTGGTGGTGCTTGCATTTGAGGTTTCCGGATGCCTTTTAGCGCTTTCCAAAGCGAATAATTTGATTCTCTTTTACCGGAGAGATTTTCAAGATAGATCGCTATCTTTTTGCTTTTTAATTCGCGAATACTATCTTTAAGGCGATTGCATAGTCGGTTAAGGACCGTTTTCTGCTGCGGTGCACGAGTGCTTTGCCATTTCTTTCGTGCTTTTCGTTCCTCTCTCACCAGTTCAACGATTTCTCTGGGATACTTTTCGTTGCGGTTAATCTTATAGCTTCTAGAAGGAGTGTTTCTCCATGCCACTCTTTGAATTGCTTCCACGAAACGATCAATTTCGTCCTCTAGTTCACAATGTGTTCTAAGTGATACATTTAAGGCGATATTTGTTTCGCAATCATTTCTAAAGCCCTCCCAATTTGTTCTATTGCTAGTGAGTCTTGGAGGTCATTTTTTCTTGATCAGCGCTTCTCCAAGTAATAAAATTACCGGCGAGTGGTTAGAAGAGAGATCAAAACATTCTTTGACTGTAATAAACTTCTCGTAAATGCCTTTTGTAAGAAAAAAATTATCGATCGGGCATTTTTTGTGAGTCAGTTGGCCAATAGGTAGGTTTTCCTGTCGAATAAAAACAACAACCGAATTCATATGCCACTTCGTAGAGAATTTTTCCTTTAGAAGATGTACATCTTGAGCCCCAGATGGTGTGCTTCGCGTTGAAATCTCCACCAATAAGAAAATTTGAACCAAGAGCATTGAAGAAACGAAAGTAGTCGTCTTTTTCTAGTTTGCATAGCGGCGGACAGTAAACAGACGCTATGTTGTAACTCAGGTGCTTATTTTGAACCCTAACTGCGCACAACTGAAGTTTTTCCAGCTCTATGCTTATGTCGACGGAATGTTCGATGTTAGTTTTAATGAATAAGGACGAACCGCCCCGCGCTCTATCAGAAGGATGATAGGCGTGATAACCAGCGTAGCCTCCTATCTTTATCTGCGATTCCCTTGTTAGATGGGTTTCGGAGATCAAACATATGTCGATATTTTCTCTTATTAGAAACATTTCTAATTCGTTAGATTTTTGTAAGAGTCCGTTTGCATTCCATGTTACTATTTTAAGCAAAGAGTTCATATTTACTTAGATTTAGATTTATGGTTAGCCATACAAAAGCTTTCGACGTTACTGAGACGTTCGAGAATCCGTTTGTTAATTTCACATTGTTCCTCGAACTTAGCGTAGATGCAGTTTAGAATTTCATTCAACGGATCAGAGGGTGATCCGACGTTTCGTTTGGTTGCTTTGACTGCAGCCTGAGAATACGTCAGACGTACGGGGTTGGCTGGCTTGTCAGAGGTTATTTTTCGTTCAGCCTTTTTAGTGGACGACTTTGACGTACGTTTACCCGGCTTAGAAGGCTGATTGACTGTTACAAGAGTCTGCACTGCTGATTCGAGCGTCCTTTCAGTCGGCTTAGGAATCTGTACTACTGGCTTACGAGACCGCTCAGTCTGCTTAGCAATTCGTTCTTCCGACGTAGGAGCCCGATCGGCTGATTTCGTTCCCCGTACAATCGGCGTTGTCGATTTTTTCCGTCGCATCTGTAATTCCTTAGCGACCTCGCAACCGCGATAGTTTGCTGGGTGCCTTCCTTTGCAGTTAACGCAAGTAGCTTTTTCATTTGTGCTCAAATTGCAATTTTCCGAAGAGTGTTTCCCAGCGCATTTAACGCAGCGCGGCTCTTTCCGGCAGTACGCTTGTGTATGATTAAACTCTTGGCATCGCTTGCATTGAGGGATTGCCTTCGTGTTGACACGTAGCGGCTCAATTTTAACGACCATACTCATGATTGTACGAATATTGAATATCTTTTGCTGGCTTTCCGTTTTATGGAATGATAGCACAAAAAGCGGAAGCTTACGTTTCAATGTAGTTTCTTCACCACGGTCTGGTCGTTTTCTCTCTTTTTTTAAAAGGTTCACGGCGTCCAGAATGTTATAACCTCTAACGCGTAAATCATCTATAACGTCTTCTTTAGCGCATGATGGATGAAGCCCTCTAGCTACGACCCTCAAGGGTCTCTCAGACTTGTCTTCGTAAGTATGCCATTGAATTTTTTCCTTATTTAGCCTTTGAGATACAGCCCGATAGCCCTCAGCGTCATTAATCTTGATTTTTCACGCATCGTTTCGCAAGGAAGTTACTTTAAATTCACTAGCGATCGTTGTTTTTAGAATTTTCCTCAGAGAATTATAGTCGGCAACGCCCGTGATATTTATTGGTGGAGGGGCGCGTTTGCTTTCAATTTGCTTTTCCGGTTTCGGCTGCGCTTTGCGATTAGGTTGCTGTTGTGGAACAACTTCAGGCGATGAACCGGCCTTACGTTTTTTAGATAGTCTTCGTTTGAGTGTCCAATCCGTTTCGCGCGTGAGTTCATCTTCATCCGTGCTGTAGTGATGGCTACCCGGAGAAGGCTCACAGTGGATAACCGTCTGCGTTTTTGAAGACTCGTTTTGAGATTCAAGTTTATCAAGTTTGCTTTTGAGATCTCGACACAACATCTCCATTTCGTCGAGCCTCTTTCGGAGTACGGCGTTCTCCTTTTCCAGAGTACTCTCTTCGAAATCTTGCGTTTTCCGTATTGACATATCCGGATTTGCGAGACTTTTATTTTGCGCTTTAAGTGAAAACTCCTGAGGCGGAGATCTTTGTAGCCTCGAGCTTTTCCTAAATGGGTTGATTAAGTTCTGATGCAATAAATAGCTCTCCCCAGAATCCGTAGAGCATGCCTCTTGCGAGGGTGCATTTTCCAGTTGAACTGGGCTGGCACCTGGGGTATAAGTACCATTAGTTTTGTTCATTGCATGATTGATATTACCGTAAGAAGGACGGCGGGTAGGCATTTTAGTCGCCTTTTACGACAGGCATGCCTACCGTGGGTATATTCTGTCCCCTATCCCACAGGGGGGGATGTAGATGAGGAAGTTCGCTATGAGACCCAATGGATCGAATATGGTCATCAATATACGAAGCACCTCTCTCTTTGTCGGCTTGCTTTTCGGCAGCAAAATGTTGCAATTCCATTCGTTCGTTTAACAGTGTATGAAAAACTGTCGAATGAAGTACACCACCACATTCCAAGAACTTTATCTGCTCCGATTTCGGGACTCATATTAAGACTGCGTCCTTTATTTTCTGAATCGGCGCCAAGTTCTTTACAACATTGGAAGAGTTTGAAATCCATTTACTTATTTCAAACGCACCTCGCTGATGGATAAACTTGACTTCTTCGACCTTGATAGCTTCAGCAACACTGTTCGACACTGTTCAGTAAATCGGCCACATAGTGATTCCTGGTGATACACGTAACAGCCCTAGTAAACCTGTCCATGAACTCCACAGCATTTTTATTCTTGACGAATTGGGCACAGGTTGGTGAACATGTGGCACCGAAGGTCACTCACCACTGAAGTCGTCCTGGCACCAAAGGAAACGTTGCACATGTTGATCTTCTTTTTTTTTCCGAACTTGGATACATCTCACGGATATCGCCACACATCCCAATTCGCCTTTGTCTAAACCGGAAGAAGACGCCTAGCATTGTAGATAGCTGATCCGGTCCCTTAAGTAGAACAGAGTTTATGGATACTCCATTCACTTGAGCGGCAGCGTCCCAAACAGTTCTTCTCTTGCCCGGCTTGTTAGGGTCTTGTAGCCGGAAGATCCGCAAGTACCATGTGAGTGGATGACTCTGCTGTCACTCGGCTTGTGCCAACTCTTCATCTCTACATCCCTTTAACATGTAATCTGCTATTTGACCTTGAAGATTTTGTTTCAATTTGGGATCTCGTTTTGCCTTATTTTGAAGACATTGATGACGTCGAACTGCCATAGGTAAACTATTTGGGAGCTTTACCTTGTCATACGTCCACAACAAGGCTATCTCAAATCATCCACCTATGCGGATGGTTTCGGTCCCGAGTAGCTGTCAAGCTCGTTGGTGTTCCTTCAACATAGTTGACACTGTTGACTTCGCTGACACACCCAAGCTATCAAGAGAGAAATACTCTTTCACCATGTTATGCAATTGATTATCTTTGGCTTGCTGGCATTTGCAATGGTGGAGGCTGTGGAATACGCGAACATTCACAGATGAGCAACGTTGATGTTGATACGGCCCGTAGATTGTCCCGCCGAGACGAGTCTTTGTAGCAATGGGCTCTTTGGTGGCTCCTTCTCTAAAATTCAGCGGTAGACCCAATTTCCAGTTGTCAAGGACAATCTGTTTCTTTTGAGGTATGGACAATGCGCAGTAACTTAGCCCATACAAACGGATTGAACTGGTAGATTAAGCGACTTCACAGTTCGCACATTATTGACGTCGTACTTTATTTTGGTGTTACTCACATCTCAAGCATAAACAACTGAGCTTCAAGAACCACTACCAAAAAAAAAAATCTTTCTCTCTCTCTATATATATCCTTTTCAACGCCCGCACTGTGTGTAAACATGTTAAAGGTATTCATGACCCTTTGAGTGCGCGCAAAATTATAAAAAAAAATAAAAATATGCAAATTGATACGATTTCGCAATCCTTCTCCACGCGATGTGTTTCTCCTGTCCACTTCAGATACAAAGGGTCCCGTTGTCCATAAAGTCCGAATTCCTCGGCCAGCGACTCATCCATAAGTGTCAGCGATGAACCTTCCTCAAGAAAGGCATATGCCCTGATTTATAAATTTTTGGCATGAATGAATATTGGCAATATTCGAAACAGCACCGATGTAGAGTTGTAAGAGTGAGTGTTGCATTGTGCTGCTGCAGATACAGTAGGAACGCAAATGTAAAACTAAGAAATAAAGAGAATAAAGCAAAACAGAGACTGTTGGTATGTCGATAGTGTCAAGTATACCTTTAGGTATTCATCCTATGTTATTCATTTCCATATTATTATCTGTTGCGAAGTCGAGCAGTGCGCACACTTTTATATACGAGAGTTCAAAATAAATGTTCTATTGCTTTAATATTCAAACGACGCGTTTTATTTTGGCCAAACGAAAGAACGGAAAACAGGTAATCAACTGAGAAAAAGGCGTCCTTACAATTTCAGAAGTGGGATCGACAAAGAAAATATACACATTCCACCACCAAACGACATGGAGCAGATCGACGAATACAGGAAATACACAGCTGCCCAGTTGAAGGATTGGCTGGCTGCGCTGGGAAGAAAAACGACAGGAAATAAAATTGATCTGGTGTAGCGCTTATAAGAAGTACCAGCAGAGGAGAGAAAAATAGTAAGTACAGTGTTGACGAAAGACAGACTGTTCGTAACAGAACCAAGGAAACCGCACACTTTTTATAAACGGCAAACCAATGATAGCAAAAACTCTGTAAATTTAACGTTTTGTAAAATAAACCACATTCGTTCACGTTATAACAGAATTTTTTCTTTGATTTATTGCTCCCTATATATATACATTGCCCTTTTGCGATTTAAATACATACAGTACAATTTGACATATATATTTTTGATATTTTGACATTATATGTGGGCGTTGATGACAGGTATGTTTGTTTAGATGAATATGAGCATCCTTCAGCACCGAACATTCTCCCCCGCCGGTGAACGAAGTTCTCAGCTTGACCCTTGGTTTGTTTCACTTAAAATTGAATTAATAATCTTCTTCATCCTGCATCTCCTCATTGACGACCCTGGTAACTTCTTAATTTTCCAAACGTCTCATGTAAAGAGAAAAGAGATTAATGGAATGAAATAAAAAGTATAACCAACATAAGAGAACACAAACGATATAAGAGATATGACCTTATGGCCGTCGCTATCACACTGATGGCTGGATCGGATAGTTTTCTCTATCATGCATGTCTCTTCCAATACGTTCTCTTTGATCTTGGTGTGGTGAGTTGTTGTCGAAGATTGACTGGAAGTTGAAGGGGGTTGTTTTTTTTTTTTTTGTTTGTTTATTTGTTGTGAAGTGAAGTGGAGTGGGTGCGCGTTTAATCCGTGTTTTTGTTTTGCTTATTTCAGTGAAGATTATTTATGGTAAGTATTTATTACATTATCTAAATTGAATATGTTGTATTAGAGTGTTATGATATGTAAATTCCATTAGTTTTCATTAGGTTTAAATTTCATTTGCTTGGTTAAGCGTGTGTATGTGTGTGTGCGTGTTGAATACAAATTGCGAGTGCTACTTATTGTAGCCGATTTGGCGAATTGTGTGTGTGTGTTTATGCGTAAATTTGTGTTGTGTTGAGTTAACTTTGGTGTAGAGATTTAATTGTGATTGTGCGGTGTTGGATAATGAAATCAATTTTGATGTGCGTGAATGTGAAAAGAAAGTGTGTGAAAGTGAGTGTGTCTGGATTTGCAGTTGAGGTTGCATGAAATGAGTGTTGAGTGATTTGTATGGATTTGAGTGTGGTGAATTATGTATGATGACAGTGGTGTGTGAAAGTGATTTAATGTTTCATGTGCTTAGTGTTGTATAAATTGATTGCTATGTTTTATTATTTTTGGGTGGTTTTACATTTATATTTAATGGATGTGTTGAATGAATGTTGAATTAGTATGAATGATATATTTTGATTTATTTTTAAATTATTTGGGTAGGACAATTCTGCTATTTTTTAAGGTATAGGTAGTTATAGTTAGTTGATGTTATCTTGGGGTTGATTCGTTGTACCTTGTGGTTCATTTATAGGCAGCGGACAAAGTTTGGTGATTGGTCGTTTTAGGGTTCCTTGTTGTGTTTTTAACTTGACGACGCGTGTGATATTGTCGGTTCCTGGATAGGTTTGTGTTATGCGGCCTAGATTCCATTTTGTGGGCGGAAGTCGTTCGTCCTTTAAGAGAACTAGGTCTCCGACTTTAAGTTGGGTTTGCGACTTCAACCATTTTGGACGTTGCTGTAGCCTAGCTAAATACTCACTTTGCCATTGTTTCCAGAACGTTTGAAGATGTGCTTGCACTGCCTTCCATCTATCGATGTGTCCTTGTTTGCCTATGGACAAGTCAGGTTCTGGAACGGTGAATAGCGTCGTTCCTATTAGAAAGTGTGCAGGAGTGAGAGGTTGGAAATCATCGGGATTCTCGGTTAAAGGGCACAGAGGCCTCGAATTTAAGCACGCTTCGACTTGCGTTAAAAGCGTGGCGAGTTCCTCAAACGTGAGTGTGCCATTGCCGATGATCCGTTTTAAGTGGTATTTTACACTCTTGACGCCGGCTTCCCACAATCCTCCGAAATGGGGGGAAGCTGGAGGAATGAAATTCCACTTCGTTCCTTCTGCTGCTAATGTTTCGGTGATTTCTTTCCAATCGTGGATCGCGGCCTTCATTAGACGATGTAGTTCAGCTTCGGCTCCGACAAAATTAGTTCCGCAGTCGCTATAGATTTGTCCACAGACTCCTCGTCATGCTGCAAATCTCCTAAAGGCTGCCAGAAATGCTTGCGTAGTGAGGTCACTTACCGCTTCTAAGTGTATAGCCTTTGTGGACAAGCAAACGAAGACCGCTATGTAGCCCTTGTGACACTTAGATCCGCGACCTTTCCATGCTCGGATATTGATAGGTCCTGCATAATCAACACCTGTGTGGGAAAAGGGTTTTGATACAGTGACTCGGGGTGCAGGTAATTCTCCCATTAGCTGTTGTGATGATTGATTCCGAAATCTGTAGCATGTTGTACAGCTGTTTATATGTTTCTTTACAGCTCGTTTTATTTGGAATACCCCCTGAATTCCCCCGTGCAGTGATCTTTCATGGGAATCGCGAATGATTAGCTTAGTGAAATGGTGCCTGGGTTCCAAAATGATCGGGTGTTGCTGATCATAAGGAATGTTTGCATGACTTAGCCTTCCGCCTACCCTAAGTATTCCTTCTCCGTCTACGAATGGGTTCAATGATCCCATACCTTTGGATTTCATACCTGCAGCGAACATCTCTTGTTGAGCACATCGCGCAACTACCTTTGCCGCGCTGTCTAATTCGGCTGGAGACAGTGAGTCGACACGACGGCTGGAGATGTCTGCCTTTGCGTTGTTGGCGAAGCGTTTACACCAGGCTGTTACCCGTATTAATCGAGTTAGATTAGACGTTCGATGAATCAGCTGGGTGAATTTATTTGGAATTAATCCTGAACAGTGGACTTGAATCTTCCGTTTGCCTTCCTCTGTAGTGAGACTTGTTGGCTGCGCTGGCGATTCGAACATCCAGGTTGAACGCAGAAACTCTGGTCCATTCCACCACAACGTTTCACCAACTAATGCTGATGGCAGCATACCTCTGGAAGTTAAATCTGCTGGATTGAGGTTGGTTGGGATATGCCTCCATATGTGGACTTCCGTCAGCAGCTGAATCTCTCCCACTTGATTCCTGACGAATGTCTCCCATCTTGAGGCTGAAGCAAGGATCCAAGCTAGGGTTATGGTAGAGTCTGTCCAGGCGTACATCGTGGCATTCTTCAGCTCCAGGGTGTGTGCTACGTAGTGTAGTAGTTTAGCCAGTATAACAGCACCGCAGAGCTCTAGGCGTGGTAGACTCACCGTTTTCACTGGTGCGACCCTGGACTTCGAGATCAGAAGATGCATGTGTACCTTACCTTTACTGTCTTCGGTCCGAAGGTAGACTGCCGCTCCATATGCCTTCTCCGACGCGTCGCTAAAGCCGTGCAACTCCATACGGTTCCTTTCGCCGACTGTTTGAACCCACCTTGGAATCCGTACGTCATTAACGGCCGGTAAGTCGTCAAACAAGTTGTTCCATTCCTTAAGTAATTCATGGTTGATTGTCTCATCCCACGCAGCCTTGCGTTTCCAGAGAAGCTGCATGATGAGTTTTGCCTTTAGGATACAGGGGGATATCCATCCCATGGGATCAAACAGTCGAGCAGTCGTTGAAAGGATAAACCGCTTTGTTGGCTGTGGGCTATCTGGAGGAGTGAATCGAAAACAGAAGCTGTCAGCGTTAGGAAGCCAGTGAATCCCCAACGTTTTTATTCGGTCTGATCCTTCCGATGGGACTGCAAGAGATGACTCCCGATCCTGGATTGGAATTTCTTTAAGAAGCTCTTCCGCGTTTGATGACCATTTTCGTAAGTTAAAACCTGCCCTCTGTAAAACAGTCTTAACTTCTTCCTTTTTACTCCTAGCATCTTCAATGGTGTCAGCACCGGAAAACAGATCATCAACATACATCTCTGAACGGATCATCTTTGCGGCCTTTGGATGTAGATTTTCCGCCACTTTCGCTGTTTCCACCAGTGTCCGAATTGCTAGGTAAGGAGCTGACGCCGTCCCAAATGTCACCGTTTTCAGGCGAAAGACCTTCAATTGGTCTGTTGGATGCTTGCGCCAAAATATCAGTTGGTAGTTTGAGTCCAACTCCGTTACCCATATCTGCCGGTACATTTTTTCGATGTCCGCTGAAAAGGAGAAACGGTATAATCTCCATCGTAGCGTAACATCTGTGACATTGTGCTGCAAGGAAGGGCCCGTCATCAGATGATCATTTAAAGACGACCCATCAGATGTCTTATACGATGCATCAAAAACTACTCTCAGCTTTGTAGTGGAGCTAGTTTCCTTACAAACAGCATGATGAGGAAGGTAGTAGTGACCTTTGCTGGATACATCGACTTCATCAACTTCACTCATGTGACCCAGCTGCAAATATTCCTCAATGCACGAAGCGTATTGGTCATGCAGTTTATGATTTGCTGCTAGACGTCTCTCCAGGGACTTGAAACGTTGAAGAGCTCCTTCCCGTGACCTACCTAATAGAGGATGAACATTTTCCTTGAAAGGAAGTGCTACTTCATAGCGTCCATCTGCAACGCGCCTTACATTTTTGACAAAATGTTCCTCACAGGCAGTGTCCTCGGTGGTTTCGTGACGCTCGAACGGAAGTTCTTCAAGCTCCCAGAATCTTCGAAGCTGTTCATCGACGTCAGATGTTTGAAAAAAGGTCCTGACAGATCGAGAGTTGGTTGGTGATCTGCCAAACAAAATCCAGCCTAACTTGGAAATTCGTCGAATAAACATCGCTAATCATATTCAGTGAAAGAAAATTACTTTTTTAACTTTTTTATATTCAAGTGTTTTTATTTAAAAAAAATATATAAATCAAAATGCCAACTGAAATCAACACTCCAGACAAGTTGGAATATGTCTTCTACCCAGCTCAAGGTGGTTGCTTCACATTCAAGGTTCGTACTGGAAATGATGCGCATTTAGCGTTAACCGCTTCGCCCACTGAATCGGATCCTATGTTCGAAATTTTCCTCGACGGCTGGTCGAACAGCAAATCCGTGATCCGTAAAAATCGCACCAAGCCCGATGTTGTTGAACTCAATACTCCTGGAATCTTGAATGCTGGTGAATTCCGTGGATTCTGGGTACGTTGGTATGACAATGTGATCACAGTTGGACGTGAAGGTGAGGCCGCAGCATTCCTGTCATGGGAAGAGCCCGGCTTGTTCCCAATCAATTATGTTGGCGTTTGCACTGGATGGGGTGCCACTGGCACTTGGCTAGTCGATGAAGATCAATGCTCAGCTCCGACTATGGGCTTCAAGCCACCGACCAGTGGTGGACCCGGCTGCTGGGTACCAGCTGCTAATGGTACAGTTCCACCTGGTTCCATGGAAGGTGGTTTCGATGGTTCTGAACAATTGTATATAGCTCGTGCCGTCCATGAGGGAGCACTTATTCCTGGTAAACTCCACCCATCACATGGTGTTACCTACATTGCATGGGGAGGTGGCGAACATGGTCACAATGAATATGAGGTTTTGTGTGCTGCTTCTGGCAATTGGTTACCAGTTTCTGGAGGAAATATTCCACCAAATGCACTACCCGCTGGTGAAAGCGAAACTGGCGAGCCATTATTCATTGGCCGTGCCAGTCATAATGGTGCAATTGTCGTTGGTAAAGTGCAGCCATCACACGGAACCTGCTACATTCCATACGGTGGTGAGGAGTTGGCCTACACAGACTATGAAATCTTTGTCAGCAACTAAAATATACACCACGAATACACTATAGAATAGCACAATAAATTATTAAAAAGGAAAGCAAAATGTAAATGTAAAATGTATTGGATGGCTCTACGCTTTGTCAGCTTTTTAACATCCTTAAGTCGCTTGTTAGTGGCTTCACCACACTCACACATATTGCTGTACTTGTAGACTAAAGTAATGAATCTCCACGTAGTGCCTTTTTTGAAATCAAATCAATATTGCAATCTAAAAACAATGCTACTGCAATGATAATTACATATATTTCAATTAATGAATCTCAGATAAAAAAGGTCCTGACAGATCGAGAGTTGGTTGGTGATCTGCCAAACAAAATCCAGCCTAACTTGGTCTTTTGAGCGATCGGCATTGTCCTATCTCGTGGACGTACCAGCTCAGGCAACATAATGTCGGCAAATACATCGCTGCCCAACAACAGATCGATTTTAGCTGGCTTATAAAAGGATGGGTCTGCTAATTGTAAGCCGGTGAGGTGTGTCCAATCGCCAACGGAGAGGCTTCGGGCCGGGAGATGCCCAGACAGTGACTGGAATATTAGCGCCTGTGTGGTCGTTTCGAAGGCTGTGTAGTACGACGCAAAAGTAATATCCACGACCTTTCTACAAGTGCCACTGCTGACCAACCCTAACCCGGTTACCTCGACATCGGTGAATTTCGGTTTAAGGCGGAGAAGTTGAACTGCAGACTCCGTAATAAACGAAGCCTCAGAACCCGAATCCAGCAATGCCCGAAGCAGTATGCTATTTCCAGAGGACGTCTTCACCTTAACAATAGCTGTAGCTAGCAAAACCTGTGTGTTGGCATCTTGTGCTGAGTGATGACTCCTTACATTGGAACTGGTTGACGGTTGCTCTTCGCTGGATGGATGGAAATTTGGACCTTCGCTGTTAAAGGTTGAGGTAAGATAAGTTTGAGTCTGGTGTGGGGGATGAATCCTTTGAGTGTTTGTATTGTTTGGGTATGTTTGTGAAAATTGAGTTGTGTTGTTAGTGTTAGAAGAATGAATGTGAGAATTGTATGGGTTATTGTGTGTAGTGGGAATGGTATTGCCTATAGAAGAGTTTGGTTGCGGAATTGAATTTTGTACAGTGAAAGAATGATTTGGGCTATGGTGTAAAAGTGAATGTTGTGACACATGACTATATGCCAAACAGTTGGTGCATAAACCTAATTTATTCACGTTTTGACATTTGTCAGAAACGCTCATTTTCAGAAACTTGTTGCATTTTCTGATAGGATGCTGACCTTTGTTGCAAAGTTTGCAACTTAACTTCGGGGTGTTTGATTGGGAGTAAAAGGTATTCCGCTGTGGAACCCTTTTCGACGACTCTACTGGTGTTCGACCTTGCTGGTAGTTAACCGCCTCCAAAGTACGGAACCTCGTTTCGAGAAACTGGGTGAATTCCGCAAAAGTAGGTAGTTCCTTGCTATTATTCTTAGACCCTAACTTCTCCTCCCATAGTTGTTGTGTCTTCGAAGGAAGTTTTTGCAGCAGAATGTAAATTAGGACTACATCCCAGTGTTCGACGGGCACCTTCAAGCTGTTCAGGCTGTGAACCACTTCAGTTGACGTGTCTAGTAGTTCCTTTATGGATTCAGCTCGCTCCTGTTGGATCGTCGCCAAACTGAACAGGCATTTGAGCTGAGTGTTCACTAAAACACGTGGGTGGTCGTATCGGTCTTGGAGAATAGCCCATGCCTTGGTGTAGTTGCCGTTAACAATACCTAAATGAGCCAAAAGTTTTTCGGCTTCTCCAGATACACTTGTCTTGAGATAGTGCATCTTCTGGATCTCCGATAGCGATGAGTTGTGGTGAACAAGTGACAGGAACAAGTCGCGGAAGCATCGCCAAGACTCATAACTGCCTGAGAAGACGGGCACCGGAATGTTCTTCAGCCTTACATCCGCATTGTGACATGGCTTTGTGTCACCTGGATCCGTATTTGTGGCGTCCGTCTTGGCGTTGTCCTTTGTTTTCACCTTATCGATTGCATCTAATAGATCACCCCGATATTCGAAGTACAATTCCCTAATTTGCTCGTAAGTACCCTCAACTTCATTCCCCGTATCGCCTTCTTCAAGATCGCTAATAAGCCTTTCATAAATTTCAGCTGCCGACTCCATCGTTTTCTCTAAAAGGGACAAGCCGCCTGCCAAATAATTCGCCGTACGGGTACTGGCACCTCTTTTGGAGAAATTTATTTCGTCCTTTTTGAGTTGTGAAAGAACTCGGGACAACTTCGAAGGATTCATTTGGACACTTCTTAAGCGTAGGTATAGACGTAACACAAAGTAAAATAAAATTCACTTACTTGTGAAATCTTGATGTTCCAGGTGATGCTCCAGATGATTGTCCGAAGTCCAACAAGTTGATGTCCACAGTCCGAGTCCAAGATGCACCACCAAGTTTTCCAGCTGACGATAAAAATAGTCCCTCAAGTCCAGGCAGCAAAATCCAGCGATGGCGAGTCCACACACAACACAGCAACTTTATTTAGTCTTACTTTTCTTAGTTTCGCAACAATTCGCACAATTGCGTAAAAGTAAAAAAAAGCGCCAAAAGAAATGTAAACAATAAACTTTTATCAAAATCGCGATAATTTTATCCGGCTCGAAGAACCAAATTATCGTAACAGAACCAAGGAAACCGCACACTTTTTATAAACGGCAAACCAATGATAGCAAAAACTCTGTAAATTTAACGTTTTGTAAAATAAACCACATTCGTTCACGTTATAACAGAATTTTTTCTTTGATTTATTGCTCCCTATATATATACATTGCCCTTTTGCGATTTAAATACATACAGTACAATTTGACATATATATTTTTGATATTTTAACATTATATGTTGGCGTTGATCACAGGTATGTTTGTTTAGATGAATATGAGCATCCTTCAGCACCGAACACAGACAAACGACAGCCCTAACGACGTATACGAAGAAGGTTTTGCCGATGAATTTAGTCTGACACAAACGAATGATGAACTGCACACGACGAAACGAACATGGCTGCAAAAGTGAACGACGAAAGGAACGAGACATCTGTAAGGTACGACTTAGTACCGGGTCCTATTGTACAGATAGATTACCTAACTAGGCAGAGCACGAATGCCATAGGTATTTGCCAAAGAAAATGTTGTTCGTAGGGCTGGGCACGAATGCCATGTAAGTCTGCCAAAAATAAGAAACAAGTTGTCTAGAAAGTCAAAATGAATCTGAATTTTTTCGTCAAGAATCGCTCTATTTATACTGCTTCCCCAATCAGCATTTCCAATGCATATCGATACAGAGTGGGTCATATACCATCATATTTCGGCTCGCTAATCATGACCCGAAAGATATCTTCCTATACCCCAACACTTAATACACACTGCATTGATCATACACAAAGACTTACTTCTCAGATGGCACGTTAATAGGTTAGTATTATGCACTGCGACATAGTGCCCTACTAATGAATCGCGCTCAGAGGGTAGCACAATGCACTATGACATTGGCTACATTCACGTGTACACAACAGTTGTAATTTTTCAACTGAATGGCAACATGTTGAGTGAGCGGTCGCCATTTTATGTATCGAAAAATGTTTACGCTACTTTTACTCAACTTGTTTTTCCGCGGCAATTTTGTGCTTGACTTATCGACGTAGAGCTAAAAACTTAAAAATGAGTGGCGCTATCACATAGACGGCACCGACAAAAGTAGCAATCCGCTCATGGAAATGTAGCAATGATTTTACAACTGTTGTGTACACGTGAATGCAGCCATTGTACACAATTTATGACACACATCTATGGAGACATTTGGGCAGCAAACATTATAATGTTTACGTTCAAATTCTTTCTGGCTGTCTTCTTATGATGTCAGCACTTTGGCGTGTGCCGTCAAGTGTTTTGTTTTGTGACTGTTGACTTTGATGTCATATGATACTATTATACAATGTAGGAAATGTTTTATTGTGTTCTTTCGTGGGTACACTACACCCTCACCCTTAAGCGAAAAATTATTTAAGGAATAGTTTTGCAAGACTTCTCTGTATCAATCTGTTTTGGAGTTGCTTTACATCAGGGGTTCTTAAGTTGCTAATTACATTGTTGCGTGGTTCTTATCTTATCGGATGTATTATGTTTATGTTCTTTTAATAAATATTGAGTAAGTTCTCATGTAAAATGTTTAATGACTTATTTGATTAACATTTTCGATCATGCGTTACTAGTTTAAGTAGTTACTATGTATGGTATGTATTGAATTTATTATTGTATGTTATATTACTTAAGGCTGTTGTTATGGAACTTCTTACATTTTCCATTTATATTTATTTTTGAATTTACATTGTTTGTTTCGATTATTTTGTATGGTCCGTGATAAGGACTTTGTAGTTTTTTCTTACTTTCTAATTTAACAAACACTAAATCTCCTATTTTAAAATCTGAAATATTTGTACTCTTAGTATTCTAATTTTCTTTTATTCTTAACATTATCAATGATGTTTCGTGTTTTTTCTATTGCATGCTTAAGTCTACTTTTTATATCGTTTCCATGGTTTTTAAAACTATATACTTTTTCGTTATTATTTATTACATCACTTGGTAAGTACGGTAATTTTCCAAAAATGAGCTTATATGGGGTATAACTTGTATCTACGTGTGGTGTTGTGTTATATGCAAATGCATAATATGGTATCCAAATATCCCATTCATAATCTTCAGTGAAATTTAAAAGAAATTCATTTGAAACTCTATGGTTTCTTTCTAATGACCCTATACTTTGATGATGATACAGAGCCGAGTAAATTGTTTTGATTTTTAGCATTTCACATATATCCTTCATTAACTAATTTTTGAATTCAGTTCCGTTGTCCGATTTGGGTATTTTACAATAACCATATTTTAAGATAAATTGTTCCACCAGTGCTTTAGCAATAGTCTTTGCATCTTTACCTTCGATAGGATGCGCAATAACATATTTGGTTAACTCACATTGCATCGTTAGTATATATCTGTAACCATTTGATATTCTAAGATGTCCAACCGTGTCTATTTGTATTGTTTCGAAACTAGTACATGGTGTGTCTGTTATGACCATTTCCTCTTTCATATGTCTTGTTTGCTTGTTTTTAGTACATGTTTCACAAGCGTTTACAAATTGCTTGGTCATTTGTCTCGTATTTGTCCAAACGTATCTTTGTTTGAGTTTTATCGTTGTTTTTCGTATGCCTAAATGTCCTCCATGCGGTGTGTTGTGGTATTCTTTTATCATGTTTAGTTTATCTTCATGTTTCATTATTCTTTTAGGGGTTTATACCATATATTAATATATTCATGGGCGAGTGTCTTTCTTTTCGTTGCAACGCATATATATCTTTCTTAATTCCTTCTTTTCTATATATCGGAATATTATATCTTCTTCACTTAGCGCTACTTCTTTTACGGGTATCTTTTTCAATTCCGATACAAGCTTCGCCAGAGTCGAAACGTGTTTCGCTGGATTATCGCTGCATCTCACAATAACTTCATTTTCTTTAACTTCAATAGTACCTACTATTATTAGCTAGTACTACTAGTAGCTAGTCTTCTGCTGAGATGTGTACTTCTCCTTTTTATTATTTTCTTTATTGGCAATCTTTTGTGCCATACCTCTTGTTATTGCCATGATCTGCTCCTTGGAGTCAACATCACTACGGCTATTATTTTCATTATTATCTTTTACCATCATGGATTTCAAAATGTCACTGTCAATTTTTATTCTTGAGAGTGTATCGACATTTGTATTCATTTTTCCTTGCTTGTAAATTATCTCAAAGTCGTAGTCTGATAAGTCTAGTCTAATTCTCGTCATTTTTGAAGATGGATTCTTGTGTGCAAATAGCGAAACTAAAGGTCTATGATCTGTTACTACTATAAATTTCCTTCCATACAGATATGGTTTGAAGAAATTAATTCCCCAGTGAATTGCTAATAATTCCTTTTCAATGACTGGTTTGGTTATGTCATGTTTTTGTAAGGATTTGCTGGCATGTGATATTGGTAACTCATGACCTATTTCACCTTGTGATAGCACTGCACCTAGTGCAAAATCCGATGCGTCGGTTGTGACTATAAAAGGTTTGTCGAAATCTGGGTACTGTAAAATTGGAGAGTTGAATTCATTTTTGTTTTAAATTTCTGAATGCTGTCGCGCATTCGTTTGACCAAATAAATGGCTGTTTTTTTTTTTAAAAAAAGGGAATTTTTGCAATTTCTGCAAAGTTTGGTATAAACCGAGCTGAGCTATGTACACGGATACATAGTTAATCGGGTTATCTGTGATATGGAGTACTAGTTTTGGTATCCCGGAGTATTGCTTGTAGCGATCTCCGGACCATTTACGTTTCCCTGATCTTGTACAACGTTAACTCTCCTGTTGTTTGTCTACTTACTTACTTAGGTGGCGCTACAGTTCGGGGTGAACCTGGGCCTCAACCAACAAGCCTCTCCATTTAGCTCGGTCTTTAGCTAATTGCCTCCAGTTGCGCACTCCAAGTTGGTCGAGGTCCCCTTGAACTTGTGCGCGCCACCTACGGCGATGATTCCTTCTACTGCGTCGTCCCTCGGGGTTAGATTCGAAGACTCTGCGGGCCGGAGCGTTGGTGTCTATTCGCTCTACATGTCCTAGCCATCTCAGACGTCCAATACGCAGTTTTTTGACTAGGTCGATGTCGCTGTACAGCTCGTATAGTTCGTGATTGAATCTTCTCCTCCAAAACCCGTCAACGCAAACGGGACCGAAAATCTTACGAAGAATTTTTCTCTCGAAGCGACCAAGGATATCCTCACCCTCTTTTAATAAAGTCCATGTTTCAGCGCCGTAAAGCAGGACTGGGATGATCAAGGTCTTATATAGAGTCTCCTTAGTTGTTCGAGATAGGGCTTTACTGTTGAATTGTCTTATAAGCCAAAAAAAAACGGCGATTGGCAAGAGTTATTCTTCGATTGATTTCTGCACTGATTTTGTTGGTAGAATTTATAGCAGAGCCAAGGTAGACAAAGTCCCTTACTACCTCGAAGTTATAGCTGCCCACGGTGACGTTTTGTCCAATTCGTCGGTGTTGGTTTTCCCTTCTAGTTGACAGCATATATTTGGTTTTGCCCTCGTTTATCGCCAAACCCATTTTGGCCGCTTCCGCCTCAATGCTTGCAAAAGCACCGGTGACAGCCCGCTGAGATCTTCCGATAATGTCTATATCGTCGGCGTATGCAAGCAGTTGTACAGACTTGTAATAGATTGTGCCTCCGGTGTTGGCTTGTGAGTTCCGCACAATCCGTTCAAGTACAATATTTAAGAAGTCACATGACAGCGCGTCATCTTGTCTAAGGCCTTTTTTGACATCAAAGGTCTCGGTGAGGTCATTACCGACCTTGATAGAGCAGCGAGCGTTCTCCATCGTCAGCCTACACAAATAGACAAGTTTGGCAGGGATGTCAAAAGTAGACATAGCTCTATAAAGCTCTTCTCTATAGATGCTGTCATAGGCGGCCTTGAAATCGATAAAGAGGTGGTGAGTATCGATTTGGAATTCTTGGGTTTTCTCCAGGATCTGCCGTAGTGTGAAGATTTGATCGATGGTGGACTTTCCTGGCCTGAAACCGCACTGAAAGGGTCCAATCAGGCTGTTGATAAAAGGTTTCAGGCGTTCACACAATATCGCAGAAAAGATCTTGTATGCGATGTTGAGGAGACTGATGCCTCTATAATTGGCGCAGTTGAGGGGGTCTCCTTTCTTGTGGATCGGGCAAACGATGCTGAGATTCCATTCATCAGGCATACACTCGTCTGACCAAATATTAGAAATGAGTTAGTGTATGCACTCTACCAATTCATCCCCAGCTGCCTTGAAAAGTTCGGCCGGTAAGCCGTCAGGTCCAGCAGCCTTGTTCGATTTTAGCTTGGATATTGCTATCCTCACTTCGTTTTGGTCAGGTGGACGGAAATTTTGACTATCATCGTCTATGTTGAATGGTTCATTCTGCCTGACAGCGGGATGTTGGTCTTCGTCGCCGTTATACAGTCTGCAGAAGTAGTTTTTCCATATTCTCAGCACCGACTGAGATTCTACTACGAGGTTTCCATTTTCATCTCTACAGGTTTCTGTACGAGTATTGCTTCTCTGACACGTTCTTTTTACCTTTTGGTAAAACTTCCGTACATTGTACCTGGAGTATAGACTCTCGATATTCTCAAACGCGCGCTTCTCATGCTCTTTCTTCTTCTTTTGGAGAAGCCGATGTTCTTCCCGTCTCTTTTGCTCGTAGAGCTCACGAGCAGCTCTCGTCTTCCTTTGCAGCGCCGCTTTATATGCCTCTTGTTTTGCTGCATGCACTCGCCGGCATTCTTCGTCAAACCAGGGGTTTCGCGGTGGTGGGTGAGCGATACCCAGCACATCAGTCGCGGCGTTTCTGATGGCATGTTGGCAGCGTTGCCACTGGTCTTCGGTACTTGATGCTGGCAGCAAAGGGGTAATTGAGAGATTTCGGGGTACGCGTTCAGCGAAGAGTCTGGCGGTCTCTTGCGATTGTAGCTTTTCGACGTTAAATTTTCTCACAGTAGTTCTTCTATGTTGCTCAGATTGGGATATCCGCATTCGTACCTTGGCTACAACAAGGTAATGATCCGAGTCTATGTTGGCCGCTCGGAAGGTCCGGACATCCAGAATACTGGAGGCATGCCTTGCGTCGATCGCAATATGATCAATTTGGTTGATCGTTACATGATCATTGGACCGCCATGTCTGCTTATGAATATCGAGATGAGGAAACCATGTGCTTGCTATGGTGACATTTCGCTCCACAGCGAAATCAATTAGCCTTAGTCCGTTATCAGACGTGGTGTCGTGAAGGCTATGCTTACCGACTGCCCTACCAAAGACGTCCTCCTTTCCTATTTTGGCATTTAAATCGCCCAATACGATTTTAACGTCGTATTTAGGACATTGCTCATATGTTTTGTCGAGGACCTCGTAGAAACACTCTTTGGTGGTAGGGTCCTTTTCTTCTGTGGGGGCATGAACACATATTAGGCTTATGTTAGCGAATTTAGCCTTGATCCGGATAGTCATAATACGCTCGCTCACGTGTCGGAAGCTTAAGACTTCTTGCCTAAGTCTGCCGCGTATGACAAATCCGTATCCGTATAAGCGTTGCCTGTTGCCTCGGCAAGGCTAAATTTGCCAACATTAGCCTAATATGCGTTCACGCCCCTCATGAGGAGAAGGACGACGCGACAAAGGACGACTTCTACCAGCTCTTGGACAAGACGTATTAGCAATGCCCTAGCCACGACGTTAAAATTATCCTAGGTGATCTTAACGCAAAGCTAGGAAGAGAGGACGTCTTTAGTAGCGTGGTCGGAAAGCACAGCCTGCACGACAACACATCCGACAACGGACTCAGGCTAATCGACTTTGCAGCGGGACGAAACTTTGTCGTAGCTAGTACGCGGTTCCCACGTCTCGACATTCACAAAGGAACATGGCTCTTCTTTGATCGAAAAACGGTCAACCAAATCGATCACATTGCGATCGACGCAAGGCACTCTTCCAGTATTCTGGGTGTCCGGACTTTCCGAGGATCCAACGTGGACTCGGATCACCACCTAGTTGTAGCCAAGGTACGGATGCGGATATCCAGAACGGAGCGAAATCAACGAAATACTGTGAGGAAATTTGACGTCGAAAAGCTACAATCTCAAGAGACCGCCAGAACCTTTGCCGATCGTGTTTCTTCTAATCTCAATTTAAGTCCTATGCCGCCAGCAGCAAATGTGGAAGACCAGTGGCAGCGTTGCCAACAAGCCATCAGAGATGCCGCCTCTGATGTACTGGGTTTCTCTCGCCCACCACAACGAAACCCCTGGTTTGATGAGGAATGCCGGCAAGCACATGCAGCCAAACAAGAGGCGTACAAAGCGGCGTTGCAGATAAGGAGTAGAGCTGCTTACGAGCTCTACGTGCGCAGGAGAAAAGAGGAACATTGACTTCTCAGAAAGAAGAAAAAGGAGCATGAGAAGCGCTCGATCGAGGAGATTGAGAGACTCTATTGCAAGAATAATGTTGGAAAATTTTACCAAAGGGTAAAAAGAACATGCCAGGGTTTCAAAGCCAGAACAGAAGCCTGCGGGGACGAAAATGGCAATATAGTAGTGGAATCGCCGTCGGTGCTGAGGATATGGAAGGAACACTTCTGCAGACTGTTAAACGGCGATGATGACCATTATTCCGCTGTCAGGCAGAATGAGCCATTCAACAGTGACGATGGCAGTCAAGATTCCCGTCAACCCGATCAGAATGAAGTGAGGATAGCGATATCTAAACTCAAATCCAACAAAGCTGCTGGAGCCGACGGCCTTGCCGCTGAACTTTTCAAGGCAGGAGGAGATGAGTTGGTAAGGAGCATGCACCAGCTCATCTGTAAAATCTGGTCGGACGAAAGTATGCCCGATGAATGGAACTTCAGCATCGTTTGCCCGATCCTGAAGAAAGGAGACCCTCTGAACTGCGCCAATTACAGAGGTATAAGTCTCCTCAACATCGCATAAAAAATCCTGTCTGCCGTATTATGTGAACGCCTAAAACCGATCGTCAACAACCTGATAGGTCCTTATCAGTGCGGTTTCAGGCCGGGAAAGTCCACCATCGACCAAATATTCACACTACGGCAGATCTTGGAAAAAACCCATGAATACAAAAGCGATACGCACCACCTCTTTATCGATTTCAAAGTTGCCTATGATAGCGTGTATAGAGACGAGTTATACAGAGCCATGTCTAGTCTTGGCATCCCTGCCAAGCTCGTCCGTTTGTGCAGAATGACGATGGAGAACTCTCGCTGCTCCATCAAAGTCGGTAAGAACATCACCGAATCGTTCGATGTCAGGAAAGGTCTTCGACAAGGCGACGCGCTATCATGCGATCTCTTTAATATAGTACTTGAGAGAATGGTACGAAACTCACAAGACAACACCGGAGGTACAATCTTTTACAAGTCTGTACAACTACTCGCTTATGCCGATAACATTGACATAATCGGAAGAACTCAGCGGGCCGTCAATGGGGCATTTACGAGTATTGAGATCGAGGCAGCGGTCAATGAAAGCAAAACAAAATATATGCTGTCTACAAAAAAGGACACCCAACATCGGCGTCTTGGACAGAACGCCACAATAGACAGATATAATTTTGAGGTAGTAAAGGATTTTGTCTACCTAGGCTCTATGGTGAACTCCGCAAATGACATCAGTAGGGAGATCACACGAAGAATTACTCTTGCCAATCGTTTTTTCTATGGGCTAAAACGGCAATTGAGTAGCAAAGCCCTATCTCGAACTACTAAGGTAACTCTTTATAAGACACTAATCATCCCAGTCCTGCTGTATGGCGCAGAGGTATGGGCTTTAACAAAACCGGATGAGGATGCCCTGGGTTATTTCCAGAGAAAAGTTCTTCGAGCGATCTTTGGTCCCGTCTGCATAGACGGTGAGTGGGGGAGAAGGTACAATGCCGAACTATACGGCCTGTACAAGGATATCGACTTAGCCAGAAGAGTTCACATACAGCGACTAAGATGGCTGGGTCATTTAGAGCGGATGGAGCCCAACGTTCCCGCTAAGAAAGTTTTCGAATCCACCCCGGATGGACGACGCAGTAGAGGACGACCTCGCGGTAGGTGGCGCAAACAAGTGGAGGGGGACCTCAACCAACTTGGCGTGCGCAACTGGAGGCAGTTGGCTCGTAATCGTGCTAGCTGGAGAGGTTTGTTGGTTGAGGCCCAGGTCCACCCCGGACCGTAGCGCCATCTAAGTAAGTAACGTTGTGAATGTTGTTGCGAAACCTAACGCAGTTTTGACGTTCTGTGCTAGTTTGACATGGAAAATGAATTCAAAGTAAGCTGTTTTTTCCGTCTCCTTCAAAGTATTGTGGAGTATTTCCACCAGAGTTAAAAATGAATCTAGATCTTTGTAACCTCCCGTGAATGTTGGGATTACTTTCATTGCAGTCTCAATATTGAAATTTGCCATTTTGCTTAATTCTTCTAGATTCGAATTTATTATATTTTTTCTTATTTTATATATTTCTAGAAATTTTTCTAGAGTTGCATTTTTACCTTTCTTTAATTCAGTATTTGAGACAATATCTCTTTTTAGAGACTTTATCCCTTCTAGTTTTAAACACCATGTTTGTTCCGTATAGCCCCTATTTGAACTCCTTTTTATGTTATTTACAATTTTTTCTAATTTAAATAAATTGTCTTCTATATTAAAAAAAATAAAAATTTATTTAAACGTTGTTCACATTGTTTCTTAATATTTGTTTTTTTACATAATCTTTGTAGTAGCTGTTTATTTTAAATATAACGTATAGAATAATCACTAATACTAATGATGTGTAGAGGGCAATTGTCATTGGGTCCTCTTTTTCGTTCACGGTCACGCTCTCCTTAGTAATGTTATTTCCCATCGTTGTCTTCCAATTCATCAAACGTGTTTATATTTTACTACGATCTTCCTCAGATTTTCGACCTCGATCCAGATTTCTGTTGCCTTATTGGTATTGGTTCTTCTCCTTGATTTTTTATTATACTCTCGAGGTAAGCCAACCTCTTGCGGTCTTTATACTTCTTACCTCCCCTCTTCTTCTTGGGCGTTGTTATTTCAATCTTCTGGATCTTCGTTATGCTTATATCTTGGTTACGCAACTCTCGTTTTTATATTCTTCTATGGTCAGCTTCTTGGGGCCTACTGTACTTGGCGTTGGTGTGTATTTTGATACACCTTCGACCTCTCCTGGGGTATATTCTTCTGTCATTTGCGGTGAATTGGTAGTAATTTCGTCTTCAGGATCGTCTTCGCAAGCTCACGATGTAGAATAGCATGGAATCATGCGATTTTGGCAGGAATCAGAAGATTTTCCCAGATCAGAAGGATATCAGGATCGATTGGTGCAGGATCGCCATGTAAGGTACGACTTAGTACCGGGTCCTATTGTACAGATAGATTACCTAACTAGGCAGAGCACGAATGCCATGGGTATTTGCCAAAGAAAATGTTGTTCGTAGGGCTGGGCACGAATGCCATATAAGTCTGCCAAAAATAAGAAACAAGTTGTCTAGAAAGTCAAAATGAATCTGAATTTATTCGTCAAGAATAGCTCTATTTATACTGCTTCCCCCATCAGCATTTCCAATGCATATCGATACAGGGTGGGCAATATACCATCATATTTCGGCTCGCTAATCATGACCCGAAAGATATCTTCCTATACCCCAACACTTAATACACACTGCATTGATCATACACAAAGAGTTACTTCTCAGATGGCACGTTAATAAGTTAGTATTATGCACTGCGACACAGTGCCCTACTGTTAAGTCTCGCGGAGTGAAAAGCTAAAGAAAAGAAAGACAAACAAAGAAAAACGACCGCACCGTTCCGTGTTCAAATTACGACTCGACATTGGCCTTTCGTTCTAGTCGAAACTTAAGGTAGGTCAGGACGCGAGATCAGCGATTCTCCGTCGGTTGAACTGCCGTTGCGAAACTGAACAATATTGCTGCGTAAGTGAAACAATGTTATTGCAGCGAGCAATAACATTGCCAGGGCATTGGCTTTGATTTAACGGCAATATCCGCAAATTAGTGCACAGCAATATTGTTTCGACATAGTGCAACGACTTTGCAGGTTGAACAAACGGAGACACGCCAGTTACGTCAGCACCGAACATTACCCCATCAATCGGAAGTGCTAACGCTAGCATTTTCGATTCGCGAAATAGTTCAATGGTCGAGCATTGCAACATTGACCTAATCAAAGCAAAGTATTGCAAATAAAAACAGGAAATGCTAAGGCTAGCATTTCCGCTGCAGTCAATTTAATGCCCGAACAGTGCGAATTTAATAACAGGAAGTGCTGACTGGAGAAATGTTCGGTGGACGGCACTTCTTTGATTAGATTTAAGAAATAATAATAGAGTAATAAAGCAACGCTCTGAAGAGTAAGACCGAAGTTTTGTGTTCGTTTAATTACCCAGAGATTGATCTAAAGATCAATTCCTTTAACTGGCACAGTCGGGAAAAACCTACAAAGTGCTTATGATCTTAAGATCGTATTGACCAAACTTAATCAAAAAAAAAAAAAAAGTAAAGACAATCGGAAAAAATATACATATAAGTAGAAAAATAATAAATATTTTGTGTGTTTCACCACGTCCCCACCTCCACAGCTATATACATACAGTGGTGTGAGAAAAAACAATTGTGTTTAATATTGACTAAGTAGGAAAATAATAAATAAAGGAAAGACAAATAGGCACAATCTTGGTGAAGTAGAAATGGAGGAGTTGAGGAATGAAATTCTCCAGCTGCAACAAATTGTTCTGCAACAAGGGCAACAATTAAATCAATTTCAACAACAACAGCAGCAGCAACAACTCCCACAGCCGATTCAGCAGCAAGACCAACAGCAGCAACAACAACTCCCACAGCCGATTCAGCAGCAAGACCAACAACAGCAACGACAACCCCCACTACTAGCCCAACTCCAGTTAAGTCCTGAAAGTGTCTTAGCGCAATTTAGACACTTAAAGCCATATAAGGGAACTGACGAGTATCCCTTATCATCGTTTATAAAGTCTGTAGAAACGACATTACTTCTATGCAACGCTGATCACCATCTTCGATTCTTCGGATTGCAGATTTTTATCAACGAGAAAATCCAGTGAGATGCCGGAAGATGTATTAGACAGCTAGGAGACAACCCCGAGTGGAGCAGCGTAGTAAGCAGATTAAAACAACATTTCCAGCCTAATAAGAGTTACGCAGAACTCTTCAACTATTGCCGTGCTGTGAAGGTTAGTAATTTAGAAGAATTATTTAATGTATTTAGGAACATAAGTTTTCAGTTAAATGAACTTTATGAATTTGATGATACGAAACCGGAAATTTATAAACCGGAAAATGTAGATAGGGACCTTAGAGAAATATTGATAGAAAAAATAGACGGAAACATTAGGGCTAGGGATTTCAATCCCGAAGCTAATTTTCAATCCCGGGATTCCGGGATTTGGAAAAATGAATCCCGGGATCCCGGGGTATCCCGGGATTGGACAGAATATTTTTTTTTGTAAAAAAAAAGAAATCAAACCAAAAACCGATACACGGGTCAAGAAATTGATGTCATGTTTTTAACAGAAAAAATCAACTTCCGATAATTGCTCACAAAAATGTAGAAATTAATTATAAGTGCCTTATCTTTTTAAATAAAAAACAGCGTAGCTATTATGCTCTGCACTTTTTTTTATTATTAAAATGAATCAAAAGGATAAAATCATCCATTTTCCGTTTAACCGGTTTTCCTGCCGTTTGCTTCTCTCTTGATTGTCGAGTAGTCGAAGAAATACTCAGTTCACCTCCCACTTTGGATTCATGGATGGCTAATAAGTGCGTGTGTAAGCCTTTAGTTGAACCTCCCAAAGTCTTCAGGGAAGCCTTACATTTTTTACACTGTGCACCTTTTCCATCTTTTGATGTGTAAAAATGATGCCAAACTGATGGTGATGGGTCAGATTCACAATCTTTTTTATGCTTGGTAAAATGAGTTTCACTTGACATTTTTGAAATCATGCAATAATTATAGGGACTAGTACTTTATTTAAAACGCGTGCGAGAACACCACAAACACAATAGAAACTAAACATAACTAAACTTGTTTCTCGTACAGTATTTTTATGACGCACTTGCATCATCGCTCAGTCTTGTTCGAAAATACTTGTTTCTCTTTCTCCTTTAAACATGTTTTCATGTGTCTAGATAGTGGAAACCACTCTTAGTTGCATGCGCTGCGCAATCACTGTAGGTATTGCATGATTTTCAAAGCGTGTTCCCCTTTCCTTGAAAACTTTCTTCTTTTCTAAAAAACAGGTTTTCGTGAGCCTAGGAAGTGGTAATGGCGCCTTGGAAGTTCTAACATACACTTTAAGTTTGTATGCGCATGCGCAATAACTGTAGTACATGCATGCGTAGTTCAAGGAACCTATAAGCACTGAAGAAACCATAATACAAATAAAATAGATGAACGCATACCTTGATTTGCGCTTCAACGGCGCCGGATCTGTCAAGCACTACCGTAATCTAACCTATTCTAGATATGTTTCTTTTCTGTACATCATTTTTGGAAAACGGCAAGGCAAAGGTTCATTTCGATCACAAAAAATTAATAATCTAAATTTTAAAAATCAAAAATTACTTAGCTATTTGCTTCAGAGACAGAGAGTACCAAATAAAATCAGCTTTCAATCCCGAAAATCCCGGGATTGGTGACTGACAATCCCGGGATCGTTCAAGAGCAAAAAACGTCCGGGATCCCGGGATTCGGGATCCCGGGATTGATTTGCCTAATTAGGGCTCATATATCCGAGGAGGCCAGTATGGTAGAAATTTTGAATAAGTATGCTAGACTTAGACTATTAGACGATGTCAGAACCATCGATTTTAACCATAGAAATACAAAAAACCAAAGACAAAACTACGTAAATGATAATAAAAATTTTAGTAAAAATAGACTAACGTACAATGATAGGGAATCAGAGTATTATCGTAGCCAGGGTCCTTCTCGTAGCCTAACACAAACACCAGGAAATCTAAATAACTATTATAATGATAATCGAAATCTGGTCCATCGACGAGAAAACCGAAATAATTTTAATAATTCAGGACATTTTCAAAGGCAACCGAACTTTAGTAACTATAGAAATTTAAACCCAGGCAGAACACAATCAAATAACACTAACTCAAGACAAACTCGATAGACAAATAACAACAATACGGTGGAAAGGATGGAAATCGGTAATGTTCAGGAAGCCGAACAAAATTTTCAAAACCAGCCTCGGAATATAGCCTCCCCATGATCTATTTAAACATAGAGAATCAGACAATAAAATGTCTAGTCGATACAGGTTCGACTACAAGCATCATTCGACCTGGTATACTTAACAATTTTCAGTCAATAAGTCTAGAAAAGCCAGTGTTCTATTCAACTATTAGTGGAATCAACAGGGTAACGAATAAAATAGTTACCCCTATTCCAAAGGAATTTAACACGATTGGAACCTTTTCTTGGAAAGTAGTAGACTTAAAGGGTAGGAAATATGATGCAATCATAGGTCAAAATGCTTTAAACCCCCGAAAAGTAAAAATAAATTTAGATCATAGATACCTTGAAATTAAGGGCAACAAAATAGTGTTTGTTGACAGCGATTATCCATTTGATACTCATAATATTTATACTCCTGAACAAGTTGAAAGTCAACCCGTTGATAGTATAAACTTAGACCATATAAATTCAGAGGAAAGAAAGGAAATAGTACAACTCTTAAGAGATCATGAGGAATTATTTTATAAAGACGGAGACCAATTAACCTTTACCCACGAAATTCAACACGAAATAATTACCAATACTAGCAATCTGATATATTCAAAAATATACAGATACCCAAAGGTACACGAACTTGAAATTAACCGACAAATTAATGAAATGCTAGAACAGAGAATAATAACCGAGAGCAATTCTCCTTACAACAGTCCGCTTTGGATTGTCCCAAAGAAAAAAGACGCATCGGGACAACCGAAGTGGAGAATAGTAATAGATTACAGGAAACTTAACGAGGTGACGGTGAGCGATAAATTTCCAATTCCTAATATTGAAGGAATATTAGATAAATTGGGAAAGTCGCAATATTTCTCAACACTCGACTTGGCTAAAGGTTTTCATCAAATCTTAGTTAAGCCTGAGGACAGGAAAAAAACAGCTTTTTCCACACCCCTTGGTCATTTCGAATATGTAAGAATGCCATTCGGGCTGAAAAATGCCCCCTCAACCTTCCAACGATTAATGAATTCGATTCTAAGGGAGTTCATAAATAAGATCTGTTTTGTCTGTATGGATGACATTCTCGTCTTCAGCACGTCTTTAGAAGAACATATACTCAACTTAAAAAGAATTTTGGGAACAATTTTCTTAACAAGGAAACGGAATATTTAGGCCACATTCTTACCCCCCAGGGAGTAAAACCCAACCCTAACAAAATTACTGTTATCCAAAATTTAAAATTACCTACAACACAAAAACAAATAAAATCGTTCCTTGGTATAACCGGTTTTTACAGGAAGTTCATTAAAGATTATGCGAAAATTGCCTTTCCTATATTAAAATATTTAAGGAAAAACACCAAAGTTAACGTCCATGACCCAAATTACATCGCATCATTCGAAAAACTGAAGTCTCTCATAACAGACGACCCAATCCTGAAATATCCAAACTTCAATAGAAGATTTAAGCTGATAACAGACGCAAGCAACTTCGCTTTGGGAGCTGTCTTAACACAAGACGGTCACCCCGTCTGTTACGCTTCAAGAACACTTAATGACCATGAGAAAAACTACTCCACAATCGAAAAGGAGTTGCTGGCTATCGTTTGAGGGACTAAGTATTTTAGACCTTATTTGTTTGGAAAAGAGTTCGATCTGCAAACAGATCACCAACCCATTAAATGGTTACAAACCAAAAATATTGGTCAGAATATCAACCCAAGGCTCCAGCGATGGCTGTTGCAATTAGGAGAATATGGCATTAGAATAGATTATATAAAGGGTAAAGAAAACAAAATAGCAAATTTTTTAAGTAGAATAAATTCAAATACAAAAGAAATAAATGTATTCAGTGCGGTAAAACATGATGAAAATGATATCGAAAATTTGAATATCAATTTTCATAAATTGTTTGATGAAAGTTTTCAAGAACATATTAACTGTAACGAATCTATGGAAGTTTCTACGGTTCATTCACAAGAAGAGAATCTCAACGATCACATACCTATACTAGATACCGTAGTAAATCGCTTCAAAACCCAAATAGTGTTAGTTGAACAAAAAGAAAAAGAATTCGAAAAAATATTCAGTCATAACCGAATTTATATTGAAAGAAATGACATATGTACCTGATAACATTTCTGATATAGTCCGAAGACACATTAGTAGAGGTAAAGTAGCAATTTATTCTGTATTAAGCGATTCACTGTACAACGTTGTACAACAAAAAATCATCGATCTCTTTTCTCACAACCCACATATTAAATTTATAAAATGTAGCCACTTTGCAAAAGAATTAAGAGATGAAGAAGAAGCTTTACGGCAAATATCTTTGTTCCATAAGATAGAAGCCGGGCATTCAGGAATGGTAGCCACCTATGAAGGAGTAAAACATAGAATTTATTTTCCAAATCTCAAAATTTTATGCAACAAAGTTGTTAATAACTGCGATATATGCACCGCAGCAAAATACGATAGAAATCCTATTAAAAAGAAATTCGAACTTACAAAAACCCCATCTGATGTAAATGAAATAATACACGTTGATGTTTACGTCAATAGTAAACAGTCCTTTATTTATTTTATAGATACATTTTTAAAGCATGCCGTCATTTTCCCCCTCGAAGATAGAAATCACAAAACTATTATAGAAAAGCTTAGGCAATTCATTTCGATTAAAGGAAAAATGAAAACGTTGGTTTGTGACAATGAATTTAATAGCATTAATATCAAACAATTTTTAAGGGAAGAGGGAATAGAAGTTCATTATGTAAAACCAAATAATCACACCGGAAATGCAGACGCAGAAAGATTAAATGGTACATTAACAGAAAAAGTTAGGGCTTTAAATTTGGAAAACAAATTACCAATCAAAGAACAAATGTTCAAAGCTGTTGAGTACTACAACAACTCATATCATTCTACTACTTAGAGAAATGAGCATTTACCAAATTGCAGTGTTAGGTTATGTTTTTTTAGGGTTTTAAAAATGTCTCTAAGATTTGTCAAATGTTCTTTGAGAGAAGTAGAGAATATCAAGATGTCGTCTAAGTAAACAACGCAAGTTTTGTTTATATATTCTCGTAGTATATGATTCATTAGGCGTTGGAAGGTGGCTGGTGCGTTTTTCAGCCCAAAAGGCATACGAACATATTCGTATAATCCCTGTGGCGTTATAAATGCAGTTTTGGCTATATCATCTGGGTGCATTAATATTTGATGATATCCTTTTGCTAAGTCAAGTGTTGAAAAATAAATTGATTTTCCTAACTTATCAAAGAGGTTATCTATATTGGGTAGAGGAAACTGGTCGTCTTCAGTGATTTCATTTAACGCTCTATAGTCGACGTAAATGCGATACTGCACTTGGCCGTCCTTATCTGGTTTTTTTGCAACCACTACGATCGGGGAAGCGTATCTACTCATACTCTTCCTAATTATACCCTGTCGCTGCATATCAACAATTTGTTTAGCGACTTCGTCTTCGTGTTTTTTGGGTAACCTGTACAGTTTTGAATACAAGGGTTTATTTTCTTTCAGACGAATTTCGTGTTTTATCGTCGAAGTGTGGGTTAGCCGATCGCCATCCCGATATAGGATATCTCTGTATTCATCTAGTAAGGAGGTTAATGCTGTTTGTTCTTCGCGATTCAGGCTGCCGAAGTCAGGATTACCTTCCTCTAGATAATTACAGGATAACTCTTGTCCACGTTCTATTTTCAAAACGGTCTTGTTTTTCAGGATTATTTTCCCTTGTTCGATGTCAATGGTTCTTACTATGTTCTTAAGAACATCCATGCCTAGAAGTATGGTATAGTTCTTATTTTGTAAGCTCTGAGCATACGCTTTTATGAACGTATTATTACTATAGCCGAATTCCATTGGCACGGGAAATTGAATTATATTTGTACTCTGCGTTACTGTGCTATTAATAGTCTTAATTTCAATTTGCCGGGTATCTAAAATTGGGTACGGTGTCATGTCAAATTTATTTGTATTCACTATAGTCATGGCACTACCTGTGTCTATTAAAATATAATGTCGTTGGTTTTGAATGTTGGTGGCTATAGTCATTAGTTGTCCGAGGCTCCATTCAGAAAAACCGGTGGTTCAACTGAATTGATTTCTTGTCTTATAGGTCTTTGGTCAGTCTGTACATTGTTAGTATTCATGGGCTGTGGCCTTGGAAACTGCCTTTGCCTAGTATGTCCTGATGATCTTGGTTCGTTCTGATAGTAATTATTATTCCGAACGTTCTCTGCAGGTCTGCTAATTTGATCACCATTGTTTCTAAAATTCCCAGAGTTTCTATAATTTACCCCAGTTCTTTGTTCATTGTGAACTCTGTTCTGCTGTCTACTTTGGTATTGGCTAGCTGAATACTTATTTTCTACTGTCTTTAAGTTTCCGTGGTCGTAACCAATATAAGAGAACAAAATCCTTTTTATAACTTGCATATCGTATTTGTCTCTTAATTCTCTAGCTAAGTTTCCTACAGTGATTTCTCTTAACTTATTTATAATAATATTCTGAAGCAACAGTTTCTCTGGCTCTGTATTATCGGAAAAGATGACATATGTATTGATCTTACTTAATAGGTATTCTAGTTTTTTAACTAAATCATAGATAGAACTCACTCTCATATTTAATATTTCCCTCGTTAAGTCGGTGCTGTTGATGATGGGCCGGTAATGTTGTCTGAAGAGCTCCTTCGCCTGGTCCCATGTGGATATGCCGTTGACTAGGAGTAGATCCATTGCTCGTCCCTTGACTTTCGTCTGTTGGATTATCGTCCATGTTGCTTGCGGGTCCCATCCTGAATTTGTGAGGTGGTTTTCAACCATGATTAAGAAGTGTGTCAGAGTTTTTCTGTCTCCTTCGAATTCGGGTAAGTATTGAATTTCTCTCAATAAATGGCCGCCGAAGCTAGCCGGTGGAATTCTGGCCACTATAGCCACTAGGCGAACCCCACAGGCGGATCAGTAGAAATGCGGTGAAGTGGGAGGGTGGTGATCCCTTGTTTTCGGATCATAACCTCGCTGATAAAAGGAAGAAGAAGAAGATAGCTGTTCAAAATGTCTCGGTTGGACACATCTGGCATATCTTCATAATTTTGTGCCATTTTGTGTTTTGTTTATTTATTATTGTTTTCTTTATGCTGTATGAGCACACCAGTCAAACACAATTCACTGATTCACCGCTGTTCTAATTAATGTTTCATGGAATTTCCTGAGCACTAGAACTAACACAATTCACTTTGGCTACGTTTCAGTCTGAACGGTTTGAATTTTTCGGGATTTTCGTATTGAACTTTCACGTTTTGGATCAGGATAGTTGTACCTGATCCTACCGGCTGCGCCAAATAAATTTTAAGACTCTGTAAAATTTTTTTGAAAATAACTTTATTCCTTTATCTATTATAATTATTACTTTAAATGAGTTAAAATTAATAATATCTAACCTTACTACGGTCGACATTCAGAACGGAGCTGCACCGTAGTGGTTAGTTCTTGAGTTTAAAATCAACTAAAACTTATCTTATTCGAATGCCAGAAGGAAACCAGAATTCTCATATTCGACATTTCAAATAATATGGGTTATTGGGACATAATCCATATTACTTGTTTTATTTCATTTTCTTTATTGGGGGTATTGCCATACTATGTAATGCACTCTGTTCCCAAGCCATATTGCTCAAGTGTATCTGACCCACAATCAATAATTCTTATTCAATCGGTTGTCCGAGTGTACTTGATACCATTCCACAATGAGTCAACCGAATGCATTGGGGTCATTTGTTTACGTTTTACTTTAATTCTTCTTCTTCCGCCGTCGTAACTTTTTATGGGTCGATCAAAAAGTCATGACGGCTGCAATAATTGGCTTTGGACAAAAATGCATACAAAGTATGGTTTATTATTTAATTATATTTTATGAGGGGTATGGTCTTAGGACCAATACTTAACTTGCGCGGCCGTCTTAGTTTTTTTTGTGTTTGAATTTTTTTTTTATTAAACTTTCGTGAGAATTTATTGCGACAACTGGATGGCGGCTAGCACACTATCAACACCTGATATTGTTATTTATGTCGACAGTCAGGCTGCCATCAAATCCCTCGCATCCAGCACTACGAGATCTAAGGCAGTGAAAGACTGTCGCATATCTCTTAACGAGATAGGTGGTCAGTACAACCTCACCCTATGCTGGGTACCAGGTCACTGTGACATACCGGGGAATTGTGCAGCCGACGAACTAGCACGACAAGGCTCGTCTGGTACAGATAGCATAAGCATCACCAACATCGAAGCGCCAGCGTCTTAAGTTAAGTACCTTATTCAAATTGATGCCGAGAAAGTAGCCAATCATCGATGGCAACATCTAGGCCAATGTTATACCGCCAGACAGCTCTGGCCGACACTCAATAAATCCAGGTCCATCGGACTCTCGAAGCACAAGAGAGGAACCCTCCAAAAATAACAAATGTCCTCACTGGAAGACATAGGAAGACATGCCCAAAGATTAGGTATTCATCATAATGACTGCTGCAGAAGCTGCAGAGATGAAGAGGAAGAAGAGACCATCAGTCATCTCCTGTGCGCCTGTCTTGCGCTCGCCAACATCAGGAAGGCCACTCTGGGTGAATACTTCTACAATGATCTTAATGATCTCGGCAACGCCTGCACGCCTAAAATTCACGGCTACATTCAAAGAAGCAAATGGTTCCAAGAGTAAGAGGGTGACCCACCCGCCTTACACATCGGCAGTACAATGGACCTACTTTCTGGTCTAAGTACATCCTCATCGAGGGCCGATCCTTACCTAACCTAACCTACGGAGACTTTGTAAAAGACCCTGATCATCCCAGTCCTGCTTTACGGCACTGAAACATGGATTTTATTAAAAGAGGATGAAGATATCCTTGGTCGCTTCGAGAGAAAAATTCTTCGTAAGATTTTCGGTCCCGTTTGCGTTGACGGGTTTTGGAGGAGAAGATTCAATCACAAACTATACGAGCTGTACAGCGACATCGACCTAGTCAAAAAACTGCGTATTGGACGTCTGGAATGGACACCAACGCTCCGGCCCGCAGAGTCTTCGAATCTAATCCCGATGGACGACGCAGTAGAGGGAATCATCGCCGTAGGTGGCGCGCACAAGTTTAAGGGGACCTCGACCAACTTGAAGTTCGCAGCTGGAGGCAATTAGCTAAAGACCGAGCTAAATGGAGAGGCTTGTTGGTTGAGGCCCAGGTTCACCCCGAACTGTAGCGCCACCTAAGTAGTAAGTAAGTATAGTCTTGACCCCACAGCTGTTAGTTGGATAAAAAACCTGGACTTAAAAATATGATGCCCTGCGAAACTTAATCTGCGTTTATTATCATCCGTGCAATGTTTTTCTTTTTTAGTTATACGTGCAATATTCATATTCATTATTTATTGTGATATATATTTAGTTAACTGTTTAAAGTTGGTATTTATTGTTATTTGTTGATTCATGTTTTTAATGATTCTATGTTTATTTGAATCTGTTACTGATAAGTGTGTTAGCGATTTGGCAACACTGCTGAAATGAACGAAAAGAAGAAAAGAAAACAGAGTGTGCAGAGAAAGGACGAGCAGTCGGATCGAGAGTGCGGTTACTCAAGTCGCTGAGAGAAAACAACCACTTTTTGTGAAATCCCTTTTTTTATATTACATTTAAATTAACCTACCTAAATTTTATAATTAAATAAAAATCTTCAAAACTAAATATTTCTAACAATTCAGAAGTGGGGATGCACCCTTTTCCCAAAAGTTTTTGGTAAGTTCGTCTATATTTGTTGCGAAATTGTTCAAGGCGACATGTCTGGTCGTGAAGAAAGGGCAGCAGAGCGAAACAGGAGGCGCGAGCGAGACGCGCAGATGCACGAAGAAGAGGTAGAGCGACTTCCCCGAGGGCGAGAACGGGAAGGCGATGTGGAGTTGGCGAATAATGGTCAGATAGCGATGGCGCATGTAGAACAATTTCAGCGAGACGGCGGCGATGAGGAGCAACTGGGTGGGGTCGACGATGGCGAACGACAGGAAGACGAAATGGAAGGGGTACACGAAGAAATGGACGCGAGAAGGGACCAGCTCCCATTCAATATGATACCAGGCGATCAGAGTTGGCAGAGAATGTTTAATTACATGATGGAAGAAAACAAATTGCGGGATGAACAGATAAACAAACGTGACAAAACAATCGAGGCTCTAATCGAGCAAATACAGAACATGACAAGAGGGGGTTTCCCAAATGCAAGAAGTACCCCAAGATGTGACGAGAACACAACCTTTACCTACAACATTATACCAGATTTGACGAAAAATATTGAACAATTCAATGGAGAAAGCGATGGGATAACAGCGCAGACATGGATTCAGGACATCGACAATAAGCGCCAACTTCATCATTGGTCTGATGGTCATGCCTTGGATGCAGCACGTAGCAATTTGACAGGAGGCGCTAAACGTTGGCTTCGTGCCAGAGCTGAGAAGATTGTTACTTGGACGGACTTCAAAAAAGCGTTCGAGAAAACATTTGTAGTACAAGATAATTTGACGACCCGATGGCAACGTATGGTAAGCAGAACTCAAAATAAGCACGAAACAGTCAGCAACTATTTCCACGATAAGTATGACCTCTGCTCCAACTTAAAGCTGACTTTTGAGGAGTCGAAAGAACTCATTTTGACCGGACTATGGTCGCGAGATACTGCGAATGCATTATTGGGTTCCCAACATCACGATGCAGATGATCTTCTACATGCGATTCTCAAACAAGAGAGAATGTCGTATTGCGAAGTGACCGTATTGCTTTTCCCAGGACAGAAAAACCTACCAGGAAGTTGAACATCAATTCGGAATGCAGAAATGACAACAAAAATTCTTCCAACACGGATGAGAGTAAAATGCGAAATCGTGAAAACCAAAGGGAAGTTTTGTGCTATAACTGCGGTGTGAGTGGACATCTGTCAAGAAATTGTCCCAACCCGAAGCAAGAACCAACCTGTTTTCGATGCAAAAGAAAGGGCCATATTTCACGTGACTGCGAAGACAATCAACGCCGTGGTGATGTAAAACAAGTGGTGAGTAATCCCAAAAATGGAGTGGAAAAATATTTAAAGAAGGTGGTTGTTCGCGATAAGGAATTGCTTGCGTTTATTGGCATGGGTAGTTCAGAATGTATAATCAAAACGACAGCAGCTTTAATAAATGGCTTCGATATTCATCATGGCATTACAGAACTAAAAGCGTTCGGACCAGCGGAGTATAAAGTGATTTCCCCTGGATGGATAAAGACATCATTAAAAGTCGATGGAGCATTAGCAGAAAACATTATATTCCGAGTGGTGTCTGACGATGTGCAAGCTTGTGATGTCTTGGTCGGGCGTAGTTTCACCGAACTCCTACATGTAGTGTACCAGAAGATAGGTAACCAGTTGACATTTTCCGAGAAATTGGAGGAGCAGCCGTTCCAAGACTTAGATCTAAGTGAAAGTAAAACAACGACTTTCGAAATAGCTACTTCGAAACTTCCAGCGAGATCAATCAACTTCGTGACATCAATAGATGGTGAAAAGCAAGTTTTGCTGCCGATAGCAAACATTGGAAAGGTAGATGTTACCCTAAGCGAAATTCTTACAATCCAGCAAGAGGTGAATAAGACACAGCCGGCAGCGGTCAAGACTAGTAATACTATTATCGAATTGAAGGACGTCAACGTTGGAGAAGAGCAACCTCAAAAAGTAGTTCAAGAACTCGTAGATACTTTAAATGAGTATCGCGACTGTATTGCAACGGAGGCCAACGAAATAGGACGTAATGCGGATCTGAATATGGAAATTAAAGAGATACCAGGGAGCAAACCAGTGCAGTCAAAACCCTATCCAGCCAGCGAAGCGGAAAAGGAGCAGATTCGTAAGATTGTCGGAGAATGGAGAAAGCTTGGAGTAGTGACCGACACTGAGTCCGCGTATTCGAGTCCAGTGCTATTAGTTCGAAAGAAAACTGGCGATTCGAGACTGGTAGTAGATTATCGGCGTTTGAACAATCAGACTGAAAAGATGAATTTTCCTCTTCCTAATATTGACGACCATATGGCATTGTTGGCTGGTGCGAAAGTTTTCATCGTTTTGGACTTGGCGCAAGGGTATCTGCAGATACCAATACATCCGAAAGATCGCCACGAGACAGCATTCATTACGCCGGAGGAAACGGACGACATTCTTATTCCTGGACGTGATTGGATAGACTTACGACGACTGAGCAAATGTGAGTTCTTGATGCGAAAAGTTAACTATTTGGGGTTTGTATATGATCGCGGAAGATTACTCAACATTCAATACGATGTGGGTGATATTGTTTACATGTCGTCTACTCCACAAGCCACAGGCGACTCCACAAAATTGCACCCCAAGAATCGAGGACCTCTGGTTATAACTAAAGTATTACCAAGCGACACCTATGGAGTGGCTACCCTGCGACTTGACTCAGCAGGACGGAGATATGCCTCCACAGCACATGTTAGTCAACTAAAACTGTGGCGACCACCTGCGATTGACGAAGAACTACCTGAGAGCGACGAAGAAATACCAGAGAAGGAGGACGAATTACCAGCGATTGACAAAGAAACCATAGCACAGTCTGATAAAGAATCAGCAACAGAGGACACTGACAAGGTATCGATACCTGAGGTACCAAATGACGAGGGCGATGAGCCGAAACCACAAAGATTGAGACCAGTAAGACACGTAAAACCGCCCTTAAGGCACAAGGATTACGTACGTTAAAGTAAGGTAGCCTTGTAATTAAAGCATATTGATATAATTTGGAGTATTGAACTTAACCTGTAACTTTAATTTGTTTTTTTGCTTTGTATATGTGTAAACTTGTTTTTTTTTTACTGTGTATTGCTACTTATGTTTTATTATAATGTATTTATAACTATCATAATAACTAAGGCCAGGTGAATTCGAGGACGAATTAAGAAAAGGATGGCCGAATGTTAGCGATTTGGCAACACTGCTGAAATGAACGAAAAGAAGAAAAAAAAACAGAGTGCGCAGAGAAAGGACGAGCAGTCGGATCGAGAGTGCGGTTACTCAAGTCGCTGAGAGAAAACAACCACTTTTTGTGAAATCCCTTTTTTTATATTACATTTAAATTAACCTACCTAAATTTTATAATTAAATAAAAATCTTCAAAACTAAATATTTCTAACAAGTGGTTCTCGATATCTTGCCTATCATCGTCGTCCATAGTTCCAAATAACCATTTAAATCCCTTGCCTACGATATTAACTAAACCTCGACGACTTCTATGTATCATCATACTTTTTACCATATGTTTAACTGTATGTATTTCGTTGAGCAATATTTCTTTGTCATTATCGAGTTTTATAGCATACAAATTTGTTTCGAGCTCATTGATTAAATTAAAAATTTCTGTCGGGTCTATTATATGGAGAATAATATCATATTGGCCAACTATTTCCGCTAAATCAACTTTAATTTCAGCGTATTAAGGACAGAATGGATAGGAAAAAATTTAATACGATAAGTAAACTTAATGCGAATAGAGAAGAATATCACGAAACGCGGAAAGAAGGGTTTATCAAAAATTATATTAGTTTAAGACATAAAGAACAGCCAAAGTTTAGAAAATATAATTTAATAGGTGTACATGAAAATAATATCAAGAGACCATTAAAATTTTCAGAGGGCATTCATGTGGATGTTAATCCTGATCCTTGTGCCAGTAACGCACCAAGCAATGACCATCGAAAGGATTGACACAAACATGGGATACGCTGAAATTAAAGTTGATTTAGCGGAAATAGTTGGCCAATATGATATTATTCTCCACATAATAGACCCGACAGAAATTTTTAATTTAATCAATGAGCTCGAAACAAATTTGTATGCTATAAAACTCGATAATGACAAAGAAATATTGCTCAACGAAATACATACAGTTAAACATATGGTAAAAAGTATGATGATACATAGAAGTCGTCGAGGTTTAGTTAATATCGTAGGCAAGGGATTTAAATGGTTATTTGGAACTATGGACGACGATGATAGGCAAGATATCGAGAACCACTTGTTAGAAATATTTAGTTTTGAAGATTTTTATTTAATTATAAAATTTAGGTAGGTTAATTTAAATGTAATATAAAAAAAGGGATTTCACAAAAAGTGGTTGTTTTCTCTCAGCGACTTGAGTAACCGCACTCTCGATCCGACTGCTCGTCCTTTCTCTGCACACTCTGTTTTTTTTTCTTCTTTTCGTTCATTTCAGCAGTGTTGCCAAATCGCTAACATTCGGCCATCCTTTTCTTAATTCGTCCTCGAATTCACCTGGCCTTAGTTATTATGATAGTTATAAATACATTATAATAAAACATAAGTAGCAATACACAGTAAAAAAAAAACAAGTTTACACATATACAAAGCAAAAAAACAAATTAAAGTTACAGGTTAAGTTCAATACTCCAAATTATATCAATATGCTTTAATTACAAGGCTACCTTACTTTAACGTACGTAATCCTTGTGCCTTAAGGGCGGTTTTACGTGTCTTACTGGTCTCAATCTTTGTGGTTTCGGCTCATCGCCCTCGTCATTTGGTACCTCAGGTATCGATACCTTGTCAGTGTCCTCTGTTGCTGACTCTTTATCAGACTGTGCTATGGTTTCTTTGTCAATCGCTGGTAATTCGTCCTCCTTCTCTGGTATTTCTTCGTCGCTCTCAGGTAGTTCTTCGTCAATCGCAGGTGGTCGCCACAGTTTTAGTTGACTAACATGTGCTGTGGAGGCATATCTCCGTCCTGCTGAGTCAAGTCGCAGGGTAGCCACTCCATAGGTGTCGCTTGGTAATACTTTAGTTATAACCAGAGGTCCTCGATTCTTGGGGTGCAATTTTGTGGAGTCGCCTGTGGCTTGTGGAGTAGACGACATGTAAACAATATCACCCACATCGTATTGAATGTTGAGTAATCTTCCGCGATTATATACAAACCCCAAATAGTTAACTTTTCGCATCAAGAACTCACATTTGCTCAGTCGTCGTAAGTCTATCCAATCACGTCCAGGAATAAGAATGTCGTCCGTTTCCTCCGGCGTAATGAATGCTGTCTTGTGGCGATCTTTCGGATGTATTGATATCTGCAGATACCCTTGCGCCAAGTCCAAAACGATGAAAACTTTCGCACCAGCCAACAATGCCATATGGTCGTCAATATTAGGAAGAGGAAAATTCATCTTTTCAGTCTGATTGTTCAAACGCCGATAATCTACTACCAGTCTCGAATCGCCAGTTTTCTTTCGAACTAATAGCACTGGACTCGAATACGCGGACTCAGTGTCGGTCACTACTCCAAGCTTTCTCCATTCTCCGACAATCTTACGAATCTGCTCCTTTTCCGCTTCGCTGGCTGGATAGGGTTTTGACTGCACTGGTTTGCTCCCTGGTATCTCTTTAATTTCCATATTCAGATCCGCATTACGTCCTATTTCGTTGGCCTCCGTTGCAATACAGTCGCGATACTCATTTAAAGTATCTACGAGTTCTTGAACTACTTTTTGAGGTTGCTCTTCTCCAACGTTGACGTCCTTCAATTCGATAATAGTATTACTAGTCTTGACCGCTGCCGGCTGTGTCTTATTCACCTCTTGCTGGATTGTAAGAATTTCGCTTAGGGTAACATCTACCTTTCCAATGTTTGCTATCGGCAGCAAAACTTGCTTTTCACCATCTATTGATGTCACGAAGTTGATTGATCTCGCTGGAAGTTTCGAAGTAGCTATTTCGAAAGTCGTTGTTTTACTTTCACTTAGATCTAAGTCTTGGAACGGCTGCTCCTCCAATTTCTCGGAAAATGTCAACTGGTTACCTATCTTCTGGTACACTACATGTGGGAGTTCGGTGAAACTACGCCCGACCAAGACATCACACGCTTGCACATCGTCAGACACCACTCGGAATATAATGTTTTCTGCTAATGCTCCATCGACTTTTAATGATGTCTTTATCCATCCAGGGGAAATCACTTTATACTCCGCTGGTCCGAACGCTTTTAGTTCTGTAATGCCATGATGAATATCGAAGCCATTTATTAAAGCTGCTGTCGTTTTGATTATACATTCTGAACTACCCATGCCAATAAACGCAAGCAATTCCTTATCGCGAACAACCACCTTCTTTAAATATTTTTCCACTCCATTTTTGGGATTACTCACCACTTGTTTTACATCACCACGGCGTTGATTGTCTTCGCAGTCACGTGAAATATGGCCCTTTCTTTTGCATCGAAAACAGGTTGGTTCTTGCTTCGGGTTGGGACAATTTCTTGACAGATGTCCACTCACACCGCAGTTATAGCACAAAACTTCCCTTTGGTTTTCACGATTTCGCATTTTACTCTCATCCGTGTTGGAAGAATTTTTGTTGTCATTTCTGCATTCCGAATTGATGTTCAACTTCCTGGTAGGTTTTTCTGTCCTGGGAAAAGCAATACGGTCACTTCGCAATACGACATTCTCTCTTGTTTGAGAATCGCATGTAGAAGATCATCTGCATCGTGATGTTGGGAACCCAATAATGCATTCGCAGTATCTCGCGACCATAGTCCGGTCAAAATGAGTTCTTTCGACTCCTCAAAAGTCAGCTTTAAGTTGGAGCAGAGGTCATACTTATCGTGGAAATAGTTGCTGACTGTTTCGTGCTTATTTTGAGTTCTGCTTACCATACGTTGCCATCGGGTCGTCAAATTATCTTGTACTACAAATGTTTTCTCGAACGCTTTTTTGAAGTCTGTCCAAGTAACAATCTTCTCAGCTCTGGCACGAAGCCAACGTTTAGCGCCTCCTGTCAAATTGCTACGTGCTGCATCCAAGGCATGACCATCAGACCAATGATGAAGTTGGCGCTTATTGTCGATGTCCTGAATCCATGTCTGCGCTGTTATCCCATCGCTTTCTCTATTGAATTGTTCAATATTTTTCGTCAAATCTGGTATAATGTTGTAGGTAAAGGTTGTGTTCTCGTCACATCTTGGGGTACTTCTTGCATTTGGGAAACCCCCTCTTGTCATGTTCTGTATTTGCTCGATTAGAGCCTCGATTGTTTTGTCAAGTTTGTTTATCTGTTCATCCCGCAATTTGTTTTCTTCCATCATGTAATTAAACATTCTCTGCCAACTCTGATCGCCTGGTATCATATTGAATGGGAGCTGGTCCCTTCTCGCGTCCATTTCTTCGTGTACCCCTTCCATTTCGTCTTCCTGTCGTTCGCCATCGTCGACCCCACCCAGTTGCTCCTCATCGCCGCCGTCTCGCTGAAATTGTTCTACATGCGCCATCGCTATCTGACCATTATTCGCCAACTCCACATCGCCTTCCCGTTCTCGCCCTCGGGGAAGTCGCTCTACCTCTTCTTCGTGCATCTGCGCGTCTCGCTCGCGCCTCCTGTTTCGCTCCGCTGCCCTTTCTTCACGACCAGACATGTCGCCTTGAACAATTTCGCAACAAATATAGACGAACTTACCAAAAACTTTTGGGAAAAGGGTGCATCCCCACTTCTGAATTGTTAGAAATATTTAGTTTTGAAGATTTTTATTTAATTATAAAATTTAGGTAGGTTAATTTAAATGTAATATAAAAAAAAGGGATTTCACAAAAAGTGGTTGTTTTCTCTCAGCGACTTGAGTAACCGCACTCTCGATCCGACTGCTCGTCCTTTCTCTGCACACTCTGTTTTCTTTTCTTCTTTTCGTTCATTTCAGCAGTGTTGCCAAATCGCTAACACACTTATCAGTAACAGATTCAAATAAACATAGAATCATTAAAAACATGAATCAACAAATAACAATAAATACCAACTTTAAACAGTTAACTAAATATATATCACAATAAATAATGAATATGAATATTGCACGTATAACTAAAAAAGAAAAACATTGCACGGATGATAATAAACGCAGATTAAGTTTCGCAGGGCATCATATTTTTAAGTCCAGGTTTTTTATCCAACTAACAGCTGTGGGGTCAAGACTATACTTACTTACTACTTAGGTGGCGCTACAGTTCGGGGTGAACCTGGGCCTCAACCAACAAGCCTCTCCATTTAGCTCGGTCTTTAGCTAATTGCCTCCAGCTGCGAACTTCAAGTTGGTCGAGGTCCCCTTAAACTTGTGCGCGCCACCTACGGCGATGATTCCCTCTACTGCGTCGTCCATCGGGATTAGATTCGAAGACTCTGCGGGCCGGAGCGTTGGTGTCCATTCCAGACGTCCAATACGCAGTTTTTTGACTAGGTCGATGTCGCTGTACAGCTCGTATAGTTTGTGATTGAATCTTCTCCTCCAAAACCCGTCAACGCAAACGGGACCGAAAATCTTACGAAGAATTTTTCTCTCGAAGCGACCAAGGATATCTTCATCCTCTTTTAATAAAATCCATGTTTCAGTGCCGTAAAGCAGGACTGGGATGATCAGGGTCTTTTACAAAGTCTCCGTAGGTTAGGTTAGGTAAGGATCGGCCCTCGATGAGGATGTACTTAGACCAGAAAGTAGGTCCATTGTACTGCCGATGTGTAAGGCGGGTGGGTCACCCTCTTACTCTTGGAACCATTTGCTTCTTTGAATGTAGCCGTGAATTTTAGGCGTGCAGGCGTTGCCGAGATCATTAAGATCATTGTAGAAGTATTCACCCAGAGTGGCCTTCCTGATGTTGGCGAGCGCAAGACAGGCGCACAGGAGATGACTGATGGTCTCTTCTTCCTCTTCATCTCTGCAGCTTCTGCAGCAGTCATTATGATGAATACCTAATCTTTGGGCATGTCTTCCTATGTCTTCCAGTGAGGACATTTGTTATTTTTGGAGGGTTCCTCTCTTGTGCTTCGAGAGTCCGATGGACCTGGATTTATTGAGTGTCGGCCAGAGCTGTCTGGCGGTATAACATTGGCCTAGATGTTGCCATCGATGATTGGCTACTTTCTCGGCATCAATTTGAATAAGGTACTTAACATAAGACGCTGGCGCTTCGATGTTGGTGATGCTTATGCTATCTGTACCAGACGAGCCTTGTCGTGCTAGTTCGTCGGCTGCACAATTCCCCGGTATGTCACAGTGACCTGGTTCCCAGCATAGGGTGAGGTTGTACTGACCACCTATCTCGTTAAGAGATATGCGACAGTCTTTCACTGCCTTAGATCTCGTAGTGCTGGATGCGAGGGATTTGATGGCAGCCTGACTGTCGACATAAATAACAATATCAGGTGTTGATAGTGTGCTAGCCGCCATCCAGTTGTCGCAATAAATTCTCACGAAAGTTTAATAAAAAAAAAATTCAAACACAAAAAAAACTAAGACGGCCGCGCAAGTTAAGTATTGGTCCTAAGACCATACCCCTCATAAAATATAATTAAATAATAAACCATACTTTGTATGCATTTTTGTCCAAAGCCAATTATTGCAGCCGTCATGACTTTTTGATCGACCCATAAAAAGTTACGACGGCGGAAGAAGAAGAATTAAAGTAAAACGTAAACAAATGACCCCAATGCATTCGGTTGACTCATTGTGGAATGGTATCAAGTACACTCGGACAACCGATTGAATAAGAATTATTGATTGTGGGTCAGATACACTTGAGCAATATGGCTTGGGAACAGAGTGCATTACATAGTATGGCAATACCCCCAATAAAGAAAATGAAATAAAACAAGTAATATGGATTATGTCCCAATAACCCATATTATTTGAAATGTCGAATATGAGAATTCTGGTTTCCTTCTGGCATTCGAATAAGATAAGTTTTAGTTGATTTTAAACTCAAGAACTAACCACTACGGTGCAGCTCCGTTCTGAATGTCGACCGTAGTAAGGTTAGATATTATTAATTTTAACTCATTTAAAGTAATAATTATAATAGATAAAGGAATAAAGTTATTTTCAAAAAAATTTTACAGAGTCTTAAAATTTATTTGGCGCAGCCGGTAGGATCAGGTACAACTATCCTGATCCAAAACGTGAAAGTTCAATACGAAAATCCCGAAAAATTCAAACCGTTCAGACTGAAACGTAGCCAAAGTGAATTGTGTTAGTTCTAGTGCTCAGGAAATTCCATGAAACATTAATTAGAACAGCGGTGAATCAGTGAATTGTGTTTGACTGGTGTGCTCATACAGCATAAAGAAAACAATAATAAATAAACAAAACACAAAATGGCACAAAATTATGAAGATATGCCAGATGTGTCCAACCGAGACATTTTGAACAGCTATCTTCTTCTTCATCCTTTTATCAGCGAGGTTATGATCCGAAAACAAGGGATCACCACCCTCCCACTTCACCGCATTTCTACTGATCCGCCTGTGGGGTTCGCCTAGTGGCTATAGTGGCCAGAATTCCACCGGCTAGCTTCGGCGGCCATTTATTGAGAGAAATTCAATACTTACCCGAATTCGAAGGAGACAGCAAAACTCTGACACACTTCTTAATCATGGTTGAAAACCACCTCACAAATTCAGGATGGGACCCGCAAGCAACATGGACGATAATCCAACAGACGAAAGTCAAGGGACGAGCAATGGATCTACTCCTAGTCAACGGCATATCCACATGGGACCAGGCGAAGGAGCTCCTCAGACAACATTACCGGCCCATCATCAACAGCACCGACTTAACGAGGGAAATATTAAATATGAGAGTGAGTTCTATCTATGATTTAGTTAAAAAACTAGAATACCTATTAAGTAAGATCAATACATATGTCATCTTTTCCGATAATACAGAGCCAGAGAAACTGTTGCTTCAGAATATTATTATAAATAAGTTAAGAGAAATCACTGTAGGAAACTTAGCTAGAGAATTAAGAGACAAATACGATATGCAAGTTATAAAAAGGATTTTGTTCTCTTATATTGGTTACGACCACGGAAACTTAAAGACAGTAGAAAATAAGTATTCAGCTAGCCAATACCAAAGTAGACAGCAGAACAGAGTTCACAATGAACAAAGAACTGGGGTAAATTATAGAAACTCTGGGAATTTTAGAAACAATGGTGATCAAATTAGCAGACCTGCAGAGAACGTTCGGAATAATAATTACTATCAGAACGAACCAAGATCATCAGGACATACTAGGCAAAGGCAGTTTCCAAGGCCACAGCCCATGAATACTAACAATGTACAGACTGACCAAAGACCTATAAGACAAGAAATCAATTCAGTTGAACCACCGGTTTTTCTGAATGGAGCCTCGGACAACTAATGACTATAGCCACCAACATTCAAAACCAACGACATTATATTTTAATAGACACAGGTAGTGCCATGACTATAGTGAATACAAATAAATTTGACATGACACCGTACCCAATTTTAGATACCCGGCAAATTGAAATTAAGACTATTAATAGCACAGTAACGCAGAGTACAAATATAATTCAATTTCCCGTGCCAATGGAATTCGGCTATAGTAATAATACGTTCATAAAAGCGTATGCTCAGAGCTTACAAAATAAGAACTATACCAAACTTCTAGGCATGGATGTTCTTAAGAACATAGTAAGAACCATTGACATCGAACAAGGGAAAATAATCCTGAAAAACAAGACCGTTTTGAAAATAGAACGTGGACAAGAGTTATCCTGTAATTATCTAGAGGAAGGTAATCCTGACTTCGGCAGCCTGAATCGCGAAGAACAAACAGCATTAACCTCCTTACTAGATGAATACAGAGATATCCTATATCGGGATGGCGATCGGCTAACCCACACTTCGACGATAAAACACGAAATTCGTCTGAAAGAAAATAAACCCTTGTATTCAAAACTGTACAGGTTACCCAAAAAACACGAAGACGAAGTCGCTAAACAAATTGTTGATATGCAGCGACAGGGTATAATTAGGAAGAGTATGAGTAGATACGCTTCCCCGATCGTAGTGGTTGCAAAAAAACCAGATAAGGACGGCCAAGTGCAGTATCGCATTTACGTCGACTATAGAGCGTTAAATGAAATCACTGAAGACGACCAGTTTCCTCTACCCAATATAGATAACCTCTTTGATAAGTTAGGAAAAGCAATTTATTTTTCAACACTTGACTTAGCAAAAGGATATCATCAAATATTAATGCACCCAGATGATATAGCCAAAACTGCATTTATAACGCCACAGGGATTATACGAATATGTTCGTATGCCTTTTGGGCTGAAAAACGCACCAGCCACCTTCCAACGCCTAATGAATCATATACTACGAGAATATATAAACAAAACTTGCGTTGTTTACTTAGACGACATCTTGATATTCTCTACTTCTCTCAAAGAACATTTGACAAATCTTAGAGACATTTTTAAAACCCTAAAAAAACATAACCTAACACTGCAATTTGGTAAATGCTCATTTCTCAAGAAAGAAACCGAGTTTTTAGGCCACATCCTGACGGAAGACGGCATAATGCCGAACCCTAATAAAGTAGCGGCGATCAAAAATCTTCCACTCCCGCAAACAGAAAAACAACTGAGAAGTTTTTTAGTAGCTTCTGGGTACTACAGGAAATGTATACAGGACTATGCGAAAATAGCATACCCAATGACCAGGTACCTCAAAAAAGATACCAAAATAAACATCAACGACCCCGAATACGTAAATGCGTTCGAGACACTTAAACTTAATTTAATTACACACCCAATCCTGAAGTTTCCGGAATTCGAAAAGCCATTGCACCTGTACACAGATGCAAGTAACTTCGCCATCGGAGCTGTCCTCACACAAGACAAACAGCCGGTTTGTTACATTTCGAGGACGCTTAACGAACATGAAAGGAATTATTCAGTAACAGATAAAGAATTTCTAGCCATTGTCTGGAGTGACAAGTTCAAAATCACTACCGATCACCTGCCTATAAAGTATCTGAACAAAAAATATAATGGTGCCGAATTCTCTCAGCGAAACCAAAGATGGCTACTTAAACTACAGGAATTTGAGTACGATATTGAGTATCTAAAGGGTCAGGAGAACAAAGTTGCCGACTTTCTAAGCAGGATTGAAGAGCGAAGCGTGGAAGTCAACCAAATGTCAGATAATGAAACAGTCCATTTAGGAATGGAGGAACAGTTTGATCACATTCCCATCAAGGAGGGCATAGTTAATATATATAAACAGCAAATTATCCTAAGTTACGATAAGGAACCTAGGATCGAAACACTTAATGGTAAAAGAATTTTGTATGTTAGGGCCTCCGACTCTGTAGGAACAATAACGGAGCAACTCAAAGAAATGGCCCATGGAACAATTGGTATTTATGCTGAAGTAAGAGAGCCCGACTATAATAAAGTCCAGCAAATTATCATAAATTTGTATGCAGGAAATAGGAAGGTTAAATTTGTGAAAGTAACACGGAGAGTAAGGGGTTTGAGAACAGAGGATGAAGCTAGGAGACAGATATCCTTTTACCACATTAGAGAGAGTCAACACTCAGGAATCATAGAATCCTATAGCACACTGAAACAACAAATTTATTACCCTAAACTTACTCGAGTAATTACGCAAATAATAAACAATTGCGATATCTGCCAGAAAGCAAAGTACGAAAGGAAACCAATACAAGAGAAATTCAAAGTAACGGAAACACCTAACCAGCCTAACGAAATAATTCACATAGCTATCTACCACTTCCACAAACATATATTTTTAACGATGATTGATAAATTGACAAAGAAAGGGTATGTATACAGACTCGAAAGTAAAAATCACATTCACAAAACAGACGCTATAACCAAACATTTGACTAGAGTAGGATCACCGAAAAAAATAATCACAGACAACGAATTTAATACAGCGTATATTAGAGATTACCTTAGAGAACGAAAGATTGACGTACATTATACGAAACCAAACGCACATACAGGCAATGCTGACATAGAACGACTACACAGTACAATAGCCGAGATTTTACTTACAATGAACCAGGAAGAGTCAGTAAACACAAAGATGTTTAAAGCTTTTCAAATTTATAATAAAAGATACCATACTTCGATAGGCATGTCACCGGAACAAGTCCAACATACAAATATAGAAGCGGTAGTTAAAAGACTTAAAAATAAGAAAACAAACGTTATAAACAAAAGGAACTTAACTAGGGAAGATTATACAGAAACCAGACAAGTAGGCTACATTAAAAACTACAAACATGTAAGACATAAGAATGAGCCTAATTTTAGATTAAAAATCTAGACAGGGTACATACAACAAATATTAAACGACCAAGACAATTCGCAGATTCTTCCACTGCTGGTAATCGCTCTAATGATGACTAAGTGTACCAATAACAAATCATGAGAAACAAGAAGTAGATTTAGAACCATTTCTTGTAACTGTATACAAGGGAAATGAATATATATACGACAGTGAACAAAATAATGTCAATGATTTAAGAAGAAGAAAAGATTGTATTATTAAGCAAAATTGTTTGATGAAAATTAATAGGAATTTTGAAATTATGAATGTAAATGAAAGAACCTATATTGTTAAAAATGCTGAAAATGCTACCGTACAAAATAATTGTGACGCTAGAGACTTGATTCTCACAGGAAACTATATCATTAACATCCAAAATTATAATATCAAGCTTAACCATGCCATAATCAAAAATAAAGAAACGAATTATACGTTTCAATTGTATTACGAAGAGATCATTAAAGAAAATATCACAGCTAATACCATATTTACAAAAATCGGAAAATGGCAAGAAATAGAAAATAGACGTACTATAGAATTGATTGAATATCATAAAATGAAAACCTATGTAATTTCGGGTACAACTATGTGTGTAATCATAGTAATTGTAATTATTATTGGAAGTATAGTGTATAAGAATGTCAGAAGAACGAAAAAAGTTAAAATCAAAATTAATAACCTAACGGAAAAACAAGAGGGGGCCGCATTGGATATTCCAAAACATAATAATTTCCAGGAGAAAATTTTGTCTGAGGAAGGAGGAGTTAAGTATTGGTCCTAAGACCATACCCCTCATAAAATATAATTAAGTAATAAACCATACTTTGAATGCATTTTTGTCCAAAGCCAATTATTGCAGCCGTCATGACTTTTTGATCGACCCATAAAAAGTTACGACGGCGGAAGAAGAAGAATTAAAGTAAAACGTAAACAAATGACCCCAATGCATTCGGTTGACTCATTGTGGAATGGTATCAAGTACACTCGGTCAACCGATTGAATAAGAATTATTGATTGTGGGTCAGATACACTTGAGCAATATGGCTTGGGAACAGAGTGCATTACATAGTATGGCAATACCCCCAATAAAGAAAATGAAATAAAACAAGTAATATGGATTATGTCCCAATAATCGATATTATTTGAAATGTCGAATATGAGAATTCTGGTTTCCTTCTGGCATTCGAATAAGATAAGTTTTAGTTGATTTTAAACTCAAGAACTAACCACTGCGGTGCAGCTCCGTTCTGAATGTCGACCGTAGTAAGGTTAGATATTATAAATTTTAACTCATTTAAAGTAATAATTATAATAGATAAAGGAATAAAGTTATTTTCCAAAAAATTTTACTGAGTCTTAAAATTTATTTCGCACGCGAGGGAATAATATAAAGAGGATCGGGAAATTGCGACAACAGCAGCCTGTGGGATGCTGCTCTCCCGGTTACTCAGCTGGGGTGAGTTCACTGGAATTCCATTTACATGGACGTCTGGCTGTTTACTCGTGGAATGGGCACCACCAGATCTTTGAAAGGGATCGGGAAACCTTTTTGGGAAAGTGAATGGGGTGGGAGTCCTGAAATTATGTCAAGAAGAAAAAAAGAACAACGAACGTACATTATAACACTCTTTATGAGTACGGCCAATTTATTTAAGATTTCGAAAAGTCTTTCCACAAGAAGGAAATGGTAAAAGATAAAAAAAACAAGGGTTGTATTCAACCATATTTAAAAAAAGAGAACAAAGGTTGTATTCAACCGTATTTACGTATGTGAAGCCGTTGGGGTGGCCCGCTATCACCGGTCCCGAAACTTGAAACGTTAAAACGGAATTAGGTCGCGCGTCCCGCTTTCACCGGGAAATATACGGTATGAGACCCTACCGGGATTGAACAAAACAAAATCCTACACTAATCGAAAAAAAGAATAACACAACTTATCTGTTTTTTTTTGGAGTGGTAATCTGCTTCCTACTCCTCGCTTCCAGACTGTTTTCCCTCAAATCTTCCTCAAACGCTCCTTCTCCTTGAGTCTCCTTTGCCTCTGTATTTTTCCTTCAGTCCCCTTCTGGACTTTTCCGCTTGTTGAAAAAATAAGCCAACTTGCTAACTGCTAGTAATCAAACTCCTCAATCACCTTAGCGCTTTACTGCACACTCTCGTGGTCAACCAAGAAGTGCTGAACTCGCCTCAGTACTTTGCCTAACCGACCGAGAGCCTCTCTCTGTAAATTGGCCTACCGCTTATTCAGCCATTCAAAAGTTCAGGGACGGCTTCATGTGCAGTACTCCGCTCTTTTGCTGAAGCATGCAACCGTTCCTTGAACGCCGCTATCTAGCAGTTCTTTCCATTTTTCCAATGGCTCTGTCTCTTTCTCTGAAATCGCCCCCAACAACTGGCAGTTCAGAGGGTCGGGTTACGCATTCCCGGGGTTCGCTCTTTACCTTGGTGCCTCGTACACAGTGAGCGCTAACAATTGAGGGGCTAGTGAACGCAAAATTAAATACTCGAAATATCGCGAAAAATATAAAAGCGAAGGAATATGAGACGAAAATGGAAATTTGTCCAAGAACGCTTGGCGTTGGACCTAGCATAGAAGAAAAGAGGTTATTGACTCTAAAATGTAAATGTGTCAAACAACGCCTTGCGTTGGACACTCCTAAGGAGGAAGAAACTTGAGTACCCACTCGTATTCCTATTATTACGTTAAATCCGCGAAAGCTAGCTATCCCGGTGGAATCTCACGCAGATTTGGGGAAAAAGGGACCAGCCGATGACGTGCCACCCCATACAAATAATAAAGTGTGAACGACGGGCTCTCAGCCATCGATGAATTTGGACTGAACCTCCTTCAGTCCGTTGACCGCTGCTCATGGTCGTACAAAGTTGTGTTGATTATGTTTGGGATGTTTGGGTAACTGTATGGTGTTCATGATGTATCTTGTAGTGTACTCGTCCTTTATGTTGTAGATACATATGCGCTGGTGGCGTGGGCAAGATATTAGGGCAGTCCACCCTCTTCTTCATCGTCGGTCGCTCGTCTCACTCGTCGCGGATTAATGTACATCTTTGGCGGACGGTCCATCCACATCAGAGGGTTGCCAACCGACCGCTGGGCTCTGTCTCCCGGAGTACCTACTTTTGTTGCCCCCTTGAAGCGTGTGGAAAAGTATTAGTACTGAATGGTGGAACCATCCAGGAACGCTTAACGAGACCACTGCTTCAAGGAGACAACGGAATAAAATTGGATTGAAAGGCCGAAAATGGTGGACGGGTGAGAATTAGTAGGATGGAGGGGACCAAGGATTTCGTGCGAAATTTGCACGTAACACAATCAGCAGCTTTGCGAACTGCGGTGATTTCGGCTTGAAAAATGCTGCAGTAGTCTGGAAGGTTAAAGGAGAGGTGTATGTCCAGATCTTCGGAGAAAATTCCGGCACCGACTCCGTCCTTGGTTTTGGACCCGTCCGTGAAAATTGACAGCGATTCGTTGTAAAGGACATTGTGTTGCGTCCACTCACTTCTGTCCGGTATCAAGTGCGTGTAGCTTTTGTTAAAATCATATTCAGTGGGCAGATGGTCAGTGGAATTGGGAAGAGGACGGTGCATCGAAAGTATATTGGCATGTCCCGTGTGTTGCTCCTTCCACTGCTTAGGGCCTCTCAGTTTTATTGCCGAGCCGACAGCCAATTACTTACTGACGATGTTAATCGGAAGCAGGTGGAGCATGGTTTGGAGCGCCGCTGTGGGAGAAGTTCTCAGTGCACCGGTAATACTTAGATATGCAACTCGCTGAGTTTTTTCGATTATGGATAGGTTGGATTTCTTCTCCAAGGCGGGCCACCATACCAATACTCCATACATGAGAATCGGTTTAATGACCGACGTGTATAGCCAGTGCATGATGCTTGGTTTAAGACCCCAGTTGGAGCCTACTGCTTTCTTGCAGATGTATATGGCGGCCAGCGATTTTCTGGCTCGTTCGACGACATTCTATTTCCAAATTATCTTGCGGTCAAGCTTTAGGCCTAAATAGCTAGCACTATTTGAAAGCTTGAGGGTGGATCCCCTTATCTTGGGCGAGTGAAGTCAGGTAGCTTGTGTTTTCTTGTGAATAGAACTAGCTCGGTCTTCCTCGGGTTAACGGAGAGGGCGCATTTATCGGTCCATCTGAGCAGTTCATTAAGAGCAGACTGCATGACATCGGCCAGCGTCTGCGGGTATTTGCCTGTTGTTAGAATGGCGACATCATCTGCATAGGCAATAACATTGCATCCAGTTTTTTCAATCTTTAGAAGGGCTTCGTTGAGCACCAAATTCTACAACAGTGGAGACAGTACACCCCCTTGAGGGGTGCCTCGATGTGCATGTCACTTGACAGTACTACTTCCGAAGGATGCTGTTATTACCCTGTTCTTTAGAATGTGTTCTATGAAACAACAGATGGGTTCGCAGATGTTGAGACTACGTAAGGCACTGGTAATCGAATTTGTTTCAACGTTGTTGAAGGCTCCCCTTATGTCTAGAAGTGACACTAGGGTGAACTCTTTGATTGAGAGTGATTTTTCGATAGGGTGGATGATGGAGTGCAAAGCCGTTTCGACAGATTTACCTTTTTGGTAGGCGTGTTGTGACGTGGATAGTAGGGTGCTATCAATAGTGGCCTTGATGTGTAGGTCCAGGATTCTTTCCAGAATCTTGAGAAGGAAGGATGTTAGACTAATAGGTCTAAGGTCCTTTGGGAGGGTGTGCGATGTCTTGCCTGCTTTGGGTATAAAGACCACTCTTACCTCGGTCCAGGCAGTTGGTGTTGTTCCGAGCTCAAGACAAGCCTTCAGAATGCAGGAAAGATACTGCCATTCTATTTGAAGGCCGTCTAAATCAGGGCCGGAAAAATACCATCCGGTTCCGGGGATTTGAATGGTTCGAAACTGTTTACTGCCCATTTCAGCTTATCTTCGCTGATAAGATGAGGAGGTGCCTGCGGGTGTGCAACATTTACTGGGGCGCGATCATCGTTGGGGGTAGGCGTGCAGCCGGCGAAGTGAGTGTCCATGAGCAGGTTGAGCGATGCTTCGTCCGATTCCGCCCAGGATCCATTGGGATTCATGAGGACACTAGGTATAGTTGGTGTTTTGGAGAGGACTTTTCGCAGTCTAGAGGACTGAGACGTGTTGTCAATACTCTGACAAAAACCGCGCCAGGATCTGCGTCTAGCTTTCCGAACCTCTATTTTGAAGTTCTTCAGACTTTCTTTGTAGATCTCCCAGTCCAGTGGTAGCCTTGTTCGTTTGGCTTTATTGAATTGTTTCCTGCTTGTGCAGCGAAGACTGTTAAGTTCTGCATTCCACCATGGGGGACGATTGCCCACCTTTCTTGGACAGGATTCGATGAAAGCTGTATTAAGTGCAGAAGTTAGAACGGTGTTTAGCTTGTCTAATTCCAACTGTATAGTTGGTGTAGTGTACACTTGATTGGATAGTTTAGCAGAGAGGGATTTATTGTGTAAGCACCAGTCGGTTTTTCGTCGATTGCGGAAGACCAAGGGTGCGGTACTGTGACAAATTTCCAGTCCAGTTCGTACTCCAGATAGCGGTGATCGGAAAACGAATGACTGTCAGATACAGTCCAGTTGGAAATTGCAGGATAGATACTTTGGGAAACAAAGGTGACGTCAAGCACCTCTTGCCGGGTCTTAATAATAAAAGTAGGACTATTTCCTCTGTTACAAACTACTAGGTCGGTGCCTACTAAATACTCGAAAATAGACCTACCTCGAGGGTTAGTGTCGGTACTTCCCCATAGATCATGGTGCGCGTTGGTGTCGCACCCAAATATGATAGCTTCTCTTCTCATCCTTGCTTCCTCTACCACTTCTTCCACTTCCTTGGATGGAGCAGACTCTGGGTCTTCATAGGGTAGGTATCCTGACGCCAGCCAGATGGCGGTGTTTTTTGATTTAAGCAGTGTTACTGCTAGGTCTCTTGTGCTATGGTGGGGAAGAAAAGTTAAGTTTAAGGAAGTTTTAGCAAGAATGCAAGCTCGGGTTCTACCTACATCCTTCGCGTGGTATAGCGTATATCCTGGGGCCCTCAGTCCTATGACGGTGTCATCTCTTATCCAAGGTTCTTGGATCAGGGCAATGTCAAAGCCTCGTTCACTGAGGCGAAGTAGCAGGTTAGCGGATGCTAAGGAAGAATGGTGGAGATTAATCTGTATCAGTTTTAGCATCATTATGAGCTGATACGGACCTCTCCACGACGGTAGCATTTAGGTCATCGGGGGATGACGGTTCATCATCAGAGACTACAACGTGGGGGAGGGCGGGAGTCGCCAAGTTAGAGGGACCTGCGATGCTATTTCGGTCCGCCGTGAAAAGCCTTACATCAATTACCTTCAGACCACAACGGATCTTAAACTCCTTCTCGCGGAGTAGAGGTAGTGGTTCGGCAGTTAGAGAGATGACTAGCGAGCGGACAGATATATTGGTGTCATTATCCGTCTCTTTAGAGCTCGGTGGCTCCTCAAATGCCTTTCAGTCTTTGACTGGCAGGTCCGGATTCTGAAATGCAATCAGGCTAAGGACTTTTGCTGGCTCGGGCGGTTCGAGTGGAACCCAGATCCTTGCTTTCGGCCTGTGGGGATTTGGCTCCGTTCCACCGCCTTGAGCTTGGCTCCTGGCCAGATTTCACCTATGCTGCTAATTGCAGCGGCGATGAAGTCGACCGAGATCTGATCGTCGCATGCGATCAGCTTAACAAAGCCTTGATGCCATCCAGCGTCTTGAAAGGTGGGTGGAGAGTTAGGATGAGTCCAAATACGCTCGTAAAGGCTGTTCATCACTCTGCCTTCAATGGGCCTCCACTTATCGTAGGAGATCCTCCCTTCTTCGTCAGACAGGTCCACTATGGCGACGAAGAGGCTGTCCTTGACCGTCTCGGAGAAGGGTTTGGAGCTCACTGAGCTCTTTGTCTTCTTCGAGGCGTTGGACTCCTCGTCTACGGACCTGCGTCTCTTGGGCGCTGAATCTATCGCGACTACGGACTGGCCCCGGCTTGGTTTGGTAAACCAGATCGATTCGATGTGTCCAAAGTCTCCTCAGTAGTTCGAGATAGGGCTTTACTGTTGAATTGCCTTATAAGCCCAAAAAAAAAACAGCGATTGGCAAGTGTTATTCTTCGCTTGATTTCTGCACTGATGTTGTTTGTAGAATTTATAGCAGAGCCAAGGTAGACAAAGTCCCTTACTACCTCGAAGTTATAGCTGCCACGGTGACGTTTTGTCTAATTCGGCGGTGTTGGCTTTCCCTTCTTGTTGACAGCATATACTTGGTTTTGCCCTCGTTTATCGCTAAACCCATTTTGGCCGCTTCCGCCTCAATGCTTGCAAACGGATCGGTGACAACCCACTGAGTTCTTCCGATAATGTCTATATCGTCGGCGTATGCAAGCAGTTGAACAGACTTGTAATAGATTGTGCCTCCGGTGTTAACTTGTGAGTTCCGCACAATCCGTTCAAGTACAATGTTAAAGAAGTCACATGACAGCGCGTCACCTTGTCTAAAACCTTTTTTTATATCACAGGTCTCGGTGATGTCAATACCGACCTTGATGGAGCAGCGAGCGTTCTCCATCGTCAGCCTACACAGACGGACAAGTTTGGCAGGGATGTCAAAATGAGACAAGGCTCTATAAAGCTCTTCTCTATAGATGCTGTCATAGGCGGCCTTGAAATCGATAAAGAGGTGGTGAGTATCGATTTGGAATTCTTGGGTTTTCTCCAGGATCTGCCGAAATGTGAAGATTTGATCGAGGGTGGACTTTCCTGGCCTGAAACCGCACTGATAGGGTCCAATCAGGCTGTTGATAAAAGTTTTCAGGCGTTCACACAATATCCGAGAAAAGACCTTGTATGCGATGTTGAGGAGACTGATGCCTCTATAGTTGGCGCAGTTGAGGGGGTCTCCTTTCTTGTGGATCGGGCAAACGATGCTGATGTTCCATTCCTCAGGCATACACTCGTCTGACCAAATCTTAGAGACGAGTTGGTGTATGCACTCTACCAATTCATCCCCAGCTGCATTGAAAAGTTCGGCCGGTAAGCCGTCAGGTCCAGCAGCCTTGTTGGAATTTAGCTTGGATATTGCTATCCTCACTTCGTTTTGGTCAGGTGGACGGAAATTTTGACTATCATCGTCTATATGGAATGGTTCATTCTGCCTGGCAGCGGGATGTTGGTCTTCGTCGCCGTTATACAGTCTGCAAAGTAGTTTTTCCATATTCTCAGCACCGACTGTGATTCTGCTACGAGGTTTCCATTTTCATCTCTACAGGTTTCTATACGGATATTGCTCCTCTGACACGTTCTTCTTGCCTTTTGGTAAAACTTCCGTACATTGTTCCTGGAGTATAACCTCTCGATATTCTCAAACGCGCGCTTCTCATGCTCTTTCTTCTTCTTTTGGAGAAGCCGATGTTCTTCCCGTCTCTTTTGCTCGTAGAGCTCACGAGCAGCTCTCGTTTTCCTTTGCAGCGCCGCTTTGTATGCTTCTTGGTTTGCCGCATGCACTCGCCGGCATTCTTCGTCAAACCAGGGGTTTCGCGGTGGTGGGTGAGCGAGACCCAGCACATCAGTCGCGGCGTTTCTGATGGCATGTTGGCAGCGTTGCCACTGGTCTTTGGTACTTGATGCTGGCGGCAAAGGGGTGATTGAGAGATTTCGGGATACGCGTTCAGCGAAAAGTCTGGCGGTCTCTTGCGATTATAGCTTTTCGACGTTAAATTTTCTCACAGTAATTCTTCTTTGTTGCTCAGATTGGGATATCCGCATTCGTACCTTGGCTACAACGATGTAATGATCCGAGTCTATGTTGGCCGCTCGGAAGGTCCAGACATCCAGAATACTGGAGGCATGCCTTGCGTCGATCGCAATATGATCAATTTGGTTGATCGTTACATGATCATTGGACCGCCATGTCTGCTTATGAATATCGAGATGAGGAAACCATGTGCTTGCTATGGTGACATTTCGCTCCACAGCGAAATCAATTAGCCTTAGTCCGTTATCAGACGTGGTGTCGTGAAGGCTATGCTTACCGACTGCCCTACCAAAGACGTCCTCCTTTCCTATTTTGGCGTTAAAATCACCCAATACGATTTTAACGTCGTATTTAGGACATTGCTCATATGTCTTGGCGAGGAGCTCGTAGAAACAATCTTTGGTGGAAGGGTCCTTTTCTTCCGTGGGGGCATGAACACATATTAGGCTTATGTTAGCGAATTTAGCCTTGATCCGGATAGTCATAATACGCTCGCTTACATGTCGGAAGCTTAAGACTTCTTGCCTAAGTCTGCCGCGTATGACAAAGCCGCATCCGAATAATCGTTGCCTGTTGCCTCTGTAGCAATCACCATAGTAGATGTCACAGTTTTTCATCTTCTTTTGCCCGGCCCATCCCATCGCACGTCCTGGATGGCAGTTATATCTGCTTTATAGCAGTCTAGGGCATCTGCTAGTTGTTCGGCTGCACGTGGTCTGTAAAGGGACAGAACATTCCCCGTACAGATCCGAAGGTCGTTGTCCTTATTTCGTTTGCTGGCGTCGTCATTAGTTGAGTCATCCTTATCCGAGGCTTTTGGTTGTTTCGGAACCATATATTTTTTACGTGGTAGGGAGGTTACCCCGACGGCACAACCCCCAACCTGGAGGGCCAGTTCCTTAATTATTCCACTAGGACGAGAGGCCGGGTACACCGGTGCCAGTAGTCCACTACGGGAGTATGGGCGCTGCCGTTGACCCATTAAGGGCTCCTCCGCCGCCATCTCTATTCCAATATCCTGACCAACACTGGAAATTCCTTACCGACCTGTGAATACGTCGAAGTAGCTCGCGCAAGGTGTTCACTGAGTTCAGCCAACTGGAACTATAGACGCCACCGTTGACTCCGTCTAGGGAATTCGTCCGCTGCAGCCTGGAACAGGAAGAAGTGCTCTAGTGAGAAAACACTCTTCCCCCCCTCTTTCATCTGCTGCCGCCAAGAATCCTCCAAACGGGGTTGGTTACCCATTTCTTGGATTAAGGTACTAGGCACCCGGCTGTCACCGCGTGGAGGTTGAGAGTAGGAGTTGGTAGGCCTCAGCTAAGTGAAAACGCTTGTGTTTTCATATGATTGCATGCACTACCGTTTGTAATGTATGTAAATATTTATTGCACTGCACTATTTTAAATATTATACACAAAACCCTCTTCTTTTTATTTTTATTTTCATGAATTAAAAACTATTTGGCACTTCAAAATCAAAATTGCAATTAATTAATGAACCGAACTCAATCAAAAACCTGCTCAAATAGTAATTCTTCCTTAAAACAAATAGCCAGCAAATATTGTATAGCTGCATTTTAACCGTTTTTTTCAAGGAAAAAAAAACGAAAAGATGTAAGCAGAAAAACACGCAGCGACAACACCTTTTTCCTTAAACTTAAAATATATGTTCCCAAAAGCCTTAAGAAAGCTTCAATTCTGAAATCTCCATAGTAAAAACACAAGAAAAAGGTATTATAATTTCCATCAACGGACGAATGGTAACTCTGAATCAACGCGTTTTTTTTTTTAATAAACACAATAAGCGAGAGGCAAATTGGCGATCAGTCTTCTCACATCCGGGTAGCAGAATGGTTATTATGGTATGTACTTTGGTTTATGGAATATTAAAAAAACAATTTCAATGAAACTAAGGGGTTTTGTTTTTTATTTCAGTGGCAATTTCTTAAGTAGAGTGCCATGCAAACACCAGCAGGCACCAGTGTGTTTGTTAAAGCTCTTCCATAAGTCCTGTACTGAAAATATAAATTGAACAGGGTATAGTCACCTGGACTAATTAGCAATTTTTCTCTGATCTCTATGGTCATTATTTTCGATTCGAGAGTTCCGCCCATTGGCTTCTCTCGACAGATGATAGTGTCTTCTTATGTATATATGTGTAAGTAAGTGCATAGAACATAAGTGGGATTTAATCCACTCGAAACGTTGGGGGATAGATTCACACCGAGCGCCCCGACGCTCGTTGTCGTTCCATTACACTCGTATATACATATTTTCGAATGTTAGGTAAATATCCAGATACATGCTATACCTAGTATATATATATTTCTAAATGTGTTTGTTCTGATACACCTAGGTCAATTCAAATGGCTTTGTCCTTTATAGCCTTCGCACTATGTTTGCGTTGTTTAAAAGTTGTACTACCTCAGTGTTAGTGTTTTGTTGAAGAGTTGATTCATGAATTCGGGCATTTTTCTTAATTTCATCTGTGACACATTCCACTCCTAAGTCCCAGTGGATCATTATTCCTAATGTACAAGGGTGCATTAACGATATTCCTTAGCGCTTTGTTTTGAAATCTTTGGATGATGTCTGTCACAATTTCGATTATTTTCACCACTTGGTCGAGTCTCTCTTGTAATCGCTGTTTTCACTTATAAACAACTGTACCGACGATGGTTGTGGTATGGGTATTTATACAAAATTGCAAGGGGTTCTAGAACATGCTAGATGTTTCTCGGGGTGAATTGATGATCCTGAAATTATGTGGATATTGTGTGGAACAATTGTAGAACGTAAGCACATCAGATGGGAATATTTACTGCTAGTAGGTTTTGGCAATAGATGTCGTTGCTACAGTTTGGAACACAGTGTTTTAGTTTGGTACGCAAACCATCCTGTAGTGAATGCAATATCATCTAGATTACTGCCATGATAACGATGAAGACGATCCAGGTGGACAATTTTCATCTTGCCTCTTACCCGATGCTGGATCCGGAAGACGACGTCATTAATGCGTGTGACCACTTTATAAGGGGCCTCCCAGTCTTGCTGCGGCTTAGGTGACCTCCGTCAGATTGTGGATAAAGCGGAGTTGTCCTCGTCTTTTTAATAAATAGTTGTTGACATACCTCTTGAAATATCTTCGATTCAAAGTCTCGTCCCTGGTCAAAATGTAGTTCCATAGGCAGGCCGAATCTACTCACCCAGTTATTGACGATCTTCGCCACGATGGTCTTCGCTTCCTGGTTAGGGATGGGAAACACATCCGGCCATTTGCTGAAGTAGTACATAACGACTAGGATGTAACGGTTACCATTGTCGGTTTCTGGAAATGGACCAGCGATGTCAGCGGCAATCCGTGCAAAGGGTGCGCCCACATTGTACTGGTGCATCTTGCCTCGCGTTTTGGTTCTGGGTCCCTTGCTGGCTGCACGCACGACGCACTTCCGGCACCAATTCTCTACGTCTTCCCTTGCTGCTGAGCCAATAGAAATGTTCTCGTACCTTCTCCAGCGTCTTTTTTGCACCCAAATGACCTCCGGATGCTCCATCATGCATCTCCCATACCACCTCGTGTACTTTTGATCGCGATAAGACAAGCTGCATTATGAAAACTTTCCCGTCCAGCCTTTCCCAATTCCTTTTCAGCACACCATCTTGCACATGTAAAGAGTCCCACTGAGCCCAGTATGCCTTGAAAGTGGGGCTCCTGTCCGAGATATCCTGTTCGTTTGGCTTTTACATAAACTCGTTCTACGCTCATATCGGCTCGAGGTCTGGGTCTTCTTTTGAGCGTTGCGGATTTCCTCTGCACTCCAACCGGCGATAGGCTCACCTCTTACACGTTGGATGGAAAGAAGGCCTTTTTCTTCCTGGCGCTCACAACGCTTGCAGTCGATCTCGCATGGTTGCCGGGATAAGGCATCTGCATTAGAATGGAGTTTGGTTTGGGGGACGTGGATGGTGGTATTGGGGGCGTCGACTCCGGCATCCAACTTCCGCCCTGCGAAGCTGGTTCTTGAGCCGTTTCCCCACTCCTGGTTTCGAGAAGCCTGACCAACAGGATGGATGTTATACCTGTTGGATGGTACTTGAATACGTCGCCAATTACCATAGTGTGGATAGTTTCCGCAGCTGGGTGGAATCCTGCATTGCTGTTGTAGGTGTCCTCTTTTGTTGCATTTCCAGCAACGAATTTGTCCTCGGCAAACGTCGTTTCGGATTTCGACGTCCATCCTCTGGCAAGGGCATTCGACGGCGGCTACTTTCCTCACATGGTGGATTCCCTGACAGGCCTGGTCTGCCGCCTCCATCATCAGAGCAAACGCCAAAGCTCGGAGAGCGTTTTCTTTCCAGCCATTCTTACTGCCACTTGTAGATTCGTATAAGCTATGGCATAGGTAAATGCTTCGGTCGCCATATCGTTAATGATCTCCTCACCGGCGTTTGGATAGGATAAATGTGCCAGCCGCTCGATATCTGCTTGTAACTGCTGGAGCGTCTCACCCTTCATCTGGACCCTTCTGCGCAACTGGACCCTATATACTTGCTGCATATGGTCGTCCGCAAATCGCATCTTAATAGCTTTCACTAGACTATCGTAGTTGCGTAGTTTTTCCTCGGGAATAGTTCGCAGAAGCTCTGCAAATTCTCCTCTAAGCGCAAGTGTGATAGCAATGGACTTCTCTTCGTTGTCCCAGTTGTTCGCCATTGCCGCAGCTTCGAACTGCCTTTTATATATCGGCCATGATGTCTGTCCATCGAAGACGGGAGGCTGCATCTCTTTCCTTCTCCGGAAGTCGGTTGAATACTCCCGAACCTTCTGTTTCTTCACGTGTTCGAGTTCCTTTGCCAAATTCTCGAATCTTCCTTCAACAGCCTCGATTTTTGTTTGAACATTCTCGAATTTTACTTCAACATTCTTGAATCTTCCTTCAATGGCTTTTTCAAATGTCTCAATTTGGGCCTCTACATTTTCAATCTTCCCATCAATTGTCCCAAATCTTATTTCCAAACTTTTATTTGGTTCATCGAATTTGCTTTCGGGAACACTCCTTTGATCGAATAGCTGTTGCTCTAGAGAGTTCTTTTGCTCATCGAACTTGGCGTCTAGAGAATTCTTCTGTTCAGTCAAGGAATTTTCTAGCTTCTCGAATTTTTGATTTTGAGAATTCTTTTGTTCGTCGATCTTAGCTTCTAGGGAATTCTTTTGCTCGTCTAAAGAATTGTCTAGCTTCTCGAATTTTTTATTCTGATCGTCGAATTTCTCAGATAGCAATTTCATTAAAGCCGACATGTCACTCTTTGTACTTACTTGTGTTTCTTCGACGTCAAACAAAGCTGTTTCAGGATCTGCACCCTCGTCCGTCACTATTTTCCGCAACTTAATAATCAATTCCCTTTTCGTACCAGTCGTAGGTTGATTCCGCTCTCTCAGTTCTTCCTTTATTTGCGGCAATGAAAAATCTTCCAGCAATTTCCGAATCGTATTTTTTCACTTACAGAATAAGCAATACACGAAGTCTGTTTTATCCCACTTCTGACAACAATGTAATATTCTGCTGGGGTTCATTTAAATAAAACTGTCTTTTGTGTATTTCAACTGTTTATTTATTGTCAACTACTAACTTACTTCAACACAATATTCAAATCACTTTATTCTTTATTTATTTCAAATTAAACTGTCGCTACAGATTCACAATCACAATATCGATTATTTTTACCATTTGGTCGAGTCTCTCTTGTAATCGCTGTATGCACTTATAAACAACTAAACCGACGATGGTTGTGGTATGGGTATTTATACAAAATTGCAAGGGGTTCAAGAGCATGCTAGATGTTTCTCGGGGTGAATTGATGATCCTGGAATAATTGGGATAATTGTGTGGAACAATTATGGAACGTAATCACATTAGGTGGGAATATTTACTGCTAGCAGGTTTTGGCAATAGATGTCGTTGCTACAGTTTGGAACACAGTGTTTTAGTTTGGTACCCAAACCATCCTGTAGTCAGTGCTACAATATGTTTCTGTATTTTATTTCCAATTGTTTTTTTTTTTTCTTTTTTACGTGTTCTTCCATCTTAGCTTAGCGTCCAGGGTCATTCTAAGATATTTTCTGTATTCGCGTACTGCACTCCTTTTTGGTTGATAGTTACCGGGATATGATTTATTCTTCTGGTACTGAAGTTGATGTGCACTGATTTGTTTTCATTGAGTTTCATTCCCCATTTTATTGTTCAATTACAAATTTTGTCCACAGTTAATTGCAATTTCTGCGTCGATTCTATATTGTTCTTTCCTACGGCTAGGATTGCAGTGATATGATTCTAAGATTTCAGGATATTGTTTTGGTACGAGGGACCTTAGTTTATGATTTAGTCCTGCATGCCAAACTTTGTCAAAGTCCTGAGCTATGTCGAGAAATACTGCAGAGCATACCTCTTTCTCTTCTAAAGCTTTTTCTATGATATTAATTATTCTATAGACTTGATCAATTGTTGAATGATGTTTTTTTAAATCTGAACTGATAATTTGAAATTAAGTTTTTTCGTTCAATGGTGTGATGAAGTCGTTTAACAAGTAGTTTTTCGAAAAGTTTACATATGACTGGCAGTATTGAAATTGGAATGTATGGTGACGCTTCGTTCGGTGGCTTTCCGGGTTTAGAGATCATTATTACTTCAGCCACTTTCATTCTGAAAGCAGCATTGATTAAATTCAATACTTAACCAGTTATAAGGTCATTAGCAGGACATCTTTTCGGGTTGATGTTGTTTTTAATCTCATTTCTCACTTCACTTGGAGTTGTAAGTCTTATTTCTTCACTTTCTTCTCGGACTTTTTCCGCAGGCATATATATTTTCTGCGAATATTTCGGCTTTATGTTCGTTACTTCTAGCCCACTTTCCTTTGATTGTTTTGATGGGTGGTATTTGTATAATTGGCCTTTTGGTGCTTTCCGTAGCGAATAAACAATGATTTTTTCGTTGGTTAATCCTCTAATATAATCGTTGATTGAGTTTTCTTTTAATGTTCTAATTTCTCTTCTTAACTGTTGAGCAAGATTATTCAATTTCGTTTTGTCTCGAGGGGTTCTAGTTTGCAACCATATTTTTCTCGCTCGTTTAATCCGCAATAGGTTCTCTGATTTCCCTGGGATAAGTGTCCCCTTTAATTCTCTTTCTAATAGAACTTGATGCTATGGAATTTCGATGTGAAACCTAATTTGACGGCGGCGTCGGCCTATAAATAGACTGAATTACAACATAAAAAAGGGCAGAGAAACCTAGCGCTGCATGCGGTTGGCATTCCTATATTCGGCCATCCTGGGCTTTCGGCTGTCGTCAGCCGAATCAGACATCGTTACTGCCATCGTCTAAGTCATCTGCGTCTTCATCTTCCTCATCCCACTTCTGACACCAGGGTTTCATGTGGTCTGCTACGGTAGATATAGCATTCGCAATCTCATGCTGCCCGACTTTACGTACTTCGTAGCGATCGTTTCGCTTCACCTTCGTTACCTCGTACGGCCCCATGAATTTTGGATGGACTTTGAGTCGAGCGCCAGACTGCGTCCGTTGGATGGCTACCAGATCCTGAACTTGGTACTACCTGGCTTCTTTTCGCTTCCGCTCGCAACACCTTCGGTTTTCTTGTTGCACACAGTTTATTTGTTCCTTCGCTTCCTGTCGTAACTCTTGACGGTCACTCATGAATAAGGCGACCATAATTTTTTCCTCTCAAAGCGGGACACCTGTACATTTCTTTCGGCAAAACATACATTTTTTTTTGCCTAAGGGGTAGTGGAAAAACGTTACTGCGCACGAGAAATATGAGACTTCTAAAAAACCAACTTTAACCCCTTTTGAACATGACACCATCCACTCCGGAACCGGATGCATTACTTCAGAGAGATGTCGTTTTCTTTCCCCTTTCGGGATCGGCTGTTTCACATTTTTCTCCTGATGCGGGCTTATGATATCTTACCGATTTGGTAAACTTACTGAAGGTATATTTACTTCCTCCTTTCTCTATTTCGATCTGAGTACCGGCTCAATGAATAAAGATATTTTATTCCACGTGTCGATACTCGGGACCATCTTGTTTACGGCACTGTTAGCCCACCGGAAGTCGAGCTACAAAAAGATGGAAAGCGCAAGGAATTCCAAGAAATGACACAACAAATAAAATTACATCCTCCGCCACCGATAAACGTCGTTGGAATTACGGCTATAATAAGTTGCATTGCCTCCTTAAAGGAACACTAACAAATAAAACAAATGAAAACAAAAAATACGTGGGAAATCAATATCGATGATGCTGACGGTTACCGAGCAGTGTCTCAAAAATTGAATGCCGAGGAAATAAGTTAGAAAGACCACTGCATGTTGTAGCAAGGGGACTCCACCCCTCGTGCACTAAAGAAGATGTTATAAACGACCTTCAAGACAATTGCTTTAAAGTTCTTGATGCCGTCAATATTATCAAGAAAAAGAAGCAACAGTCGGAGGGAGATCTGGAAAAATTGGTAAAGCGTCGTCATGAAGACAAAAATAAAGATGTTATATATGGTATTAAGACTATTCTAAACATCGTGGTCAAAATCTAACATATGCGTAAGAGCTCCAGATCGATCCCGCAGTGTAAGCGCTGTCAAGGCTTCAATCATACGCAGACTTACAGCTAGAAAGAATGGCGATACGATAAATGCGCAGGTAAACATCTCTCGGAAGAGTGTCACCTAAACAAGTAAACCCCAGTCACTTGTACAAACTCCAAAGGAAAACATCCTGCGAACTATCGAGGTTGCGAAGTGGGGAAAGAGCTTCAAAAACGGCGCGATACGCTTAAAAATTTCATGCGCCCGAATACGAAACCAATCAAGAACAGACCCAAAATAGCTGCGAAAAAAGCAGCGAAAGATAGAAAATCCGTCAATATTGACTTAAGGTCGGATAATGAATAAAAAACCAAGCGTAGTAGAGAAAAGGTGACAGAAACAAAATCTTCGAATATTGGCGTGCTGTCTTATGCTCAAGCGGCGATGATTGCTAATGGCAAGTACATGACCGACAACTCACGGGACATCAAGGCAAGAAACCAAACTTTAAGGTAAAGACTCCTGCTCAACTTGCGGCATTGGAAAACGGTGATAGAGATAGCTCACAAGATCCTGTATCCCATGTTTTCTCCTTAATTCTTGCAAAACTTGAAGAGCAATGCAAAAACAAACAAACTTATTTTTGAGAGACTAGTTGCACTAGAAAACAACATTCATAACACACCCATTTGAACCAAAATATGAAAGAAACGCTTAAAATTCTTACACGGAAGATCAACGGGCTGGACGAGTTGGAAATATTTATACAAGAAAAAGATATTGATATATGCTTGGTCTGTGAAACTCATCTGACAAAACAATCGAATGTTAGGATAAGGGGATAAAGCGTGTATCACGCTTTCCACCCATCGGAAAGAGCCAGAGACGGATCATCTTGTTTATAAAAAAATGTATCGAACCCTCAGCAGAAATACAACTTGAATTAGAAGCAATGCAAATAAGCACGATACGCGTGAGAAATAGACATTTTGCCTTCAACATTTCGTCTATACGTATATTGTCCACTGCGATGTAAACTTGAAGAAAATGATTTTATTGTACAAACATCTTCAACTTCCTTAAACCAAAGTGCGCCTCTCAGAAAGGTAGAAAGCTTTATAATGCGGGTATGCAATACAGTTGTGATTTTCCCTCGACGGGTAAACCAACATATTGGCCGACTGATAGAAATAAGATACCAGATCTGATCGACTTCTTTGCTGTTAGAGGAATATCTGGCAACTGTATAAAAGTTGAAGAAAGTTTCGATCTCTCCTCTGATCATTCTCCAATCATCATGACGTAAGTGAAGCTTGATTAAAAAAGTAGGACCGGCTAGATTAACCAGCGCGAAAACTAATGAAATAATGGCTTTGAAAAAAAATATTGAGCCAAGCGTATCACTTAAAACGCCCTATGAACTCTCTCAAACCGAATCCAACGGTTTCAGTTTTAAAACGATCAAAGTATGCTTCGTTCGTTCATCATTTTCAAACAAGCGGTACATTATAGACACGAGTACATAGTAGATACAGACACGGTACACGGAGCGACAGAGCACAAAGTACCTATTACCTGCCAGTTATGTATTTCAATTTCAAGTCTGGTTTTTGCTGTTTTTGTTCCTAGTTTTTCTTTTTTTGTGCTGTCTCTGGAAGTCTGTCTGTGAGCAATATTATTTTTAGCCCTTTCATGCCAGATGTTGCCTATAGGCAACATTGTATGTTTTAGCTTCTAAGTCGCGTAATTTTAATTTATTCTACAACGATTTTTTTTTAGAATAGGTTGATATGTTGTGTAAGTTTGTTGTACAATTTTTTTTTCCAATATTTTATTGAAAGTATTGCTAGTGATCACTTTGTAGCTGATCTTCGGTGAGTGCACATGTACAATTTTTTTTATGCGAAATATGAGTTTGCAAATAATTTAAAAAAAAATATAAATAAATTTAAGTGTACAAAATCAAGTACGTAAAATAATTAAACACATGTTAGAAAATTAGGAAAAACAAAAAAAAATGGAAAAAAACTTTTAGTTTATGGTCAGAAATTTTTTTAAACTTTTTAGGCAACATTTCATAACTTCTAAACCAGGGTACATAGGACTTTGAAATTGATATCACTTCATATTTACGTCTAGACTAACAACTCCATATCCTTGAAAAAGTATTAGCCACTCCCAAATTAATTCTGGCATGAAAGAGTTAGTATATATGGTACATTTACTGAGAATGAGTTTAATGAACGAAACAAGTTTAATACGGGGTGGCCTTTTTTCAAAGCGGGACATTTTGCCTTCTTTGGGGACAGCGGGACACAAAGCTCGAAAGCAGGACTGTCCCGCCGACAGCGGGACATATGGTCACCTTACTCATGAATTCTTCTCGTACGGCTTCTTCCAATAGTTGCGAAATATTTAGGTCCATCTGACTCCTGCAGTGAACTCTAAACAGGATTTCACACGGGGTCTTATTCGTACTGCGACTTACTGACGCATTTAACACCTGTTGCAGCTTGCTTACGTGTCTATACCACTTCAATGGGTCTTTTATAGACATCTTCGTTAGAACATCGACTATTGTTCTATTTATCCGCTCCACTTGTGCATTGCCACGACCGACTCTGGTAGTTACTAATATGTGCTGGACTGCGCGATCTTCACAGAACTGACGAAAAGCATTTGAATATTTCGGCTTGAGACTTCTTCCTCTTGATAACCTCTTCACTAATTGTTGTTGGCGCCGTGGTGTAAGAGGTTAGTGTGTCGGATTACTGCGCGTGAGGTTCCAAGTTCGATTCCCAAATCACCAAGCTGTAGGTCCCTTCCATTCGTGTGAAAAATATAACGCACACAACATGAGTGGTTGCGAGAAGCTAGGCCCTGGCACTTAAAGAGTTGTTGCGCCAAATATTTATTTATTTATTTTAGCTGTTGTCTTTACAGTATACAACCAAACGAACTTCGAAAAAACATCGACAATTACGAAGAGATGTTTGTAGTTCTTAGCGATTGAAGGCATTGGGCCCAGATGATCTATGTGGTAAGTACGTAGTGGGACGTCGCTCTTATCGATAGGATTCAGAAATTCTTCCTTCTTCCCCAGTTTCTTCGCTACTAAAATACAATCTATGCAATTTGAAGCTACGGCCTGTATTTCCTCTGTCATAAGTGGTATGAAATAATCTCTTTTCGCTACTGCTTCCATCTTTTTAGGTCCGAAGTGTCCTTGTCCGTGGATGTTTTTTAAGACTGTGCAATGACTTTGGCACCACCAAACGCTGACCTCGTTTAACAACTTTGTATAGAATTCTATGATGTATTTCATATTCAAGATTATTACGGCTTTTCTTGAAGAATTTGTGACACCAGCTCGCAGTGTTCCTAGCGTTCTTGAGCTCTTCGCACTCGATGTAACATTCCATCTTCGATAGTAGGAGCTCAGGCAGTTTAGCCACGGGTTATTTTGCTGTTGCAAAGATTTCCTAATTCCAGGAATTAGGTACCGAGTCGATGGGTTACGACTGCTGTAGGAGCATTTGACTGTGTGTTGTGTGTGAAGTTTTTTTTGTTGGGATTCCATAGATGGGCTATGATTACTTAGAGCGAAGTTGCTTACTTTTGTTTTGGTTGGTAGAATCCAGGAATAGCGTAACATATTTCTGTTGGCTGATTTCAGGAATTGGATATCGGGTGTTATGATTTTTTTAAAGGGTGTTGCTTATTTATGTTGATCTGTGTGTGTGTGTTTTTTTTTTTTTTGGTTGCGCCAAGGGGTGTGGTAATCTTCTAAAGATACTAGTAGCCTGGACTATTAGCATACACGGTTCACAAACCCGAATAATCGATGCCAGGAATGCGCCTACGTACTAATCCACACCCTGCACACTTCTACCACTCTCCCCGCAGGACTGCCGTTAGGTATTACTTCGCGGGGCTTGTTAGCAATTTATGCTGTACTTTCCGCTTCTCGAGGTATTCTTTCTTGAATTCGAAGCAGCATTTGCACGTGCGTAATAAACGCGCAAATTTCCATCCATTTTTTCTCAGATTGTACCATATGATCTATGAGGAATAGAAGATTGGTAAGGTCATTTCTCCAGTTTTCAAATCGCCTACAGTAGAAGACTGCATGCTCCGTATCTTCCTCCTGGTCTGGACATTCTGAACACAACGGAGCTATCGTGTCCAAACCGGTAAAGATAATTGCGATAACTTCCATGGCCAGACAGAAACTGCGTGAGGTGGTAGGTGCAGTTCCCATGTGTTCGGTTTATCCAAATGTCGATGGTGGGGATTAATTTATAGGTCCACCTGCCTTTAACCGTATTATCCCATCGATCTTGCCACACAGCTCTTAAACCTGCTTTTTCTTTTTCTATAACTCTTCTTCTTTCGCTAGCCTCTTGACGGCTAGAGTTTCTCCCACTGTAGATTCTCTGCATCTTGCTCGCGAAACAAAGGCTGCATCGTCAGAGATAGTTCTAAAACCACTGATGGTCATTATAGCGCAGAGTCTGTAGGCTGATGTCAGTTTCCTCCTTGTTTTTTGGTCGCGAGAGCCTCCGCCCAAACCGAAGCCGCATAAAGAAGGACTGAGCTGACAACTCTGGACAGTAGGATCCTCCTAGCGTATCCAGGTCCTCCAATGTTCGGCATTATCCTTGAGAGTGCTGCCTGAAGTTTTGACGCTTTTTTCCTCGAATAATCAACATGTTGTTTAAACTGCAGTCTATTGTCGAGCATTATTCCTAGGTATTTGACTGCTTCTTTGGATCTGATGATTTGGGTTCCAACCTGGACATTCATATATTCCACAGATTAGATATAAGAACAGCATCAGTTTTGTGGTCAGCTAATTCTAGACCGGCGGATCCTAGCCAACTTTTGCTTTGCCTTATTGCCACATTTGTAGCTGATTCTATTTCACTGATTTGTTTTGCTACTGTGACAACAGCGATGTCGTCAGCAAATCCATTTATATTCACTTTAGGTGAGAGTGGTAGTCGTAAAACTCCGTCGTACATTATGTTCCATAGTAATGGGCCCAGCACCGATCCTTGTGGCACCCCAGCTGTAACATCGTAGTACTTCACTCCTTCGTCGGTATCATACCTCAGTTTCCTGTTGGTAAATTAGCTCGCCATTATCTGCAACAAGTAAGATGGTGTATTTATCCTAGCAAGAGATCTTCTTATAGTGGGCCAGTCTGCCGAATTAAACGCGTTTTTGACATCTAACGTCACTACTGCGCAGTATTCCTTGGTGCCGTATCGCCATCTTTCACCTTCAATTGCTTCCGCTGCTATATTAACTACATCTTTAATGGCGTCAATTGTTGAGCGAGACTTTCGGAATCTGAACTGGTGGTTGGACAAAGCCCCTTTCTCCTCCGCTATTGTGAGCAATCTGTTGTAAATGATTCGCTCCAGGGTCTTTCCCATTGTGTCCAGTAGGCATATCAGGCGATACGACGATGGGTCTCCTGGGGGTTTGTTTCCTTTTGACAATAAAACGAGATGTTGCAGTTTCCATTGATTAGGGAAAATGCCTTCTTCTAAGCACTTTTGCATTGTTGCAATAAAGATGTCTGCCTTTTTTGAACAGCGGCTTTCACTCAATTGGGTGTCACTGATACGCTTGCCTGCATTGAAGCAGAAGCGGCCAAAATGGACTTAGGGATAAACGAGGGCAAAACCAAGTTGCTTATGCTGTTAACAAGAAGGGACAATGAACACCGACGAATTGGACAGAATGTTATAGTGGGTGTTTAAGACAGTATGGCAACTCCCTTAACCCTCCCATAATTAATATATATATATATCGAGAGTAATATCGAAATGTGAATGTTACATACAAAAATTGTCAATAATATATTGTAGTATCAAGTACATCGTCAGGTACTGCGTACAACGATAAACTTACGTTCCACAATTGTTCCACACATTATCCCAATTATTACAGGATCATCAATTCATCCCAGGCGACATCTAGTATACTCTAGAAGGTCTTGTATTTTATATAAATACACATACCACAACCATCGTGGGCACAGTTGTTTATAAGTGCATACAGCGATTACAAGAGGGAGATTAGACAAGTGGCGAAAATAAGCGCAGTTTTATTTGAAATAAATAAAGAATAAAGTGATTGAATATTGTGTTGAAGTAAAGTTGGTGTTTGATAATAAATAAACGATTAAAATACACAAAAGACAGTTTTATTTAAACGAACCCCAGCCAGAATATTACAATATGAAAATATGCGAGCCCTCGTTTTCATATCCCTGACTAGGCTTCTTCTGACCCACAAAATTAATTTCAGTAAATAGACTCACCTGGATGGATAACAGCTGGCGGATTCAACGTTCAAAATCCCCGCAAAGGTTGATTTACTCCTTGGCAGCGACATATACCCAGATATCATCTTGGGAGACGTGGTGCGAAGCGGCGAGTGCTTGGAGTCGATAGCATAGAAAACGCAACTGGGATGGATCCTGCTAGGGAAGGATCCTTGGGAAATACCAAGAAGAATCCAAAGCAACGTCAATCAACTGGACCTCGACAAAACTCTTCGAAAATTCTGGGCAATAGAAATATGAAAAATTTGAAGCGGAGGAGGATAAACAGTGTGAGCAACACTTTGAAAACCACACAACGCGCTTACCTGATGGCCGGTACCAGGTCTGTCTGCCATTTAAAGGTGGAAATTACCCAAGCATGGGCCCAACACGAGAAGGTGCGGTCAGAAGGTTCCTTCAGTTGGAGAAAAGACTCCAAAATAACTCCAAACAAAACATGGAATATGCCAAGTGCATAAACGAGTATCTCCAACTCGGCCATATGACCCCAGTGGAGGAGCCATATGACATAATTAAAACTCCATATCATTTTTTGTATACCTCATCACGGCGTCGTTAAGGAATTCAGTACCACCACAAAGTTTTTGGCTCTTCCTTAAACGACATGTTGATGGTGGGCCCTAAAATGGAAACGAATGTGATCGACATTGTCCTAAGATGTCGGAAATATAAGTTTACCTTCATTGATGATGTGGAGAAGATGTACCGCCAGATCCGTATAGACATGCCAGACGCGAATTACCAGTTGATCCTATGGAGAGATCATCCCAGCCAAGACCTGAAGATCTTTCGTCTAGAGACAGCATCGGGACCTTTTCTGGCAATCAGAGTCTTTTTAAAGCTAGCGGACGACGATGCATCGAACTTTGCAGTAGCTATATCCATCATCAGGGAAGAGACTTATGTCGACGATGTGATCTCAGGAGCGGATACCGTCAAGGAAGCACAACACAAGCTAAAGGTAGTCAGTGAACTTCAGGCAGCAGCCGGGTTTCATCTTCGGAAGTTCGTCAGCAACTCGGAAGAGGTATTGCAGCACACACCACCTGATGACCAAGAGGGAGATTTTTCGGTGCCCTTCGAAGAAAAAGGCGACTTCAAAACACCGTGGATTAAGTAGCTACCAACATCCGATGCCTTCTCATTTCGGGTAGCAAAGTACAGCGACGGCGACGTGACGAAGAGGTCAATTTTATCGTCCATAGCTAGGCTGTACGATCCAATGAGCTGGATCGCACCCTAAAAATCATGATGCAGCAGTTGTGGAGCAGAGGATTGGTTTGGGATAAGCCGGTTCCTACAGAGCTGAAGCAGGAGTGGCTTACCTTCCGTGAAGATCTACCATCGATCGAAAGGCTGCAAATTCCACGTTGGGTAAGCACCAATAAAAGCAGCAGGAAGATCGAAGTCCATGGATTCAGTGATGCTTCGGAAAAGGCGTACGCAGCGGTGGTCTATCTACGCGTCTTCGACGAAAAACAGAAACAGACAGGTGCACATGCATTTGTTGATGGCCAAGACCAAGGTCGCTCCATTGGAAACCATCACTCCGCCGCGTCTAGGACTTTGTGGAGCTGTCCTGTTGGCAAAGTTGTTTCACGAACCAACACAAATACTGAAGTTAGGAGCAGTTGATGTTTGGGCATGGACCGATTCAGTCATCACGTTATGCTGTATTAGAACACCGCCTTCAAAGTGGAAAACATTTATCTGCAACCAGGTTTCACAGATTCACAAAATTATCAGTGGCACCTTCGGAGCTCAACCCAGCAGATTTGGCATCTCGGGGAATATTTCCGCCGATGATCTTTCAAAACAAACTGTGGTGGCAAGGACCGGAATTTTTAAGGCTTCAGTGGGATGCTACATTTCCAGAACAGCTTGTCGGTCTGAACACTCAGCTAGAAGCCCGTCCAGTTGTGCTAAACCACTCCAGTACTGTAGAAGAAGGGGGTAATAGCTTTATGAACGACCTACTAGGTAAATATTCAACGCTAACTAGGGCAATTAGGGTAGTAGCGTATTGTTTGCGAGTTCGATGCAATAAGGGCATGGTAAGAGGAGTCGCGGATGTTCTTTCACCAGAAGAGTTGGAAAGGTCACTGATACGTATCGTCAGCATTTTCCAGCGGGAGATGTTCGTGGAAGATGAGGAGAAGGATCACACGAGAGAATACAGAGCACTGAACCCATTTAGAGATGAAAACAACACATTGAGAGTTGGGGGAAGGCTATCCAATGCACATCTCTCTTATGATTGGAAGCACCCAATACTTCTGAAAACCAACCACAGGATCGCGACGCTTGTCATCAAGGACGCACACGAAAAAACGCTACAAGGATGAAATCAGAAAGTGATTGCATACATACGCCAACGCTTTTGGATATTTAACCTGCATTCACGAATGCACCATTTGTTTCAAGTTTAGAGCAAGGCCATTGGCGCAGTTAATGGGAAACCTTCCCACCGCAAGGACGCAGATTTCCAGGCACTTCACACACGCCGGAGTGGATTACTCTGGCCCAATTGACGTGAAGACCTGGAAGGGACGAAACGCGAAGGTCCTAAAAGGTTACTTCGCCATATTTGTGTGCATGGCAACGAAGGCTGTACACATCAAACTTGTCAGTGACATGACAACACAGGTGTTCTTGGCAACTTTTCGGCGATTTATTGCTCGGATGGGGTTATGCCGGGAGCTGTTAAGCGACTGCGGCGAAATTTCGTCGGATGAGATTTAGAATTACAGCTGCAGTTAAGATAGGCGAAAGCGGATTGGAAGACGATAGCAGAGTCGCTGGCCAACGAAGGAACGAGATGGAGGTTCATTCCACCGGCTTCCCCGAACTTTGGTGGCTTATGGGAAGCTGGTGTGAAGTCAGTAAAGTTTCATCTGAAACGCGTGGCCGGAAACCAGTGCCTGACATTCGAGGAGCTCACCACCCTTCTTACCCAAAGAAAAGCGTGCTTGAACTCCAGACCGCTGTGTCCTCAGCTTTCTAGTAGGCGAGCCGTTAGTAGTTCCACCACAGCCAGAATATGTCTTGGAGAAAATTACCCACCTGGACCGGTGGAAACGTGTCCAGTCATTCTGGAAATAGTGGAGTAACGAGTATTTGTCCAGACTCCAACAGCGCCCGAAGTGGACTAAGGTCACTCCCACGACAATGAACATAGGGGACCTAGTTCTGATAACGGACGAAAGATTGCCACCACTAAATGGAGTTTACCACGGGTTACCATTTTACACCCAGGACCGGACAATTTGGTTCGTGTATAGTTCGTATAGCACAACACTAAAACGTCCAATATCGAAGCTTTGTCCCCTACCTTGCAATAAAACAATGGACTCGACGCAGATCTATACTACAGGTACTAAAACTACCAACATCAACACTACAAAAAAACAACTAAAACTACCAACATCAACATTTTTATTGCAAAAAATTACAAAACTTCAATTCAAATATAACAAACAAATCACCACAACACAAACACGTATTTTTTCCACAATACAACACGCTAGATTAACTTCATTCAACACAACACAACACTTTAAAGATAGTTCATTTCACAACACAACACAACATTTTAGATATATTTCATTTTAATTCAACACTACACAACACAAACAGTTCATTCAACACAACATCACAATAGTCCACTAATTCACCAGTTAACCACTTCAACAATAATCTTTAGTCATATCAATAGTAAAAAACCATATCACCGAACGCAACCGGTATTCCGCAAGTCTACCATCGTTTAACACACATGCAACACAATGCAATATATTTGTTCTTTTCATTTTTCATTATTAATATATATATAATAATATATCATAATTAATATATATACATATCAAGAGTAATATCGAAATGTGTATTTGTTATATACAAAAATTGTCAATAATATACAAAAATAACAAAGAAAGTAAAACGAGCACAGTTTATAACGTTCAAAAGGAAAGAAGTGGTTTTTATTTGAGGAGTTTTTTACTGGCACATTTTATACAGACAGTATTGTGCGGTTTTGTTACATATATATCTAGAGTGGTCGAATTACCGCGAACAGTGGGCAGTAAAAGACTTTCTCTCCTTGGCTCTGCTATAAACTCTGAAAACGGCACCTGCGTAGAAATCAAGCGAAAAACAACTTTTGCCAATCGCTGTTTTTTGGGCTAATAACGCCATTCGACAATAAACCCCCTCTCAAACAACTAAAGAGACTCTGTATAAGACTCTGATCACCACAGTCCTGCTTTACGATGCTGAAACATGGACTTAATTGAAAGCGGATGAAGATATCCTCAGTCACTACGAGGCAAAAATCGGTCCCTTTTACGTTGACGAGTTTTGGAGGAGAAGATTTGATCACGAATTAAACGAGCTGTAGAGCGATATCGACCTAGTCAAGGAACTCTGTATAGGACGCTTGTGATTGCTAGGACATATAGAGCAACGCTCCGGCCCGCAAAGTCTTCGAATCTAATCCGGAAAGACGACGCAGTAGACGGAATCCTTGCTGTAGGTGGCGCGCTAGTTCCAAACCTGATGTTTTAAGCCACGGCATCATGTTTGCTTTTGTTTGATTATAGTTTTGCCTAACTTTCTCTAATGTTTTGGCCACTTCATAAACTACATTCTTCTTCTTCCGTTTTCAGTGAGGTTATGATCCGAAAATAAGGGATCACAACCCTCCCACTTCACCGCATTTCTACTGATCCGCCTGCGGGGTTCGCATTTGACCTCTGAAAATATCGGCAGGCCTCCCAATTTTGGATCACTCGGTTACTGAGGCCAATGAAATGCCGATGTCTTCGCGTTTGTCTGATCCAGGCGTTTATAGGCCTGGCTTTCCTACATCGTGATGTCTTTGGAACGTGCATTGGTATGTCTTTTTTCATAGGGTTCAAATGATCTCTTCTTGGAACGTGGCAATAACAGCTGAGCCGGTCGCGCTTTATCTTTTGTACGATGGTTTCCTTGACGTGAAAGCTTCCACGGATCTTGGAACTTCTTATTCGATCAACCCCTATCACACCTGCCGTCATGCAAAGCATCTTCATCCCAGCTGCCGTTAATTTACTCTTATACTTTTTGTACATCGTCCAACATTATGAACTGTATGTGAGTGGTGGACGCACAACTGTACCTTCGGGTCCATCACTTTACCTTCAAGCAAATAATCAAGGAATGTAATAAAGGGTAAAGGACTTAAAACGCTTCCCTGTTACACCCCGACTTTGATTAGGAACTCTTCGGTTACTCCAGTGGGGCATCTTGCTCTTGTCTTGCTCCTTCGTACATGTACATGTATGTGATCATCCGTACATAGATTTCTGGAGTCCATCGATGTCTTAGCACCACCCATATCAGATCTCGTGGTTGTCTGTCGAATGCCTTTTCAACGTCAACCAATACAATATGTAAATTCTTTAAGGAATCACGATGTTTTTCCATTATGATCCTTATACTTTGGATTGCATCTGTGGTTGATTTACCCGCGACAAACCCGCATTGATCACCAGATAGCCGTATTATTTTTCGCAGTCGGCCACCCAATACCCGCTCAAAGATCTTCATGGTGTGTGACATCAACTTAATTGATCGGTAGTTATCACAGTTTCGCGTATCACCCTTCCCTTTGTATACAGGGAGAATGTAACTTTCCCTCCATTGATGGTGCATTGGATCACCTCTCACAAATTTGGAGATAAGAATTCTGAGCCATCTGAACCCGATGTCTCCCATCTTTTTCCAAAACTCAGAGGGCATCTGGTCTGGCCTAACCGCTTTTCGCTTTTTGAAGTATTTGACCGCCCGCTTACTTCTTCGACTGTAATGTCGGGTATTTCTTCCGAGTAAGGTATGCCTCTTGGAAAGTATAGCCGGGGAAACTGTTCGTTCAAAAGTTCTTTACAATACTGCCGCCTCCTCTGCAGAATTTTGTCGTCATCCACAAGAAGCTGGCCATGAGCATTGTTAATGAACTTTGGCGAGCGAATCTCTCCTGAGCATTCCTCAGGCCCTCTCTTCTTGAAGCTGGGCGTACGTCTTCTTCGCCTTTTTCTTGCAACATCTGTATTCCATTTCGAGGCGAGCTTTCTCGTCCCTATTATTAGAGGGGCACTTTGACCAAGCTTTTTTTTTTCCCCCGAGGGTAGGTGAAAAATCTTCCATAGACACTATGAGAATAGCAAGCGCGTGCTCATAGTAGTATCAGATTCTTACTGACTAAAAAAACACCACTCTTCGATATGAATTTGTTAGATATCGCAACTAAGTATAAACTTATCAAGCAATTTTTCTATCACGAAATAAAAACGTTTGGCAGGTTACTTTCCACTGAAGGATCCTGCATATTCCGCAATCTAGACGCGGTTAATCATTATCTCGCCAAGTCGAAAGGTGTCATTCCCAGGTATTTGGCCTCGTTTGCAAAAGGTATTCGGGCCGAGTTTAGGAAAATTGGCAAGTTATTAGTTTTCTTGTAAGTGAAATTCACGTGAACAGATTTAGATTCATTGAGGGCGATCCGCCAGTCCCTCGTCCATTCATTTACATTATTCAGTGCGTTTTGCAGTTTTGCAGTCGTTTCTTCGATTGTTTTACCTACTGCTAGGATAGCGGTGTCATCGGCAAACGTAGCAAGGATAGTGCCATCTTCGTTCGGTGTATCAAGAGTATATAGCAAATAGAGAAGCGGCCCAAGAACGCTTCCTTGCGGTACGCCGGCCGAAATTTCTTTGAGCTCGGAGTATTCGACTCCATGTCTAACACGAAAGATTCTATTCCCGAGATATGATTCTAGAATATCGAATAAGCATACAGGGAGAACTTGTCGTAGTTTGAATTTCAAGCCATCATGCCACACCTTATCAAAGGCTTGCGAGACGTCAAGAAATACGCTTGAGCAAATCTTTTTTTCTTCAAATGCTTTCTCGATTACGTCAGTAATTATATGCACCTGGTCAATAGTCGAATGCTTGCTTCTGAACCCAAACTGGTGGTCAGGGATAAGATTATTTTCTTCTATAACCGGTTGGAGACGCCTTAATAATATCCTCTCGAAAATTTTGGATATGACTGGAAGAAGCGAAATTGGTCTACACGATTTTACCTCATTTCGCGGTTTTCCTGGTGTTCGAGTTGATGTGGTAATACCACAAAGTGTGTCACTGTTGAAGTGTAAAGTAATTTCTATGTTTTTGAATTGTATAAAATAATTTACTAACACATACACACACTTGTAAATTGACATATAAAATGTTACATTTATATAAAAGGTTAATCAAGAGAGCAAAATACACAATAGATTTTAGAACGTCACAACACAGACGGTAATCTTTTATTCCGTAGAATTCTTTCGTTTTACAGTGAACATTAAATTACAGTGGTCGAATATGGCGTTGATCATTTTGGTCCAATCGAGCCGTAAATTACATTACAAACAATAAAAACAAAAAGTAAACAATAGTGTGTGGTGCAATAAAAGTGTGGTACACTCGTCAAAAAAAAAAAATTACAAATTTTGAATTAGAATTAAATTCATACGCGGTGTATTTTTTAAACATTATTTTTTTTTTTGTTTTTACAAACGTGTGTGTTACAAACAGCATATGTCCAACACATAATTAATTTAAAAAAAATAAATAAAAATTAATAATTTTACAAATACATTTTTCCCGCGTCGTGAAAATACATTTCGTCGGAAGCAATTTTCATCGGGAAGTGCAGCAAGCAGGAAACAGCGAAGGAAGCCAGAGGAGCACCCAGTCCATCCATTATCACCTTGAGAAACGTCAACGTTCCGAACACAAGTAAGTCCAGTAGTTTTAGCATCTGTTTATACCCTGCAAACATATATACATATATATAAAATAAAACAATGGCGTGTGGGAATCTACAACTAAGCTTACTTGCGCGTTTTAAGCAAGACTTCGACAATTTCGGCAAGGCTGATGCTAGCAGGTTGAAGAAAATTAATTATCTGCAAACGCGTTTGGATATGATCGAGAGGTCCATGCAACTGGCTGAGAAATACAATGAGGAGATTGTAGGCGCCGGAAAAATTGAGGAGGGTGTTGATAGGAAGGCATTAGCGCAGGCATATGACGACATTTTGGAGATTTACGTCGACTACAGGACAGCCGTGATGGATGCAATCGACAAATTGAGGCCCAAGGAAGCTCCTAAAGTAGCGAAAGGATCGACGTCTTCTTCATCGGCGGCACAGCCGGAAAGTCATAGGCAGGACGCTGTCAGGCTCCCAAAAATCAATTTGCCCATTTTTTCCGGCGGTTACGAAATATGGAGGTCATTTCATGACATGTTCCTCAGCCTCGTGCACACCAACAGTGGCCTCTCCGAAGTACAGAAGTTGCACTACCTCAAGTCCAGCATTGAGGGTGAAGCGGAAAGGTTACTGCAGCACTTAGCCATCGACAAGGCTAATTACCAGAAGGCTTGGGAAATACTGGTGGAGCGCTACGACCATAAGAGGGTGTTAGTCAACACGCAGCTTAACTTGTTCTTCGGTCAGCCCCCATTCAACACCGAGTCAGCAGCAAACATCAAGCGCATCCTGGATACATCGCAGGAAATTTTCCACTCGCTAGCCAATTTAGGGGTTCCGGTTGATCAGTGGGACACGATTATGATTTTCGTGATGCTGCAGAAAATCGCGAAGGTCACTCAGCAGCTGTGGGAAGAAAAACTAGGCAGTAAGAAGGAGTTACCAAAGCTGGAAGAGTTTTTTGAGTTCCTACGAACGCGGTTTAGGGCTTTAGAAGCGGTCGAGCAGCAGACAACTCCCGCAAGTTCTAGCAAAGGAAAGGTAACTCAAGTCTTCCACGCCAGAGATGTGCCGAGTCGAGATGTGAGCTGTCGAGTGTGTCATAAGGGTCAACACGCGTTACGGGATTGCAAAAGGTTTTTGCAAATGGATGTTGGCCAACGGAGACACACCGTCTATGATGTGAAGGTCTGTGAGAATTGTCTTGCATACAGCCACTTCAAGCAGAGGTGCCCCAGTCCAAAGTGTTGCTATTACTGCAAACAGCGCCACCACTCATTGCTGCATGACAATTCCCACAACCCGTACCAACACCATTCCGTAACACCAGCGCCACACACCACACCAACACAACCCAACACCGTTCAACGAAGTTCGACCCAATTCGCCAACACTCATCCACACACACACAGCCACACATACCAGGTTCGACCGTTAACCCCACTGCTGCAGAGTTCCAACCATCGCAGAGCTCACACTCATCCGCAAATCATCCTAACGTCAACACATTCCACGTCCATACAGATGCCAAAGTCTTGCTGGCCACAGCCTTAGTGAGAGTAGGGTCGACAGGTGGAGGTTCTTTAACCTTACGGGCCTTGATCGATCCTGGATCAGAGGCATCCTTTATCACGGAGACAGCGGTGCAGAGGCTGTGTTTAAAGGCCAAGAGGACGTTCGTCGAAGTTAATGGGTTGGGGAGGGTCAGCAGTGGAGCTACACAAAAGATCGTCGATCTGGAGATCCGATCTTTGACCTCCAATTTCGCAGGTCAAATGCGAGCCCTCGTTTTTAAATTCCTGACTGGGCTTCTTCCGGCCCACAAAATTAACGTCGACAAATGGCCTTACCTTAACGGGTTGCAGCTGGCTGATCCAACGTTCCATCTACCGGCGAAGGTAGACCTGCTCCTTGGTAGCGACGTCTATCCTGACATCATGCTGGGAGACGTGGTGAGAGGATCTGAGTGCTTAGGACCAATAGCACAAAAGACACGATTAGGCTGGATCCTGTTAGGCAAGGTGCCGTTGGAAACACCGCGCAAGGTTCACAGCTTCGTCACCCAGCTGGATCTCGATGCGACTCTTCGGAGGTTCTGGGAGATAGAAGAGGAGCCCTACGAAAAAACAGAAGAAGAAGAGGACAAAATCTGTGAGGAACACTTCAACCAACATACGAAGCGCTTACCTGATGGCCGATACCAAGTCTGTCTGCCATTCAAAGGCGGAAAATATCCCAGTATGGGACCAACACGGGAAGGTGCGGTCAGACGGTTCATGCAGGTGGAGAAGCGGCTTCAAAACAACCCAACCCAACACAAAGAGTACTCAAAATGCATGTCAGAGTATCTCCAACTAGGACATATGACTGAAATGGAGCAGTCACATGAAATCCTTCGAACTCCATACCATTTTTTTATTCCCCATCACGCCGTCATCAAGGAATCCAGTACCACCACGAAGTTGCGAGTCGTTTTCGACGCAACGTGCAAACCCCTTTTTGGCTCTTCCTTGAATGACATGTTGATGGTGGGCCCTAAGGTACAGACCAACGTAATTGACATCATATTAAGGTGGCGTAAATATAAGTTTTCCTTTACTGGTGATGTGGAAAAGATGTACCGTCAAATCCGAGTCGGCGTCCCTGATGCGAACTACCAGCTGATCTTCTGGAGAGATCATCCCAGCCAGGAGTTGAAGACTTATCGACTGGAAACGGTAACATTTGGGACAGCATCAGCACCGTTCCCGGCCATCAGGGTCCTACAGAAGCTGGCAGTCGACGAGGCATCCAAATTTCCACTCGCCACAGCCATCATCAAAGAGGAAACTTATGTCGACGATGTCATTACGGGGGGAGACACTGTACAGGAAGCCCAACACAAACTAAAAGCTGTAAGCGATCTCCTGGCCACAGCTGGTTTCCATCTCCGAAAGTTCGTGAGTAACTCGGAGGAGGTTTTGCAACACATTCCGCCTGAGCATCGGGAACTCAATTTCTCCATTCCATTTGAAGACAAGAGCAGCATCAAAACCTTAGGGATAAAGTGGCAACCAAACGCAGATGTCTTCTCGTTCCAGGTAACAGGTTTCTGTGACGATAATGTTACAAAGCGGTCCATCTTGTCTTCCATCTCTAAGTTGTTTGATCCAATGGGCTGGATTTCACCATGTACGATCAAGGCGAAGATCCTCATGCAGCAACTATGGGGGAGAGGTCTAGATTGGGATAAACCAATACCGTCAGATCTGCAGCAGGAATGGATCGCGTTTCGTGACGACTTGCCATCACTGGGAAAGCTGGAGATTCCTCGGTGGATAAACACCAACAAACACACCAGGAAGGTTGAAATCCACGGGTTCAGCGATGCATCCGAGAAGGCGTACGCAGCAGCGGTCTATTTGCGTGTCCAAGACCAAGACGAACAGGTGCACATGAACTTGCTGATGTCCAAGACTAAGGTAGCCCCGTTGGATACCATCACTTTGCCTCGTCTGGAACTATGCGGAGCAGTTCTACTGGCGAAGCTGCTACACGAGACAACCCAGGTGCTGAAGTTGGAAGCTGTTGATGTTTGGGCGTGGTCTAGATTGGGATAAACCAATACCGTCAGATCTGCAGCAGGAATGGATCGCGTTTCGTGACGACTTGCCATCACTGGGAAAGCTGGAGATTCCTCGGTGGATAAACACCAACAAACACACCAGGAAGGTTGAAATCCACGGGTTCAGCGATGCATCCGAGAAGGCGTACGCAGCAGCGGTCTATTTGCGTGTCCAAGACCAAGACGAACAGGTGCACATGAACTTGCTGATGTCCAAGACTAAGGTAGCCCCGTTGGATACCATCACTTTGCCTCGTCTGGAACTATGCGGAGCAGTTCTACTGGCGAAGCTGCTACACGAGACAACACAGGTGCTGAAGTTGGAAGCTGTTGATGTTTGGGCGTGGACCGATTCCGTAATCACGCTCTGCTGGATAAAGGCACCACCGTCCAAATGGAAGACGTTCATCGGCAACCGAGTGTCACAGGTGCAAAAACTGACTGGCAGTGCCTTGTGGAAGCACATTCCATCAGAGTTAAACCCAGCGGATTTAGCATCTCGAGGTCTCCTCCCATCCAAAATCATCCAGAACGAGTTGTGGTGGCAAGGTCCACCGTTTTTAAGGCATCAATGGGATGCGCCATTCCCCGAACAACCGCCATGTCTGGAAACTCAGCAGGAAGCACGTGCAGTTAAGGTGCATTGCGCCACGCTACGAGAAAAGGGTAATAGTCTGGTAAACGAACTCTTGGTCAAGTGTCCCACCTTATCCAGAGCAGTAAGATTAGTCGCCTATTGCTTACGTTTTCGACGCAACACAGGAGTACTTAGGGGGGTATCAGGGGTTCTGTCACCAGAAGAACTGGAGGAAGCGCTCACACGCATTGTGAGCATTGTTCAGCAGGAGATGTTTGCGGAAGACGGAGAAAACAACACCAAAGGATACAACACTCTCAACCCATTTCGCGATGAGAAAAACATATTGCGAGTGGGGGGAAGGTTGGCCAATGCACAGTTGCCTTTCAATAAAAAACATCCCGTATTGCTGAAATACAATCACCGGTTTTCAACGCTAGTGATACACGACGCTCATCAAAAAACGTTACACGGAGGGAACCAAAAGGTAATTACCTTTATACGTCAACGATATTGGATGTTTAATTTGAAGAATGCTGTAAAGAAGGCAATACATGGCTGTACCATTTGCTACAGGTTCAGGGCAAAACCGTTGCAGCAATTAATGGGCAACCTCCCCACCGCAAGAACAAGTATTTCTAGGCCTTTCACATTTGCCGGAGTGGACTACGCCGGCCCCATCGATGTCAAGACCTGGAAAGGGCGCAACGCGAAAATCCTCAAAGGATACTTCGCGATATTTATATGTATGGCGACAAAGGCAGTCCACATTGAACTGGTTGGTGACATGACCACCCACGCATTTTTGGCGGCGTTTCGTCGATTCGTGGCGCGAAGGGGACTATGCAGAGAACTCTTCAGTGACTGTGGGAGAAATTTTGTCGGAGGAGATGGCGAGTTACAGCGACAACTGAGAGAGGCAAAGGTCGATTGGAAGAATGTAGCAGAGCTGTTGGCCAACGAAGGAACTAGATGGAGGTTCATTCCACCGGCTTCCCCTCACTTTGGTGGATTATGGGAAGCGGGAGTGAAGTCAGTGAAGTACCATCTCAAACGTGTGGCCGGAAACCAGTGTCTGACTTTCGAGGAGCTCTACGCCCTTCTTACACAAATGGAAGCGTGCCTGAACTCAAGGCCCTTGTGTCCCCAATCAGACGATGTCAACGACCTCGAAATCATCACGCCTGGACATTTGCTCGCTCCACCTCAGCCAGAGTACCAACTCGACAAAATTTCCCACATCGACCGTTGGAAGAGAGTTCAAACGCTTCACCAGTCTTTTTGGAAACAGTGGAGCAATGAATATCTGGCCAAGCTGCAACAACGTCCGAAGTGGATGAAAGCTGCTCAGACAACAGTGCAGGAAGGTGATCTCGTCCTCATCAAGGACGAACGGCTACCACCACTAAAATGGAGCCTAGCACGCGTCACCGACCTACACCCCGGATCGGACGATTTAGTGCGCGTGGTAACGCTCAAAACGAACAACACCATCTTAAAAAGGCCAATCTCCAAAATCTGTCCTCTACCCAGCAACCGAACGCTAGATACGGCACCAACTTAAAATGCAGACATTTGCCAACCATACGAAAACACACAACAAATTCAGAATGAAACAATTACATCTATTCGCCCAACTAATCAAACAACACAGCATGTTCTACAAAAATATTTATTTCATACATAATACAACACAACACAAACACTTAGTAAAATTCAACACAACACTTACTTTCATTTACAATACAACATTTTAATACAAACTCAATTCAACTCAACACAACACAACACAACACTCTCAAGTAATTTCAATCCTTATTTAACTCAACACAACACAACACTTTAAATTAATTTCGCCTTTTATCAACATTACACAACACAACACTTTAAACCAACTTCATTTTAAATCAACATTACACAACACGACATTGTAAATAAATATCCTAAAAATTCTTCACAACACAACACCATAACAGTCCACTAATTCACCATTTTAAACACTCAAAACAATAGCCAATGCACACGAAACCTCACTTTTACATCACATATACACTTCATCAATAGTCCATATAATTTAAACGCTATAAAAACTCACAGATAATGCACAAAATATCCTATCACGGAACTCAATCGGTATTACGAAACTCGCGCGCGTCGATCCACCCTATACCACATACACACATGCACACACCGACCGCGAAAACCATACACACGCCGCGAAAAAACCAATGAAATCAATAAACACACACACGCCGCGGAAAAACACTCAAACAAATAAAGTCATAATAAATAAACTTATAATATGAATCTAAAAACACTTACCTGCATACAGAGTTCCATCGGCGACAGCAAACACAGCAAATAAAAAAAAAAAAACACCACCGAACAACAAACGAGGAAGTTAAACTTCACACCTCCATGAATGAATGGATCACGATGCGCACTGATTACTGAAATTGGAGTAACCGCGAAGAAGAGCATCGATACATTACTCACCAGTAGCACGACAGGGACAGTGATATTTGTCTCTGTTTTGTGTCGTCCATTTGTTTACGTTGTCCTCAATAGAATTTCCATGTTCCATTTTTTATATGTTCACTAATGATATATATCTTTACATGTGAGACGAAGTGAGACATGAAATTTATCACCAGGATCGATATGAGGCAGCATATGGAATTCCGTGTAGGAGCTTACGCTTACGTTCGAGTCATCGAGGAAGCAGTACGGCGAAGCGAGATTTCATCCTGTGACGTACTAGTCGGCGTTAAAAGGCTGAGAACTTCGTTCACCGGGGGCGGAGAATGTTCGAGTTGATGTGGTAATACCACAAAGTGTGTCACTGTTGAAGTGTAAAGTAATTTCTATGTTTTTGAATTGTATAAAATAATTTACCAACACATACACACACTTGTAAATTGACATATAAAATGTTACATTTATATAAAAGGTTAATCAAGAGAGCAAAATACACAATAGATTTTATAACGTCACAACACACACGGTAATCTTTTATTCCGTAGAATTCTTTCGTTTTACAGTGAACATTAAATTACAGTGGTCGAATACGGCGTTGAACACCTGGTTTTAAAACCATTATGACTTCCGCAAATTTCCATTGGCTCGGCACGTGTTTTAATCTAAGTGCAGCATTTACAATATGGAGAAGCTTAATCAATGCTTTGCTAGGTAAAACTTTGAGAATTTCTCCGGTAATCAAATCATAACCAGGAGATTTCTTAGGTTTTAAATTCTCGATCTCATGTTTGAGTTCCCTTATCGTTGCACTTGTGAGCGTCAAATCGTCAGATGGTAAATCCGGCCTATTGCGGCTATCGTAAACCACTTGACCATCGTACGGTTTAAATGTTTCTTCCAGGTGGGCCGCAAAGACGTCCGCTTTTTCTTTATCTTCCCTCGCCCATTCATTTTGATTTAATTTGATTGGTGGCGCAGGAACTTTGGGCCTTTTGGTGCCTTTTATGGCTTTCCAAAGTGAATAATTGGAAACTTTTTTCGCTGTTAAACTATCAAGGTAAGAGGCTATTGCACGATTCTTAAAATCCTTAATAGTCTTCTTCAACAGATTGCACAGACGATTCAAGTGTGCTTTATGTTGCGGAGCACGACTCTGCTACCATTTTTTACGCGCTTTTCTTTTTTCCTTGACCAATTCTTTTATTTCCGGAGGATATCGCAAACCGTATCTGTCCGGCGTTTTCCTTGGATTAGGAGTATTATTCTAAGAGGCGAGCTGTACGATCTCAGCGAAGCGATCAACTTCAACCTCAAGTTCATAGGGTGTCGTAAGTGGAACGCTCAGTTCAACATTATATTCAATTTCGTTCCTAAAGCCTTCCCAGTTAGTTGTTCGACCAGTTAATCTCGCTGGCTCTAGGTTATAGACTAGTTTTTCGCTGATTGTTAAAATAACCGGGGAATGATCAGACGACAGATCAAAGCAGTCTTCGACTTTTATGTGGTTGGTAGATATTCCTTTCACAACGAAAAAATCTATCAGGTCAGGTATTTTCGAAGTATCAGTTGGCCAGTAAGTTGGTTTACTCGTCGAATGGAAATCACAACTGTACTCCATACCTGGCCCATAGAGCATTCTACCTTTTTTCGAGCTGTATCTTGAGCCCCAGAACGTATGTTTCGCATTAAAGTCGCCGCCGATGATAAAATTAGGTTTCAGCGATTCAAACAAGTTAGTAAAATCTGTTTTTTCAAGCGCGGAACGCGGTGGACAGTAGATAGATGAGATTTTAAGAGTACGCTGATTATTTTTAACTCGAACCGTGCACAGTTGCAAAGTTTCAATTTCTATCTTTAGGTCTTCGGATTGTTCGATGCCTTTTATTTTTAAATGCGATTCCTTTTTTACGTGGGTTTCAGAAGTCAAACAAATATCAAATATCAAATCGTCGAGTTTTTGCAAAAGTCCGTTTGCATTCCAAGTACATATTTTTAACATTCGTTTGTCATTCATATTCTAGTGTAAGTACGCGTTTTCTGAGAATTATTTTCCAGCTTAACCAACCTATCGAGAATAATTTTATTTATTTTGCTTTGTTCTTCAAATTTCTCGAGAATAGCCGACAAAACATGAGAGACAGGGTCCGTCGAAATTTCAAGGTTTTTTGGTTTTTCGGATGCCACGGCCTCAGCGTAAGTCTGCACTCCTGCTGTCCGAGGGTTATTACCTGGCGGCTTTTTCGACGTTAACTTTTCAGTGCCGATTCTTTTAAGAACAGAGGTCGGGGACTTATCTGTTGTCACTTTTTCCCTCACATTTTTGCGCTCTGAACCCGGTAGTTTTAGTTTGCCAACTTTCCCCTGTGCATTCTTACGCTTTGGCTTAGTTTGCAGTTTAGATTTTGCAAGGGGCTTAAGGAGCATATCTCTCCGTTTTTGCAACTCCTTAGCTACTTCACAGCCTCTATAATTTGCCGGGTGCTTTCCCTTACAGTTAGCACATCTTGCAGAGGTTTGTTTATTTACTCCACAGACTTGGAGAGAGGTGATTTCCGGCGCATTTCACACATCGCGGTTCTTTTTCGCAGTACATTTGCGTATGGTTAAATCCTTGGCAACGTTTGCACTGCGGAATCATTCTTAAATTTCTACGCATGGGCTCGATTTTGACCACGATATTTAGTATGGCTCTAATTCGGTAGATATCGTCGATATTATCCGATTTATCGAAGGTAAGCGTAAAAAGCGGAAGTCCACGCCTTACCAAGACGTCTTTATCTATTTCCGTTTGTTGCTTCTCCTCCTTGATGATATTAACGGCATCAAGAATTTTAAAGCCTTTGGCTTGAAGGTCAGACATAATCTCTTCTTTGGTGCATGAGGGGTGGAGTCCCCTTGCAACGACACGATGTGGCCTTTCTGACTTAATTTCGAAAGTATACCACTGATTTTTTTCGGTATTTAGCTTTTGGGATACAGCTCGGTAGTCATTGTAGTCATCGACGTTGACTTTCCACGCATTATCCCTCAAAGACGTAACCTTATACTTTGATGTTATTATTCCTTTAAGGAGGCTTTGCAGCTTATTGTATTCCGTTATCCCGACGATGTTTATTGGTGGGGGTGGACGAAATTGCGCTCGAAGTTGCTTTTCTTGCGGTTCTTTGTGATTTTCTTCTTTCACGGGCTCGACTTCGGGCGATGAACCGGCTCTCCGTTTCTTACTACGTCTTTTTTTTGGGACCCGATACGTTTCGCGTGCTAGCTCTTCTTCGTCTGTGTGATATTCCAGACTAGCTAAGCGTGGTGGAGTACATTCGCGTTCTCTCTCGAAATGCGTGTTCTTTAGGACCTTATTTTCATCTTTTTATAAGTCTATCTCTTTCTTAAGATCTTGATAGAGTAGATCCATTTCGTTAAGCTTGATTCGGAGTATTTTATTTTCTTCCTCAAGACTTTTATATTTCGCTGAGCCCTGTAAATTACGCGCTGGCGCTTCCGGTGGACTTTTTTTCCCGGAGTTATTCGATCTTGGTGGAGGAGATCGACATACCCTTACACTTTTTAAGAAGGGATTTATTAGTTGCAATAACTGGCTAACCCCAGAATCCGTAGAACCGACCTCCGAAGAGGGTGGATTTTCCAGTGAACCTGGGCTGCCACCTGGGGTAATTAATCGTTTTGTTTTGTTCATTGCATTTTGTGTATACACTACGCTCGGTATACGGAGGGTGGATTTTAGTCGCCTCTTACGGCAGGCATGCCTACCTCGGGCATATTCTAACCCCTACCCGAAGGGGGGACCAAGCTTTGAAAGCCGCTTTCTTCTCAGTTATCACCTTCTTAGCTCCATCACTTCATCACCATGTTTCTTTGGCGTGTTGATGGTGGCCTTTTGAAGCTCCTAGTAGTTATTTGGCGTTCTTTTAGCAAGTTCGCTGTAGAGAATCCCACACATTTTGAGATTTGCATTCTGCACTATTCATCCTCAGCTCCGTTGTTGGTGTGAGAGAGGTAATTTTTCATCACGAAAACAAAAGCCTCGCATTTTTCTTTGTCCAGATTATACCACTTGATTTTCTCAGAGACCCTTGTTTGTTTGCTTTTTTTTTTGTATCTTCATAAAAGTTTATGTTAGCAGGAGGTTCATGTAAACTACATGAACTACATTATCGTCTACTTAGGTGGCGCTACCCAAATTTAATGACCATATGTGTGAGTTGGAACACACACTGGGTTAAAAACCGATAGCTTAGCTTGAGCACTAAATTCGGCCTTCCTTACAAGCTCTCTCAAAATTGATCCAGCCTGACCAATCCTACAGGATAACTTGGCATTGCTCTTCCCATAACTCGTAAATAAGACCCGGAGGTACTTAAACTTATCCACCTGCTTCAGTGGGACTCCACTAACATGCAGAGTGCACTGAATGTTTTTTTTTGGAAACGACCACTACTTCCGATTTGTTCACGTTGATCTTCATTCCAGTATCATCACAAACGGCTCCAAACATTTCGAGTGCGCGGTGAAGTTCAGTTTGAGAGGATCCAAGGATAACCAGTTCATCCAAAAAGAGCAAATGACTAATCCTTAGGTCTCCAACTTTGAAACATTCCAATGAAGAGGAGAGGTAACAAAACGCACCCTTACACACCCTTAGCGGAGTCCAACGCCCGCAGTGAAAGGTATTGATTTAACACCGTTTATCCGAACACAGCTTCCACAGTTTGTATATAAACTAAATCGCCCTAAACTGGGAACCATCAATCCCATACTCCTGCAGAACACTCCAGAGTATGCCTCGAGGAACCCTATCATATGCTTTCTCCAACTCCACAAAACAAGTCTCGACAGGTTTGGCATGCTCCCAGGCCTTCTCAAGAACCCTTCTGAGAGTGAATAACTGATCGGTTGTGCTTCTACCGGGACGAAAACCACACTGTCCATTCCCCAAACTTTTCTCAACCACAGCTCTCGAACACGTTTCTAGCACCGTGCCATCGGGTTGGTGACTCACCGATAGGAATAGAAATAGATGGTTGGACCAAATCCGACATCTCTCCTGGAGCCGTCTAGGGATTCCCCCTGATGAGTTGGACTCAATGGCGGAGGATCGAGAAGGATGGAGAGTTCACCTGAGCATCCTACCCCCGCGATCCTCATAAAGGATTAGCGGGCCATTTGAAAATGTATGCACATATGTATGTAAAAAAAAAGACTGAACCAAATATGCCTTTATAAAAAGTTTTTACAAACATTTTTTTTTTGGCCTGTGTTATTTGTTTTTTAAATAATATATTTTTTTTGTCCTCTGCGAAGCGAAGGTTCACTGTCAGTTGGCCGATTGGATGATACTACATCGACATCGATGACCTACAACTGGATAGGATGACTGGAAATAGTTCTGCTCTTGTATTTCTGTAATTTATATGTAATAATCCGGGACAGACGTTGTCCTGTCACAGACCACCTTCTATGGAGACTACCTTTTATGTTTTGGCGCTGTTGTCTGGTACGTTATGCATTTGTACGATAGAAAATAAATAAAAATCCGTTCGGGACAGTTCTATACATTTTTTATTTCAATTTTTATTCATATCATATTCAAGTGTAATTATTAAATTAAAAATCCTTAATTGATAATGGATAAAATTTAAATGTTATAAATGACGTAAATAAATACTGATTCGTAAGTTTAAACAATGTTGTTGTTTTAAATTATAGTCATGAATTTAAATTTAAACTAGTGCGATTTTTGACCAATATTTTTTGTCAATCCGTCTTTTGCCAATATGAATAGATTAGATGGTTTATCCACACGTGAGCATGCAACGTATAATTGGCCATGGGAGAAACATGGATTTTGTAAGTCCAGGCCCCAAATGGACATTGGGCAATTTTGGAAATGTCAAAAAAGACATTTGTATGCGCAAATTTCTGTCATTGCATGACACAAATCAATCGGCCATCATGTTTGCAAAAGCCATTTTGTATAGCTGACTTATTTCGGGTCAATTTTTTTTTTTTTGCAAGTGCAGTTGGATGTTTCCGAACATTTTCACAATGAATAAGTTCAACCTTCACATCAAAAATATTTTATTGAACAATTTAATACAAAATGCAAATAGCAACAATTATAAACGTTATTTACATGTAAAAAAAATTTCCAAGAAAAGAAAACATGTAATTTTAAGTATGCAAAATGCTTATATCCCGAAAATTCAGAAATTCAAAAACTATTTCGCTACAATTCTTCAACTTACGGAGGAGACTTCTTATAGTCACTTCAGGATGTATAAAAGTGTTTTGAATGTGAGTTATATTTCGTTTCCACTAGTTTATTTTAATTAAATATGTATTGCAGAAATTAAATTTATTCTTATTCTTCCTTTTATCGGCGAGGTTATGATCCGAAAACAAGGGATCACAACCCTCCCACTTCACCGCTTTTCTACTGATCCGCCTGTGGGGTTCGGTATTGCAGAAATTAAAAGAAGAATTAAACCTTTATGGACAAATAAATGTACAGGGCGTCCGGGTATGCATTTGGAAGAATGTTTATACATAACTCTATGGGCTGTAACAAACAAAAATTGTTACAGAGATATTGGTGACCGATTCAATAAATCCGGCAGCACCATATTTGCTATCTTAATGAAAACCTGTAAGGCGATTGTTCAGTTATAATCAAAATTTGTACAATGGCCTGCGTCTAATCAAGCGATTGACTCCATAGTCAATCAATTTATAATTGAACAAGCTTTTGGCATTTTTAAAGCGAAATTTAGAATTCTAGAATGTTTAAATATTTGTGTAGTGTTACACAACTTTATTATTTTCAAGGGAGAAATATAGCCAGAAAATATTCCGAAGTGTACGGATTCTGTATCACCACCAGACATAAATAACTTCACCAGCACTACAAGTTTGGCAGCAGGGCGTTCTAAAAGAGATCTTGTCGCAGGTTTGCTATACGCGTAGAAATGTGTATATTCAATAAATTATAATATTTACAAAGAACTGTTTATTAATACTTTTTCATTCTTTATTTAAGTAAAAAAAATAAAAATAAAATAGTGATTTCTATAACTCATTGCAAAACAAACAAAAAATAAATAATGGTAATAGAACGCTAGAAGTTACATGCAGGTACTTCAGAAATAGCTATTCGGACATGACGTTCTAATTAATTATTATACACGTCGGCCTGTAAAATCGATTGGAGTTCTTTTAGAATTGCAATTCTTTCATTTTCAAGTTTTAGCTTATCCCATTCAAGAGACACGTATTCTTCATGGCGTTTTGCCTCAACTTTTTCCTGTTCTTTCAAGTATTCCAAAACTTCATTCTTCTTCTCTTTGCGTCCTGAGCTTGTAGACTTTGCTGGCGTAGAAGTAGCAACATTTTCAACATTGTCTTCGAATAAATTAGCGACTAACATAGAATCTCCCAGATTTGAAGGTTGACGTGAAATAAGGCCCAACGAAATAAGGCCAAAAATGAAAAATTTGGCTTTATTTCTTTTTAAATCTAGAAATAACGCCAAATTCCGGATTTGGCTTTATTTCGCTTTAGAAAATGAAATAAGGCCAATTTGGCTTTATTTCGTTTTGCAGTTTCAAAAACTGGCGATGTTTTTTACTCCTATTCATCAATTACGGATCTTAAAGTTTATCATTACTAGGTAATTTGAAATAGAAACGACATTCTGGAGTACGTGAAAGTGAAACTATTCGGTGGAGGGAAAGAAGTCCCCGGGACTTAGTTCCCACCTAGTGGGAAATAAAACCACTTTCGTGAAGTGAACTTAGTTCCCATGTAAAGAGGGAAATAAATTCCGAAAACTCTGAGTGGTTTTATTTCCCTTTTAATGTGAAGTAAATTTTCACTGTCGACTAAGAACAAAGTAAAATTAAAGAGTCAAGTAGGTACTTTGCAATTTTTATTGAGAAAAGAGAAATTAACTTTTAACTGAGACAGAGTAATATATATATATATACCAAATTTAATTAACGAAATTTTTAAAATTTCGAATTAAAGATATATATCTAAATACATATAATATATGTTATGCGGTCAATAAATATAAAATAAACAGTGAAATATGTAGGGGGGCATGTTGCCCGTTTGGTATATGCAAAGCTTATATTCCTTGGGAAAAGACTTATAATTTACAACTCGCTGTTTTTACAAGTAAATCCCATAAACAGTGAAATATATATGTTCAAATTTGGCCTTATTTGCAAATCAAATTTAGCCTTATTTCGATTTGGAAATGGAAATAAAACCAATTTGGCCTTATTTCCATTTTCAAATCGATATTTTTTATTTAGTCTTATTTCGTTGGGCCCTATTTCACGTCACCGATTTGAAGGTGGTGCATTAACGAAGTGCCTTGTTCCATAAACTGTGTCAAATTCTTCAAAATATTCCCAATTTGATGCTCCTCTTCCGGACTTGTTGTTTCGTTTCTTGATGCGTTTATACGAAGTATACAAATTAGTATATTTTTTTATAATCTCATCGCAACTACATTGCGCGCCGAACACCACTTCACACAGATCTTTTTGATTTTTTTCCGTCTTGGAAAGAGTCTTCAAACTTCACTCTGACAGAAAGAAGTAACTAATTCTACCCCTGGTCCAGCGCTCAGTGATCCCGTCTTGAGGTTGGTTCGGGGTCCTACGGTTTAATATGCATTAAATACATATATTATAATTGAAAAAAAGAAAAAAACCTACCGCTCAAGTGACCGAGATCTAGAACGAGAACAAGACCGAGAAAACTCTTCGGATGAATCCGTATCCATTGCTTTTTTTTTTTTTGCAAAATTTTAAATGGTTGTTTGCTGTCTGCTCTGCTGCACCGCAAACGACACCCAAATGACATTTATGAACATCTGACTCAAACAGAACTGCGTTACCGAACACTGTGATAATGCAGCAGTACTCCGATAAGTTTTCGAACACACGACTTTGGCAACTTGCGTTATCGAATATGCTGTGAAAAAAATTTGATGCAGATGACGTTTCCGAAAATGGCCGTGATTTGTTTATGGTCATTGCAAATGCCAAACGAATCGGAATAGTCTCCGACGGTATCATTGGGATACGTGGCTACAGAACGATTTCTCCATTAAACTTTCTGTTCAAAATTTCCTGGGATACATTTAATAACGCACCGTGTACCGTTGCATAATCTTGGTGGCTTTAAATTACGAAACAGAATTATCGCCCAACTAATCTTCAATCGAATATTGTGTGGTGGCATTCCTGCCATATCTGGTGAATTTAAAAATTCAGTTGGATAATTTGCTGCTTCGTTTTCATCAACGACAGTATGGATTGATTTGAAAGGCATCAGTTCACCTGGCAACGACAGTTGTTGTTTATACCGCCATTTGTCTGAACAAAATAAAACTAAACTCACACGTTCTTTATGTTCGTATATCCGTGGAACACTTCAGAAAATGGTAGCATCAGGAAAACCTTTAAATCAGCACAGAAGATGAGACAATGTTTAAGGCCGGTATTCACCGAGCAATCTTAAACAAAGAGCTTCATAAATCTATTCACCAACCAATATTAGTGCAGATTTATTAGCGCTCATAAGACTTATGAGTTGTCTCAATCACTCTTAAGTTTTCGAAAATTTTCGAAATCAGCTGTGAACTGTTACTCAGACCAAACAAAGGACAGGCTGCATTGGCGTAATGCAAAAGAAGAAAGGCCGACGAATTTAATGCCTCCAGCATTTCCGTCAAAAGAACTGGCAACCAAATAAAAAATAAAATATGCCTTGATTAATTCTGACTAAAATCAGGAAAATACAATGTTTTCTTTTTCTTTGACATTTCTTACAGTTCGAAAGAGAGTTCGGAAACTCATTTTAGAACGCGTTTGGAAATCCGAAAATTAATTTTTCGCATATTCGAATTAGCATGGACACAAACCTATTAGTGCTTGGTGAATACTCAGCAAACATTTAAAACTAAGAGCTTCATAAAATTAAAATCGATTTAAGAGCGCTTGATAATTACCGGCATAAGTGTGGTATTTTCTCTAGATGCGTAATACAGATGTCAATTGATTTGTTTCCACCGCCATTTCTTGAAAGCTTACACAACTTTAATCATGCTACTTAAACAAAATGAGTTATAACCAATTTTTCCTATAAAAAATCCCTGAAAACGCATTAAAAAATATTGAAGGGTGGGGGTTTAACGAAGTTAAAATTTGTGGTTGTATGTATTTTTGGATGATAAATCTGAAAAAAAATAAAAAAAAGGTTCGTTGAAAAAAAAGAAGTTAGACAGCGCCACCTATCGGGTCCAGAACTATACTATCTTTCAAGCTGTAACCAACCATACATATTAACAACATTTAATTGAAATCGGTTAAGTGGTTTCGGAGATTAGCGTGTACGAACACAGTGACACGTAATTTTTATATATTAGGATTAGTAAAAATTTAAATAATAAATAAACAAATGGACTGGACCGGGTCTTTTCCCAGTTTGACGGATGTGTTATCTGGTTGTAGCTTGGTTTATTGCCTACCAAAGTACGTTCCCCAACATTCCCTTTCGTTAATTTGACAACCGGGGCCAGATACTTGGTGGGAAAAGAAAAACCTACAACTAGATAACACATTTTCTAAAAGGTAAGTACCATTTATTTATTATAACTAAAATTGTTACTAAAATAACATTTAAATTACAGAAATACAAGAGCAGGACGATTCCAAGTCTTACTATCCAGTTGTCGGTCGTAGTTGTCGATATAGTTCCATACAATACACCAGTTCTCAAAGGACCTTCGCTTTGTGTAGGACACAATAAAAAATATTCCCCGGAATAGCAAATAATCAGCGGTTAAGTAAGTATACGTATAGTAATTGCTATTAATATTATAGGTCCATTCACAGCTCGGCGAATTGTGAATGCCCAATCTGCGAACAAATAGTTTTTAGCACATTTATAAGCACGCCATGGGCAATTTTATTATTCCAAAAGAACGGAGCTTAATTTATCTATCGATTAATATATAAAAAGTTGAATTGTAATTAGTTTCTGCGAAGAAATTAACAATTCGCCGATTTTTCCGCGAATAAGCGAATGATTTCTGCGAACTGTCAACTTTTATTCACATTCCACACATGTAGGACGCAATCCACATTCCCGCGACTAAAACATTTGCGAGAGTTTAACCTCACAATTCTTTTGCTTTGTTCTTGGTGGGTAAGATCGTGGTTGAATTTATCGAAAGAATGTAGGATATTACCTTCTGTATGAAAGCTACGCTATGTATTTATTTATTTTTACGTTTAGGCAATTAGTTATAAAATTAATGGCAACTCAAATTCGCGGATTGCAGCGACCACAAAAAAAGCGGCTGTGAATGAAATGTCAAAATTTGGGAATATTCGCTCATTCGCATTCGCAGGTCGCTGAGCTGTGAATCGACCTTATCTATAATTATAGGTATATACGAGTAGCTCAGCTGCGACAACATTTCCAAGTGTTTTCCTCCCCAGTCGTCATCGTAGTCGTCGACAAAGTTTCATCCCTTGAAACTTCGAGGACAGTGTCATATATGTAGTACTTTTAATTGAAACACGATACACTATTGTTCTTTTCTTTAAAACGTTATAATTTATTTCTTTATTTGTAGAAAGAATTGAACATTGGCTTAATAGCTCGTGCGTATCGTTTTGCTATAGTTTGACCACTCCCTCTCTTTTTGTTCGTTTTCCTTGGTCTGTCTGCGTTCGTCTTGTGTGTGACGTTAGTTATCTCCATTTGTTCTTTGTTTAAGTTTTAAGTGCATTGATTCAAACTTCGCACAGGACAAAGGTAAGCATTTTCTCCGGAAGACAAAATAATCAGTAACTAATTAAGTATATTATTAGTACACGTGTTTTCTCACTAATATTCTTTTTAATTACAAAAAAAAAAAAAAAAACAGTAAGAATAAAAACATCTCTAAGTGTTCCTCCCCAATCGCTGTCGTAGTCGTCGCCACCAAACCACCATTAAACTTTAATCCAGTTGACCAGGTTGAACTAGCTGCAGCTCCTAGTGTTCTAGAGCGTGAACAGGGTAGTGCTCCAAAGAGGTAAGAATCATTAGACGTAAAAGCTGTTGCTAAACGTAATCGTAAAGTGCTGCATGATAATATCCACGGTTATTCGACGCTTAGCTCGTCGTGATGGTGTGAAACGTCATTCTGGTCTGATATACGAGAAATCCGTTGTGTGCTGAAAGTGTTCTTGGAAAAGGTTATTCGCGATGCTGTTACCTACACCGAACAGGCTGAGAGTAAGACAGTCAGCGCCATAGATGTTGTATATGCATCCTGGGGCCACGCTTAGGCTACCAGGGGCGTCAGCAAGGTGGCGGATAGCTGAACGGCCTTCAGATATGTAGGCTAGCTGCGAATAACCAATAAGCAGTCCCCGACCACGAGCGGCAGAATGGAGGGTGTGAGGGAAAAAATCACATGGGCCCTGTGAAGTATCTGTGACAGAGCGAGTAGATGCCGCTCTTAAATAAGTGTCCTATCCGGAAGGCAAGGTGTTAAGCGACCCGTGCTGAGGCCTGAATGGGACTGGGGATGTAAAATCAATACAGCATCTCTAACGGAGCCCTCCAGATACCTGGTGACCTCTGGTTGAAATAAAGCCTTACCACGCTACAGGGGGCTATGACGTGGTCTATATCAATTCCCCCTTACTCGTGGGATTCAAAATGAACAAACTTAAACAAACCAAAATAAACCAAATAAAAATATCAAAAGAAACGGAAAAAAAACAAAAAAATGGGGAGCCAAAAACCCCAACCATAGAAGACCCATTTCGAAGGGGAGAACTATTGGCTTGATCGCCAGTTGATACTCCGCTTGAAAAGGAACAGGCGGCGATAATATCGCCCCAAATCGTACGCGTGGACACTGCTACCATAGCTTTAGCTGAGGTTCAAAACAACCCACGCTTCAATGAAGAGACAGGCAAGTGTGATACGATGACTGTACTGGGCAAAAAAATAGCCGAACTTGCTGAATTCATCAAGGATAAGAACAACGTGCATCACGAGATTCGTAAACTGGTGAGTTCTATTCGTACCACGTATGAAACGGCATTGGACCCTGAAAATGAACGACAAGAACATTTACACGTTGAAAGGCAGGATAAGACTACACAAACTATACAGTCAAAACCGTTAAACTACCGAGCAGCAGTCCTGAAGACCACTGAGGCGTCGAAGCCTGCGGTAGATAGCTGTGAGATACGACCACAAACGCCCAAACGCAGGCGGGAAAGCAAGCTAGCCAGCAGCTCCCAGCGGCGAAGAAGAAAAAGACCGTGGTCCCGATAGGAAAAGAAAAACCCAGAACACGAAAGCCGAAAAGTGGGAAAAGCCAAGAGGAAGTACCAAAGAAAAGGCTGAAAGCGCGCCCAGATGCTTTAGTGATTAAAGCTAAGGATGGTCTCTCTTATGCAGAAATGCTGCACAAGGTAAAGGACAACTCTGAATTGAGAGAGCTCGGCCAAAAGGTCAACCAAATCAGGAGGACGGCCAAAGGAGACCTACTCTTAAAACTAAGGAGCCTCCCAACAACGGAAACGACCAAGCTTCATGCATCCGTGGAAAAGGCCTTGGGAACAGAAGCGGAAGTGAAAACCCTAACGCACGAGGTACTTATAGAAGTCAAAGACCTGGACGGAATCACAACGAAGGAGGAGATCTGCGAAGCCCTAACCAAGCAATTAGAGGGATCCAAAGAGTACCATTTCGGAAGAAGTGCCATAACGTCTCAGCGAAAAGCTTACTTAGGGACACAGATAGCGACAGTGAGCCTGCCAGCGGAAGTGGCAGCATTGGCTGGGTAGTCTGCCGAATACGGGAAAAAATCACTCCAACAAAATGCTACAAATGTATGGACTTCGGACGTACTGCCAGAGCATGCAAAAGTGCGGTGGATTATTCTGACCGCTGTATTAGATGTGGTGCGAGTGGACACACCGCAAAATCTTGTGCCCTAGAGCCAAAATGCCTGCTGTGGTGTGACAAAAAGGACACAAATAGCAACCATGTCACAGGAAGCGGCAAATGCCCAGCCTTCCAAAAAGCCTTGAGAGAGCTGAAAAACCTTATATGAAGATAAAACAGCTCAACCTCAATCACTGCGAAGCTGCGAATGATCTCCTCATACAATATGTGCGTGAACAAAAAGTAGACGTAGTAATCCTTAGTGAGCCCTACGAAGAATTCGATGCAAACGCGTGGATAACGGACACTACGGGAAAAGCGGCCATATGGACCTGTGGGAAAACCGCCTTCCAAGAGAGAATGCCAACATCAGGAGATGGTTTTATATGGGCAAAAATCGACGGAATATATATTTATAGCTGCTATGCACCACCAAGCCTCTCGATAGCAGAGTTTGAAGAGCTGCTGGACAAACTCGTAAACGATGCTTTAGATCGAAAACCGGCGATCATTGCTGGCGACTTTAATGCATGGGCCGCTGAATGGGGATGCAAAGAAACGAACAGACGAGGAAGATCCCTACTGGAGGCTTTTACAGCCCTAGACGTGGTACTAGTAAACAGCGGAAATAAACCCACGTTTTGCAGAGGAAGCGGCGCTTCTATTATAGACATCACGTACGTAAGTAGCTCCTTGATAGGAAGAACAAAGTAGGAAGTCAGTGACCTCTATACCCATAGCGACCACCAGGCGATAATATGTGAAGTACTGCCGGAAGCAAGAAGACAAACACCGGGCTAACCAGGCTACCCCAGAAAAAATGCTGGAAATCAGACTCTTTCGACGTGGAAGCATTCACATGTATCTTCAACAGAAACGCAGTACTGACGGGTCGTGCGGGCAGTAAAGCAATGCAGGCCATAAATGAGGTTACACGGGCATGTGACGCCACAATGAGGAGAAGAAAAGCTATGGAACATCGTCCCCCAGTTTACTGGTGAAATGAAGAAATCGCGCATCTACGTACCAAGTGTCATCGAGCGAGAAGGGCGTATACGCGATCTAGAGCGAGGGCCGTCTCCAGTGAACTGCAAGAAGACTACAGGGTGGCTCGAAAGGAACTAAAAACAGCTATACTAAAGAGCAAACGGAAGTGTTTCGCCGAGCTGTGTGATGAAGCTGACGAAAATTCTTGGGGCAAAGCCTACCAAATCGTCATGAAAAAATTGAAAAGGTGCCAGCCACAGATTTCCACCTGCCCAGAGTTCTTACACAACATCGTGGTCGGACTATTTCCTCATCAACAAGAGAACGCATTCTCGGATGATCCAATAATAGAGGCACCAACAATCCGAGAGGTAACCATAGAAAAAATAATCGAGACTTGTAATAAAATTGGAGATAAAAAAGCACCTGGACCAGATGGTATCCCAAATATAGCACTCAAGACAGCTACAAAAGTAAGCCCAAAAATGTTTACTAACATTTACAACTCGTGCCTGAAGGAAGGAGTCTTCCCGGATCAGTGGAAACGGCAAAACCTAGTACTTCTTCCCAAAGGTAAGAAACCACCCAATGAACCATCATCATACCGCCCGCTCTGTATGTTAGATACGGCTGGCAAAATATTGAAGCGAATCATCCGTAACAGGGTAGAGGCAGCAATTCAAGAATCTGGAGGTCTTTCAGAACACCAATACGGTTTTCGAAGAGCGCGCTCAACAACAGATGCAATCAATGTGGTAGTTAAAACGGAACAAGAGGCTACACAGGGAAGAAGATGGAGAGGCGGTTCCAAAAAGTACTGCTTGATTATAACTCTTGACATAAAAAACGCCTTCAATACGGCAAATTGGAGTCACATCTTACAAGCGCTCAGAAGGATGAGAGTTCCACAATACCTCATAGACGTTATTGTTGACTACTTCAGGTGCAGAATCTTGGTATACAACACAGACCGCGGCCCCAAGGAATATAAGATCACAGGCGGAGTACCACAGGGCTCAGTCCTTGGTCCTTTGCTCTGGAATATTATGTGTGACGGTATACTGCGACTTCCTATACCCGAAGAAACAAAAATAGTGGGATTTGCTGATGATATCGCCATTATTGTCACTGCTAAACTGTTGGAGGAGGTGGAACAGATAAGCAATAAGGATAATACGAAAATGGCTCACCTCAGTTGGTCTAACACTGGCGGAGCATAAAACTGAAGCAGTCCTGATAAGTAGTAGGAAGAAGGTAGAAACTCTCACCATTATAGTCGGCGGGCATGAAATCACATCTAAACCGCATATAAAATACCTAGGTATCATGATAGATACGAGACTTTCATTTAGATATCACCTTAAGCATGTATGCCGAAAAGGTGCAATAGCAAGTGCTGCACTCGCGCGTATCATGCCCAACATAGGAGGACCAAGACATAGCCGTAGGTTACTGCTGGCTAGAGTGGTTATGTCTATAATCCTATACGCCGCACCAATTTGGGCCGGGGCCATGGCAATTAAAACATACAGATCACATATCACATCTGTGTATCGAATATGTGCATTGAGAGCTAGCTGCGCATTTCGCACTACTTCTAGCGATGCAGCTTGCGTGGTAGCGAGAATGCTCCCAATGGATATCCTGGTAGTAGAACAGCAACGTCAGTACCTACTCCCTTCGGGTAGGGGTTAGAATATACCCGAGGTAGGCATGCCTGTCGTAAGAGGCGACTAAAATCCACCCTTCGTATACCGGGCTTAAAGTGTATACAAAAAAATGCAATGAGTAAAACGAAAAGATTTAATACCCCAGGTGGCAGTCCAGGTTCACTGGAAAATCCACCCTCTTCGGAGGTAGGCTCTACGGATTCTGGGCAGAGCCAATTATTGCAATTGATAAATCCCTTTATAAAAAGTTCAAGGGTACCTCGGTCTCCACCATCAAGACTGAATGTCTCCGGAAAAAAAAGTCCGCCGGAAGTGCAAGCGCACAAGAAACAGGACTCAGAGAAATGTAAAAGCTTTGAGAAGGAAAATAACGAACTTCGCAATAAGCTTAATGAAATGGATCGACTCTACCAAGAGCTCAAAAAAGAGGTAGACATGCTGAGAGAGGAAAACAAGCTTCTAAAGAACTCGCTTTTACAAAAAGAACACGAAGATTCCCCTCCCCGCGCAGCTAATCCACAATATCACACGGACGAAGAAGAGGTTGCACGCGAAACGAATTGCGTCTTAAAGAAAAGACCTAGCAAAAAACGCAGAGCCGGCTCTTCGCCCGAAATCGAGCCGCGAAAAGAAGACAAGCAAAATGAGTCGAAGCCAAAACAAACTCAAGCTAAAGCACGTCCTCCGCCTGCAATAAACGTCGTTGGCATAACGGACTACAGTAAGCTACATTGCCTTCTTAAAGGTACGACGGCATCGAAATTCAAGGTAACGTCACTCAGGAACAATGCGTGGAAAATTAACGTTGATGACTCCGATGGCTACCGAGCAATATCACAAAAATTAAACACGGAAAAGATCCAGTGGTATACTTATGAAAATAAGACAGAAAGACCACTGCGTGTTATAGCAAGGGGGCTCCACCCCTCGTGCACAAAAGACGACGTAATGAACGACCTCAAAGCTAAAGGTTTAAAAATTCTTAATGCTGTCAATATTCTCAAAAAGGTGAAGCAATAAACGGAACAAGGCCAGGAAATCATGGTCAAGCATGGACTTCCGCTCTTCATGCTTACCTTCGACAGGAGCGAAAATGTTAAAACTATTCTGAATATCATAGTCAAGATTGAGCCTATGCGTACGAGTACGAGATCGATACCTCAGTGTAAACGCTGTCAAGGCTTTAATCACACACAGTCGTATTGTCAAAAAGAGCCGAGATGCGTAAAATGAGCTGGTAACCATCTCTTGGAAAAGTGTGACCTAAATAAGTAGGCCCCGGCTACCTGCATTAACTGCAAAGGAAAGCACCCAGCGAACTATCAAGGTTGCGAAGTGGCAAAAGAGCTTCAAAAAAGGCGAGACACATTTAAAAATATTCAACGCCAGAACACAGAACCGGTTAAAAATAGTCGTGAAATTGCTAAGCCAAGGGTAACGGCCGTCAATAAACACGTCAAAGTTAAGACGAGAGTCGAACAAAGTAAAGTTCCTTCGGAAAATTCAAAGGAAAAGCCACAATCTCAAGAGACGCTAACATATACTCAAGCTGCGTCGCTAGAAAACAAGCAAAGCGATGTTACGGTAGACCCAATCTCCCAAGTCTTCTCTATAATTCTTGCGAAACTTGAGGAGCAAACGAAGGTAAACAAAGTCATATTTGATAAATTGAGCAAGCTCGAGTTAAAACCTCGTCAAAAAAGAACTCCCATATGAATATGAATCAGTTACTAAAAATTTTAACATGGAACGCAAACGGCCTTCTACAAAAAAACGCGGAATTAGAAGTATTCTTACGGAATGACAACATTGACATTTGCTTGATCTCTGAAACTCATTTGACCAAGGAATTCGGAGTAAAAATAAGAAGGTATCGTGCTTATCACGCATACCACCCTTCCGGAAGAGCTAGAGGCGGATCCTCCTTATTCATTAAAGACTGCATTGAGCACTCCATAAATACGACGATTGAAATCGATACAATGCAAACAAGTTCAGTTCGAGTTAAGAATAGGCACTCGTATTTTAACATCGCGTCCATTTATTGTCCTCCGCGATGCACGTTTAGAAGTAACGACTTTGTACGTCTCCTTGACTCACTTGGACCGAATTTCATTATAGGTGGCGATTTCAACGCAAAACACACCTTTTGGGGTTCCAGATCCAATTCACGGAAAGGCAGACTTCTGTACGAACCCGGTATGCAATTCGGGGTTGATTTCTTTTCCACGGGGAAGCCGACGTATTGGCCCTCTGATACAGCAAAAACACCGGACCTAATAGACTTCTTCGTAGCAAAAGGAGTATCTTCAAATTTTGCGAAAGTAGAGGAAAGCTTTGATCTCTCCTCAGATCACTCGCCGGTAATCTTGACAATAAGTGACCGACTAATGACAGTAGAAGGTGTGCCTAGATTAACTAACAAAAAAACTAACTGGCGCGACTTTAGAACTGATTGCGAAGAAAATATTGCCTTAAATGTATCGCTCAAAACAAGCGATCCAAGACATAAAAAACCGAGAGACTTCAGCTTATCTTGAAGGTTTAACCGCCGAAAAAACCACTAATTACTCGCTCTGGAAAACTGTCAAAAGAATTAAAAAACCCCAAAAACATTCGCCACCAATAAGAAAAAACAACGACGAATGGGCAAAAGGTGACAAAGAAAAAGCGGATCTATTTGCCGAGCACTTAGAAGAGACTTTTAAGCCATTTAATGGAGAAACATTGGTAGACGATTTTACCGGTACGACTACGACACTGACAACCTTAGAATAAAAAGTGTGTCATTTATAGAACTTTGCCAGGCAATAAAAAACCTGAAAAATAATAAAGCTCCTGGCTATGATTTAATAACCGGACAAATCCTCAAGGAATTACCAATAAAGGCACTATTAAAATTGATTTATTTAATAAATGCATCTATTAGATTATTATACGTTCCAAATCAATGGAAAGTCGCAGAAGTCATAATGGTTCCGAAACCGGGGAAATCTCCAAGTGACGAAAAATCGTACAGACCGATATCGCTACTACCAATAATATCGAAGGTATTTGAAAAACTCCTTCTGGAACGGATTCTTCCGGTCATTGAAGAGAGACGCCTAATACCTGACCACCAATTCGGGTTCAGAATCAAGCATTCCACAATTGACCAGGTTTATAGAATAACCGACGAAATTGAAAAAGCCCTTGAGGAGAAAAAGATTTGTTCTAGCGCTTTTCTTGACGTATCTCAAGCCTTCGACAGGGTTTGGCACGATGGATTGAATTATAAGCTAAGACGAATCCTTCCGGAGCAACTTCATAAGATCATAGAATCATACTTTAAAAACAGACTTTTTCGTGTCAAGCACGGAACTGAATATTCTGATTTTAAAGAAATCGCCGCCGGAGTTCCGCAAAGAAGTGTCCTTGGGCCTATCTTATTCTTGCTGTACACTCGGGACATACCACGGGCACTATTGTAGCTACGTTCGCGGACGATACGGCTATTCTGACAACGGAAAGTTCAATCGAGTCAGCAACCACAAAACTCCAACGAGCCTTGGATAAAGTCTGTGAGTGGACAAAAACTTGGCGCATTATTCTTAACGAGACCAAATCGACGCATGTTAACTTCACCTACAAGAAAATAATCAACCTTCCCGTTTTCATTAACTCGGTACAAATACCGCATGCAAACGAAGCTAAATATCTGGGAATGACACTAGACGCGAAACTTAAATGGAAACCTCACGTTAAAAGGAAACGTGACGAAGTCGAAAATCGACTGAGAGAAATGTATTGGCTAATTGGAAGATATTCCAAACTAAGCGTATATAACAAACTGCTTCTGTATAAGCAAGTGCTTAAACCCGTGTGGACGTACGGTATACAACTCTGGGGTTGTACCAAACCAAGCAATAGGAATCTCATACAATCACTCCAAAATAAAATTATAAGAATAATCGTGAACGCTCCCTTGTATATCAGAAACAATGATATCCACAGAGACTTAGGGATAGCTACCGTGGAGGACGAAATAAAAAACTTCGCTCGCAAGCTTCGTATTCGTCTTCATGGCCATTGCAACAGTGCCATACTCCAAACTTTGGTTGTGACAAATCTTACGAGCCGACTTCAAAGAACGAAACCGTTCGAATTAGCGCAATAATACAAAAAGCCGCATGTCATGACGGTTTCAGCAGGTGCTTTTATTGAAAATCTACCTGCCTCACGCGAATATAAATCTGAAGCTTAAACTACTTGATAAGGTCTAACTTAGTCGTAGTAAACAAAACGAAGGGGAGGGTGTTTTTAGTCAGTAGAAATCTGACACTACTATGAGTACACGGTCTCATAGTGTCTCATGAAGATTTTCACCTACCCACGAAAAAAAAAAAAAAAAAAAAAAAAAGTACTGCGCAAGAAGAGAAAGAAACGAGGCCAGCGAAAACCGGCTCTATAGAGCAGAAAGCCTAAGAAAATGGCAAGAACGCTGGAATGCTTCTGAGGCAGGTGGACCCATAGGCTCATACACCAAATCCAGCCATGGTTCGACAGGCAACATGGAGAACTTGATTTCTACTTAACGCAGTTCCTAACAGGCCATGGATGTTTTCGTTCGTACTTACATAAGTATAGACACGACAATAGCCCTTACTGTCCACATTGCGCTGACTGCGTAGAAGACGGAGAACATATATTTTTTGAATGCCCAAGATTCCTCGACGAAAGGATTGCACTAAGGAGTGAACTCGGCCATCCTCTGACGCCAGAAAACATCGTTGGCGAAACGCTCAAAAGCCAGGAGGCATGGGACGCAGTCGCTGGGAGCACAATGCGCATAATGAAGATTCTAAGAACCCTAGAAAGAGAAAGGAAAGAATCAGACCGGCGAAATACAATAAATGCTGAGCAGGAAAATGCAAACATGCACTAGTCGAATACATCAGACTATAACCACCCCGCGATGAAATGCTTGATGGCAGTACCGCGGGGAATGGGGCGGTCGTGGGAGGGGGGTTTAGTGGGCAAGAATCCCACACTGTTACTCAGGACGTACTGAGTTTCGTCTTTTGAAGATTACCCCTCCCAATAAAAAAAAAAAATGTTGTAGATGCATTGAAGAGACAGGGACACACTCTTTGTGGTTTCGGAGGTTAAGAAGAAGTTATTTCTTGCACAGTCGCTCCTTTTAAGGACCACAAAAAAATATCTGAAGTAAATTTATTTCGAGTTTAATAAGTTGTAAAAAAAACATGTTAAAAAAAAATATCCGCATCCTGAAGTTCACCTTTAGCTGCAGAGATGGTGAGGAAAACTTGGGAAAATTGTGCTGCTGTGTTGTATTCCTGTAATTAAAAATATAAGAGTTAACAATTACACACAAACTATACTTAAATGCAGACTATTTGTTTTTATAACAATACATTTTATTTTGTCCTGTGCAATTTAAGTTATAACTAGCAAATGGAGTATTTTTTGCAGTTTAACGGATGTGTTGTCTGCTTATAGCCTGCTTTATTACCCGCCGGAGAATATTTTGTTTTCTTGAATTTTTTCTCAGCGCAATTGAGAAAAAATGTGTTGGGTTCGTTAAACAACATCCATTTCTGTACGATAAGTGAAAAAAATTGCAACAAAAACATTGATGGGAAGGGTAAGAAATGGGAATGATGTGTGCTGTTGCTACGTCAATACGTTTCACAAAACAGCACCCGTCATTTTCTGTTGGCTGTCGAGTTGCTGTGCTAACATGTTTCTATTATAATGGGTGGTATCAAAATTAGGAATTGCCCGAAGATAAGTCTCGTAGCAAAGTAAGTGCATAAAACAATTACTCGAATCCGTACGAATAAAACTTGACTTTACTTTAGAAAGATCGAATATTTGAAATTCACTATTGCTTGGCATTTGACACCAAATGGCATGTCAAAATCCATCTCTTTCATGACCGTTATCAGGAAAATTCATAATGGAATCAGCCTATGCTGAAGTGGAATATTTGGATGGTTTTTCTGTGGTTTTGAGCATGTTTTGTTATGTGCTGTAGCTCACTTAGATATGGCAACAGCATTTATATCCTCAACTATTGATAATCAGCACACCGTGCTCTGAGCATCAGTATAAGTGTATTAATAAACCCTTTTAAAGCAAATTCATTTCAAATTAAATTTACTTGCTTATTTTTTTAATTCACGGAAACCAAACTTACAACAATTTAATTCATTTATCATTTATATTTGTGTCACAAGTATGAAGCAAACGCTTCTACTCAGACAAATAGCAGTCTTCGATTTTCATATCAAATGTATAGTTGTACGTCTTTTATTTATACCAATTTGAGCAAACGCCATTTTTGAATACAGCAATTGGTAAAGTTTTTTTTGTTTTCGTACGAAAGTGAGTAAATATTTTGCTTTTTCTCACATTTGCTTCATATTTTAGCAGTCCGTTTTACCTGTCTGCGTGCAGAGTAATCAATTTCCTTCGCTAAGTTCAACTACTACTCGCTATTAGTTAGCTGCTTGCGTTTCTAGTATTTAGTCAGATTTTAATTGATGCTGTTTATTAGCGCTTAGATAATTTGAACCACTTTCCCTAAATCAGTTAATTTGCAGTGGAAATTCTGATGTGTCCTTTTTCAATGATCTCTGGTGGGAAAAAAAAGCTACAACCAGCCAACAAAACTGTCAGATTGAAGAAAATACCCGCGTTTTCTAAGAGGTAAGTACCATTTCTTTATATTATAACTAAAATTGTTACTAAAATTACTGAAATACAAGAGCAGAATGATTCCAATTCTTCCTGTCCAGTTGCCGGGGATATATCGACGTATATCGGACGTCGCGCCACGATGTTTTGATGTTTTATAATAGATCTCGACGCACTAAGCAAAAAATAACAAGTAACATTTTTTTATATCTTATTTAGCTTTCGAGATATCGAACTTTCAAAATTGACTTTTGACAACCGATATTTCAATAGCCGCGGTGCATTTCGGGTACGAAGTGCATAAAAAAAGCTAATTTCAGTGTTGCCAGCTATTGACAATATTCTCTTATAGATCCCTGTTACAAATATAGGGGATATAACGCACTTAGACTTAGGCGCCTGCCTGACAGTTGTTAACATACCCTTGGCGTAGCGACGAAGTCGCGTGAGTGACTTAACCCCTCCGGAAAGCGAAGTTTAAATAAATGAATCGCGCAAAGCGCCGACTTACTCCCTATTGGCAACACTGTAGGTAGTTCCTACTGAAATATTGGTTGTCAAAAGTCAATTTTCAAAGTTCGACATCTCGAAAACTAAGCGAGATTTAAAAAAATTTTACTTAATATTTTTTGCTCAGTGCGTCGAGATCTATTAGAAAACACCAAAACATCGTGGCGCCACGGATATAGTAATCGTGCCCAGTTGCCGGTCTTCGGTAGGACATAAAAAAAATATTCCCCGGAATAACAAATAATCTGCAGTTAAGTAAGTATGCGAGTAATTGTTGCTAATACTATCTTTAATTAAAGGTATATGCGACTGCGACAATATTTCCAAGTGTTTTTCTCCCCAGTTTCATACCATAAAACTTCGAGAACAAAGTCAGACATTTTCCCCGGAAGACAATATATTCAGTGACCAAGTGAAGTATTTTATTAGTTTCCTAGCTGAACCCGTGCTCGCTTTGCTTCGCCTTCTAAAGGCTTCCTCATGCGGACAAATATGTAATATCAGAGCGAGTTAAGAAACATCAAAGTATTTGTCTTTTTTTTTTTTTGGTTGCGCCAAGGATGTGTAATCTTCATAGATACTAATTGCCCGAGTGCTATTAGCATACGCGATTCGCAAACTTGAGTAATCGATTCTAGGAATACGCCTACGAACTAAACACACACCCTACACACTTCAACCACTCTCCCCGCGGGACTGCCGTTAGGTATTACTTCGCGGGGCTGGTTAGCAATTTATGCTAATTCGAAGCTGCATTTGCACGTGCGTAATAAACGCGCAAATTTCCATCCATTTTTCCTCAGATTGTACCATATGATCTATGAGGAATGGAGGACTGGGAGGGTAATTTCTCCAGTTTTCAAATCGCCTACAGTAGAAGACTGCATGCTCCGTATCTTCCTCCTGGTCTGGACATTCTGGACACAACGGAGAGCTATCGTGCCCAAACCGGTAAAGATATTTGCGATAGCCTCCATGGCCAGACAGGAACTGCGTGAGGTGGTAGGTGCAGTTCCCATGTGCTCGGTTTACCCAAATGTCGATGGTGGGGATTAATTTATAGGGCCATCTGCCTTTAACCGCATCATCCCATGGATCTTGCCACACAGCTCTTGAAGCTGCTTTTACTTCTTCTATAACCCGTCTTCTTTCGCTAGCCTCTTGATGGCTCGAGCCTCTCCGATTGTAGATTCTCTGCATCTCGTTCGCGAGGATGTCGATCGGAACCATTCCTGCTATGACAAAGGCTCCTTCGTCAGAGATAGTTCTAAAACCACTTATGGTCCTTATAGCGCAGAGTCTGTAGGCTGATGTAAGTTTTGTCCTTGTTTCTTTGGTCGCGAGAGCCCCCTTCCAAACCGGAGCCGCATAAAGAAGGGCTGAGTATCCAGGTCTTCCAATGTTGGGCATTATCCTTGGGAGTGCTGCCTGAAGTCTTGTATGAAGTAGTATTTGTCTAAGTCCGTAAAATTGTTGTGTACAATATCTACGTCGTTCCAGTACTAACTTTCAGCCCCTAAGTGCAGATTTCATAGTTCTCATAAACCAACATGCACTAAAATGTTATCAAACGTAATAGAAAATACAATTCTATAAATAATGGACAATTGTAGCTTATTATAATAAAAAAAATTTGCAAAGCTTCTTTGTAAACAATGTTTGAAACTGCTTGTTTGTGCGCGAGTCGTAGCAAGACGTTCATCTTCAGTACCTGACCTACTGCAACGTTCTTCATTTGTTTGTTGTGATAGAACTTTTGAGCTCCGAGAAAGATTCGATTTTTTCCCCAAAGGTATATTTTATAAAATTAACGGCATTACCTAAAATAAAGCGGTAAGCCCTGTATTAAGCAATAAATAAAAAAATTAACTCACCTCAAAGAAAAGCCAATGTAAAAAAAGAAACTGCAAAATTGTGGTAGTGGTTTGAGAAAAAGTAACATTCCACGTAGAATCTATTGAGCACAGTGCAAGAAGATACATATGTACTGTACACTCAATAAGGTGAAACATCAACTATAAAGTTTCAACTTATGTGAATGAGTACCAGATTTTCATTAAACTTGACGAAAACAATTTGTACTCACACTAAATGGAGTGTTTCTTCCAAAAAAAACTGGGAATACATTTGCACTCAATTTACTATATTTACACCACCACACGTGCGCATACTTCTCTTTCGTTCTGATGCAACAGAGAAAACGACACACAGTAGTTGCTGAAGTGAACTGGCTTTCGATGTGAGCCCACCACCCCAAAGCAGAACAACGATCAGGAACAATCGCTGTTATTTTTTCTTAGATTTGAGAAAGTAAATTTAATTTGTTCATGTTAGATTTCGGTCTATAGCTCAGCATCTAAATAAAACGCTGATGGGTAGCTTAAAATATTAAAGGAAGTGTTGACCCTATTATGTATTCTTTATTTTTTATTTGATTATGAATTACCCGAGTAATAGGAGGTTAAAGGTAGTGAAGTCAGTAAAAACAAATAAAAACTACAAAGATGCTCCCAAAAAGTAGGCTGGACAAAAAACGAAATAGCCTATGTCCTTCCCCGAGTATTAAGAAACATTTCAGAAAAGGTTCCATCCAAATCTCTCCAGCGGTTCTCACGCCATAAGGTAACAGAAAAAAAACGCTACAGTTTTATTATATGTATAGATAGATATGTAGTTGTAACTAATATAATCTTTATTTACAGGAATACAACACACCAGCAGAATTTTAAAAGTTTTCCTCCCAAACTACCTTCACAGACATTGACTAAGCACGTTGATTCGAACTTCGCGAAGGACTAAGGTAAATATTTTCTCCGGAAGACAAAATTTTCAGTGACTAATTACTTACATTATTAGTACACGTGTTATTGTCACATATGGCCCCGTGCAGGAACGGATTAAGAATATCACTGCAGCGCCCCCCAACAACTAGCGCTTGTCGTAAAAGGGAACTAAGGGGAAAAATCAGATCTAGGCAATATAACATCCAAGTGAGCCTAGCGACACATATACCACCTTAAAACCCTCCCACAAGTGTGCATGCGAGTCCGTGGGTTGACACGACTGGAGATCACCGGTGTCATAGAAGCATGATCAAACAAACAATAATAAAACAGGAGCATGCACGTGTCAAACAACAAACACCGTCGTAATATGGTAATATTGCAAAACTGTATCATTATGGTAATACTTGCTAAAAGGAAAGGCACTACCCCGGCAGGCACTACCACTGCTGTGCATGGTACTGATCCTGGACCGTGCAGATTCCGGGGGCTAGCAAAATAATGAAACAGTTTGGAAGAAATTTGAGGATCGCGAGTTGGAACGTTGGAAGCATGACCGGTTGAAGTTACGAGTTGGAAGAGATGATGAATAGAAGGCGGGTGAATATCTTGGGTGTCCAAGAGACGAAATGGAAAAACACCGGAAATCGGGAGCGTTTCTTGTACGTTAGGACAAAAGATTACAAGATGTTCTACTACGGAACGGAAAAGGCTAAGAACGGAATCGGTATCATCCTTGCGGCAGATGTACTTGGTAGCGTCTTGGGCATTTCGAAGTCCAGCGACCGTTTGATGTCTCTCAAACTAGTAATACAAGGAGATGTGTGGAATATTGTCAGTGCATATATTCCCCAAAATGGGTGCAATCAGAGAGATAAAGATGAATTTTGGGTAGATTTCCACAATCTCCTTAAAAACATCCCAAAGGAAGAGTTTCTGTTTGTTGGAGGAGATTTGAATGGACATGTCGGAAAGCCAAACGAAGACTACGAAGACTGCCATGGAGGACTAGGATATGGCACCAGGAACCTTCCTGGTGAAGACATCCTAAGCATGTGCAAATCACACGGTCTTATCGTGTTAAATACCATCTTCATCAAACAAAGCCGACACCTGATCACTTACAGAAGTGGTGGAGATGAAACTCAGATTGACTACCATTTGGTAGCCAGTTTCATGAAGCCTCGGGTAAAATTCACTACAACGAACTTGCTCAGAGAAGGCTAAATCACTACTAGGAGCTTCAAAAGGCCACCATCAATACGCCAACGAAACATGGTGGTGGAGTAATGAAGCTAAGAAGGTGATAAATGAGAAGAAAGCGGCTTTCAAAGCTTGGTCAAAGTGCCCCTCTAATAATAGTGACGAAAAAGTTCACCTCGAAACGGAATACAGATGTTGCAAGAAAAAAGCGAAGAAGAAGTGCGACCAGCTTCAAGCAGAGAGTACGGAGGGCCTGTATCGGGAACTGGAGAAAATATCTTCCCCGGTTGCTGATGCAAACCAGGCTATCCAGGACCTGCGAAGACACAATATGAACAAGAGCGCAACCATCTTCAAAAAGAAGAAGAAGCACAAAGAAGGAGGAATGCTCAGGAGATTCGTTCGCCAAAGTTCATTAACAATGCTCATGGCCAGCTTCTTGTGGATGACGACAAAATTCTGCAGAGGTGGCGGCAGTATTGTGAAGAACTTTTAAATGAACAGTTTCCCCGGCTAAACTTTCCAAGAGCCACCCCTAACTGTGAAGAAATACCAGAGGCGGTCAAATACTCCAAAAAGCGAAAAGCGGTTGGGCCAGACGAGATGCCCTCTGAGTTCTAGAAAAAGATGGGAGACATCGGGTTCAGACGGCTCAGAATTCTTATCTCCAAATTTGTGAGAGGTGACCCAATGGCGAATCAATGGAGGGAAAGTTACCTTCTCCCTGTACACAAAGGGAAGGGTGATACGCGAAACTGTGATAACTACCGTTCGATCAAGCCGATGTCACACACCATGAAGATCTTTGAGCGGGTATTAGGTGGCCGACTGCGAAAAATAATACGGCTATCTGATGACCAATGCGGGTTTGTCTCGGGTAAATCAACCACAGATGCAATCCAAAGTATAAGGATCATAATGGAAAAACATCGTGATTCCTTAAGGGATTTGCATATTGTATTGGTTGACTTTGAAAAGACATTCGACAGACAACCATGAGATCTGATATGGGTGGCCCTAAGACATCGAGGGGTTCCAGAAACCTATGTACAGATGATCATGGACATGTACGAACGGACATGCTCACATTGGGGCTGAGCTTAGGCTACCAGGGGGGTCAGCATGGTGGCGGATAGCTGAACGGCCTACAGATATGTAGGTTAGCTGCGAATAACCAATAAGCAGTCCCCGACCAAAAGCGGCAAAAACGGAGGGTGTGCGGAAATAACACATAAGCCCATTGAAATTTTTGTGACAGGGCGAGTAAATGCCGCCCGTAAATAAGAATCCTGTCCCTAAGGCAAGACGTTATGCGACCCGTACCGAGGCCTGAATAGCGCTGGGGACGTAAAACCCATACAGCATCGCTAACGGAGCCCTCCAGATAACTGGTGCCCTCTGGTTGTAATATAGCCTTACCACATTACAGGGGTCTCTGATGTGGTGGACCTTTCTTTCACCCATACTCGTGGGATCCAACTATGAATCAAACAAAAACAAATACAAATAAAACAGAAAAAAAAGTACAAAACTCAGGAGACGAAAGTACAGTGGAAAATCCGTTCAGGAGAATCTCGGTACTAATGCGATCACCGCCGTTAAAAATAACGGATGGACCGACGCAAGAAGACAACACAAACGCGGAGATGCCGTCTGAACCAATAAATGAACAGACAACCTCGCAAATGCCGTCGAAATCTCTCCCCAGTAAAATATTAACTGGTAGTCTGAAGTCCGAAACCAACACGGAAGTAAAGGCCAAAGAAACCGGCGAAGAGAGAGAAAAAAGTGAAGCCATGCATTCCCTGGGAAAGCACATCTCGGCACTCATGGAATTCATTAAGGGAAAAAACAATGTACATCATGAGATTAGGAGACTGGGTAGTGCAATTCGTAAACACTACAGCTGCGCAGTAGATTGCGAAATAGATAAAGTGGTATACAGTAGAGTGTCTAAAGCCACTCAAACCATCCACTCTCCAGAAATGAGTGAGTTGGCTTTCCCTTCTTCGGTGGAACAACTGCCAAAGCGAAAAAGGACGAGATCTCCAAATACCGAAGAACCCTCCACACTGTCATACGCCGAAATTGTTGCGAATAAAACGGAAATGGAGGTGAAACAAAGCGTGCATAGAAAGAGAAAAAAAAAAAAGGTCGCAGGGAAAAACCATGGACAGACAGTGAAACCCCGGATGGAAGAACCAGATGCAGAAACTACTAATAAAGTCGTTTGGACAAGAGTAGAAAAAAGTCGAGGCAAGATATATGCTAAGCCTGACGCACTGGTGATTAAAAAGATCGGAGAAATTTCCTATTGCGACATACTCCGAAAGGTGAAGACCAACCCCGAGTTGAATGGATTGGGGTGTGATGTAACCCGCATAAGAAGGACAGCCAAGGGAGAGCTACTGCTTAAGCTCAAGAAAGCAGCTGATGGAAGAACATCAGAACACCAAAGTAAAGTGGGAAAAGTTCTCGGTGAAATAGCGGAAGTGAAATCCCTAACGCAAGAGGTGCTCATTGAGTGCAAAGACCTAGATGGCGTCACCACAAAGGAAGAGATCTGCCAAGCTCTGTCCGAGCAGTTCGAGGAAGCACAAGGCATAGAGATCTCATCCATCAAATCCCCTTCGGGTAGGGGTCGGAATATACCCGAGGTAGGCATGCCTGTCGTAAGACACGACTAAAATCCACCCTCCGTATACCGAGTATGGTGTATACAAAAACATGCAATGAACAAAACAAAAGATTTTAATACCCCAGGTGGCAGTCCAGGTACACTGGCAAATCCACCCTCTTCGGAGGTCGGCTCTACGGATTCTGGGGAGAGCCACTTATTGCACCTAATAAATCCCTTCTCAAAAAGTACAAGGGTATCTCGATCTCCACCAACAAGATCGAACGTCTCCGGAAAAGAAGTCCGCCGGAAGCTCTAGTGCGTGAAAAACGGGACTCAGCGAAATCAAAAAGCATTCAGGAGGAAAACGACGTACTCCGTACCAAGCTTACCGAAATGGAGCTACTCTATCGTGAGCTTAAGAAAGAAGTAGATTTACTCAGGCAAGAAAATAATGCCTTAAAAAAGTCGTATCTACAAAAAGAAAATACAGTTAGCCCACAACGCTCACCTAGTCGCGAATACCAGACGGTCGAAGAAGAGCTAACACGTGAAACGAATTGGATCGAAAAGAAACGACCCAGCAAAAAACGCAAAGCTGGTTCGTCACCGGAAGTCGAGCCACAAAAGGATGAAGAGCGCAAGGAGTTGCACGAAAAGCAACAACAAAACAAATTACGTCCTCCGCCACCGATAAACGTCGTTGGAATTACGGACTACAACAAGTTGCATTGCCTCCTTAAAGGAACTGCGACATCGAAGTTTAAGGTGACATCTCTGCGAAACAATACGTGGAAAATCAATGTCGATGATGCCGACGGTTACCGATCAGTATCCCAAAAATTTAATGCCGAAAAGATTCAGCGGTATACTTATGAAAATAAGTTAGAAAGACCACTGCGTGTTGTAGCAAGGGGACTCCACCCCTCGTGCACTAAAGAAGATGTTATAAACGACCTTCAAAACAAAGGCTTTAAAATTCTTGATGCCGTCAATATTATCAAGAAGGAGAAGCAACAATCGGAGGGAGATCAGGAAAAATTGGTAAGGCGTGGTCTTCCACTATTCATGCTAAGTTTCGATAAAGACGAAAATAAAGGTGTTATTTATGGTATTAAGACTATTTTAAACATCGTGGTCAAAATCGAACCTATGCGTAAGAGCTCCAGATCGATCCCACAGTGTAAGCGCTGCCAAGGTTTCAATCACACGCAGACTTACTGCCAGAAAGAACCACGATGCGTCAAATGCGCAGGTGAACATCTCTCAGATGAGTGTCGCCTGAATAAGCAAACCCCAGCCACTTGCATAAACTGTAAAGGAAAACACCCTGCGAACTATCGAGGTTGCGAAGTGGCGAAAGAGCTCCAAAAAAGGCGCGATAGGCTCAAAAATTCCATGGGCACGAATCCAAAACCAATTAAGAATAGACCCCAAATAGCTACGAAAAAAGCAGCGAATGAAAAAAAATCAGTCAATATTCTCTTAAGATCGGGTAATGAAGAAAAACCCAAACGTAGTAGAGAAAAGGTGACCGGAACTAAATCCTCGAATATTGGCGAGCAGTCTTATGCTCAAGCGGCGATGACAGTTAATGGCAAGTACAAGACCGACAGCTCACGGGAGATCAAAGCAAGAAATCGTCCAATTTCTAACGTATAGACTCCTGCTCAAGCTGCGATATTGGAAAACAGTGATAGAGGTAGCTCACAAGATCATGTATCCCATGTTTTTTCCCTAATTCTTGCGAAACTTGAAGAGCAATCCAAAACAAACCAACTTATTTTCGAGAGACTAGTTTCATTAGAAAACAACATTCATAACACGCGCACCTTAACCAGAATATGAAAGAAACGATTAAAATTCTTACTTGGAAAGCCAACGGGCTTATACGAAGACTCGACGAGTTAGAAATCTTTATACGAGAAAAAGACATTGACATATGCTTGGTCTGCGAAACTCATCTGGCAAAGCAATCGAATGTTAAGATAAGGGGATATAGCGTGTATCACGCCTTCCACCCATCGGAAAGAGCCAGAGGCGGATCATCCTTGTTTATAAAAGAATGTATCGAACACTCAGCGGAAGTAAAGATTGAATTAGAAGCAATGCGGCGTTTATAATGCTTCTGTTCATTATAAACGCCGCGCTTAGACTACAATATGTTCCCTGTCAATGGAAAGTCGCCGAAGTCATAATGGTCCTTAAGCCCAGAAAACCTCCGAATGAAAAAACGTCTTATAGACCGATTTCGCTTCTTCCAATTATATCCATAGTGTTCGAGAGAATATTGATTAGGCGAATACAGCCGGTTATAGAAGAAGGGCATCTCATTCCGGATCATCAATTCGGATTCAGAAGTAAGCATTCTACAGTTGAACAAGTACATCGAATAACACATGTAATCGAAAAGTCACTTGAAGAAAAAAAGATTTGTTCAAGCGTATTCCTTGACGTCTCTCAAGCCTTTGTCAAGGTCTGGCATGAAGGCTTAAAGTTTAAATTACGACAAGTTCTGCCAGAGCACCTGTATAATATTTTGAAGAACTACCTTACGAATAGACTATTCCGCGTCAAATGTGGAAACGAATATTCGGATTTTAAGGAAATAATGGCTGGGGTGCCGCAGGGAAGCGTTCTTGGTCCAGTCTTATATATATTATACACTCGTAATATACCGCAAGTAGAAGGCGCTGAGCTAGCTACATTTGCCGACGAAACTGCTATCGATTGCAAACGAGGCTAAGTATCTTGGAATGACACTTGATACAAAGCTGAAATGGAAAACGCACGTTAAGAAAAAACGCAAAGAACTAGATAACAAATATCGAGAAATGTATTGGTTACTTGGAAAATATTCCAAGCTTAAAATAGAGAACAAACTGCTTTTATATAAGCAAGTGCTAAAGCCTGTATGGACATATGGTATACAACTCTGGGGTTGTACCAAATTAAGTAATAATAAAATTTTACAAACTTTTGAAAACAAAGTGCTAAGAGGTATTGTAAATGCGCCATGGTATATCAGAAATAGCGATATCCACAGAGATCTTGGCATTAAATCAGTCGAAGACGAAACCAAAAACTACACGAGAAAACATAAAAGTCGACTAGAAAGTCACGTTAATATAACAGTCCTCCAAGTTTTGGATGAAAGAAACTTACTACGCCGTCTACAAAGAACAAAACCTTTAGACTTAGCGCGATAAGTAACCGGGTCTAAACTGCGGAGCTAGCAGGAACTTCTAATGGGAAGGTACCTGCAAAACTTCCTTATTTCGTGAAACGAAAACTACTTGATAAGTCGAATACTTAGTTGTAGTAAAAAAATATAAACAAGTTTGTTTTGAAGGGAGGTTTTTTAGTGGGTATTCGGACGGTATGCCGAATACGGGAGAAAATAATACCGCTGCGATGTTTTAGGTGTCTTAACTTCGGGCACCTAGCAAAGGCGTGTAAAAACACGTTGGATAGGAGTGAGGATTGCGTCCGGTGTGGACAGAAAGGCCATGTATCCAAGAACTGCAGCAATGATGCAAGGTGCGTCCTTTGCGAAGAAAAGGGAAGTAGCAACATCAAGCACGCGGCAGGAAGCATAGTATGCCCGGTATACCAAGAAGCTGCAAAAGTCGCAAGAAGAATATGAAAGTGCTGCAACTTAACTTAAACCACTGCGAAGCGGCACAGGACATCTTGACACAAACCGTTCGCGAGTTAAAGATAGATGTTGCCGTATTATGCGAGCAGTACGAAAATCTCGATGATACAGTTTGGGCTGCGGATGACTCGAAAAGAGCTGCTATTTGGGCCTGCGGAGATTGCGCCTTTGAAGAAAAAATGATGACACCCGGAACAGGCTTCGTGCGAGCAAAGGTCAAAGGAGTGCATGTCTATAGCTGTTATGCATCTCCAAACAACACCATTGAGGAGTTCCAAAGTATGCTTGATAGGCTCGTGGATGATGCTAGAGGTCGTAGCCCAACGATTATAGCTGGAGACTTCAATGCATGGGCCACTGATTGGGGCAGCGCACGGACCAATAGAAGGGGAGAAGCTCTCCTAGAAGCCGTATCGTCACTAGACCTAATATTGAAAAATACAGGAAGTGAGCACACTTTTATTAGAAATGGTGTAGGCTCCATAGTTGATATCACCTTTGCAACCAGTTCCTTATCGAGAGGCGCCAACTGGAGAGTCAGTAATCAATATACTCACAGCGACCACCTTGCCATCCTGTTTGAAGTACAACCTAGGAGACCAACCCAGGAAAGCACAAAGAAGGCACAACGAATGGGGTGGAAAATAAGCACCATGGACAAAGACACTTTTGCCCTGATTTTTGCAGAGTCAACAATAAGCCCAGGAACAGCAAACGCTTTGGCCGTTGATGTTACCAAACAAGTAACTAGGGCTTGCGACGTATCCATGGCCCGGAAAACGTCAACAAATCGCCGGCCACCAGTATACTGGTGGAACCAAGAGATAGCAGAGCTACGCAGCAAGTGCCATAGAGCCAGAAGACTATTCCAGCGATCCAGAGGTTTGTCCACACATCAGGACCTACGGGTGCAATTCAAAGATAGGCGACGAGAGCTAAAACTAGCCATCCGCAGAAGTAAGAGCAATAGCTTTAAGGAACTCTGCGAGCAGGCAGATGTAAATCCTTGGGGCACCGCCTATAGAACAGTAATGGCAAAACTCAAATGCACTAGGGCACCCTCCCCCTCATGCCCTCTCCTTATGCAGAAAATTGTATCGGGGTTTTTTCCACCTCAAATACCAGCAGAGCGTATAGAGCCACCTCTGGAAGTACAGGACATCCCAACTGTCACGCAAATGGAACTCCTGGATGTATGCAGACGATTCGAGGATACCAAGTCACCTGGATTGGATGGCATACCGAATAAGGCCCTTAAATTAGCCATTAAAACAAATACGCAACCATTTGTGGAACTCTACAACAAGTGTCTAACAGAAAGAGTGTTTCCAGACCAATGGAAAAAGCATCGTCTAGTGCTGCTGTCTAAAGGGAAAAAACCACCAGACGAGCCCTCGTCATACCGTCCCATATGCCTGTTAGACACAATGGGTAAAATACAACAGTACGGCTTTAGGAAAGCTCGATCTACAGTAGACGCAATAAGAAGGGTAACTACAACCTTGGAAGAAGCTATTCAGGGCAGGAGATGGAGAGGCGGTGCAAAGAAATACGGTGCCGTAATAACATTGGACGTCAAAAACGCGTTCAATTCCGCGAATTGGGGACTCATAGTGCAATCGCTTAGGTCAATGATGGTGCCATGGTTCTTAGTTAAAATAATACTGAGCTACTTCGAGAAACGGTTTCTGCTCTTCGATACCGACGATGGAGTAAAGCAGTACCACATATCTGGCGGAGTTCCTCAAGGATCGGTATTAGGCCCTATCCTTTGGAACATTATGTATGATGGGGTTCTAAGGCTTGGAATCCCAAGTGAGGGAAAAATCATAGGCTTCGCCGATGATATTGCAATTGTCGTGGTTGCAAAACATCTAGAGGAAACAGAGGATATTGCAAATGAATGTATCCGAAAAGTCAAACGGTGGATGGCAGCAGTCGGGTTAGAGCTCGCCGAACATAAAACAGAGGCAGTATTGGTAAGCAGCCGCAAGAAAAGAGAGGAAATCACCATCCACCACCACCATAATACGACATCAAAATCGGTTATCAAATACCTAGGTGTGATGATCGACGCGAGGCTCACTTACAAGGAGCACCTTGAAAGAACGTGTGACAAAGCGGCTTGGGTGAGCGGTGCCTTATCAAGAACAATGATAAATATAGGAGGACCTAGGCAACAAAGGAGACTTTTTCTATCAAGGGTGGTGCAGTCCATCCTTATGTATGCGGCACCCATATGGGCCAAAGCTATGGCGAAAAAGACCAACGCAAGAAGGATAAACTCTGTCAACAGACTATGTGCGCTGAGAGTATGCTGTGCCTTCCGTACGGCATCAGACGAGGCAGTATGTGTCATCGCGGGAATGCTACCAGCGGATATCTTGGCTATCGAGCTACAAAGGACCTACGACGCCAAAATTCAGGAACCTCAAGCGTCAGTCAAAAATATCAAGCTGGAAGAAAGACAGCGAAGCATTAGAGCATGGCAGGAGCGATGGAACCAGTGCTCAAAGGGAAGATGGACCCATCGACTTATACCGGATATCCAAAAATGGATGGACCGGAAACACGGAGAGGTAGATTTCTATCTTAGCCAGTTCCTAACCGGACATGGCTGCTTTCGAGCGTATCTCAACAGGTTTGGGCTCGATGAATCTCCCAACTGTCCAAATTGCGGAGAGGGCTCAGAAGATGCTCAGCACGTATTTTTTCAGTGCCCACGTTTTCATATAGAGCACAGAGAACTGGAGGAAAAAATTGGAGAAATACCAACCCCCGAAAACATTGTGCACCATATGATAGCATCGAATGCAATATGGGACGCTGTGAAACAAGTTGCAGCGATAATCGTGCAGGAACTTAGGCGGCTGGAAAGAGTCAGAGAGAGCAACCAAGTCCAACCGGCAACACTTTTAGAACAAGGAGCGGAAGAAAGCGAATGAAGAGCATAAATAGCTAACCAGCCCCGCGAAGTAATACCTAACGGTAGTCCCGCGGGGAGAGTGGTTGAAGTGTGCAGGGTGTGGTTTAGTACGTAGGCGTATTCCTGGCATCGAGTATTCAGGTTTGCGAATCGTGCATGCCAGTAGCTCGGGCTACTGGTATCTTTTGAAGGTTACACACCATTTGGCGCAACCATAACAAAAAGAAAAAAAAACCAACGGACAAAGATAAGAAAAAGATGCCCCGCTGGAGTAACCGAAGAGTTCCCAATCAAAGTCGGGGTGCACCAGGGAAGCGCCTTAAGTCATTTGCTTTTTATTACAGTCCTTGATTATCTATTTGATCTTCCAAATAGCCGCCCAAAGAAGGAGGAATGCCCAGGAGATTCGTTCGCCAAAGTTCATTAACCATGCTCATGGCAGCTTCTTGTGGCAGTATTGTAAAGAACTTTTGAACGAACAGTTTCCCCGGCTATACTTTCTAAGAGCCACACCTTACTCTGAAGAAATACCCGACATTACAGTCGAAGAAGTAAGCAAGCCGACCAAATACTCCAAAAAGCGAAAAACGGTTGGGCCAGACCAGATGCCCTCTGAGTTTTAGAAAAATATACAAAGGGAAGGGTGATACGCGAAACTGTGATAACTACCGTTCGATCAAGCTGATGTCACACACCATGAAGATCTTTGGGCGGGTATTGGGTGGCCGACTGCGAAAAATTATACGGCTATCTGATGATCAATGCGGGTTTGTCGCGGGTAAATCAACCACAGATGCAATCCAAAGTATAAGGATCATAATGGAAAAACATCGTGATTCCTTAAGGGATTTGCATTTTGTATTGGTTGACTTTGGAAAGGCATTCGACAGACAACCACGAGATCTGATATGGGTGGCGCTAAGACATCGAGGGGTTCCAGAATCCTATGTACAGATGATACTGGACGTACGAACGAGCAAAGACAAGAGTAAGATGCCCCGCTGGAGTAACCGAAGAGTTCCCAATCAAAGTCGGGGTGCACCAGGGAAGCGTTTTAAGTCCTTTGCTCTTTTTAACAGTCCTTGATTATCTACTTGAAGGTAAAGTGATGGACCCCAAGGTACATCAGTTATTCTTTGCTGACGATGGAGCCATCATAAGTGAGGATCCTACATCCCTGCAACGAGCACTTGATGTGTGGGTGGACGTTTTGGAGGGAAATGGGTATCGCATTAGTTCAAAAAAGACGGAGTACTTGTGCTGCCCGTTCTCTGATCCACTCAGGCCTATTCCAGACATTTATTTGAATGGAACAGTGCTTCCCAAGTGCGAAAAGTTCAAATATCTGGGATCTATGATCAATAGCAAAGCAACTTGTGATGACGACATCAATCATCGCGTAAGCGTAGGGTGGATGAAGTGGCGAGAAAATTCCGCTATCTTCTGTGACAGAAAAATGCCACCTAAGTTGAAAGGAAGGCTCTACACCGCAGTTGTGCGTCCAGCGCTCACATACGGTTCACATTGTTGGACGATGTACAAAAAGTATGAGAGTAAATTAACGGCAGCTGGATGAAGATACTTCGCATGACAGCAGGAGTGACAAAGCTTGATCGAATAAGAAGTTCGAAGATCCGTGGAAGCATTCACATCAAGGAAACCATCGTACAAAAAATAGAGCGCGACGGGCTCAGTTGGTATTGCCACGTTCAAAGAAGAGATCATTTGAACCCTATGAAAACAGACATATCAATGCACGTTCCAAAGACATCGCGATGTAGGAAAGCCAGGTCTATAAACGCCTGGATCAGACAAACCCGACGACATCGGCATTTCATTGGCCTCAGTAACCGAGTGATCCAAAATCGGCAGGCCTGCCGATATTTTCTGATGTCAAGTAGGAAACCCCGCAGGCGGATCAGTGGAAATGCGGTGAAGTGGGGGGAAGAAGAAGAAGTTATTGTCACATATGCTTTTTTTAATAAAGGAAAACAAAACAGTAAGAACAAAATCATCTTCAAGTGTTCCTCCCCAATCGCTGTCGTAGTCGTCGCCACCAAACCACCATCAAACTCTAATTTAGTCGACCGAGCTGAACTAGCTGCAGCTCCTGGTGTCCTAGAGCGTGAACAGGGTAGTGCTTCAAAGAGGTAAAAATTATTATACGTAAAGAAGAAAAGGCTTGAGCAAAGGTGCTGCTAAACGTAATCGAAAAGTGTTGCGTGGTAGTATCCACGGCTATTTGTTGTTAAGCTCGTCGTGATGGTGTGAAACGTATTTCTGGTCCGATATACGAAGAAACCCGTGGTGTGCTGAAAGTGTTCTTGGAAAATGTTATTCCTGATGTTGTTACCTACACCAGACATGCTAGACGTAAACAGTCACTGCAATGGATGTTGAAAAGACAAGAACATACTCTTTGCGGTTTCGGGGGTTAAGAAAAAGTAATTTCTTACACAATGGGTTCTTTTAAAGATCTGAAGTGATTTCATTTCGAATTTCATAAGTTGTAAAAAAACATGTCAGAACAAATATCCTCATCCTAAAGCTCACAGAGAACATTTTGTATGGAGGAAAATTTATGAAAATTGTGCTGCTTGTTGTACTTCTTGACTAAAAATAAAAGTATTGTAATTGTTTCCTTCTTGTTAATTACGCCCTCTGCTGTCTCCCTATAGTCATAAAAGAAAAATTGTAATCTGACAGTGCTACAAAATAATAAAAAGTTACTTACAAAAAAAGGGAGGCCATTAGAAAAAACGAGAGGACACAATCTTCTGGGAGCAGAGAAAGCGAAGAGAACGCAATAAAAAATAAAGAGAAAAAAAAAATTATAAATTCACCGTTTAGCTCGTCGTGGTGATGTGAAACATATTTCTGATCTGAAAAGTGAAAGTGTTCTTGCAAAATGTTATTCGTGATGCTGCTACTTACACCGAATATGCTAAGCGTAGGACAGTCACTGCAATGGATGTTGTGCATGCATTTAAGAGACAAGGACACATTTTTTGTAGTATCGAAGGGTAAGTAATGTTATTTCGTACACAATCGGCCCATTTAAGGATCACAAATAGTGTCTGAATTGATTTTATTTCGAATTGCATAGGGTGTGAAAAAAACATATGTGAAAAAAAAATAGCTTCATACTGAAGATCACTTAGACTCCCTAGACGGAGTCAACGGTGGCGTCTATAATTCCAGTTAGGTTGAACTTAGTGAATACCTTGCGCGAGCTGCTTCGATGTATTCGGATCACAGGTCGGTGGGGAATTTCCAATGCTGGTCCGGACCTTGGAATAGAGATTGTGGTGGAGGAGCCCTTAATGGGCCAACGGTATCGCTCATAGTCCCGTAGTGGACTACTGGCACCGGTGTGCCCGGTCCCTTATCCTAGGGGCATAATTAGGAAACTGGCCCTCCAGGTTGGGGGTTGTGCCATCAGTGTTCTGTCCCTTTACAGATCACGTGCAGCCGAACAACTAGCAGATGCTCTAGACTGCTACAAAGCTGATATTACCGCCATCCAGGAAGTGCCATGGGAAGAGCCGGGCAAAAAGAGAATGAAAAATTGTGACAACTACTACGGTGATTGCTGCAGAGGCAACAGGCAACGCTTATTCGGATGCGGATTTGTCATACGCGGCAGGCTTAGGCAAAAATTCTTAAGCTTCCGACACGTGAGTGAGCGTATTATGACTATCCGAATCAAGGCCAAATTCGCTAACATAAGCCTAATATGTGTTCATGCCTCCAAGGAAGAAAAGGACCCTACCACCAAAGAGTGTTTCTACGAGGTCCTCGACAAAACATACGAGCAATGTCCTAAATACGACGTTAAAATCGTATTGAGCGATTTTAACGCCAAAATAGGAAAGGAGGACGTCTTTGGTAGGGCATTCGCTCTATATGTCCTAGCCATTTCAAACGTCCTATACGGAGTTTTTTGACTAGGTCGATGTTGCTCTACAGCTCGTATAATTCGTGATAGAATCTTCTCCTCTAAAACCCGTCAACGTAAATGGGACCGAATATCTTACGAAGAATTTTTGCCTCATAGTGACCAAGGATATCTTCATCCGCTTTCAATTAAGCCATGTTTCAGCATCGTAAAGCAGGACTGGGGTGACCCCCCACCGTTAATTACCCGAATTTCACCCACTCCCACACTCTCAATCCTTCCTCGTTACCACCCCCAGTTGCACCTCTGCCCATACTTCGTCCTCGGTCTCTCTTAACAATTCCATCTCGGCCAATTTGCCATCTACTGCATCTCCCCCCACTTTCGATCCAATGCTTCCTCCCACCGTCAAACTCACGTCTAAATTAATAGACCCAACGTCAACAATCAATGACCTCGATGGCCGCTACATTATGTCAAGATTGCGCGATAACCGGCTTTTTGAAAGTGTGCGCCTTTACCTAGCCTATTTACATGACAAGCCTGACTCCGTCTGCATCGACGGAAAAACAAAGACTAATGTCATGGTCTTGATCCAAAAAGAAGGCCTCCCAACTAACCCTATAGCCCTTAAGAATATCTACACGCGTTTTCATGAGAGTTTTAATATCTCCTCTTCCACTGTGGCTAAAGACCTATCAACCTATGGCTCTCATATTGGTTCCAAACGTCTCTCGTATCTCCAAAAAACTCGCAGCAATCATAATAAATATTTTCGTCCCTAACTCCATCACAGTCGATCCATCTCACTCCATTGAAATTGCCCCAAAGCTCCTTTCCCTCTACTATCAGAATGTCAGAGGACTTCGCACCAAAACCCCGATGGTGCACCTGAAATCACAATCGCTTCCCTACGACATTTTTGCCCTAACTGAAACCAACCTTTGTCCCAACGTTCTTAACTGTGAATTATTCACTTCTGACTTCGTAGTCTTTCGCGCTGACGGCCAGAAACATGAAGACCTCTCCTTCGGCCGCGGTGTTCTTTTAGCCATACATAATCGTCTTGATGCAACCCTCGTCAAATTCTCAAATTCCACTTCTTTTGAATTCGTATCAGCTAAATTATCTGTATCCAAACGGAGCGTAAATATTGTTTGCTGTTATATTCGCCCTTCTCAACCCGTCGAAGCATACCAGCTGGCCGTTGATACAGTTGACTCTCTGTTAGATATCGCTAACCCTGATGACGATTTTATAATTGTTGGCGACTTCAACCTTCCCCTTTTACAATGGTCTCCATCTGAGGACGAATCATCATTTGTTCCTACTAACTCCTCCTCAGAAAAGGAAACCCTCCTTACTGATCGTCTTTTTGACTCCGGCCTTTTTCAGATCAGTGGCATTACCAACAACTTAGGTAGGCAGCTAGATCTGATTTTCTCATCCGACCCCCATAACTCCTTGGTTACCGCGAGTAACCATCTTCTCTGCACCCTAGACCAATATCACCCTCCTCTAGCTCTTGCCTTTTCGTATGAAAACGTCAACATTACCGTTGATTCTGAGAACTCTCTCTCTTTCAACTTCCGCAAAGCTGACTTCGTTAAACTTAACAACCTACTCAATAGCATAAATTTCAGCCTCTTCCTAAACATTAGCACACCCATTGATATCGCTCTCGTATTCTTCTACACAGCAGTCTTTGACTGTCTTCTCCAATCTGTCCCTTATCTGCCTCGAAAAAACTGCTCATCATCACCTCCTTGGTATAATAAGGAATTGCGTACTCTTCGCAACGTCAGAAACAAATTATGGAAAACTTACCTGGTATCCAAATCTGCCTCAGATTACGCATATTACCAGCAAGCTTACTCCCGCTTTTCCATCCTCTGCGAATCCCTCTATCTCGAATACCTCGATAGAATGCAATTTAGTATAATCACTGACCCTAGGCGCTTTTACCAATTTATCAACGTCAAAAGAAAGTCCGACGGCTTTCCTTCCACTCTAAAATTACTTAATATTTCATCTGCTGACCCTAAAGTAATCTCCAACCTCTTTGCAACCTTTTTCAGCCAATCGTATAGTGACCATGTACACGAACCGGACCTAGATTTTTTCTCCTACCTGAATAACTGTCCTCAAACCTCTCTAGCTTCAGTCGACATTAGGTCTGATATTGTGCGAGAAAAAATTAATAGGCTCAAAGATGACTTCTCCCCTGGTCCCGATGGTCTGCCCGCCATCTTACTAAAGCAATGTGTAGATGTCCTGTGTCAGCCCCTTACAACTCTATTTCGTCTCTCACTCTCTCAAGCCGTTTTCCCAAAATTATGGAAGGACTCTTTTATTTTCCCTATCCATAAAAAAGGCAGTAAAAACGACATTTCTAACTATAGACCCATAGCCAAACTTTCCTCTATCCCTAAGCTCTTCGAAAGCATTGTCTACGACTCACTGTATTTCCACTGCAAATCCATTTTTTCCCCACAACAGCATGGTTTCTTAAAAAGTAGGTCCACTACGACTAACCTGACCGAATTCGTTTCCAAAACACTACAAGCATTAGAGAAAGGTAATGAAGTGGATGTCATTACCACCGACTTCAGCAAGGCCTTTGACAAAATCTGTCACCGAACTATTTACCTTAAACTTAAAGCCCTCGGTTTCCCACCCTCTTTCATTTCTTGGCTGAGATCGTACCTAGAAAAACGCCAGTACAGGGTTCTCTTCAGATTTTCAGTCTCTGACCCCATTAACGCCACTTCAGGGGTTCCTCAAGGCAGTCATCTTGGTCCGCTGATCTTTGTCTTAACTATAAACGATGTTGGTCACGTCATAAAAGACTCTGATCTGTCTATTTACGCGGATGATATGAAAATCACTAAGGTAATATCTACCCCCACCGATTCTCTCTTACTTCAAATCGATCTAAATTCATTCCACACATGGTGCGACAAAAACTTTCTAGAACTTAACGTCGCCAAATGTCAATCCATAACATTCTCCCGTAAACGCCTCCCCCCATCCCTCAGAACCTATTACTTTCTTAGCGAGCCCGTTCCCTCAGTCTCCTCTATATGCGATTTGGGTATTATTTGTGACAGGGAGCTAAACTTCCGTTCCCACATTGATCATATTGTACACAAGGCCAATTCTTCTCTCGGTTTCATAAAACGCTGGTCTAAAGAATTTTCAAACCCTTACGTTTCTAAATCCCTTTATATCACCTTTGTCCGACCACTCCTGGAATACGCCAGCCAAGTTTGGTCACCTTATCACAACATACACTCCCTTAGAATCGAAGCTGTGCAGCGTAGGTTTATCCGGTTTGCCTTACGCGGTCTCCCATGGGCCGACAACTATATCTTACCTCCCTATGAAGACCGGCTAAAATTGATTAACCTGCAAACCCATACAAAACGTCGCGATGTCGCTGACATACTTTTCGTGCACCAATTATTAACCGGTATGATCGATTCCACCGCACTACTGGAAATGATTTCCCTTCGCACTAACCCTCGAAACCTCAGGTCCGTACCGCTCTTTCTTCTCCCTCACCACCGCACCAACTACGGAAATTTCGAACCAATTTCCAGAATGTTACGCCTGGCAAATAACTCACAGAACACCCTAGACTTTCATTCGAGTCTATCCGCCCTTAGAAAGTCCCTGTACACCTCTTCATGAACAGTCCCAGTTCCCTTTCTAGTTTTTAAGATAGATTTTAAGACCTAGTTTAATAAAAACTGTGTGGGCCCCCTGGGGCCCAACAAAAAAAAAAAAAAAATAAATAAATAAATAAATAAAAAAAAAAAAAAAAAAAAAAAAAAAAAAAAAAAAAAAAAAATTGTTAAGCTTAGAGTTAAGGTCCCTCGTTGTTAGTTCCTAAGTTTAGATTTAAGCTTGCTTGTATTAAGCTAAATAAATAAATAAAATAAATAAATCAGTCTTATACAGAGTCTCCTTAGTTGTTTGAGATTGGGGTTTATTGTTGAATTGCATTGTTAGCCCAAAAAAACAGCGATTGGCACGAGTTATTCTTCGCTTGATTTCTACACAGATGCCGTTTTCAAAGTTTATAGCAGAGCCAAGGACAAGAAAATCTTTTACTGCCCACTATGAAATTCTGTCCAATTCGTCGGTATTGATTGTCCCTTCTTGTTAACAGCATAAACTTGGTTTTGCTCTCGTTTATCGCTAAGTCCATTTTGGCCGCTTCTGCTTCAATGCAAGCAAGCGCATCGGTGACATCCCGCTGAGTTCTTCGAATTATGTCAATATCGTCGGCGTATGCAAGCAGTTGTACGGATTTTTGATAGATTGTGCCCCTGGTGTTGGCTTGCGAGTTCCGCACAATCTGTTCAAGCATAATATTGAAGAAGTCGCATGACATCGTTTCACCTTGTCTAGAACTTTTTCTGTTTATAGCTCTTCTCTATAGATGCTGTCATAAATCGATAGAGAGATGAGTATCGATTTGGACATCTTGCTTATTCTCCATTATCTGCCGAAGTGTGAAGATCTGATCGAAGGTGAAGTTTCCTGGCCTGAAACTGCAGTGATAATAAATTGATGCTACTATTATTGGCGCAGTTGTGGCGGTTCCTCTCATGTGGATTGGGCAAATGATGCTCAGATTCCACTCGTCAGGCATACACTCGTCTGACCATATTTTAGAGATAAGTTGGTGCATGCTCTTTATCAATTCATCACCAGCTGCCTTGAAATGTTCAACCGGTAAGCCGTCAGGTCCAGCAGCCTTGTTGAATTTCAGCTTGCATATTGCTATTTTCAGTACGCTTTAGTCAGGTGGACGGACATTTGGGCTATCATCGTCTATGTTGAATTATTCACTCTGCCTGACAGCAGGACGGTGGTCTACATCGCCGTTATACACTCTGCAAAAGTAGTTTTTCAGCACTAACTGTAATTCTACTATGAAGTGTCCATTTTCATCTCTACAGGTTTCCGTACGCGTTTTGCTTCTCTTACTTACTTACTTAGGTGGCGCTACAGTTCGGGGTGAACCTGGGCCTCAACCAACAAGCTTCTCCATTTAGCTCGGTACCAGTTTTGCTTCTCTGACACGTGCTTTTTACCTTTTGGTTAAACTTCGGTACATTGTTCCTGGAGTATAAGTCCTCAATATTCTTGATCGCGCGCTACTCATGCTCTTTCTTCTTCTTATGGAGAAGCCGATGTTCTCCATGTCTCTTTTGGTCGTAGAGCTCCCGAGCAGCTCTCGTCTTCCGCTCCACCACCGCTTTATATGCCTCTAGCCGGCATTCCTCGTCTCGCCGTGGTGGGCGAGTGAGACCAACGCTCATCGCCGCGTTTCTGCAGGCAGCGTTCCACTGGTTTTCGGCACTTGATGCTGGCGACGTAGGGGTGATTGAGAGATTTCATATTGCGCGTTCAACGAAGAATCTGGCGGTCTCTTGCGATTGTAGCTTTTCGACGTTAAATTTTCTTACAGTGATTCTTCTTTGTTGCTCAGTTTGGGATGTTCGCATTCGTACCTTGGCTAGGCAAGGTAATGATTCGAGTCTGTGTTTGCCGCTCGGAAAGTTCAGCATCCAGAATAAAATTAATTTTTATTTTTTTTTCCTCTTCTACAACCCGTGTCCGCGTGGCAACGACACTGCGACCTGAAAGATCTATTGTATCGGAGGGTTGGAGTTGTGAGTATGTCTCTAGTAGTGGAGCATTTCAGTTCCACTGAAGTGAGTATCTCCTTGTGGAAAATACGTTTCCTTAACCAGTGTAGTGCCGGGCATTCACAAAGAATGTGTTCGGATGTTTCATCCTTCTCTAGGCATAGCCGACAGTCCTTCTCTTGGCACAGGTTCAACTTGTTAAAGTGGTATCTTAGGCCGCAATGGCCAGTTAGAAAGCTCACTAGCTTCCTAATGCTTTCCCTATCTAAGTTAAGGATTTCCTTATAGGAATAAGGCTTGATTTAACGTTTGGATTGTCTTAAACCGGGCCCATTAGTCCAGTGATCTAGACGAAGTTTGTTCTCCCATTCGTTAATCAACGCTGTAGCTGTTGTCCAATTGACGCTACAATAAGGTTCGGGACCTATAAACGCAGATTCTGAGCCGGCCCTAGCAAGCTCATCTGCAGATTCATTGCCCACAATTCCCTGGTGTCCAGGGACCCAACCGAGCCATACTCTGTTGTGTTTGGCAAGATCTTGTAAAGCATCGTAGCAGCATTTTACAGTTACGGAGTCCATTTGGTTGGGCGATAATGCCCTAGGTGCTGCCTGGCTATCTGAAAATATGTGAATCCTAGCGCCCTTGATTCCCTTACGGAGATTGTGCCTGGCGCAGATCTCAATGGCATGGATTTCAGCCTGAAACACAGTGCAAGTCGTACCCATAGGTACCGAAATTTTTTGTTTGGTCCAAAGACCCCGGCTCCAACTCCAAAATCCATTTTCGATCCGTCGGTGAACCAGACGAGACTTTTGGGGTCCAGTGTTGGAACACCATTGGACCAATTTCCGCGGTCCAATATTTCTACCTCGAATAACCTTCCGAAGCAATGTTGCCTGACCATAATATCCGGTATAGTACAAAACATGTCTCTTTTAGGGATCGAGTTGAGTATCTTTAGATGCCCCACTAGGTCACCTGGTTTATACTCATAATCTAGCTCTAGCTTGATGGCATATCTAGCAGCCATCACCCTAATGGTAAGATTGGTAAGGGTGTTAGACCGACAATAGCTTCAAGAGCTGTCGTGGGGCAGGTGTGCATCGCACCTGTAATGCCGAGACAGGCAGTTCTTTGCAACTTCTGCAATTTGTTTGCCGTTGTCTGCTGGAGGGTTTTTGGCCACCAGACGATACCCGCATATGTGATAATGGGTCTTACCATCATTATGTACAACCAATGTATCATTTTAGGAGAGAGACCCCAAGTTCTGCCGTATAGGCGTTTACTAGCCCAAAGTCCTCTCGTATCACGTTCTGTGGCGGACTTGATATGTGAATTCCAGTTAAGTCGTTTGTCATGAATTACACTAAGGTATTTGACCTCGCTGGAATAAACTATTGTGGTGCCTTTGGTTGTGATGGGTTCAAGGTTGACCTGTGTCTTCCTTGTAAACGGCACCAGAACGGTTTTACTAGGATTGATGGATAGTCCTTCTTTGTTACACCATTCTACAACTTGTAAGAGTGCACTTTGCATGACGTTAGAGATTGTCGTGCCGTGTTTGCCACTAATACTAACCGCCAAGTCATCAGCATAACCGACGGTGGTGTAGCCTGATCTGTGAAGATCTGCTAACAGGTTGTCGATGACTATTGATCATAACAGGGGGGAGAGAACTCCTCCTTGAGGACAGCCTTTCGCTGCCGTTACAGACACCGACACTCCCCCGGAGGAGGAGGGAATGAATCGGCTTACCAGCATGGCCCTAATCCATTGGTTGGTCGATTCTTCGATACCTCTGCTACTAATCGCCCTTGTGATCGAGTCGTAACCAGTGTTATCGACCGCGCCCTCGATATCAAGAAATGCACGCAAGGCTATATCCTTAGAACTGAGTGTACCCTCTATCTTTTTGACGAGATAATGAGGGGCACCAACTGTGGATTTGCCTTTTCAGTATGCGTACTGATTCGAGTGCAGAGAGTTAGACACATCTAACCTGTCTCTGATGTGAATATCAATTAGTCTCTCCATTGTCTTGAGAACAAATGGAGTTAGACTTATAGGTCTATAGGATTTAGGCAGCTCACTAGGCCTATTGCCTGGTTTGCGAATGAATACCACATTAACCTGTCTCCAGGTGGGTGGTATGTATACCCAATTGTAGCTAGCTCTAAATAAAGCTGTCAAACCCGGCAGGATGAGGTCGATTGACTTTTGTAGAAGTGTTGGAAAGAGACCATCACCGCCGGGAGCTTTAAAAGGCGTGAAGGTGCCCACTGCCCATTCAACTTTATCTGGACTAAATATTTTACCTGATAAACTGTTAACTCTACTTTCCACAAAAACCCTGTGGTCAAATGTGTTCGAGTACACATGAGATGTGTTAAGAGACGAACCTGGGAAATGTACCTGGAGCAGGGTTCTAAGTGTATCCGTACGGTCCGTCGTGTAGGTTCCGTCATTCTTCTTCAATAACCCTACACAATTGACTTGATCTTTAACAAGGGGTTTATGGATTCGTGCCGCTGTTGGCATAGCGGCAATGGTTTCGCAGCATTTCCTCCAAGCAGCTCGTTTAGATCGTCTCAATTCTAGATTGTATTCTGTGAGAGCAAACCTGTATTCGTCCCACCTCTTCGTTCGCTTTGCAGAGTTGAAGGGTTTTCTGACCTTCTTCCTAAGTTTCGCCAGTTGGTCATTCCACCAGGGCACTTTACGTTTGCTAACAATTGTTTTGGGGACGCAGCTGTCGTGGTAGGAATTAAGCAGTATATTGTTAAGCTGGTAAGCAGCTTCATCCAGGTCCTCTATCACTCAATAGATGTGAGGAGTATATCTTTTCTTGAGAACACTAGTTCACGATAGCGATGCCAATCCGTAGATTTGGGATCGTATCTGCTAGGGACATATGAGAGTTGACCGGGTATGTCAAACCTAATATGTTGATGGTCTGACAGTGAGGCCTCGTCTGATACGTGCCAATTTTCAATAAAATTAGAGGTAAATGGGCTAGCGAGAGTGAGGTCAAGTACCTCTTCGCGAATCGCATTTATGAAGGTGGGTTTAGAGCCTTTATTCAAAATATCTACTTGACTACTGACAAGGTATTCTAAAAGACACTAACCCCTTCTGTTAATGTCACTACTACCCCAGACCTCGTGATGTGCATTGGCGTCGCAACCGATGATGTAGTGGAGGTTGCTGTTTTGGCAGTAATTAATGAGACTCTGGACGTCTTTAGGCTGAGGCGCACACGATATTCTGTGTTCCCTTTCCGGTTGGGACTTCCAGTAGTAGGGCCACCAGGTCTCCAGTTATAAATTCTGGAATGGGAAGAAAGTTTATATTACTGCTAATTAAGCAGGCCGCTCTAGGCGCTTGCTCTCCACACTTGGAAATCAACTTACTTGACCTATTCCGGAGACCACTTATATGTCCGCAACTAACCAAGGGTTCTTGGATGAGACCAAGGGTTACATTTTCTTCGGCGAACCGCTTGCTGAGGGTAGCGGACGCGCCCTTAGGTTCGCCTGTAGCACCTTGATCGTGCTCATCGATCTTCCTTTGAAGATCGAGCTTGCCGGCGTAGTTGAGCCTTTTTAGGGTCCTTTCCTCTACGGCAAGCAGTCAGATTAGGCTGACCCTGAGGTCTGTTCCTAACCGACTCCTCATTCGTCCGAGAAACGTGCCCTCGGGCCCCGCTGGTGGGTTTTGAAAGTCCGGCCACATTGCCGGTCGTGGGACGTCTAACTGCATTGGGTGTAGCAGTAACTCTAGCGGCGGAGCTTGTACAAGCAGTATGCCCAGAGGCACTGCTGCTGGTAGCGGGTGGTGAAGTGTCCGCCGCAGAAGCAGTTGTTGAGCCAACTGCGTCCACCTTCTTCGGGCTACCGTGACCAGGCTCTTGACCCTTTTCGGTAGTCTTCAGGATCAGTTTGACCTGGCCAAAACGGTAGAACACCTTGTTTTTAAGCGTGCTAAGCACCCTCATGGAGGTGTCGTGCATGGCTAGCACAAGGTGGAGGAGTGCACCTTCCTTTACCCTTTGCATGACCTTCCATGCAGTTGCCCGTAGGCCTTCGTTCTGTGCTTCCAGGGAAGCCAACATTTTTGATGACGGGAGCTCGAGACACTGTGGAAAGAATCCTCGGACAATGTGTGTCTTCGGGAAGGATCCCTCTTCCACCAGTGACACGTCCAATCCATTTTTGGCTCTTATAGCCTCGAAGTTCGAGCGCATCTACTCCGCGGTGGCATTGTCTGAGCAGACGAAGATTAGCCATCCCGCCTTGTGTTGTGAGCCTGAGAAACGGGGCCAAACGCCTTTGTTTTTCAGCTCAATCGAGATGTCGATGACAGCCTCTTGAATGCTGGTCAACTGCTCTGTTGATAGAGGTTGGTTCATCAAGTCAGCCGGGACAACACCTAACCTGACAACACTTGCCACTTGACTAAAAGTGGGAACATCAGGTGTAGGCCCTGCCTTGGCTTTCTTGGCAGCAGGTGCTGGTGGGGTGTGATCCACCGATCTTACCCGTTTTGCTTCTTTAGCAGGAGGGGCTTTAGCAAAAACTAGGGCACTTTCCCTGGTATCACCTCTGCGAATTGCGAACTTGAACCGCCTTCTTTCAGCAGAGTTGAACCGAACGAAACCGTCCGATTGTATCCGCAGCTCGTCTAACCTCTTCCCAATGGAGGAGCACCCAGATTCCTCTGTGACAACGCTGCACGTATCCACGAGAGTGGATGTGTCAGAATCAGAGGCGGCGGTATCCGCTTCTTCGAGATTGACACACTTGGAGGGCAAGGATTGGGCCCACTTGGCTTCGTCATCCATACCATCCGAAGATTTAGGTTGCTCGTCAGCAAGCCGAGTAATTAAGGCCGAAGATATAGTGGCCGTCGGAAGCTCTATAGCATCACGACTAAGTGCAGCTGTTTGCTCGCCAGCAGAAACAGAAGCTGGTGCGATTTGAGATGCACCTGTCTCATAGTTTTTGTTTTTATATGAAATTTTTGGACCCACGAGTACTCGAGAAAGGAATATCACCCATGATAGAGCACGATATACCATGGGAAGGCTGAATTGAAACCGAAGGTCGCCAAGGTATTCGGAGTCCGCATACTAGCGACTAAGCACTCTCTTAGCCATGCATCCCTCGGCGTATGCTGTTCCACCTTGGATTAGAGATTATTTTCCAGAGGTTTACTCCTCACGTCGCTCACTTTGGCCGAATACTTACACTCTCTGATTCAAGCCGTACATTTCAGGCAGGCGCAAAAGACTACATTCAATTGAACAAAACATGGAATGTTAGACCGGTTATACCGCTGTAGCATTCGTTGCCTGGTGGCCGCCCCGTGGAGGCAGTGAGTCTTCTTGTAACGGTTACTCAGTAGGGATCGTACAAAGACTTTGCCCTAAGAGCGAAATCAATAAGCCTTAGTCCGTTATCAGACGTGGTGTCGTGTAGGCTATGTTTACCAACTACCTTACGAAAGACGTCCTCCTTTCCTATTTTGTCATTAAAATCGCCCAATATTTATTTATTTAACCTTCACTTGAACAGAAATTTTTATGTACCTACATGGACAGTATCTACCGTGGTAGATAAAATAATATTTCATGCATTTCGTATGAGTTATTTCTGCTTGACAGCTCATTTTTCACACGTTCTCTTTATTTGACTACTACCTATAATGATTTTTTCTCTAGATAACGGTTTTTTTCCAAGGTTTTGAGTGCATCTCTCTTTTTGTGGCCTTAAAAGTTAGCTTTTTCGCTCAATTTGCTTGTTTTTTTCTTCTATTTTTCTTTATTGCCACTCTTTCCCTTCGTTTTGAAAGCGTTACTAGGTTACTAGGAAGCTAGGTTTTTACCGCAAATGAAAAGTCACTCCTATTGAAAATTTGCGCACAAAGTTCATTGTGGTAAAACACTACACGTAATATTTTTTCAGTGAATAGTTGTGTGCTAAAAAAAGTTTGCAAAATGGATAACAACGAAAGTGATTTTGAGTACCTTTCAGCAGCAGCTGTTTCTAGGTAATCAAGTTTTACCAGGGCTTATAAGTGAATTTTAATAAAGGAATATAACGATTCTGTCGACAGGTTGGCTTATGATGACCAGCAGATATATTTTAGGCGACTTCTTGAAGTAATCGGCTCCGACTCAGAGGGAGAACTAGGTGAAGGTGATGCAGATGGTGATCCTGAAGACAGCTTTCTGCCTGAGCTTGCAGAGGCAAACGTTCCACGAAGCAGTCAACAAATAGAAGTGGAGATAGAAGATGATGATGAGGAAGATGAAGATCAGGATTTATCGGGTGATGTTGCTGATAACGAAGAAGAACCTATGCCGGAAGCAGATGACAATTTTTGGATTGGTAAGGATGGTACAAAGTGGATAAAAAGTGCACCAAATTTGCGTCGTGAAGGGGCGCATAACATATTCCGGGAAACAACATTTGTGGGTCCACATCCAGCTACCAAAGGTCTAACAGATGTGGAAACTTTCTTCCGTATAATGAGCCCTTCCGTTCAAGACATTATTTGCCGACACACTAATAAAAGAGCTCTCAGTGATTTCGCTAAGTGGAATGAACATCATCCCGAAAAAGCTCCTCTTGAATGGAAAGCCATCAATGAACAGGAATTTTGTGCTTACCTGGGTATTTTGTTGGTCATGGGCTGCCACCGATCTAATTACGAGACACTGGCTGAACTTTGGAAAAGCAATGCGCTTCCTCTATATCGAGCAACAATGTCGGTCAGAAGATTCAAGGCGATTTCGCGATTTATACGGTTTGATTCGGATGCCACGCGAACAGCTCGGATGGCCACTGATAAAGCAGCTCCTATTCGTGATATCTTCGATATGATCAACTCAAATTTGAGGCTCAATTTTAGACCGTACGAATCACTTACAGTGGATGAGCAGTTGTTTCGCTATAGAGGTCACACAAAGTTTACCCAATATATTCCTTCGAAACCGGCAAAGTATGGAATTAAATTTTGGTGGGCTTGTGATTCATCAACAGGATACCCTCTCAACGGGCAAATTTATACCGGGAAGGTGAATGGCATCAGAGATGTAAATCAAGGTGAGCGAATTGTGAAAGAACTGGTTGCACCATACAAAAATAGTGGACGAAATGTGACCATGGACAATTTCTTCACAACTCTTCCACTTGCAAATGAATTACTTACCTGGAAATTGACGATTGTCGGAACGGTGAAAAAAAAAACAAACGCTTCTTACCTCGTGAGTTCAAACCATCGAAAGACCGGGTTCCTTTATCTTCTGAGTTTGGGTTCAGTAAAAATGTTGTATTGTGCTCCTATGTTCCCAAGAAAGATAAGGCTGTTGTGTTGCTTTCAACTTTTCATCATGACAAGTCTGTTTCCGGGCCCAAGCAGAAACCTGAGATTATCCACTACTACAATCAGACTAAAGGGGGAGTGGACGTTATGGACAAAATGTTGAGCCAATACACAACAAAAAGAAAAACTTATAGATGGCCACAGGCTGTATTTTATAATTTGATTGACCTTTCAGGACTTGCAGCCTATATAATATTTTCAAAGAACAATTCGCTGGGTCCTGCAGCTGTGCAGCAAAGCCAAAGGCGCAAATTTCTCGAAAGATTGGGGGAGAACCTATGCATCCCACATATCAGCTCTCGGGCACAAAATCACAGAGTGACAGGTATTTTTACCATAAGAAACGCTATGGAGTGTTTGTTAGGTCACCCAATAAATACAAACAAGCCCAATGATGAGTTTACTCCTGACGATCCAGAAGAGCGGGATTCCAGTGGGCGCTTACGGCAAAAAGGTGGGTGCTTTATGTGCTATCAACTAAATAAAAAAAAGCGTGCTACGCGTCAAGCCTGTGTCAGCTGCAAAAAACCTATATGCGCTGAACATAGTCTCACCCAGACAAAATGTGAAAAGTGTCACTTGAAAAAATGAATAAACTTATATTATTTGCCTAAGTAATGGTACAAAAACTGTTTTATTCTTTATATTATTTGCTATGTCTATTTGCATATACACAAAAGTGTGGACTTTTCAGCTGTAACAGGTAAATGATACATGTTATATCCAAGTCAACCAGCATATTTCATACAAATTCGGTGAATATCTACCTGGGTAGATACTGTCCATGTAAGCAAAAAAAAACACAAAACTTCAAAAAATATACAAAAAAATATACTTAAAGTATGAACATGCTAATAATCTGAAATAAATCAAAAAGTTAGTCACTGAGTCGGACCCATACCAGAATCCACTGACGAATCGAAGAAATTTTTAGAGATGAAAATTGAAATATCTACCCGGGTAGATACTGTCCATGTGAAGGTTAAGCCTGTGGAGACATCTGGCAACACCGGCGCATAAGCACCGGACGCACCCTTCAGTCACGTACACCCAATATTCTGACATCATCATCGTCTCTATTTCCAATCGTTAATCCCCTCCCAAAAATATATGCCATCGTAAATTATAACTAATTAAAATCAACCTTTTCATTATACATATAAAGTGGTCGATGTTTCATTCTTCCTACAGGAACAGTAATCTACCCACATTTTTGAACCCGAAAGTGTAGCTTTCCTTTTCATTATGACCGTGTCAGGAAGTAATGGCGTCGATGGTTGTTAAAATTCTGGAGCAAATAGTGACGCCCAGCTACCCGCACGTGTCACCATCAAATTTCCACCTTTTTGGTACGAAATTCCCGAAATCTGGTTTTCCCAAGTAGAGGCGCAGTTCCGGATTACCGGCACGAATAACGACCTTTCAAATTTCAACACGATCGTGAGCGCAATTAGGTCAAGTATCCTTTCGCAAGTGGCTGACGCAATAGTATCTCCACCGAAGAAAGGCAAGTGCGAAAATTAAAAAAAAATTTTTTTTAGAAAGGTTCTGGGACAGCGAGTAGGGTAAAAGCAAAAAAGTGTTATCGGAGATAGAGCTGGGAGACAAGCGACCAACCCAACTACTGAACGAGCTACAGGGCCTGACCGGAACGAAGTTGAAGAGTTCTTGAAGACACTGTAGCTACGACGGCTGCCGGTGCAAGTACTGGTTGACGAAAATCCTCTTCCAAGCCCTCCTAGTGGGTGTCGGCCGGTAATAATCACTACAGTTGTCTTGTGCGATGTCAAGGTAGTTATTATCTAAGGTAAGGGCGTATTGATGAGGTATTCATTTACTACTTAATAGTTCAATACCCATTATATGCGTCTTTACCATAGAATAGATGTACCTTATTTCAGTTGTGGTGTGAGCGCACATAGTGCAAAATCCGTTCCCAAGAGTGAAAGACTAGGGGTCAGACTAGCCGCTAACGAGCTCCTTCAGACACCCACGCAAGTTCTGTCGTAATCCTTTTGCCTTATCATCGACGCTACCGGACCTACCATATACCCAAGAAAACCAAAAAGAAAATAACAATAATAATAACGACAACGAAAACAAACAGCAAACACGACCCGACTTAATATGACAATCACAACCACTTACATCTACCGTCGACAACCAAAAAACTAACAGTAGAGATTCGGACTCACTTACGACAATTCTCCCTTACTCCTTTTCCGGTATGCTCCCTATCGAAAGCGTCGAAGAAGAATCTCTTCCTCCTCCCGATACCACCCAGGTAGGCCCTGAGACGGAAAGCGAATTGCTCAACGAATCAGAAACCGATGAGAAGCTGAACCCAGCTGCAATCCTAAAATCAGATAGGATCGGCGGCTACATCACGTCGTCTCAGACGCTCCTGAACAAAATGAAAAAGAAAGATAAGGCCTCCCTCACTAACAGAGACAAGGCACTGATCAGAAAGCACAAGAAATCGATCCAATCTTATGAACGTCGGGCAGCACGTAGTGCTCCCGAAACTGCAGAGAAAGGTTAAGATTCGAATGAACCCGTTGTAGCTCCACCCAAGAAGTAAACAACGACTAAGAGTAACGCACCTGTCAATCGAGAACAGCTTGCCAAATCTGGACCGATCCCTAAAAAGATCAACCAAGAACGGGAGAGCGATCTCGCCGATAGGCAGATGATCACGAAAGCTGGTACGAGCAAAAGAGCACTGTCGGCCAAACCTAAGATAATCCCTAAAAAGATCGCCAAAGAGCAGGTTGGCAAAAGCTTAGTGGAAATGGTAAAAAGTAGATCTGGTGTAGTCAAATTTTCTGCAGGGAGAGATCCGCATCAAGATTTTGAATGAAGACTGCAAGAATGAGTCAGAAACTGTCGGTAGTACAGATTAATCTGCACCACTCTTGTAACGGTTGTTTTACCTTATGAGATGGCCAGATCACAGTTCTTGTACTGTGACTGGCAGGGGTATTTCCTAGTGATTCACTAGAACACATCGAAGATTTGGAGATACGCCAACAGCCCTTCAAGCGGACTCACTTGAAGATAAATAAAAGTCCTGGTTAACTGCACGACGATATCTAACTTAATTTTATTTTACTTCAAATATTTCTACATAAAAATTGCTTAGTCTACGGATTTACTAAAGGTGAGAAACAGGAAAAAATGCTTAGTCTACGGATTTACAAAAGGTGAGATACAAAAAACATAATTGATGATGTGCATGGGTTCGGTTACATTGTGGTTGAAGCCAAAAAATGTGCTGATAAATGAAATTGTATTGAACTAGAGACAATTTACAGTGTGACAAACAATTGAGTGTATTAATTGAATACTATTATACAGTATGACAAGAAAGAGAAAACTCAAAGGTATTTTATAATTATGGTTTCTTAAAACTAAACAACTCTGTTGCAGCTACCCTGTGGAGAAATGAAAGGAATTAATATTCGAATAACTTTTTTTATGGCACTTACCACAGGGGGTAGCATGTGTGGGTTGCAATCCATGATCTACGTCCGTCCATCTGTCTTCTACTCATTCAGCTGGCAAGTGGCTCCGAACATGCAAATACACAAAAAAAAGTAAACAAAAGGAAAAATACATACAAATAGTTACTTACATGAGGCATGCTGCTTCTACTGTTGTTTTGGATGGGAGAAGAATGATCATCATAACCTGATGAATGCATTTAGGCCCGGTTTATTCACTCAACATTAAGAAGTGGATTTCGTAGTTTCAACTAAAACTGCCATTAAGGTTTTGCCGCTATTAACTACACTCCATTAAATACAAATTATATTTCTATTTATTCACTCGTCATTAGTTAATGGTACGCTTTTAATGGCGTCATTTAATTTAAAGGAATTCTTAAAAAGTCCCAAGGATTTTTATATCATTATGACAGAAAACTGTCAAATAACTACATTTTGTGTATTTGTATGTGTATCTAGTATTAAACCAGTACACACTGCTTAACGGTTGCTATAAGTGTGAGAGAGTGCAGTGCAATTAGCAATTGAGCGATTGGTCGAATATAACGTGATCTAAAAAGATTGACAATTCTTTTGAAATTATAGAGAGTACTCCAAATCTGGTCGAATAATTGGAAGTACTTTAGCCACCGTAGGTTTCGTCAAACGAAATCGTTTTAAGAAATTTTCATCATACCAATATTCCATATTGATTCTTTCTATCATTTTGTATTGCATACGTACGACGAAGAGTATATTTTCGCCCCTTGTCGCTCATTGTTGTCACCTTTCGTATTATCTACGGATCATTTAAATTTACATCCCTTTATCTACCCAGTTCAAGAGGTTTACGCCTTTTTAGTCTTCTGACCGGGTGATTCTGGTTTACAAGTAGAAGAGCCTCAGGGTTTACGTGCTCTCGTAGCCGTTTCTCGTGTCTTCTTGCTGCGTTTTTAATTTCGTTTTGGACCAGCACCACATTAAGATCCCTGTGAAGGTCGCTGTTTCTTACATACCAGGGAGCGCCTACAATGTTCCTGAGTACTTTGTTTTGGAAGCGTTGAATAATGTCGATGTTACATTGTTTGGTGCAACCCCAGAGTTTCAGCCCATAGGCCCATATTGGTTTTATCATTTGCTTGTAAAGCAGGAGCTTGTTATTTATTGATAGTTAGGGAGTGTCGCCCCATAAGCCAATACATTTTTTTATATCGAATGTCTAGTTCTTCTCTTTTGTTTTTAACGTGGGCTTTCCATCTGAGCTTGGCGTCTAATGTCATGCCGAGGTACTTCGCCATATTTCCATAAGGAACTTCTTTACCATTAATATAGACTGGCATATGATTTATTTTTTGTTTGTAAAGTCGACGTGCACTGACTTTAATTCATTTAATTTGATTCTCTAGGTTGTCGTCCATTCACTTATTTTTGAGGTTGCAGTTTGCAGTTTAGCGACTGAATCTGCATTCGTGTTTGCCATTGCCATTACGGCTTTGTCGTCGGCAAATGTTGCCATGATATTTCTGTCTAAGTGTGGGATATCTGATGTATACTTACTTACTTAGATGGCGCTACAGTCCGGATGGACCTGGGCCTCAACCAACAAACCTCTCGAGCCAGCACGGTTACGAGCCAGCTGCCTCCAGTTGCGCACGCCAAGTTGGTTGAGGTCCCCCTCCACTTGTTTGCGCCACCTACCGCGAGGTCGTGCTCTACTGCGCCGTCCGTCCGGGGTGGATTCGAAGACTTTCTTAGCGGGAAGGTTGGGCTCCATCCGCTTTAAATGACCAAGCCATCTTAGTCGCTGTATGTGAACTCTTCTGGCTAAGTGGATGTCCTTGTACAGGCCGTATAGTTCGGCATTGTACCTTCTCCTCCACTCACCGTCTATGCAGACGGGACCAAAGATCGCTCGAAGAACTTTTCTCTCGAAATAACTAGGGGCATCCTCATCCGGTTTTGTCAAAGCCCATGCCTCTGCGCCATACAGCAGGACTGGGATGATTAATGTCTTATAAAGAGTTACCTTAGGAGTTCGAGATAGGGTTTTGCTACTCAATTGCCGTTTAAGCCCATAGAAACAACGATTGGCAAGAGTAATTCTCCGTGTTCTCCCTACTGATGTCATTTGCGGAGCTGACCATAGTGCCGCCTAGGTAGGCAAAATCCTTTACTACCTTAAAATTGTATCTGTCTATGGTTGCGTTCTGTCCAAGACGCCGATGTTGGGTGTCCTTTTTTGTAGACAGCATATATTTTGTTTTGCTTTCATTGACCGCTAGACCCATCTTTGCTACCTCGTTCTCAATACTCGTAAATGCCCCATTGACTGCCCGCTGAGTTCTTCCGATTATGTCAATTTCATCGGCATAAGCGAGTAGTTGTACAGACTTGAAGAAGATTGTACCACCGGGGTTGGCTTGTGAGTTTCGTACAATTCTCCCAAGTACTATGTTAAAGAGATCGCATGATAGCGCGTCGCCTTGTCTAAGACCTTTCCTGACATCGAACGGTTCGGTGATGTTCTTACCGACTTTGATGGAGCAGCGAGAGTTCTCCATCGTCATTCTGCACAAACGGACGAGCTTGGCAGGGATGCTAAGACTAGACATGGCTCTGTACAACTCGTCTCTATACACCCTATCATAGGCAACTTTGAAATCGATGAAAAGGTGGTGCGTATCGATTTTATATCCCAAGTTTTTTCCAAGATCTGCCGTAGTGTGAATATTTGGTCGATGGTGGAATTTGCCGGCCTGAAACCGCACTGATAAGGACCTATCAGGTTGTTGACGATCGGTTTTAGGCGTTTACATAATACGGCAGACAGGATCTTATATGCGATATTTAGGAGACTTATACCTCTGTAATTGGCGCAGTTCAGAGGGTCTCCTCTCTTCAGGATCGGGCAAACGATGCTGAGGTTCCATTCATCGGGCATACTTTCGTCCGACCAGATTTTACAGATGAGCTGGTGCATGCTCCTTACCAACTCATCTCCTCCTGCCTTGAAAAGTTCAGCGACAAGGCCGTCGGCTACGGCAGCTTTGTTGGATTTGAGTTTAGATATCGCTATCCTCACTTCATTCTGATAGGGTTGACGGGAATCTTGACTGCCATCGTCACTGTTGAATGGCTCATTCTGCCTGACAGCGGAATAATGGTCATCATCGCCGTTTAACAGTCTGCAGAAGTGTTCCTTCCATATCCTCAGCACCGACTGCGATTCTACTACTATGTTGCCATTTTCGTCCCTGCAGGCTTCTGTTCTGGCTTTGAAACCCTGGCATGTTCTTTTTACCCTTCGGTAAAATGTTCGAACATTACTCCTGCAATAAAGTCTCTCAATCTCCTCGATCGAGCGCTTCTCATGCTCTTTTTTCTTCTTTCTGAGAATTCGATGTTCCTCTTTTCTCCTACGCACGTAGAGCTCGTAAGCAGCTCTAGTCCTTCTATGCAGCACTGCTTTGTACGCCTCTTGTTTTGCTGCATGTGCTTGCCGGCATTCCTCATCAAACCAGGGGTTTCATTGTGGTGGCCGAGAGAAACCCAGTACATCAAAGGCGGCATTGGCAACGCTGCCACTGGTCTTCCGCATTTGCTGCTGGCGGCATAGGACTTAGATTAAGATTAGAAGAAACACGATCGGCAAAGGTTCTGGCGGTCTCTTGCGATTGTAGCTTTTCGACGTCAAATTTCCTCACAGTATTTCGTTGATTTCGCTCCGTTGTGGATATCCGCATCCGTACCTTGGCTACAACTAGGTAGTGATCCGAGTCCACGTTGGCTCCTCGGAAAGTCCGGACACCCAGAATACTGGAAGAGTGCCTTGCGTCAATCGCAATGTGATCGATTTGGTTGACAGTTTTTCGATCAAAGGAGAGCCATGTTCCTTTGTGAATGTCGAGACGTGGGAACCACATACTAGCTACGACAAAGTTTCGCCCCGCTGCAAAGTCGATTAGCCTGAGTCCGTTGTCGGATGTGATGTCGTGCGGGCTGTGCTTTCCGACCACGCTACTAAAGACGTCCTCTCTTCCTAGCTTTGCGTTAAAATCATCTAGGATAATTTTAACGTCGTGGCAAGGGCATTGCTCATACGTCTGGCCCAATAGCTGGTAGAAGTCGTCCTTTGTCGCGTCGTCCTTCTCCTCATGAGGGGCGTGAACGCATATTAGGCTAATGTTGGCAAATTTAGCCTTGATATGGATAGTCAATAGGCGCTCGTTCACATGCCGGAAACTCAAGACTTCTTGCCTAAGTCTGCCTCCAATGACAAATCCGCACCCGAATAGACGCTGTTCTTGTTGTCTGTAGCAGTCGCCATAGTAGATGTCGCAGTTTTTCATACTCCTTCTGCCCGGCCCATCCCATCGCACTTCTAGGGCCTCCGCAAGTTGTTCGGCTGCACGTGGTTTGAAGAGGGACCTAACATTCCATGTGCAGACACGAAGATGGTTGTCCTTTTTACGTTTGCATGGGTCGTCAACAGTAAGGATCATCAGTATCCGAGGCTGTTGGTTGCTTCGTAACCAAAGGTTTTTTACGTGGTAGGGAAGTAAACCCTACGGCACAACCCCCAACCTTTAGGGCCAGATCCTTTTTTTTTTTTGTACCCCTAGGACAAGAGGCCGGATATACCGATGTCAGTAACCCAGTTCGGGTATATGAGCGTAGTATTGAAAATCCTTACAGACTTGAGCTCCAAATATGTCGAAGTAGCTCCGGTAAGGTATCCGCGGGGCTGTAGACGTCACCGTTGATTCCATCGAGAGAACTCATCCGCCGCACATCCTCCTTCTTAGGAGCTCTTGCAAGACTTCTGAGACGCATATTTCAGCCAATCAGTTTGAAGTATAGAGTAGATATAAAACTGCACCTAATACGCTGCCTTGAGGAACACCAGCTTGTATTTCTTTCAGTTCAGAATACGCGTTTTCATGTTTGATCCTGTAGTATCTATTAGAAATATAAGAAACCAATATTGTAGAATAGTACTTTGGCAGGCTTTTTTTAAGTTTGAAAATCAGACCATAATGCCGAATTTTATCAAATGCTTGAGCCACATCAAGAAAGACAGTGAAACAAACTTTCTTCTCTTCTAGTGCGTTTTCTATGGCGGTAACTATCTTATGGACCTGGTCAATCATTCAATGTTTTTTTCGAAAACCAAATTGGTGTACCGGAATCAGATTTTTCCTTTCAATAATACTATATAGGTAGTCTTTTCACCAGAATTTTTTCAAAAATTTTCGATATAATAGGCAGCAAGGATATCGCATAGGCGTAATTGAGAGATTTCGGGATACACGTTCAGCGAAGAGTCTGGCGGTCTCTTGCAATTGTAGCTTTTCGAGGTGAAATTTTCTCACAGTGATTCTTCTTCGTAGCTCAGATTGGGATATCCGCATTCGTACCTTGGCTACAACAAGGTAATGATCTGAGTCTATGTTGGCCGTTGAACTTAGTGAATACCTTGCGCGAGCTGCTTCGACGTATTCGGATCACAGGTCGGTAAGGAATTTCCAATGTTGGTCAGGACATTGGAATAGAGATGGTGGCGGAGGAGCCCTTAATGGGCCAATGGCAGCGCTCATACTCCCGTAGTGGACTATTGGCACCGGTGTACCCGGCCCCTCGTCCTAGGGGAATAATTAAGGAACTGGCCCTCCAGGTTGGGGGTTGTGCCGTCGGGGTAACTTCCCTACCACGTAAAAAACGCATGGTTCCGAAACAACCAAAAGCCTCGGATAAGGATGACCCAACTAATGACGACCCCAGCAAACGAAATAAGGACAACGACCTTCGGATCTGTACGTGGAATGTTCTGTCCCTTTACAGACCACGTGCAGCCGAACAACTAGCAGAGGCCCTAGACTGCTATAAAGCAGATATTACTGCCATCCAGGAAGTGCGATGGGATGGGCCAGGCAAAAAGAGGATGAAAAACTGTGACATCTACTACGGTGATTGCTACAGAGGCAACAGGCAACGCTTATTCGGATGCGGATTTGTCATACGCGGCAGACTTAGGCAAGAAGTCTTAAGCTTCCGACACGTGAGCGAGCGTATTATGACTATCCGGATCAAGGCTAAATTCGCTAACATAAGCCTAATATGTGTTCATGCCCCCACAGAAGAAAAGGACCCTGCCTCCAAAGAGTGTTTCTACGAGCTCCTCGACAAAACATACGAGCAATGTCCTAAATACGACGTTAAGATCGTATTGGGCGATTTTAACGCCAAAATAGGAAAGGAGGACGTCTTTGGTAGAGCAGTCGGTAAGCATAGCCTACACGACACCACGTCTGATAACGGACTAAGGCTAATTGATTTCGCTGTGGAGCGAAATGTCACCATAGCAAGCACATGGTTTCCTCATCTCGATATTCATAAGCAGACATGGCGGTCCAATGATCATGTCACGATCAACCAAATTGATCATATTGCGATCGACGCAAGGCATGCCTCCAGTATTCTGGATGTCCGGACCTTCCGAGCGGCCAACATAGACTCGGATCATTACCTTGTTGTAGCCAAGGTACGAATGCGGATATCCCAATCTGAGCAACAAAGAAGAATTACTGTGAGAAAATTTAACGTCGAAAAGCTACAATCGCAAGAGACCGCCAGACTCTTCGCTGAACGCGTATCCCGAAATCTCTCAATCACCCCTATACCGCCAGCATCAAGTGCCGAAGACCAGTGGCAACGCTGCCAACATGCCATCAGAAACGCCGCGACTGATGTGCTGGGTATCGCTCGCCCACCACCGCGAAACCCCTGGTTTGACGAAGAATGCCGGCGAGTGCATGCAGCAAAACAAGAGGCATACAAAGCGGCGCTGCAAAGGAAGACAAGAGCTGCTCGTGAGCTCTACGAGCAAAAGAGACGGGAAGAACATCGGCTTCTCCAAAAGAAGAAGAAAGAGCATGAGAAGCGCGCGTTTGAGAATATCGAGAGTCTATACTCCAGGAACAATGTACGGAAGTTTTACCAAAAGGTAAAAAGAACGTGTCAGAGAAGTAATACCCGTACAGAAACCTGTAGAGATGAGAATGGAAACCTCGTAGTAGAATCACAGTCGGTGCTGAGAATATGGAAAAACTACTTCTGCAGACTGTATAACGGCGACGAAGACCAACATCCCGCTGTCAGGCAGAATGAACCATTCAACATGGACGATGATAGTCAAAATTTCCGTCCACCTGACCAAAACGAAGTGAGGATAGCAATAATCAAGCTAAAATCGAACAAGGCTGCTGGACCTGACGGCTTACCGGCCGAACTTTTCAAGGCAGCTGGGGATGAATTGGTAGAGTGCATACACCAACTCATTTCTAATATTTGGTCAGAGGAGTGTATGCCTGATGAATGGAATCTCAGCATCGTTTGCCCGATCCACAAGAAAGGAGACCCCCTCAACTGCGCCAATTATAGAGGCATCAGTCTCCTCAACATCGCGTACAAGATCTTTTCTGCGATATTGTGTGAACGCCTGAAACCTTTTATCAACAGCCTGATTGGACCCTATCAGTGCGGTTTCAGGCCAGGAAAGTCCACCATCGATCAAATCTCCACACTTCGACAGATCCTGGAGAAAACCCAAGAATTCCAAATCGATACTCACCACCTCTTTATCGATTTCAAGGCCGCCTATGACAGCATCTATAGAGAAGAGCTTTATAGAGCCATGTCTAGTTTTGACATCCCTGCCAAACTTGTCCGCCTGTGCAGGCTGACGATGGAGAACGCTCGCTGCTCCATCAAGGTCGGTAATGACCTCACCGAGACCTTTGATGTCAAAAAAGGCTTTAGACAAGGTGACGCGCTGTCATGTGACTTCTTCAATATTGTACTTGAACGGATTGTGCGGAACTCACAAGCCAACACCGGAGGCACAATCTATTACAAGTCTGTACAACTGCTTGCATACGCCGACGATATAGACATTATCGGAAGATCTCAGCGGGCTGTCACCGGTGCTTTTGCAAGCATTGAGGCGGAAGCGGCCAAAATGGGTTTGGCGATAAACGAGGGCAAAACCAAGTATATGCTGTCAACTAGAAGGGAAAACCAACATCGACGAATTGGACAAAACGTCACCGTGGGCAGCTATAACTTCGAGGTAGTAAGGGACTTTGTCTACCTTGGCTCTGCTATAAATTCAGCAAACAAAATCAGCGCAGAAATCAATCGAAGAATAACTCTTGCCAATCGCTGTTTTTTTGGGCTTATAAGGCAATTCAACAGTAAAGCCCTATCTCGAACAACTAAGGAGACTCTATATAAGACCTTGATCATCCCAGTCCTGCTTTACGGCGCGGAAACATGGACTTTATTAAAAGAGGATGAAGATATCCTTGAGAGAAAAATTCTTCGTAAGATTTTCGGTCCCGTTTGCGTTGACGGGTTTTGGAGGAGAAGATTCAATCACGAACTATACGAGCTGTACAGCGACATCGACCTAGTCAAAAAACTGCGTATTGGACGTCTGAGATGGCTAGGACATGTAGAGCGAATGGACACCAACGCTCCGGCCCGCAGAGTCTTCGAATCTAACCCCGAGGGACGACGCAGTAGAGGGAATTATCGCCGTAGGTGGCGCGCACAAGTTCAAGGGGACCTCGACCAACTTGGAGTGCGCAACTGGAGGCAATTAGCTAAAGACCGAGCTAAATGGAGAGGCTTGTTGGTTGAGGCCCAGGTTCACCCCGAACTGTAGCGCCATCTAAGTAAGTAAGTAAGTATGTTACCCGCTCGGAAGGTCTGGATATCCAGAATACTGGAGGCATGCCTTGCGTCGATCGCAATATCATCAATTTGGTTGATCTTTACATGATCATTGGACCGCAATGTCTGCTTATGAATATCGAGATGAGGAAACCATGTGCTTGCTATGTTGACATTTCGCTCCACAGCGAAATCAATTAGCCTTAGTCCTACGTGGTGTCGTGTAGGCTATGCTTACCGACTGCCCTACCAAAGACGTCCTCCTTTCCTATTTTGGCGTTAAAGTCGCCCAATACGATTTTAACGTCGTATTTAGGACATTGCTCATATGTCTTGTCGAGGAGCTCGTAGTCCTTTTCTTCCGTGGGGGCATGAACACATATTAGGCCTATGTTAGCGAATTTCGCATTGATCCGGATAGTCATAATACGCTCGAGATGAGGAAACCATGTGCTTGCTATGGTGACATTTCGCTCCACAGCGAAATCAATTAGCCTTAGTCCTACGTGGTGTCGTGTAGGCTATGCTTACCGACTGCCCTACCAAAGACGTCCTCCTTTCCTATTTTGGCGTTAAAGTCGCCCAATACGATTTTAACGTCGTATTTAGGACATTGCTCATATGTCTTGTCGAGGAGCTCGTAGTCCTTTTCTTCCGTGGGGGCATGAACACATATTAGGCCTATGTTAGCGAATTTCGCATTGATCCGGATAGTCATAATACGCTCGCTTACGTGCCGGAAGCTTAAGACTTCTTGGCTAAGTCTGCGCGTATGACAAATCCGCATCCGAATAAGCGTTGCCTGTTGCCTCTGTAGCAATCACCGTAGTAGATGTCACAGTTTTTCATCCTCTTTTTGCCCGGCCCATCCCATCGCACTTCCTGGATGGCGATAATATCTGCTTATCTAGGGCCTCTGCTAGTTGTTCGGCTGCACGTGGTCTGTAAAGAGACAGAACATTCCACGTACAGATCCGAAGGTCGTTGTCCTTATTTCGTTTGCTGGGGTCGTCATAAGTTGAGTCATCCTTATCCGAGGCTTTTGGTTGTTTCGGAACCATATATTTTTTACGTGGTAGGGAAGTTACCCCGACGGCACAACCCCCAACCTGGAGGGCCAGTTCCTTAATTATTCCCCTAGGACGAGGGGCCGGGTACACCGGTGCCAGCAGTCCATTACGGGAGTAAGAGCGCTGCCGTTGGCCCATTAAGGGCTCCTCCGCCACTATCTCTATTCCAATGTCCTGACCAACATTGGAAATTCCTTACCGACCTGTGATCCGAATACGTCGAAGCAGCTCGCACAAGGTATTCACTAAGTTCAACCTAACCGGAACTATAGACGCCACCGTTGACTCCGTCTAGGGAATTCGTCCACTGCCGCCTGGAACAGGAAGAAGTGCTCTAAAAAGAAAACACTCTTCCTCCCCTCTCTCATCTGCTGCCGCAAAGAATCCTCCAAACGGGGTGGTTACCCATTTCTTGGATTAAGGTACTAGGCACCCGGCTGCCACCGCGTGGAGGTTGAGGGTAGGAGTTGCTAGCCCTCAGCTGAGTGAAAACGCTTGTGTTTTCATATGATCGCTTGCACTACCGTTAGACCACCCAACAACAGTGTAGCGAATTGGACAAAGACGATTCAAGCATTACGAAATCGAGAGTCCACAGAGACTCCTCGCACAAGTGCGAAGTATATTTCTAAAGACCACATAGTTGGGGGTGCATTTTTGTATATACTGTTATGCCTGGTTCGGCTATAGACTAGAAAAAGTTCCACTACTCGTCGTCGGGCCGGATATGGTTTGGGGTCAGAAACCTCCGGTGTTTCCTTGGACTTTATTGCAAGAGTTGATAGAGTACGACAACACTTTTAGTGTTGAAGAAAAAAAAAACGACCTTTTAGTGTTGTAAAGGAAAACAACCAACAAAATGTTTTTAGCAAAATTAAACAAGAATATTTCAAGCAATTGAAACCGTACACTTTTCTTCATGTAATTGATAATTTTTTATTAAGTTAAAAAAATAATAATTCGGTTACAATGTGTATGTCTTGCCAGAAGGGTGGAAAATCAAACTTAAAACTTGACATGCAATTCGAACTACTATTTGCAGGCAAAATTTGCTGACGCCGCTGCTGTATGTTGCTTGTGCATAAACTGCTGATGATGCGTCTGTTTGTTTCGCATGTCAGTGTTCCGTTGCATTCATGACCTTATTTTTTTTATTATCCATAACACGTCCCCCTTTCAGACATATCGAAGGATATTTTATCCTGAGATTGGACTTAGGTGTCCTTAATTCAAGGGCCGCCGATGTAGATTGCTCCGGTGTATTTGCAATGCCAAGCCTTACTTCAGGGTTAACTCTGATCTTTCGGTTGAAGCATTTATTAAAGAGAGTTATTGTTGTCCTTCCAGATCCGCAGTAGATTTCCAGACAACATAGCTTATTGCGATTAGACTCAGGACTCCAGATGTTGACATCAGTATACCTTGAGTCCGTTCTGGTATTTGCCGAAGGGTTTTTGACCAAAAACTTCGTTGATTTTGTCATGTCCTGTAGCTCATGGATATCTTTTGCTGTCATTTTTGACATCGGTTTATGTTTGATTGCTATTTCATGTAATTTTACGTTGATGCAGCAGTCTTCCAGATCGCCATATGAATATTTGTCTCTTATAGAGATTTCATTGCCAACACCTAAGGTTCTTATTGTCATGTTATATATTTCTAGTTTACAATTAATATTAATTACAATTATGCCTATTCCAAAAAGTTTTCCTGTTTCTGCTGCGTTTTGACATTTACATTTAAAATTGGTTTCTCCAGTTATTGTGTACAAAAAGGAATTATCCTTGATCTTATGAAATATTTCAATTTGCTAGTTTACAATTTGTGCATTGCAGTTTTCAGCTTTGTTTCTCATAATTTCACAATTCGAATCAATTAAAGAACTACGTAATAATTGAGGGCTACAAACATGTATTTTATTAAATATATTACAATCGTCTAGTTTTTCCTTTACTACATATTCTTCTCTGTTTTTGTTGATAATTAGGTACTTATTGCTTAAGGTTAAGATTACAACTCCGTTTGTTACTATTTTTGGGAGAGTGATTGTTACATATACGTCAAAGGTTTCTTTTGTAACTGTTGGGACATGAATTATAAAGATAATAGTACGGCCTTTAGTGAATGCTTTGATCTCTAACATTTTCAAAATTTCTGCGTTATTTTCTAAATTTGGTTCTATTGCAAGTATATTATTGTGTTCAGATTCTCTTAGCTCGTTTAGTAAGTCGGAATGCTCAATGATACGCGGATGCAAAATTCCAGATTGAATAAATAAAAGACTGCCGATTATTTGTTCTATCTCAAGTTCAAGTATCATAATCTTATGATTAATTTTGTTAGATATTTTATCATAATAGGAAGCTAAAATGATAGTTCGATTAAGATTGCCCTCCTGAGTATTAACCCTATTGATCTCATCAATAACTTCATTGATCTTTTTCAACGCTACATTTGCATTCTTTACGCTTTCAAGTACTTGTTTATTTAGATGGCTCATTACTTTTATGTTTTTTTCCATACCGTTTTTTATTCTGATTTCATTCTCTGAAATGCTTTGAATTACTGTCGAGTAATATTCAGCATCCTCGTTGTCCATCGTTCCAAATAAGACCTTAAGGCCTGAACCTATTACATTAGCTAGACTTCCTTTTATTCTTTTCGTTTTTCCTACTATGCCTGAAATTATGCCAATTCTATGATCTGCTTTAGCTATCTCTTGTTTCGCTGTTTTTTGAAATTGTTTACACTCTGTTTTAGATTCTATACAAAGGTTGTCTATTGAGTTAATCATGTTTCTAATGTTAAAACTTGTCTGCTCCAGAATGGTTAAACCTAAATGTGCTATTAATGTTAATTTACTATTTATTTCTTTTCCATATTCAAAGTGGTTGAAGTATATCCCGGTATGTTTCTGAAGATCTCTTATGACTAAGTTCCCTGCGTTTGTCGAGCAGACGCACGAGATCCTGAAAAATAGGGTTTGATATTAGCTTTGTTGAATTTCTGTTGCTTGTTTTGAAGTTTTACGACTAAGTGATTATCGTGTACTTCTAGAATGGGAAACGGGCCTTTATATGTACTCAATAATTTTTCTTTTCTTTCATTTCGCATAACTACCTTTTGACCTACTTTATATTCTATTGATTTGCCTTATTTTTTGTCATACCTTAACTTCAATTTTTGCCTGCATTTTCTTGTATTTTCTTTAACGATTTCTTGTTTTTCAAAGAGATTTGATTTTAGTTCATCAACGTAGTCATAGATGGTTGTCTCGTTAACTGTGTCTACCGCGCTGGGTCTGTTTATTTCGAATCCGAATACTATTTCGTAAGGCGTATAGCCTGTGGTGTTATGAACTGTGCTATTATAGCAAAATGCTGCACATGGCATTTGTTTGTGCCATTCTTTCAGTAGGTTTAGTTCCCTTCCTGTGGACTTAAGTTACTCTAACAGCCTACAATGGGCTCTTTCTACGCTCCCATTGGCTTGTGGATAGGCCACGCTTTTTGTTATGTGGCTGTTACCGAGCAATTCGCAGAATTTTTTGAAAAGACCATTACAGAACTCTAGGCTGTTATCAGATAGAATAATTTTGGGCATTCCAAAATTCACTATCCATTCCTCCATTATTGAAATAAACTTAATGAATTTGGGAAGGTCGTCCTGGATTGTCAGGCCAAATTTAAACCCATCTTCTGTTTCTTGTAAGGGTCCTATAAGATCTATCATAATCTTCTCTAGAGCCCTATCCGCTGACGTAACAATTTTCATGGGGTTCCTTGTAGGAACTCTATTTGCCTTTTCTGTCTGGCATTGAGGACAATTTTTTACAAAATACTCTATGTATTTCTGCATACCTTTAAATTTCTTTCTAATTCTTGCGTAAGTTGCCTTTTGGCCGGTATGTCCTCCTAACAGTCCTACATGATACTCTTTTATTATGGCTCGTCTCCTTTCAGAGTCGAATACTTCTTCTTTATTATCTGAAACATTTTCTTCTCTATCACTAGGAGGTTCGATATCCTCTATTATGCTATCATCTCTTATGTTCTCTTCTAAAAAATTGCTTTCATTTGTGATTTCGTTATTATATTCTATATTTTCTCTAACCTCATTATTTACTTCAATGCCCTCTTCTTCCAACAAACTCATCAAATCCTGCCATGTTTCTTCTTTTTCTTTTTCTGTTATTCTAACATTTCTGCTAAGCTCATCGGCTACAACATTATCCTGGCCTTTCTTATAAACAGTAGTATAGTCGAATTCCTCTAATTTGAGGCGCCATCTCACGAGTCGACTACCAGGATCTTTTACTTTGAACAACCACGTTAGAGGTCTGTGGTCGGATTGGATAATAAATTTTGCTCCGTAGATTTACGGTCGAAATTGTTTTGTAGCCCATACGACGGCTAGATACTCTCTCTCGGTCGTGCTGTAGTTAATCTCAGCTTTGTTCAGCGTTCGACTAACAAAGTGTACTCGTAAATCTTAACCGTTACTCTCTTGACTAAGCACTGCACCAATACCTTTATTAGAGGCATTTGTTGTTATGATAAATGTTTTACCATAGTCTGCGTACTGTAGTATGGGATATGTTGTTATTAATTCCTTTAGTTTATTAAATGTTTCTTCCTGGTCTTGAGTCCAGATGAATTCAGCATATTTTTTTAACAATTTGTTCAACGGCTCAGCGACTTTACTAAAATTCTTTTTGAATTTTCTGTAATACCCTATCATTCCGCGGAATGACTTTATTCCTCTAGGGTTCTTTGGTGCTTCCATTCGTTGAATGCTTTCTACCTTACCTGGATCGGGTTTGACTCCATCGTCGGTGTTAACCTGCTCTAAGTATGAGACTTCCCTCCTAAGGAACTCGCAATTATCAGGCTGCAATTTGAGGTTTGCCCTTCACAGTTGCTCGAAAACTTCCACTAATTTTTCATTATGCTCCTGTAGATTCTTGCCGTATACGACGATGGCGTCTAAGTAGACGAAACATCTGATTCCTGGCAGAACTGTATTCATCAATCTCTGGAAACAGGCCGGAGCATTTTTTAAACCAAACGTCATTCTTGTATACTCGAAATGGCCGTATGGAGTACTAAATGCCGTCTTTTCGATGTCTTCTTCGTCCATTGGGATTTCGTGAAAGCCAGACGTTAAAAAAATATTTGTCTTTTCCCAATTGGTCGAGGATCTCGTTTATGTTGGGTAAGGGGCAATTGTCCGAAATAGTCAAGTCGTTCAACTTGCGCCATCCGCCACTTTTTTATACCGCTTGCGTCTGACTTTTTGGGAACTATCCATAGCGGAGAGCTCCAGGGAGAACTGCTATTTTGGATTATTCCGTCTTCTTTCAATTTTTCTATCTGTTTACGAACTTCTTCATCATGTACTTGTAGGTTCTGGGTACCTGGAAGTTTTAGTGAAAACAGGTTCACAATCATTTCGTGTCCGTATTTTATGTTTTATGATAGAAGTTTTAGACAATTTTTCGTTTTCGGTACTGAAGATATCACCATATTTTTTACAATTTCGATTAGGCTTTCTTTTTCCTCTCTGTTTAAATGGTCAGTTCGGACGTTACCCGACACTATCTGAGATTTACCTTTAGGAATTTCAAATTCAATTAAATTTTTTCCTACGATCCTAACATTTTTTATGTTAAATGGCTTGTCAGTAGTATTAACTATTGAAACTAGGCATTTTCCATCACTGTTCAGGGTGACGCAATTTGGAAATATGATACTCCCGGTAATTTCCTGTCTGGGTACCATAATCTCATTGTTTCAATTACTATCAATCTTAACTGTTCTAAAAACTTCAGACCTTTTTTTTATAATAAATTCCTCTCAAAAAAGTCACAAAGGTATCTTTCCATATTTTCCACTGACAATATTTTCCTCATAATTAAACGAGAAACCGCCATCTCTTAAGAAATGATTTCCGATCAACCTATCATATTCTCTCAATAAATTATTTTCTATTACTTGAAGCTTAATATTCATAGGTCTTGATTTTCCAACTAGGGGAACAAATCTAATTTCTAAATTCGTTTCGCCTAAAGTTTCACCCATCTTCCCGCCTATTCCATTGAATTTCGTTTTATTTGCTGTATTCACATCATCCTTGTAGACACAATTTGCCTTGATGAGTGATATTTCGGCTCCCGTATCAACTATAAGTTTCTTAATCTCCCCATTGATTACTACTAAAATATTAGGGCTTTCTGAGTTATCAAAAGCTCTAGGCTGCCATGGTGCCTCACTTACCATGCAGCCTACTGAAAATTTCTCTCTTTATATTGGACTCCGTTTGAAGTTGAAGGCTGATTTTGCTCTATTTTGTTTTTCCTTAGGAAACCTACAGTTTCGAGCGACGTGACCTGGTTTGTCACAATTAAAGCACAGCTTTTCCTGATAATTTATCTTAGCCAAATTCCTATTCGTGTAATCCTTCTGAGTATTGGACCTAAATAGATTGATACGTTGTTCTTCCTCAGAAGCAAACTTACTTGCCTCTGCAAAGATTTTTGGGGCTCTGCGTTAGACATACGTGGATAATCGTTCTCGAAGACCGTTTATAAAAACCGATAAAGTTGCACTTTGGATATACTCTATTTGGTCATCTTTGTGTACCTTTTTCACGCCCGCAAGCTTACTTTGGAAGAGACGTCTTTGTAATGTCTCAACTCGCTATACGTAATGTACCACGGATTCGTCCCTATTCTGTCTGATTGAAATTAATTCTCTATGTAATTGTAGAGCGCCATGAGCGCTCTCCAAACACTGTTAATAATTCCTCTTTTAACGTTTTCCAATCTGCAATCTCTTTATTCATCAGAATTGTTGTGGCATTGCCACGAATTTTGGTTTTGATGTACTTAAAAACCACGTTCTTCTGTGCCTCGGATGCCAGTTCGATGGCATTATCGCACGAATCGATGAAGGTAAAAACCTCTTCGCTAGTAGGTAGGAATGAAGGAGATTAACACGCTGATGGGAACTTATGACATAACCGAACTATCACTGATATCTAACTCTCTGTTATCAATTTTGTTGTTTGAATAGTAACTTTTGCCTGCGTCGACTTCACTACTGTTTTCTAATGATTCGTTAGTATTTATGTTTAACGCACTTAATGGTGCACGAAGATTTGAAAACATTAGAAAAAAATATATTTTTTTAAAAACCGTATATTTTTACATTCACTTGAGTATACGAAACAGTCACTTTACAATAAAAATTACTCACATAAATAACACTACAAGCTCCATGAATCCCTCGCAGTTGTTGTAGCGGAATCCCACCGCTGCCACCAAAAATATGTGTTATGCCTGGTTCGGCTATACACTAGAAAAAGGTCCACTACTCGTCGTCGGGCCGGATATGGATTGGGGTCAGAAACCTCCGATTTTTCCTTGGACTTTATTGCAAGAGCTGATAGAGTACGACAACACTTTTAGTATTGTAGAGAAAAAAACGACCAACGAAATGTACAGAACAACACACAACACTTTTAGTGTTGTAAAGAAAAACAACCAACAAAATGATTTTAGCAAAATTAAACAACCACCAAAGAATATCTCAAGCAATTGAAACCGTACACTTTTCTTCATGTAATTGATAATTTTTTATTAAGTTAAAAAAATAATAATTCGGTTACAATGTGTATGTCTTGCCAGAAGGGCGGAAAATCAAACTTAAAACTTGACATGCAATTCGAAATACTATTTGCAGGCAAAATTTGCTGACGCCGCTGCTGTATGTTGCTTGTGCATAAACTGCTGATGATGTGTCTGGTTGTTTCGCATGTCAGTGTTCCGTTGCATTCATGACCTTATTGTTTTATTATCCATAACAATATATATATAAAAAAAGTATACATATGTTTAAGTAGAAATATAGTGCATATACAGTGCATATAGAGACTTACAAAAAACATATAAAGATAACTAGAAGTAGTGAGTTTTATTTATTTCTTTTGAGGTAAATGTTAGTAATAAGCTTTCAAGAGTGTGCAAAAAAAAATATATTCTTAATTTAAATATTAGGCGAACCAGATTGGCGGTCACATACATACCTACGTAGAATTTTAATTAAAATCTTCATAGCGGCCGCCAATAAAATTCTTAATTTGTTTTTATTTGGAGTAGCCGATTGCTCTCCACGGGAACACACGCGCTAAATTTCGCACTCACCGCAAAGACATTTGCCCTCAAAAACAAGAATATCTAACAAAAAAAAATCTTATTCGCCCCAACCACACAATCAGTAAATCTTTTCTTAAGTCCCCCAATCAAATAAACAAATAATATCAATATCGTCATAAAAAAAAGACCGCGCCGCTATGCAAAAAAATGTCAGTGCAGTGCAGTGCATAACAAAAAAAAGTAAAAATTATAGTAACAGTAATAAAAATAAGAAGATAGTGCTAAATGTGGGCTTCCATCTCACCCTCTCAACTCCCCTTTCGCTGCTGAACTTGGCTATTATAAGTGCCGTATGATTTTCTTTTTTTTTCATGCGTGCACCCACAATGACCGGGTAAAGCATTGTCCGGTGGATAGCGGGTTGCGTGTGCAGGTTTTTGTTAGTGGACCAAAACAAATTGTCATATGAGCATAACCATTGTTCCCAGATTTTCTAAATGAATCTCCCCTTTTTTTTTGTCGCATTTGGCCTTTTTTCCTCCTTTTTTTACAGTCAATTTTCCCCGCAATATTCCCCTTTTTTTAGAAACAAAAGAAAGAAACGCATATTACTGAAAACAAACACAAACTTGCCGTTTAAAAAAAAACATGCTTTAATAAAAAAGTTTAATTCAAGGCAAAAGCAAAAACCAGAAACGAAAACTTCATTCAAAACTTAAAATATTATGCGAAACTAAGTCAAAATTAATACAAAAAAAAAAACAGAAAATAAGCTAAGACTTAATAAAGCAAATCTACACAATGTCAATAAGACCACAGGTATTCATTAAATGTTAAAAAAAAAAAACATGAGTAAGATCACATAACTGAGTCTCTATAATACATACATATTCAGCCTTATCGAAGCGATCGTTCGGAATAAATTCTGAAACTTTAAAAAAAACCAATCGGAACGCGTATCACCTTCCTATGGTAGTATCCATCTTTGAACAGAAATTATCAACGTGTATTAACTCACGGACTGGACATAAAATATGTATTTAGGTAGATAAAATTCAAAATTCACATTTCGAAGAACATTTACTTCACCCTTTAAAAATAAATATTTGGCGCAACACCTCGTTAAGTGCCAGGGCATAGCTTCTCGCAACCACTCATGTTGTGTGCGTTATATTTTTTACACGAGTGGAAGGGACCTACAGCTTAGTGCCGTATCCAAAGGGCAATTTGTTGAGAAGCTTTTTCGAGACAACAATGAGACAACTGTTGTGACCACAACAGCAATTACGTTTTTTTTTTATTATAATCACAACACCGGACAATGTACTCATGTTCAATGTTGTTATCAAAACTTATTTTATAATTTCTCAGCCAGTCAGCACAAATACTCTTCGTGCTGTCTGTGTATTTTTATTCATAATGTGTAACAAAAAACTTTAGCACCTAATTTTGTACAGTTAGCATAATTTTAGTATTTAAGGCAGGTAATTTTAATAAAGAATTAAGTTCACATTGAACCCGCAGCAAAGTCAGTGTTTTTATTATAGACTTCCCCCCACCAGTGGTAAGGGGTCTTTATTAACCTAACTTGCTGGTCAAAACATTGGTCCTTCGAGAGAAAGCGAACCACAAGAAAGGCGTTACCAGGGCTACTAACACTGGTAGATTACAAAACAACCATAGTGAAAGCGTTACCAGGGCTTCTGACACTGGTATATATACAATCAGCCGTAGTGAAAGCGTTTATCAGGGCTTATAACACTGATAAGTGATACAAAAAAAAAAAGTGAAAATCAGAAAATATATCATGGACGAGACGGATGTTTTCATAATCGTTGCAAAACAGAAAACGCTAGCGGAAGAGCTAGAAAAACTGAAGATCAACTTTGGCAAGGACAGTTCCATCAGAAAGACTCAGAAGTATAAAGATGATCGGTTGCAACGCATCAAAGAAATCTGGGAGGAATTCGAAGAAAATCACCAAAAAATAAAATCGATTGTCAAACCCGACACGCCATATATGCAGAGAGATACATTTCTCAAAGTCAAGGAAATGTATGAAAACCTCAAAACTGTACTGGAGAAGATAGATCCTCCTAAGAGCATGGAGCATCTCATCAGCCCATCAGGATCCTCTGGATCCACTGTAGACAAAGAGCAAAGTAGGAGATTGAAGAAACTTCAGTTAAAAATTGAAGCAATAATTGGCAGCATGGAGGAGTTTGAAGACACCTTTGAAAACTATTCGAAGGAGATACACGAGTATCAACAAAAAGTGTTGTTGGAGCAACTACGCGCGTTGACGGAACTACACGAAGAATTCGTAGTAAATGCAACAGAGGGAGACCTGAAAACAACGTATGTGACCAACAACCAGTATAAAGATATTAAACAAGTTGTAAACCATTGCCTACATCAAATGGCATTTAAACTTGGTGAAACCAATAAGTCAGGGGTAGATCAATCTAACCACTGCGAAACGAGATTACCTCAACTAAAAATACCTACCTTTCGAGGAAATTTTCTGGAATGGCAATCCTTTTACGACTTATTTTCTACCATAATACACAATAGAGGTAGCCTAAGCACTACGGAAAAGATGGAGTACTTGAAGACTCATTTGGAGGGCGAACCCCTACAACTCATTCAACACTTAACAATTTCCAGTCAAAACTACAACAACGCATGGGAAACACTTAAATCCAGATACAATAACGAGAGAAAAATTGCATCTATGCACATTGACAAAATATTAAAGGCCGGTCAGCAAGGAAATTCACCCTCAGCGACATCAATAAAGAACATTTTGGATGCCACAAAAGAAGGGTTAGCAGCTTTGAACACCATGGGCTTTGATACATCATCATGGGACCCAATAATAGTGCATTTGACAACTAAGGCGCTCGATACAGAATCAAGAAATCTATTTGAGCAAGGGCTGAAGGAACCAAATAAGATGCCATCATTATCCGTTCTTTTGGAATTCTTGCAAAGAAGATACCAAGCTCTGGAAGTGCTAACAACCCCAAGACAAAAACAATACAAGTATGTAGATGATTCGAAGCACACGTTACGCAATTTTCACTTAGCGTCTAAAGCAATGCAGTGCGTTATCTGTAAAGGTGACCACATTATATACTCCTGTCCAAAATTCATGAATTGGACAGCAAAGGAAAGGAATCAACAAGTTAAACAAGCCAAAATTTGCTTGAATTGCTTACGACATGAGAAACATAGCCAATGTTTTAGCAAACGGACTTGCAAATATTGCAATAAAAAACATCATTCACTACTACACATGGAATGGCCAGAGAGAGCTCCACAAGTTAATCAACAAGACTCAACAAAAACCACGGCGAAACAAGTAATCCATGGCCACCAAAATCAGAATGTGTTACTTGCAACGGCAATCTTAAATGCAAGCAGCAGTGACGGACTTGGACACAGTGTCACAGTACGAGCACTTATTGACCCTGGCTCCCAAGCGTCTCTCATTACAGAGTCAATCGTTCAATCATTAAGGCCTTCGTTGAAGTGAGTGGATTGGGTCCTACAACCGCAGGAACAGCAAAACACAAGGTGGATGTTATAATATCGCCACGGTTCTCATCAAACTTCAAACTCCAAGTAGAAGCCCTTGTCTTACCAAAATTAACAAGGCAATTACCATCTGAAGCACCTACAAACTTAAAAACTGGTCAGTTCGGTGAACTCGAACTAGCTGATCCTACTTACAACTTCCCTGGCTCCATTGACATGATCATAGGAGCTGACACGTACGGCGAAATCATTCTTGATGGTCTAAAAAGGGACGCTGATAACTCGTTGATAGCTCAAAGGTCACATTTAGGTTGGCTCATCTCAGGCCGAACATCCACAAAAAAGCATTCATTACGGTGTTACTATAACCGGGCTAGTAGTCCAAACATCGACGGATCGTCAGCTTGAAAGGTTTTGGGAGCTGGAGGAAGTCGCTCAACCGAGATATCAAAAACCAGGTGATAAAGAATGTGAACAGATTTATGGAAGAACGCATTACCGAGAAGATGATGGTAGATATGTGGTGAACATCCCATTCAACGAAGAGGCAATGCAGTCATCGAGATTAGGAAAGTCCAAAAACAGAGCCATTGCAAGATTTCGTCAGCTTGAAACCCAACTCAACAGGAATCTGCAACTGAAAACGGAGTACACAAAGGTTATTAATGAATTTTTGGAATTAGGACACATGGTAGAGGCAACTTTAAGCAACAAGCCACAAAACACTATTTACTACATGCCCCATCACGCTGTTCTCAAACCCGAGAGTACTACAACAAAGGTACGAGTAGTATTCGATGGATCAGCCAAAACTTCGACCGGGGTTAGCTTAAATCAATTAATGCTGGTGGGCCCCAAGCTCCAGGAAGATATCACAACTATTTTGATGCGTTGGCGGAGACATAAATATGTCTTTACTTCAGACATAGAAAAAATGTAACGTCAAATTAAGCTGAATGATGAACATCAGGATTATCAGCGAATTTTATGGCGAAGCTCCACCAACCAACCCATAAAGGAGTATAAACTTACTACAGTAACTTATGGGACAGCTTCAGCTCCATACTTGGCAGTTAAAACTCTGCAGCAACTTGTTGTAGATGAACAAGAGAACTATCCAGTTGCATCAGTGATTGTTAAACACGATTTTTGTGTTGATGATGTGATGTCCGGATGCGATACAATAACCGAATGTACAGAAGCACAAAGGCAACTTACTACTATGCTAAGAGGAGCAGGGTTTCATCTTCGAAAATGGGCTGCTAACGACAATAGGCTACTAAAGGGCATTCCACCCGAGTCGAGGAGTCAGAAAGACATAAGCATCATGAAAGAAGAAACAGTTAAGACATTGGGGATTCATTGGAGCCCTATGAGTGACACGTTCCAGTTTAAAGTTCGCATCGGTGGAAATACAAAACAAGGCCAAGCACTCACAAAGCGCCAAACTCTCTCTGAAATAGCCAAGTTGTATGACCCACTAGGTTGGTTGGCACCGATTACTGTAAGCGCAAAAATCTTGATGCAGCAAATCTGGAAATCAGAGGTTAACTGGGATGAACCACTTACAGTTGATCTGCAAAATCAGTGGAACCGCTTGCGAGATAATCTGGTGGCAGTCGAAGACATCAGAATTCCGAGATGGATGGAAATTACGAAATGCCAAAAGTTTGAGCTTCATGGATTCTGTGATGCCTCAGAAGCTGCATACGCAGCAGTGGTGTACTCCAGAGTAGCTTTGCAGAACGGATCCTATGCAACAACGATGTTGACAGCAAAAACAAAAGTGGCACCAATTCGGAAGAAGCTTCCTCTTCCCAAGCTTGAGCTATGTGGAGCTCATTTACTATCAAAGATTTTGACAGAAACAATGCGGACATACGGCGCACAAGTATGCAACGTATTTGCCTGGACAGATTCCACAATAACATTGGCCTGGATTCAAAAATGTCCATCAACCTGGAAGACATTTGTTGCGAACAGGGTATCGGAGATACAGGAAGCAACGAAGCCAAGTTCCTGGAGGCACATACGCTCATCAGATAATCCCGCTGACTCTGTTTCCAGGGGTTGCTTACCAGGCCAAATAAAAAATAACTCATTATGGTGGCATGGTCCCGAGTGGCTACAACATGATTCAACATATTGGCCGACGCAAGAAGTACATTCAACAACGGTTCCTGAAGCTAAAGAAGTATTGACAATATCGGTGTCCAAACCTTACGACATTGCCGAAAGGTTCTCTTGTTATAACAGATTAATAACAGTAGTTGCTTACTGTAGAAGATTTATAGCAAATTGCAGAGCTCCAAATTCGAGAAAAACAAGAGAATTAACTGTGAGCGAAATAGAAGATACACGCAAGGCTATTATACGCACCATTCAAGAAAAAGTTTACTCCGAAGAGTTGGCATGCCTTAGAGCTGGAAAAAACCTTAACAAAAAAAGCAAACTTCTGTCATTAAACCCATACTTAGATAAAGACAATCTTCTGGTAGTGGGAGGACGTCTGGAGCATTCAACCCTATCAGATACAGAAAAACACCCGTGTATTCTACCTCACAACGACAAGTTTACCAAACTGTTAATCGAAAACACACACAAACGCACGTTACATGGTGGACTTCGACTAACATTGTCAACATTGCGACAATCTTACTGGATCATTCAAGGAAAACGTGTGGTACGTCAGGTCATACATAACTGCGTAAGATGTCATCGGTTCAATACGCAAGCAAAGACTCAAATAATGGGAATGCTGCCAGCCGCAAGAGTAACTCCATCAAGGCCATTTACACATACTGGGATAGATTACGCTGGCCCCATTCAGATGTTGATAGCCAGAGGACGAGGAAACCGAACAACAAAAGGGTACATCGCAATATTTGTCTGTTTAGCGACTAAGGCAGTTCACATCGAACTGGTAAGCGATCTCAGCACCGCACACTTCTATAGCGATAATGGCACCAACTTCGTCGGAGCAAACAAGGAAATCGTAAGCCAGATGAAGCAAGCAATCAAACAGTCGGTAGCAGATGCATCCAAAAAACTTGTGGTGGATGGTATCCAATGGCACTTTATTCCACCAGCGTCACCACATTTTGGAGGACTTTGGGAAGCCGGCGTAAAATCAATAAAGTATCCTTTAAAGAGAATAATCGGTGATACTACACTTACATTTGAGGAGCTAATAACACTACTCACTCAAATAGAAGCGTGTTTGAACTCGCGTCCACTCGTCTCGGTAACAAGCGACATCGATGATAATCCAGTATTAACACCAGGTCATTTCCTTATTGGATCCGCAGTCAATTCCTTGCCGGAACCAAAGATAGATCAAGAACGAAACCTCCGTTCCCGATGGCTATTGATTCAAAGAATGACCCAACACTTTTGGAAGATCTGGTCAACAGAATACCTCTCTCATCTTCAACAGCGCGGAAAATGGAAGCAAAAGAAGTCAAATATTAAAAAGGGGGATATCGTACTGCTCAAGGATGAGCGTCTGCCACCAACCAAATGGATGTTGGGGAAAATTGAAGAATTACATCCCGGAAAGGACGAGCAAGTTCGCGCTGTAACTGTATTTAGCAATAATAAATTCATGAAGAGGCCAACAACCAAACTTTGTCCTCTACCTATCGAAGATAATGTGAATAGCCCTCGAGAGATTGAACCAGATCAAGCCAACATAAATAAGACAAGAAAGGTTAACCGTTGTGGTTTAAACATTCTGAACATATTGTTACTTGTGGCACTAACAACAACATTCATACCGTCAATTAACTCACAACTCACCGACAAGGAAGTAGAGATAACTCCATTCAAAAACCACCCAGGGATTTACTTCGAGAAGATTGGTAGCGTTAATCTGATAGTCAGCGACTGGAAAATAATTGTCTATTATGATATGACCAATTATTGGAGAGAATTTGAAGGATTCCAGGAACTAGTGAAAGACATGAATGACTTCTGTAAAATGAAATCTGACGTATTGGTTCACAATATAGTTCATCAATTCAATCACCAGCTGACGATCATCAAAAGCAACAACGACTTGCTGCTTAACCAAGGAGCCGGAGTTTCACTCAGGTTTCGAACAAAACGATCCCCGTTCGACTTTATTGGTACTGTAGCAAATAAGCTCTTCGGACTTTTGGACGAGTCATATGCTGAACACTATGAGCAACAAATTCAGGAAACACGAGTTAATGAGAATCACCTACTAGAATTAATAAAAAACCAGACTTCGGTAGCAGAATCAACCAGTAATATTTTACAGAAAAATACTGAAACCATTACTGCACAACTACAAGCGTTCCAGAATGACTTAGAGAATCTGAAGAGCAGTGCAATCAAATCAAACAACCAGAATGATGCAGAACAGAAGTTTCTAGCGTTGTCAGCATATGCAACATTAGCAATGTTGAATTATCAACAAACGGAAAATTCTTTACTGAATATTCTAACCGATTTACATCATGCCAAAATCAACCCTCTGGTGATCACACCAGGCCAACTTCAATCGCAGCTAACGTTGATAAGAAGCTACTTGCAACCAAAGATATCTGTAGCAGGAGAAGAAACGCATTCGAGTTTGTTAGGACTGTACAAACTTTTGACGGCTAGGGCAAGAGTAACGGAGCGGAGTATAATATTCGACATAAGAGTGCCTTTAATCAACACAGAAGACTTCGACCTATTCAAGGTCATACCTGTTCCGACTCCCCACAATAATGAATACGTTTTCATTGAACCATCGCTGGATTATCTAACAGTAAATCTGCTACGAGAGTCATACTACAGAATGACAAGGGAGGAGCTGGCCAGGTGCACAAGAACCAGCGAAAAATATCTATGGCAGCAACAGCATCCGATGTTTAATCGCCGGTCCAATGTCAGCAGATGTGAATTGGATCTGCTGACGCATGCTAAGGAGTTGTCATCCTATTGTAAACTACGCAGCATCAAACCATCCCCTGTATGGATTCAGCTAAACAATGGCAATAGCTGGATTTACGTCCTGGACAGGATGTATACATTCAACGTAATTTGTGGTAGACAAGTCCGGGAGATATCACTACAAGATGACGGGATATTGACACTACAGCAAAATTGTATACTTCAACAAAATTCAATGACCATCAGTTCTTATAGCAGCAGTTCTAGCAGCATCAACGCAGCTTTCATTCCAGTTACCAATATTACAGAAGTATTGTCTAAAAGCCCTAGGAACACATCCAAGCCGCTTGTCATTCCACACGTCATACTCAAATCGGAAAATGAAGACATCAAGGATCTAACCAAATGGATAACGGACATCAAAAATAATGAACATTTACCATCTAAGCCAACAGTACATCCAATTCATCATGGACTGAACTACAGCCTAATCGCTGCATTATTTATTCTAATGACTTCTTATGTCATCTGGCGACATTGCAAGAGGAACAAGAGAAATATGCAAATTGAGGTCCAGGCTCAGGAACTACCACCAATACCTGCAGATAGGCGTTTTACTGCGACCGATTTCCAAGTGGTTTGAAAGATGGCCCCAGCATGTTGTGACCACAACAGCAATTACGTTTTTTTTTATTATAATCACAACACCGGACAATGTACTCATGTTCAATGTTGTTATCAAAACTTATTTTATAATTTCTCAGCCAGTCAGCACAAATACTCTTCGTGCTGTCTGTGTATTTTTATTCATAATGTGTAACAAAAAACTTTAGCACCTAATTTTGTACAGTTAGCATAATTTTAGTATTTAAGGCAGGTAATTTTAATAAAGAATTAAGTTCACATTGAACCCGCAGCAAAGTCAGTGTTTTTATTATAGACTTCCCCCCACCAGTGGTAAGGGGTCTTTATTAACCTAACTTGCTGGTCAAAACAACAACAATACTCTCGGATGTATGTCAGACGTCCGCGAGAGGTGAGACAGTGAAAAAAAACGTTTGCGGTTTTCTGGGATTTGAACTTGGAACCTCACGCGCAGTGGTCCGACACACTAACCACTTACGCCACGGCGGCCACTGCACCCTTTAATCGAACAAATTTCCCGCCAATCCGTTCTGATCGGATACCTCGATAAGGCTGATATTTTACTTTTATACCTAGGTACATCTTGGAATTGTGAAGCTTAAGGCATTCTTTCTCAGCTTCAAATTCAACGCAATTCGAATTTTTTTTTAGCAAAGTCTTTGAACATAGAATTCGGCACAGTGTAGGATTCTGATGTGTGTTTCTTTTCAGTTTTATTTGAATTAACAACAGAGGAAGTACGTTCAGCTCGTGCTCCACTGTGCGGAAGACAGAAAATAAATTCTACATGTTTTAAAATTTTGGAAACATATCCTTTTCATCAGCTAATTTTATTGATTTGACATCCTTCTTGCAAATTTATGGAAGTAATGTTTGGTATGCTAAAATTTCTAAGAGATCATTTAATTCTGTACCAGGAAAAATATTTAAAAAACCTTTGTGTAAAGATGCAAGAAAAGAAAAAGTTTTATTTTTGAGCACAGTCGGACTTATAATTCGAAGCCAAGAACCTAAAAAAGGAGTTACAATGTCACGTGGGCTATTGGATAGGTTCAGTGCGTTAATATACTTTCGTACGCTGTTCGGTAAAACAAATCATTCATTGACAACGAAGATTTATGCATGTTGGTGACTTCATATTATAAGAATTTGTGATTTCGGAATATCGAACAAATTTTCTGCCATTCCGTTCAGATCGGATACCTCGATAAGGCTGATATTTTACTTTTATACATAGGTACATCTTGGTATATTAATATAAATATTAAACACGCGTTTTTCCCTTTTTTTGAGACAGTTTCCCCTTTTCCCCTTTTCAACTCAAAAAGCGCCAAAGCGGCGCTTTTTCCCGCAAAGTGGGAACACTGGGCATAACACCTATGATAAATTGTTTTGGTAATCTAACGCTGGATCTACACTTCACAACTCTTCTTAGTTATCGTCGGAGTTGTGTTTTTGTGTTTGCTATTTGTAATGGAGAGGAATTTCAGAGTCGATCTGAGCAACATTCATGGGCTCAGATCGAATTTCTTTTCTGTGTACGTCCACGCTGCCAAATATAAACCGGCTGTTTTGGCTCTTTGTGAAACACAGGTGGGTCAAAATTCCGATCCTTCGGAATTCGAACTGCCTGGATACAGCATTTATTCTTTTACCACCACGGTCTCGTCGTCAATACGGCCAATGTTCCAATTCGAAATTTAATTTTATGTGGCTGAAACTCCATGTCCGTAGGCAGTTAATCCACTACTGATTTATTTATAGAAGTCCAAACATTGACAGCAATTCCACTCATGATGTGTTTGATGCCTTGTCAGATTCCATCCTTAGAATTGTATCCCTGTACCCACATTCTGAAATCGTCATTGCGGGCGATTTCAATGTCAACAATTTTAGTTGGCTTCGCCACTCTGGACAGACAACACCCGAAGGAAGGTATGCTGAGATCTTCGCTGAGGTATATAACCTAACCCCGCTTGCAAATGAGCCAACACGTGTTCCGGGCATTACTGGCCATACTGCCAACACTCTGGACTTTTTCCTTAGTTCCCATCCTAATAAATACACGGTAAATGTATAATCGCCTCTAGGTTCGTCAGACCATTGTGTCATATCAGCCAATTTCTCGTACTCTCACTACAAAGTTTAAGAAAAAACTCCGTTCCAACAAATATGACAGCGATTCACTAGCTTAACAGGTATTATATATTTGAAATCAGATTGCTCCTATTGAATTTCTTGCAAAATAGAAAAATGCATTTTGTTAGGTTACCTGTGTTAATTTGTATTTACACCATTTTTATTCTCATTATTTCCAGATACTTCCAGAAGAAGAATTTGTTGGTGTAGAATATTTGATGAATGCTGAAATGGAAGATAAAAGTACAAGTAAATACACTTGATTGGGAATCGATTATAGGGAAAAGTGAACTTAGGGGCACTGTACCGAAAGTATATATGTAAAAAAAGCAACGATCGATGTAAGAAGATGTGTACAGTTTGCTTTATTTAACTTCATACGCTTCTCGATACTTAGCTGTAGGGTCTGCTTGCTGTGGTGAATGAAATCCAAGTGGCCGAGAAAAGACAATCGTCGCATAGGCAAGCTGCAGTGCTAAACACCCGCGCACAGCATAGGTAGACGATGAGAGAGCGTTTTATAATCTTTTATAAGAAGTACAGTGATGCAATTGATTTAGCTTACAGTTAACATATTAACAAAGGTCAATGTCAATGTATGAATGCAAAACGAATAGAGAATAAAAAGAGAACAATTTTAAGTAGTTTTAGGTTAATTAAAGAGCAAGCAAAAGTGAGATGTGTCAATCACAATCATCCTGTCCCCCCTGGAACGAGTTTCAAGATGTTGGTAGCAGCGCCAGCTTAGTTATGGATCGGATGAATATTCCTGCAGTTGTTTTGACAGTGGCAACTCGTATTTGTTGGTCTGCAAATAAGAATAGCTTCGACCTGGGTAAGAACACTGTACAATTCTTCAAACGTTAAGCTATAGGACCCGATTACACGACGCAGATGGAGCTTTACTGACTTGACGCCAGCTTCCCACAGGCCACCAAAGTGTGGGGTAGAAGGAGGAATGAAATGCCAAGTGATTCTGTCTCCAGCAAGAGCGGAAGCGATGGCATCGTTATGAGATTGGCTCATGACAAGTTTGTGCATCTCAGTTAAACATCGACGAGCTACCGGAAAGTTAGTACCATTGTCGTTGTAGACATTGCTTAATTAAAAAAAGTATCGGTGAATTTAAAAATAGATCTCAAAGCTTACAAAGTCACAGACTACTCCCTTTCGAAGGCTGCCAAACGTTTGAAGAGACTTCGAGCGCAAGATCCTCCATTAAAATCATCTGATAGGAAGTGGATCGGCGACCCAAAAGAAAAGGTCAAACTTTTTTCGGAGCACCTGACAAATGTTTGTGAACCCTTTCCACCTAGCATGGCAAACGAACGTCTTGATTTCTCTGATAGACTAGATGGAGACGTGATTGGTTATGTTTCGCTAAGAGAAATCAGTACATGCATTCATAAACTATCTAATAGAAAATCTCCAGGTTATGATCTTATAATTGCCCAAATCCTTAAAGAGCTGCCCTTGAAAGCATTGTTAAATATTTTTATTAATGCTTGTTTTAAACAAAGATATTTCACTTCAGTGGAAGATAGCAGAAATTATTGTTATACCTAAACAAGGTAAACCTCTATCAGAAGTTACCTCATATAGGCCAATTCCACTTTTACCGGTTTTATCAAAACTTTTCGAGAAACTGCTTGTTAAACGACTAGACGGAATCATACAGGAAAGAAGGCTTATTCCCACCTATCAGTTCGGGTTTAGAAGCACTGGAAGATAAACAAATTTGTTCTACAATATTCTAAGACGTTGCACAGGCTTTTGATAAAGTTTGGCATAAGGGTTTAGAGTATAAACTTCATAGGTAAGTCCCTATTATCCCCTAGATAATATTATGAGATACTTAAATCTTATATAGCAAATAGATTCTTTAGAGTTCGCTATAGTTCAGCGTATTCTGAACTTAAAGAAATACAAGCAGATGTTCCACAGGGAAGTGTTCTAGGGCCCACTTTATATTTATTATATACTAGGGATATACCACATGCGAATGACACGATGATAGCCACATTCGCAAACGACACTGCTCTTCTATCATCTAATGGATGCGTAGCTAAAGCAATTAAAAAGCTTCAAAATTCAGCTAACGAGATATGTGATTGGACGCAACGATGGCGAATTAAACTTAATGAGTCAAAGTCCACTCATGTTAATTTTACAAACAAAAAAATAATGAATCTTCCTGTGGTTATTAATAATCAAGTAGTTACTCTAACACAGCTAAGTATCTGGATATGAAGGGAAGACATAGGGCGTGACTTTCCGAGGATACCTGGAGGCGGATTGACGAACGAAAACAGCTGAAAGTTCGCGTTGTAGCTACCCCAGCAGCAGGGAGAAGTGAGCTAGAGTCCCTATATCGCATGAAGATGAGAGAAGTTCAGCGTAGCGTGCGACGTGACAAGCGCAACTACATCAACGCGCTGGCTACAGAAGCAGAAGAAGCAGCACGGAGGTGCGAAAGCAGAACTGTCTACGGAATCACGAAAGAGGTGACAGGTGGTCGAAGCTCCAGCCAACACCCAGTAAAAAGCGTAGACGGTTCCTTGCTCATTTCGGATGAGGACCAGCTCAAGAGATGGAAAGAACATTTTGCTACGCTTTTAAACCGTGTATTCGCTAGCGATATGCTCCCAGATCAAACTGCGACGCCCGAAGTGAGAAGTTCCCGAATACGCACCACGGCTCCCAGTAAGGATGCGATCATTACCGCGATCAAGGCACTCAAAACCAACAAGGCGGTAGGACTTGACGGTATTCCAGCAGAGCTCTTACGAGCAGCACCAACAACATCGGCTGAGCTTCTGCTTCCACTTATAGAGAGAGCTTGGGAAGCTGCGAGCTATCCTAACGAGTGGAAAAGGGGAATGCGCGTCAAGCTTCCTAAAAAAGGAAATTTAATGGAGTGCGGAAACTGGAGGGGTATCTGCGTGCTGCCTGCTGTGGCTAAGATAATAGCTAAAATCATCCTGGAGCGAATCAAACAACATCTCGAAGATACACTCGATGCCGAACAAGCAAGTTTCCGCTCTGGATCCTCCTACGCCGACCACATCACCACCCTGCGGATTATCATCGAACAGTGTGTTGAATATCGATCGCCACTGCACCTGCTGTTCATCGATTTTGAGAAGGCGTTCGATAGTGTCAACAGGGAGTTTATTTGGCGTGGCGTTATCAAAGCTACATACGAAGGCTCCAAATGTCACGTTCTGCACAGGGGAAGGTTGTCTGAGGAATTTGAGATCCAAAGTGGGGTAAGACAAGGCTATATCCTTTCACCAATATTATTCCTACTGGTGATTAGTGATGTGCTTCATGCAGCTTTGTCGACGGAAAACCGAGGAATTCGATGGACTCTTACATCTCAACTGAAACATCTTGACTACGCTGACGATGTATGCTTACTCTCCCACAGAATTATGGACCTCCACCAAATGACAGCAGATGTGGAGAGGGAGGCAGGCGTCGTCGGGCTGAAACTGAATACGGCAAAAACATAAAATGATCAGCCTTGGAACTAACTCATCGGCTCAAATATGCATTGCTGGACAACCGGTGAGAGAGTAGAGGATTTCCAGTATCTTGGGAGTATTGTCTCGACCGATGGTGCAACCGAACTGGATATAGCCAACAGGATCGCAAAAGCAAAGTCCGCGTTCGGAATGTTGTCCAAAATATGGCGAAGCAATGCAATCAGTTTGAGCACCAAGATAACGTTGAATCCGTGCTGTTATATGGTTGCAGCACGTGGAGAGTGACCGCTACTATTACCAGAGAGCTGCAAACGTTTGTTAATAGGTGCTTGCGCAATATCTTAAGGATTTTCTGGCCTAATCGTTTCTCTAATGAACACCTTTACGAGAGAACGGGTCAGGAACCAATAGGCACAACCATCCAACGGCGGAATTGGCAGTGGATTGGTCACACGTTCCGTAAGGGTGACAGTTGCATAGCGAACCATGCTATGCAATGGAACCCTCTAACTTAGGATGGCAGAAGACCTGGCGGTCCGAGGAGAACATGGCGCAGAACAGTCGAGAAGGAGGCACGGCAGTTAGGGAAAAGTTGGGGAGAACTCAGACACATTGCCAGAAATAGTACACGATGGCGCGTAGGCGTAGTAGAGGCCCTAGGACCCACAACGGGATACAGGACATAGGCAAGTAAAGAAGTAAGTAACACCAAACCGATACAGTTTTGGCTTCTTGGTTCGGCAGGGCGTAGACTTCCGGCCACTTGCTGAAGTAATCGATTACAACCAGGACGTATTTGTTACCATGGTCACTGGTTGGAAATGGCCCTGCAACGTCCAATGCGATTCGCGCGAATGGTGCTCCAGCATTATATTGCCGCATCTTCCCACGGCTTCTCGACTTCGGTCCCTTCGCTCTTGTACATTCGTCACACGACTGGATCCAATCTGCTACTGACTCCTGGCATCCCACCCAGTAGAAGCTCTGTTTGATCTTGTCTGCGAGACGCCCAGATGTCCTCGGCTTGCACCGTTGTGATATTTCTTCAGAATTTCGCTTATTCTCACCTTGGGGACCACAATCAAGTTGCGAGATGTTTCGCCGCCTTCGCTTTCCTACACACGATACAGACACCCATCTCGCAATTAAAGGATCCGCCATTGAGCCCAGTATGCTTTCGCGACTGAGCTCTCACATGCCATTTCCTCCCACAGTGGTCTGATGCCCTCCTCCTTTGCAGCAATTACCTTAGCTAGATCTGAATCATCCTTCTGCTCTCTTTGAATTCGCCCGGCAACCAGTCCCCCTCCGGTAAAATGCTTAACAACCGCGCATCGACGATGTTTTATTTCCTTCCGCCCTTGTACAATATTTGCACTTTACCTTACATGGGCGCCGCGATAATGCATCCGCGTTCCCGTGCTGACCTCCTTTTCGGTGTCCGATGATGAAATGATAACTCTGCAGTCTTTTGATCCAACGAGCGAGCTATCCATCCGGGTTTTTCAAACGAAGTAGCCACCGTAGTGCTGCGTGATCGGTTCTTAGGTAAAATTGCTGACTAGATAGGGACTTATATAAGCTGTCTCCTTGTAACGCAATAATTTCGTTTTGGCTTCGATAAAATTTCACCTTTTCCTGGCCATCGATATTCTGACTGAACGCCGCCTATCCTGTAGCCGCTTGCATCCGTATCCAATATGAATGTTTTGCCGGGTACTGGATATGCAAGAACCGGTACTGTGCAAAGTGATTCCTTCAATTTCTCGCAGGCTTGCTACTGTGACACCTTCCATTCAAATACTTGATTCTTCCTTGTCAACTCATGCAGACTATGGGCCACGTTTGCAAAACCAGGAACAAATCGTCGGTAGTACGTGCATAATCCTAGAAAATTTCGTAGTTCCTGCAAATTCGTTGGTTTCGGCCAGACCCTGACCGCTGCTGTTTTTCGTCATCGGTGCATATACCTACTCTAGTTGCACTGTGCCCTAGGTACTTGACTTCCCTCTTGAACAGCGTAAATTTTTTCGAGCTGAGCTTGAGCCCCGGTCCTGCAAGTCGTTTAAATACTTCTTCCAAGTTCCTCAGGTGGTCGTTGAAGTTCTTCCCCATTACTATAATGTCGTCTAAGTAAACTAAGCAGGTCTTCCAATGTAATCCCTTGAGTACTTGCTCCATAAGCCTTCCGAATGTGACTGCGGCATTATAAAGCGCGAATGGTATTACCAAGAATTGCCATAAACCATCTCTCACGCTGAAAGCGGTCTGTTCTCGATCGTACTGGTCAATCTCCACTTGCCAATAGCTGCTTTTGAGGTCTGACGTAGAGAACCACTTCGCTCTCGATAACGTGTCCAGTGTATTTCTCTATCCTTGGTAGTGGATAGATGTCCTTCTTCATCGCATCGCGTCGTTCAGCCTCCTGTAGTCTACGCAGAAGCGCGTGCTGCCACCCTTCTTTTTGACCAACACCACTGATGATGTTTTTTTGAACGTCTTTCACTAAGTCGCTTACCTCATCCCTTTTTGCAAGTGGTACCCTTCTTGGCGCCTGACGAATCGGTCTTGCATCCCCGGTGTCAATTTGATGCTTGACTATGGCTGTCTGGCCCCCACTCTGACTGTTGGATGCAAATATAGACCGATACTCATTCAAAAAACCTTATACTTTGCGCGCTTGAAGCGTCGTTAGTCCCTTCTTACATTCGGCTATGAGCTTTTTCATGCTATTATCCTCTATCGGCTTTTCAATTTGTATTGGATAAGATTCGCAGTTCACTATGGCTGACACTTCTATAGCTTCTCCCTTCTTGATGGTCTTCGATTATTTTGCGAAATTAAGAATCCTCACTGGGACCATTTTGTTACCTTTGGCTTCCACGAGTGTCTTTCCAACGATTAAACCGCTTGTTGTTGTTTTGTTTCCGGCTTCTACTACCCACAATGTGTTTATTTCACAATCTCCATCGATCTCTGCCCATACCACGGCTTCTGAGTTCGGAAAGATTTTTATATTTTCCTCGATGAAGATTTTCTGAACCCTTGACAGGTTTCCTTCGCCGATATTTATTGGAACTTCCGAATTTCTATACCTTAGTATTCGCCGTTTCAAATCCAATGTGATAACATTTGTTACCATGAAATCAATACCCAAGATTAACTCGTCCACTATCTCCGCCACTATAAACTGGTGATCAACTGTCGTGGTTAAAATCTTCATTTTCTCGGCAACTTTTTCCAAAATCCGTGTCTCCTCTCCTGTAGCCGTCTGCAACCCCACACCCCACAGCGGCTCCATCTTTTCCACGAAGTCACTCCTTATAACTGAGTGCGATGCTCCTGTGTCTAAAGTCACCGTAAATAATTAACCCAATGATGCCTCTGACAGTGAGGTTGTTTGCTTTCCGTCCCAGTTGTGAAATGAAGACTATGGGACAATCCATTGTGGGAGCCAATTCATGCCCCTCAAAACTGACTCCATTTAGTTTGTCGACGGCTAAATGCCGCCCTCCTCTCTCCTCGGTTGTGGTTGTCTTCCTCTAAAGGCTCTCGAAGGAGATTGGGACCCTGAGCGCTCTCTACGTTCCCTGCAGTCGCGTGCCATATGTCCCACATTCTCGGCCCTTAAACCTGTCGTTTGGCCTGAACTCAGAATTTGAAGTTACCTCGACTCGACGAGCACTTGGATACAGCCCACACGCCAAACCCGCCGCTTCGTGTGTTAGGGCGCTTGTGACCGTTTCCTGGAATGTCGCCTTTTGAGTTGACAGTGTGGCACGTTTGGTTTGTTGGTCCCGGATGCCATCAGTTTTAGCAACCTCAATCAACTCCATTATTGAACCCGCATATGCCAGATGTGCCAAACGCTCGACCTCCGCTGCATACTCCTAAAGCGTCTCACCGTTCATCTGTTTTGGGCTCTTCAGCTCCATTTTGTACTCCTGCTTTCGATGTTCGCTTCCATATTGCATTGTAAAGAATTCATTAGTGACTTATAATTACCTTGCTCAGCTTCTGGAATTGTTTGAAGCACATCTGCAGTACCACCCTTTAGCGCTATTACTAGAGCTGCAGCCTCATCTTCTTTGCTCAGGCAGGCCCTCTTCATTGACGTCTCGAACTGCAGTTTAAATATGTTAAAGACTGTCATTCCATCGTACGTTGGCGGCTTGAACTTTTTGAAACCATCCCTTGCACCATCAGTTCCCTTATCCTTAAGGCACACACGTCCTTTTCTAGTTTCTGCACTTTTGCGTCCACATCACCCGCGGAAGTTTCCAGTTCGCGGACCCTCGCGTTCACACTGCTGAAGTGATCTTTTGCTTCTTTGACTACGCCCTCCACTTCGAGAAGTTTCTGCTCCATACGATCTTGCAGCTCTTGTTGACATTTCTTCTGCTCCTCTACGGCTTGCTTAATTTTTTTCCTGCTCAGATAAGCATTCCTGGAAGCCAGCCTCCATACCATGCTTTTGTTCCTCCGAAGAGTGTTTTGTCGTCTGCTCCAATGACGCAGAGATTCTGCATAGTGGCCATTATCTGCCCAAGGTCACTCGAAGCTGCCGGCGCTACGATTCCAACGGGTTCTTCGACTTTTGATGCTGACGAAATTTCGGCAACGAATTCATGCCATTCGGAACCGATTCCATCTTCCTCCAATGACTCGCGTAATCGCTGTTATAATTCAGCCTTTCCACCAATTGTCGACAGGCTCCTCTGTGCCAGCTTCTTCTTGAGCTGTTCCATCTTTAATTGTGCGAATTTCACAATTTCGTCACAATCCCACTTCTGACACCAATTGTTACGAAATTCGGCCTCTTGATTCAACCACGGGATTGCGACGAAATGAACCAAAAATTAAAAGACAAAATCTGAACAAATATATCTCACGATTTTTTTTTATTCACCCTGTTCTTTTGACTGGTTACACAGCTTGTTTTTGTTTTACTTACGTACAACCCCTTCTTTTCTTGTTTCTCTCGATACGAACAACTTCTTCTCGAACTTTTTGACATTTGATTCCCTAATGGTTTCGCTGGAATATTTTGTGTGGCCCAGGCCTAGATGTCGCTGCTTAGATGGCGGCGTTCAGAGCGCCATTGACCTGCTATATATTTGCGTGTTTATCGATTTAGATGTCGCTGTCGTTACAATATTAATTTATGTGAAGAAAATGTTGATAAATGTTCTGCGTGAATTTTCTCGGACTTGTTGAAATTCTTGCTGGTGATGATCTGCTATCGGAGATTGTTTGCTCGCTTTAGAGATATCGTTTTCATCTAGATGTAATTAAGGAATAGATTTATGGGTTTTCGTTATAAGTTTGAGTCAAAAATAAAAAAAAATTATGATGTCGTCTTAAAAATTTAAATCTCGACACTTACCCATTGTGTACTTGTAATCAATTGCCAGGTTATGTAGAACGGCTAGTGCTACAACGGTGGTTTTTACATTCTCCAAGGATCCTCTCATTCTTGCCAGTAAAATGCGAAATCTGGCCTTCCAAGAACAAAAAGTTCGCTCAACCGTATTTCGAGTAGTAATATGAGCAATATTGTAGCATTTCTCAGCCTGATTTCTGGGATTTAAAACGGGCGTAGAAAGGTGGTTGGTGCAGGCATAACCACCTTCTCCTAAGAGACCCCTGAAAGTAACCTTTTCTGTTTACATAGTACTTCCCTGATTCTCCTCCCTGTCTCTGAACTTTTATATGAGTGCAATCTACTGCACCTATTACTTGGGGGAATCCTCGAATTGTTTTGATATCATACTTAACCTGGGTCTGGCCTGAACTGATTTGCAGAATTTCAACAATATCTTTTGCTTTTGAGGCAGATGCTTTTGCTACACGAGCGCAAATAATGCTCAGGGCAGGTTGACTAAAGCCATGAATCTCCACACCGAACATTTTAAGAACATTTACAACAAATTGGAGCATATTTACCTCATTACGACCCCAGTATCTTATCGCAACCATAACTTGTATATATACTGAAATCCACCCCCCTCTTCTACCGCCGTCTAGATCTTCTCTGACAAAATTTATTAATTTTGCCATATTACCCTTTGAGAATCTATATTTTTTCGTGAGGTCATACTCAGTAAGTTCTGTCATCGGGTTAAGACGTTATCTATATATGTAGAAAGAAGAAAAATATTCCTTAACCAGTCGCCAGTGAGTGAGGACGTATTGTGCTGAGGCGTGCCGTTCCAGAGATATTTTTTGATCTTTTATTGTATTTCACTTACTTTCTTACCCTACAATTATATTTCATTTAATATTTAATAAACATATCCTACAATTTGGTGTCAGAAGTGGGATAAGTAAACAAAAGTTAAACAAAAGTTGACGACGCTGCATATAAAAAAAAATAAAAAATATCTTTTTCTAAGACGAACGACGATAATACGACGAAATATAGGTACATACATATGTACGAAGACGACGACGAAAAATAAACCTATAAAACTCAAAGGCGACGACGAAGTATATAGTATCTATATACTTAAGGACGACGACGAACACACAGCAACGAAACTGAAGGATCCGTTGCAGTGATCAACGACGAGATACCATCAAAAGGGTATACGTGACCTGTAGAGTAGATATATTTACAGATAAACAAGAAACGACGAGTATAACACCAGCGTCTGTGGTGGATGGACGAAGTGAATAGCGCAAATAGTGAATAGTGAATAGTTCAAATTGTGTTCCCCTAAAGTGAAGTAATTCCAAAATTCCCATATTTTTAAAGTAAGTTTGTGTCTTTTCGAAAATTAAAATGAGTAATGCAAGCAGTGTGGGTGATGGACCTGACGTGTGCATAGACGTGGATGATGGATGATACAGGAGGAACTCCTCAAATTGAATCTGCCGACAACAGGAAGCAAATCTGATCAGCGTGAGCGGCTGTGAGGACGACTGGCGGTTGAAGACGATGCTGCTGAATCAGACCAAGAAGACGATAACGAATTGGCTGCGTTGACGGTGGTGGATTTAAAGGAGAGACTTCGTGCCTGGAGGCTGAAAACTACAGGTAACAAATTAGAATTATGTACTAGGTAAAGAAATGCCCTTCGACGAGAAGGAAGACGCAAAATGTGAAAAAATGGACGAGGGATTTTGAAGAAACTGCGAACCTTTGTCAGTGGACCGATCCACAGAGGATAATATATGCCAAAATGTTACTCAGAGGTTCAGCGAAACTTTTTATACATTTTGAATGCACTAATGTCTATTCCTGGACAGACATTAAAAATGCTCTGGTTTCCGAATTTTCACAGACCCTGAATAGTAAAGAAGTCCACCGACAACTAAGCTCTCTTAAAAAAAGAAATGACGAATCGTACCAGGAATATGTCTATCGTGTCCTTGAAATAGCGAGTCATGCCAATATTGAGCTAGAGGCAAAGATACAATATATCGTTGATGGTGTGCAAGACTGTGATGTTAACAAATCATTTTTATAGGGGGCAGCCGATATCAAAGAGCTACGTAAAAGATTAATGCAGCATGAAGCGATGAAGAACCGAAGTAAGACCAGACAAACAGCTTGCGAACTACGCCAGATGAAGCAGAATAGGCAGTATCCAACTAGCAGCAAAGATATGCAAACCAAACATTGCTTCAACTGTGGTGAGAAGAAAGATTTGAGTAAAGACTGTCCTAATAAAAGTAAAGGGTTTAAATGCTTTTCATGTGGTGAGTTTGGACATCGCTACAAAGAATGTCCAAAACAGAAAAAAAGCTGTGAAGCGGTATCGACGACAACTAACAAAACATTTAAAGAAGTTGTAATATTGGGACAAAAGTTTAAGTCTTTAATTGACTCAGGGAGTGATCTTCATCTTATTTCAGCTACCAAATACGTAGTGCTGGGTTCACCGAAACTGCAAAGAAATCCTATTCCGTTTATGGGTGTTGGTTCGGAGGAAATGGCAACGATGGGTGGTTTTGAAGCTATAGCCACATTGGACGGCATTACATTGACAGATTTTGTGGAGCTTCGTTTAAAAAAAGGACATGCAAGTTGTATCAAGATAAATGATTCAGTTCAGGACTCCGGCCAATTCCCAGAAGACGAAACCGTTAGTAGTGCTGAAATATTTAACATCGAAATTTGTAACCAAGAAGAAAAAGTCAATACCGACCACATTGAAGATCCGACAGTCAAGGAACAGTTACAAAACCTGATAGAAAGTTATGTACCGCACCCAGTTGAAGATAGTGGTGTTAAAATGCGTATTATCCTCAAAGATGACGTTCCTGTATATCAGAACTTCCGACGGTTGTCAGCTGATCATCGAGCTACAGTCAATTCCATAGTAGAAGAATGGTTAAAAGATGGAATCGTAAGATCCATGTTTCTGAGTACGCCTGTCCAATCGTACTAGTCCCGAAGAAAGATGGCAATATGAGACTATGCGTTGACTACCGTCAGTTGAATAAAAAGATTGTTAGGGATAGATATCCTCTTCCCTTGATTGAGGACCAAATTGATCGGTTACAGGCAGCGAAGGTCTATACCACATTAGACTTGAAAAACGGTTTTCCCATGTTCCGGTCGACGACGCAAGCATCAAGTTTACAGCGTTTATTATCCCAGACGGACACTTTGAATTCCTACGTGTTCCATTTGGTCTTTGTAATTCACCGGCCGTATTTCAGCAACATATCAGAGCTGTTTTTAGTGGTTTGATTTCTGATGGAACAGTACTCTTATACTTAGACAATCTTATAGTGCCAAAGATACATTAGAAAGTTTGGCTAAACTAGAACGTGTACTGAAAGTTGCTAGTAGGTTTGGGCTAAATTTTAACTGGAAGAAATGTGTCTTCTTGTACAGCTGCGTAGATTACCTTGGGCATGTGATTAAAGACGGAACGGTAAGACCAGCAGCAAGGAAGGTGCAAGCAGTGGCGAGTTTCCCACAACCGAAGAAAGTTCAAGACGTTCAAAGATTCTGCGGTTTAGCTGGATACTTCAGGGAATTTATCCCTCAGTTTGCGACGATAGCCCGACCGTTAACTGAGCTTGTCAAGATCAATACTAAATTTGAATTCGGACCGAGGCAACAACAAGCTTTTGAACAACTTAAAGACATTTTGACCAACGAACCTGTTTTGAAAGTATACGCCGTGGGAGCCGAGACGGAGCTACATGCGGATGCTGCAAAACAAGGACTTGGTGCCATATTACTTCAAAGAAATTCAGAAGACGGCTGGATGCATCCAGTGTACTATGCCAGTTGGACGACGACGCCAGCCGAAGAAAAGTATACGAGCTACGAATTGGAAATTCTGGCAGTGGTGAAGTGAAATCACTTAAAAAGTTCCGAGTATACTTGTTGGGAATCCCGTTTAAGATAGTTACCGACTGTCAAGCATTTGCCTTGACGATGGCAAAAACCGACATCAGTTTAAGGGTTGCTCCATGGGCATTGCTGATAGAAGAGTTCCAGTATACGACGGTGCATCGTCCCGGCAAGGCAATGCGTCACGCAGATGCGTTGAGACGGAGTCCTGTTTGCGTTTATAACATCGATAGACGATTTGATCTGCTGACGGCACGGATAAGTTAAGCTCAAGAAGCACGATGTTATTCGCCAGGCTCATGAGCAAGGTCATTTTGGGTGGCAGAAAACCGAGCAGATCATTCAGCGAGAGTTTTGGTTTCCTCGTATGCGGCACAAGATTGAGCAATTTGTCAGTAACTGTATCCAGTGTATTTTGGCCGAGCGAAAGAAGGGCAAATCTGAAGGACCACTCAACCCCATCGACAAAGGAGATGTCCCTTTAGATACCTACCACGTTGACCATTTGGGACCGATGACTAATACGAAGAAGCGATACAACTATATTCTTGCAGTCGTGGACTCATTTTCGAAATTTGTATGGTTGTACCCCACCAAATTGACAACTAGTGACGAAGTGATCGCACGTCTGCAACATCAAGCTTCAACATTTGGTAATCCCAGACGAATCGTCTGCGACCGTGGGTCAGCTTTTCACTCCACTATTTTTAAAAAATACTGCGATGACGAGAAGATCGAACATGTACTAAAAACGACTGGAGTTCCGCGTGGCAACGGCCAAATAGAGAGGGTGAATAGAACCATCATACCAATACTTACCAAGTTATCTTTATCTAAAGCTGATGATTGGTACAAGCATGTTCCTAAGGTTCAACAATTCATCGATGCCACATACTGTCGAAGCGTCGGTACCACTCCATTCGAAGTCCTGACAGAAATGGTGATGCGATTAAAAGAAGACTTACAGCTTAAAGAACTAGTCGAAAAAGAATTTGTGCAAGTACTTAATCGCGAACGTACTGAATTAAGTGTCAAAGCCGCTACACAAATCAAAAAGATACAGGACGAGAATCGACGTACCTTCAACCAGAAGCGCAAACCCGCAAAGCAGTATCGAGTTGGGGATTTGGTCGCAGTCAAAAGGACCCAGTTTGGTCCAGGACTAAAGCTGCAGCCGAAGTTTCTGGGGCCCTACAGTGTTACATCAAAGCTGAGGAACGACCGTTATCTAGTTGAAAAGCTAGGTGATCATGAAGGACCAAATCAGACGAACTGTTCTGCTGATAATATGAAGCCGTATGCGTCTACTAGTAATCACTACTACGATCAGTGTGAATCAACCGACAGCGAGGACGTCGAGGACGACGAAGTCAGGAAGACCGAGAAGATGTAGAAACAAGAAAAACATTCCTTAACCAGTCGCCAGTAAGTGAGGACGTATTGTGCTGAGGCGTGCCGTGCCAGAAATATTTTTTGATCTTTTATTGTATTTCACTTACTTTCTTACCCTACAATTATATTTCATTTAATATTTAATAAACATATTCTACATATATTTTTTTCGTCCTATGGGTATTGAGTCGTTTTCAAATGCACTTAGCATATTTAAACGATTTACAAAATTATGAAAACGATAAGCCATTCTTCTTTCTTTGTAGCAACTTTACACACACGCGAACTACATATTTTGCAAAGTTATCAACTCGTTAACTCGTGAAATCTGCGAGTTAGTTAACCACAAGTTAACAAATGTCAGTTTAGTCTGGATTTTTTTTTATTAATGAGGATTTGAACATATCCACTGCGTAAACTTAAGTTAGAGATAACTCTTGTTTATTAATACGGCTGTTATTTGTCAACTTGGCAGACGGCAGTGCCATGCCTTATGATTTTTATGTATTTTGATCATTTACTTACAATGTTCACATCAATAAAATCTATCTAATCTATAATCTAGATAAATTAGACCCCGTATTTTTGGAATAGTAAAATTGCCAATGGCATGCTTATAAATGTGCTAAAAACGGTTTGTTCGCCGTTCGGGCATTCGCAGGTCGCTGACCTATGAATGAGCCTTTACTCTTACGGCTGGCCACGTTCCCATTTGCTTGCGCATTCAACCGATGATATCTTACGCTGTTATGTTAAACCTGACGTACCACACATTTTCCTTGAATGATCCAGTAAGATTGTCGCAATGTTGACAATGTGATTCGAAGGCCGCCGTGAAACGTGCGTTTGTGTGTGTTTCCAATTAATAATCTGGTAAACTTGTCGTTGTGAGGTAGAATGCACGCGTGTTTTTCTGCATTTAATATGATACGTTCTCCTACTAATATGTAGAAGATTGTGTTTATATAAGTATGGGCTTAATGACAGAAGTTTGCTTTATCTGTAAAGGCTTGGCTGAATTCCAAAATACAGTACTGCGAAGTCAAGGGTTCGCAAATGTCAATAGGTTGCGGTGATGCAATGTATAAATGTCCAAAACGCATCGTGAATGTATCTACTGTGCAAACAAAAGCAAACAACGCATCATGAACGGATGTGATGCAAATGTAATTTGACGTTTTATTGTTTTTTATTTCGCTAAAATGGAAGCGTCCTCTCCAAATTCTTAAAAAATGGTTGTTTTAAATTATTTATTTAGCCAATAGTCTCCGCAGGTAGGATCATTAAGTTAAATATTACCATGTAATTGTAATAACTTGTTAATAAAAGGTAATCACCACTATTCTGAGTGGCATTTTACTTGCACGACGTTTGTCGTTATTTGTGGCGTTTCGTTTTACAAGAGTTATTCCATAACTTCGACGACAGGGTAAAACGTCGTCGGTAAATAGTTTGCATTCCACATGCTATGCCATCGACCGTACCACGCTGAGAATATCGGTTCTCGTTCGATAACCGAAATCAAGCCGCATTGGGCATGTGTAGTACATAGATGGGGGACCGCTTTGGAACACCGTGTGTTGTTGGCATTAGCCAACTCATCAACTCCCCCAAAGTCTTAATTTGCTTCTGGTGCGCTATTTTGACCCCAGAAAGTAAGATAATTCAATTCAGTTATTTGAATCAATTAGAAATGTAAGAAAACTTAAATTTTCAGTCGTTTTTACTACTTGGCGATCACTGATTTGTTGACGACAAATGCCGTCGTTTTCCCTGTTGTTTTGTGGCGTTCAATGCCTTAGAGAATGGCAGTGAAATTTCTCACAAGACGTTCGTCGTACACTAATGGGTTCCACAGGGCGTTCAACGAAAAATGGCGTTTAACGACGCAAAAACGCCACTCGTAATGGTAAATTCAAATTGGCGTGTTTTAAATCGTTGTAAACGCCACTCGGAATAAGGGTGAATAATAATAATAAATAATAATATTAACATATTATTTTTTTTTTAATTTACAGAAAAAAAAGGGCAAATGAACTCAGTAGTATTACTGCTTACTAGAGATGAGCAAAAAATCGCAACCTGCTAATCATTCACTGCTAATGAAAATTCGCATTCGCAACCTGTTAACAATTCATAAATAAACTGCTATTGCTAGTGATAATTTGCCTGTCTTCTATTCACGAGTCACAATTTTATTTTTCGTATATTACACGCAAATGTGTGTACGCAAGGTGCCGTGACATAATGCCAAGCGTCGTATGGCAAAATTTCTAAATTTGGCCTTATGTTGCTTTGGTAAAGTGACATAAGGCCAAATTGAAAAAGTGACATAAAGCCAAATTCTCGTATTTGGCCTTATGTCGCTTTGCTAAAGTGACACAAGGCCAAATTGTACTCAAATCCTGTTTTGCTAGAAAAGAAAATGGTTTAAGTTGTTTTTTTTATTTCTTATGACTTGCTTTTACCGTAAGAGGGCTTAATGGCATGCAGCAAGCCCACGAACATCTCATTCGTATTACATCGTTTAGGTAAAGCATGTTAAGCATAGCCTCGCTGATAAAAGGAAGAAGAAGAAGGTAAAGCATGTTAAGATGGAAAATTCAAGTGATACTATTCACAACTTCGAGTTTTGTGAGGGTTTAAGGAGAGTGAGCAACTTACTCTATATTCCCGAAATTAAGCAATTATATCGCTTTAAAAGTAATTCAAAATTGTCTAAGCGATACATTTGTTACGTTAAAACATGCAGTGCTGGTGCAGTTATCGATTTTGAGAACCAAACATTAGCTAGAATTCCGAAATCAAGTGCCGTGCATAATCATGGAACAACTGAAACAATTAGAGGAAAACTTAAAGTGATAAGTGAAGTGAAAAATGAATGCGCAAATGCCTCACTAAAAAGAAGTAGCATTGGGGAAAATTTTTCACGAAATATGTGCAGAAGACAATGCAAGTGCTCAGCAGGTAAGTTTGTAAAACAAATCAATTCAAGGGCCCAGGCGATCTTTTAATTTATCTGTAACTACACCGCATATGTACGTACACACTTATATGCATAACTTTTTTGTATTTGTTTTTAATTTACTTGTACTCCTTGTCATAAGTTAGTCGCTTTCGTTGTCTTCAATGTACATTGTTGATTGAAAAATTCCGTGGACTTTCCCAAGCATTACTAATCTTACATTTTTGGTTCTCATTGTACAAATCTGGGTACTCTATTCGCAGGTACAATTCGGCAAAGTACGAAGGCAGCTTATACGCATTCGAAACCAGGCGTTTCCAAAAGCTCCCGTTACTCCTAAAGATGTGTCGGATATATTTAAAATTGATAGTGTCATGAGTAAACTTGATATGTCTCGATACCAAAATAGCGATCCCTTTTATAGGAGTACAGTACTTGAAGAAAACTTTAGTTACTCCATATTCTTGTCCCCAGCTATTGCAACCGCAATACAAAATCAACCCGACACATCGGACCGAAACTATCTTTTCGACGATACTTTCAATGTGGTGCCTTCTTGCGGTTATAAGCAATTATTAATTGTACACTTTTTACATGATGACCGTGTAAGTGAAAAAACTAATTATGTGCCGTGACAGTTTCTAACCAGTTTTCTACGAAACTTTCAGGTTGTTTAAAAAAAAAAATTAGCGCGATTTTTTTTTATTACACAACCTGAAAGCTTCATGGGTATTTTTACATTTTGCAAGCTTTAAGGTTGTGTAATAAAAAAAAATTCCGGTATTTTTACATTTTGTTTAACAGTTTCAATTTGTATAAACAAAATGCCCAAACAATCGAGTAGATATATTTTCCTATGAATTAATAAAGAAGCTTACACTATTTCTAAAATTCAACGGATGATTACCCGTTGTACTAAGCCATGTTAATTTCAGGATTTTCCGTTCATTTATATACTTATGAGTCATAAATCTGAACAAATGTATCGCCATGCATTTCAATACATTGAAGCAAATTTGTTTCAATTTGAAGCAAATTCTTTTGTGACGGATTATGAGAAGGCCATAAGAAACAGTTTGCAATCAATGGCAAAGCGTACCACACGCTGGTTTCATTATTGCCAAGCTTTAATAAGAAAGGCTTCAAAAATATTAACTTTTGTCAGCTCCCTCAACAAAAACAAAGAAGCGAATAGACTTTTCCGGAAGTTTTTGGTACTTCCGCTCTTGAAGCCTGATGCTATGTACTCAGCTTTTGAAATTCTGGATGCAGAATCGAATGGTGCACATTTTAGAAAAAATGGCGAAAGTGTGTTCAAGAAGTTTTTGACGTACTTTAGAAGGCAATGGATAGAAAAGATAATAATTGGTTTTAAAGCAATTTTATAAAGAAACAAATTAATATATATAAATTTATAGGAAACCCCTTAAGTGGTCTCCGTCTTTAACGCCCAAATGAGAATAACAAGTGCTCTTGAAGGCTATAATAGCCGCCTTAGTCGCAAGCTCACAAAGCACGGGAATTTTTACAAATTTCTTGATTGCTTATTGGATGAGGATCGCATAAAATCAAGGGAGTTTATCATGTCTTTAGATGGAACGTTCGCCATTTTCGAACCTCCAAAAGAGAGATATAAGGACAAACAGGGACAAGTTGAAGCAACCTTGAAGAAACTCGATAAGAAAATCATTTCCATCAACGATTTTCTTAATCAGATGACTAACGAGCACAACAACCTTATTACTGAAGTAGCTACAGCGCAAGCGTTGCGTATTTTCAGGAAGATCATGGAAGTGGAGAGGAGCAAAATAATATGGGTGAAGAAATAACAAATGCGGACGAAACACAAATCCTTTGCGTTATTTGTTGCGAAAACACTCGCACTATTCTCCTAAAACCGTGTAATCATTTTAAATTATGTTTAAATTGCTATACACAGTTGTCGCAGACTCACATGCAAATAGCACAAGAATATTTTCTAAAAGTTATTAACGATTTAGAAGCATATGTAATGAATAGATTTTTCCAAAATAAATGAAAACCATCAAAAATACTAAATTAAATAAATTTATTGATAACATTAATTTATTTCGCCAAGACTTTTAGTAATTTTAAACTTTCAGAATGGTTAATGAAAAGTAAACACGTATCAGGTAAGCGAAATCCAATATGCAATCGAAAGTGTTGTGACATAATGGCAAATGCTAGAATTTGGCATTATGTCACTTTCACAAAGCGGCATAAGGCCAAATTTTGAGATTTGGCCTTGTGACGCTTGGCCTTATGTCACGGCACCTACAAAGGACTTGAAGAAGAGGTATAATGAAATTATAGAACTAAAATAGTCTTTTTGCACGTTATGTGCTGAACGTCGCCATCCAATTTCCTTTTCTAACATGTGTCATTGTGTGTGCGAAGCTTTTTATGATACGCCAACAAGCCAAACCAACTCATAAGGTTGCATACGCAGTCGTTGCTGGTTCGCAAGTTTAGTTGGTTGGTATATAGCAACACAGGTTATACTTGCGTTACTATTACTGGTGGTGTTATCGCAGTCTTACTTACTTACTTACTTACTTACTTAGGTGGCGCTACAGTTCGGGGTGAACCTGGGCCTCAACCAACAAGCCTCTCCATTTAGCTCGGTCTTTAGCTAGTTGCCTCCAGTTGCGTACTCCAAGTTGGTCGAGGTCCCCTTGAACTTGTGCGCGCCACCTACGGCGATGATTCCCTCTACTGCGTCGTCCCTTGGGGTTAGATTCGAAGACTCTGCGGGCCGGAGCGTTGGTGTCCATTCGCTCTACCTGTCCTAGCCATCTCCGACGTCCAATACGTAGTTTTTTGACTAGGTCGATGTCGCTGTACAGCTCGTCTCGTATAGTTCGTGATTGAATCTTCTCCTCCAAAACCCGTAACGCAAACGGGACCGAAAATCTCACGAAGAATTTTTCTCTCGAAACGACCAAGGATATCTTCATCCTCTTTTAATAAAGTCCATGGTTCAGCGCTGTAAAGCAAAGCAGGACTGGGATGATCAAGCTCTTATACAGAGTCTCCGTAGTTGTTCGAAATAGGGCTTTATTGTTGAATTGCCTTATAAGCCCGAAAAAACAGCGATTGGCAAGTGTTATTCTTCGCTTGATTTCTGCACTGATGTTGTTAGTAGAATTTATAGCAGAGCCAAGGTAGACAAAGTCCCTTACTACCTCGAAGTTATAGCTGCTCACGGTGACGTTTTGTCCAAATCGTCGGTGTTGGCTTTCCCTTCTTGTTGACAGCATATGGTATACTTGGTTTTGCCCTCGTTTATCGCTTAACCCATTTTGGCCGCTTCCGCCTCAATGCTTGCAAAAGTACCGGTGACAGCCCGCTGAGTTCTTCCGATAATGTCTACATCGTCGGTCGGCGTATGCAAGCAGTTGTACAGACTTGTAATAGATTGTGCCTCCGGTGTTGGCTTGTGAGTTCCGCACAATCCGTTCAAGTACAATATTGAAGAAGTCACATGACAGCGCGTCACCTTGTCTAAAACCTTTTTTGACATCAAAGGTTTCGGTGAGGTCATTACCGACCTTGATGGAGCAGCGAGCGTTCTCCATCGTCAGCCTGCACAGACGGACAAGTTTGGCAGGGATGTCAAAACAAAACATTTCACTATATAGTTCTTCTCTATAGATGCTGTCATAGGCGGCCTTGAAATCGATAAAGAGGTGGTGAGTATCGATTTGGAATTCTTGGGGTTTCACCAGGATCTGCCGAGGTGTGAAGATTTGATCGATGGTGGACTTTCCTGGTCTGAAACCGCACTGATAGGGTCCAATCAGGCTGTTGATAAAAGGTTTCAGGCGTTCACACAATATCGCAGAAAAGATCTTGTATGCGATGTTGAGGAGACTGATGCCTCTATAATTAGCGCAGTTGAGGGGGTCTCCTTTCTTGTGGATCGGGCAAACGATGCTGAGGTTCCATTCATCAGGCATACACTCGTCTGACCAAATATTAGAAATGAGTTGGTGTATGCACTCTACAAATTCATCCCCAGCTGCCTAGAAGAGTTCGGCCGGTAAGCCGTCAGGTCCAGCAGCCTTGTTCGATTTTAGCTTGGATATTTCTATCCTCACTTCCTTTTAGTCAGGTGGACGGAAATTTTGACTATCATCATCTATGTTGAATGGTTCATTCTGCCTGACAGCGGGATGTTGGTCTTCGTCGCTGTTATACAGTCTGCAGAAGTAGTTTTTCCATATTCTCAGCACCGACTGTGATTCTACTACGAGGTTTCCATTTTCATCTCTACAGGTTTCTGTACTGGTATTACTTCTCTGACACGTTCTTTTTACCTTTTGGTAAAACTTCCGTACATTGTTCCTGGAGTATAAACTCTCGATATTCTCAAACGCGCGCTTCTCATGTTCTTTCTTCTTCTTTTGGAGAAGCCGATGTTCTTCCCATCTCTTTTGCTCGTAGAGCTAACGAGAAGCTCTCGTCTTCCTTTGCAGCGCCGCTTTGTATCCCTCTTGCTTTGCTGCATGCATTCGCCGGCAATCTTCGTCAAACCAGGTGTTTCGCGGTGGTGGGTGAGTGAGACCCAGCACATCAGTCGCGGCGTTTCTGATGGCATGTTGGCATCGTTGCCACTGGTCTTCGGTATTTGATGCTGGCGGCATAGGTGATTGAGAGATTTCGGGATACACGTTCAGCGAAGAGTCTGGCGGTCTCTTGCGATTGTAGCTTTTCGACGTTAAATTTTCTCACAGCAATTCTTCTTTGTTGCTCAGATTGGGATATCCGCATTCGTACCTTGGCTACAACAAGGTAATGATCCGAGTCTATGTTGGCCGCTCGGAAGGTCCGGACATCCAGAATACTGGAGACAAGCCTTGCGTCGATCGCAATATGATCAATTTGGTTGAACGTTACATTATCATTGGACCGCCATGTCTGCTTATGAATATCGAGATGAGGAAACCATGTACTTGCTATGGTGACATTTCGCTCCACAGCGAAATCAATTAGCCTTAGTCCATTATCAGACGTTATCGCAGTCGAAGCTCTCTCTACCGGTTTCACAGCTATAACTGTGAATGCAAATTCACGACTTAGTGCATCTCTAATGCTTACCAGATTGCAGTTTGAGCAAGAGTTTGTATGCAAACAAAAAAAGAAAACTCTAACAGGATCACTCTTTTTTTTTCATTATATCCTGTTTCCCCTTGTGGGTCCTAGGGCCTCTACTACGGTTATGTGCCATCGTGTACGGTTTCTGGCAATGTGTCTGAGTTCTTCACAACTTTTCCCTAACTGCCGTGCCTCCTTCTCGACTGTTCTGCGCCATGTTCTCCTCGGACCGCCAGGTCTTCCGCCATCCTGGGTTAGAGGGTTCCATTGCATAGCAAGGTTCGCTATGGAACGTCGGAACGTCTGACCAATCCACTGCCAATTGCGCCATTTGATGGTTGTGCCTATTGGTTCCTGACCCGTTCTCTCGTAATGGTGTTCGTTAGAGATACGATTGGGCCAGCAAATCCTTAGGATATTGCGCAGGCACCTATTAACAAACTTTTGGAGCTTTCTGGTGATAGTAGCGGTCAATCTCCACGTGCTTCGCCATATTTTGAACAACATACCGAACGCGGACTTTGCTTTGGCGATCCTGTTGGCTATATCCAGTTCAGTCCTACCATCGGTCGAGACAATCCAAGTCACTCCCAAGATACTGGAAATCCTCTACTCTCTCACCGGTTGTCCAGCAATGCATATTTGAGCCGATGAGTTAGTTCCAAGGCTGATCATTTTATGTTTTTGCCGTATTCAGTTTCAGCCCGACGACGCCTGCCTCCCTCTCCACATCTGCTGTCATTTGCTGGAGGTCCATAATTCTGTGAGAGAGTAAGCATACATCGTCAGCGTAGTCAAGATGTTTCAGTTGAGATGTAAGAGTCCATTGAACTCGTCCGTTTCCCCTCGACAAAGATGCATGAAGCACATCACTAATCACCAATAGGAATATTATTGGTGAAAGGATACAGCCTTGTCTTACCCCACTTTGGATCTCAAATTCCTCAGACAACCTTCCCCTGAGCAGAACGTGACATTTGGAGCCTTCGTAATGTAGCTTTGATAATAGCAATTAGTTTATCGGGAATGCCTCTCCTGCGTAAGGTACGCCAAATAAACTCCCTGTTGACACTATCGAACGCCTTCTCAAAATCGATGAACAGCAGGTGCAGTGACGATCGATATTCAACACACTGTTCGATGATAATCCACAGGGTGTTGATGTGGTCGGCGTAGGAGGATCCAGAGCGGAAACTTGCTTGTTCGGCATCGAGTGTGTCTTCGAGTTGTTGTTTGAATCGCTCCAGGATGATTTTAGCTATTATCTTAGCTACAGCAGGCAGCACGCAGATACCCCTCCAGTTTCCACACTCCATTAAATTTCCTTTTTTAGGAAGCTTGACGCGCATTGCCCTTTTCCACTCGTTAGGAAAGCTCGCAGCTTCCCAAGCTCTCTCTATAAGTGGAAGTAGAAGCTCAGCCGATGTTGTTGGTGCTGCTCGTAAGAGCTCTGCTGGAATACCGTCAAGTCCTACCGCCTTGTTGGTTTTGAGTGCCTTGATCGCGGTAATGATCTCATCTTTACTGGGAGTCATGGTGCGTATTCGGGAACTTCTCACCTCGGGCGTCTTAGTTTGATTTGGGAGCATATCGCTAGCGAATACACGGTTTGAAACCGTAGCACAATGCTCTTTCTATCTCTTGAGCTGGTCCTTATCCGAAATGAGCCAGGAACCGTCTACGCTTTTCACTGGGTGTTAACTGGAGCTGCGACCACCTGTCAGCTTTCTTGTGATTCCGTAGACAGTTCTGCTGTCGCACCTCCGTGCTGCTTCTTCTACTTCTGTAGCCAGCGCGTTGATGTTGCGCTTGTCACGTCGCACGCTACGCTGAACTTCTCTCATCTTCATGTGATATAGGGACTCTAGCTCGCTTCTCCCTGCTGCTGGGGTAGCTGCAACGCGAGCTTTCAGCTGTTTTCGTTCGTCAATCCGTCTCCAGGTATCCTCGGAAAGCCACGCCCTATGTCTTCCCTGCGATCGACCGACAATTCTTTCAGCACCAGATGTAAAACATTTTTCACAGCACACCAATGGTCTTGGATGGTTGCGGGCATTGAGCTGCTGATTGCTTCCACACCTTGCGAAAAGTGCACGCTTAATTGTTGTCGCACTGAGTGATCACTAAATCTATCGATGTTGAACCTGGGCATTCTTGTGTTGTCCTGGGATCTTCGAACTGCAGCAGTGCGTAGTTGGAGGGTAGCTATCATGAGATGGTAAGATGGTACTATCCCCACATCTGCCCCTCGCCTGTTTCGGACGTCCAGGAGACTACTTCTAAAGCGGCGGCTGATGGCAAAATGGTCAATTAGGTTGGAGGTTGCTTGCCTGTCGTTGGAAACCCAGCTGACTTTGTGGCAGGTCTTGTGCTCAAACATGGTGCCACCTATCACAAGGCGGTTGGCATTGCAGAAATCCACAAACCTTTCTCCGTTGTCATTGTGGTTGCCTTGTCCATGCTTCCCCATTACATGTTTGAGCTCTTCGTTGTCGTTGCCTACTTTGGCATTCAAACTCCCCATCACTACGACAATGTCTCCATTTGGTGTTGTGTTGAAGACGGCGCTTAAGAGATTGTAGAAGCTCTCCTTTTCGTCCTCAGACGAACTATTCGTTGGGGAGTAACACTGTATGATGGCGACGCGTCGTACTCTAGTCCGGAATCTGGCCGTCAAAATCGTATCACCATGAGGCTGCCAGGAAATTAGGCCCTTGCGTGCTGTTATTGTTAGCAGTAGTCCGACTCCATATTCCGGCAGACTTCCGGACGGTCTTGCAGAATAGAGTAGTACAGTGTTACGTGCTGGGGACTGGTACCCGCCCGCTTCTAACCATCTTACTTCAATTAGCCCCAAAATGTCCAGTTTATATCGCATGAATTCCTTTTCCAGTTGGAGAAATTTGGCATTGTAAGGACCTTCACTTCCCGAGTCGAGGAGCGTCTTTACATTCCAAAAACCAATCTTTGTCCGGGTACAATAGCCAAAAGTCGTCAACGATCATTCCTTATTCGAGGCATAGTGTCAGTTTCCATAGCGAGCAATTTTCGGTAACGCAGGTTGCTGTCCCACGTTACCAAGTCTAGAATCAAGGCCCTGGACAACCCGCACTTACAATTCTAGCCTACACGTATAAGGGTTTATACGTATAGTTGCATTGGGACCACCACTAGGAAGTAAGGTAAGCACTTCATCACGAACTTGATTGTTGCGCTACTGGCCCAAGCCAAGTTTTGGGCAGTCAGTAGCTTCCAGATCAATCGCAATGCAGGTCGCCAAATGAGTATCTAAAATATGTTCGTATGGTATGCCATTGTATGAACCACAATTAACATCGTGTTAAAAAGAATGGGTTTTTGGAATTATGTATACATTTTTGCCACTTAAAACGACAAGGAACATTTTTTTTTGATAATATTTATTTTTAATTCAGATTGTTCCAAAACGCCAAAGATTGCTACGCATCATCAAAGCATCGCATAACGAAAGCATCATAACACCACATCACAACGGCAGTGATGAGTTCACGATGCGCATTATTTTAACGTTTTGGGACCCAGCGTCTTTTCCATCCCTTAGGCATGCCAACTCTACGGAGAACACCTTTTCTTAAATGGTGCGTATACTCGTAATAGCCATGCGTGTGTCTTCGATTTCGCTGCCTGTTAATTCTCTTGGTTTTCTTGAATTTGGAGCTCTGCAATTTGGTATAAATCTTCTACAGTAAGCAACTACTCTTATTAATCTGTTACAACAATAGAATTTTTCAGCAACGTCGTAAGGTTTGGACACCGATGTTGTCAATACTTTTTTAACATCGGAAACCTTTGTTGAATGTATTTCTTGCGGCGGCAAATAGGTTGGATCATGTTGTAGCCACTCGAGACCATTCCACCATAGTGAATTATTTTTGATTTGTATGCAACCCCTAGATGCGAAGCCAGTGGCTTCGTCGCTTCCCGTATCTCCGATACCCTATTTGTGACAAATGTCTTCCAGGTCGATGGGACATTGCCTACTTGGAGGCCGTATTTCCGCTTTGTTTCTGCCAAAATCATTGACAATAAATGAGCTTCACAAAGCTCCAGTTTGGGAAGAGGAAGCTTCTTGCGAATTGGTTTCGCTTTGGTTTTTGCTGTCAAAATCGTTGTTACATAGGATCCGTCCTACAAAACCTCTCTGGAGTACACCACTGCTACGTAAGTGTGATGCCTTACAGAATCCATGAAACTCAAATTTTTTCCATTTCGGAATTTCCATCCATCTCGAAATTCTGATTATCTCTCAGCCAGTTCCATTGATTTTGCAGTTCAACTGTAAGTGGTTCATCTCAGTCAACCTCTCAGTTTTCCTCTTTGTGAGTGTTTCTTTTTGTTTTGTAGTTGGATCTATGTGAACTTCAAACTGCAACGGGTCACCCATAGGGCTCCAGTCGATCCCCAATGTTTTAATTGTTTCTTCTTACATGATGTTTATGTCACTCTGATTCCTCGACTCAGGTGGAATACTCTTAAGTAGCCTAGTATTATTAGCAGCCCATTTTCGAAGATGAAACCCGGCTCCTTGTAGCATAAGGTCCGTTCGTGTACCTTTTGCCCTAAAATTCGTAGATTTTGAATTTCAAAGAGTGGGGGTATAATTTTGTCAGAGAAGGAAATATTACGAAAAAGTAAACGAACGCGTTTAACCACAAAAGTTAAACATGAAAATCCATTTGTACGCTAAAGAAAGAAAGAGAAGGAACAAGCCAACAAAAATGACATACACAGCGATTCGACAGAATTCACAAATTTATACAGTTTTCAACTTACAAATAATGCTTACTCTAATTTAATTCTAAACAATAGCCAAATGACTGAACCAATTACTATCATAGAAGAACATGAATAAATAATAGCATGCTGTGAAATGACACCGGTGACACACTAATGCCGCTGCCGATGTGCATGTCGTTTGATGCTTGCAAAGCTGATTGAAATTTGTTAGACTAATTGTTTGGCATAATTGTCCCTTTTATCTCTACTTACATCTGTCTCGACTTGACTAAATTATTATTGTGAATCTCATATTCTTTATTATCTAGTAGTATAGTATTATATACACCTTTTTGTGATATTACTTTACACGGTCCTTTAAATGGTCTATCTAATTTACTTTTATTCTGCACTCTTAAATATACGTAATCACCTACTTTAAAATCAGATTTATTTATTTTTACTTGTACATCATTTCATCATTTTCATTTCAAGTAGTTGTCCAAATCATAAATTGTGTCTCTACTGGTTCAAATTTCGCATGGTAATGGAATAGATAAGATATCCTTATCTCCTATGCTCATCAAGTATTTATTCAAAACTGTGTGATTCCTCTCTATTGATCCTAAAGTTTCATGGTGGAATGGAGTCGAAACTACTTTTTCTATATTCAATAATTTACAAATGTTTTTTAACAGTTCGTTCGTTTGTAAACTCTGTTCCCTTATCTGTTTTCAATCTCTTAAAGCATTCGTATTTTAGTATAAATTTGTATTTATTATTTTATTTATTGCTTTAGCAATAGTGACTGCATCGTTAGTTTCTACTGGAAATGCTCCTACAAATTTCGTTAGTTCACATTGTATTGTTAAAATATATCTATGTAAATCCGTTTGAAGGGCTCAAAGGTCATACAGTATCTATTGATATAGGTTCAAATGAGGTGCTTGGTGTGTCTGTTATCAAAAGCTTTTCTTTAGTGTATCTTGTTGTCTTGAATTTGTTACAAATTTCACAGTTATTAACAAATGTCTTTATCATTCTGTTCATGTTTTTCCAGATATACTTTTGTTTTAGTTTACTGATGCATTTTCTGATACCACAATGTTCTCCAACTTTTGAGTTATGATGTTCTTCAATTAATCAGTGCTTATCTTCTTCATTTGTATCCTGCTTCGGAGGTTCATATAATAATATACCTAAACATTCGTCAATGTTTCTTTTCTCTTGCAGCTTATTAAATATTTCTTTGAATTCGTGCACGCTCACATTTTTAAATATTAAACTATTTCTCGCTAGCGCTAGTTTATTCACACCTGCATTGCTCATATTGAATATTAGCTTCTTCAAAATCAATTTTAACTCTGATAGAGAATTATCGCTAAATTCCACAACTACAGTCTTTGCTGCTATTCTAATTTTATTTCTGTGGGCCCCTTTTTCTATACTTTTCATTTCTTTAAACTCAATTTTCTTCATCCGCCCTATGTCACATAGTATTGTACAGCCCCATATGTGAAGGTGATCAATTCCCACATTTGAGTCTAAAGCTTTTGCACAGTGTTCTTTTACGCTTCGTATCTCATTCTTCTTTTTCATTGCTCTGGTTACAACATCAACATTGTATCTTGGTATCATTTCTTTCAACTTGTCCGTATTTATCTGTATTCTTGAAAGCGCATCCGCGTTTGTGTTAATTTTCCCTTCTTTAAATTTTATTTCAAAATCATAATCCTTTAAATCTATACGTATTCTAGTCATCTTTGAAGAAGGGTTTTTATGAGCGAATAGACTTACTAGTGGTTTGTGGTAAACTGTGAATTTTCTACCGAACAAATAAGGTCTAAAGTAGTTTATACCCCAATGGATTGCTAGTAGCCGTTTCTCAATTATAGGTTTATTTATTTCATGTTTATTTAATGATTTGCTTGCATACGCTATAGGTCTATCTGTTTCTAGTTGTGACAACACGGCTCCTAAAGCGAAATTTGAGGCATCAGTAGTTAGTATAAAGGGTTTTGCAAAATCTGTATACCTTAGTACTGGTGGTGCTATCAACTTCTGCTTTAGTGTCCTAAATGCTTTGTCGCACTCGACTGTCCATGTAAATAACTGTTTCTTTATTAGTAACTGTCTTTGATAAACCTCCTATAATAGTTAGTAAAAGCTACAAATCTTCTTATCTCGTCAGCATTTTTTGGTACGGGATAAGCTTTGATTACTTCATGCGTTGCTGGGTCTGTGCAAATTCCATTTGGTGTGATTAAATGACCTAGATATACTATTATACTTCTGGTTTCAAAAAGTTACACTTCTTTGGATTCAGTTTTAAATTAGATCGTCGTAATCTTTTCAGTGCTTTAACCAAGTTCTCCTAATGTCCTCTCAAATTTTTACATACATACATACATTTTCAAATGGCCCGCTATTCCTTCATGAGGGTCGCGGGTGTAGGATGCTCAGATGGACTCTCCATCCTTCTCGATCCTCCACCATTGACTCCAACTCATCAGGAGGAATCCCTAGACGGCAACAGGATAGATGTCGGACTTGGTCCAACCATCTATTTCTAGGCCTACCGCGGGGTCGTCTACCTGATGGCACGGCAACCATGGCTCGTCTTGGAAGCCGGTCTGGGGGCATACGCACTACGTGACCAAACCATCGAAGCATAGATCGTTCCGTTCGGAGAAGTAGCTGCTCAACGTTGAGCGCCTCGCGTACTCTGGTGTTGCGCACTCGATCCCTACGAGTTATTCCAACAACACCGCGGAGGAACCTCATTTCGGCAGCTTGTATCCGCGATCTTATTCTTTCGGTCACTACCCAAATTTCATGACCATAGATGAGAGTTGGAACATACACAGAGTTAAAAACCGATAGCTTAGCTTGAACACTAAGTTCGGCCTTCCTTATAACAGATTGGCCAAGCTCTCTCAAAATTGATCCAGCCTGACTAATTCTACAGGATAACTCAGCATTGTTCTTCCCATCACTCGTGAATAAGACCCCGAGGTACTCAAACTTATCCACCTGCTTCAGTGGAACTCCACTAACATGCAGAGTGCACTGAATGGTTTTTTTTTGGAAACGACCATTACTTCTGACTTGTTCACGTTGATCTTCATTTCAGCATCATCACAAACGGCTACAAACCTTTCGAGTGCGCGCTGAAGCTCGGTTTGAGAGGACCCAAGGATGACCAAATCATCCGCAAAGAGCAGATGACTAATCCTTAGGTCTCCCACTTTGAAACATTCCCCGCCACGGCTGCGCTGCAACATCCAATCCATATATACAATGAAGAGGAGAGGTAACAAAACGCGCCCCTGGCGGAGTCTAACGCCCACAGTGAAAGGTATTGACTTAACACTGTTTATCCGAACACAGCTTCTACAGTTTGTATATAAAGACTGAATCGCCCAGTGGAATCGCACAGGGAACCGTCAATCCCATACTCCTGCAGAACAATCCAGAGTTTGCCTCGAGGAACTCTATCATATGCTTTTTCCAAATCCACAAAACAAGTGTAGACAGGTTTAGCATACTCCCAGGCCTTCTCAAGAACCATTCTGAGAGTGAATAACTGTTCGGTTGTGCTTCTACCGGGACGAAAACCGCACTGCTCATCCTCCAAACTGTCCTCAACCACGGCTCTGGAACGCGTTTCTGACACCTTAGCGAAGACTTTTCCAGGGAGACTTAAAAGAGATATACCCCTATAGTTGGCGCAATCTCTTTTGTCCCCTTTTTTAAAAAGAGGAACAATCACCCCCATTTGCCAATCACCAGGTGTTTCACCGCATTCCCAAGCCACTTTAATGACACGCGAGAGCCATTGCACTCCCTCTTTACCTAAAGCCTTGAGCATTTCTGGTCGAATTTCATCCATACCAGCAGATTTGCCAACCTTTAGCGCTTTGATCGCCAAAGTTACTTCCTCTACCGTAGGACTACTTTCCGCCCAACTCTCGACAAAAGGTCTGTCATCTTCGGTGCCCTGTTCGGGATTGAGCAATTCTGAAAAGTGCTCGCTCCATCTGCGTAAGATGTCCTTCTCATTGGAAAGAAGTGTACCGTCTTTCGATTTAACTCCTTCAACGATATTGAACTTTTTTTCTCTGAGTCGGCGGACGGTCTGCCAGAACATATTATTTACAGATCTGTGGTCACGTTCCAATTTTTCGCCAAACTCCTTCCAAGACTGTTCTTTCGCTGTTTTCACAGCTATTTTGCAGGTTCTTCGCGCCTCAGTGTACCGATTTCGAGAATCGGAGTTCCCCAAGTGAATCCACACCTTAAAGGCTCTCTTCTTCTCTCTGATGGCTTCTTGAACTCCGGGCGTTTTAAACCAAGCAGTCCTTTTCTCACCACCAGCCGCCACACCAAGCCGCTTCACTCCACAAACATCTCCCGCAGAGGCAATAACCGCTGTTGAAAACAGTTGCCATTCTTCCTCTACATTTGATGGAACAGTTGGAATTCGTTCAAACCTTTCAGATATTTGCCGTATCTCATCGTCCTGTAACCTCTTCCATCGTATGCGTGTAACCATCCTTGGTTTACGCTTTGGTAGGGGAGGCACTCTCTCGCGAACATCACAAACCATTCTCTTCAAACACGATAGTACCACAAAGAAATCGATCAGCGACTTCTGTTAATGACTCTGACGGTATGATGTGTATTTGTGAATGTCTTTGTGTGGAAAGATAGTGTTCATGATGTATAAGCAATGTTCACAACAAAAACCCAACAACTTCTCTCCGTTCGCGTTTTGATCAGGATCACCGTTCATCCCAATCACACTCCCCAATGTCATAACATCTACACCCACATGAGCATTGAAGTCACCCATCAGGACAAAAGAATCCATATCTGCAACCTTTTCAAGGGCAACATCAACTTCATCTAAGAAAGCTGCGTACTCTGACTGAAGGTTCGGTGCATACACCTGCACCAATGCCAGAGTTGATCTTTCAAGTTTGAGCTTTAAGATTGCAACTCTCCCTCCTAATGGAATCCACTCCAATACTCTGTGTCAACCTGGGACTTGTGAGTATCCCCACTCCCGCTTGAGCAGATATTGATGGTGCGACTCCTGACAGGAAGAGCTTCCACCCATCCAAAAGGTCCACAGTTTTAGAACCTCTCTGTTTTGCTGAAGAGACGCTAACTATATCTATTTGATTTTCAACAGCCTTCCCAACAAGCTCAAGGTCCTTCCCTGTGAGCGATGAGACGTTCCATGTGCCTATCCTAAGTCGATGCCGTTGTCGAAATTCAGAGAGTCCATCTGTGCCCCTATGGGTGCACAGCGCGCTCACCCCTTGACCCCCGTAATGGTTCGCGAGACCATTGACAGGAAGCTCGTAGCCATTTTGGGTTTGACCCGGCCGGCTGCGGAGTGGGACAGGCTGACCACCAGACGCTCGCATACTGACACCCTTCAGGCCTAGCTCCAAAGGATGCCCTGGCTTACCAGGCTTGGCAATATCCGAGGCCGGTCGTTTTCTTCTTGTCATCATGGGGTGTGTGCTTTGTTAGCCGTAACTGGATTGTATGGATGGGAATAACTATTTAAGTTACCCTATCTGCACATCCCAGTCACGTTGCCCACCCCCCACCACGAGGAGGTCAGCTGCCAGGGGGCGTTATACTATGTATCTATTTATAATTTATTTGATTGTGTCTAGGTACACAGTAGCCGTGTGACCGTGTAAGATATTGAAGTAGAGCAATCATTTGAAGGTGCAACCGTGTGGCCGGATAAAATATTGGTAGATTTGAAGTATTAGACATGTACGCGAACATTCCTTATAACAGATTGGCCAAGCTCTCTCAAAATTGATCCAGCCTGACCAATTCTACAGGATAACTCGGCATTGCTCCTCCCATCACTCGTGAATAGAACCCCGAGGTACTTAAACTTCTCCACCTGCTTCAGTGGGACTCCACTAACATGCAGAGTACACTGAATGGGTTTTCTGGAAACAACCATTACTTCTGACTTGTTCACGTTGGTCTTCATTCCAGCATCATCACAAACGGCTACAAACCTTTCGAGTGCACGCTGAAGTTCGGTTTGAGAGGACCCATGGATGACCAAATCATCCGCAAAGAGCAGATGACTAATCCTTAGGTCGGCTGCGCTGCAACATCCAATCCATATATACAATGAAGAGGAGAGGTGATAAAACGCACCCTTGGTGGAGTCCGACGCCCACAATGAAAGGTATTGATTTAACACCGTTTATCCGAACACAGCTTCTACAGTTTTTATATAAAGACTTAACCGCCCTTAACAGGGAACCATCAATCTCTTACTCCAGAGTTTGCCTCGAGGAACCCTATCGTGTGCTTTTTCTAAATCCACAAAACAAGTGTAGACAGGTTTGGCATACTCACAGGCCTTCTCAAAAACCGTTCTAAGAGTGAATAACTGGTCGGTTGTGCTTCTACCGCGACGAAAACCGCACTGCTCATCCCCCAAACTGTTCCCAACCACGGCTCTGGAACGCGTTTTTAGCACCTTACCGAAGACTTTTCCAGGGAGACTTAAAAGAGATATAACCTTATAGTTGGCGCAATCTCTTTTGTCCCCTTTTTTAAAAAGAGGAACAATCACCCCCATTTGCCAATCACCAGGTGTTTCACCGCATTCCCAGGCCACTTTAATGACACGCGAGAGCCATTGCACTTCCTCTTTACCTAAAGCCTTGAGCATTTCTGGCCGAATTTCATCCACACCAGCAGATTTGCCAACCTTTAGCGCTTTGATCGCCAAAGTTACTTCCTCTAGCGTAGGGCTACTTTCCGCTCAACTCTGAAAAGTGCTCGCTCCATCTGCGTAAGATGTCCTTCTCATTGGAAGGAAGTGTACCGTCTTTCGATTTAACTCCTTCAAAAATATTCAATTTTTTTCCTCGGAGTCGGCGGACCAGAACATCTTATTTGCAGATCTGTGGTCAGGTTCCAATTTGTCGCCAAACTCCTTCCAAGACTGTTCTTTCGCTGTTTTCGCAGCTAAGTTGCAAGTTATTCGCGCCTCAGTGTACCGATTTCGAGAATCGGAGTTCCCCAAGTGAATCCACACCTTAAAGGCTCTCTTCTTCTCTCTGATGGCTTCTTAAGCTCCGGGCGTTTTAAACCAAGCAGTCCTTTTCTCACCGCCAGCCGCCACACCAAGCCGCTTCACTCCACAAACATCTCCCCCAGAGGATATAACCGCTGTTGAAAACAGTTGTCATTCTTCCTCTACATTTGATGGAACAGTTGGAATTCGTTTAAACCTTTCAGATATTTGCCGCCTAAATGTCTCCCGTATCTTATCGTCCTGTAACCTCTCCCATCATATGCGTGTAATCATCCTTGGTTTACGCTTTGGTAGGGGAGGCACTCTCTTGCTAAGATACAATTTGCACAGCACTAAGCGATGATCAGTTGACAGTTCGGCCGCTATCAATACGCAAACATCACAAACAATTCTCTTTAGACACGATGGTACCACAAAGAAATCGATCAGTGATTTTTGCTGAGGACTCCGACGGTACCATGTGTATTTGTGAATGTCTTTGTGTGGAAAGATAGTGTTCATTATGGATAAGCCATTTTCACAACAAAAATCCAACAACTTCTCTCCGTTCGCGTTTTGGTCAGGATAACCGTTCCTCCCAATCACACTCCCCAATGTCATAACATCTACACCCACATGAGCATTGAAGTCACCCATCAAAGAATCCATATCTGCAACCTTTTCAAGGGCAACATCAACTTCATCTAAGAAAGCTGCATACTCTGACTGAAGATTCGGTGCATACACCTGCACCAATGACAGAGTTGATCTTTCAAGCTTGAGCTTTAAGATCGCAACTCTCCCTCCTAATGGTATCCACTCCAATACTCTGTGTGTCAACCTGGGACTTGTGAGTATCCCCACTCCCGCCTGAGCAGACATTGAGGGTGCGACTCCTGACAGGAAGAGCTTCCACCCATCCAAAAGGTCCACAATTTTAGAACCTCTCTGCTTTGTTGAAGAGACGCCAACTATATCTAGTCGAGTTTTAACAGCCTCCACAACACGCTCAAGGTTCTTCCCTGTGAGCGATGAGACGTTCCATGTGCCTATCCTAAGTCGATGCCGTTGTCGAAATTCAGAGAGTCCATCTGTGCCCCTATCGGTGCACAGCGCGCTCACCCCTTGACTCCCGTAATGGTTCGCAAGACCATTGACAGGAAGCTCGTAGCCATTTCGGGTTTGACCTGGCCGGATGCCGAGCAGGCCAGGCCGACCACCGGACGCTCGCATACTGACACCCTTCAGGCTTGGCTCCAAAGGATGCCCTGGTTTACCAGGTTTGGCAATATCCGAGGCCGGTCGTCTTCTTTTTGTCATCATGGGGTGTGCGCTTTGTTAGCCGTGACTGGATTGTATGGATGGGAATAACTATTTAAGTTACCATATCTGCACATCCCAGTCACGATGCCCGCCCCCCACCACGAGGAGGTCAGCTGCCAGGGGGACTGTTTTTTTTTAATTTTCTTTTTTTTTCTGGTTTTACCGAACACTATTATGTCATTTACATAAAGGAATGCTGAATCTTGTGGACCACTTAGCACTATCGGCAACATCCTCTGGAAACTGTTTGTTGAAATTTTAGTCCAAAAAGTAGTCGTTTGAACTAAAAATGACCGTCATTTGTAGGAAAAACAATCAAAGGTCGTGATTTTGAATGCAACGGTATTTGGTGAAAAGAACTTGTCATATCCAGTGTGGAGAAATATTTTGCGTTTCCTAGTCTGTCTAACACATTTGTTCCTCTTCTATGTTTACCTCACGAAAGTATCCTTCGTAATCTATTTCACAGTTGTACGCCATCAAATAATCACGTCCTAATATTCCGTCTGTTGACAAATTCATTGAGTTATCCACAATGTAAAATATATGTCTTAATATCTTATCTGCTATAATAAGGTCTAATTCAGATGCACCTTTCGAAAATATCGTTCTATCAGTTATGCCATTTATCTAACAAACCGCATTATTATTTACCTCTTTTACAAAATTCTTTTTACACACGGAAATATCCGCACCAGTATCCACCAAAAATGTGAATACACCAACTACATTTTTAACTTTTAAATTAACAGAGTTTGTGGGGCTGTCTGCTTTATTTAAGTTTAGTATCTTCTTCTTCCAAAGTTTCCCTGATTCTGCTGACCGGGGATACCTGAGTTTTCCGATTTAGCACTCTTACTTCGGTATCCCTGATACTGGCTAGTATTTTTACCATTGTTACTCCTCCTATTATTGAAACTGTCAGATGGTCTTCTATTATCAAAACTTCTATTGAAACTATGAGATGGTCTTCTACCCCTTCTTCTTCTTCTTCTTCCTTTTATCAGCGAGGCTATGATCCGAAAACAAGGGATCACAACCCTCCCTCTTCACCGCATTTCTACTGATCCGCCTATTTGACCTCAGAAAATATCGGCAGGCCTGCCGATTTTGGATCACTCGGTTACTGAGGCCAATGAAATGCCGATGTCGTCGCATTTGTCTGATCCAGGCGTTTATAGGCCTGCCTTTCCTACATCGCGATGTCTTTGAAACGTGCATTGATATTGCCTTTTTAACAGGGTTCAAATGATCTCTTCTTTGAACGTGGCAATACCAACTGAGCCGGTCGCGCTCTATTTTTTGTACGATGGTTTCCTTGATGTGAAAGCTTCCACGGATCTTCGAAGTTCTTCGAAGTCTTCTACCCCTATAGCTAAAATTACTACTTTGTTGACTATTATACCTTGAGTTTGTGTCTATACGCATTATATTGCTTTGGCCTGGTCGTGCTTTTTTTCAGTAGCTACCTGTATCGCTTCTTTAAGTTTAATTACTCTAGCTGCTAACACAACTTGTTTATTTTCTTCATTTAGATCATTTCTGAATGCATTTAGCCCAAGCTGATTATTCAATGATACAATTAGTTCTCTGCTAATAGACGACTATTTTCTCACCTTGTTGTGCTACCTGACCTTCGTTTAATTGTGCTGTAAGCGCAAATGTGCTTACACTCAAGTTCCCTTGATATGATCTAACTAGCTCATTATGTATTATTAGTGGATCTTTTGTAGGTTTGTATATTTAAGTTAATGTTTTCTCTAAATCATTTAATTTTTTTGCTTTAGTATTATTTATTTGCTTCTTCTGATTCTTCGATTTTTGTTTCTACTAGTAGTCTGTCCCAAATCTGCGATATTTCTTATTGTCTTTTTTGTATGTATGTATTTACTATTATGTACTCTATTCCGACTTTTTTTTTTAAATTCTCTAAGATTGCTAACAATAATTTTAATTGGTGCATATTACTTTTTGTTTCTTTATTTAGACGTTGCTCATTCTATTTCTAATTATTTGCCATCGTACATATCTCAAGTATTTATTTCCATTATTATTCATAAAGAAGGTTTTTTTTTGTAATATCATTGATCATGTTGATTAAGCCTGAGATTCACACTGGATGGGTATGCTCCCTTGGTGTAATCCTGTGTGGGCTGTGTTGGGATATCGTAACTGGTTAAGCCACATCTGACATTGTTCGACTGTTTGACATCATATTAGCTCAAAAAAAGTATGCGTAGGGAACATTAAGCACTGGACCGCTAAATTCCTTCTAATGCAACATCGTACTGTTGTAATGTTTTCCTATTGGTCTAGCTCTCATCTTGACGTCTGGTATCAATCAATAAAATCTACCGATTTCATTTTCGGTCAAAGTGAAGCTACTACGTCATCGTTGATAAAGAGGAAAATTATTCTGACGGAAAAGATAAAACCTAGATGGTAAGGTTCTGCCCCGCTTCTTGTTTCCTTGTGCGAAGATGGCAGGATCGCATGTTATGGTCCGTGTATTGTTCCGGTGTTGCAGGGTCGTCATGTAATATAAGCGCCTGGAAAACGGATTTCTGAGGGTTCCTGCTGTTGCTGTACAAAGCACAGCACGCTGAAATTGAAGGCGATGTCGCCGCAATTGTGTCAAAACAAATGATATGCTAAGACTAATTTTTATTGATAAGCTATTGGGTGTTTATACAATTTTCAACTTACAAATAATGCTTACTCTATCTTAATTCTAAACAATAGCCAAATGACTGAACCAATTATTATACGAAACTTATTATCAAAGAAGAACATGAATAAATAATAGCATGCTGTGAAACGACACCGGTGACACACTTATGCCGCTGCCTAAGTGCATGTCATTTGATGCTTGCAAAGCTGATTGAAATATGTTGGACTAATTGTTTGGCATAATTGCCCCGTGCCATTACATCACATCAATGTGTATGTCACTTGCCGCTTGCAGAAAAAGTGATCGAAATTTATTGCATAGTTGTCTCATGCCATTATTACATCACACTATCTTTCTGGAGCTTGGGGGCCCACCAGCATTAGTTGATTTAAGCTAACCTCAGTCGAAGTTTTAGCAGATGCATCAAATACTACGCATACCTTTACTATAAGACCTATTCACAACCATTTGTTTATTAATTAATTTTTGTGCTAGGCAATGTTCGCCATATGTTTGTAATTTAACAACTTACGCGAGTCATTAACAGTGCAAAAGAGCAGTTTTTTCATTTTTCGCCGTTGTCGTCGTCGCCATTATCGCTCGGATTTGGACCTTTCGATTTTTCGTTCTATAATAGTTAGTGAACGGAGAATTACTCTTGCCAATCGTTGTTTCTATGGGCTAAAACGGCAATTGAGTAGCAAAGCCCTATCTCGAACTACTAAGGTAACTCTTTATAAGACATTAATCATCCCAGTCCTGCTGTATGGTGCAGAAGCATGGGCTTTGACAAAACCGGAAGAGGATGCCCTTGGTTATTTCCAGAGAAAAGTTCTTCGAGCGATCTTTGGTCCCGTCTGCATAGACGGTGAGTGGAGGAGAAGGTACAATGCCGAACTATACGGCCTGTACAAGGACATCGACTTAGTCAGAAGAGTTCACATGCAGCGACTAAGATGGCAGGGTCATTTAGAGCGGATGGAGCCCAACCTTCCCGCTAAGAAAGTCTTCGAATCCACCCCGGACGGACGGCGCAGTAGGAGCCGACCTCGCGGTAGGTGGCGCAAACAACTTGGCGTGCGCAACCTGGAGGCAGCTGGCACGTAACCGTGCTGGCTGGAGAGGTTTGTTGGTTGAGGCCCAGGTCCATAGCTCGCGACTGCAAAAGCCTCTAATAGTTCGTTTTGGCGCCCAACGTATCAGAGTACGGTTGGACTCTTTTCTAATCGCGAAATAGGAAAATTCTATTTGATAGTGGTGGAGAAATTCCTAGTTCACTAACTAGAACGGAAAACCGAAAGGTCCAAATCCGAGTGATAATGGCGACGACGACAACGGCGAAATATGAAACAACTGCTCCTTTGCACTTTACAAGCTACCACGCAGCACTCAAGGCGCTTGTCGCACTCCGTCGAAGAAGATTTTGGATCATCAACTCCTGGGAGTTAGCACGCAGTTAAAGAAAACAGTTAAGAAATTGTATCCATTGTACCAGATATAACTCGAAACTTCTGCAACAGATAATGGGGAACTTACCGGTAGAGAGGCTAACGCCATCGCGTCGTTTTCAGAACTGTAGGGGTTTATTTTTGTGGTCCCGTAAACGTAAATTAAATGTTGCCTTTAATGACTGTATTCGTTTTATCTATAACATTTCCAGATCTTGTAGCGTTTCACATCTAAAATCTCGTGTTGTTGGTTTAAGTTTTGACGTATATTGTAGGTATCGTGTTATTGTAAAATTATTTTATATCATCCACTTCAAGAGTCCTGTTTATCTGTATGAATTGCTCACTTTTTCCCGTTCAACTAGAGGCTTGAAATTAATTATCCCACGATTTACACACTGCATTGGGGAACACTCCTTCTTTGTGACTGCAATCCGTCTGTGGAACCGTCTTCCTCATGAATTGCAGCCTATAAACTCACTTGCCGTATTCAGGAGGAAACTTTTCTCCTATCTCTCTGAAAACAATATCACTATTTAAATATTTCTTAACTTCTCTATTCATATGTTTCCTATCTCTTTATTCATTTATTTAATTATTTATTTATTTTATTTTTGGTTTTATTTTGTTATTTTGTGAAATAATTACGTAATCTAAAAGAATAATACTTCTAAAGGATTTTATTATCTTGTAGTATACTGTCAAAATCTGTTTTTCCACAATAAATACAATAAAATACAAAATACAAATACTTACCTCAGAATTGTTGAAACGTGAGCGAATTGAAGTTCGTGTTTGATAATTGATTTTTATTTTTCGAAATTCCTATCCCAACTACACACCGAAATGTTTTTTTGTGGATGTTCGGTCTGAGGTGAGCCAACGTAAATGTGACCTTTGAGCTATTAACGAGTTATTAGCGTCCCTTCTAAGACCATCAGGAATGATTTGGCCGTTCGTGCCAGCTCCTATGATCATATCAATAAAGCCAGGGAAGCTGTATGTAGGATCAGCTGGTTTGAGTTCATCGAACTGATTAGTATTTAAGTTTGTATATACGATATAACGATATTATGACATCTACCTTGTGTCTAGCAGTTCCTGCGTTTGTAGCACCCACTGCACTCACTTCAACCAAAGACCTTTGCCTTTTAAGCCTCAACGATTGGACGCTCGACTCTGTAACGAGAAGCTTGAAAGGTGCTTTCATTTAAGATTGCTGTCGCAAATAACAAATTTTGATTTTGCAGGCCATGAATTACTTATTTCGTCGTGATTTTCGTTGAGTCTTGTTAATGCTGTTTCATTTCATTTGACTTGTGGAGCTCTCGCTGTCCATTCCATGTGTAGTAATGAATGATATTTTTTATTGCAATACATAGATGCAAGTCCATTTGCTAAAACATTGGCTCTGTTTTCCATAGGGGCTTATAAAGAGAGTCTATTCGAAAAAAGTTTATCGATTTTTGTCGATTCTATCAAGCTTAAAATTAGTATCGAGTAATGTAGTAGAATTGCTGAAATAGAATCGACTTTCTGATATAGATTTTTAAGTCTAAAAAATTTTAGATTAACGAAACAAATTTCTGTAAATCTCTTGCAAGATATAGAGCCGAAACTTAGAAGGTGTGAAAGGACTACTTCGATACCCATTATGATAAAACTGGGAACATATTTGTCCTAAGTGGATCAAGTTTCACTACAAACGAGAAGAAGAAAAGGTGGCCAAATTGTTTTTTTACGAGAAGTCTTCCGGGCACTATCGGTTGCATCGATGGAACGCATATTAAAATAAGGGGACCTGACAAGCACCTTCAACACCTTTATTACAATAGAAAAGGGTTCTTTAGCATCAATGCCATGATTGTTAGTATTACATATTTTTAAAATTGTATTTGCTTGATTTCGTTTTAATTTTCAGATATCCAACAAAAAAAAAAAACTATAAAATACATTGATGCAAAGTTCCCAGGATCATCTCATGATTCCATGGTATGGAACATGTCTGCTTAAAGGAAGTGTTGAAGGAAAAACATAGGAATGGAATGAGGAATATTTTTATTCTTGGTAGATCTTAATCATAATTAAGAATAATACAATTCGTATCATATCCATAATTCGAACTCATTGCTAGGTGACGCAGGCTTTCGCTTAACATCGTTCTTAATAATACCTTTTAGATGTACGGAAGCTAACTCTCCTAAAGCACGGTTCAATAAAAAACATACACAAGGAAGGATCAGAGCAAACCATCAGGCTTTTAAAAACCCCTTTCCGATGTGTCATGGGAGCCCGAGAAGTTCCCTATAAGCCACAAAAAGTAACGAAAATAATAAACGTTTACGCTGCACTCCATAATATTGCATTACATCATGGAATAGAATTAGATGAAGTACTAAGTACTGAAGAAGAATTTTCATTTGACGAAGAAAACTCATATGTCCTGAATTCCAAAGGAAGTGCTGTTCGAATTCAGTTGTTCAATTTTATTTAATATAAAAATAAATTAACAAAAATGTTCAGATTATATTTCGTAAGTTTATTCATTTATTTATTTTTTAGCTATTTAATGTTTAGTCATATGATTCGCCTAAATTATTTGCACTTTTGTTTTCAATATCAGTCTTATTCATTTCTAGCAACTTGTAATATAAAAAATTTAAAGACTCCGATCTAGTGTAAAATAATGGATATAAAATTTTATTCTTTTTCTTTGCTGACTTCACTCGTCGGTGGTCGTGATCAGAATGCCTAGTATCATGGCCGCCGATCACTTCCTTCAGGTTCGTAGCTTCGTCCTCATACTATTCTGTAACAGATGGCGCACCATCAGACATACGTCTCTCTTACACCTACTTTACATTTCAGAGGATGTTACACTTCTCTGAGCGTTACAGCTCGGTCAATCTGACACCATGATCGACCCCGATCATGCTGTCTTACAATAAAGTCATCTAATAACAATCTTAACCTAAACTAAATATTATAAACAATAGTGCCAACCTAACAATAGTTTCCTAGCTCGGTTTGTGTCACACGTTACTGTTAGTGACTGCAGCATCTTGATTTTTGGCCGGGCAAAATATGCCAATTGTGTCAATTGGCAATTTTCGATATCTGTAACCACATATTGGTCATTCGGAAGTACTTTCTGGTTTACATAAGGACCTCGATATTTTTGAATGATCTTTTTATTTGTCCCGACCGATGTATCAATATGTTTGATTACCACAAAATCGCCGACTGCGTATACCTTAGCGGGTGCACTATGTTTCAAGAAATATAGTTTATTATACTCTTGTGACTTTGCAATAGCATTTGACACCTTCAACCGTGTTTCACGAAGGTTAGGATCCTCACGACAACTTGATTTAACTTCTAGGTACTCCGAGAGTTCATCCACAACCTCGCCTCGCTGATCTACTCCGAATAGCAACTTACTCGGGGACTCTTTCGTAGAACTACGTACACTATTATTAATTGGGTATTCGACGTGTGCCAATTTATCAGACCAATCCTCATGATTGATGGGCTCACTGATTTTACTCATCATCGCCTTAATTACCCTATTCACTCGCTCAACCTGACCGTTAGCCTGAGGTGAAGCCACTGCGACTTTAACGTGCTCGACATTGCTTTTAACTAAGTAGCTACCGAATTCCAACGAAGTGAAGCACGAACCGCGGTCTGAAATTATACGTCTTGCTCGGCTATAATAACTGAAATATTTGTCCATCGCCGCACACACCTCTTTCGTACTAGTGGAGTTAACAGGTTATAAACGCACGAACTTGGTAAAACTATCAATAACGACTAAAATGTGCTTACGTTTTGAACTTAGAGAGGGTAACGGCCCAAAATGATATACATGTACCGTGTCAAATAGTACGGGGTTCTTCGGAATATTATAAATATTATGATCGTTATCTCGGGCTGGCGTCGAATACATTATGCACTTGATACAATTTTTTATAAGCCCTTCAATCCTATCTCTCATACTCGGAAACCAGTAATGTTTTCTTATATTATGATAGCATTTTTCTACTCCTAAATGTCCAATTTTTACATGCATCATTCATATAACGTTATCCTGCATTTCGATAGGGACGTAGAGCAACGAACTATTTAGGTCCAATCTGCGAAATACCAGTCCGTCCCGCAACTCATAGTGATCAAGTGCCTTCGTTTCTAATTGTTCACGTAAACTTCGGATATCCGGATCCCTGTTTTGTGGCACCTGTATATGAAAATCTACTTCATCGCCACTTAAGGCGGCAGCCACTTGACATCGACTTAAAGCATCCACATGACCCATGGACGCACCACTTCGGTGCTGTATCGAGTAGTTATAATTTTCTAACTCTAATGCCCATCTAGCGATCCTAGGATTCACTTGCTCTTCCCCAGAGTAAGCATCAGCGAGTTGCAATCGGTAAAAATCCTGAAGGGTATACCCTCCAAATATACCCTAAACCGTCGCAATGAATAAATTATGGCTAATGTTTCCAATTCAAAAGTATGGCACTTGGCTTCAGCTGGAGTGGTTGTCTTTGAGAAATACGCGACCGGGTGAAACTTCCCATCATCTTGACGTTGCATTAAAGCCGAACGAAACCCCTGACTACTGGCATCACAGTGCAGTCTAACAGCGATTTGGCGAATCTCTAAGTGAGGTTTAAAATCGAAAGTAGCGATCAATATATCATCTAAATAAATAATCATGCTTCGATCAAATCCTGAAATATTTCGTGAAGGAACCGCTGGAAGACGCCGGGGCGTTCTTCAAATCGAACGGCATCCTTAAATACTTATATTGCCCTTCTGGCGTCACAAAAGCGGTTAATGGCACTGAGTCTTGATGCATTATGACCTGATTAAAGCCATCCCTCAAGTCCAGTAACGTAAACCAACGTTTACCGCCTAGGTTAGGTTAGGTAAGTGGGCTGGTAGGGAGCGACGCTCCCTGCCACACTCAGGTCAGCGTTGACCCATTGTGGTACCCATGGGGGAAAAAGTCATCCCTTACTCAATGAAACTAAAAACTACTCAGTCACTTACTCTATTTCTGCATACAAACCACCCTGATGATTTGATGAAGTTCAACATCTTTTCCGTTGAAACGCCGGAGAGTTCCTCGAGATCCTGGAAGAAAAATTTGCCAAGGAACTTTTTCTTGGAGTGTTGAAGACTTGGGCAGTGGCAAAGGAAGTGGGTTGTGTCCTCAAAAACTTCCTCGTCACCACAGCCTCTGCAGAGCTCCTCCTCCGTCAGGCGCAGCTTCCTCAAGTGGTACCGCAGAGTGTTTTGTCCCGTGATGATGCCCACGAGGGTGGAAAGGGATTTCCTATCTTTACGGATGATTCTCTCGGTCTTTGCTTTGTCGAAAGATGGCCATAGCTTCCTAGTGATGGCGCAAGTTTCCATGGAGTTCCATCTTGTGTTCGCCTCCTCAGTGGATTTATTCCCTGCAGCGAGCTTGAGTGTGCAAGGTGGGATACACACAGGGGGGTCAACTTGTTCTGTTGGGGCTGCTGAGCCGATTCTCGCCAGCTCGTCGGCTTTCTCATTGCCTGGGATACCCTCGTGTCCAGCGACCCAACAGAGCGATACCTTGTGCTGTGTTCCAAGAACCCTGAGCTCTTCTTGACAACACTTCACAAGCTTCGATTTAATTTCTATGGCAGTAATCGCTTTTATAGCTGCCTGGCTGTCGATAAAGATGGTGATACCTTCTGGCGGTATTACCCTTATCGCAGACTCACGGGCGGTTGTTGCCACTGCTAAGACCTCTGCTTGGAAAACACTGCTGTGGTCTGGAAGTCGTATGGATTTTGATACACCTAGAGGGTCGGAGAAGATACCTGATCCTACACCAGTGCTCATTTTTGAACCATCCGTGTAGATGGCTATAGATTCGGCATTAGGTATATGACCGCTTTTCCAATCTTCCCTGCTAGGGTAGGCGGTAGAGAAAGGCCTTGTAAAGTCTAAATATGGCGTCATGTAATCCGTTACGGGCATGAGGCCAAAGTAATCGAGTGACCTGTTCTGCTTGGTTTCCAGTTCGCTGACTGACTTATTCTCATAGCATTAATGGCTGCTGATGTTCGTATAAAGATCGCCTAAGAATTCAATACAATACTCTATTAGCTGCAGCGGAAAATTATCCCGAATCGTTTTCTTATGCAACGCTCGGTAATCTATACATAACCTTCACCCACCGTTCTTTTTCCTAACTAAGACTACCTGTGAAGCATATGGTGATTTACTGTGTTGGATTATTTTCCTGTCTAACATGTCTCTAATTTTCGCGCGTATTTCCCTTCTTTCAAATTCCGATAACGGTCTCGGAGGGCAGTGAAGGGATGTGTCATCTACTAGATTAATTTTCATTTAGTAATCATGAGGCTTACGCTCAATGCCGTTGGGATTTAAATAATTCCGCTCAATAGTTTCACTAAGTGATTCCTTTTCATATTCATCCAACCGTGGACAAACATCAACCTCGGAAGGCGACTCACACACTTCAATCGACAAAAAGGTCGTCCGTGAAATCTTCTACACAATGTACCCGCTGCGAAACAACAATCGGCGGAACCAAGACATCGGTTTGAATTTCCATACTATCTGTACAAATTGGCACATTGTTTTCGCTAATGGCATCGTTCTTAGCTTAATTTTCATCATTCTTGCGGCACATCGGACTACTGCAATCACTTACAATATCTAATTTACTCGAGTCACCGCATCTACTTCACAAAAAGTTCTCTTATTTATCGGCATATGTTTTTTTGACAGTTCAACTTCTTTACATGTCTTATTGAATTTATTTAAATGAATGTTCAAGATTTGTAGGAAACTGCGTCCCAAAATCAGCGGTAATATCATTGCATCGTCTGGAGGTACCCAAGGGATTATTAATTTAATTTGCTTCAGAAATCTAACGTAACACTTGATCGTACCGTATGAATGGCTTCAAATCTTCGGACACTTTGATATCATTCGGCACAATTGAACGCTTGATGAGATTAATCGCGCTGCCAAGATCGAAAAGGGAAAAACAATTTGCGAATCTGATGCGATTGGCTCGACTACTTCTAAAGGCAACACTTACCGTTTGCATGGCGCTAATGGCGCCAGCCAAATCCTCCTCGCTATCGGAATTTTCCTCTGCTAACGCCCTGGTTGGTGTTTACGTTGTGCCCTTGGGCAGCTATGATGGTAATGGCCCACCTCATTGCATATGAAGCAGGCGTTGGCAGGTCTCAGCGGCTTCGTGCAGCTGCTCTTATAGTGGCCAAACTTCGAGCAATTATAGCATCGGACTTCGGCCAACTCCTTCGCTTTGGTACCCACTAGAACTGCGGCGGACATCGGCTTGACTGCGGCAGACTTCGGCTTGGCTGCGGCGGCGATGCTTACTTCTGGCTTGACGGCGGACTTCTGTAAGGAGCTCAGCATACGCTTCTCCTGGTATCGATCGAGCCGACCAATAAGCTCGGCGATGGTTCTGGCGTCGTTCACCAACGTGATGTTTGCACTGTCATCGTCGAACCCATCTACGATGAAGGTGGTTAACTCCTCCGCTGGTACAGTTATTTTTGAAGCAAGAGCTCTCATTGCGATGACAAACTCTAAGCATGACTCTTCTGGTCCTATTCGCCGGCGCTCTAGTTGACGATAAATGTCGCGAGCTGTAACTTGTCGCCCAAAATTCTAGATCAACATATCCTTCAACTCATCGTAGCTGATGACGCCCATAGTATTGGAGAGTTCTTTGGCGGTCTCCCTCAATAGTCTGCGTGCTCCTAAGCACTTGTCCTCTTTGGTGAAACCGCGTGTCTCAGCGTACAGCTCGAACCCTTCGAACCACCTTCGGACATCGTAAAAATCTTTGCCGCTGAAAGTATTGGGGGCAATGTCAAGATGGTCAAAGTTTACGCTGCGGTGAACATGGACAGTGGTGGCTAGCGAGACACCTTCAAAATTTTGGATCTCCTGCTGGAGCTGCAACACCTCCCGTCGCATGCGCAGAACTTTCAGCTCTGCCTCCATCTTGGCTACGTCGTCATCTCCTGCAACGCTTACGGCGGACTGTCTGGCTGCGGATAATTCTACTAGAACTGCGGACTGTCTTACTGTGGATTGTTCCCCTTGTACTGCGGACTGCTACTGCACTTCGGATTCTGCGTCGCCTGGGCCATCTTGGATGGCGTCGCTATACATGTCGTCCACTGGTGTCTCCTGAATTTTATTTTCGGCGGTTGGATGTCTCCGTCTTGTCTCGTGCGTGTTCGACATGTTGATTTTTTTCTTTAAAAACAAATTAACCGACTATCCTTTGGATAAGCTAAAAAAATTTACTTCGATTTCGATCTTTTAGGTTCAACCCCACATCTGAGGTGTAATGTTAAAAATTTAAAGACTCCGATCTAGTGTAAAATAATGGTTATAAAACTTTATTCTTGTTCTTTGGTGACTTCACTCGTCGGTGGTAGTGATCAGAATGCCTAGTATCATGGCCACCGATCACTTCCTTCAGGTTCGTAGCTTCGTCCTCTTACTATTCTGTAATAGATGGCGCACCATCAGACATACGTTTTTCTTACAACTACTTTACATTTCAAAGGACGTTACACTTCTCTGAGCATTATAAACTCAAGTTTTAGTTTAAGCTTTATTGCTCTATCGATTATTATTTTTTTATTGGTTTTGTTTTAAGGCGAGGTATTGCTCTATCCTTTTCTTCTTTTCCTTGCCATCCATGATTATGCTCAATTTTTCTTTTTTTGAACTTAAGTAGGTCCTTATTAGTATCCTTTTGCAAATAATACATCTTTTTTGTGTACTCATAAGTGCCCTTTATATATTGATTTATGTCAGAGACTTCTTTGGTCAAAAGTTTAAGGCGAAGATTTAACTGCATTTAATGATTTGACTCCACCATTCCTACTTGTACTGGGTATTTCGTGTTCCCTTTCTGGTCTGGGAATATCCATATTATGCGTTGAACTTGGACTGGGTACTGTTTTTTTAAATTCATTCGGAGTCGTGTTTTCAGCCTCCGCTAAAACATATATATAGGTTTGTGTATGTTCAACATGTCCAGGTTAAATATTTGAAATCTGAAGTCAAATTAACGTCCAAGAGGATTGACACTTTTGTCCAAGCTGAGGAATCCCGTAACACGTTCCTCCAAAGGCGTCAAAACATACAACTTGTTCGGACCGCCGCCGGTGGTATTTATTTCTTTTTTATTTGCGATGAGTTTTTTTCAGCTTTGCCTTTAAATCTACCCAAACCTAAATTATTATATTAGATTTTTCCATTTAAAAACCAATTTTTAATTATATGTACCTTCATCCATTTGTCAATTAAGTTTTATAGCATATTTCTTCCATTACTCGTCTGCCTCTTGCTTTTTGCAAATGCCTTTTGTCACTAGCGGATTTTTGTTCCATCACACACACCAATTTCTCCATCTGCCGCTTATTCGTAAATTTTTTCCTCGTCTTTGTAAAAAAAATAAATCAGTTTGCATAAAAACATTTTAACTTAAATATACATCAAAATATACTTACTTAATATTTACTTACATTTGGTTCCTTCAGCACTTGCTCAAATATCGAGCGCCTTCGTTGTCAAATGCACTATTATTGAGCCCCATTATGTTGTATCAAAGCCGCTAACCCTTCCTTTGTGGCACCCAATATGTGCTTTATTGATGTCGCTGAGGGTGAATTTCCTTGCTGTCCGGCCTTTAGCATTTTGTCAATGTGCATAGGTGCAATTCTCACCTATGTTGTTAGGTGTTAAATGAGTTGTAGGGGTTCACCTCGAAATGTCTTCAAGTACTCCATCTTTTCCGTAGGGCTGAGGCTACCTCCGTCGTGTATTATGGGTGAAAACAGGCCGTAAAAGGATTCAAAAAAGTTTTCTTGAAAGGTAGGTATTTTTAGTTGAGGTAGTCTCGTTTCGCAATATTTTATTTGATCTACCCCTGACTTATTTGTTTCACCAAGTCTGGACGTCATTTGATGGAGGCAACCGTTGACATCTTGTTTAACATCTTTATACTCGACATTAGTCGCATACGTTGTTTTAAAATCTTTTTCTGTTGCATTTACTATAATTTCCTCATGTAGTTCCGTCAAAGTACGTAGTTGCTCCATCAACATTTTTTTTATTGATACTCGTGTATCTCCTTCGAATAGTTTTCAAGGGTATTTTTAAATTCCTCAATGTTCCCAATTATTGAAAAATGAAAAATAGAAGCTTCTTCAGTCTCATATTGTGAGGATCCTGACGGGCTGATGAGCTCCTCCATAGGAGGAACTGTATTCTTCAGTTTTGTTTTAAGATCTTCAAACATTTCCTTGACTTTAAGAAATGTATTTCTCTGCATATGGTATACGGCAGTCGGGTTTGACAACCGAGTTTATTTTTCCATGATTTGCTTCGAATTCCTCCCAGATTTCGTTGACGCGTTCCGATCGTTCATCTTTATATTTCTGAGTCTTTCTGATTCGAAGTTGATTCTCAGTTTTTCGACCCCTTCCGCTTTTTGTTTTACGACGATTATAATACATTTGTCTCGTTCATGATGTTTTATTTCGATAATTCACTTTTTTTTTACTTAGGGAATAGGGAGAAGCCAAAGAAATTGCCAACTTTCGTGGAATTTAAGACATTTTTGGAAACAAGATTCCGTACTCTGGAGGCAGTAAGCCAGCAGCATTCCCGAAGCACAGTTGACGTGCCCCGCACTTCATCTCAGCGTAGTTCCTTCGATTCGCAGGTTGGTAAAGACAAGTTTTCTTGCAGGGTGTGTAAGAAAGGCCAACATGCTGTAAGAAGGTGCAACCGGTTTCTCAAAATGAGTATCGCTGATCTATGTCGTAGTGTGAGCGAAATTGGCATTTGTCGTAATTGCTTGGCATATAGTCACAAATGGGAGCAGTGTCCAAGCAGCCGCCGATATTATTATTGCCAACAACCACACCATTCCCTATTACACTTAAACCCCATACTTAGAGATAGGCAGGCTAATTTTTTGTAGCAGCAAAGTAGATATAGATTACGTTTAAGGATTGTAATTCTAGCGCAAATAAACTCAAAATTAGCGGTATGCGACGACTTGTAAAGTGTGGAGTCATAGCGGTTATGTATAGCCAGGAGAACTCCACGGCCAGAAGAGTCAACGTCTTTGTCAAGACCATCATCGCGGAAAACGTTAAATTCAGGGGTATATAACTCATTACTATTGTAGGCGGGGGAGAGATTAGTTTCAGTAAGGGCGAAAACATCCTAGGGCAACTTTCGCGAATTAAGGAAGACAGAGGAGGTTGCGTACGTTCTGTTAGTAAACGGATAGGTGTTTAACTGTGCTATTATCTACGCTAGCAGGGCATGGCATTGAGCTTGCTGGAGCAAATGCGTCTGCCGTTAGAAGCGGTAGTAGTTTTTAAAGTCAGTACGCGATCTCTGAAGATGAGAAAGACGTTTTGAGGTAACATAGGAAGCAAATGAAGAGTGATCGTTAGAGACATCAGTCGGCGAGATGTTGCACAACTCATGAAAACGGATGAATAATTGCCTTAACTCCTTGGGATTAGTAGAAAAACCTTCCTGGTTGATTGAGACCATTACATTAGTTTTTGTTTTACCATCGATACAAATGGAATCAGGTCTGTTGTGCAGGTATGCAAGATACAAACGAACATTCACGTAGGTTTTACGATCTCTCAAGCGAGATATTACGTAACGGCCATCATCGCTCTGATCAACTAATTGTTTAGTTAGTTTAACCTACGGGGGAAGCATTGGATCCAAAAAGGTAGATGGAGCGTCGGGAGAAGCTGCTTTAATAGAGTTGGAAGCGCTACTGGGATCGGTTGGGTTGTCAACGGAGGATGACGGTGTAGATGGTCTAGGGTTAAGAATATGCGAGTGAGAAAAATTGCTATACTTGGTTTTAGTGTTGGAAGAAGTTTGCTGTGACGAAGTGGCGGGAGCGGGTGTTAGGTTGAAAGAGACGCGGTTACGTTTACGATGAGGAGTAACATTAGAGGGAGTATTAACTGAAGGAAAATAAAGAAACTGGATTATTCGAGGGAAAAAAATAGGAAAAATGTTAGTCTTAAAACTCCAGTTAGGGTCAGGATTTGACTGAGAGTAGGGCTTAGAAGTGTGATTAGATTTCGGCTAAGGCTTGGACTTAGACTTAGTGTTAAGTTTAGATTTAGTCTAGTGTCATTGGTTTTGGCGATCCATTTTTTAAAGCACAAATCACCTAAATTGAAAGCAACGTCAGTGGGGCTCGAAAATAACCAGTCGTATCTTGAGGGCATCGTGAACTTAAAAGTGGTAAACTTACTTGAGTTTGCTGGTGAGATTTTGTAGCAGTCCGTAATTGTGATGCCAAATCTTTGGTGAAAGAAGTTTCGTGCCATAAGGGGCGACGAGACGAGAAGTAACTTTTACGGTAAAGGTCGAGAGATTGCTTTTATTTAATTTCTCAAGCCTTTCATTCCAATCGGATGGGGTCCAAAAGGCTCCAAGTCGTTTAATGAGGCGAGGTGGTGATGTGAGACTCTGTGATCCATCGGTGGAAGGTATGGTAGTAGCGGAAGTTGAAATAACTTGAGCGCCAGGTTGAAAGGGTGGTTGTTGGATCCTTGGAGGCGAATTAGCAGCGTTTTCGAGTTCAGTGAGTATGGATGTGTTGTAAAGCACGTGCGATTCTTTACAGGATGGTTGTACGTCATCGATTTTGCTGTTGATCACCCGTATTTCTTCACCCATTTCACCGATGATAAGCTGAGTAGATAGTATTTGGTTGCTGATACTCTCCATCGTCGTTACTAGCTCGCCAAAAAGTGGATCTGGTTGGTCAGCAGACGATGAAGTTACAACGAATGGGCTTTGGAAATGAACATCGATGTCGGAACGCGGGGAGTTGATACTCTCGCAAATGCTCGATTTGATTGCTTGAGAGTAAGATGAAAATTCTCGCTTAAGGGCATCAAGATGACTCGATTTGCTGAGACTTTCACAAGGGGGTTTGTGGTCGATTTCACTGATAAGTTTTAATTGTTTTTCAGTGTTTTTTAGCAGTGGCTTTCGTGTAAGTTCAGAGCATTCAACGGTTTTGTTAAGATCCTCGACCCGCAGCGATGACTATCCACCTTGTCTTGGTGCTGGGGCCTAAGTAGGGCCGAAGGTTTTCTGCGGAGATGTGTCGGCGAGTGCTGGTCTCCTAGACTACCTGAGGTTAAAAAAACCAAGAGATAGTCTCCCTAATTCTACCGGTGGTGCGAGCATTTCTAAGACCATGCCGAAAGATGAAAGGTTGGGGGGATACACAAAACCAACCACTAACGAGCTCTCACAGATGCCCTGGCGAGGTCTGTGTATAGTAAATGCCTTACCCCGGCATGGCGGCTCTGGCGGGGCGAGTTATACTTTCCGGCTATACTCGTGGGTACGAAACCGATGAGCAACAACAATGAAAATAAACAAACGACAACACCAGTTCGAAAGCTGACACACTACCCGTGGGCGTACCGGTACTGGCTGAGCTGCAGCCACCATTGGCAGCTAGCTCAGATGAGGAGGAGATCTCTATGGAGATGGAGGAGCGGCTTCTAGCAGATCCATCCGAGGGTCCCCGGAAACCGAAGGGAGGGAAGAAGGTCTCTCCAGGCCATATGAGATGGCGGTTGTCCCGTAGAGCGACGCATGTCAAGTCGGTGCTGGACGCAAAAGATCCTTCTTCCCTCTCCAAAAAGGAAAATAACTCCCTGGCTTGGGCTATTGATACAATAGCAAAGGACGCTCTGAAGAGGTCTGCGCCTAAGCAGAGCGTTGCTGTAACCAAGGCAAGCCGTAAGGTCGCTACCCCTAAGGCAAACCGTGGCGGAAAAGGAGCAGCCGCGAAGACGAAAACCAGTAAGACCGCTGCCGCTAAGGCAGGTCCTGCTGGGGTGCAGCCAGAAACCTCGAGGGCCGCTGAACATCGTCGTAGGATGGCCGAGACCAGGCGGGAGGAGTTTGTGTCAAAGAGGCTTAGGTCTTCGGAGGACTCAAAAAATTTCCCCAAAAGGTCGAAGGCTGATACGGGTATGCCCTTCAGCGGGGCGATTTGAAGTTCACTGCAGCTAGCTGTGGTGGACTTCGGAAAACCTAGTGGCCAGTATTCCCAAGAATGTGGTCAGATGATTGAGAAGGCCTTAGCTGAAGCAATTTTCGACCGTATTCGAAAGAATGCCGGCGGAACTGCACCCACATTCGGGAGAGCGAAGTGGCATCGTGGGGTCATTATGATAGACTGCAAGGATCAGTTATCGCTTGACTTCGTGAAGGCCACGGTTCGCGGTTTTAAACTCTGGGAGAGGCTGCATTGCGAGCGGTACCCCCAGAGGAGATATCCACCATGCCCAAGGGAAGGCTCTGTGTTCCTGACTGGGGTGTGGACAAAACGGAGATCCTCGGCTTCCTAAAAGCCCAGAACCCTTCTACTGATATGAAGGGCCGGGAGGTCGTCGGGGAGGAAGAGGTGAAGAATGGGACCAAGGGATTCATCGTTCTTATGAATGAACCCCCGGCCTCACTTCTGGCAGACAAGCAGTTGAGGTTGTGCTATGGAGCGGGAGAGGTTACAATAAAGCTCCTAAAGCGGACTCAAAGTGCGGAGAACGATGGGGCGACTGACACTATGGAGGTTGAGATTGCGACAACCGATGCAGGTAGTGCAAATCAATCTTCATCATAGTGCGATCGCCTCTGACAACCTGAAGCTGCTCCTCATGGAGAATCTGGCCCTAATCCAGGAACCGTGGATCCATAACAATCGCGTGATGGGATTGGGGTCAAAAAACTATAATGTATATTATAGAAGTGACGCTGGCAAGGCTAGGACGTGTATCGTGGCTAAAAAGAGTCTTAATATACTAATGCCATCTCATTTCTGCTCCGGCGACTTGACAGTGGTAAACGTGAGAGGAGTGAATGGAAACTGTACGGTGGCGTCTGCGTACCTATGTACCTTACGATAACGGCATCAAGGTCCCCTCAGAAAATCTGAGGTCGCTCATATCAGCGTCTCAAAAAGGTGAGAAAAACTTAGTCATGGGATGTGATGCCAACGCCGAAGTTTGTTTAATTATATTCTTGAAAACCAATCTTATTATTTGTAATAGAGGCAATGACCCCACCTTTGTGACGGGAAGGGAAGTCTTGGATATGACTTTTATTTCTGACCTGAGCTCTGTTGAAGTTGTTAACTGGAGAGTCTCCAATAAGGCGTCACTATCTGATCACTGTTGGATACTCTTCAAGCTACAACTTTCTACTCATGGGAGGGGGACTTTATAAATCCGCGTAGGGCCAACTGGTCAAAATTCAAGAGACAACTGACGAAATCAGTGTATCACCTCACTGAGGACCTCGACTCGACTGAAGCAGTTGATAATGCAGTCGATGCATTGACTGGTTCCCTTAGGCGATCCTTCGAGAAGTCCTGTCCGGTTAGTAGGCTTAGCGGTAAAAGGCGTTCACCATGGTGGTACGATAAAATAGCGGAACTCATTCGTATTTCAAGAGTAGGGTGGAACCTCGCTAAGGAGGGGGTCGAGTGGTCCACCTATAAAGAAACCGTGAAGCTCCTCAAGAAAGAGTTTAGGTTCGCAAAGAGGAACTCTTGGAGGTCCTTTTGCGCATTTATAGAATCAACAAACGAAGCGTCCCGCCCAATGAAGGTCCTGGCCAAGACACCAACGCCGGAATCCAATATCAGGAAAAGCGATGGCACCTGGGCAGAATCACACGAGGAAACGCTGGACATGCTACTGAGTACTCACTTTCCCGGATGTACATCAATCTCCGGAGATGATCTAACCATTCCAGAGACGACATCGGGAATAAGCGCGGAAGAGGTTGATTATATAATAGATGATGACAAGATATCTTATGCATTTAAATCATTTGCTCCATATAAGGCACCAGGAATGGATAACATTCGACCTGTGATGCCGCAAGGGTCAGTGGATATTGCTATTCCATGGCTAAGCGTATCTTCACAGGATGCCTTAAGCTAGGTTATGTTCCTAAATCATGGCGGGAGGTGCGCGTTGTTTTCATTCCCAAAGTAGGGAAAGTGAGCCATACAAACGCAAAAGACCTGAGACCTATCAGTCTATCGTCCTTTTTGCTGAAAACTTTGGAACGTTTGATAGATGTATATATAAGAGGTGTGATCGGCGATGATTACCTATCTAAATCACAACACGCATACACGGCCCTCCACCAGGTCGTATCGAGCATAGGAAGATCCCTCCACTTCAAGGAGTTCACTCTTGGGGCGTTCCTGGACATTGAAGGAGCGTTCAACAACGTTAGATCTAACGCAGTCCTAAACAGTCTGCACAGAGCACATCTCAACACCGGCCTCTGCAACTGGATTGCGCAGATGCTTCAACCAAGGATTTTATCTTCAACGCAAGGAGATATTACCATCCGGAGAAGGGTCTGCAGAGGAACACCCCAAGGTGGAGTCTTGTCCCCGCTAATATGACTCCTTGTGGTGGATGAGGTCTTGGTAATACTGTAGGAAAACGGTTTCAACGTGACGGCCTATGCGGACGATGTCGTTATCCTGGTTTCGGGAAAATTTCCTCCAGTCCTAAGTGAAAGGCTCAATTTCGCGCTACAACTAGTGGATAACTGGGTCAACAGCAAAGGGCTGGGAGTGAATCCTTCAACGACGGAGGTAGTTCTAGATTCCAAACTTAACTGGAAGGAAAATATTGCCGAACGCGTTAAAAAAGCAAGCGTAGATTTCTACTCCTGCAAAAAGGCTTTCAGTAATACGTGGGGCTTCAAACCGGTTATGGTGTACTGGTTATAAACCGCGGTTGTAAGACCTATTCTCACATATGGTTCACTAGTATGATGGATGGCACTTGAGAAGCAATACCTGCTTTCAAACCTCACCAAAATTCAGAGGGCGGCGTACATCGGAGTCATGGGATCAATGAGAACAACACCAACAGCGGCAATAGAGACCATGCTTAGTTTCATTCCGCTTGACATATGCTGCAGCAGTCTGGCGGCTAAAACTGCTGTAAGACTGAGAGAAGGCCGGTTGTGGTCATCAAGCCTTTACGGCCATGCCTCCATTCTGTCCCGATGGGGGATCACCAACGGATTGACGGGAACTAATCACATGAACCCGATGCTAGCATTCGAAAGGATTCACTACAAGAATTCCCGATGGAATATACTGGAAGAATCGAAGAACAATGAAGAAAAAGGAGTTGGCTTTCTATACCGATGGACGTTGGCACGGGAGCCGGAGTTTATTGTGAAGTCCTAGGAATAAACCACTCCTTTAGAATAAACGACAACTGCAGCGTCTTTCAGGCCGAGGTCACAGCTATCATACAGGCTGCTGAAATTATACGCGAGAGTAATATCGTTGGTAAAATGATCAATGTCTACATAAACAGCCAGGCAGCCTTCAAGGCTCTGGACTCTGCCGCAATTAGGTCGAGACTCGTAAGAAGCTGTAAATTACTCTTAAACGAGATATCTAGAGCCAATGCGGTGATCCTCTGCTGGGTACCAGGGCATATTGATATCGAATGTAACGAATGGGCTGACGAGCTTGCTAGGAAAAGGTCGGCGCTGCACTTATCGCGGGCCCTCCCCTCTGTAGCAACCCCAGTCAGTTCCTTGCGGAAAAAAATAGAGGATGGAGCCACCGGTCGACCAAACAGACGCTGGGCTCATCTGGAAACATGCACAACGGCAAGAAGAGATCAACCTCTCTGGTAAAACTTAGTCGTTATAACGCGCGGGTCATTTCTGGCATAATAACCGGACATTGTGCCATTGGCGTTCACGCGGAACGACTCGGTGTGCTGCATAATGACTATTACAGAAGTTGCAGGCACGAAGAAGAAACTGAATCTGTTCGTCACCTGTTGTGTGACTGTCTTGCCCTATCCGTCAGAAAAATGAGTACTCTTAGTAGTTACTTCTTCTCGGAGCTGGCGGACTTGGGTAGTGTTGAGCTAGCGGACCTCCTGAGATTCATATCACTTTCTGGATGGTTCTAACGACGGATTTTCTTTACAGCGTTTCCAGGGTTAAATGATTGGGCACAATGGACCCGTACTGTTGGTCTGAGTGAGCAGTGACTCTTTGTCACAAGGCACCCATCTACCTAACCTAACCTAAGATCCCCGGCACATTTAATCACGTCATCGAACTTGGACTAAAGCTCGAGAACCTTTTTCCCTTTCTTTTATGGGATGCAAGCAAATTATTCGTAGAGTCATTTTGACACTTGATCGCGAGCAAGACACGTGATAGGGTGATCACTTTGCTCTCTTCGCAGTAGAAAACAAAGTTCTTAAGATAATCTTTAACATAAGTCGCAGATCGTTTTCATAAGCCGGTGCATGAAGGGTGAAAGCACAGCTGAAAATAGGACAGTTGGCATTGTTGAAGGATGAGCGTCTACCACCAGCAAGTTGGAACCTTTGCCGCATCATCGAAACGTATCCCGGAGCCGACAACATTGCCCGAGTTATAAGAATCAAAACGGCTCAAGGAGAGTTCCGACGGCCAATAACTAAACTTTGTCCATTGCCTGTTGACGTTCCCCAACAACTCAACGAACTCATACCACAAAACGTCCAGATAAATCACCACTGATACTCATATTTAACCATACTCATATAAATAAAATACAACATTCACACACCATTTACTTTATTAAAAAACCATTCACACAATATTTATTTAATTTAACAACACTAATTATTCATACAGTCCACTGAAATTTCAGTCATTCAAATCATTTGAAATAAAAAAAAAAAAAAAAAATTTAACTCGCGTAGTCGAAAAACTTTGTACACCACTGTAAATCAACTCCACACCACACAAAATATGCACTAAATACAGTACCGCACACTCAAAATAATAGCGCATCGTACACTCACACACAATCAAATATAACGCACTTTATACACACAAACTCATGTTTACTACGCGACCCGTTAAGCAATGACGAACTCGGACGCGTAACCGAATCTAATCCATTCATTCAAATTTAAATCTATCACTTACCTGAATTCAATAATCCAATTTGATGACCATCGGGATACCATTCTCAGGATCTGGATATCTTTTCTTGGATCACCACACAGCCCAATCAACTAGCATTCATGCTAAATATGCATAAACCCCTTTTTTCACTATTGGGCATTCATTTTTTAATTTTAAATTTATACACAACACAACACTACACAACACAGCACCCGGATTTACATTCGCGCATTCAATAATCACTGCATAAAACAAATAATAAATAATTACGAGTTAAATCACAAATTAAAACACGATTGATGATCTTTGATCACCCACGGCACTAGTCACCGACAACTAACCTGTAAAGGCAATTCACTCACTTCGCGTTCGCATCAATGAATGAAGGCAAACAAAAACACAGCAAAAATGCACACAACTATCATCTCTTATCAGCGACAGTAGTAGAGAGAATAAATGGTCTACAAATCAGCATAACGGAAAGTTGCGTAAAATTGGCAACTGGTATAAAGGCCGACTCTTCGATTCCTGTTTGGTTCTCTTCCGTATGCGTTTTTGTTGTTGTTATTCGTTGTGACTGTATGTCTCTCTGTAAACAAAGTCAGTAATCTCTTTTTCTTTGCATGTACATACATGTGGGAAAATATTTCCCCTAGATCAGCATCCGACGTAAATAACGACGGCGAACCAGAGCGAGACCAGGTAGAGCAGTTGAAAACAGACCAGAGAGTAGCGCGGTTATGATCGTAGTGAGAGCACCCAGCCCGTTCAGTTGATTAACTTTATATATTTTTTTCTTTGCATTCTTCTTTGCACCCAACTTCAATCGTCTGGTCCAGAATAACTGCGGCAGTGCAAATTTTCTTTTGTTCCTTTTTCACCTCTTCTTCGTTGCGTTGGTTGTGCTTGCGAATCTGAGTGTCTACGGTTGCTGTGAGGGACAAAGGAAAGAAAAAAAAAAACCCCTGGAGCAAAAAAATAGTTGTGCGCGTGTCTGTCGGGATCATGAAAAAACTGTTGAATGGAGTGCGGTTGTTGGGTGGGCTGTTCTGGGCTAGGGGTGCGTGGTGGACGTGGAAAAAACTTTCTTTTTTTTTGGGCATTTTTTTGGAAATCAAGGCAGTCGATTGGACAGTGGAGTGGAAATGTGGACTGTAAAATGTATCTAAAAAAAAACAAAAACAAAAACAAAAAGAAAGATTCGGATTTGTACGTGGACAAGTAGACACTAGAATTGAACAGTGGATTAACGTGGTGAAGTGGCCTTCTTTTACTTTTGGCAGTTACGATAGTGTTGCTTTGTTGCTCGTTGTTTGCTGTTGTTGCCTAAGGTCAAAATGGGAAGTCGGAAAAGAAGTAGTTTTGCGCGGTCCGGCCACCAATACAACTCGAATGCGTCGGGAATCGAGTTGGAATCCCACATAGGTGTTGCGCTCGTGGAAGATTCGATAAAATCGTTCAGCGGCGATGATAAGTGCCAAGTGAAAAAGTTCGTACAAAATTTTGAAGAGCAAGCGGAGATATTCGGTTGGGAAGAAATAAAAAGATTTCTGTGGTGCAGAAGAGCTCTGTGCGGTTCGGCGAAACTTTTTGTCGACTTCGACTTAAAACCCAAAACGTTTGTAGATCTTAAAACAGGTCTAATAGCAGAATTTGCATCGGAAGTCAGTTCGGCTGATATCCATAAACAATTACGGGCGCGTAAAAAATCACCGAACGAGAGTTGCCGCGAGTTTTATATTGCCTAATCGAAATCGCCAGTCAAGGTGACGTCGAGGACTCAGCAATTATCGATTATACCATTGACGGCATTCAGGATACCGAATCCAACAAATTGGTTCATTACGAAGCAAAAACGTTGAACGGGTTGAAAGAAAAATTAAAGATATACGAGAAAATGAAGGAACGAAATCAGGAAAAGCATTTGCAAAGTGCGCGCGCGAAAAATGATCGGGCGGAGGGCAATAGAATTGCAGCTAAGGGTAAAGCAACTCGTAGTTGCTACAATTGTGGAAGCAAAGAGCACGAATATCATGGTTGTCCGGATAAATCGCGAGGCCCTAAGTGTTTTAAATGTGGAAGTTTTGGACACCGCAGTTTCGAGTGCGGTAAAAACCCTACGAACGAACCGAGTGTGCGGTACCCAAATCGAAGCCCTCGTGGACACAGGCAGTGACCTTACCCTAATTAAGGAGGAACTTGCGGTCAACATCAAGGGGAAAATAGTGGAAAAAAGTGAGCTTTCGATTAGTGGACTAGGGAGCAGGCTACGCGTAAAAGGTTTCATACAAACGGATGTGGCAGTAGACCAGGTAACTTTCAGTCAGGTTCCTTGTTACGTAGTTGACAATAGTTGCATGCAATATAGGATGATTCTGGGTAGAGACATCTTAGATCGAGTTGATCTTCTCATCGATAAGGAGGGTGTAGTTTTGAAGGAGAGTTCGGAGCAGAGGGACGCTAGTTGTTTCCTGTTGCAAGTGGGTGTCGAGGTCGAAGAGGCGTGCGATTTAAGTCATATTGCTGATCGTCGTCTAAGAGAGGAAGTATCTGAGTTGGTCGTGAACTTCTGTCCGAGGAAAGTCCTGCAAAGTCCAATAGTTATGAAGATTGTTGTTACTGACGAAATACCAGTGTGCCAGCATCCAAGGCGTTTAGCTCCGCTTGAGAAGCAGTTCGTAGATAAACAGGTGTTGGAGTGGTTAGATGCTGGAATCATCAGGCCGAGCGTCTCGGACTACGCAAGCCCTATTGTGTTGGCGAAAAAGAAAGATTCCTCGTTTCGTCTCTGCATCGATTACAGAGGAATTAATAAAAAGATTGTGCGCGACCGTTATCCCATCCCTCTTATCGAAGACCAGCTAGACAAACTATCAGAATCTACCCTTTTTACAACATTAGATTTGGCCAATGGATTTTTCCACGTAGACGTAGACGAGAATTCGAGGAGATTCACGGGTTTCGTGACCCCTAACGGTCATTTTGAATTTAACAAGGTCCCATTCGGCTTGTGTAACTCCCCGGCCGTCTTTCAAAAGTTTATAAATTACGTGTTCCGGGATCTGATATCCGAAGGAGTGGTCATCGTCTATATTGATGATTTGGTGATACCGGCGAAGGACGAGTAAGAGTCAGTAGGAAGGCTAGCTAGAGTGTTAGAAGTAGCTGCGAGGAACGGATTGGTTATCAAATGGAAAAAAATGTCAAATACTGAAGTCCAGAATCGAGTATTTAGGCCATGTCATTGAAGGAGGTACAATTAGCCCGTCCCCTTCAAAAACGAAAGCCGTCCTAAATTTTCCTGTACCACGCAATGTAAAACAGCTTCAAAGTTTCCTTGGACTAGTAGGGTTCTTTAGAAAATTCATAGAATCGTTCGCGCTTATAGCTCGCCCGTTGACTGATTTAACAAAGAACGGGGCAACGTTCGCTCTTGGTCCATCTGAGCTTACCGCGTTTTCACATCTAACAGAAACGCTGTGCGCCAAGCCGGTGCTCTCAATTTTTAGACCAGGGGCTACCACGGAGCTGCACACGGATGCCTCGAAATTCGGATACGGGGCAGTCCTTCTGCAAATCTCGCCGGACGACAATAGCTTGCATCCAGTGTACTTCATGAGTCGGAAGACGTCACCCGCGGAACAGAAATATTCTAGTTACGAGTTGGAGGCTTTAGCTGCGGTGGAGGCGGTCGCCAAGTTCAGGGTCTATCTTTTGGGACAGCCATTTAAACTCGTCACAGACTGCAAGGCATTCGAATTAACCCTAAAGAAGAAAAATCTGCAACCTAGAGTCGCCCGTTGGGCAATGCTGTTAGAAGAATACCAGTATACCGTGGAGCATAGGAGTGGATCCAGGTTGCGACACGTCAATGCTCTGAGTCGCTATCCAATTTCTTTGGTGGTTCAACTAAGTGATGACACATGTTTGGTAGAGAGGGTACGAAACGCGCAGCACAGCGACTCCAACCTTAAGGCCTTAATTGACAGCGTAATTTTGGATCCGAAAGCAGGGTACGCAGTCGAAGGAGGAATCCTGTATAAAGTCGATGGCGGTGAAAGGCGATACGTAGTACCGGAAGCGATGCAAATGGAACTGATTAGAAGAGCACACGAAAGAGGTCATTTTGCTGCGAAGAAGGTAAAGGAGCTGTTGTGGAAGGAATTTTATTTTCAAAACATGACTGAAAAGATCGAGAAGTTCGTCGAATGCTGCGTTCAATGCATCCTCGCGGAAAGGAAGAGAGGAAGGAAGGAGGGATTTCTTCATCCAATACCAAAGGGAGAGCGCCGCTGGACACATTGCACATGGATCATCTGGGGCCAATGGTGGAAACTGGCAAGGAGTACCGGTATTTACTATCCGTAATAGACGCCTTTACTAAGTTCGTATGGTTGTTTCCGGTGAAGACTTTGTCAGCCGTCAAGAAGCTGCAGGTGATTTGGGAGACATTTGGAAATCCCAAAAGGCTGATAGTGGATCGAGGCGGGGCTTTTATAGCCAAAGAGTTCATCGGTTACTGTGAACAAGAACACATCGAAGTGCTGCACACTACCGTCGGAGTTCCAAGAGGTAACGGCCAAATAGTGCATAGCATTATTATCCCTGTTTTAACCAAGCTAACACTCGAAATGCCAGAAAAATGGTACAAAGAAGTCAAAAGTGTCCAAAATTTCTTAAACTCGACATACCAACGATCGATCAACCAATCTCCGATGAAGCTGATGACGGGAGTTGACATGAGGCTGCGTGAAGATGCTAACATTCGGGAGCTGTTTGAAGGCGAGTTCAGACAGCAGTTCGAGGAGGAGCGTGAAGTATTACGAGAGGAAGCCAAGAAGAACATTTTGAACGTGCAAATGGAGAACAAGAAATCGTTTGATCGCAAACGGAGAGCTGCTCCAAATTATAATATCGGCGACCTTATAGCTATTGAAAGGACTCAATTCGGCGTTGGCCTTAAGATTCGCCCAAAGTTTCTAGGCTCCTACAAAATCACAAAAATAATAGAACCAGATCGTTTCGAAGTCCAAAAAATAGGCGAGCATGACGGTTCAAGAAAAACATCAAGAAGTATCGACAAGATTAAAAAGTGGCAGTGCTACCAGCAACATGACGATGGCCCAGCGGACGTTAGCAACAATCAAGACAGCCGAGTGTGGGAAAATGTTTCCCCTAGATCAGCATCCGACGTAAATAACAACGGCGAACCAGAGCGAGACCAGGCAGAGCAGTTGAAAACAGACCAGAGAGTAGCGCGGTTATGATCGTAGTGAGAGCACCCAGTCCGTACAGTTGATTAACTTTATATATTTTTTCTTTGCATTCGTCTTTAATTTAAAACTCTTTAATAACACTTAAATAAAGCTTACTTAAACTAATAGTTGAGTGTCTTTTTTTTGCCCTAGTATTCCGGGATTCTACATACATACATCCACATAATATGCATGTTTGATAAGAGGTACACAGCGAGAGGTCATTCATCCCAGCGGCAGATCACCGACAGCAGCTGATTGAACTTCCGTACATCACACTACAAACTGGGTTGCCACCCTACCTAAATATTGCACATGGGTGACAATATGTAATTTTGCGAATTTCGGTCACCGGGGAGGAGAATGTTAAAGACATAAACGATGTCTTAACAGATGTTACTTGTCGGACACGCCCTGATGACAACAACGCCCCGAGAAGTCAACACAAATGGCAAATGTCGAATTATTCAACTTTATGTACTATCATTTATTGTACATAAAAATATGAATTTATAACATCAAATTACACTACTTATTATAACGTTGAATTGTTCGGTAGTTTTAATATACATCTTGGTTCACAGTTCTTTTTTGCGTTTTTCTTCTGTTTAAACAGCAACGCATTCGGACCCACGATAAATCGAATCATCTCTCGCACATAGACGCGAACAAACTCTTCTAGCAGCATTAATTCTCTTAATTCGTTTCTTGATTCTAATGGTTTGCTCCGAGTAGGAGTACGGCTCTAAAACTCTACATTAGACTACGAATCGAAGCATCCTATCATCCTGCCCAAGCATCACGCTCTTACGGATGCAGTCATTGATCATTTTTATCGCAAGTTCTTACATGATGGACTGCAGTCTCTACTCGCATCGATTAGACTGCAATATTTTCCAATTGGTGGAAGAAAGGCAGTTACTCACGTAATAAACAAATGTGTTCGATGTTTTGTCAAATGGCTGGTCAAACGGCAGTGCATGCGATCATATGAAAACACAAGCGTTTTCACTCAGCTGAGGCCTACCAACTCCTACTCTCAACCTCCACGCGGTGACAGCCGGGTGCCTAGTACCTTAATCCAAGAAATGGGTAACCAACCCCGTTTGGCGGATTCTTGGTGGCAGCAGATGAGAGGGGGGGGGGGGGGGGGGGGGGGGGGGGGGGAAGAGTGCTTTTCTCACTAGAGCACTTCTTCGTGTTCCAGGCGGCAGCGGACGAATTCCCTAGACGGAGTTAACGGTGTCGTCTATAGTTCCGGTTAAGTTGAACTTAGTGAATACCTTGCGCGAGCTGCTTCGACGTATTCGGATCATAGGTCGGTAAGGAATTTCCAATGTTGGTCAGGACATTGAAATAGAGATGGTGGCGGAGGAGCCCTTAATGGGCCAACGGCAGCGCTCATACTCCCGTAGTGGACTACTGGCAACGGTGTACCCGGCCCCTCGTCCTAGGGGAATAATTAAGGAACTGGCCCTCCAGGTTGGGGGTTGTGCCGTCGGGGTAACCTCCCTACCACGTAAAAAACGCATGGTTCCGAAACAACCAAAAGCCTCGGATAAGGATGACTCAACTAATGATGACCCCAGCAAACGAAATAAGGACAACGACCTTCGGATCTGTACGTGGAATGTTCTGTCCCTTTACAGACCACGTGCAGCCGAACAACTAGCAGAGGCCTTAGACTGCTATAAAGCAGATATTACCGCCATCCAGGAAGTGCGATGGGATGGGCCGGGCTAAAAGAGGATGAAAAACTGTGACATCTACTACGGTGATTGCTACAGAGGCAACAGGCAACGATTATTCGGATGCGGATTTGTCATACGCGGCAGACTTAGGCAAGAAGTCTTAAGCTTCCGACACGTGAGCGAGCGTATTATGACTATCCGGATCAAGGCTAAATTCGCTAACATAAGCCTAATATGTGTTCATGCCCCCACAGAAGAAAAGGACCCTGCCACCAAAGAGTGTTTCTACGAGCTCCTCGACAAAACATACGAGCAATGTCCTAAATACGACGTTAAAATCGTACTGGGCGATTTTAACGCCAAAATAGGAAAGGAGGACGTCTTTGGTAGGGCAGTCGGTAAGCATAGCCTACACGACACCACGTCTGATAACGGACTAATGCTAATTGATTTCGTGGTGGAGCGAAATGTCACCATAGCAAGCACATGGTTTCCTCATCTCGATATTCATAAGCAGACATGGCGGTCCAATGATCATGTCACGATCAACCAAATTGATCATATTGCGATCGACGCAAGGCATGCCTCCAGTATTCTGGATATCCGGACCTTCCGAGCGGCCAACATAGACTCGGATCATTACCTTGTTGTAGCCAAGGTACGAATGCGGATATCCCAATCTGAGCAACAAAGAAGAATTACTGTGAGAAAATTTAACGTCGAAAAGCTACAATCGCAAGAGACCGCCAGACTCTTCGCTGAATGCGTATCCCGAAATCTTTCAATCACCCCTTTGCCGCCAGCATCAAGTACCGAAGACCAGTGGCAACGCTGCCAACATGCCATCAGAAACGCCGCGACTGATGTGCTGGGTCTCGCTCGCCCACCACCGCGAAACCCCTGGTTTGACGAAGAATGCCGGCGAGTGCATGCACCAAAACAAGGGGCATACAAAGCGGCGCTGCAGCGGAAGACGAGAGCTGCTCGTGAGCTCTACGAGCAAAAGAGACGGGAAGAACATCGGCTTCTCCAAAAGAAGAAGAAAGAGCATGAGAAGCGCGCGTTTGAGAATATCGAGAGTCTATACTCCAGGAACAATGTACGGAAGTTTTACCAAAAGGTAAAAAGAACGTGTCAGAGAAGTAATACCCGTACAGAAACCTGTAGAGATGAGAATGGAAACCTCGTAGTAGAATCACAGTCGGTGCTGAGAATATGGAAAAACTACTTCTGCAGACTGTATAACGGCGACGGAGACCAACATCCCGCTGTCAGGCAGAATGAACCATTCAACATAGACGATGATAGTCAAAATTTTCGTCCACCTGACCAAAACGAAGTGAGGATAGCAATATCCAAGCTAAAATCGAACAAGGCTGCTGGACCTGACGGCTTACCGGCCGAACTTTTCAAGGCAGCTGGGGATGAATTGGTAGAGTGCATACACCAACTCATTTCTAAGATTTGGTCAGACGAGTGTATGCCCGATGAATGGAATCTCAGCATCGTTTGCCCGATCCACAAGAAAGGAGACCCCCTCAACTGCGCCAATTATAGAGGCATCAGTCTCCTCAACATCGCATACAAGATCTTTTTTGCGATATTGTGTGAACGCCTGAAACCTTTTATCAACAGCCTGATTGGACCCTACCAGTGCGGTTTCAGGCCAGGAAAGTCCACCATCGATCAAATCTTCACACTTCGGCAGATCCTGGAGAAAACCCAAGAATTCCAAATCGATACTCACCACCTCTTTATCGATTTCAAGGCCGCCTATGACAGCATCTATAGAGAAGAACTTTATAGAGCCATGTCTAGTTTTGACATCCCTGCCAAACTTGTCCGTCTGTGCAGGCTGACGATGGAGAACGCTCGCTGCTCCATCAAGGTCGGCAATGACCTCACCGAGACCTTTGATGTCAAAAAAGGCCTTAGACAAGGTGACGCGCTGTCATGTGACTTCTTCAATATTGTACTTGAACGGATTGTGCGGAACTCACAAGCCAACACCGGAGGCACAATCTATTACAAGTCTGTACAACTGCTTGCATACGCAGACGATATAGACATTATCGGAAGATCTCAGCGGGGCTGTCACCGGTGCTTTTGCAAGCATTGAGGCGGAAGCGGCCGAAATGGGTTTGGCGATAAACGAGGGCAAACCAAGTATATGCTGTCAACTAGAAGGGAAAACCAACACCGACGAATTGGACAAAACGTCACCGCGGGCAGCTATAACTTCGAGGTAGTAAGGGACTTTGTCTACCTTGGCTCTGCTATAAATTCTACTAACAAAATCAATGCAGAAATCAATCGAAGAATAACTCTTGCCAATCGCTGTTTTTTTGGGCTTATAAGGCAATTCAACAGTAAAGCCCTATCTCGAACAACTAAGGAGACTCTATATAAGACCTTGATCATCCCAGTCCTGCTTTACGGCGCTGAAACATGGACTTTATTAAAAGAGGATGAAGATATCCTTGGTCGCTTTGAGAGAAAAATTCTTCGTAAGATTTTCGGTCCCGTTTGCGTTGACGGGTTTTGGAGGAGAAGATTCAATCACGAACTATACGAGCTGTACAGCGACATCGACCTAGTCAAAAAACTACGTATTGGACGTCTGAGATGGCTAGGACATGTAGAGCGAATGGACACCAACGCTCCGCCCAGCAGAGTCTTCGAATCTAACCCCGAAGGACGACGCAGTAGAGGGAATCATCGCCGTAGGTGGCGCGCACAAGTTCAAGGGGACCTCGACCAACTTGGAGTGCGCAACTGGAGGCAATTAGCTAAAGACCGAGCTTAATGGAGAGGCTTGTTGGTTGAGGCCCAGGTTCACCCCGAACTGTAGCGCCACCTAAGTAAGTAAGTAAGTTCGATGTTTTCGACTTAAGCCCAAAAGTGGCACAACATATAATCGGAAATTTGCCAATCGAACGGGTGCAATCAAACAGAGTTTTTTTTGTAACTGGTGTGGACTTTTGTGGGCCATTGAGTATGCTTAGCTACTAAGGCTGTGCATTTGGAGCTGGTGAAGGACTTGTCAACGCCAGCCTTTCTAGCGGCACTAAAGCGTTTCATTTGCACAAGGGGCAGACCAAGATGCATTTGGTCCGACAATGCTACGAATTTTGTAGGTGCAAAAAACGAGCTAGCTGACCTCCGGAGAATATTGCTGAGATATAGTCACACTCATCAGCAATGTCTGGAGGATGGGATCGATTGGCAGTTCATTCCTCCTAGATCACCACACTTTGGTGGCCTCTTGGATTCCTCTGTTAAATTGGCCAAGTACCATTTTTGGCGTACAGTTTCTCTTGCAACTTTAAATTTTGAAGAGGTTAGAACATTAGTTTGTCAAATTTCTGAAATCATAAATTCACGTGTTTTATGTCCCATCACAGAAAATCCTGATGATCTCGACGTTCTCACTCCTGCTCACTTTCTTGTGGGAGCACCATTTATATCTATAGCTAAGCCTGACGTTACATTGCTGAACATCAATCACCTCAACAGATGGCAGCGCATGTGCTACATTGACCAGCTTTTTTGGAGGAAGTGGAACAGCGAGTATTTGACTACTCTTCAGCAGCGAAACAAGTGGCGTTCGTCGACATGCAACATAGTAGTTGGGGACATGGTGTTGCTGAAAGATGAAAATCTTCCGCCTTTGAAGTGGCCTTTGGCCAGAGTCATCGAAATCATTAAAGGAGCAGACGACGTTGCTCGTGTGGCAGTGGCGCGAACAAGCAGTGGTATAACGAGACGAACGGTTGCAAAGCTTTGCGTTCTTCCTATCGATGATAAGTCATTTGAAAGCTTGGACCTTCGAACGGGGGGAGGATGTTCAGAGTAGCAGTAAATATTTTCGAACCCGGCAACTCCAAAAACATCGTTCACCTATTACTACATTAACATCATCCATCTATTACGATATCAAATGTCATTTCTTAACACTTTTGTAAGCAGTTCAGCTGCGTATCAGTTTTCCTTCGATCTTCATTCGCTAAACATCTAAAAATAAAATTGAATTCTAGTTTGTATACGAGTAAACAGTTTTCTTTTCTTTGCAATTTGAAATTTAGTATAAAATAATGCTAAATCATTTACTCGTATTTGTTTTAATTTGTTCCAATTTACCGTTAATGTTTCTGCTGACTCTGTTTTTGGTTTCATGTTCTTTCAGGAAATTTATATTCATCTTACTTTCTTGGTTCTTTCTAGTTAATTTCTTGAGCCTTATTTTGACGCTTGCTATTTCTGGGTTCTGACTTATCGTCAGCACCTGGGTACGTTATTACTCCGTTCCTAAAATTTTTGTTGATTATGATCTAATATATTTGATTTCTTATGATCCTTCCGTGACTTGGTGCGGTTCATGTATATAATCTTCTCCTTGGTAATTTAAAGCAAGTGTTCATCACTGCTAACTCCTTCAGCTGGCAATACTCTAGTAATTTCTGACCCCTTTTTTGCCCCTAGTTTGAATTCAACAACCGTATCACCACAGATAATAAGCATACATAGTCGCATGCAAATGGGAAAAAGTGATGTATGGAACCGAATCTATTAAAAAAAAAAAACTTTTTTTTAACGCTTTAACTTATTTATAAGGCGATAAACAAAATATCTCTTTTTCTTCACCCTTTCTCTATTTCGCTTGAATATGCGGATCGAAACAAAAATATGTATGTATAGTACATAAGCAGCTGTGTGTGTCTGTATGATCGATGGAAGATCTTTTTCCTTACGAATAAAATATCGTCGTTTGGGGAGATGCGTGGATTTTTGAATAAATAAATATAATACGAGTATTTTTGAATAGTGTATACAATATGTAGGTTAGGTTAGGTTAGGTAAGATCCCTGTCCTGACCAGGTCAGGACACACTTGGGTCTATTGTGATACCACGTAAAGTTAAGACCGGAGGAATCACCGGTTTCAGGGGAACATTAACCTTTTTCAGGAAGGTACTGGCTGAGAATAGGTGTGCCTGAAGTGGCTAGAAAGGGTGACTGACTCAATCAACTCTAAAGACAATGTGTACCGGTGCATTATGGGATTATGTTTCATCTTGCCCATATCCGTAGTAGACGTGGTGTCAGCGAATTCCGTCACGTCTTATGCTGCGCGTGTGGATGATCTTGTTGTCATCTTATGCTGCGCGTGTGGATCATGTTGTTGTTTGCTGAATGAGATGTGGGAAAATATATTTCCTCCTCTTTTACGTTAACTCCTCCCCTCTTAAGTTTTTGAATGTCCTCATTCAAAAAAATTGACTATTGTAAATGTTGGGAAAGGTTCGGCATCTGGATACTGAGTCCTTTATTTCAAGTTCTATCTTCTCAATCTGGTTTTGACTTATGTTATATGGAATAGGTTTGGTTTCGACTTTTTCTAGGATTATTGAATTGTGTCTCCTTGAATTTATGGTTTTTAGTATAAATATTACAAGGATGCCTATTGTACCATAAAGTAACAATTGGTGAGTTGCTCCGTCACTGGATAACATCTTTACTTTCCTGGTATTATTTATGTGAAGTTCCTCAAGGGTTTCTAGAGATAGTATGTTGATGAATTCTTTCTCAAAAGGTGTTGGCTGTAGTGTGGGTGGTTTTAACTTCAAACGTGGTACTTGGAAACTTCTGTACAATTGATTGTTTATCTTGATTGAGATATTGTTGAATTTGACGAGATAGGTTCCATTAAGTTTATGCGCTGTTTCGTTTACTGTGATATTTCATTCAAATTGATTCAGCAGTATTACTCCGGGTTCTAATTCTTCTATTATTGGGATATGATGATTGTTCGCTGCAAGTGGAATTTTCGCTTTTTAATAATCTAGGTATACATGTATCATTGCTTATATCTACTAATTGATTTTGGTCATAAATTGTTAATTTATTGTATTCATTGCAAGTATCTTTTATTCCATAAATTTCATCTTTATATTTAATAATTTTATTATATAAGAGTTTAACAGCTATGTTTGCCCTTCTTACAGGCTTTAATGATATTTGCTCATATGTTTTATTCTGTGTTAATGGTATTCTTATAATATATAGAATTGAAGTTGCATTACATAAAATATTGATTCTCGATAATTCTAAAGCTTCTTCAATAGTTGCATATGGAAGATTTTCGTTATTAAAAGTTTCAGTTATCAATTTTATTTCATTTTTTGATAATAACATAGAATTAATTATGGCGTTTTTTGCCCATTGTATTGCAAATTTTACGTTTATAATTTCTTCTCTTTCTAACCTTAATCTATATTGAAGACTTAATATTAATTCGCTATTTGTTTTATCATCTTTTTTAATAAAGTTCATAATATTGTTGGTTATTTTAGTAAGGTTGTTTATTCTTTCATTATAGGCTTTATTTATAATTACTTGTCTATTGTTATTTTCGATTATATTATTCATGTGATTACTTATAGTTAGAAAATCATCGTGATCAGGGTTTCCGGCAATGTATTTCCATGCCGTGCCGATAAAGTCTAATGCTCTTTTCACGTAAAGTCTGTAACAAAATAAAATTAATCACTCAATCAAAATCAATCAATTTCTTATGTGTTTTTTATGTACTATTCTGCCTGATTGTGTTTTGATGGTGGACGTAAAATTTTCTTGGACAATTTCTTTACAATAAGGTTCGGTTAATGTAGAGCCTAATCTTTTGTTTCGTTTAACATAAATTTCATCGCCTTCATTATAGTCTTTAAAACTCTGTCTTTTTTTATTATGATAGTTGATATCCTTTTTCTGCTTATCTACTAATTTTTCAATATTACTTAGCCTAGTTTTTTCATAATCTTCGATACCAAAGGTAACTGTTCTACCAAAAAAAAAGATCTACGGGTTTTTTTTGAGTTGTGGAGTGATATGTATGATTGTATTCATTAACGGCTCTTTCAACTAGTTCCTCGAAATTTCGGTTAATTACATTTTTTCTTATGCAACGCATGATTTCTGCTAATGTGGAGTGGAAACGCTCCACCTGGCCATTCGCTTCACTGTTGTAAGGAGGTGTCGTGAAGACATTAATTTTGAGCTCTTCTTTGAGCATGAATAGAATGGTTTCGGAATTAAATGACTTTTCGTCGTCTATTAATATATATTTTGGAACACCAAATTGGAAAATTATTTCGCGTAGAGGACGCCGTACATCTTCTATTGCTTTAGACTTTATGGTTTCCGCGATGGCAAACTTCGTGAACTTATCGATAGCGGTAAGAACTAATTGTTTTTCAGTTGAGAATATATCCAGGTGAACAGTGTGACCTGGGAAATTGGGAATCGGGGTTTGACTTAATTCGGGATTGATTGGATGCCTGACATATTTATTTTTCTTACATGTGGAGCATATATTTGTGAATTTTTCAATTTTTTTCTTCATGTTAGGAAAGTAATAATTTTCCATAAATTGAATTTTATTCTCATCTGCTCCTCGATGAGCTCTATTATGTGTTTCGATTATTATTTCTTCTTGTCTGTCTTCCGAGGTGATGTCCTGAACAAGGGACCGTGAAAAACGAATTTTGTAATTGAGAAAATATAGAGGGTATAATTCTTGATTTACGCCCATAACGTTTTCAGATGCAGACAGTCCATTAACTATACTTGGATCTAAAAATCTTTTAAAAATTCCTATAAGGTTTTCTTTATTATAAACTGGTTCGGTAATGAGGTGCCTTCGGAAATTGTTATGCGGCTACTAGATTCGCCGATCTTGAGGATAAATTGATTACGAAAAACGTTTATTGGTGCTTCAACTGTGGGAATCAGTAATTGCGCAGAACTTTCTGCACTATGGACTGTGGAGGTTAGAGCACAAATATTGGACAATGAATGGTTTGTTTGGGGTGGTCGTGATAGAGCGTCTGCTACCACATTTGACCTGCCTGGAGTATATCTTAACTCGTAGTTATACGCTTCCAATATTGATTTCCATCGTTTCATTTTAGAGTTTGTATTTTTATTACTTAGTGAGTATGTAAGTGGTTGGTGATCTGTGAATATGATAACTTTCCTCGATCCGTAGAGGAAATTTCGAAGGGAGCCCAAGGCCCAAATTATGGAAAGCTCTCTTTTTCGTTGGTTGCATACGCTTCTTCTGTTTTGCTTAAACTTCTTGATAGAAACATGATTGGTTTATTTTCTTGACTTAGTACTGCGCCTAGCGCAAAATTTGAGGCGTCTGTGGTGAGTTCGAAACTCTTATTAAAGTCTGGATATGTTAACATGACGTCATTGGATATTAGTGAGTTTCGGATTTTGTTGAATGCTTCTATAGCATCTTGATCTATGTGGATAGCTTTAGTTTTTGACTGAAATTTGGACACTCGTCCATCTTCCCCTCTTAAAAGGGCGGTTAGGGGTTGGGCTACTTTTGCATAGTCGCGAATAAAGCGTCTATAGTAACCTGACATGCCCAGGAAGGATCTAAGATCTCTTAACGTTTCCGGCTTAGGAAATTCTGCTATTGCCTTAACTTTTGTTGGGTTTGTCTTGATCCCTGATTTGGATACAATAAATCCAAGGAATTCAACTTCTGGTTTTAAAAATGCACATTTGTCCTTTTGAACTTTTACATTTGCATCATTTAGGATTTTAAATATGGTGTTGAGGTCTTCGTAGTGCTGATCGTTTGTTTGACTAAAAATGATAATATCATCAATGTATACATAGCATCGAATGCCAATATGTTCCTGTAAGATATCGTCCACGGCGCGTTGGAAAATAGATTGGTCGTTTTTCAGCCCAAAGGGTAATCTGTGAATTCATACTTTCCGTTATTAACGGAGAACGCCGTTTTTTCGATGTCCGAATCTTTTAGTGGTATTTGATGAAATCCAATTTTAAGATCAATTAACGTAAAATAACTACATTTTCCTAAATTGTAAAGCACATCATTTATTTCGGTGATAGGATATCTATCCGGTATTGTACCTAAATTCAATTTTCTATAATCGATTACAAGCCGATATTTTTTTATTCCAGAAGCATCGAGCTTTTTAGAAACGATTATTATGGGGGAATTATAAGGTGACCGCGATGGTCGTATTATTCCACTTTCTAGAAGTTCATTTATTTGTTTGTCCACTTCGTCTTTTAATGCTTTCGGGTAGGGGTAAGGTCTTGTATAAACAGGGTCATCGGAGGTTGTTCTAATTTCACCTTGGACCGTAGTTATGTAGGTAAGATTTTTATTTGGTTCACAGAACAAGTTTGAGAATGTAGATACGATTTTTTTTATCTGATTTTCTTGAAAGGGATTTAAATGTGAGGTACGGATGTCAATACTGTTTACCGCTTCTGCTTTGAGTTGTTTTAGTGGAAAGATGTGTTTATTCTTAAGAACAAAATAATTTCTGTCTGTGTAAATTTTACTGTACCCAGTTCCTTCAAAGTATCATTTCCTATGATACCATCAAAAGAATCGAGTCCATTTAAAATGAAAAACTTAATATTGCCTATTTCTGAGCCAAATATTTCTATATTCGCATGATGCGTAACTTTTATTTTGCCATTGACTAAATTTGCGAAGAATGAGTTATTGTTTAATATTGGTTTCCTTATATGACATGATTTTACATAGTTCTTGTTAGACCCTGTGTCTAATAGAAATTTCAGTAATCTTCCGCTCTTCGCCTTGAATTCATAATAAGGAAGCGAAGAGCTATTTAGTTTAACAAATTTAGATCCTGTAATTCATCACAGATTTCCAAGGTTTCATTTTCTTCCGGTTGAACGTAATCAACTAATTCTTGTTCTATACGGTTTCTATATGATAGTTTCTTTGGGGGTTGTTAGTTGTAGTGACCTGGCGACCTCCGGATTAGCCTGCCTTGCCTGCACAATGCGGATCTCTGTGCAGGTCGACCTCGCATTCTCCGCCACTCGTGGGTCCAAATATGTACGACAAAAAACAAAAACATACAAAAAATATAAAAAAAGATAAAGAAAGAGGACGGTCCTCTTAAAAAACCATCTTCCAGCCTCCTGGGAAGCATACCCGCAAGCTCTGCTGTGGCAATCCCATCTAGCGCATTGGCCTTGAGGCCTAGCACTAGCGTTGCAAGCAGTTGCAAGCAGGTGGACGCCCCCAGGATTGCTGAACGCGCGTCTGGTACACTGGCGGATAGGACAGTGGTGTCAACACCTGGTCCCATCGTAAAGCCAGACCATGAAACGCGAGGGGGCAAACTCCTTAACATCTCTGCCCCTTCAGGGACAGCTTACTGTTCGGCCTCGAGCTTACAGCATGCTGTGCCCTCTACTTCGAAGGATCCACATCCCCTTCTCAAATCTCTTTCGGGGGCGACGGATGGCTCGGCTTTGAGCTTGCCGAATGTCGCTCTCCCCAAGATCTCCTACCAAGATCGCCGGCTAGCTTATAAGCTAATTCGCCGCATCCAGGTATTTCCTGAGCAGGACAAGACCCAGAAGCATAAGACTTCTAAGCTGGGCACTCAAACGTGTCCAGCTCCCCCCTGACTCATCCAGCAAGGACCTGCCGTCCAAACGCCAGAGGCCTCAGGATGAGTCTCCCACCCTTGCCAAAAAGACCAAGGTAGTACCTTCCACCGCTACTACCAAGCCCTTCAACCAAGTGCTTAAGGCACACTTGGAGATTGCGGTTGTTGACCATAGCGATCCGGATGGCAGCATTACGCCGGATAAGTGGAGGAAGGTGGAGATTAAACTCGCCACCAACTGTCTCCAAATCATACGTGACCATGTCAAACTCATTGTTTGCGCTGACCAAAGATCGAAGGATCTCTATAAACTTGCTGTCTCCAGATTAGGACAGGTGCACAGTTGGAGGTCACGGAAAAGGACCAGATCCCTAACCGACCAAGAACACGTGCTACCATTCCGGCTGAACCCTCTGATCCTAAAATCATCCTGGATATTCTGAAGGCTAACAACAGCTCCCTTCCTACCCATAATTGGAAGATTGCCAAAGTGGACGAGCCGAAAGGAGACGTCAGAAGTGTGATCATTGTCATCAATGAAGAGTCTCTGCCCCCCCTGGCATCTTCTAAAGGGGTAGTAAATTATGGTTTCAGCTCCATCACCCTGAAAGTCTACAAATGTGACGATAAGGAGCTCGAGAAAGTACCTCGCAAGCAGGTTGCAGTCCCTTCTGCACCAACTAAGAATACCTCTCCTTCCGAGCCCCTTCACTCGCTCCCTTGCGCCGATCCATCTTTTTCGGGGGTTGACTCCTCATCGACAGACACCGAAATGGTTGACGCTCTTTTGAAACTGGACTTTTCTGGTCCTCCCTCTCCCTCACCATCACTCCTGGACAGTGACCCATGTGGCTTCTCTCTCGAGGATGACCTTCTGTCATCAGATTCAGAGGAAGACAATAATACCGTGGTAATGGTATCTGTAGCGAGAAGTACCCCCAATGCTGCGGATCCTACAGATTAACCTGCATCACTCCATCACGGCTTCGGCCTCCCTCATTCTCCGGCTCAGCAAATACGTGGAAGACTTAGCCTTGATCCAGGAACCATGGGTTTTTGGAAACCGGCTCTAATTTCAGCAATCAAGACATAGTCGCTACGAACCTGGAATTGCGATCAAGAAATTACTGGTTGGTATCGGCTTATTTAGGTCACGATCTTGCGGGCCCACTCCCCCGGACATCTTGGGGAGCTTGATTGCTGTAGAAGAGAGCCGAAACACTGGTCTCATCATTGGCTGTGATGCGAATGCCCATCACTCAATCTGGGGCAGTTCCGACATAAATGTAAGAGGTGAGCAACTTTTTGACTTTATCGTTAGTACTAAACTCCTAATCTGTAACAGGGGGTCCAAACCGACCTTCATTACTCGTAACCGACAAGAAGTCCTGGACATCACTCTTGTCTCCGATCATTTATATAACTCGGTTAAGGACTGGAGAGTCTCTGATGAGCACTCTTTTTCAGACCACCGTTACCTCCAATTTAGTCTTGATGACTATCTGCCTGACCAGAAGGCTTTTAGAAATTATAGGAAAACCAACTGGTCCCTTTATAGGAAACGTTTATTAACGCTAATTCCCTCCCATCTGCCTACTGAACCTTCTTGCACTGAAGACCTCGACGATTTAGTCAACACCCTAACATCGGCACTAAATGGTGCCATGGCCGAGGCCTGCCCACTCCGCAAACCTCTTGGTAAAATGAAACCTCCCTGGTGGAATGCAAATCTCAGTACTCTTAGGAAAGACAGTAGGCTCCTTTTTAATACTGCTAAAAGCTCCCGTTAGACGGCCGACTGGGACTCCTATAAACCGTTTCTCAGAAAATACAAAATCTCACTGAGGAAGGAGCAACGACGCTCCTGGAGACTTTTCTGCGACAGCATTGAAGAGTCCTCGGAAGCTTCCAGGTTGCGGAAAATGCTCTTTAAAAGCCCTGCTACACCCAGCTTCCTTTTGCATCCGGATGGTTACTGGACCTCCTCTGCGGAGGAAATGGATACCCACTTTCCTGGTAGCTCCCCTGTTGCTATATCGCGAGAGGGAAATCCCCCCCCCCCCCCCCTCAACCTTGCAGCAACTCGTTAGTCTTGATAACTACAGAAAAGATCCGTTGGGCCATGCGCAGTTTCAAACTCTTTCAGTCCCCAGGACCTGACGGTGTTATTCCAGCTGAAATTCAGCAATGCGAGGACATTGTGCTTCCATGGCTTAAAGTCATCTTGTCGGGCTGTCTAAATCTGGTCTATATTCATACCTAAGGCAGGAAAGAGCTCGCACGTGGAACCAAAGGATCTCCGACCTAACAGTCTATCATCCTTTCTGCTCAAAACATTAGAAAGGTTAATTGATATCCATCTTCGGCAAAGTATTAGCCCAGCTCTGCTCTCGCCGTCCCAACATGCGTACTGCAAAGGCAAATCGGTTGAGACTGCCTTACATTCGCTTGTGCGCATCATCGAAAAATCATTGAGCATCAAAGAATACACCATGGTGGCTTTCCTTGACATTGAGGGAGCTTTTAACAATGTCAAACCAAAGGCAATTACCGACGCACTTGGAAATCTGAAAGTAGATACCGCGCTCGGAGTGTTGATCAATCAATTGCTTACATGCAGGATTATTAACACGCAGCTGGGCGGAGCATCGGCCAGAAGAATTGGTCGCTGCGGTACACCTCAAGGTGGAGTCTTGTCACCTCTTCTGCGGAACCTGGTAGTTAATGAACTACTGTTGGACCTGGATACGTCAGGTTGTAGAGTGATCGCCTATGCTGATGACATTGCTATTGCTTCCTCCGGTAAACACCCGGACACTCTTAGGGATATCCTCCAATTTGCTCTCCTTCGGCTCACCAAATGGGCCTCCAAATGTGGACTGGGGGTTAACCCCCATAAAACGGAACTCGTTCTCTTCACGAGGAAATATAAAGTACCCCTCATAGACCCTCCTATGATAAATGGCACCAGTCTCACCTTCTCTGAAAGCGCAAAATATCTGGGTCTCATTTTGGATAGGAAATTAAACTGGAAGGCCAATCTACTAGAGCGCGTCAAGAAGGCTAATGTAGCTCTCTATTCCTGTAAAAAGGCTATAGGTAGGAGCTGGGGTATCAAACCTCAAATCACTCATTGGCTATACGTGTCCGTTATCAGGCCTATACTACTATACGGCGTGATCGTATGGTGGCCTGCTCTCGACAGGGCTGTCCACCTCACTCAACTAGCTAAGATGCAAAGATCTGCATGCATCTGCATCAGTGGTGCACTGAGGACTACTCCCTCCGCGGCACTGGACATTTTGTTCAACCTGCTACCTCTAGATATTTTCGGCAAACAGATGGCTGCCTGTGCGGCCATCCGCCTAAAAGCCTCCTCTCAGTGGTCTAGCTATCGCTTGGGCCACTCCTCGATCCTTGATCTTCTCAACTTCAAACACGAAAACACGGACTACACCCCGCCGAAACTGAGATTTGACCGTAACTTCCGTACGAGCATCCCTAACCGGGATGTATGGGACACCTCCCCCCCTGTCGGTGGTAGTTCGGTTCACTTCTTTACAGATGGATCTAAGACGGAGGGTGGGGTGGGTTGTGGTGTTTTCTCCGAACAGCTCAATCTGAGCATCTCTTCCCGCCTCCCTGATCATTGTAGCGTTTTCCAGGTGGAAATCATGGCGATTAAAGAAGCCCTGTCCTGGCTGAAATGTAATGTATTATCTGTCAGGGATATTAGCATAGCCAAGCGGCAATCAAGTCCCTGGAATCGTTCTCCTTCACTTCAAAGGCTGCCCTAAACGGTAGTCTATCTCTTATGGAGATGACAGAGCAGTTCAACATTCACCTATGCTGGGTGCCGGGCCATAGAGACATTCCAGGTAACTGCAGGGCTGACGACCTCGCCAGACAGGGTACCACTCTAAGGATTTTGCCTGAAAGGCAAGCACTGGGTATGCCCCTCGCTACATGTAAGCATCTACTAAAGCTGAACGCTATTAGCAAAACCAACCTCAGATGGGGTAACGGCTCAACGTGTCACACTTCGAGACAGATCTGGCCTAAGCTGGATCAAAACCGTAGTGCCGACCTGATCAAGCTAAAGCGTACACAAATCAGCTGCGTTGTCGGTGTTCTCACTGGACACTGTCTTATAGGCCAACACGCCAGAAGACTTGGTCTCTTCTCGAGCGACTTCTGCAGGAGCTGTAGGGATGAGGAGGAGGAGGAAACCATCCTTCACCTCCTATGCACATGTCCAGCCCTGTCGCATAAAAGAATGCTCCATCTAGGGTCCCCCTTCCTTGACGACCTCTGCGATCTGGCGTCCCTGGACGTCATGAGCATCCATCGCTTTGTCAAACGCTCCGGTTGGTTTTGTTAGTACCTGAGTGGCCAAATGGATTGATCCATGGTATCACAAAGGACCTTCACTGGTCTAAGTGTGTCTGCACTCTCGTGTGGACAGCCAACCTAACCTAACCTAACCTAGTTGTAGTGACTTGTTGAGATTTTTGTGGGGCTCTGTCTTGAGTTTGATACCTATTCTGATAATTCATTGTTCGATTTTGCATACTTTGTGAATCGACTATTGGCTCTGTTTCAATTTGCGGGTTTGCTGCATATTGGGGTGCTTGTCTTGAAACAAATTGTGGCCTAAAGTTTGATTGGGTATTATATTGATATTGGGGTCTTGGTTGAGATTCGTACTGTTGATTAGAGGGGTTACGCGGTGGTGCTCCCTGAGGAACGAAACCTTGCTGGTAATTATGATTTCCCCTGAACTGAGACTGTCTAAATTTATTGAATTGGGGCTTAGGTGAAGGAGAATGTGGCATGGGATTATATGTTTTCTTATTTGAGTTTTGGTTTGCGTGGAAAGTCCTAAAATTTTGGTTTTCAAGCTTGAGGCACAAATGTAAAGCTTGAGGTAAATCGACTGGTTCACATATTGCCAGTAATCTAGGAAGGTCTCCTTTAAGACCTCTAATAAAGGTATCGAGGGCCTTGTCTCGATACGACTGGGTAAGGAGTCTTATTGACTCGTTGCTGACCTCCAAACAACCAATTTTACTTAGAATAAGTGATAAGTGGCTGTAAACCGCTTGATAAAAGGATTGTATTGTGCCATTTCCTTGTACGAGAGATATTAATTGGTACTCAAGGGTACCCAAGTCTCTCTTGTCAGCATAGTGCATGACGAGACATCTGGATATACAGTTCCAGTTTAATGGAGTGTTATAAGACTCCAGTACTATATCGGCGTCGCCGACAATTTTGTTTCTCACAACGGTGAGGATCCCAAAATACTTTGGAATACCTCGTATAGAATCGTATGTTTCAAATATACGATCGACACTTCTCTTCCAGGATATGAATTCTCCTGGTTTTGCAGAGAAATCCCTAAGACACCTGACTACATCCGGTATCTTGTCTAAATCGGATAAATTGTTTCTATGCTCTAAAGCAATTGCCTGATCTTCACCAGCGAAATGATCGGCATTCGGATTCAGGACGCTCTGAACCAAAGCGGGACCCTGACTTTTTAGGATACGAGTTACAATTGTAGCTATTAAAAGATCTAATTCCGGCGTTGAGCCAACATCTCGGCGTTATTGTTGATCCGTTCGGGATGAAGTAGATTGAAAAGAATTGTTGTGGTTCGTTTCTGTTTGGTTTTCTCGTGTCACTTCCGAAGTGGGTATGCTATTTTCTGGAGGATCATGCGTTACCGATTGAGGTTGTGGGTTATTGCTAGCTCCCGATCTTGTATTTGGCATTTTAAAAATATTCGTTATTTTCGTGAGTTTAACAAGAATATAATCGAAACTAAACGTTAATAAAGTTAATGTTGTATTTGCGGGTTAGCAAGTATAATATTTTCTTGTTGTAGTTTAAATTATTTTGCACTTCAATTTTTTTTTTTTTTTTTTTTTAACTTTTAAACAATTCTTATATTCTTATATGCAACTTTTAATATATGGTATGTATTTTACTTTAATTGGAATTCGTTTCACTTCGATTTTTTAAATTTGTAGTTAACTTTTTATATTTAAATGTACATATTATATACTTTCCTTTCTTTTATTAACTTTTGTTTTAATTAAAAAAAAAATTGTTTTTATTTGTTTTAATATGTTTTTTTAAAAAAATCTTAAATTCTATTCTTACAAAAATAAAGTTAGCCAGTTCATCTGTTAAATGCTGGTCGGCTAGTGGTGAGCGGCTGGTAGCTGGACTGGTCCTACCTCCTTTTCTCCTGTTAGCGAGCTCTCAACTGTAACAGTTACTAAGGTGCACTGCTAAAAGCTCCCGTTAGACGGCCGACTGGGACTCCTATAAACCGTCTCTCAGAAAATACAAAATCTCACTGAGGAAGGAGCAACGACGCTCCTGGAGACTTTTCTGCGACAGCATTGAAGAGTCCTCGGAAGCTTCCAGGTTGCGGAAAATGCTCTTTAAAAGCCCTGCTACACCCAGCTTCCTTTTGCATCCGGATGGTTACTGGACCTCCTCTGCGGAGGAAATGGATACTCACTTTCCTGGTAGCTCCCCTGTTGCTATATCGCGAGAGGGAAATCCCCCCCCCCCCCCCTCAACCTTGCAGCAACTCGTTAGTCTTGATAACTACAGAAAAGATCCGTTGGGCCATGCGCAGTTTCAAACTCTTTCAGTCCCCAGGACCTGACGGTGTTATTCCAGCTGAAATTCAGCAATGCGAGGACATTGTGCTTCCATGGCTTAAAGTCATCTTGTCGGGCTGTCTAAATCTGGTCTATATTCATACCTAAGGCAGGAAAGAGCTCGCACGTGGAACCAAAGGATCTCCGACCTAACAGTCTATCATCCTTTCTGCTCAAAACATTAGAAAGGTTAATTGATATCCATCTTCGGCAAAGTATTAGCCCAGCTCTGCTCTCGCCGTCCCAACATGCGTACTGCAAAGGCAAATCGGTTGAGACTGCCTTACATTCGCTTGTGCGCATCATCGAAAAATCATTGAGCATCAAAGAATACACCATGGTGGCTTTCCTTGACATTGAGGGAGCTTTTAACAATGTCAAACCAAAGGCAATTACCGACGCACTTGGAAATCTGAAAGTAGATACCGCGCTCGGAGTGTTGATCAATCAATTGCTTACATGCAGGATTATTAACACGCAGCTGGGCGGAGCATCGGCCAGAAGAATTGGTCGCTGCGGTACACCTCAAGGTGGAGTCTTGTCACCTCTTCTGCGGAACCTGGTAGTTAATGAACTACTGTTGGACCTGGATACGTCAGGTTGTAGAGTGATCGCCTATGCTGATGACATTGCTATTGCTTCCTCCGGTAAACACCCGGACACTCTTAGGGATATCCTCCAATTTGCTCTCCTTCGGCTCACCAAATGGGCCTCCAAATGTGGACTGGGGGTTAACCCCCATAAAACGGAACTCGTTCTCTTCACGAGGAAATATAAAGTACCCCTCATAGACCCTCCTATGATAAATGGCACCAGTCTCACCTTCTCTGAAAGCGCAAAATATCTGGGTCTTATTTTGGATTGCATATTCTTATATGCAACTTTTAATATATGGTATGTATTTTACTTTAATTGGAATTCGTTTCACTTCGATTTTTTAAATTTGTAGTTAACTTTTTATATTTAAATGTACATATTATATACTTTCCTTTCTTTTATTAACTTTTGTTTTAATTAAAAAAAAAAATTGTTTTTATTTGTTTTAATATGTTTTTTTAAAAAAATCTTAAATTCTATTCTTACAAAAATAAAGTTAGCCAGTTCATCTGTTAAATGCTGGTCGGCTAGTGGTGAGCGGCTGGTAGCTGGACTGGTCCTACCTCCTTTTCTCCTGTTAGCGAGCTCTCAACTTTAACAGTTACTAAGGTGCCCTGTTTCTCGCACACTTTTTATTATTTTATTTTTTTTTTATGTTCCTGACCACAGTATTACGGTTAACGGATAACGAGCGTGTTTCGTTTTATTTTTACGGACACTTTTTACTTTAACTTTTACACTCGGCCTTCTTACAGCACTTATTCCTTCTTAGAGCATTTATTTCGCGTATTTGTTAAGAACGTTACCGTATACCGAACCGTGGTCCCTGCGCGGGCGCCAGTTAAATTTTATTTCATTGAAAAAGTTAAAAAAATATTTTTTCGGAGGAGTCGACGTCCTCTTTATTTTGAATCAAAAAACAGACTGACAATTTAATTTCTTTCAACTAATCATCTTACTTCCTAAAGCGAAATATTCCCACTCATTGTTGCAGGTGCATTATGGGATTATGTTTCATCTTGCCCATGTCCGTAGTACACGTGGTGTCAGCGAATTCCGTCACGTCTTATGCTGCGCATTTAGAATAATACCCTCATCCCATGTGGATCTGTCAGGTGCGGTGGTATTAGGTATATTTGATATTGAAATCGATAAATGGGGATATGTAATCTATTTCTCTGAGATTGGAATTTTGTAGAATTTTCATTTGGCCGATTTGTGAGAGATTCCCTAAGTCTCAGGGCTGCTTTAGATGCTACAATTTTCTCAAAGATATCAAAGGGAAAAATGTTAAGTAGAGTGGGCGGCTGTGGGAGTGGACCTGAGAGCCCCTGTGATGCACCTACATACTAATCGCTGTACTCATGATAGAGTTTGTGTACCTTGTTTCTAGTACAGGCCACCAGACGAGAACGCCATAAAGCAGGACTGGTCTTACCACCGCCAGGTACAACCAATAAACTATTTTTGGTTGAAGACCCCATTTAGGACCTATAGCCATTTTACAGGTGAAGATGCCGATTTCTGCTTTCTTGGTTCGGTCTTCAATGTTCTGTTTCCAGTTAAGTTTACTATCAAGGGTTAGCCTTAAGTATGTTGCTTTGTTTCTAAAGCTAAGTTCCGTGTTTCTAAGTTTAGATGGAGCTAAGATCAGTATTTTGTATTTCCTAGTGAATAGTACTAGTTCAGTTTTGGACGGACTTACGTTAAGCCCAACGCTGTCCGTCCAATTCGCTACTAAATTTAGCGCCGAATTCATTAGATCTCTTAGGGTTTGGGGGAATTTACCTGAAATGGGTATGACGATGTCGCCAGCATATGATACGACCTTGTAGCCTTTATTTCCTAGTGAAGTGAGTAGTTAATTCACTACTTATATCCAAAGTAGCGGAGAGACAACACCCCCGTGGGGTGTGCCTCTGTGCGCTAACCTTTTGGTTGAGCAGTACCCAAGCTTGGACAGAATTTGTCTGCTGTTCAGCTTTCGTTCTATCCAGATGCGTAGGCAGCAATCTACCTCCAGGTCAACGAGCGCTCTTATGGTGGATTCTGTATTGACGTTATTGAAGGAGCCTTCTTCTCAAGGAAAGACACCATAGTATTGTAGTATCAAGTACATCGTCAGGTACTGCGTACAACGACATCTATTGCCTGCTAGCAGTAAATATTCCCACCTGATGTGCTTACGTTCCACAATTGTTCCACACAATATCAAAATTATTCCAGGATCATCAATTCATCCCGAGCGGCATCTAGTATTTTCTAGAAGGACTTGTATTTCTCATAAATACCATCGTGGACACAGTTGTTTATAAGTGCATACAGCGATTACAAGAGGGAGATTAGACCAGTGGTGAAAAGAAGCGATGTATTGAAATAAATCTGTAGCAACAGTTTAATTTGAAATAAATAAAGAATAAAGTGATTGAATATTGTCTTGAAGTAAAGTTGGTGTTTGAAAATAAATAAACGATTAAAATACATAAAAGACGGTTTTATTTAAACGAACCCTAGCAAGAATATTACATTGGTGTCAGAAGTGGGATAAAACAAATTTTGTGTATTGCTTATTGTGTAAGTGGAAAAAAAAATGGTTCGGAAATTGCTAGAAGATTTGTCAGTGCCTCAACTAAAGGAAGTACTGAACCAGCGGGAGCAACCTACGACCGGTAGGAAAAGAGAATTGATTATTAAGTTGCGGAGAATAGTGACGGACGAGGGTGCAGATCCTGAAACAGCTTTGTTTGACGTCGAAGAAGAACAAGTAAGTACGACAAATGACATGTCGGCTTTAATGAAATTGCTATCTGAAAAATTCGACGATCAGAATAGAAAATTCGATGAACAAAATAATTTTCTGGACGCCAAGCTCGAGGAACAGAATAAACAATTTGAGAACTCTCTAAATGCCAAGCTGGATATGCAAAACAAGAAGTTCGAGATTCTCGAAAATTCCTTCGCTGAGCAGAAGAATTCTCTAGACGCTAAATTCGTAACGATTGAAGGACAATTCGAAAACGTACAGGCTAAAATTGAGACCTTCAAAAAAGCCGTTGAAGGAAGATTCGAGAATGTTGAAACAAAATTCGAGAACGTTCAAACAAAAATCGAGACTGTTGAAGGAAGATTCGAGAATTTGGCAAAGGAACTCGAACACGTGGAGAAACAGAAAGTTCGGGAGTATTCAACCGACTTCCCGAGAAGGAAAGAAATGCAGCCTCCTGTTTTCGATGGACAGACATCATGGCCAATATATAATAGGCAGTTCGAAGCTGCGGCAATGACAAACAACTGGGACGACGAAGAGAAGTCCATTGCCCTCACACTTACGATTAGAGGATCAGCTGCAGAGCTTCTAGAAACCGTTGCCAACGACAAGCAACGCAACTACGATAGTCTGGTAAAAGCCATCGAGATGTGATTTGGGGACAACCACATGCAGCAGGTATATAGGGTGCAGTTGCGCAGAAGAGTTCAGTTGAGAGGAGAAACTCTCCAGCAATTGCAAGCGGATATCGAGCGACTGCCACATTTGTCCTATCCAAACGCCGGTGAGGAGGTAATTAACGCTGATGCGAAACTACAAATGGCGGTAAGAATGGCTGTAAAGAAAACGCTGGCCGAAGCGTTGGCGTTTGCTCTGACAATGGAGGCTGCAGACCAGGCCTGTCAGGGAATCCACCGTGTGAGGGAAGTAGCCGCCATCGAATGCTCTTGCCAGAGGAAGGGCGTCGAAGACCGAAACAACGCTCGCGGAGGACAAATTCGTTGCTGGAACTGCAACAAAATAGGACACCTACAACGGCAATGCAGAAATCCACCCAGACGTGGAAACTATCCACATTGTGCGAATAGGCGACGCAACGAAGAACCATCCTACAGGGACAACATCCATCCTGTTGGCCAGGCTCCTCGAAACCAGGAGTCGGGAAACGCCTAAGAGCCAGCTTCGCGGGGCAAAAGTTGGCTAATGGAATCGACGCCCCCAAGACCACCATCCAGGTCTCCCAAACCAAACGATGCAACAAGAGTCTAACAGTGGAAGCATTCATCGGGAAAAACAAGTGCGTGGCTACTATCGATACCGGCGCCACGGCTTCCACTGTAAGAAGAGATCTCGTCCGGAAGTCTTAGCTGCACAACACCAGCTGCTACTGTCTTAGAACTGCGAGAGGGGAATCGGCGAAAGTATACGGAGAAGTTCGCCTCACGTTACAACTAGCAGGGTTGGCCTTTTCTCATGCGTTCCTGGTGGCCGACATATGTGATGAATGCATTATCGGAGTGGACTTTATGAAAGAACATGACGTAATCATCGACATCGGGATGCAAGTTCTGTGGTACAGGAACGTAGAGATACCAATGGTGTACGGGAACGAGAATGCAGCAAGTTTAAGGGCAATACTCAGCAAGGACGAAGTCTTACCACCATCTTCCAAGACTATCATTTGGACAAAACTAGAGGGTGATCCTGGGAGCCACCGATTCTACCTATTGGAGCCGGATTCAGGAAGGAATTCCCCAAACTATATTGTGGGAAAAGTTTTAGTGGAGCCAAAGAATAGCCTGGTCCCAGTAAGGCTCATGAACTTAAAGAGTCACAGCGCGAAGCTAAAACAAGGGGAGGTTATTGGTGAATGTGTTCCGATATGTTTAATCTCGACAATAACTGGAAAGGAAGATGCGAGGCCCGTTTCATCAGCCAGGTTGGCGGAAGTAAGGGACATGATCCTCAAGCACTGCGAACTGGATCGGGAAAAGCAAGCGATGGCAGAAGATCTAATCGGTGAGTACGCTGATATATTTCCCTCACAGGATGGAGAGTATGGCCGAACACATATGGTGCAACTTCGCATAGACACTGGGGATGCCAGACCAATTCGTCAGGATGCCAGACGACTACCATTGGCAAAGCAGACGGAGGTTGCGGATGGGGTGTCAACGATGGAGAAAGAAGGGCTCATCGAAAGTTCTAAGAGTCCGTGGGCCTCACCTGTTGTACTGGTTAAGAAGAAAGACGGCAGCACTCGATTCTGCGTGGAATATCGCAGACTTGATGATGTCACCAAAAAGGATAGCTACCCTCTGCCACGGATCGATGACACTTTGGACACACTCTCAGGAGCTCGATAGTTTTCCACCCTTGATTTAAAGAGCGGTTACTGGCAGGTACCGATTGATCCAAAGGACGGAGAGAAAACTGCGTTCACTGCAGGAAATGGGATGTGGCAGTTTACAGTAATGCCATTTGGAGTGTGCAACTTTTGAGCGCCTAATGGAACACGTCCTGCGTGGATTGACCTGGAAAACTTGCTTGGTGTATCTGGACGATGAAGAATTTGCTAGAACGGCTTCGAAGTACTCACCTGAAGTTGAACCCAAAGAAATATGACCTCTTCAGATCCGAAGTCAAGTACCTGGGCCACGTTATCTCGTCAGAAGGAGTGCGAACCGATCCAGACAAGGTGGAAGCTGTGAAAAACTGACCAGTTCCAAAAGACAAACACCAACTTAGGAGCTTGTTGGGCCTCACCACGTACTACCGACGATTCGTAAATAGCGAAGAGCTTGCACCAACTGACGGAAAAAGGAAGGCAATTCAAGTGGTCAGGTGAGTGCCACAAAAGCTTCATGAACCTTAAGCAACAACTATGCGAAGCACCAACACTAGCATATCCCATTCCCGGAGAAATGTTCATCGTGGATGCAGATGCAAGTAACGTCGGTGTCGGAGCGGTTCTTTCGCAGGTACACAACGGCCAAGAGAAGGTAGTAGCATACTTCAGCAAAGTGCTCTCCAAGCCCGAAAGGAACTGCGTGACCAGGCGAGACCTTCTGGCGCTGCTTCTGGCGACAAAATATTTCCATAAATACCTCTACGGCCAAAAGTTCCTTTTGCGCACAGACCACGCGGCTCCAAAATGGCTGCTGCAGTTCAAGAATTCAGAGGGCCAGGTCGCAAGATGGATTGAACGACTGCAGATGCACGATTACGAAATACAGCATCGTAAAGGGAAACTTCATTCTAATGCGGATGCCTTATCCCGGCGACCATGTAAGATCGACTGCAAGCATTGTGTACGGCAGGAAGAGAAGAACCTTCTTTCCATCCAAGGGGTAAGAGCTGAGCCTATCGCCGGTTGGAGTGCAGAGGAAATCCGCAATCCTTAAAAAGAAGACCCAGACATCGAGCCGATATTAGCGTGGAAGGAGTTTATGGAAAAGCCAAATGGACAAGATATCTCGGACAGAAGCCCCACTCTCAAGGCATACTGGGCTCAGTGGGACTCACTTCATGTGCAAGATGGTGTACTGAAAAGGAAATGGGAAAGGCCGGACGGGAAAGAATTCGTAATGCAGCTTGTCTTGCCGCTATCAAAAGTACACGAGGTGCTACGGGAGATACATGATGGAGCATCCGGAGGTCATTTGGGTGCAAACAAGACGCTGGAGAAAGTGCGAGAACGTTTCTATTGGCTCAGCGCAAGGGAAGATGTAGAGAGTTGGTGCCGAAAATGCGTCGTGTGTGCAGCCAGCAAGGTGCCCAGAACGAAAACGCGAGGCAAGATGCACCAGTTCAATGTGGGCGCACCCTTTGGACGGATTGCCGCTGACATCGCTGGTCCATTTCCGGAAACCAACAGTGGCAACCGTTACATACTAGTCGTCATGGACTACTTCAGCAAATGGCCGGAAGCGTTCGCCATCCCTAACCAGGAAGCGAAGACCATCGTGGAACAGATCGACAACAACTGAGGAGGTCGGTATGTCAACAACTAGGAATTAAAAAGACGAGGGCGACTCCTCTTCATCCACAATCCGACGGGATGGTAGAGCGCTTCAACAGAACATTAAACGAACATCTCTCCTAGGCCGTAGAAGACCACCAGCGCGATTGGGATCGAAATTCCTCTCTTCTTGATGGCCTACCGAAATGCAGTGCACAGTACTACTGGACATACTCCATCTGAAGTCTTGTTTGGTCGAGCAATTCGGCTACCTAGTGAGGTGAAGTTTGGATCCCCTAACGATGAGCCCAAATGTGAAGAGGACTACGTGGCAGACTTCAGGGAAAGAATCCGAGACATACATCAGAGGACCAGGACGAGGATAAGGATAGCGAGTGACCGCATGAAAACCAGGTACGACACAAAGGCAACAACGTCCAGCTTCCAAGAGGGAGACCTAGCATGGCTGTACAACCCACACCGGCAAAATGGGAGATCACTCAAGCTGCAGCAAGACTGGGAGGGCCCTTATAAAGTGGTCAATGACGTCGTCTTCCGCATCCAGCGTGGAGTAAGAGGCAAGATGAAAATTGTCTACTTGGATCGTCTTCATCGTTATCATGGTAGCAATCCAGATGATCTTGTTCGGGACGAACAAGTTTAAGAGGGGGGCAGTGTGGTATCAAGTACATCGCCAGGTACTGCGTACAACGATATCTATTGCCTGCTAGCAGTAAATATTCCCACCTGATGAGCTTACGTTCCACAATTGTTCCACACGATATCCCAATTATTCCAGGATCCTCAATTCATCCCTGGCGGCATCTAGTATACCCTAGAAGGACTTGTATTTTATATAAATACCCATACCACAACCACCTTCTTACTTACTTACTAAGGTGGCGCTACAGTTCGGGGTGAACCTGGGCCTCAACCAACAAGCCTCTCCATTTAGCTCGGTCTTTAGCTAATTGCCTCCAGTTGCGCACTCCAAGTTGGTCGAGGTCCCCTTGAACTTGTGCGCGCTACCTACGCCGATGATTCCCTCTACTGCGTCGTCCCTCGGGGTTAGATTCGAAGACTCTGCGGGCCGGAGCGTTGGTGTCCATTCGCTCTACATGTCCTAGCCATCTCAGACGTCCAATACGCAGTTTTTTGACTAGGTCGTGATTGAATCTTCTCCTCCAAAACCCGTCAACGCAAACGGGACCGAAAATCTTACGAAGAATTTTTCTCTCGAAGCGACCAAGGATATCTTCATCCTCTTTTAATAAAGTTCATGTTTCAGCGCCGTAAAGCAGGACTGGGATGATCAAGGTCTTATATAGAGTCTCCTTAGTTGTTCGAGATAGGGTTTTACTGTTGAATTGCCTTATAAGCCCAAAAAAACTGCGATTGGCAAGAGTTATTCTTCGATTGATTTCTGCATTGATTTTGTTAGTAGAATTTATAGCAGAGCCAAGGTAGACAAAGTCCCTTACTACCTCGAAGTTATAGCTGCCCGCGGTGACGTTTTGTCCAATTCGTCGGTGTTGGTTTTCCCTTCTAGTTGACAGCATATACTTGGTTTGTCCTCGTTTATCGCCAAACCCATTTCGGCCGCTTCCGCCTCAATGCTTGCAAAAGCACCGGTGACAGCCCCGCTGAGATCTTCCGATAATGTCTATATCGTCTGCGTATGCAAGCAGTTGTACAGACTTGTAATAGATTGTGCCTCCGGTGTTGGCTTGTGAGTTCCGCACAATCCGTTCAAGTACAATATTGTACAGGTTTCTGTACGGGTATTACTTCTCTGACACGTTCTTTTTACCATTTGGTAAAACTTCCGTACATTGTTCCTGGAGTATAAACTCTCGATATTCTCACACGCGCGCTTCTCATGCTCTTTCTTCTTCTTTTGGAGAAGCCGATGTTCTTCCCGTCTCTTTTGCTCGTAGAGCTCACGAGCAGCTCTCGTCTTCCGCTGCAGCGCCGCTTTGTATGCCTCTTGTTTTGGTGCATGCACTCGCCGGCATTCTTCGTCAAACCAGGGGTTTCGCGGTGGTGGGCGAGCGAGACCCAGCACATCAGTCGCGGCGTTTCTGATGGCATGTTGGCAGCGTTGCCACTGGTCTTCGGTACTTGATGCTGGCGGCAAAGGGGTGATTGAGAGATTTCGGGATACGCGTTCAGCGAAGAGTCTGGCGGTCTCTTGCGATTGTAGCTTTTCGACGTTAAATTTTCTCACAGTAATTCTTCTTTGTTGCTCAGATTGGGATATCCGCATTCGTACCATGGCTACAACAAGGTAATGATCCGAGTCTATGTTGGCCGCTCGGAAGGTCCGGACATCCAGAATACTGGAGGCATGCCTTGCGTCGATCGCAATATGATCAATTTGGTTGATCGTGACATGATCATTGGACCGCCATGTCTGCTTATGAATATCGAGATGAGGAAACCATGTGCTTGCTATGGTGACATTTCGCTCCACCACGAAATCAATTAGCCTTAGTCCGTTATCAGACGTGGTGTCGTGTAGGCTATGCTTACCGACTGCCCTACCAAAGACGTCCTCCTTTCCTATTTTGGCGTTAAAATCGCCCATTACGATTTTAACGTCGTATTTAGGACATTGCTCGTATGTTTTGTCGAGGAGCTCGTACAAACACTCTTTGGTGGCAGGGTCCTTTTCTTCTGTGGGGGCATGAACACATATTAGGCTTATGTTAGCGAATTTAGCGTTGATCCGGATAGTCATAATACGCTCGCTCACGTGTCGGAAGCTTAAGACTTCTTGCCTAAGTCTGCCGCGTATGACAAATCCGCATCCGAATAATCGTTGCCTGTTGCCTCTGTAGCAATCACCGTAGTAGATGTCACAGTTTTTCATCCTCTTTTTGCCCGGCCCATCCCATCGCACTTCCTGGATGGCGGTAATATCTGCTTTATAGCAGTCTAGGGCCTCTGCTAGTTGTTCGGCTGCACGTGGTCTGTAAAGGGACAGAACATTCCACGTACAGATCCGAAGGTCGTTGTCCTTATTTCGTTTGCTGGGGTCATCATTAGTTGAGTCATCCTTATCCGAGGCTTTTGGTTGTTTCGGAACCATAGATTTTTTACGTGGTAGGGAAGTTACCCCGACGGCACAACCCCCAACCTGGAGGGCCCGTTCCTTAATTATTCCCCTAGGACGAGGGGCCGGGTACACCGGTGCCAGTAGTCCACTACGGGAGTATGAGCGCTGCCGTTGGCCCATTAAGGGCTCCTCCGCCACCATCTCTATTCCAATGTCCTGACTAACATTGGAAATTCCTTACCGACCTGTGATCCGAATACGTCGAAGCAGCTCGCGCAAGGTATTCACTAAGTTCAACTTAACTGGAACTGTAGACGCCACCGTTGACTCCGTCTAGGGAATTCGTCCGCTGCCGCCTGGAACAGGAAGAAGTGCTCTAGTGAGAAAAGCACTCTTCCCTCCCTCTCTCATCTGCTGCCACCAAGAATCCGCCAAACGGGGTTGGTTACCCATTTCTTGGATTAAGGTACTAGGCACCCGGCTGTCACCGCGTGGAGGTTGAGAGTAGGAGTTGGTAGGCCTCAGCTGAGTGAAAACGCTTGTGTTCTCATATGATCGCATGCACTACCGTTTGACCCTAGCAAGAATATTCCAGTATATTCTTTAACCGCGAGAGATTTTTCAATGGTGCCAACTAACGAGTGCAGAGCTGTTTCCACTGAAAAGCCTTTCCGGTAATCCGGTAAGCATGCTGGGAGTTAGATAAGGTTTGTACCTTGAGTTTTGAACAAATAAAGTTATCAACTAGCCTTTCTAAAGTTTTAAGGAAGAAAGAGGAGAGGCTAATTGGTCAGAAAAACTTTCGGAGTGCAGTGTGAGGTCTTACCGCATTTCGGGATGAAAACCACCTTAACTTTTTTCCATGAGGAGGGGGTATAGACGAATTTAACGCAGCTATTGAAAATTACGCAGAGCCAGGGGGCTAAGGGTTTTATGCCCTCTTGCAGTTCTCCTATTGTTTTACCATCTAATCCTGGAGATTTATATGAGGAAACTATTAAGATCCCATTGAAATATATGTCTTCTTCTTCTTCTTCTTCCTCCTTTTATCAGCGAGGTTATGATCTGAAAACAAGGGATCACAACCCTCCCACTTCACCGCATTTCTACAGATCCGCCTGCGGGGTTCGCCTATTTGACCTCAGAAAATATCGGCAGGCTTGCCGATTTTGGATCACTCGGTTACTGAGGCCAATGAAATGTCGATGTCGTCGCATTTGTCTGATCCAGGCGTTTATAGGCCTGCCTTTCCTGCCTTGTGATGTCTTTGGAACGTGCATTGATATTGCCTTTTTAACAGGGTTCAAATGATCTCTTCTTTGAACGTGGCAATACCAGCTGACCCGGTCGCGCTCTATTTTTGTACGATGGTTCCCTTGATGTGAAAGCTTCCACGGATCTTCGAACTTCTTATTCGACCAAGCTTTGTCACTCCTGCTGTCATGCGAAGCATCTTCATCTCAGCTGCCGTTAGTTTACTCACATACGTTTTGTACATCGTCCAACATTGTGAACCGTATGTGAGCGCTGGACGCACAACTGATATGTAGAGCCTTCCTTTCAACTTAGGTGGCATTTTTCTGTCACAGAAGATAGCGGAATTTTCTCGCAACTTCAGCTACTCTACGCTTACGCGATAATTGATTCCATTGAATTGTATGAGTGTTTATTATTCCAGCCGGAACGTCCATGATTGAGTGGTGTTGAGGTTAGGATTTGTTTGTATCTATAGAGTTTCCTGGGAAATCATGAGAAGGTTTAATGTTTCTTCTGTGGACATTGTCCAGTCTCCGTTAGGTTTCTGGATAAAACTAGGGATATGAGGAGGTTTGGAAAGTATTTTCCTCAAACGGAATAATCTCCACGATTCTAGCTGGGCTTTTGTTGTATATGTAGGAATGAAACACTTGTTTAAATGCAAATTATAGTGTCAATACTTTATTAATTTAAAGATTAGAGAAATGTCGACTTAACTAGGCTGTATCTCAAAAGCGCAACAGCCGGCGAACACAAAAGATAAAAACCGAATGAATGAGCGAGATAGCGAGTGGTGTCATCGTAGTGTGTTTCGTTTAAAGTTGCGTGTACATGTGCGTATCTGTTTAAGGCTATAGACACAACATTTCTTCTCCCCTCTCGTTGTCTCAGAGTCCATAGTCCGTGTCACTCCGGTGCGAAGAGTATACGGGGCTTCCTTATCCTCTCAGATCTTCGTAGGAGTCGCGCCGGGGTTACAGACTCCCCCGCCCGCGATAACTAGTTGGGTGTATGCGGGGGTGTTGCACTTTGCCTGGGTGGAGTTGGCGTAGAGAGAGGGCTGGTTTTGGAAAAACCCACGTCGCTAACTGCTTCTGTTGTCGTAGTGGCTGGCAGCAAGGTCTGCTGTTCTGATGCTGTTGGAGTGGCTGGGTTTCCATGTATATGCGATCGACTCGAAGACCTCGTTGGTGCTGTTGGTACTGCTGGGTCTATGCTTGTTCGAATGCTGTTTTTGTGGATTCGGATTTGGTCGATGTGTCTCTTAAGGCATTTGCCAAAGTAGTCGATTTCATAATGCAGGTCTCCAAGTTTAGAAACGATCGTTCCTGGTATCCATTTGTCCAGGCGGCTGGTGCCTGAGATGAAGTATACTGATTGTCCTGGCTCGAGCGTACGGTATGTTGGGTTGAAAGATGCAGACTGTCTTTCCGTAATTCTGGTATGCACATCCACAGGCCTCACGAGATCCAGTTGGGTACGTAGTGACCGACCTAAGAACAATTGAGACGGTGACTGACCTGTGGTTGAATGCGGTGCTTTCCTATACTGCCTAAGGAATTCATTTAGGTTTTTCTGTAGGGAACCCGTTGTAGTTCCCATAGCTCTCAGAGCGTCTTTCACAGTCTGGACGCTGCGTTCCGCCTGGCCATTTGTTGATGGATGATATGGTGCTGTATACTTGTGGAGCTTCACGCCTATATTCTGCAAGTATGTTTTAAACTCGGTCGAAGTGAAATTGGATCCATTATCCGACACCACGGTTACCGGGATGCCATAAGCAGCAAACAGTTCGTCGAGCATTGCGATTGTGGCGCTGGTCGTCATTGTGGCGGTGATCTTGACCCCAAGCCACTTGCTATAAGCATCTTTCCAGTGAACGTCCCTGCGTAATCTATGTGGATACGTTCCCATGGTCCCTTAGGGTACTCCTAATGGTGTTCGCGAAATTTCGGTGGAGCATGCGCATGTGTGGCACAACTGTTACATGTTCTTGCAATCTCTACGATATCGGCATCGATTTCAGGCCAATAGACAAATGATCGCGCAAGAGCCTTCATTTTCACCATACCTAGATGCGCTGTATGAAGGTCCTTAAGAATTTTGCTGCGAAGCGCTTCTGGTATGAAGACTCTGTGTTCAAAGACAAGGCAGTTGGTGGCGACGCGGTAGCTATGCTCAGGGGCTTTGTATCCCGCTCGAATAAGACATTGACCAGATTGAAGCAGTCTCAATATTTTTCCTAAGTGTGGATCCTTCTGTGTTGCTAGTGCGATCTGTTCTGCTCCGAGCGGCAGTTGATTAACTTGACGGAGTACAAAATGGTCGAAGGCATTGTATTCCTCTTCTCCTCCTACGTGTGATGTGAGCCGATTAATTATATTTATGCATGGTGGTGGCAGCGGTGCACGGGAACAGTAATCCGCATTGGCGTTCAGCTTGGTTGGCTTAAATATGACGTTGTAATCGAAATTCCCAAGGAATTCTGGATAGTTAGCCATACGGCTAATGCAAAGTACTGACAGGGACTTATCGGGGTGTAAAATCCGAGATAGCGGCCTGTGATCGGTGATGAGTGTCCAGTGACGAGCGTATAGGTACAAGAAGAACTTTTGGACAGCCCATACGATAGCCAGGGCTTCCTTGTCTATTTGAGGGTACCGTTGTTCTGTTGTATTCATAGTTCGGCTGCGTAAGCTATTGGGCGCTCCTGGCCATTGCTTAAACGGTGTGAAAGGACAGCACCCAACCCTGTTTTGCTAGCATCCGTGGCCAATAGAAGAGGTAGAGATGGGTCGTACGGCATCAAGAAAGATGGTGACGTTAATAACTTTTTTATGTTGAGATAAGCGCGCTCTGCTTCAGGTGTCCATCTGAAGTCTTCAGACCGCAGCATTTCCCGTAACGGTCTGTCGATGGTGCAGAGATTACGGATGACGGCATTGTAGTAGGTTGTTTTCCCCAGGAATGGCTGCATTTCTTCTCTTGTTTTGGGTTTGGGGGCATCACGTACGGCTTCAACATGTCTGTCAGATTTCTGCACACCCTGTGCATCAATTTTGTGTCCCAAAAATTCCACCGAATGTGTTGCAAACACGCATTTCTCTCTATTGAGTCGAAGGCCGTGTGATCTGATTCGTTCTAGGGCTGTGTCTAAAGTTATCAGTAATTGATCGAAATTACCTGCATGAATAAGAATATCGTCAAAAAATGTTTTCACGTTGGCTATATCTCGGAAAACAACTTCCATGCGCCGCTGCCAGATTGCAGGGATATTGGCCGCTCCATACACTGCACGAGTGGGTCTAATCAATCCATGTGTAGGTGTGTTCAGGGTCAACGCATGGCTGAATTCCTCATCAATTGGTAAGTGTGTATACGCATCTGTAACATCCAGATGACAGAATACGGTGGACCCATTCATGGAATTGAACAGATGCTCAGCTCTCGGGATCGGATGTTCATCGATGATCATTCTGGGGTTGAGAGTGGGTTTGTAGTTTCCAGTTATTCGAATTTTACCTGACTTCTTTGCTACAATATGGGTCGTCGACGCCCACTCCGAGTAATCCACTTTCTTGTAAAATCCTGCAGCAATCTTGGCATCAATTTCCTTCTTATAAGCATCTCTCAGTGCCAGAGGAATTTCTCTAGCTTTTGCGACGATCGGTGAAGCGCCCGGTTTGAGATGAAGCTTTGCAGGGGGCCCCGTGAGTTTGCCAGCCGAGTTACTGAACACATTGTCATACCGATCTAGAAGTTGGCTCAGGCGGTTGTGTTGTTCAAGTGTGAGGTGCGGTGTCGCCGTTGTGATAGAATTAACCTGATCAGTCGTTGTGGAGAATAGCTTGATGAAATTTATTTCGTGTGTAAAGTGAGCGATCCACTCCCTTCCCAAGAGGGTGTCGAAGTCGCCCTGTACTACGTAGAGATTTAGCCGTCGCGATGTTTTACCTATAGTGACATTTACAGGGATACGACCAACGCAGAGGATCATGTGATGCGTGTAGCTGGCGAATTGTTGGTCTGTTTTCTGTAATGAAAATTTAGGTTTAATAGACAGAAGGGTTTTTTTTACTAATGATACATGGGGCTCCGGTGTCCAGTTCCATTTCTAAACTGCGGCCATCAATCTGTGCCGTGATGATCTTTCTTCTGATTAGTGGTTGGGGGTTTTTAAAGTCCTCGACTTTGTTAACTGGACTGAGGTCCTCACTTGTGTCTTCAAACTCCAACGGTGGCTGCGAAGGTGCTATTTCGGCCATGACTTGTGCAGTTTTAAAGCTGCATGCCCTAGATATGTGTCCTGTTCTGCCACAAGTGTGGCATTTGGCTTCAAGGAATTTACAGCGACTTCGTTGGTGTTGTCCACCACATCCATTGCACGTTGAAAGCCTCTGCCGGTCGACTGGCTGATAAGCAGGTTGGTCAGCTTGAAGTGGAGCGGACATATGTTGCCTTGTAATTCTTTTGTACTTGACTTTGGGTGGTGCGAACCCAAGTTTGTTTGTCAATTCATTTGGTGGTGGCGAGAAAGATGCCTTCAGCTCCACTGCCGTGTTACGTGTCGCTTCCGATGAGTGTGGCAGTTCGTAGGCGATACTAAATGTTTTCGGTTTTTTTGAAAGGATTTCATTGCAAACGTCACGGGAGCCCAGTCCATAGAGTAATTGTTCTGTCAGCATTCTGTCGAGAAAACTGCCATAGTTGCAATGCATAGCTCCTTGTCTGAGACGTAGGGCGAAGCTTGCAATTGGTTCACCGTCGTTCTGTATGATTTGCCTAAATTTGATACTTTCAGCATATTCGTTTTTGACAACATCGAAATGTCTAATGAGTGTGCTTTTGATTTCATCGTATGACAACTCATCGGGCGTTTTTGGACTTACAAGTGTTTTCAGAGCATTGTTGAGCTCTGTGCCCATGTGCACACGAGCAAAGTGGTGATGTTCAGCCTCCTTAATCTTACTCAGCTGAAGCGCCCAGTCAAAGCGCTTGAAATAGTCTTCCACTGATGTTGAGTCTGAGGATCTGTACTCACCTACTGAGAATGGTGGTGATCTTAATGAAGCCGGTTGTGAGGCTGATGGCGATGCTGTACTCAGAGCTGTCTGCGTTGCATCAGAGAGAGCTGTCCTGATAGCGGTGGCAAACATCTCCGTAAGAGATTTCAATAGTTCAGGATCCAGGGCCATTTTTCGTACAGTGCGGACAGGGTGATCCCACTTCTGACACCACTGTTGTATATGTAGGAATGAAACACTTGTTTAAATGCAAATTATAGTGTCAATATTTTATTAATTTAAAGATTAGAGAAATGGCGACTTAACTAGGCTGAATCTCAAAAGCGCAACAGCCGGCGAACACAAAAGATAAAAACCGCATGAATGAGCGAGATAGCTAGTGATGTCATCGTAGTGTGTTTCGTTTAAAGTTGCGTGTACATGTGCGTGTCTGTTTAAGGCTATAGACACAACAGCTTTCCTTGTCTTTCTTTTAAGAACCCTGAGACTGTTCTTATAGTTATCGCAGTCTTCTGGAGATCGTAAAGACTTAGCTATATTTTACTGTTTCCTACTATCATTTCGGAGTTTTACTTTGTTAGCATTCCACCAGGGCAGTTTATTGCCATTTCTGTGCCTGTTTATCGGACAAGCTTTCAAGAAGGCTTTGTTCATAGTTTTGGACACTTTGTCTATCATCTGGGCGATATCAGATGGTGAGCATGGTTAAGTTATCTCGGTGTTAAGATTTTAGTGGAGGTTTGGTAAATTCCAGACTAAATTGTATTTAACTATGGTCCGAAAAAGTAACATCTTTCGATATCATCCATTTACTAATATTTAGCTGTCGGAAGATGAGCATGCATTAAGCTACTAAAGTATTAAGCCGAAGTGTTGCTATTGGAATAGAGAAGGTGCGCTTTGTCACCTCTCTGTGGCGCGCACTCTAGAAGCGAGCCGAACCAAATTCCTCCGTGATCTCCGTTTCCGCAGTAAGTGGAACAACTAAAACGGAGCTGAACTCAACCATTCTTGCGAGCCAACTGCACACGTCCGCAGTTGTGAAATAGTTTCGACTCTCGTGCAGCTCAACTCAACCAACTTCGACTTTTGTTCGTCTCAGGAGAAACCATCTCGTCATCCAATCATTCTTCGATCATCGTTCACCGCCATCGGACGGACTCGTTGAATCATCCTACATCTTTTGTCATTTGTCTTTCCCCTTTGAACTTTTTATAATAAAGTAATTGTATTTTTGGTAGTGGCATTTGTCTCTTTGGATTGTTCCCGCAACAAACGAACCTTAACAATTGGCGATCCATCGCTCGCTATATTGGGCCACCCCAACTCGAGTACGTCGACGCCACATACTGGTCACCCGACCGTCGCCACATTCTGGTTCCTCCAACGCGGACACGATCGTCGCCGACAACCACGCGACATCTAAGTCCCTGCATCTCCTCTTCATTGTATATATGGATTGGATGTTGCAGCGCAGCCGTGGGGGAGAATGTTTCAAAGTGGGAGACCTAAGGATTACTCATCTGTCTTTGCGGATGATTTGGTCATCCTTGGATCCTCTCAAACTGAACTTCAGCGTGCACTCGAAATGTTTGTAGTCGTTTTTGATGATACTGGAATGAGGATCAACGTGAACAAATCGGAAGTAATGGTCGTTTCCAGAAAACCCATTCAGTGTACTCTGCATGTTAGTGGACTCCCACTGAAGCAGGTGGATAAGTTTAAGTACCTCGGGATGTTATTAACGAGTGATGGGAAGAGCAATGCCGAGTTATCCTGCAGAATTGGTCAGGCTGCATCAATTTTGAGAGGGCTTGGGTAATCTGTTATAAGGAAGGCCCAACTTAGTGTTCAAGCTTAGCTATCGGTTTTTAACTCGGTGTATGTTCCAACTCTGACCTATGGTCATGAAATTTGGGTAGTGACCGAAAGAATAAGATCGCGGATACAAGCTGCCGAAATGAGGTTTCTTTGCGGTACTGAGTGCGCAACACCAGAGTACGCGAGGCGCTCAATGTTGAGCAGCTACTTCTCCGAACGGAACAATCTATGTTTCGATGCTTTGGTCACGTAGTGCGTACGCCCCCAGACCGACTTCAAAGACGTGCCATGATTGCGGTGCCACTAGGTAGGCCTAGAAATAGATGGTTGGACCAAGCCCGACATCTGTCCTGGATTCATCTAGGGATTCCTCCTGATGAGTTGAAGTCAATGGCGGAGAATAGAGAAGGATGGAGGGTCCACCTGAGCATCCTACCCCCGCGACCCTCATGAAGGATTAACAGGGCCATTGAAAATGTATGTATGTATGTATGTATGGATACTACTTGAGGAAAGTATTGTTTTTGCTCTTCTTTGCTAGTCAATGATGAATTCTACTTACAGACAAGACCCATGCTTCGTTCAGCCTAGTTCTTAATTGCATAAAGTTGTTTTACTATTTGGAGACCATTAACACAAGAAGCCTGGTTCATCCAGTCTTGTGGATCCACATTCCAAAATTCAAGTGATATTTTAAGATTTGCAAAAAAATGTATGGTGGTTGTGCTGAAATTGTCGAGGTTCATTCCATATATGATGGTTTTGGTCGTGCTTTTTTGTGCAGCTGCCGAGCCTGGTTTCGTTTGCAGTGCTTCTTGCATTTTTTGCGAGTTTCATTAGTCACATATTCATCGAAGAAGGTTCTTCCTTCTTTGATAGATCAGTGACATTATTGAATCGTAGGGCAACTAAGAAATATTCAAGTCTTAGCGACTTAAAGTAGATAGTCAAAAGACTTGGTTCTAAAGCTCGTATCTTATATAAATATAAAAAAATATTAACTTCAATTCGCTGGAATAATATGTATTAGAGAAATATGGCTCTGTAAAAATACTAAAATATAAGGTAAGGAATAAAATGTCGTGTTTAAAACGCTGCCAAGAAGTAACGGTGTTATGAAAATTGATAATTTTCAAACTGTATATTTTCTCAAGTATTTCCAAAAAATATTCAACAACATTTTTAGGAAATCTTGTTCAGTTTAAAAGCTATAGCAAATTCAGTAATTTAAGTCATTCAAAACCATAAAATAAGCTCTTTCATTTACACTGCTGGTCAAAGAAATAGGTGTGTGCCATTTGCTTTCACAGTTTTGATTTGATGCTAGTTTAACAGTTATTTTGGCATCGCAAAATGTGCAACAACATGGAAATGTTTAAAGATTCTCATTTTACGGTTACAACGCCACCAACATTTTTCAATTGTGGCACGTGCTTATTCGTCTTTTGTTTGATTGAGCGTGGAGTTTATTTTTTGCCCTCTGATATTTGGTCAATAACATAGCTGCTTGTGAATTATTTGTTTAATGCTAATTATATAACAGTAGATTGAGTTATATGAATATAAATTTCCAAATTTTTTACTACACTGGACCCCAGCAAGAAGAACCCATATAAAAGGAAGAGCAAGTGGAGGTGCTATCTATGGTATTAAGAAGGAGCTTTTTAGTACCTCATTTTGGAAATTTCTCAATATAAACGAAAAAACTGTGGTAGAATGCTCACTTAACAAGGAAAAGCTGTATATTATAACAGTCTATATTAACTCTTCGAATTGGTCCAACGATTTCAACATGTTACATAACTTCATGATAGCGTTTAACCCCAGTAATCTTATGATTATAGGCGACTGTAACACCAGAGTAGGAGAGGCGCAAATCCAAAATTTGGAGCAGGAATTTTGCAGCCCGTATTTCACATTTGAAAGGAAAGCGACAGATAAAGTGGTGGACAGGCGAAGTAAGTTATTCATTGAAATTTGTGACGCTTTTGGACTTGTGCTGCTAAATGGACGAAGCCACAGCGACGTGCAGGGTAATTATACCTTCATCAGAGGTTCCAGCTGTTCAACAATAGACTTCTGTTTAATAAAGGGTCAATGGTTTAAGTATGCAACAGACCTTAAGATAGAGCTGCTAACGCATTCGGACCATATGCCCCTAGTACTGCAGCTAAATACTGGGTCAGGTGATACCGTAGCAAACACGTTGTGCTTGCCTCCAAAACTGAAGTGGAGAAGCGTCGGCAGTGAGAGATATCGGAACAACCTTAACATTGAAGTATCCAAAGTCGCGACGGATTACCTAGTGCCAGGAAATGTGGCAGATGTGTGTGCAAGTATCATTAAGGAAGCTTCGGGTTTTCTACAAAGACAGTCCCCGATAAGCAAGCGAGAAGCCTGGTTTGATGTAGATTGTATGAAAGCAAGAAGGAAGTCTTTTGCGTATCTCAAGCTGGCCAGAAGTTTAAACTCTGATATTATAAAAAAGCTTTACCAAGATAGTAATAAAGCTTACAAAGAGTTATGCAAACAAAAGCGCATTCATCACATCCATGACCTTACAAATGAGCTCGCGATAACAAATGATCCCAAAACGTACTGGAGAGTAATAAGGAGGCTGAATGGTGTAAAATGCATCAAAGGTTTGAAGTTAGATGCTAATGCTTTAGCAGCACATTTCCAAAATCTGCTGAATTCAAATAACCTTGTAACTGTGCACCAGTATGCCTTGCCATGGATATCAGTAGAATCAATGGATCAAGAAATCTCATTTGCGGAAGTACAAAAAACAAAAAAGCTCCAGGGGAGGACAGGATCACCTTCGAGTTTTTTAAAAATGCGTCAACGAGCTTTATGCATCTGGTTACGGAAGGTTTCAACATGATTTATAACGCAGGTACGGTTCCGGAAAGCTTCAAGAAGAATATAATATTCCCCCTATTTAAAAAGGGAGATGCTAACAACCCAGGTAACTACAGGGGTATTTCCTTCCTGAATACTCTTCTGAAACTGTTTACGAGTGTTTTGCTGCAGCGGTTGTCCACATGGGTAGAATCAAGAGGACTTTTGAGTGAGTTTCAGGCTGGCTTTAGAGCGAACTACTCAACGTTCGACAACATATTTGTATTAACCAACTTAGCAAAATTGTATCTCAGCAAAGGGAAAAAACTGTATGCATTTTTTGTGGATTTTCGTGCTGCCTTTGATACGGTACGGAGGCAGTCGCTTTTTTATAAGCTAGGTTTACTGGGTATATCGTCGAAAATGTTAAGGATAATACAAAGCCTATACAACGATAATCAGACGGCAGTATGGGACGGTGTCACGCTATCAGAATGGTTTTCCACAAATACAGGTGTCAAACAAGGTTGCATGTTAAGTCCGCTATTGTTTAGTTTATACCTAGATGATCTAGCATCCTACTTGCCAGGTGGAATTGAGTTTGAGGACTGTATCATTAAAGTTCTCTTCTATGCTGACGATATCGTCATTCTAGCAGAATCGCCAAATATGCTGCAGCTTATGAGCAACAAGCTGGAGGAGTACTGCAAGCTATGGAACCTCAGTGTAAACACCGATAAATCGAAAGTCTTGATATTTCGAAATAATTCAGGAAGATACGCCAGAGAGGAGAAATGGTCGTTTGCTCATGAGCAACTAGAAGTAGTTAAGCAATATCGCTACCTAGGGGTAACACTTACACCAAGACTGTCATATGCAAGTCACCTAAAGGAGAAGCTGAAAGAGTCGAAAAGAGTCATAAGCAGCACCTGGAAAAGGGTTTTCGGAAGAAACGATGTATCAACGAAAGCAAAGTATAAACTTTTTGAAGCCACAGCTAAATCTATTATGTGTTACGGAAGCCAAGTATGGGGTTATGAGGACTATGATGAAGTCGAGGCGCTACAAAGATATTTTTTAAAGCACATCTTCAAACTTCCGCTAAATACCCCAAATTATATGCTATATGTTGAGACAGGACTGCCTATGTTGAGCCTATATGCCTTGGGATTGCACTTCAAATATATACTAAAAGTAGTAGAAATGCCAGACTATCGATTGCCAAAAATAATGCTTCGCTATCTTCTCAACAGAAAAGCTCTACTGTTCCGTAAGTGGGAAGAACTTAGTGAATATTGCAGTGTGGATATGTCATTAAGATGGGAAGACAAAAGTAGCTGGAGTGCAGCTATGAATATTATATTAAGGACCCTTGATGAAAGGAAACATGCAGCTTTCATGGAAAGGGCTTCTCAATCAGGGAGTCGCAGTATATATAGAGTTCTAAATCATAGCCTGAAGGAGAGAAACTATTTCAACGATAAAAATACGGTACAGCAGATGAGCATAGCCTTTAAAGCGAGAGGAGAGTTGTTACCACTGAATTTCAGACCTCACCGGAACGATTTGCCAATCTTTTGCTCACTGTGCAATTTAAAGGAGAGAGAAGATGTATACCACTTTCTGGGAAGATGCCCTATTCTGCAGGAACTGAGGAGGCTCTATTGGAATCAGTCCGTGCTATCGAGGGAGGAGGTAATTCAAATCTTGAATGGAAGTAACTGGAAAGTACTTTTCTACTACGTCTCGGCTGCATTGGAGTACAGAAATCAATATTTAGAAATATAGTTCTACACATTTAACTTTATTTTTATGTTATTATTATTATTATTATTTTTTTTTTCTTTTAACCGATTCATTACTCGAATTATAACTGTCATTCTGGCTGACGGCTTTTGCCATTGCTTTAAAAGAACTTGTAAACCGATGTACATTAACATAATTCAGTGAAAATGAATAAATTCTATTCTATCTATCTATCTATCTATCTATAACAGTAAATTTCTTTGGATTATATCAGGTACTTCTAGCTAATAGTTTTTTTTTAAAAAAAGCTTTAAGCTATAGGACGAAAAGCTCATTGCACCCAAGAAGAGCGAAATTTGGTAAGAAGGCGGGCAAAACGTACAAGTTTATAGCTGAGGAACTAGGGTGCTATAAAAACTTTGTAAATAATGCCCTCAAGCCTTTAAAAGTCACGGAAAATAGGTGAAAGCAGAAAAAAACTTCACGGACTATTGACCGTCGCATTGTGTTACTGTCCAAATCTGACCCATTTGCGTGTTCAAGGACTGTGCACAAATTAAAAATGTAGTGAGTGCGCCAAGATGCCAATTTGCCAGGAAGAATCGCCAGGAAAGTTCCACTTTTAAGAGGTTAGAACTTAAGGTTTCGCAAAGAATTCGCTTTAAGCCACAAAGCGTGGACCGGACCTAAAGGATGAATAAATTGGCACCACATCCTTTGGAGTGACGAAACAAAAATAAATTTGTTTTGCTCGGACTCTGGACGTAACGTGCGAAGACCAAAAGGTAGGGAGTTTGAAGCGCGCTACACAAGAAAAACGGTAAGGCACGGAGGGTGCAATATCATGGTGTGCGGTTGCTTTTCGTGGCATGGTATTGGTCCTATATTTCGAATAAATAATACCATGACCAACTTCGAATACAAGGACATTTTAGAGAACATTATGCTTCCATATGCCAAAGAAGGCATGCCTCATCGATGGCACACACATTGGGCCTTGTAAAGAATTTGTTTAGAGATAATCAGGGTTATCGTGAATAAATTTTTCCTCGGAATTTTTCCCCGGAACAAAAATTAGGTATCTTTAAATATAGAGGAAAAATTCATCAGAAACAAATTAAATACCGCGATTGCGTTGAAAATTCTCCAAAATTGTCATTTTCTTTATTTTTCATTATTTTTTACATTATTATATTTCATTATTTCCTCTTTTTTGAAGATACCTAATTTTTGTTCGGGGGGAAAAATCCGACGGAAATTTATTCACGATAACCCTGAATGAAGTGTCTGTAATCCTGTGGCCCAGTCAGTCCCTTGATCTCAATCCTATTGAGAACTTGTGGAATGAGCTCAAGCCGATATTAGCGGGTCAATATTTCACTAACAGGGATCAGTTATGGGAAGCGGTACAAATACAGTGGTACGCTATACCCATGGCAACATGTCGAAAACTAATCCATTCAAGCCACGAAGAATTGCAAAAGTTTTAACAAATGATGGAGGATATTCAGGATAATAAGGTAAGGAAACGAAAAACGTCTGAATTTTCGAAAAAATTTTGGTAAAAATGATAAATTTCATTGTTTTAGCTCAACACACGTATGTATTTCATTGGCCACGAAAAAATCATTAAATTTAACCAATTTTTTCACTTTATCTATTGATTTCTTAATTTTAGAGTCGTTACGTATATGTATATATCATGTTTCGAGCTAAGGCGAAGCCGAAAATAATTTAAAATTTGGAAAACCAAAGGAATAAAAAATTCAATTTAACACGTTATAAATTTATTGGCCGCTTTCTTTTCGCTGGACTGTTGATGAGTGTCGAATGGATTTCTATCATGCTACAAGCTAGCCTCGGTTTAAAACAGCTGTTAAGCTTTAATATGTTACATGGGGTTGATGCCCCTTTTACATACATCACTTTACAATGGACGTAAGGTTTTGCATGTGTGCGCATCTAAATGGTATAATACCTATACATTGAGTTGATAGAATTTTAAATGTGTGCTTTCTCTTTCTTCAAGTCGGCCACTAATAAGGTTTTAGAATATATATTAGTCTAGTTAGCTAGTGTATAACTAGCTGATTCTTATGGGTCTGGCTACTGTTGGAAAGAGAAAGCATGCATTTTACAGCTTCAGTTCTATGTTTACTCGCGTGGTGTTCGGTTTGATATTTGTATTTCACTAATACAAATATTAATATTAACTATTTTTTTGTGCGTTGTAACTAGTTATCGATGATATTTTGATTTTAAATATGGTATGCATATCTCGATAACAAGTTCAATGGGCAAAAACCTATTTCATTGCGGAAGAAGTGTCAAATATGCTTGGTTTATGTCGACATGTGTGGTGCATATTGTATGTTGCGTGTTGGGTGTCGTATTGTATTTTTGTTGGGAACCAACAATCATTTGTTTATTTTATTTAAATTAATTTAAACCCGAAAAACATTAACGCTCGATTTCTTCACATGCGTACTAAGCTGCCTTAATACCCGGTCTAGCTAGACCAGGTACTAGCTCTGATACTCGGTACCAACGAAAAGATAGTTCTTGTACATTTCTTCACATCACTAATACTGGATCTAAGTTCATCAAGCGGTACTAGCAGCTTATACGTCTAAAAGCTGGTCTAATACTGATTTTGACACTATTTTGGCATTTGTCGGCCGTTAGACAATTATCTCGAATTATATTCGTATTTTATTCATTAGTAAATTTTTTTTTTTAATATTTGTGTTGCTTTACTGTTAAGAATGATGTGAGTATGGTGGTAGGTATGCGGAATCGTGTGGAAGAGTGTGTGATTGGTTCTTTTTTCGTTACTTTATGTTTGGTACCAATGAAGAATGAAGAAACAAGAATTAAAAAACGATACCGATGAAGCGAAAAGTTCACATCGTCCCAAGTATTTATTGTACTCCGTTGTGTCATATGGTAGATACGGCGCTCAAATCGACCAACTTCCACCCCTTCTTCATCGTTCTCCTACTCGATATCGTCCTCGAAATCATGAAACAAACTATCCCCACCAAAAATCAAATCCTTCTTCTTCTTCCTTTTATCAGCGACGTTATGACCCGAAAATAAGGGATCATAACCCTCCCACTTCACACTTTGACCTCAGAAATTTTCGATTTCGGATCACTAGGTTACTGAGGCCAATGAAATGTCGATGTCGTCGCATTTGTCTGATCCAGGCGGTTATAGGTCTGCCTTTCCTGCCTTGCGATGTCTGTGGAACGTGCATTGATATTGCCTTTTTAACAGGGTTCAAATGATCTCTTCTTTGAACGTGGCAATACCAGCTGAGCCGGTCGCGCTCTATTTTTGTACGATGGTTTCCTTGATGTGAAAGCTTCCACGGATCTTCGAACTTCTTATTCGATCAAGCTTTGGCACTCCTGCTGTCATGCGAAGCATCTTCATCTCAGCTGCCGTTAATTTACTCTCATACGTTTTGTACATCGTCCAACATTGTGAACCGTATGTGAGCGCTGGACGCACAACTGCGGTGTAGAGCCTCCCTTTCAACTTAGGTGGCGCTTTTCTGTCACAGAAGATAGCGGCATTTTCTCACCACTTCATCCACCCCACGCTTACGCGATGATTGATGTCGTCATCACAAGTTGCTTTGCTATTGATCATAGATCCCAGATATTTGAACTTTTCGCACTTGGGAAGCACTGTTCCATTCAAATAAATGTCTGGAATAGGCCTGAGTGGATCAGAGAACGGTCAGCACAAGTAGTCTGTCTTTTTCAACTAATGCGATACCCATTTCCCTCCAGAGCGTCCACCCACACATCAAGTGCTCGTTGCAGGGATGTAGGATCGTCACTTATGATGGTTCCATCGTCAGCAAAGAATAACTGATGTACCTTGGGGTCCATCACTTTACCTTCAAGTAGATAATCAAGGACTGTAATAAAGAGCAAAGGACTTAAGACGCTTCCCTGGTGCACCCCGACTTTGATTGGGAACTCTTCGGTTACTCCAGCGGGGCATCTTACTTTTGTCTTTGCTCCTTCGTACATGTCCATGATCATCTGTACATAGGTTTCTGGAACCCCTCAATGTCTTAGCGCCACCCATATCAGATCTCGTGGTTGTCTGTCGAATACCTTTTCAAAGTCAACCAATACCATATGCAAATCCCTTAAGGAATCACAATGTTTTTCCATTATGATCCTTATACTTTGGATTGCATCTGTGGTTGATTTACCCGAGACAAACCCGCACTGATCATCAGATAGCCGTATTATTTTTCGCAGTCGGCTCAACGATGTTCGTGGTGTGTGACATCAGCTTGATCGAACGGTAGTTATCACAGTTTCGCGTATCACACTTCCCTTTGTATACAGGGAGAAGGTAACTTTCCCTCCATTCATTCGCCATTGGGTCACCTCCCACAAATTTGGAGATGAGAATTCTGAGCCATCTGAACCCGATGTCTCCCATCTTTTTCCAGAACTCAGAGGGCATCTCGTCTGGCCGAATCGCTTTTCGTTTTTTGATATATCTGACCGCCTCACTAACTTCTTCGACTGTAATGTCGGGTATTTCTTCACAGTTAGGGGTGGCTCTTGGAAAGTATAGCCGGGAAACTGTTCATTTAAAAGTTCTTCACAATACTGCCGCCACCTCTGCAGAATTTTCTCGTCATCCACAAGAAGCTGGCCATGAGCATTGTTAATGAAATTTGGCCAACGAATTTCCTGAGCATTCCTCAGCGAAGAAAATATCAAAATAGAGCACTATCTCTCATGATAAATGATTGAAATTGGCCTAATCGTGGTATTAACGACGCTGGACTGCCGATTTTGAGGGTCCAGCTAATACCGAGTACCAACTAATACTCGGTACCAAATTGACAATAGTACTTTGTGAAGAAATGACTTAATACCGATTTGAGTACCACCAACTGGTCTAATACTGATTTCGAGAGCTAAGCTAATACCGAGTACCAGCTAATACTCGGTACCAAATCAGCGTTAGTACTTTGTGAAGAAATGACTTGATACCGATTTGAGTACCAACTTTTGCTCTAATACCGGTACTAGCGCTAGTACTAGGTGAAGAAATGGGGCGTAAAACTATTGAAAACATTTGGTACAAATTAATTTTGAAAAAAAAAAAATTAAGTTCACACCTATTTCTTTGACCAGCTGTGTAAGTTGTCTGGTAATCGGCTAAATTTATCATGTGTCTCTATTCTAATAGCAACACTTCGGCTTAGTACTTGAGTAGCTAGATGCACGCTCATCTTCTGAAAATCTGTAGGGTTAATGTGAGCGGATGTCAATTTTGGGCATACCACCTTGATCAAAAAGTTCCCGGAATTTATTCAGAAAATTAAAAGTACAAGTTTATTCATGTAAATCTATATTGTCCCCTTCAAAGTAATCCCCATCGACTGCAACACACTTATGCCAGCACTTGATCCAATCTTCGAAACATTTTTTATATTCGGTTTTCGGTATGTCCATCAGCGCTTCCTGCGACTTTTCCATTACTTCCTCTCGGCTGCTGAAACGCGTTCCCCGTAATGGTTCTTTACTCGATTGAACAGAAAGAAGTCACAGGGAGCCAAATCAGGTGAATTCGGTGGCTGTTGGATAGTATTTGTTGCATTTCTCGTCAAAAAATTACGAATAATGATGTGCGACGGTGCGTTATCATGGTGCAAAATCCACGAGTTTTCTGCCCACAATTCTGGTCTGGTAAAAAATCGCCAACACACACAGAGATAGATGTAGTCTTGGCTACGTAACTTTTGCAAATGTCAAGCTATGACGCTAAGATTTAGAGGGAATATCAACACCAGATGTACCAACTTAACAAAGAAAACAGAACTCAAATCGGAACGATGGGAGCGCCACACGGTTTTTATTCCAGGAACTTTTTGATCAAGGTGGTATTTTAACTGTTTGATTTTTCTTAATACTGTATAGAAATTCGATAACTTTCCATGACACAACATCATCTTCGGTACTTTTGAGTAAGTTGTTTCTAACACTTTTGAACAAATGAGGAATATCATACAACGCGTGGATGGAATTTGATTTATGCACAAAATAGTGCCTATCTTCCGTAATAAGTAAGTTTTTATAAAGCTTCCTATTTGTTGGTCCTTGGTCGCAGCATATTCCTCTAACACTCAGATCTATTGCCGAACAAATTTCTAGACACTTAAACATTTCAAGCTCTAACTGCTTAGCAAGAATATTACTACTGCATTCTACATAATAAAGAACTTGCTTAAATTTTCCGCACAAGCTTCGTATCATGAAAACACATACGAACTTTGCACAAATGTTTGAACTGTTGTTTTCGCCAAAATCTACGAATCCTTCTATAACATCTCTGAACTTATTAAAGGTTAAATTCTCTTGTAAAGATACATTTCATCCCAAATAAGCATTACTTATTTTTTCTTACCAATTTCTCTACTACTAATTTTATCTCACCAAGAAAATATAAATTTCCGATCCTTTCGTTATTCCCTTGGTGGGGTGAGAATGAAAGTTGAAGGAAAATGAAGTGAATAAACAACCATGAAAAAATGTTTATCTGATAGGTAGCGCTTTAAGCAAAAGCTTTTTGTCGGTTGGTATAGAAAATTAGCTCAAATTTTTGTATGGGCATGCGACATTTGTATACTTATTATCTGTGGTATCACCGGCTCTTCCTTTGCCAGTTTTAGCACTGAAATGTCCCAATAGAATATTGATTTCCTTCCTTTCTGTCCATGTTAGAGCTTGATCGATTTCCCTAGAATTCAGCTACTACCTCCTCATCATGATCGGTCGACGGGGCATATGCTTATATAAGATTAATTGTTGACTTTCCGTTTTTCATTTTCATAATCATTACCCGATTAGATAATCTGACTACCCCTGTTATTAATTGCTTTAATCCTGCTTTAATTATTATTACTACACCATATCTGTGCTTGGTCTTCTACCGAGCATGCATAATCACCCTGATTGTCGTTGGCGTTTGTCGCTTTTCGACGATTGTCGTTTTATTCTTCAGATGTAGAACGAACCTATTTTCATAACTTTTTTAATGAAAGAGAGTTGTAATAGTATTCTACACGACAAATAAATTGCTTATTAAAGTTTAACGGTCAGCAGGTCGTAGCTATGAATAAAACGACAATCGTCGAAAAGCGACAAACGCCAACGACAATCAGAGTGAATATAATGTAACGGTATCTTTTGTTACTTCACCGTTCCCTTTTCACTGAACATCACTAACGCCTAAAACATCTATATTTAATCTATTCACTTCTTTTATGATGTTTTCCAATTTGCCTGCGCTATGCATACTTCTGACGTTTCACTTCGCGATTTTTAGGTACCCACCGAGGATTCTTCGCACCCTCTGACAATTTAAGGTCTGTCGGGAACTGAGGGCCATTTGATTTGTTTGTCTATTCATTCGGATGATTTTAACTAGGGAAAAATTGACTGTGAGGTGGTTTCCCGTTGCCTTCCCCATATTTAATTTTGTTTACTGAACATGCTAATCTTTTTATATAAGCTGTACTGTTATTCTATTGATGTTATGGATATTTCTATCTCCTTTTATAGGTACCTCATATACTGCACTTTATGTTGTCTAAATCTTAACTCTTAACTCTGGCAAACGTAAAAAGGACAACGATCTTCGTGTCTGCACATGAAATCTTAGGTCCCTCTACAAACGACTTGCAGCCGAACAACTTGCGGAGGCCCTAGAGTGTGTAAAGGTAGACATCACCGCCATCCAAGAAGTGCGATGGGATGGGCCGGGCAAAAGGAGTATGAAAAACTGCGATATCTACTACGGCGATTGGTACAGACAACAAGGACAGCGCCCGGATGCGGATTTGGCATTGGAGAAAGATTTAGGCAAGAAGTCTTGAGTTTCCGGCATGTGAACGAGCGTCTCATGACTATCCGTATCAATGCTAAATTTGCCAACATTAGCCTAATATGCCCCCACGACCCTCACGAGAAGATGGACGACGCGACCAAGGACGACTTCTACCAGCTCTTGGACAAGACGTATGAGCAATGTCCTTGCCACAACGTTAAAATAATCCTAGGTGATTTTAACGCAAAGCTAGGAAGAGAGGACGTCTTTAGTAGCGTGGAAAGCACAGCCTGCACAACATCACATCCGACAACGGACTCAGGCTGATCGACTTTGCAGCGGGGCGAAACTTTGTCATATGTAGTACGCAGTTCCCACGCCTCGATATTCACAAGGGGACATGACTCTCCTTTGATCGAAAAACTGTCAACCAAATCGATCACATTGCGATCGACGCAAGGCACTCTTCCAGTAGTCTGGGTGTCCGGACTTTCCAAGGAGCCAATATGGATCACTACCTAGTTGTAGCCAAGGTACGGATGCGGATATCCACAACGGAGCGAAATCAGCGAAATACTGTGAGAAAATTTGACGTCGGGCGGGTACAATCACAAGAGACCGCCAGAACCTTTGCCGATCGAGTTTCTTCTAATCTCAATCTAAGTCCTATACCGCCAGCAGCAAATGCGAAAGACTAGTGGCAGCGTTGCCAACCAGCCATCAGAGATGCCACCTCTGATGTACTGGGTTTTTCTCGGCCACCACAGCGAAACCCCTTGCTTGGTGAGGAATGCCGGCAAGCACATGCAGCTAAAAAAGAGGCGTACAAAGCGGCGCTGCATAGAAGGACTAGAGCTGCTTACGAGCTCTACGTAAGCAGGAGAAAAGAGGAACATGGTCTTCTCAGGAAGAAGAAAAAAGAGCATGAGAAGCGCTCGATCGAGGAGATTGAGAGACTTTATTACAGGAATAATGTTCGGAAATTTTACCAAAAGGTAAAAAGAACATGCCAGGGTTTCAAAGCCAGAACAGAAGCCTGCAGGGACGAAATGGTAACATAGTAGTAGAATCGCAGTCGGTGCTGAGAATGTAGAAGGAACACTTCTGCAGAGTGTTAAACGGCGATGGTGACCAATATACCGCTGTCAGGCAGAATGAGCCATTCAACAGTGACGATGACAGTCAAAATTCTCGTCAACCTCGTGAAGTGAGGATAGCGATACCTAAACTCAAATTCAAATGCTGGAGCCGACGGCCTTGCCGCTTAACTTTTCAAGGCAGGAGAAGATGAGCTGGTAAGGAGCATGCACCAGCTCATCTGTAAAATCTAGTCGGACGAAAGCATGCCTGATGAATGGAACCTAAGCATCGTTTGCCCGATCCTGAAAAAAAGGAGACCCTCTGAAATGCGCCAACTACAGAGGTATAAGTCTCCTCTACATCGCATATAAGATCCTGTCTGCCGTATTATGTGAACGCCTAAAACCGATCGTCAACCATCTGATATGTCCTTATAAGTGCCGTTTCAGGCCGGGAAAGTCCACCATTGACCAAATATTCACACTGCGGCAGATCTTGGAAAAAACCCATGAATATACTCGTAAAGTCGATACGCACCACCTCTCGTCCGTTTGTGCAGAATGACGATGGAGAACTCTCGCTGCTCCATCAAAGTCGGTAAGAACATCACCGAACGGTTCGATGCCAGGAAAGGACTCAGGCAAAGTGACGCGCTATCATGCGATTACTTTAACATAATACTTGAGAGAATTGTACGAAACTCACAAGCCAACACTGGAGGTACAATGTCTTACAAGTCTGTACAACTACTCGCTTATGCCGATGACATTGACATAATAGGAAGAACTCAGCAGGCCGTCAGTGGGGTATTTGCGAGTATAGAGATCGAGGCAGCAAAGATGGGCTTAGCGGTCAATGAAAACAAAACAAAATATACGCTGTCTACAAAAATAGACACACAACCTCGGCGTCTTGGACAGAACGCCACAATAGACCGATATAATTTTCAGGTAGTAGAGGATTTTGTTTACCTAGGCTCTATGGTGAGCTCCGCAAATGACATCAGTAGGGAGATCACACTAAGGCTAAGAAGGCAATTGAGTAGCAAAGCCCTATCTCGAACTACTAAACAAAAAAAAAAAACAAATATTTGGGGCAACAGCTCTTTAAAGTGCCAGGGCCTAGCTTCTCGCAACCACTCATGTTAGGTTAGGTTAGGTTAAGTTGGCTGTCCACACGAGAGTGTAGACACACTTAGACCAGCGAAGGTCCTTTGTGATACCATGGATCAAACCATTAGGCCACTCAGGGACTAACAAAACCAACCGGAGCTTTTGACAAAGCGATGGATGCTCATGACGTCCAAGGACGCCAGATCGCAGAGGTCGTCAAGGAAGGGGGACCCTAGATGGAGCATTCTTTTATGCGTCAGGGCTGGACATGTGCATAGGAGGTGAAGGATGGTTTCCTCCTCCTCCTCGTCCCTACAGCTTCTGCAGAAGTCATTGGAGAAAAGGCCAAGTCTTTTGGCGTGTTGGCCTATAAGACAGTGTCCAGTGAGAACACCGACAACGCAGCTGATTTGTGTACGCTTTAACTTGACCAGATCGGCACTACGTTTTTGATCCAGCTTATCCAGCTTATCCAGCTTCTGTCTCGAAATGTGACACGTTGAGCCGTTTCCCCATCTGAGGTTGGTCTTGCTAATAGCGATCAGCTTTAGTAGATACTTACATGTAGCGAGGGGCATACCCAGGGCTTGCCTTTCAGGCAAAATCCTTAGAGTGGTACCCTGTCTGGCGAGGTCGTCAGCTCTGCAGTTACCTGGAATGTCTCTATGGCCCGGCACCCAGCATAGGTGAATGTTGAACTGCTCTGTCATCTCCATAAGAGATAGACTACCGTTTAGGGCAGCCTTTGAAGTGAAGGAGAACGATTCCAGGGACTTGATTGCCGCTTGGCTATGCTAATATCCCTGACAGATAATACATTACATTTCAGCCAGGACAGGGCTTCTTTAATCGCCATGATTTCCACCTGGAAAACGCTACAATGATCAGGGAGGCGGAAAGAGATGCTCAGATTGAGCTGTTCGGAGAAAACACCACAACCCACCCCACCCTCCGTCTTAGATCCATCTGTAAAGAAGTGAACCGAACTACCACCGACAGGGGGGGAGGTGTCCCATGCATCCCGGTTAGGGATGCTCGTACGGAAGTTAGGGTCTAATCTCAGTTTCGGCGGGGTGTAGTCCGTGTTTTCGTGTTTGAAGTTGAGAAGATCAAGGATCGAGGAGTGGCCCAGGCGATAGCTAGACCACTGAGAGGAGGCTTTTAGGCGGATGGCCGCACAGGCAGCCATCTGTTTGCCGAAAATATCTAGAGGTAGCAGGTTGAACAAAATGTCCAGTGCCGCGGAGGGAGTAGTCCTCAGTGCACCACTGATGCAGATGCATGCAGATCTTTGCACCTTAGCTAGTTGAGTGAGGTGGACAGCCCTGTCGAGAGCAGGCCACCATACGATCACGCCGTATAGTAGTATAGGCCTGATAACGGACACGTATAGCCAATGAGTGATTTGAGGTTTGATACCCCAGCTCCTACCTATAGCCTTTTTACAGGAATAGAGAGCTACATTAGCTTTCTTAACGCGCTCTAGTAGATTGGCCTTCCAGTTTAATTTCCTATCCAAAATAAGACCCAGATATTTTGCGTTTTCAGAGAAGGTGAGACTGGTGCCATTTATCAAAGGAGGGTCTATGAGGGGAACTTTATATTTCCTCGTGAAGAGAACGAGTTCCGTTTTATGGGGGTTAACCCCCAGTCCACAATTGGAGGCCCATTTGGTGAGCCGAAGGAGAGCATATTGGAGGATATCCCTGAGAGTGTCCGGGTGTTTACCGGAGGAAGCAATAGCAATGTCATCAGCATAGGCGATCACTTTACAACCTGACGTATCCAGGTCCAACAGTAGTTCATTAACTACCACGTTCCACAGAAGAGGTGACAAGACTCCACCTTGAGGTGTACCGCAGCGAGCAATTCTTCTGGCCGATGCTCCGCCCAGCTGCGTGTTAATAATCCTGCATGTAAGCAATTGATTGATCAACACTCCGAGCGCGGTATCTACTTTCAGATTTCCAAGTGCGTCGGTAATTGCCTTTGGTTTGACATTGTTAAAAGCTCCCTCAATGTCAAGGAAAGCCACCATGGTGTATTCTTTGATGCTCAATGATTTTTCGATGATGCGCACAAGCGAATGTAAGGCAGTCTCAACCGATTTGCCTTTGCAGTACGAATGTTGGGACGGCGAGAGCAGAGCTGGGCTAATACTTTGCCGAAGATGGATATCAATTAACCTTTCTAATGTTTTGAGCAGAAAGGATGATAGACTGTTAGGTCGGAGATCCTTTGGTTCCACGTGCGAGCTCTTTCCTGCCTTAGGTATGAATATAGACCAGATTTAGACAGCCCGACAAGATGACTTTAAGCCATGGAAGCACAATGTCCTCGCATTGCTGAATTTCAGCTGGAATAACACCGTCAGGTCCTGGGGACTGAAAGAGTTTGAAACTGCGCATGGCCCAACGGATCTTTTCTGTAGTTATCAAGACTAACGAGTTGCTGCAAGGTTGAGGGGGGGGGGGGGGGGGGGGGGATTTCCCTCTCGCGATATAGCAACAGGGGAGCTACCAGGAAAGTGGGTATCCATTTCCTCCGCAGAGGAGGTCCAGTAACCATCCGGATGCAAAAGGAAGCTGGGTGTAGAAGGGCTTTTAAAGAGCATTTTCCGCAACCTGGAAGCTTCCGAGGACTCTTCAATGCTGTCGCAGAAGTCTCCAGGAGCGTCGTTGCTCCTTCCTCAGTGAGATTTTGTATTTTCTAAGAGACGGTTTATAGGAGTCCCAGTCGGCCGTCTAACGGGAGCTTTTAGCAGTATTAAAAAGGAGCCTACTGTCTTTCCTAAGAGTACTGAGATTTGCATTCCACCAGGGAGGTTTCATTTTACCAAGAGGTTTGCGGAGTGGGCAGGCCTCGGCCATGGCACCATTTAGTGCCGATGTTAGGGTGTTGACTAAATCGTCGAGGTCTTCAGTGCAAGAAGGTTCAGTAGGCAGATGGGAGGGAATAAGCGTTAATAAACGTTTCCTATAAAGGGACCAGTTGGTGTTCCTAGATAGTCATCAAGACTAAATTGGAGGTAACGGTGGTCTGAAAAAGAGTGCTCATCAGGGACTCTCCAGTCCTTAACCGAGTTATATAAATGATCGGAGACAAGAGTGATGTCCAGGACTTCTTGTCGGTTACGAGTAATGAAGGTCGGTTTGGACCCCCTGTTACAGATTAGGAGTTTAGTACTAAGGATAAAGTCAAAAAGTTGCTCACCTCTTACATTTGTGTCGGAACTGCCCCAGATTGAGTGATGGGCATTCGCATCACAGCCAATGACGAGACCAGTGTTTCGGCTCTATGCTACAGCAATCAAGCTCCCCAAGATGTCCGGGGGGAGTGGGCCCGCAAGATCGTGACCTAAATAAGCCGATACCAACCAATAATTTCTTGATCGCAATTCCAGGTTGGTAGCGACTATGTCTTGATTGCTGCAATTAGAGAGTAAAAGAATGTTTAGATGGGTCTTCGCAAGGATATAGGATCTCGGTTTACCTTCCTTTCTTGCGTAGATTAATTTGTAGTTTGGAGTTTTGAGTCCACAAACCCGGTTTCCAACAACCCACTCATGTTGTGTGCGTTACATTTTTCACATCAATGGAAGTGACCTACAGTTTAATGCCGAATCCGAACGGCGATTTGAGAAGCTTTTTCGTAACAACAATACTCTCGGATGTTTGTCAGACGCTCGCGAGAGGTTGGACCGTGAAAAAACGTTTTGGTATTTTCTGGGATTCGAACTTGGAATCCCATGCGTAGTGATCCGACACACTAACAACTTACGCCACGGCGCCCACACTAAGCTAACTCGTTATAAGACACTAATCATCCCAGTCCTGCTGTATGGCGCAGAGGCATGGGTTTTGACAAAACCGGATGAGGATGGCCTTGCTTATTTCGAGAGAAAAGTTCTTCGAGCGATCTTTGGTCCCGTCTGTCCAGACGGTGAGTGGAGGAGTGCCGAACTATACGGCCTATATAAGGACATCGACGAAGGCAGAAGAGTTCACATACATCGACTAAGAAGACTGGGTCATGTAGAGCGGATGGAGCCCAACTTTCGCGCCAAGAAAGTCGTCGAATCCACCCCGGATGGACGGTGCAGTAGAGGACGACCTCGTGGTAGGTGACGCAAACAACTGGAGGGGGACCTCAACCAACTTGGCGTACGCAACTGGAGGCAGCTGGCTGGAGAGGTTGTTGGTTGAGGCCCAGGTCCATCTCGGAGTGTAGCGCCACTTAAGTAGGTAAGTTACTCGCCATTTTTAAAGTAGCGTTTTTGGAATTGTGGCATTTCTTAAGGAATTCGTTCCCAGGAGAAAACCCACGACTTCCTGATGGAAATAGGAATTGCAATTCAGGAGCATTTTCAACGCAATCGCGAAACTTAATTTTTCCCCGATGAATTTTTTCCCTATTTTTGAAGATACTTAATTTTTGTTCGGAGGAAATTTCCGAGGGAACATTTATTCGTGATAACCCTGATCATCTCATCTTAAAATCCTGTTCATGTAACCAAGTCATATGCGAGTGTCCAACTCGTATCCTATTACCAAAATCCTGTCCGTTTCCCTATAATCCCTGCATTGTTTATTGAGTTGGTCCTATTTATTTTTCGAGCGACTTAGATGCGGGTTTACTTATTTCATATTTTGCGTATTTTTTTTTAGCTATTTCAGTTGACTTTCCTGTATTAGTATTAAATTCCATAGCCCGTCTTTTCTTTTTTGTTTCATTATTATCATTATTCGTTTTTCCGTTGTTTTTCTTCTCTCGACAACTATTTTATTTCCTTTAAACTGCTGTATAACCGCTGGCCTACAGTTTCGTTTCCTCTTTAAATTAAGTACTAGTAAAAATAAAAGTATTTTGTAAAAACATGTAAGAAAAATGGGATCTTGTTAAAACAATCACCGAAGTGTGTTTTTTAATATTCAACATTTATTAAGTTATTATACACTCAAATCTATGTTATTTGTTTGCCGGTGTTTAATAAGCATACAAAAATATATAAATAAATTTGTACGTATGGATATAACACTCTTGCTATTAGAGATAGAGTTATTCGCATCCAAAAGCAACAAAAAAAAATTAATAACAAATTAGATACTTATATTTCTCATTGCAGGTTGTTAGTTTAACATGTTTATGATTTTCACAACTGTAGGTTTGAAATATATCTGAGATAATGAAATAATTTCGCAAATATTTCCTGAATAGTAAAGAGGGAATTTTGATGAGAACGCAGATTTAGAATAAAAAAAAAAAAAAAAAAAAACACAAATAACTCAACCTGTACACTGTATGATTTTAGGAGGCATTTTGCACGTATCCATATTTAAAGTACATTCATTTATAACTTATTGTGTTTTCAACCATCTTCCTTTAGTTGGCCCACCAGTCAGGACCAGATGAACTGTTTGTATGGGGTTGATTATAGCTTCCTCCATAGGAACCACCACCAGCGTTACCACCAAAATATCCAGAATTCCCACCTAGAACAGAAAAAAAATTATATTATTGCAATCCCCATCTATAAGTTAAAAGAGGAAAAAAAAACCCAATTCAGTTTTCTATCTAAAGTTAGTCATACTTTTCATCCATGATCCATTATCAGTCGATAATGGATCATGAGTGGAAAGAAATAGGACATCCATAATTGCACGCAATATGAAGCAAATGGCAAATATAAACGAACAAATTTCTAATTTATTTTCATGGCGGTTGATTGATTGACCAAATATTCACACTACGGCAGATCTTGGAAAAAACCCATGAATATAAAATCGATACGCACCACCTTTTCATCGATTTCAAAGTTGCCTATGATAGCGTGTATAGAGACGAGTTATACAGAGCCATGTCCAGTCTTGACATCCCTGCCAAGCTCGTTCGTTTGTGCAGAATGACGATGGAGAACTCTCGCTGCTCCATCAAAGTCGGTAAGAACATCACCGAACCGTTCGATGTCAGGAAAGGTCTTAGACAAGGTGACGCGCTATCATGCGATCTCTTTAACATAATACTTGAGAGAATTGTACGAAACTCACAAGCCAACCCCGGAGGTACAATCTTCTTCAAGTCTGTACAACTACTCGCTTATACCGATGACATTGACATAATCGGAAGAACTCAGCGGGCCGTCAATGGGACATTTACGAGTATTGAGATCGAGGCAGCAAAGATGGGTCTAGCGGTCAATGAAAGCAAAACAAAATATATGCTGTCTACAAAAAAGAACACCCAACATCGGCGTCTTGGGCAGAACGCCACAATAGACAGATACAATTTTGAGGTAGTAAAGGATTTTGTCTACCTAGGCTCTATGGTCAGCTCCGCAAATGACATGAGTGGAGAGATCACACGGAGAATTACTCTTGCCAATCGTTGTTTCTATGGGCTAAAACGGCAATTGAGTAGCAAAGCCCTATCTCGAACTACTAAGGTAACTCTTTATAAGACATTAATCATCCCAGTCCTGCTGTATGGCGCAGAGGCCCTTGGTTATTTCGAGAGAAAAGTTCTTCGAGCGATCTTTGGTCCCGTCTGCATAGACGGTGAGTGGAGGATAAGGTACAATGCCGAACTATACGGCCTGTACAAGGACATCGACTTAGCCAGAAGAGTTCACATACAGCGACTAAGATGGCTGGGTCATTTAGAGCGGATGGAGCCCAACCTTCCCGCTAAGAAAGTCTTCGAATCCAACCCGAACGGACGGCGCAGTAGAGGACGACCTCGCGGTAGGTGGCGCAAACAAGTGGAGGGGGACCTCAACCAACTTGGCGTGCGCAACTGGAGGCAGCTGGCTCGTAACCGTGCTGGCTGGAGAGGTTTGTTGGTTGAGGCCCAGGTCCACCCCGGACTGTAGCGCCATCTAACTAACAAACTATTATGATTGATTTTCAAAACAATTACACAATTTGTATATCCATTATCAGTATCAGTCGACGTCTAGCTCTCGTAGCGTAAACATCTGGTTTAGACCGGCTGTGCTTTGCTTGCCGCACCTTCCTTAGCATTTCGCTCGCAGCCGTTAGCTCCTGTCATTTTTTTTCCTGGTGCGTAGTAAAGCTCAACTCCTACTCTACATCTCTGCACCACCAAGATATGGGCCCATTGGGGCCTAAAATGAGGCCCGGGAATTATTTCGACATGCTGTCCGACAACTCGGCGATTGAACCCAGGGCGAAGAAAAATAAACTTGTAAACAGTCATGAGGAATTACCTGAACTTCCAATCAATCGAAACTTTAAGAACCCAAAGTTCTATGTGATTTCGCCTAAAAACTCGGATCAACCACTTTCAACTGTGAATATCTTTGTTTTGAGTAAAGCCATAGACAATGTAAGTAATAATAATAATAAAATAATAAATTGCTTTGTTTATTTTTCCAAAAAAAGTTTACAAAACATTGCAACTATGACATATTGTCGTCTGTTGGAGAGAGAGAGAGGCTATTTCTATAATAAGAACTTATGAGTTAAACTCATCTATCAAAGTTTTGCGGTACCAAAATGCTTCTGCAATGAATTTATGCAGTGTTACCCATTTGCTTTCTGCTCGTCCATTGAGTAGAGTTATTATTTCGTCTTCCTCCAAGAGTGATTTTGCTAAAAATCGATGACGAATGCGTTTTAAAATTGGGCATTTTCCTATGAAATGTACGATACTTTCTTCCTCATACAAATTACATAGAGTGCAGATTCTTCGTTCACCTATCCTTAACCGGTTAGCATTGAGTCCTATCAATCCAGCACGCGCTTTAAACGTCCATGCAATTAAACTTTTGCTGCTTGCATCATCGAAATACGAGTAGCCTGCAGACTGATTCAATTTTGCGTAGATTCCGTGCGAGCTTAATAATGCATCTTGCAAATTTTGTTGAATTTGGGCATTTCTTAGGTTCTCGAGTGTTTTTTCTATATTTGTTTTCCATATATCTTGATGTAAAGGCAGCTCTGTCCATCGAATATTCGTATTGTCTCCCATTCTACACCAGACCTCGTACCAGAAAATTATCTTCTCTATAACTTGCTTCGATAGAATGTGCGGCAAACGATTAACCCCATATTTGAACAGAGTTTTGTGGACATACTCCATATGCAACTTTAAAGTATAAAGATACATGTTCGACACTCCAGTTTGTAGGCTTATAATATAATTCGGCGTGAAGACCGGCAGCCCAAAAACTCGTTTTATAAAATATCTTTGAATTTTATCAACCTGATCGAAGTTCAAAAAACCCCAGACCTGAGCTGCATAGCAGTAAATTGCTTTCGCGTCTGCATTAAACATTTTATATTTTGCAGAGAACTTAACTTCCTTTTTTTCCATAAACACTTTCCAGGTACTGTTTAAGCTACCTTTGGCTTTTGCTTCTCTTTCTTTGAGTTGATCCACTAGAGAGAGTCTTGGCGTCATAATTACGCCTAAGTACTTATATTTGCTAACTATTTCTATTTCCACGCCATTATAAAACCACTTTTCATCTTTAGCTCTTCTGCCACCTTTACTAAAAAGCATAATTTTTTATTTATCAAGTTTTATTGTGAAATTCCATATTTTGCAGTAGTTTTCAAGCCTTAGTATTATTTCTTTTAATACTTTTGGATCTTCCGCTAATATTATGATATCATCTGCGTTGTTACGATAACGTACCGTGCTTTCCCGTATTCGGGAGAAGAGTACGAATCGGAGTATAGTTTTAAAATAAAACAATTAGTTTACTTGACAATATGTTTATTTACTCTAGGGCCCGCTGTCTCAATGCTTGGTTGCGGCCGTTCGAGTTATAATCAAGAACTTATCCTTTTAAATTCTAAATCTATACTCCGATTTGTACTCTTCTCCCGAATACGAGAAAGCACGGTACGTTATCGTAACATTTGGTGGCAGCGGTGGGATATCCAAAAATCCCCTACCAAGTTATCGCAACATTTGGTGGCAGCGGTGGGATCCCATGCAAAGAGGGACCTAACTACCAACCAAGCGAAAAAGTGGGATAGTGAGATAAATGAAAGATTATCTCAACTACCAACTTTTTCAAGAATTTTAAAACATAGTGGAATAAGTTAGATAGATACAAGACTATCTCAACTGCCATTTTTTTTAATTTTGAAACGTACCTGGGGCTAGAACACCAGAGGTAATAGTAAAAAAATAAAAAATATAATAAATTAATAAATAAATAAAAAGTACATACATACATACATACATACTATATATATATATATATATATATAAAAATAATATTTTGTTTAACAAAGCGTACCTGGGGCTAAAACACCAGAGGTAATAGTGGAAAAAAAACAAAGATATATGTATATGTAAATAAATAAATAATACATATATATAAAATAATAATAAACATAAAAAAAAAAACAAATTAAGAACGGAAAAAAAAAAAAGTGAAGAGTGAAGTCTCAAGAAAATAAGACCTGGCGAATTCCGTAGAGGACGCCGGAGGCAAAGTTTGAGCAGTGTCAAAAGACCAGGGCGTAAAATGCATCTATAGGGCGCGAAGCCTGCCTGGCAAGTTAATAACAGAGACAACAGCAACAACAACAGGAGCAGTAACCAAGGAAGAAAAGACGCAGCAACAAAAACAGTAACATCAGCGGCAACAACAACATCAGTAACATTAGCAGCAACAGCAGTAAAAGCAACAACTCATCATCATCACATCAGTAATAACAACAAAAAAAACAGAAGGTATTTTTAAGAATAGTAACTTTTTTAAGTAATATTAAATTTATGATAGTATGCAATAAAGGGTCAGGAACTAATTATTTTTTTATACAAAGAAAAAATGTTATATCACCCCTTATTCCCAAAATACATTATCCCTTTCACGTTCTTGAAGGTAGTTTTAATTTTAATGGAATCATTGGAAATGATTTCCTGACGAAATATTCAGGTATAATTTATCACGAGCAGGACAATCTGAAGATTTACCCCTTTTTCGATAATTCTACTACCGGGATGCAGCTCAGGGGAAGTGCTTCGCACACTTCCAAATCCTGAGAATAATGCTGGAAAGTCTAACTTAGCAGTTGCGCAATAAGATCCCATTCCCAAATCCGATACTGAGCATCTCAAAACTCTTAATTCGGAGGAAACAGGCTTAGCAACTATGCAATTTGACCCTCCAGTATGCACAACCATCGGTTTAGTGAAGGAATTAGAAAAAGAGACCACTGTTTCCGAACAGAATAGTTAAGGTAAATCAATGTATAGCTCTGGGGAAGAAGTGCTTCCATATCCAGACAACATTGAGAAGGAGTCTGCTGTAACATATTAACATATAAAAATGAGATTTACAAAGACGTGAAAGAGATGCTGAAAACCAACGAAATAAATTTTTCAACCGGTTTCGAAATAAAAAAGAAATAAAAATACACTAAGGGACGATAATATAAATAAAAAAAAAAAAAAAACAAGACTCAGCAGTAGGTAAGACTGAGCAAACAAAAGATAAAAATAAATATTTTAAAATTAAAAGGACTCAGCAGTAGGTAAGACTGAGCTAAATTATAAAGACTCAGCAATAGGTAAGACTGAGCAGATAAAAAATAAAATAAATGCTTAAAAATCAAAAAGACTCAGCAATAGGTAAGACTGAGCAATAAAAAATAAGATAAATACTTTAAAATCCCGAAGTTAAGTAATAATAGAAATTTCAATAAACAATGAACATTATGAAACCGAGTTGGACGAGTCGATCGAGTTGAATCAGTCGTGTTAAAATAAATAACAATAACGAACAACCAATAATGCAAATTTACCAGACACTAAAACTACTCCTAGTTACACATTACTGAATAACACATTCCTAACACTAATCCTCAAAATCCTATCCAATTTACAAAACTTTATTGAAATCCCATAAACCGTTTTAAAATGAAAATGATATATATAAAAAAAAAAACCTTTTACTCGACCCAAGAGAAAAAACTATTATATTTAAAAAAAAAAGAAAAAAAATCGTTTATACTTATATTACAAAAAAATAAAAACTTTTTAAAAAACAAGTGAAGATAATTTCACACAAAACAAACAACATTTATACAGGGTGTCCCGAAACTCAACGTCAAGCGGGCACCGGGTGATAGGGTGGATCAAACCCGTGCTGGGAAAAATAAAAAAAAAAATCCATCTCGCTTGGTTAAGTAATAATAGCAATATTTAGAAAAATAATGAAAATCGATACCCTAGGCCACATTTTTAGGTTCTGTGGTCACAAATTTCCGAATTTTACGGTGTTTTTTTTTTCCACATAATCTTCAATAACCATTCTAATGATCGCAATCACAAATCCAAAAATAAATGCTCTAAGTTTCGTAAGAAAAATTAAGTTTGACTGAGTCATAGTTCAAAAAAATTTTGAAAGCTAACTTTGACACCTCGAATTTAAAAAAAAAAAAGGACTACACTAACATCGGCAAATTATTTAGAAAAATGGCCCATTTCATCAAGATTTCAAAGTGGTACAACACTTGCTACTTCCATAAAAGTATTATCAATATTTAAACCGTTTTCGAGCATATAAAATTCTGACTGAAAAATTGGAAAGTATGATATTTTACCCTTTTGATGTATAGTTGAAAACTTTAATCATAATGAAACAAAAGAAAATATTTTAGTACTTTTATTTTATTTATAAAACCAAAGCAAACGTTCAAATTGTTTACCCTCGGCACGAATACAGGCTCTGCATCGCCGCAGAAAAGATCTATTCATCAGGCGTCCGAATCTCCTTGCATTAATTTCTTCTCCTGCTTCAAAAATTTGGTGGCGTAGTTCGTCTTTATTAGCGACTGGTTTAAAATAAACCTTTTCTTTTATGCAGCCCCAGTAAAAGAAATCCAGCGGGTTAAGGTCCGGAGAACGAGGAGGCCACAAAATTGATCCAAAGCGTCTAATCCACTTATCGGGATACTCAGTATTCAGGTAATCCCGTACTCGACGAGCAAAACCATCTTGTTGAAACCACATGTCTCGATAGATGTTGAGTGGTACACCTTCAAACAAACTCGGTAAATCATTTTGTAAAAAATGCAGGTGGTTGTCGCCATTTAAAATTTCTGGCAATATAACACCCAAGTGAGCCTAGCGACACATATACTATCTTAAAAACCCTCCCACAAGTGTGCATGCGAGTCCGTGGGTTGACACGACTGGAGATCACCGGTGTCATAAAAGAAAGATCAAACAAACAATACTAAAACAGGAGCATGCACGTGTCAAACAACAAACACCATCGCAATATGGTGCAAAAAATTGTATTGCAAAACTGTATCATTATGGTAATACTTGCAAAAAGGAAAGGCACTACCCCGCCAGGCACTACCACTGCTGTGCATGGTACTGATCCTGGACCGAGCAGAAATGTTCGGGTCAGAGCTATACGGATTCCGGGGGCTAGCAAAATACAGTTTGGACGCAATTTGATGGTCGCGAGTTGGAACGTTGGAAGCATGACCGGTCGAAGTTACGAGCTGGAAGAGATGATGAATAGAAGGCGGATGGACATCTTGTGTGTCCAAGAGACGAAATCGAAAAACACCGGGAATCGGGCGCGTTTCTTGACGTTAGGACAAAAGATTACAAGATGTTCTACTACGGAACGGAAAAGTCTAAGAACGGAATCGGTATCATCCTTGCGGCAGAGCTACTTGAAAACGTCTTGAGCATTTCGAAGTCCAGCGACCGTTTGATGTCTCTCAAACTAGTAATACAAGGAGAGGTGTGGAATATTGTCAGTGCATATGCTCCCCACGATGGGTACAATCAGAGAGATAAAGATGCATTTTGGCTAGATTTCCACAATCTCCTTAAGAACATCCCAAGGGAAGCATTTCTGTTTGTTGGAGGAGATTTGAATGGACATGTCGGGAAATCAAACGAAGACTACGAAGACTATGAAGAATTCCATGGAGGACTAGGATATGGCACCAGGAACCTTCCTGGTGAAGACATCCTAAGCATGTGCAAATCACACGGTCTTATCCTGTTAAATACCATGTTCATCAAACAAAGCCGACACCTGATCACTTACAGCAGTGGTGGAGATGAAACTCAGATTGACTACCATTTGGTAGGCAGTTTCATGAAGCCCCGGGTAAAAGATTGCAAAGTGATCCTGGGAGAGGCAATCGCTCGGCAACACCGTCTCCTGCTAACAGAAACTTTTATGAAAACACCAAAGAAAAGCAAACAAACAAGGGTCTCTGAGAAAATCAAGTGGTACAATCTGGACAAAGAAAAAGGCGAGGCTTTTGTTTTCATAATGAAAAATTACCTCTCTCACACCATCAACGGAGCTGAGAATGAAGAGTGCAGAGCACAAAATATGTGGGATTCCCTACAGCGAACTTGCTTAAGTAAGGCCAAATCACTGCTAGGAGCTTCAAAAGAAACACACCAAAGAAACATGGTGGTGGAGTGATGAAGCTGAGAAAGTGATAAATGAGAAGAAAGCGGCTTTTAAAGCTTGGTCAAAGTGCCCCTCTAATAATAATGACGAAAAAGTTCGCCTCGAAATGTAATACAGATGCTGCAAGAAAAAAGCGAAGAAGAAGTGCGCCCAGCTTCAAGCAGAGAGTACGGAGGGCCTGTATCGGGAGCTGGCGAAAATATTTTCCCCGGTTGCTGATGCAAACCAGGCTATCCAGGAGCTGCGAAGACACAATATGAACAAGAGCGCCACTATCTTCAAAATAGCCGCCCAAAGAAGGAACAATGCTCAGGAGATTCGTTCGCCAAAGTTCATTAGCAATGCTCATGGCCAGCTTCTTGTGGATGACGACAAAATTCTGCAAAGGTGGCGGCAGTATTGTGAAGAGCTTTTAAATGAACAGTTTCCCCGGCTATACTTTCCAAGAGCCACCCCTAACTGTGAAGAAATAGCCGACATTACAGTCGAAGAAGTTAGTGAGGCGGTCAAATACTCCAAAAAACGAAAAGCGGTTGGGCCAGACGAAATACCCTCTGAGTTCTGGAAAAAGATGGGAGACATCGGGTTCAGATGGCTCAGAATTCTCATCTCCAAATTCGTGAGAGGTGATCCAATGCCGAATCAATGGAAGGAAAGTTACCTTCTCCCTGTATACAAAGGGAAGGGTGATACGCGAAACTGTGATAACTACCGTTCAATCAAGCTGATGTCACACACCATGCAATCCAAAGTATAAGGATCATAATGGAAAAACATCGTGATTCCTTAAGGGATTTGCATATTGTATTGGTTGACTTTGAAAAGGCATTCGACAGACAACCACGAGATCTGGTATGGGTGGCGCTAAGACATCGAGGGGTTCCAGAAACCTATGTACAGATGATCATGGACATGTACGAAGGAGCAATGACAAGAGTAAGATGCCCCGCTGGAGTAACCGAAGAGTTCCCAATCAAAGTCGGGGTGCACCAGGGAAGCGTTTTAAGTCCTTTGCTCTTTATTACAGTCCTTGATTATCTGCTTGAAGGTAAAGTGATGGACCCCAAGGTACATGGTGGTTGAAGATGAACAGATTAGTGTTAAATGTGGATAAAACTAAATGTATAATATTCAATCGAAATGCTACAAATATGTCTCTTAATGTTAATGTGTGTATCAATAACCAACAAATAGAGATAGTGGAAAAAATAAAATATCTCGGTGTAATGTTAGACGTGAAACTTACCCTTAAAGAACATATCGACTTTATATGTAAAAAAGTATCAAAAAAACTCGGTGTGTTAAGAAAAATAAGATCGGACGTTTCAATGAGCTCTGCCATAAATGTGTATAACACACTAATCAAACCTCACTTGGATTACTGTGCTAGTGTTATTTATACGTGTCCACAAACATATAAAGATAGACTGCAACTATTACAAAACAAATCCATGAGAAGTATTTTGAAATTTGGTAGATACACCTCAATAAGGTTTATGACTGAATCACTGAAATGGCTAAATGTTAACCAGCGACTATATGTGATGACTATGCTATTTGTTTTCAAAATGAAAAATAACATGCTTCCTGGTTACCTATGCGAAAACGTTAATACGAACGAGAACAACGTGTACACATTGAGGAACGCGAGTGACCTGAGGATCCAGAGAGCCAGGACATCAAGGGGGCAGCGCACTATCTTCTACATGGGATTTCACGGTTATAATAGTTTGCCAAATAGTGTAAAAAATGCAGCTAACTTTAACGAATTCAAAAAAAAAAATTAATTGATCATGTTAGAGCTATTAATTAACATAAATCTATGAAGAATTGTAACAAAATTATAAATGTGAAATGCTATTGTAAAATTACCAAAATAGCTTTTCTATGAGCTAAATAAAGTACATACATACATACATTAATACATACATCAGTTATTCTTTGCTGACGATGGAGCCATCATAAGTGAGGATCCTACATCCCTGCAACGAGCACTTGATGTGTGGGTGGACGTTTTGGAGGAAAATGGGTATCGCATTAGTTCAAAAAAGACAGAGTACTTGTGCTGACCGTTCTCTGATCCACTCAGGCCTATTCCAGACATTTACTTGAATGGAACAGTGCTTCCCAAGTGCGAAAAGTTCAAATATCTGGGATCTATGATCAATAGCAAAGCAACTTGTGATGACGACATCAATAATCGCGTAAGCGTGGGGTGGATGAAGTGATGAGAAAATGCCGCTATCTTCTGTGACAGAAAAGCGCTACCTAAGTTGAAAGGGAGGCTCTACACCGCAGTTGTGCGTCCAGCGCTCACATACGTTTCACAATGTTGGACGATGTACAAAACGTATGAGAGTAAATTAACGGCAGCTGAGATGAAGATGCTTCGCATGACAGCAGGAGTGCCAAAGCTTGATCGAATAAGAAGTTCGAAGATCCGTGGAAGCTTTCACATCAAGGAAACCATCGTTCGAAAATTAGAGCGCGACCGGCTCAGCTGGTATTGCCACGTTCAAAGAAGAGATCATTTGAACCCTGTTAAAAAGGCAATATCTATGCACGTTCCAAAGACATCGCGATGTAGGAAAGGCAGGCCTATAAACGGCTGGATCAGACAAATGCGACGACATCGGCCTCAGTAACCGAGTGATCCAAAATCGGCAGGCCTGCCGATATTTTCTGAGGTCAAATAGGCGAACCCCACAGGCGGATCAGTAGAAATGCGGTGAAGTGGGAGGGCTGTGATCCCTTGTTTTCGGATCATAGCCTCGCTGATAAAAGGAAGAAAAAGATTGATAGCGGTCTTCACGCATCAAATGCGGATTTTCTCTGTGCCACTCATGTAGATTATGTAAATTCATATAACCGTCTTTTTTAAATGTTGATTCGTCAGTCCATAAAATATGACTGAGAAATTGCGGATCTTCACTATTTTTCGCCAACATTGTTCTGCAATATTCGACTCTGGGAGCGTAGTCACGAGGTAGTAAACTTTGTACGCGTTGCACATGGTATGGGTGGTAATTGTTTTGTTGCAAAATCCGGTAAGCAATGCTTTTCGGTATTCCAGTGGATCTTTCAATCGTACGTACTGAAGCGTTGGGATCACTTTCAATTTAATTTAAAAGTACGTCGTCGTTGTGTTCTTGAGGTCTACCGCCGGCCATACGATTACTAGGCAACCGTCCTTGCGAGTATGAAAGATGTGCAAAAATGAACGCGCGGTGGTCTGGGTGACGAGCCACATTTGGGTACCTTTCGCGATATAATCTGGCGGTGGCAGAGGCATTACGACGGCATTCCCGTAGATAATATGCATGTTCGCATATTCTTCAGCTGTATACAAGTACGGCATTTTGCAAAGGGTTCTTAGTACCTTCTACTAGATAATACTTACTTACTTTCTTAGATGGCGCTACAGTCTGGGGTGGACCTGGGCCTCAACCAACAAACCTCTCCAGCCAGCACGGTTACGAGCCAGCTGCCTCCAGTTGCGCACGCCAAGTTGGTTGAGGTCCCCCTCCACTTGTTTGCGCCACCTACCGCGAGGTCGTCCTCTACTGCGCCGTCCGTCCGGGTTGGATTCGAAGACTTTCTTAGCGGGAAGGTTGGGCTCCATCCGCTCTAAATGACCCAGCCATCTTAGTCGCTGTATGTGAACTCTTCTGGCTAAGTCGATGTCCTTGTACAGGCCGTATAGTTCGGCATTGTACCTTCTCCTCCACTCACCGTCTATGCAGACGGGACCAAAGATCGCTCGAAGAACTTTTCTCTCGAAATAACCAAGGGCCTCTGCGCCATACAGCAGGACTGGGATGATTAATGTCTTATAAAGAGTTACCTTAGTAGTTCGAGATAGGGCTTTGCTACTCAATTGCCGTTTTAGCCCATAGAAACAACGATTGGCAAGAGTAATTCTCCGTGTGATCTCCCCACTCATGTCATTTGCGGAGCTGACCATAGAGCCTAGGTAGGCAAAATCCTTTACTACCTCAAAATTGTATCTGTCTATTGTGGCGTTCTGCCCAAGACGCCGATGTTGGGTGTCCTTTTTTGTAGACAGCATATATTTTGTTTTGCTTTCATTGACCGCTAGACCCATCTTTGCTGCCTCGATCTCAATACTCGTAAATGTCCCATTGACGGCCCGCTGAGTTCTTACGATTATGTCAATGTCATCGGCATAAGCGAGTAGTTGTACAGACTTGAAGAAGATTGTACCTCCGGGGTTGGCTTGTGAGTTTCGTACAATTCTCTCAAGTACTATGTTAAAGAGATCGCATGATAGCGCGTCGCCTTGTCTAAGACCTTTCCTGACATCGAACGGTTCGGTGATGTTCTTACCGACTTTGATGGAGCAGCGAGAGTTCTCCATCGTCATTCTGCACTAACGGACGAGCTTGGCAGCGATGCCAAGACTAGACATGGCTCTGTATAACTCGTCTCTATACACGCTATCATAGGCAACTTTGAAATCGATGAAAAGGTGGTGCGTATCGATTTTATATTCATGGGTTTTTTCCAAGATCTGCCGTAGTGTGAATATTTGGTCAATGGTGGACTTTCCAGGCCTAAAACCGCACTGATAAGGACCTATCAGGTTGTTGACGATCGGTTTTAGGCGTTCACATAGTACGGCAGTCAGGATCTTATAGGCGATATTTAGGAGACTTATACCTCTGTAGTTGGCGCAGTTCAGACGGTCTCCTTTCTTCAGGATCGGGCAAACGATGCTGAGGTTCCATTCATCGGGCATACTTTCGTCCGACCAGATTTTACAGATGAGCTGGTGCATGCTCCTTACCAACTCATCTCCTCCTGCCTTGAAAAGTTCAGCGGCAAGGCCGTCGGCTCCAGCAGCTTTGTTGGATTTGAGTTTAGATATCGCTATCCTCACTTCATTATGATCGGGTTGACGGGAATTTTGACTACCATCGTCACTGTTGAATGGCTCATTCTGCCTGACAGCGGAATATTGATCATCATCGCCGTTTAACAGTCTGCAGAAGTGTTTCTTCCATATCCTCAGCACCGACTGTGATAATAACTAACACAATTTCCACAACACTAATCAACTACAGGGTAACACAAAACTTATGACTATGGTAACACAAAAGCAAACGATTAGGAGAACTTGCGAGTAAAGGCAGGAACGTAATGTACCGAAAGTAGATCGTAGCGTACCGTATGTGATCTAGATCTGTCTCACTCTAATTTACGGCAAACAGTATTATATTCCAGTGCCTCTATTCATCTTACATACAACACGGTAAAACCGATGGTTGAGTGCAATAAAGCATTATTCACGTAAGTCAACTAAGGTTCTTTTGCAAATGAAAAGGCAGTAATATTTTTTACGAAAAAATAAGTAGCAAGTGTTGTACCACTTTGAAATCTTTGAAATCTTGATGAAATGGGCCATTTTTCTAAATAACTTGCCGATGTTAGTGTAGTACTTTTTTTTTTAATTAAGAGGTTAAATAAGAGGAAAGTTAGCTTTAAAAAAATTTTTGAACTATGACTCAGTAAAACTTAATTTTTCTTACGAAACTTAGAGCATTTATTTTTATATTTTTAGATTTCTGATTGCGATCAATAGAACGGTTATTGAAGATTATGTGGAAAAAATAAACACCGTAAAATTAGGAAATTTGTGACCACAGAACCTAAAAATGTGGCCTAGGGTATCGATTTTCATTATTTTTCTAAATATTGCTATTATTACTTAACCAAGCGATATGGATTTTTTTTTTCCCAGCACGGGTTTGATCCACCCTATCACCCGGTGCCCGCTTGACGTTGAGTTTCGGGACACCCTGTATATTGAAAAATTGTACAATAAAAATTAGAACAATTTTAATCAATTAAAAAAAAATAATAATAATAACAGTTCATAAACAAAAAAACATATTATCTACAATAAATATATTTTACTAGAATTATAGAATATTAGTTTGTAAAGCAAAATATTAAAAATTATTTTACAAAAAAAAAAAGACATTTACATTATATAAAAAAAAAAAATATATATATTAACACTAAGAATAAATTCAACATTAGTCTATAAGGAAATTATTTTTGCAAATTTTAATGATAAGAAAACACTATTTGAATTACATTAAAAAATATATATATTTTAGTATAACTATAGAACCCTAGAAATTATAAGAAAAATATCTATATTATTTACAAAAAAAATACATTTTACTAAAACTGTACAACATTAGTTTGTAAGGCAAAATATTATATTATATTACAAAAGAAAAACATGTACATTATATTACAAAAAAAAAACAGAAACTAATATAACATTACCAAAGAAATATATTTATATATTAACACTAAGAATAAATCAACATTAGTCTATAAGAAAATCAATGTAACAAGATTATGTAAAATTAACTTTATCCTGCCTATTCTGCCTTCACGCTCAGAAAATTAACTTAGTACTTTTCTTCTTTCAAGGGGAGCGGGATGTAGTGACTCACTACATGCGTCCCAAAATATTATAATAACAATATACCTATATCGATTCCATCCCTAACTATCGCTTAGCAACTCTTAACCCTTAAATGCCCAAGGAAACCGATTTTGATGAAAAAAATATATTGTATGTAAACGGAAACAAAAACAACAAATCTGCTGTTAATTTTTTTTGGCGAAGTTATTAACAAAAAAGTGGTTGTATCTTTAAAGATACACTGGGCATTAACCCCCCACAGCTATTTGAAAAGAAAATTATAACGAATGCATAGGATTTTTTTTTAGTTTATTAGATAAACGGGTAATTGTACATAATAAGGTAGTATTGCACCGTTTTTGTTAATTCAAATATTGGTATATATACAGAAAATAATATTAAAAGAATGTTTATGTTATTATTTAAAAAAAAAAAAAAAAAAAAAATGAAATACAGAAATACAAGCAACCAAGAAGATCTTCAGTAAATACTCTCCCGAATACGGGAAAGCACGGTACGTTATCGCAACAGCGTACATGAGAAGTCGAACAAGGACACCATCCAGCAACAAACCGCCTCCCAAAGCATCATGTAAGTCATTAAGCAACAGCGCAAACAGCAGTGGACTTAGTAAACAGCCCTGCTTTACACCCATAGAAGTGGAGAAATATTCTGATAGATGCTCTCCATCCCAAACTGCTGCAGTTGTTTTGCATACAAGCTTCTTAAGAGTGTGAGATATTTAGTAGAAACTCCCATATTACTAAACTTAAAGAATAGTGCTCTTCGGTCGATTCCATCGAAGGCGGCTTTAAAATCGACAAAGAAACCATACACCTTCTTTTTCCCGCTATTTTTGATGTTGATTATGCACATTAAGTTGTAGACATTGGCTACGGTGGAGTACTGCTCTCTAAACCCTGCCTGATATTCATTTAATATTTTGTGCTTCTTTTCCCATTTAGAAAGTCTGTTTTGCAAAATTCCCATTAATATTTTGGCCACACAGTCCATAAAGGAAATTTCTCTATAATTCCCTACTTCGTTTGGGTTTACTTTTTTAAAGATAGGGAAGATAATTGTTTTACCGAAGCTGTCCTCGACAATTCCTGTTTCCATCATATTGGTGAATGCTCTGGCTAGCAGTTTTATATAATTATCGGGTGCGTTTATAAAAACCTCATAGGGCAACCTATCCACTCCTGGTGCTTTATTTTCTTTAACATTCTTCAGCATTTCTAGTATCTCGAAATGCGTAATCCCACTGTCAAGGTCGTCATCAAGCGTTAGGGGTTCTGCCCGCTGCATTGGTACTGCATGAAGTGGAGGATTTAATAAATTTTTGAAATACTGTTTATACTTCTCTGCATTCAGTTTTGATCCTACTTTGAAGCTCACTTGCCTCAGCGAACTTCCACCAGCTTCTTGAATCGTTTACAGTGTTCAGTTTAATTTCTAGGGCTTCAAAATATTCTTTCCGTTTAGTTCTGCATTTAAGTTTGTATCTTCGAACCATGTTATTATATTCTAGCTTTATATTATTGTCATTTGTTCTTCTTCATAACTTTAGTAAATTTAAATGACTTTACTCTATCATTGTAGCACGAGTAATCATACCATTTCTGCAGGAAATTGATGTTTCTTCTTCTGTCCGGATTGCTGTTAATAACTTCTTTTATCAAGTTAGTGAGGTCTTGTACCTTAATTGTTTCATTATTTTCTTCACACCGTCTTGCTTTGTCTTGCAGCTTTCTCCTATAGTTTGCAATATCATTTTTATTCCACGTACATTTGGGCAGTATTTTCAATTTTTTCATTTCCGATGTCGATGGATATACCTGGAGCTCAAGTACAATAGGTAGATAATCCGAATGAACTTGTGCATCCACCCTAAAACTCATCACTTGTTCAGTTATTTCTCCGGACACTGCGCAGATATCATTCACAGATTCTCCCACTGTAGAAACAAAAGTCATCTCGCCATCTTCAACCCCGTCAGTTCTGCCATTCAGGATTATAAACGCATAATCGTTGCAAAACTCAATTAACTATTTTCCCAATCGATTCGTAACTTTATCTTTCGAAGATCTTTGAGGCAATATTTTGTCGTTGTTCAGCAAATAATTTTCAACAGCTTGTGCTTCCTCCCCAATTCGTATATTCATATCACCCATTAGTGTTACACTCTTAAGATTGTGTTGAGAAAAAATATCTTTTAACACGTTAAACTGTTCACTCCATGTCTCCTGCCTTAGATATATTGAAATAATATTGAATTTATCATTTCCAGTAGCCACTTCGATTATGCTCCATTGGTTACTAGTGCTTACTTCTACCTTTATATTGAGTTCCTTTAAGCTGTCCTTAAAACCGTAAAGTCCACCTCCGAAGTCTTTCTCCTCTACGTGAGTTTCATGCAGTAAAAATATATCCTGCTCCTTTATGTATTTGAAAAATTCCGAAAATAATTGTTTACCTGCCAGCCCATGCACATTATAGGACATTATAGTAATTATTTTATCATTTACAGCAGTCGGCTTATTTTTATTTATTTTTGAAAAAAACTATAATCTAAATTTTGATCTTTAATATTGATTTCATATTCATTAATCTTAAAACTACAGTCTACTAATCTCTTCTCACCACATACGATTAATTCTTATTTGTCGCTATAAAATGAATTACATTTTGCAATAAGTTGATTATAATCAAAATTGATATTTACGAAAGAGTTTACGTAGTTCGGCTTTTCCATCTAAATTATTGCATATAAGTTGCTCGGACTTCCAATAAAACCGATGTGTTTCTATTATTAGCTGATCTCCACGCAGCACTATTAGTTTGGATTTATCCACTTTCAAAATGTCCGCCCTCAGTTGCGCTGACGCCCTTCTACGGTTTTGTGAGATCTCTTTCGATGTAATTTTTTTTTGTTTTTAAGATTTTTAGCAGCATTGAGCACATTATCTTCAGATCTTCATTTTTGGGCATACCTCTTACGACGAGATTGCATTTTTTTGCATCCGATTCGAGATCGTCAATGCGTATTTTCTCTGCCATTTGTCGACTCCTCACCTCCGCAATTTTAGCTTTCAAAACAGAGTTCTCCTCTCTTAATGCAACAACTTCGGCACTTATTGAAGTTATTTCCAACTTCACGTCTTCTAAGTCCTGTTTTGTGGGAAGATTTTTTAACTTATTATCTAGAAGGATTCCCATTGAGTTTTCCATCATTTGCTGGACGTTTTAACTTCCAAGTTTCCGACACAGTTCATATCTTCCTTTTTATTACTTGGTGATATTTCCACTAACTTCCTTTTCGGTTTTTGCCCTATTGGTGCATCGGTGGACTTGACTGGTGTGCGTTGCATACTTTTAGGCTCACTCATCTATCCGTCAGAGTTTTATAGATTTTGGGCTAACTTTTAGTGCACAGGAGTGATAGTAAATGGTCTTTGGCTTAGGGCTAAATTGATTATTGCACAAAAGTCGATTATCGTATCGTGAGCTTTATGCTTAAGCTTAAGGTGAATTTTTATTTATTCCAAAAGCTTTTTATTAAATAAACCGTGCAGCAAGTTTTAGGGAAATAATTTAAAGTAAATGTATAGGTTTCAAGAGAGTGAGTAGTCGCTAATTCTGTGTACGTATTACTTATTTTTATTTCAATGTATACTAGCTAATAGGTGAGTACTCACAGCTTTAAGGTGAAATTGTGTAGGTGTTTCCCGCTTTTTTTCTTTTCTTTTTTGGAGAGAGTAAAAAATCTAACAAACAGCTGGTGGCTAATAACAATACACCGAGCTTTTGATGCCTCTGTGATTCTTTTTATCAAATATATTTTTCGGTTTTGTGCCAAAAAAAAAGCTGGTTTAGATCTTCAATAAGTTGATGGAAAACGATGGTGCACTTGTTGAAAATGTAGTTCACTCAAAACTATATTATAACTTCGCCGATCTACCAAAATTTATGCAATTACTCCGGGACCACTTTGAATTCACTACTCAATGTAAGTACTGAATATGATAACATTACGCAACTTCAGGATGGTAGCATGCTCATTCTTGGCAGAAGCCAAAACACAGAGAAATTCTTAAATATAACCAGTCTTGCCGATCAGTGTCCAGTTACTGCAGGGCTCCATAAGCAACTCAAAAACAAAGATATGCGAAAATTGCAATCTCCCGGCTCATGACCCCGAAAAATGCACACGTATTATGTGCGCAAACTGTCTCGATGAGCATCAATCCTCATTAAAAACCTGCCCAAAGTATATTCAAAATAAAGAAACTCTTATTATAAAAACCAGGAACAAATGTAGCATGGCTGTATCCAAGCGCTTACACAACCAGCAAACCACAACACAAACCAATTCCATAACAGTCTCTTTTCCGAAAAAACCAACCAATCAGTACATAGAAGTCCAGTCAAACCAACAAATAGCTCCATTTTACATACACAATCTACCGTTCCTAGCACTCCAGGACCCTCAAAGCCAAAAAAATCCACCCACAACGTAAACAGAACAACCCAATCTACTTCTAGAACTTCAACCACATATACGTTCTTCTTCTTTTACAAAAAAAAAAGATAGCCAAAAAACTTCAACCATACAATCACAAAGTGCTAACTAGAGATGGGCAAAAAATCAGTACCTGTGAATTATTCACTGTGAATGAAAATTCACATACGCAACCTGTTAATGAATTTAAAATACACTGTGAATGTTTAAAACGTGAATTAAGAATTATTTTTCACATCACATTTTTGTATTCGCGACTGTTTATTATAAGTACCAAATAAACGCATAGCACATTATTTGCAAAACCTTAATTTTGATAACTGTCCATTTCCCTATTTTAAATTACATTCCTGCTACACTCTCTTTGAATTACTTCGAATAAAACATTAGATTTTCCATAGTTATTATATTATATTCTTTACTGCTCAATGTACTTTTGTAAATTAGTTTCGTTCTTTTTCGATTTAAAAATTCACCGAGTAAAATTCAGCATTGGTAAACATTTATACATGACATTTATGCAAAACACATTTATTTAATAAAAGTACACCTATTGAAATTATTGCTACATAATCATTACACATTTACCCAAACTTAAAATTAATTCTCGATACACTTTTACACAAAACACATTCGTTCCAACACAGCAACAAAAGATACAGAGTGAAGAAACAAAATATACACACCAAACCGTACAGAGCTGCCATTGCTCAGTGAAGAGCGACGAGCGAAGAACGAACATGTACACATCAAACCGTTCAGAGCTGCTATTGCTCAGTGAAGAACGACGAGCGAATAACGAACATGTACACATCAAACCATTCAGAGCTGCTATTGCTCAGTGAAGAGTGACGAGCGAAGACCGCTGAGAGCTGGCAGTGCTCAGTGTAGAGCAATCAACGATGAAGGAAAATGTGTATACCTTATGTGCATAAGGGAGGAATTCTTTTTTACTTCGCATCTATGTATACTGAAGTGTCAGGCAGCAAAGGATAGAACAAAGCAAAATGTGGTTAAAGAAATACCTTGGGTGCACAAACAACTTGCAGGTATATGAAAAGTATATTATTCGCTGGGTTATACCACAGATATGAGAAATATGTATTTCTCTTGTATGTGGTTACATTTAAAGCACAAATTTACAGATTTGTTTGTTTGGTGTTTACCAGTGCGCGTACATAAAAAAAAATACGTTTAAGATGCCGCCAATAATAAAGCGAAAATAGATTAGTTTTATTTGGATTTTTTTACGGAATTAGATGAGAGCTTCGCAAAATGTAATTTGTGCCAGGCATATGCAAATCAAGCATCCTTTGGTGACATTAGTTTCCGGGGTAAGTTTATTTTTTGAATTATTGGGTATATTAACGAATTACCTACGAGTACATTTAACGATACACGAAGTCAATGATATAATAATTTATTGATAGATAACAGAAAAAGATGTAAATTGTATTTTAATAGTAAGTGAAGAACTTTTTATTCGTAAAAAAAAAATGACTCCCATACATTCGCATTCACAGGCCGTATTCACAGTGAATAAGAAATCACAGTCACAGTTATAGCTGTGAACATAAATTCCGTATCACCATCAAATACTCCAAAACAACAAGTAGATAAACAATCACCTCTCTCGGCAATCACAGATTCTCTAATCCAAAAAAATTAATATTTCATAAACACATTTAACTCAGATGTCAACACATAACCCCAACCAGTTACCCACACCTTCTAAGTCGATGATTGTACTTGCGGGAGGGGGTACAGATTCAACCACGCGCGGTTGGAACTGTGCTCCACCGCGCAAGTGTGATCATCGACGTCTATATACCAACCCTAATTCTCCATCTTCTTTCGTTATACCCAGTTATAATCTTCTTCTTCTTCTTCTTCCTTTTATCAACGAGGTTATGATCCGAAAATAAGGGATCATAACCCTCCCACTTCACTGCATTTCTACTGATCCGCCTATTTGACCTCAGAAAATATCGACAGGCCTGCCGATTTTGGATCACTCGGTTACTGAGGCCAATGAAATGCTGATGTCGTCGCATTTGTGTGATCCAGCCGTTTATAGGCCTGCCTTTCCTACATCGCGCGATGTCTTTGGAACGTGCGTTGATATTGCCTTTTTAACTGGGTTCAAATGATCTCTTCTTTGAACGTGGCAATACCAGCTGAGCCCGTCGCGCTCTATTTTATGTACGATGGTTTCCTTGATGTGAAAACTTCCACGGATCTTCGAACTTCTTATTCGATCAAGCTTTGTCACTCCTGCTGTCATGCGAAGCATCTTCATCTCAGCTGCCGTTAATTTACTCTCATACGTTTCGTACATCGTCCAACATTGTGAAACGTATGTGAGCGCTGGACGCACAACTGCGGTGTAGTGCCATCCCTTCAACTTAGGTGGTATTTTTCTGTCACAGAAGATAGCGGAATTTTCTCGCCACTTCATCCACCCTACGCTTACGCGATGATTGATGTCGTCATCACAAGTTGTTTTGCTATTGATCATAGATCCTAGATATTTGAAGTTTCGCACTTGGGAAGCACTGTTCCATTCAAATAAATGTCTGGAATAGGCCTGAGTGGATCAGAGAACGGTCAGCACAAGTACTCTGTCGTTTTTGAACTAATGCGATACCCATTTCGCTCCAGAGCGCCCACCCACACATCAAGAGCACAATGGCTCCATCGTCAGCAAAGAATAACTGATGTACCTTGGGGTCCATCACTTTACCTTCAATCAGATAATCAAGGACAGTAATACAGAGCAAAGGACTTAAGACGCTTCCCTGGTGCACGCCGACTTTGATTGGGAACTCTCCGGTTACTCCAGCGGGGCATCTTACTTTTGTCTTTGCTCCTTCGTACATGTCCATGATCATCTGTACATAGGTTTCTGGAACCCCTCGATGTCTTAGCGCCACCCATATCAGATCTCGTGGTTGTCTGTCGAATACCTTTTCAAAGTCAACCAATACAATATGCAAATTCTTTAAGGAATCACGATGTTTTTCCATTATGATCCTTATACTTTGGATTGCATCTGTGGTTGGTTTACCCGAGACAAACCCGCACTGATCATCAGATAGCCGTATTATTTTTCGCAGTTGGCCACCTAATACCCGCTCAACGATCTTCATGGTGTGTGACATCTGCTTGATCGAACGGTAGTTATCACAGTTTCGCGTATCACCCTTCCCTTTGTATGCAGGGAGAAGGTAACTTTCTCTCCATTGATTCGGCATTGGGTCACCTCTCACGAATTTGGAGATGAGAATTCAGAGTCAGCTGAGCCCAATGTCTCCCATCTTTTTCCAGATCTCAGAGGGCATCTCGTCTGGCCCAACCGCTTTTCGTTTTTTGGAGTATTTGACCGCCTCACTAACTTCTTCGACTGTAATGCCTGGAATTCCTTCACAGTTAGGGGTGGCTCTTGGAAAGTATAGCCGGGGAAACTGTTCATTTCAAAGTTCTTCACAATACTGCCGCCACCTCTACAGAATTTTGTCGTCATCCACAAGATGCTGGCCATGAGCATTGTATATACCCCGTTATAATGTCCGCAAGATATCCAAAATAACATCCCTCTCATACAAAATGACTCTCAAAATTTTACAAAGGAACTTCAACGGCTTTGTAAATAATTATGATGAGCTCAGCTTACTCAAAAAAGATCATGAACCATCTCTAATATGCCTTCAAGAGACCCACTGCCCCTTCAATGCTAGTCCCATATTACCTGTATCATACGCAGACTATTTTCATAACTTTCCTAATAACTCTACATCAAAACAAGGAATTGGTGTGCTAATAAAAGGGGGGGATATCCCTCACAGACAAATCCCAATAAACCCGAACACCCTTGCCATAGCTATACAAGCAAAGCTTCCACCAAAAATAACAATACTTTGTACTTACATTCTACCGGCCCGGGGTCCGGGCAGTCCCAAATCTCAATGTACGGTTAGGTTGGCCACAACCAGCAAATTGTGGTTTTCACTCACCTCTGTAAGAGTTCATCTTCTCTTACCGGTGTATAACTTTCATTATATTATATTATTACATTCTACCGGACCAAATTTTCCCCAGAAGTGATTTCGATGACATTCTTCGCCAAGTTGACTCTCTAGTATTACTCACAGGAGACGTAAACTCTTGGAGCGTACTGTGGGGATCTCCTACTACAAACAATCGATGTGCTCTTCTATAGGATGTTATCACGAACTCCAATCTCACCCTGCTAAATGATGGTACTCCCACCCACTTTTCTACACACAATACGTTCTCCCATATTGATATCTCCTGTTGATCGTTATTACTTTTCCCAAAAGTACACTGGCACAAGACCTTCATAACAGTGACTATTTTCCCGTTATGATATTCATTGTCTTAGATCATAAACAAGTGTCTTCCTCAACTCTTCTGAAATATAAAACCGATCTGGGACAATTTCAAAAAGTTATGATTATCAAGGGTGGCAATGGTGTAGTGCTAACATCGTCAATTGCCACGCTAAAGGTTCGTGGTTCAAATCCTGATGTCAGCAAGCATTTATTTATTTCTCATGAAATATACAAAGTCAGTCCGATCATTTGCGAAAGCTTGTGTGAAAACTACTGCGAAGGCATAACACTGGCAGTAGCTTGGTCATGTGGCTGGAAAAATTGTTCGCTCTGTTGATGATGATTTGCACTTGACATCGATTATCGGGGAAAAAAAGTACTGTGAATCAGGAGGAATGACAATAGTAACAAAAAAAATCTCCTCAGTTATCTGGACGCCACCCCCGGAGAATAGCTGAAGCATAAACAACTGAGCTTCAAGAACCACTACACAAAAAAAAATCTTTCTCTCTCTCTCTCTATCCATTCTTTCCAACGCCCGCACTGTGTGTAAACATGTTAAAGGTATTCATAACCCTTTGAGTGCGCGCAAATTATATAAAAAAAAAAAAAGTATGTTAACAGTTATCTGTCGTCAAAATACCCAACTCTTCTGTCAATAGGGAAGCCGCTACGCATCCAAATTATATTTCTACGTGCTCTAAAAGCTGTGCAATATTAATAACATCTTTGCATTGACCAAGATTTTCAAATCAATATCAGTGGTGTTTTCTTCTTTTAGTTTTCTTTCGAGGCCTTTTCATATTCTTTTAAGAGAGCAAGAGCGAATTATTTATCTTTTTTCTGTACATACATGCTTGAGCTTGAGTCGAATGAATTTGTGTCTGCTCAAGCGTAAAAGTTTTGTCAGTGTGTATTTGTTTTCTTTTGGTTCTACATTATGTACATTTATGTACGAGTAGGCAGCGCAGATGTAGAAGTGCAGAGATGTGAGTCGTATTCGTGTAATCGTGTATTATATTTGAGTGCAATTTAAATGTGACAGGCAGGCGAAGCAAGGCGAGCACCGGCCAGCTAGTTCTAAATAAATCCATACGCTACGCTGCCAACAACTGTATACCCCAAACTTCCTCTAGGACCCCTACATGTGTAGTACCATGGTGGAGCCCGGAATTGGCCGAGCTAAGGTCTCATAAGACTGAGGCGTGGAAAAAATTAAAAAAAGCATATCAAATAGACTTCTAAAAATCAACAAAACTAAAAGCTTTCATGAATTCACTTCATCTATCAATCCAAACCACTCCGCTACCAAATATGGCAAAAGATTCGCAGCCTGACCCCAGTCCCTATAAGCCACTCCATCTAATATAATACATCAACACGCCTGATGGACCAATAGCTGCACCGCAAGATATTGGTAACCACTTTGCGAAAACTTGGTTTCAATACTCTGATGACATAAACTTTCCAAGTCAATTTCACTGTAATAAGATACATCCCCTTAACATCTCTGTGCATGTGGCTACCGAATGCTGCAGCTCGCATAGAGCAACCTACTACCTTTACGGAATTGGAAAGCTGTCTAAACAGAGTCAAGGGCAAAACTCCAGGACGTGATCGAATCTCCTACCCAATGCTGAAACAACTACCAACGTCAGGTAAAATTAAGCTTATCCAGCTATATAACAAAATATTCAACAGCAGTGTTATACCACAAAATTTGAAAACCGCTTCTGTAATCCCAATACCCAAACCTAAGAAAGATAAGTTCGACTTCAGCGGTTACCAACCTATATCATTACTCCCATGTGCTTTAAAAGTACTGGAAAATAATTGCTAACCGTCTTCTCTGGTATACAAAAGCAAAAGTTTAACTAGTAAAAATCAAGTTGCCTTTAAGCCTAAACGGGGTTGCATAGACGCTCTCCTTCATATTGATTTTGCCATAACTAACGCCTTATCAGCCCGAAACCACGTTTCAATCCTTGTGTTAGACTTTGAAAAGGCATTTGACCGCTGTTGCCGCCACCTAAAACTACAATACGACAGCAAGGACATCTGTTGCCGATAGTATGAAAATAGAGCAATGTCACCCTTCGGCGGGAAAAAGACAGACAGACGAATTCTTATACATTCTTTCTGGGTATTTGGTGGTTCAACCACGTTTTGTATTATCTGCGCAATAAACTTAGTTTTTTAAAGTACACGTACAGTGTTACTATTGAAAAAATTTTTTTCTTTTATTCATTCCTTGTTTCTTGCGTGAACAACCGCATAGGTATACATCTAGTGCTAATCAAACTGAAAGAACTGAATATACCCACTGTCAGTAATCTTGTCCTCCATTGCTTTCAATGGAATTAGAATCATAAGCAAACACAATCTTTTAGATCACAGTGTTAACGCAGACGATGTCTACATCATGGGCAAACGCAATGATCTAAATCATGCCAAAGCAAGTCCAATTAATTACTGCAAGACATTTTAGAGTGGTCGAATTCTTCGGACGCCAGTCTTTTCGTTGATAAATGTAAAACTCTTCCGAACCATTTCTTCACCAAGTACTAGCGCTAGTACCGGTATTAGAGCAAAAGTTGGTACTCAAATCGGTATCAAGTCATTTCTTCACAAAGTACTAACGCCGATTTGGTACCGAGTATTAGCTGGTACTCGGTATTAGCTTAGCTCTCGAAATCAGTATTAGACCAGTTGGTAGTACTCAAATCGGTATCAAGTCATTTCTTCACAAAGTACTAATGTCAATTTGGTACCGAGTATTAGTAGTTGGTACTCGGTATTAGCTGGACCCTCAAAATCGGCAGTCTAGCGTCGTTAATACCACGATTAGGCCAATTTCAATCATTTATCATGAGAGATAGTGCTCTATTTTGATATTTTCTTCGCTGTCATTGTGAAAAAAGTAAATACATGCACGTGTGTTCTATTTTGGTTTCATTTGATTTTTTATTCTATTTTCTGGAAAATGGATTTGATTTTTGGTCTTCAAAATAGCCGGCCAAAGAAGGAGGAATGCTCAGGAGATTCGTTCGCAAAAGTTCATTAACAATGCTCATGGCCAGCTTCTTGTGGATGACGACAAAATTCTGCAGAGGTGGCGGCAGTATTGTGAAGAACTTTTAAATGAACAGTTTCCCCGGCTATACTTTCCAAGAGCCACCCCTAACTGTGAAGAAATACCAGACATTACAGTCGAAGAAGTTAGTGAGGTGGTCAAATACTCCAAAAAACGGAAAGCGGTTGGGCCAGACGAGATGCCCTCTGAGTTCTGGAAAAAGATGGGAGACATCGCGCTCAGAATTTTCATCTCCAAATTTGTGAGAGGTGACCCAATGCCGAATCAATGGAGGGAAAGTTACCTTCTCCCTGTATACAAAGGGAAGGGTGATACGCGAAACTGTGATAACTACCGTTCGATCAAGCTGATGTCACACACCATGAAGATCGTTGAGCGGGCATTAGGTGGCGACTGCGAAAAATAATACGGCTATCTGATGATCAGTGCGGGTTTGTCTCGGGTAAATCAACCACAGATGCAATCCAAAGTATAAGGATCATAATGGAAAAACATCGTGATTCCTTAAGGGATTTGCATATGGTATTGGTTGACTTTGAAAAGGTATTCGACAGACAACCACGAGATCTGATATGGGTGGCGCTAAGACATCGAGGGGTTCCAGAAACCTATGTACAAATGATCATGGACATGTACGAAGGAGCAAAGACCAGAGTAAGATGCCCCGCTGGAGTAACCGAAGAGTTCCGAATCAAAGTCGGGGTGCATCAGGGAAGCGTCTTAAGTTCATTGCTCTTTATTACAGTCTTTGATTATCTGCTTGAAGGTAAAGTGATGGACCCCAAGGTACATCAGTTATTCTTTGCTGACGATGGAGCCATCATAAGTGAGGATCCTACATCCCTGCAACGAGCACTTGATGTGTGGGTGGACGCTCTGGAGGGAAACGGGTATCGCATTGGTTCAAAAACGACAGAGTACTTGTGCTGACCGTTCTCTGGTCCACTCAGGCCTATTCCAGACATTTATTTGAATGGAACAGTGCTTCCCAAGTGCGAAATGTTCAAATATCTAGGATCTATGATCAATAGCAAAGCAACTTGTGATGACGACATCAATCATCGCGTAAACGTAGGGTGGATGAAGTGGCGAGAAAATTCCGCTATCTTCTGTGACAGAAAAGTGCCACCTAAGTTGAAAGGAAGGCTCTACACCGCAGTTGTGCGTCCAGCGCTCACATACGGTTCACATTGTTGGACGATGTACAAAACGTATGAGAGTAAATTGACGGCAGCTGAGATGAAGATGCTTCGCATGACAGCAGGAGTGACAAAGCTTGATCGAATAAGACGTTCGAAGATCCGTGGAAGTTTTCACATTAAGGAAACCATCGTACATAAAATAGAGCGCGACGGGCTCAGCTGGTATTGCCACGTTCAAAGAAGAGATCATTTGAACCCAGTTAAAAAGGCAATATCAATGCACGTTCCAAAGACATCGCGAGATGTAGGAAAGGCAGGCCTATAAACGGCTGGATCACACAAATGCGACGACATCAGCATTTCATTGGCCTCAGTAACCGAGTGATCCAAAATCGGCAGGCCTGTCGATATTTTCTGAGGTCAAATAGGCGGATCAGTAGAAATGCGGTTCTTCACATGAATACTAAGCTGCCTTAATACCCAGTCTAGCTAGACCAGGTACTAGCTCTGATACTCGGTACCAACGAAAAGATAGTTCTTGTACATTTCTTCACATCACTAATACTGGATCTAAGTTAGCCCAGCGGTACTAGCAGCTAATACGTCTAAAAACTGGTCTAATATTGATTTTGACACTATTTTGGCATTTGTCGGCCGTTAGACAATTATTTCAAATTATATTCGTATTTCATTCATTAGTGAAGTTTTTTTTTAAATATTTGTGTTGCTTTACTGTTGTGAATTATGTGAGTATGGTGGTAGGTATGTGGAATCGTGTGGAAGAGTGTGTGATTGGTTGTGTTTTCTTTACTTTATGTTTGGTACCAATGAAGAATGAAGAAACAAGAATTAAAAAATGATAGCGATGAAGCGAAAGTCTCGCTGCCCCAATTGAAATCAAAATGACACAGATTTATTGTGCGACCTCGTACGTGAGATTGGCTTAAGGTCAGTATTAAACTGTAGAACGAATGGCGCTACGAAAGAAATAAAGAAGGCGGATTGGGATGCGATTGCTGAGCGTTGTAATTCTCATCCTTCAGCGCGCTTATTGTTTTTTTCTATTTTAATAATTTATTACTAATTTTTTGTTTTTCTACAAAGGTTGCCACTCAGCGCAATGTCGACGCCATCATTGCCCGCTACAAAAAAGTTATGCAGGTAATTCGTAATCATTTCGTTCTCGAGAGAACCAATGCCACACAAACTGGTGGTAGTTCGTCGTCTGTGGCATAAATGGAAGTAACTGGCGCTATATTGGAGCTCCGTTCATACTATGGCCATTTGCTTTCCGGTTTGCCATCGTACGACTGCGACAGTATGTGATACAGTAGGTGATTGCAATTTAACATGGGTGCAATCGATTGCACCAATTGTCCGTGCGAATTAGGCAAAGCGATAAAATGCAGCAGCGGCCGCATCCCGTAACGAGTACTGGTAAAAAAGAAAAAGGAACGAAACGGATATATAAAACTAAAATTACATACATTTTCATTTTTACCGTGGCAGAGGGTGCTGCAATTCTTCCACTACCAATTGAAGAACGTAAAGAAACAACCGAAAATGCCGAAAAAAGTCCACATGGTCCCAAGTATTTATTGTACTCCGTTGTGGCATATGATAGATACGGCGCTCAAATCAACGAACTTCCACCCCTTCTTCATCGTTCTCGTACTCGATATCGTCCTCGAAATCATGAAACAAACTATGCCCACCAAATATCAAATCAATTTTCCAGAAAATAGAATAAAAAATCAAATGAAACCAAAATAGAACCCACGTGTATGTATTTACTTTTTTCACACTGACAGCGAAGAAAATATCAAAATAGAGTACTATCTCTCACGATAAATGATTGAATTTGGCCTAATCGTGGTATTAACGACGCTAGACTGCCGATTTTGAGGGTCCAGCTAATACCGAGTACCAACTAATACTCGGTACCAAATTGACATTAGTACTTTGTGAAGAAATGACTTGATACCGATTTGAGTACTACCAACTGGTCTAATACTGATTTCGAGAGCTAAGCTAATACCGAGTACCAGCTAATACTCGGTACCAAATCGGCGTTAGTACTTTGTGAAGAAATGACTTGATACCGATTTGAGTACCAACTTTTGCTCTAACACCGGTACTAGCGCTAGTACTCGGTGAAGAAATCGAGCGTTAGTAATTTAAGTATACTAGGTTTACTATTTAACTGTAAATATTGGGTTGGCCATTAAGTTCCCTGTTTTTTTTTGGCGGAATTATAGGTTAACATTTTTTTGTTACGAAAAACTTTAATCAGTTATATCTGTGGCAATAAGACATAATAGTCAAAATTGAGTTAATTATAGCAAAATGTTCCCAATTACATAAAGTATTTTCCCTAAATTTTTTAGTTGCATACCTGTAAAGACGGCTGAGTTTTGGCTGTAAGAGTAGAGGTGCAATTCAAAAATTTCATACGATTTTCGCGTAAGCCACAACTTTAAACCCTTCTCCTGAAAAATCGTACAAATCGACATAAGCTATTATGTCGTATTGCCACAGATATATGCACCATTATTTTCTACCACTTTATGCCATCTTCCGGACAATTTTATAATGTCCCTTTCGTATAACGTTTGATTTTTATTGGCGAAGAATTGCTCCATGTGGATTTAGCTTCCAGCCATACGAAATTTTTTCCATTAAGAGAGTTCTGCAGGGACCGGAATAAATGGTAATCGGAAGGTGCAAGACCAGGTGAATACGGCGGGTGAGGTAAAGCATCCCATCCAAACTGCACCAACTTCTGCCGAGTCTGCAAAGAGACATGTGGTCTAGCGTTGTCTTGATGGAACAGGACTCCCTTCCGGTTAGCCAGTTCCGGCCGTTTTTCGGTGATTGCATCCTTCAGTTTATCAAATTAAGAACAGTATTTATCGAAATCAATGGTTTGGTTATGCGGAAGGAGCTCATAATAGACAATTCCCTTCCAATCCCGTCAAATACAGAGCATAACCTTCATAGGATGAAGACCAGCTTTTGGAATGGCTAAAGGTGGCTCACCTCTTTTGCTCCATGATCTTTTCTGTTCCACGTTATTGTAAAGTATCCACTTTTCATCTCGCGTTATAATCCGTTTTAAAAATGGTTCACTTTCCTTGCGTTTCTGCAGGGAATCGCTAATGGAGACAATAAATTTTTTTCACTCAAATTGTGCGGCAGCCAAATAACGTATAGATTTACGTGATGCAGTTTACGCAAGTGATTTTCTACGTTTGATTTCGATATATCCAATATATCAGCTATATGTCTGGTTGTGTAGCGTGCATTATTTTCAACTAGAGCTTTAATTTGGTCCCCATAAATCCCAACCGGTCGTCCAGAACGGTGCAAGTCAGAACTTGTGAAATTATCATCACGAAAACGCCCGAACCGCTCGCGAACAGTCACAGCGCTTACAGAGTTATCCTCGTGCACAGCGTTAATCTTCTTATGTGTTTGTGCAGCTTTTTTTCCTTTCCGAAAATAAAAGAACATAATATGCCGAAAATACTCCTTATTTGCCTCCATTCTCAAAAGTTTACCAAATGAGTAAAACACAACCGATCGCTATGAACCTTCTTTCACATATGTACTGCGATGTGTTTTTAAAGAAAAAGGACTGCAAGCTCGAAGCAACATTTTTAAACGGCGTCATTCAAATTGGCCAACCCAATATAATTGGAAACTACACTATACAGAATTAAAAAAATCACTAGCTGCGAAGTGTAACATTATTAAATATTTAGCGTAAAAAAAAAAGTGCTACTGCTTTGGTCACGTAGTGCGTATGCCCCCAGACCGGCTTCCAAGACGCGCAATGGTTGCCGTGCCATCAGGTAGGCGACTTCGCGGAAGGCCTAGAAATAGATGGTTGGATCAAGTCCGACATCTCTCCTGGAGCCGCTTAGGGATTCCTCCTGATGAATTGGAGTCAATGGCGGAGGATCGAGAAGGATGGAGAGTCCACCTGAGCATCCTACCCCCGCGACCCTCATGAAGGATTAGCGGGCCATTGAAAATGAATGAATGAATGAATGAATGAAAAAAAAAGTTGTTCACATATTAATACTTTTTGTAAAATCACGAAAATGTTAACATTAAGCAAAATTGACTGTGGACTAAGTATCTATGGCAAGTGCCCACAATCTACAATCAACTTAATAAAACCAGTTTATCACCAAGCTGCCAGAAGAAGCATCAACATGTTCCCTACAACTCCAGTTTGAAACATACTAGAGACTGGACTCCTCTCAATAGAAGAACGGTATGCAGAAATCAAAACCAGACTGCTAGCAAAACTGATGTTCGTGACTGGTTCGATCATTGATGGCGATACCAGTAAAGCTATCAATTCAAAACGTCGCATGCCCTCAGCTATCGACAGTATTTTGGAAACTTGCAAATAGCTTGATATACCATTTAACCGATTCCACAAATATGCACCATCCCAACCTCCCTGGTTTCTTGAGAGATCCTTCATCAACATGTCATTGTTCTCCCACCAGAAGGGCAACACTATTAATCTGACATTCCAAGCAATGTTTCATGAGATCTCTCCGGACTTGACCTGAAATATCTTCAATATTCACTGCGAAAGCACTAGCAATATTTGAAGCAGTTGAAACTGCAACGAATACTCGCGGCTATTGGGTGGTATGCGCCGACAGCCTCTCAGTTTTACGCGCAGCTATAAACCCCAACAATGACTCCACATTGATCACCAAAATCAGGGATATTCTCATGAGAGTCCCTCGGAAACTTAAATTGATGTGGGTCCCAGGACATGCTGGAGTCCAAGGGAATCAACTGGCAGACAAAGCGGCTAATTATGTTTGCGTCGCACCAACCTGGTCAAACGGTAATGCATGCGATCATACGAAAACACAAGCATTTTCACTTAGCTGAGACCCACCAACTAATACCCTCAACCTCCACGCGGCGACAGCCGGGTGCCTAGTACCTTAATCCAAGAAATGGGTAACCAACCTCGTTTGCCGGATTCTTGGCGGCAGCAGATGAGAGAGGGGGGAAGAGTGCTTTCTCACTAGAGCACTTCTTGTTCCAGGCGCCAGCGGACGAATTCCGTAGACGGAATCAACGGTGGCGTCTATAGTTCCAGTTAGGTTGAACTTGTGAATACCTTCCACGAGCTGCTTCCACGTATTCGGATCACAGCTCGGTAAGGAATTTCCAATGTGTTCATGCCCCACGGACGAATAGCACCCTGCCACCAAAGAGTGTTTCTACGAGCGCCTCGACAAAACATATGAGCAATGTCCTAAATTGAATGCCAAAATAGGAAAGGAGGACGTCTTTGGTAGGGCAGTCGGTAAGCATAGCCTACACGACACGTCTGATAACGGACTATGGCTAATTGATTTCGCTGTGGAGCGAAATGTCACCATAGCAAGCACATGGTTTCCACATCTGGATATTCATAAGCAGACATGGCGGTCCAATGATCATGTAACGATCAACCATATTGATCATATTGCGATCGACGCAAGGCATGCCTCCAGTATTCTTGATGTCTGCACCTTCCGAGCGGCCAACATAGACTCAAATCATTACCTTGTTGTAGCCAAGGTACGAATGCGGATATCCCAAATCAGAAGAAATCAGGCGAAGAATAACTCTTGCCAATCACTGTTTTTTGGGGCTTATAAGGCAATTCAACAGTAAAGCCCTATCTCGAACTAAGGAGACTGTATAAGACTCTGATCATCCCAGTCCTGCTTTACGGCGCTGAAACATGGACTTTATTAAGAGAGGATGAAGATATCTTGGTCGCTTCGAGAGAAAAATTCTTCGTAAGATTTTCGGTTCCGTTTGCACTGACGGGTTTTGGAGAAGAAGATTCAATCACGAACTATACGAGCTGTACAGCGACATCGACTAAGTCAAAAAACGGCGTATTGGACGTCTGAGATGGCTAAGATATGTAGAGCGAATGGACATTAACGGTCCGGCCCGCAGTCTTTGAATTTAACCCCGAGGGACGGCGTAGTAGTTGACCTCCTCGCGGTAGGTGGCGCGAGTTACGTATCCATAACAGCCTATGTTAACTTATATATTATTATTATTATTGTTTACCTTACATTACTTACATTTGCACACATTGAAATTGCGTTTTAATTTTTTTGCATTTATTGTATTTAAATTTTTATCCACTTATCATTATCCAATTTCACTGCACGTTCCTATAGAATTTGTCTTTAATTAATGTAAAGTAAGCATAAAATAAATATCTGATTACACTTTGTTCAGTCAATACACTTTCCCATAGAATTATTCCAAATATTGTAAAGTAAGCATAAAATAAGGTATAAAACGCAATGTAAAATAATCCTAAGTTGAAGTCTTGTGAATAAAGTCAAATACAGCGTTACGCTGCCCAAATTAAATTTTGTTTTTTTTGGCAAACCTCTCGGTCGGGCCTTTAACTCGCACACAAATTCAAGGGGACTTCGACCAACTTAAAGTGCGCAACTGAGGGCAATTAGCTAAAGACCGAGCTAAATGGAGAAGCTTGTTGGTTGAGGCCCGGGTTCACCCCGAACTGTAGCGCCACCTAAGTAAGTCGCACCAACCTTCCACTTTGAAATCTACACCAAACATGATCTTATAAGGACTATTAAATACAAACTACAGAGCGCAAACAAAATTGGATGCGATTCGATCACCATTATGCAAAAATAAACGCTGACAGAACTTATCCAGTATATCCTACATCTACGTCCAAAAGCATGATAACCAGCTTTGTACGCCGGCGACTAAGACACATAAGCCTAACCCATCTACACCTTCTAAAAAAAGAGAATCCACCTAGCTGCTCTAAATGCAACGCAAACTTAACCGTCGTACACATCCTAGGAGAGTGCTTCATTAATCCACTACAGAGGCAACCAATATTTAAGGGCAAGAGTGCTACAGACGTTCTTAGGAATCCTAATAATTAAGATATCACCAATATATACGAATTGCTAATAAATCTAAAGATTAAGATATAGAGAAAAAATAGTTATAAATATGTATTGATATTTGAATTCAAAATCAGCCATTTTACTTTTTAACATAGAGCAGAAAGGCTCTGCAGCAAGTGCTCTTAATATTGTATTAGCATTGTAATTGATTTCTTTGTTAATAAATAATAATAATAATAATACATCCATTATATGATATGTTTGCGAAAAATTGTAAGCATAAATTCTTCCGAATGGCCACAGAGCATAGGGCAGTACGATCCAAAACGAATAGTGAACAGTGAAGCAGTCCTTTAAATTTACATTCCAATTGATGCTTGTAAAATTTAGGAAGAACATTTTCCGCAAAATCTACGCTCCTACATAATGAATTTCACAAAATTCTACGTTTGACCACTGATTCGCGGAATTACATAATTAAATCAATCCACACAATTTTCTTGGTTTTGTTATCTCCACAAATATTATTAGGTTGCTTACTTACTTACTTAGGTGGCGCTACAGTTCGGAGTGAACCTGGGTTTCAACCAACAAGCCTCTCCATTTAGCTCGGTCTTTAGCTAATTGCCTCCAGTTGCGCACTCCAAGTTGGTCGAGGTCCCCTTGAACTTGTGCGCGCCACCTACGGCGATGATTCCCTCTACTGCGTCGTCCCTCGGGGTTAGATTCGAAGACTGCGGGCCGGAGCGTTGGTGTCCATTGGCTCTACATATCCTAGCCATCTCCGACGTCCAATACGTAGTTTTTTGACTAGGTCGATGTCGCTGTACAGCTGTACAACCCGTCAACGCAAACGGGACCGAAAATCTTACGAAGAATTTTCCTCTCGAAGCGACCAAGGATATCTTTATCCTCTTTTAATAAAGTCCATGTTTCAGCGCCGTAAGGCAGGACTGGGATGATCACGCCTTATAAGCCCAAAAAAACAGTGATTGGCAAGAGTTATTCTTCGCTTGATTTCTGCGCTGATCTTGTTTTCCGAGTTTATAGCAAAGCCAAGGTAGACAAAGTCCCTTGCTACCTCGAAGTTATAGCTGCCCACCGTGACGTTCTGTCCAATTCGTCGGTGTTAGCTGTCTCTTCTTGTTGACAGCATATATGTACTTGGTTTTGCCCTCGTTTATCGCTAAACCCATTTTGGCCGCTTCCGCCTCAATGCTTGCAAACGCACCGGTGACAGCCCGCTGTCTATATCGTCGGCGTATGCAAGCAGTTGTACCGACTTGTGATAGATTGTGCCTCCGGTGTTGGCTTGTGAGTTTCGCACAATCCGTTCAAGTACAATCTTAAAGAAGTCAAATGACAACGCGTCACCTTGTCTAAAACCTTTTTTGACATCAAAGGTCTCGGTGAAGTCATTACCGACCTTGATAAAGCAGCGAGCGTTTTCCGTCGTCAGCCTGCACAGACGGACAAGTTTGGCAGGGATGTCAAAACTAGACATGGCTTTATATAGCCGTCATAGGCGGCATTCTTCCTCAAACCAGGAGTTTCGCGGTGGTAGGCGAGCGAGACCCAGCACATCAGTCGCGGCGTTTCTGATGGCATGTTGGCAGCGTTGCCACTGGTCTTCGGCACTTGATGCTGGCCGCATAGGGGTGCTTGAGAGATTTCGGGATACGCGTTCAGCGAAGAGTCTGGCGGTCTCTTGCGATTGTAGCTTTTCGACGTTAAATTTTCTCACAGTGATTCTTCTTTGTTGCTCAGATTGGGATATCCGCATTTGTACCTTGGCTACAACAAGGTAATGATTCGAGTCTATGTTGGCCGCTCGGAAGGTCCGGACATCCAGAATACTGGAGGCATGCCTTGCGTCGATCGCAATATGATCAATTTGGTTGATCGTTACATGATCATTGGACCGGCATGTCTGCTTATGAATATCGAGATGAGGAAACCATGTGCTTGCTATGGTGACATTTCGCTCCACAGCGAAATCAATTAGCCTTAGTCCGTTATCAGACGTGGTTGTGGTTATTTATTAGGTTGTTGCACATAAAATGACCGTTTCGCAGATCGGTAACAATTGTGACGTTTTATATGTAAAACTAACAGAGGCAGGGTTATATCTAAAATTAAAGTGACAGTCCTGATTTTTGTTTTTCTTGATCACTCTCAACTTTTTGTGAGAAACCAATAAAAATCTTTAACAGGCCCCTTAAAATAGATATATGCATTCGTAATTATATGCAACTTGTATAACATGTGAAATCTAGAACAGCAAAATGAGAGCCGTACTAGATTAGAGAAGAAAGAGAGAAGATCAATGTAGTCACTTTGCCACAATTGTGGCAGATGTTAAATATACATATATGTATGTAATATGAATAGTTTTTCTTCTTATGAATAAATAGTTTTTGCATACGGGTGGGGAGGGAAGGGGTATATACCAATATCAAGGTTATCAAAGCTACCACCCTTTATTTTAAATCTACCACATTTTTGAGTCCAATCTACCACCTTTTTTCAAAATGCAAGTGACAACAGATAGTGAAGAAGAGAGAGAGAGAGAAGTAGTTTCCTTTTCCTTTAATATATAAAGTTAGAAGTATACGGCCGATGAATCGAGACCATTTTGTTGTTTTTGTTATTTTTTTATTCTTTTCAAATTAAATAAATCGGAGTCTGTTGTGTAATAGTAAAACAAGAGTAATCATTTTTATACTTGCATGTATACATATCTACACATATATCTATCAACAAAGATCTTCATCAGCACCTTTCGTTGAAACCAACAAAATGCTGCTTACGCAAAAACCAAAAATCCACTTTATAGTTGCAAGTTCCTTATATGCGCACACATGCGACACACTGGTCGCGGTGATGGCTTAAACTAGAGCTTAGATCCCTTGGAATCGAGATCAGGATAATCATCCTACCTAGTCTCTCCTACTCCCCCTCAACCGCACACACACACAGTCATCAAGTCGGACGGGCTGGTGGTTACAGGTGGCGGATAGTGAACGGCCTGCAGAATTGCAGGTTAACTCCGAATACCCAAATAAGCAGTCGCCGACCAAGAGCAACAGAGAAAGAGGGCTTGGCTGAAAAGGTCAAAGCAACCCCTATGAGTTTTCTGCGACAAGACGAATAAGCACCGTCTTCTATAAAGGTGCTCCCCACCCTACAAGGTGGCTACGAGGGGTACAGTAAGGAGAAAATAGCGAGATTTGGACCCACCCGCCAAAGCGAAACACACAGCTTCTTGCCCCCGGAAAAATGTCTGCATATACACATACAGTACAATATATTATAGTGCATATCACTATAATTAAAAACTACAATAAGATGACTTTGTCATAAGTACCTTAACACATTAAGACCGAGCCCAGTAAGTTCTTATCTATGGCATACTGGAAAACGAATTGGAATGACGGCTATGAGGGCTGGCGTCTGTAGTATTCTGTTACATGAGTAGGCTGGAGTGAAATCGGGTTGAAATGGCTTTTAGGCTAATGCTACAAGCGCCGCCGTGCCGTTAAAACTTTGGCAGGCCTCAAAGTACGTTTAATGTTTCCTCACCATTAAGTTGGTGGTGTAGATACAGATGTAACATTCTTGTTTAACACCGACATGGCTCTGACACAAGACCCCATAACGGCTTATGCCAACCCTCGCATGGCCTCACTGCTTGCATAGACACAACCATGAGATCTCTGGGTGACTACACATTCGAACATTGAAAGCGGCTTTGAGTAGGGACCCAAAAGAAATGAATACAATAACAACAAAAACCCAAAACAACAGTCAAACCAACGGTGAGTTTCAGAGGGGCTCAGTGATGCTGAGGTCACCTGTGGGGCAATCAGCTGCTCCACAACAGATTGTAGAAGATGGAGCACTTCCGCTGGTATTGGAGGCGACGCACACAGGGGCCGGGCCAAATGCATGAATTATTGGCAAAAATTAAAAAAAATTAAAGGGAATACAAAATAAACAAGTGGATACTACAGTTAGATCCCCAAACTATTCAAATGCATGTTTATTGTGATAATTCTAAGCTCATATTGATCGGGTCATTGCTTTGAACTAGTTCGCTTTGAGTAGTCTTTTGATCGGCTTCAATTAAACCTAAAAGTGTACCAATTGTCTATCGAAATAAATTTACAGTGCTTTTAATATTTTTTTTTATTTAAACATGGAGTCAGTCAACCCCCTCTGGTTTGTTGATCATTTTCATGTATAACTGTTGCTATATGTGATTTAGCAAAATTGTTATAAATGTTTAAAATGTGAGTGTTTTTGTGTATAAAAAGGAGTGCTGTTTTTTTAAGTTAAGAGATCTACTTATGAACATGTCATAACATGCCGTAAAAAAGGTCTTATTTGTTAGTGTATTATGTCTTCTTGTTGGAACATTAAAAAAATGTTGCGCATATTTGCGGTTTTTCAAGATTTTGCTGGGCTAAGGTCTTAGCTTGGAAATGCATGTTTTTTTTTTAACAAAATATGAATTTCCTTAATTTGTTTCAGGTTCAGGTTCAACTGATATTTTTATTACACGGCAAGCCTTGTTTGATGTTTTGAGGCAATCTAGCAATGATTCATGGGCTATTAACCCGTATCCTGTACTGAAAAATAATAACACACGTGGTGGTTGTGGGCCATTTTTTTCTGATTAATCGCAATTTTGACATTTTATTTTTGTTTCAAAGTGCCTTTTACATATAAATTTAGAGCAGTTCGAGAACTTTGTCGAATATTTTGTGCTATTGGACAGATTTGGACAGATGTAGCAACGTGCGCGCTTCAAATTAGACACTGTTGCTTGTTGTACATTTGAATTTTGTTGTTGAACATTTTGAAGTACCGCTTTAGCTGGGATACTTTGCGGAAAAGAGGTTCGACGAGATATTTCTCCTTCAATCAATGCTTCTCCCAGTTCCTCCAAAAAAAATCCTCTGTTTGAAATGCTTTTTCTTATTCCACTGTGGATTTATAGAAACATAAATCACAAAAGCATTGTAAGCTGATATATCCAGCATATTATAAAAAAGCGCATGTGACCACCTGTTTGTTCTGCGCTTACAGGTGTAAGAGCGAACTACTTGGTCAAGTGTATCTACTCCAGTTTTTGTAGCATTATAATATTTTACAATCTCTGGTTTTTGTGCATCCTGAGTTATTTCCTTAGAATGATGAAAGCTACTGAGCAATATAACTACGCGGTTTTTCTTTGGAACATATGAAACCACTGTTGTGTTATTATTGTCATCAAAAAGGAAGTGGGAAAATTGTTCGGGTTTACCTTTCAAGTCCAAAACTTGAGGCGGTAAAAATGTTTTGTTTTTACGCACAGAGCCCAAACTTTGATTCCATATTTCCCTGGTTTGGAAGGAATGTCCGCGATATATTACTAACTGTTCATCTATAGTAACGCATTCACCTGGGTTGAACATTTTTCGTAAATTGCGCTCCCATTTATCCCAAAAATCTCTAATTGGAGCTAGTTTATCGCGAGTTCGCCGTTCATTCCTGTCACTTTTCTTATCGAACCGAATAACTCTGGATACATTCTGAAATCTTCGAAGACTCATAGTTGCCTAGAAAATCGGCCTTCCCTTGCGGTCATCCCACAAGCTTTCTAAGGCCTCTCCATGTGAACGGTAAACGCCTGCCAGCAAAAGTAACCCAATATAGGCTTGAATAGCAGTGTTGTCAACAATAATCCAGCCTTCACAAAATATATTTTTTCCTAAGAAACTAAACATTCAAAAGCTGAATGAAAGGAATGAAAATACGTTACCTTCTTTATTTGTCATCTTTACAATGATATCGACAACATCAAGTGGTAAAAACAATGCAAACGCCGAGTTTACGTCAGTAACTCGAGAGACGGCATACTGAGTTGGGCCTGGAGTAGTGTTCATAACGTTTTCTGTTCCTTGACGACCTGCAGCGGAATCTCTTACTGGATATCTAGACCATGAATATTTTTTATCTTTCGATAGAAATATTCTCGGAGCTGGAAGTGCTTCGCCATCCGAACTGCGACTATACTCAAGGTCAGGTAAACTTTCCCCATCTGAACAGTCCATGTCGTAGTTAGAACCACTACCGGAAATGTCCTCCTCGCCCTCACTTGCAGTATCAATTGCCTCATTGTCACTCAAAACACTCATTATTCAGCACTGCTTCAATATCATTTCGATTCAATCTTGCCATATTGATCCATGTATGTCAAATTATAGATATTCAAATGGCTTTGTCCTATTAAGTACGAAGGCTTAAAAAAATTCTTCGTAAGATTTTCGGTCCCGTTTGCGTTGACGGGTTTTGGAGGAGAAGATTCAATCACGCACTATACAAGCTGTACAGCGCCATCGACCTAGTCAAAAAACTACGTATTGGACGTCTGAGATGGCTAGGACATGTAGAGCCAATGGACACCAACGCACCGGCCCGCAGTCTTCGAATCTAACCCCGAGGGATGACGCAGTAGAGGGAATCATCACCGCAGGTGGCGCGCACAAGTTCAAGGGGACCTCGATCAACTTGGAGTGCGCAACTGGAGGCAAATAGCTAAAGACCGAGCTTAATGGAGAGGCTTGTTGGTTGAGGCCCAGGTTCACCCCGAACTGTAGCGCCACCTAAGTAAGTAAGTATTTGAATTGACCTCGGTGTATCAGAACACACACATGTAGAAATATATATATATATATATATATAGTAGGTATAGTATGTATCTGGATATCTACCTAACATTCGAAAATATTTATATAGGAGTGTAATGGAACGACAACAACGAGCGTCGGGGCGCTCGGTGTGAATCTATCCCCCAACGTTTTGAGTTGATTAAATCCCACTTATGTTCCATGCATCCAAGTTAATTAATACGTGTGTAAGTATATACACAAAACCACATTCTTAGATGAGGTGGACTTCACATTAATCTTATAAGTTTTATTTCCTTTATTTATACAAACGAACTTGCAGAGAAATGAAGCAATATTATGAAAAAACTACATTGGGCAATTTTAACCCCTGCATAAAACGAAAGTTACATTTTTTGAAAGGACTCAATATATCAGCATAAGAGACCGTTGATGTCAAAAATGTATCATATATATATTCATCTACTAAAATAAATAATTGTCAATGAATTAAAAAAAAAATAATAAGAAATGTACGAAATATGCTTAATCAAAGGTGCATGTGGGCAATTTTGACCCATGTGTACAGGGTAAGGGTTAAAGTAGAAAATCTGAAGGAATTTTAAGAAAATCGTACTAAATGTGTCGAGCTCTTAAAACCTGAATTGAGCAAGCAGATTTAATTTTTTTTTTTGGCAGATTTTGAGAACAGATGGACAAGATGTTGCAGAAAAGAAGATAGGTTTCTTGCTAATAATAAAACTTGGCTGGATACTTCAATTGGGTTTAAGAACTACTCAAGTAGCACTACAGTCACTTGTAAAAACGCTGGTCGTCCTAGAAAAGCTGGTCAAACGGTAGTGCATGCGATCATATGAAAACACAAGCGTTTTCACTTAGCTGAGGCCTACCAACTCCTACTCTCAACCTCCCCGTTTGGAGGATTCTTGGCGGCAGCAGATGAAAGAGGGGGGGAAGAGTGTTTTCTCACTAGAGCACTTCTTCCTGTTCCAGGCGGCAGCGGACGAATTCCCTTGACGGAGTCAACGGTGGCGTATATAGTTCCAGTTAGGTTGAACGTAGTGAATACCTTGCGCGAGCTGCTTCGACGTAATGTTGGTCAGGACATTGGAATAGAGATGGTGGCGGAGGAGCCCTTAATGGGCCAACGGCAGCGCTCATACTCCCGTAGTGGACTACTGGCACCGGTGTACCCGGCCCCTCGTCCTAGGGGAATAATTAAGGAACTGGCCCTCCAGGTTGGGGGTTGTGCCGTCGGGGTAACTTCCCTACCACGTGCAGCCGAACAACTAGCAGAGGCCCTAGACTGCTATAAAGCAGATATTACCGCTATCCAGGACGTGCGGTGGGACGGGCAAAAAGAGGATGAAAAACTGTGACATCTACTATGGTGATTGCTACAAAGACAACAGGCAACGCTTAATCGGATGCGGATTTGTCATACGCGCAGACTTAGGCAAGAAGTCTTAAGCTTCCGACACGTGAGCGAGCGTATTATGACTATCCGAATCAAGGCTAAATTCGCTAATATAAGCCTAATATGTGTTCATGCACCCACGGAAGAAAAGGACCCTGCCACCAAAGAGTGTTTCTTCTACGAGTTTATCGACAAGACATAAGAGCAATGTCCTAAATACGACAGTAAAATCGTATTGGGCGATTTTAACGCCAAAATAGGAAAGGAGGACATCTTTGGTAGGGCAGTTGGTAAGCATAGCCTACACGACACCACGTCTAATAACGGACTAAGGCTAGTTGATTTCGCTGTGGAGCGAAATGTCACCATAACAAGCACATGGTTTCCTTATCTCGATATTTATAAGCAGACATGGCGGTCCAATGATCATGTAACAATCAACCAAATTGCCTTCAGCATTCTTGATGTCCGGACCTTCCGAGCGGCCAACATAGACTCGGATCATTAGCCAAGGTACGAATGCGGATATCCCAATCAAGAATCACTGTGAGAAAATTTAACATCGAAAAGCTACAATCGCAAGAGACCGCCAGGCTCTTCGCTGAAGGCGTATCCCGAAGGCTCTCAATCACCCCTATGCCGCCAGCATCAAACGCTGAAGACCAGTGGCAACGCTGCCAACATGCCATCAGAAACGCCGCGACTGATGTGCTGGGTCTCGCTCGCCCACCACCGCGAAACTTCTGGTTTGACGAAGAATGCCGGCGAGTGCATGCACCAAAACAAGAGGCATACAAAGCGGCGCTGCAAATGAAAGGGGACCTCGACCAACTTGGAGTGCGCAACTGGAGGCAATTAGCTTAAGACCGAGCTAAATGGAGAGGCTTGTTGGTTGAGGCCCAGGTTCACCCCGAACTGTAGCGCCACCTAAGTAAGTAAGAAAGTAAGTCCTAGAAAAGATTTTGTTGATTCTTCGCCACAAGACTGAGTCTTTGAGAAAAAATCAATCGAGTGAAGAGTTAACATTTACTGCCCGAATGAGCCTACGATCTTCTGGTCAGTTAGAAACAGCGAAAGTTCTGAAAGACGTTACCACAAATTCTCCCGAAAGAGCTGCTAGATATAGAACAGTATACAAACATTTTCGAGTAGCTAAAAAGAGGTAACTGACTGGGAGACAAGCTCATTCTATGTACGTGGAAGCTAAACTCACTAGACACCAATATAATGTAATAAGAGCAAATGATAAGTCAAGGTTTTCATCGTATAAAAAAATCCAACTTGCTAAAAAGGAGTGTTAACCTTCTAAGGAACACATCACGGTTACGAATACTGTTGCTGAAATTAAATTGCAAGCTTTGCTTAATCACACAGTCCAACGCTTACTAGATGCTCAAAAGGAAGTTTTAGAAGTTCAAAAGGCAGATATTTTGAAAAATCTGAAGCTTATATGTACGTGTGGCATGGATGGTTCCGGGCAATCGGAATACAAGCAACATTTCTCTGATCCAAATTCTGAAGACTCTAGCATCTTCTTGGAATTGCTAGTACCGAAAAGATTAGTTTCGAACGCACCAGGACATCAGCAATTCATAATTTGGCAAAACGAAAGACCTCCATCCACAGGATACTGCCGACCAATAAAGTTTATGTTTCAACATGAAACAACAGAGTTGGCAAAGATGAAGATAGAGATAATGCGGAAACAAATCGAGGAGCTACAACCAGTTATACACAGCATGAATAACATTGAAATACATGTTGCAATTATAATGTTATTTACAATGGTAGATGGAAAGATATGTAATGCCATTACAGATACTAAATCAACACAAAGATGTTTTGTTTGCGGACTCACATCGAAGGATTTCAATAACATAAAAAAAGTATGCAACACAAAAATAATAGATACTTAGATTTAGATTTTATTAATTCCCCGTGCAGAGACGGGTTAAGAATATCACTGCAGCGCTTTTTGGAAGAGGAAGCGGTGGTGAACTTATAGGTTATCGTAAATCTCTTAAGGAGGTGGACATACATTTTAAGATGGTGGAAGGAACCTGTGTTGTCGATGTAAGGATCAATGGCGGAACTTTTTGTATGGTACCTGTTTATTTGAACTGCAGTCACTGGATGCGAGATTACGTTAAACTCTCCGATATGCTGCAGATCTTATGTTTGACGGACCTTCTTCTTGCTTGTGATTTCATCGCGAGAATAGGATTATCACAAAATAATTTTACAAGTGGACCTGCGTCAACAATTATAAACGCAACTCGGGGTTCCAAAGATGAGTTTTGCGATGGAAAGGGCTCTAAGATTATGGAAATTGCTGATGCGTACGATTGTAAGATCTTGAATGGCAGCTGCAGGGGTGACACAGGTGGTGAATTTACCTTCATCCGTGGAACATCGTGCTCCGTAATAGACTATTGTTTTATGTCCGGTAATTGGAACTCAATTGTCAACAATTTTTCAATAGCTGTTCAAACATTTTCCGACCATATGCCATTGGAAGACAGGGGATACATCAAACTCTGGCTGGCTCTCCTTCCGAAGTTACTTTGGAATAACAGTTTTCGTGCCTCTTATCAAAGTAATTTAAATAGGGAACTTTTGAGTCTGATGGAACATGATCCAGCTCCACACATTGACATCCTAACGCAAATTATAAAAAGATCTGTACCGTCTAACGTCAATGCAAGACGTATTGTAGCCAGTAAACAGAAGTGGTTCGATATCGAGTGTCTAAAGGCGAGAAAACGATCATTTGCATTGCTAAGGCGCCCAAGGAAGCAAAATAATGACTGTGTCAAAGAACTCTATGCAGAAGCAAATAAATATTTCAAACGTCTTTGTATAGAAAAAAGGAAAAAATTTAGCCAGGAAGTCATTGCAGTTCTTAATACTTCAAGATGTTCAGCAGACTTTTGGAAGGCGGTTAAAATTGTAACTGGAAGAACTAACTTGATCTCGTCGACTTTACAAGCTTCTGAGCTGAGGGAGTATTTTAAAAATTTACTCAACACTCCACAGTTTTCTCCGTTACCGCAATATGCAGCCCCTTTTTCACAGACGAGCTCTTAGACTCACCATTTACTCTTTTCGAAGTGAAACGCGCAGTTGATTGCTCTAAAGCGAGGAAAGCCCCAGGTGACGATCGGATCCCTTTCGAATTTTACAAGAACAGTTCCACAGAATTTCTCACTGCACTTACAAATGAATTTAATCAAATTTTTGAAACAGCCAATGTCCCAGAAAGCTTTAGAAGAGCGATAATTTTCCCGTTGCACAAAAAAGGCGAGCTAGATAATCCAGCTAACTACAGAGGCATTTCTTTTTTGAATACTTCGGCAAAACTATTTAGTGCTTTGATATTTAATAGGCTTACACAATGGATGGCAAACAATAGGATTTTAAATGAATACCAGGCGGGGTTCAGAAAGCATTATTCAACACTGGATCACATTTTTACTCTCACCAACATTGCAGAGTTTTTTAAACCAAGTTACAAAAAGCTATATGTCTTCTTTGTTGACTTTCGTGCAGCTTTTGACTCCATAGCGCGTGAAGCTCTTTTCTATAAGCTGTATAAAATTGGTTTATCAAGTAAAGTGATAAATGTGCTAAAAGCGATGTATGAGAGTAACGTGGCTTACGTATGGAATGGAGAGAATGTATTGGAAGAATTTGGAACACAAATGGGAGTTAAGCAAGGTTGCATCTTAAGCACGTTACTCTTCATCTTATTTATCAACGATATAGTAGGAGAAGTAGGAGGAGGGATCGAGCTTGGTGGTGTGCGGATACCGGCGCTAAAGTTTGCGGACGATATAGTGTTTTTATCGGAGACAGTTGAAGGGATGCAGCTTACTATGAACCGTCTTGAAAACTACTGTAAGCAATGGAATTTGACGGTGAATTTATCAAAATCAAAGATGATGATTTTTAGAAATGGCGGTGGAAGATACTCTCGCAACGAAAAGTGGTCCTATCGGGGTGAAAACGTTGAAATAGTGAAAGAGTATAAATATTTATGTGTGATAATTACATCCAACCTCAATATGAAAAAACACTTTGAATGTCAACTAGCAGCAGCTAAAAGAGCTATTTCATCAGTTTGGGGACGTTCCGTCGACAATAAGTTTATCGATCACACAGCGAAGAATAAATTATTTCGTACAACTGCTGCCTCTATACTGCTGTACGGAGCCCAAATTTCGGGTTATTGCTTTTTTGAAGAAGTTGAAAAATTTCTAAGATACTTTTTGAAACGAATCTTTCGACTTCCAACATGTACACCGAACTATATGCTGCATCTAGAAACTGGAGTCCCTCCTCTCTTCTTAGATACCCTAAAGCTGCATTTTTTTTATTTTTTATTTTTTTTTTTTTTTTTTTTTTCCTTTTATCAGCGAGGCTATGATCCGAAAACAAGGGATCACAGCCCTCCCACTTCACTGCATTTCTACTGATCCGCCTGTGGGGTTCGCCTATTTGACCTCAGAAAATATCGGCAGGCCTGCCGATTTTGGATCACTCGGTTACTGAGGCCAATGAAATCCCGATGTCGTCGCATTTGTCTGATCCAGGCGTTTATAGGCCTGCCTTTCCTACATCGCGATGTCTTTGGAACGTGCATAGATATTGCCTTTTTAACAGGGTTCAAATGATCTCTTCTTTGAACGTGGCAATACCAGCTGAGCCGGTCGCGCTCTAATTTGTGTACGATGGTTTCCTTGATGTGAAAGCTTCCACGGATCTTCGAACTTCTTATTCGATCAAGCTTGGTCACTCCTGCTGTCATGCGAAGCATCTTCATCTCAGCTGCCGTTAATTTACTCTCATACTTTTTGTACATCGTCCAACATTGTGAACCGTATGTGAGCGCTGGACGTACAACTGCGGTGTAGAGCCTTCCTTTCAACTTAGGGCACATTTTTCTGTCACAGAAGATAGCGGAATTTTCTCGCCACTTCATCCACCCTACGCTTACGGAATGATTGATGTCGTCATCACAAGTTGCTTTGCTATTGATCATAGATCCCAGATATTTGAACTTTTCGCACTTGGGAAGCACTGTTCCATTCAAATAAATGTCTGGAATAGGCCTGAGTGGATCAGAGAACGGGCAGCACAAGTACTCTGTCTTTTTTGAACTAATGCGATACCCATTTCCCTCCAAAACGTCCACCCACACATCAAGTGCTCGTTGCAGGGATGTAGGATCCTCACTTATGATGGCTCCATCGTCAGCAAAGAATAACTGATGTACCTTGGGGTCCATCACTTTACCTTCAAGCAGATAATCAAGGACTGTAATAAAGAGCAAAGGACTTAAAACGCTTCCCTGGTGCACCCCGACTTTGATTGGGAACTCTTCGGTTACTCCAGCGGGACATCTTACTCTTGTCTTTGCTCCTTCGTACATGATCATCTGTACATAGGTTTCTGGAACCCCTCGATGTCTTAGCGCCACCCATATCAGATCTCGTGGTTGTCTGTCGAATGCCTTTTCAAAGTCAACCAATACAATATGCAAATCCCTTAAGGAATCACGATGTTTTTCCATTATGATCCTTATACTTTGGATTGCATCTGTGGTTGATTTACCCGAGACAAACCCGCACTGATCATCAGATAGCCGTATTATTTTTCGCAGTCGGCCACCTAATACCCGCTCAACGATCTTCATGGTGTGTGACATCAGCTTGATCGAACGGTAGTTATCACAGTTTCGCGTATCACCCTTCCCTTTGTATACAGGGAGGAGGTAACTTTCCCTCCATTGATTCGGCATTGGATCACCTCTCACGAATTTGGAGATAAGAATTCTGAGCCATCTGAACCCGATGTCTCCCATCTTTTTCCAGAACTCAGAGGGTATTTCGTCTGGCCCAACCGCTTTTCGTTTTTTGGAGTATTTGACCGCCTCACTAACTTCTTCGACTGTAATGTCGGCTATTTCTTCACAGTTAGGGGTGGCTCTTGGAAAGTATAGCCGGGGAAACTGTTCATTTAAAAGCTCTTCACAATACTGCCGCCACCTCTGCAGAATTTTGTCGTCATCCACAAGAAGCTGGCCATGAGCATTGCTAATGAACTTTGGCGAACGAATCTCCTGAGCATTGTTCCTTCTTTGGGCGGCTATTTTGAAGATAGTGGCGCTCTTGTTCATATTGTGTCTTCGCAGCTCCTGGATAGCCTGGTTTGCATCAGCAACCGGGGAAAATATTTTCTCCAGCTCCCGATACAGGCCCTCCGTACTCTCTGCTTGAAGCTGGGCGCACTTCTTCTTCGCTTTTTTCTTGCAGCATCTGTATTCCATTTCGAGGCGAGCTTTTTCGTCATTATTATTAGAGGGGCACTTTGACCAAGCTTTGAAAGCCGCTTTCTTCTCATTTATCAGCATCTTAGCTTCATCACTCCACCACCATGTTTCTTTGGCGTGTTGATGGTGGCCTTTTGAAGCTCCTAGCAGTGATTTGGCCTTATTTAAGCAAGTTCGCTGTAGGGAATCCCACATATTTTGTGCTCTGCACTCTTCATCCTCAGCTCCGTTGATGGTGTGAGAGAGGTAATTTTTCATTACGAAAACAAAAGCTTCGCCTTTTTCTTTGTCCAGATTGTACAACTTGATTTTCTCAGAGACCCTTGTTTGTTTGCTTTTCTTCGGTGTTTTCATAAAAATTTCTGTTAGCAGGAGACGGTGTTGCCGAGCGATTGCCTCTCCCAGGATCACTTTGCAATCTTTTACCCGGGGCTTCATGAAACTGCCTACCAAATGGTAGTCAATCTGAGTTTCATCTCCACCACTGCTGTAAGTGATCAGGTGTCGGCTTTGTTTGATGAACATGGTATTTAACACGATAAGACTGTGTGATTTGCACATGCTTAGGATGTCTTCACCAGGAAGGTTCCTGGTGCCATATCCTAGTCCTCCATGGCAGTCTTCATAGTCTTCGTTTGATTTCCCGACATGTCCATTCAAATCTCCTCCAACAAATAGAAATTCTTCCTTTGGGATGTTCTTAAGGAGATTGTGGAAATCTAGCCAAAATGCATCTTTATCTCCCTGATTGTACCCATCGTGGGGAGCATATGCACTGACAATATTCCACACCTCTCCTTGTATTACTAATTTGAGAGACATCAAACGGTCGCTGGACTTCGAAATGCTCAAGACGTTACCAAGTAGCTCTGCCGCAAGGATGATACCGATTCCGTTCTTAGATTTTTCCGTTCCGTAGTAAAACATCTTGTAATCTTTTGTCCTAACGTCCAAGAAACGCGCCCGATTCCCGGTGTTTTTCCATTTCGTCTCTTGGACACACAAGATGTCCACCCGCCTTCTATTCATCATCTCTTCCAGCTCGTAACTTCGACCGGTCATGCTTCCAACGTTCCAACTCGCGACCCTCAAATTGCGTCCGAACTGTTTCATTATTTTGCTAGCCCCCGGAATCCGTATAGCTCTGACCCGAACATTTCTGCTCGGTCCAGGATCAGTACCATGCACAGCAGTGGTAGTGCCTGGCGGGGTAGTGCCTTTCCTTTTTGCAAGTATTACCATAATGATACAGTTTTGCAATACAATTTTTTGCACCATATTGCGATGGTGTTTGTTGTTTGACACGTGCATGCTCCTGTTTTAGTATTGTTTGTTTGATCTTTCTTTTATGACACCGGTGATCTCCAGTCGTGTCAACCCACGGACTCGCATGCACACTTGTGGGAGGGTTTTTAAGGTAGTATATGTGTCGCTAGGCTCACTTGGGTGTTATATTGCCTAGATCTGATTTGTCCCCTTAGTCGCCTTTTACGACAAGCGCTGGTTGTTGGGGGGGGGGGGCGCTGCAGTGATATTCTTAATCCGTCCCTGCACGGGGGACCCTAAAGCTGCATATAGATTATATTGTTAAAGTAGTGGAGATGGATGATGGAAGACTGCCCAGGATTGTTTTGAAGCATATACTTTCGACAAGAGGGCACTTGGTTTAAAAGTGGGAGGAGTTGGCAGCAAATTATGGCGCGAGCTTAAATATTGCATCTGATATACAACTTTCAATGATAAAACCTATGCTTACAAATGTTTTGAAAAATGCAGGTAATTCCATGTATGAGAGATTTGCAGCTGAAGCACATTCATCGCAACATAGGCTGATCTACAGTAGGCTGAATTTTAACCACATTGAAAGCGACTCAACGTACTTCCTCAATCGTTACTCTCTGCATATGATAAGCACAATATTCAAACTTAGAGGTGAACTAACAAGTCTTTATTTTATTCCACATCGACCCGATCTTCCAATTTTATGTGACCTGTGCAACCTTAAAGAGAGGGAGGATCTATACCATTTCATCGGAAGATGTCCCATTTTAGGAGAATTTCGCGCGAGATACTTCGGAGTAATTTCGCTAGACTTGGATGAGGTGATCAACATACTGAACGGAAGTCGTGGTTGGGTTGTTTTATACAACTATGCTACAGCTGCAATCCGCTACAGAGCCCGTATTTTGGAAGGCGATTTTTAAACAGAAATAGCAACCATATTGTCAATCTGGTAGACGGCCTTAAGCCAAACCATAAACGACTTTGTATATACTGTCTGTGAAAATTATATGAAGTTAATAAAAAAGTCTATCTAACTAACTAACTAACTAGTGACGAAAAAGTTCGCCTCGAAATGGAATACAGATGTTGCAAGAAAAAAGCGAAGAAGAAGTGCGCCCAGCTTCAAGCAGAGAGTACGGAGGGCCTGTATCGGGAGCTGGAGAAAATATTTTTCCCGGTTGCTGATGCAAACCAGGCTATCCAGGAGCTGCGAAGACACAATATGAACAAGAGCGCCACTATCTTCAAAATAGCCGCCCAAAGAAGGAACAATGCTCACGAGATTCGTTCCCCAAAGTTCATTAGCAATGCTCATGGCCAGCTTCTTGTGGATGACGACAAAATTCTGCAGAAGTGCCGGCAGTATTGTGAAGAGCTTTTGAATGAACAGTTTCCCCGGCTATACTCTCCAAGAGCCACCCCTAACTGTGAAGAAATACCCGACATTACAGTCGAAGAAGTTAGCGAGGCGGTCAAATACTCCAAAAAACGAAAAGCGGTTGGGCCAGACGAGATACCCTCTGAGTTCTGGAAAAAGATGGGAGACATCGGGTTCAGATGGCTCAGAATTCTCATCTCCAAATTTGTGAGAGGTGATCCAATGGCGAATCAATGGAGGGAAAGTTACCTTCTCCCTGTATACAAAGGGAAGGGTGATACGCGAAACTGTGATAACTACCGTTCGATCAAGCTGATGTCACATACCATGAAGATCGTTGAGCGGGTATTAGGTGGCCGACAGCGAAAAATAATACGGCTATCTGATGATCAGTGCGGGTTTGTCTCGGGTTAATCAACCACAGATGCAATCCAAAGTATAAGGATCATAATGGAATAACATCGTGATTCCTTAAAGAATTTGCATATTGTATTGGTTGACTTTGAAAAGGCATTCGACAGACAACCACGAGATCTGATATGGGTGGCGCTAAGACATCGAGGGGTTCCAGAAACCTATGTACAGATGATCATGAACATGTACGAAGGAGCAAAGACAAAAGTAAGATGCGCCGCTGGAGTAACCGAAGAGTTCTCAATCAAAGTCGGCGTGCATCAGGGAAGCGTTTTAAGTCCTTTGCTCTTTATTACAGTCTTTGATTATCTGCTTGAAGGTAAAGTGATGGACCCCAAGGTACATCAGTTATTCTTTGCTGACGATGGAGCCATCATAAGTGAGGATCCTACATCCCTGCAACGAGTACTTGATGTGTGGGAGGACGTTTTGGAAGGAAATGTGTATCGCATTATTTCAAAAAAGACAGAGTACTTGTGCTGACCGTTCTCTAATCCACTCAGTCCTATTCTAGACATTTATTTGAATGGAACAGTGCTTCCCAAGTGCGAAAAGTTCAAATATCTGGGATCTATGATCAATAGCAAAGCAACTTGTGATGACGACATCAATCATTCCGTAAGCGTAGGGTGGATGAAGTGGCGAGAAAATTCCGCTATCTTCTGTGACAGAAAAATGTGCCCTAAGTTGAAAGGAAGGCTCTACACCGCAGTTGTACGTCCAGCGCTCACATACGGTTCACAATGTTGGACGATGTACAAAAAGTATGAGTAAATTAACGGCAGTTGAGATGAAGATGCTTCGCATGACAGCAGGAGTGACAAAGCTTGATCGAATAAGAAGTTCGAAGATCCGTGGAAGCTTTCACATCAAGGAAACCATCGTACAAAATATAGAGCGCGACGGGCTCAGTTGGTATTGCCACGTTCAAAGAAGAGATCATTTGAACCCTGTTAAAAAGGCAATATCAATGCACGTTCCAAAGACATCGCGCGATGTAGGAAAGACAGGCCTATAAACGCCTGGATCAGACAAATGCGACGACATCGGCCTCAGTAACCGAGTGATCCAAAATCGGCAGGCTTGCCGATATTTTCTGAGGTCAAATAGGCGAACCCCACAGGCGGATCAGTAGCAATGCGGTGAAGTGGGAGGGTTGTGATCCCTTGTTTTCGGATCATAGCCTCGCCGATAAAAGGAAGAAGAAGAGATTTAGATTTTATTAATTCACTAATTAATTACAATTCTTCACAAAGATCGAAAAATCAAAAAAGCATGGCAATAAGCCATCTGCCGATTGACAATTTTTTTAAAAACCATTGTTACTTTATGGATTGCAATTTAATAAACGAAAAGCGTTATTCTTCAAAATTAGAAACTTTCTGTTATAATTCTTCGCCGATAGGCTAGGGCTATTTTACAGTACGCTACCAGAAGAGACGTTTGCGGTTCGTTGAGCTTACTTATGATTTCTTCATGGGAAATTTCATCTACTCCAAACAAGTGCCGTCTAGTTTCCCGGAGCGTAGGACATCTTCCCACGAAATGAAATATATCCTCCCTCTCCGCCATGTTACATATATTACACAAGACCGGTAGATCTTCTCTATGCGGTTGATAATTTAGGGGAAGTAGTTTAGCTCGCAGTTTTAGCATAAGTGATATTTCTTCGCAGCTATTACCATCGAGAAATTAGTTTCGGTCTCCCAAATTATGATCCAACTGCCTATAAATAGATCGATGCAGTGACTCTAATGCTTCTCTTTCAAATTGTTGTCTGAATTTAACATCTACTGCTGCTAACAAATGGTATAGCTTTGGCTTCCATGACTCCGTGCTTGCTTCATCCAAATCCAAGATTATTCCACACTCGTGCGCTAGTTCGTTCCAATTTCTGTACCAACCATTGTGCAGTGCAACTTTTCTTGGTAATCTTTCCAAAGGCATATTGAATACCTTTAAAATATAGTCCACCTGCAGTTTCAGCGTCTTTATAGCCAGTGGAGAAAGTCCAGTCTCTAGCATTATGGCATAGTTTGGTGTGTTAGGTGGTAAACGGAATATCCTTTTAATATAAAACCTCAATAGCTTTTCCACTTCCTCAAACCGCCTTCCGCCCCATACCTGGGCCCCGTACAACATAGTTGACTCGGCAACCGCTTCAAAAACACGAAACTTACTGCTATGTACTATGCATTTGTTGACAAAACATTTTCTCCAAGCTGTATTTATCATGGTTTTGGCCTTTTGTAGCTTGCATTTCAGGTGTTCTTCCATGTTTAAGTTTTGCGTGAAAAGCATGCCCAGGTAGTTATACTTTTTGACGGTCTCAATCTGTTCGCCGTTCAAAAACCATTTCTCGTTGCTACACATTCTTCCCCCACCTTTTTTAAAGATCATCACTTTTGATTTTTCCAGGTTTATAACTAGGCTCCACATTTTACAGCACTCATACAAACGGTTAATCATGCGCTGCAACGTCTCCGGGGAATTCGCCATCAACACTATGTCGTCTGCAAAAAGGAGACAATAATAGAGAAAATAATAGATACTTCTCGTTTGGAATTCGGATTATCGGTGCTTCATGCTTGGATACGGTATTTTGAATGTTTGTTGCACCTAAGTTATAAAATATTTCTGATGAAATGGCAAATTCGAGACGAAGAAAAATTGTAGCTGAAAGGAAGAAAGATATTCAAGCGCAGGAGGCAAGAAACAAAGAGTTCAAAAGATATAGAGAAAATTTCGCTCGAAAAATATCGCGCTTAAAAACTAACGAAGATATTTTGAATTCTTTGCTGATTTCCTCGGACCCATTGATAACGAGTTTGCGGAAATTGCCTCATAAACGTGGAGATATTATTGAGAAGGATGTTTTACATTTATTGCAGGTGCCTAATGTCCCAATTACTTCCGATACTTCTACAGGAACAATATGTAAAAGCTCAGATGATTCTTCTGATTACGATTAATTGAATCGGTGAGTGAAAGAGCAGTACATGTACAAAATATCGCTTTTGAGGAAAACAGAAAAAACTAAACGCATTTGTACTGCGATTCCATACAATCAGCGAAAAGCGTATTCCATTGTTGTATACATTTGGCTCTCTAATGTAGTATTATTTTGCTGATTGGTAGATTTACATATGTAGAGCATTTTGGTTATTTAAGGCCAAAATTCAAGTTTTGGCGCTTATACTGTTCTTCCACTCACCGATTCAATTGTATTATTATAATATTTTGTATATTTTTTGTCTATTCAGACTTGTTTTTGTATATAAATTAAAAATATCGTCTTCAAATATAAAATTAAATGTTTTTAATTCATTTTCCAACAGTTATATGGATAAAAATCATTTTTGCCAAAAAATTTTGCATTTGGCCCCTGTGTGCGACGGTCGATATAACCCCTGATCGACCTGACTTGCACAAGTTGGGCATCCAGTTTAGGGAACTAGGCGACATGCTAGAAGATGGAAACCGGCGCTCAATACACCAACCGATGAGGCACGGCATCGAAAACATCCGGGCTTTGTATGAACTTTCGGTAATCGAGTTGCGGGATGAAAAGGCCAAGGAAGTATTAAGGAGAAATAACTCTTCTCAGGCTTCCCCTGGCTTAAACCTGTCCAGGATGCAAAAAAGAAGACACTGCCATCGGAGAACAACACACCGAAACCGAAACCGAAACGTGAACGCAAACAGGGGCCTTATTTTGTACTGCTTTCGGATTCGGATTGCCATTCGAAAATGTAATTCGATTCTAAAATGAATGGGTATTTTGTATGGTTCTCGGATTGGGTGTAAGTGCTTCCAACTCAAAATCAAACATTTCGGAAAGTAAGATTGTCAAAACATCTATCAAACGTCACTTAAATTACTTGGAAATTGAGTTTGTATACATTTGCTATAGAAACGCAATACAAAATAAGGCCCCAGAAGCGCCCCTCAGACGAGGAAAAGAAGGAGCCAAAAAAAGTCCAAGAAACGGCTATGGCAAAGGATAAACAAGCCAGTACTTCTGGTAATAAGTATAATACAAGAAGACAAGGGTTGGTCAGCTGTTAAAAATGAGAAGGCCACCAAAAAGAAGCAGGGCAGAAACCCCAAACCTGATGTCATCGTCCTTGAAGCGAAAGGGGAGGCTCCTATGCTCAGACACTCCGCAGCGTAAAAGCAGACTCTAAGCTGGAAGCTGTGGGCAAGGCGGTATCCAGGATCAGGAGAACGAAGAAATGGGATTTTCTGATACAACTGAAGGAAGCAGGAGACAAAACGACGGATTGCAAAAACGGTATTGGTGAAGCCCTCGGAGAACAGGCGGAAGTCAGAACGATCACTCATCGTACCACGGTCGAGGTCACTACCAAAGAGGACGTATGCGCGGCGATCAGAGCCCAATCCGATTTGGACAGGGTCATGACTACCGACATAATTTCTTTGCAGAAGGCGTACGGTGAAACTCAAATGGCAATAATTAATCTCGCTGCTGAAAGCGCAAAGAAACTATTGGAAGCAGGACGCATCAAGATTGGCTGGGTAGTCTGTCGCATTCGTCAGCGGACGCTGCTACAGAAATGTTTTAAGTGCCTCCTATTCAGACATATAGCCAAGCATTGTAAGACCAAAGAAGACCACTCACCTGGACCATGCAAACATATAGCCGGCGGCAACAAATGCCGTCCTCAGGAAAGCGATCTGCAGCAAGAAACCATGAAGGTTATCCAAATTAACCTCAACCATTGTGAGACAGCTCAGGATATCCTGACACAAACCATCAAGGACGAAAAAGCAGATGTAATCTTGATCAGCGAGTCATATAAAGTTCCCTACAACAGCAGTATCTGGCACATGGATCGAATCAAACCGGGCCGCAATATGGTCCTGTGGAAAACATGCGTTCCAGAATGCCAATGAAGAGTCGGAGGGCTTCGTTCGGGCCAAAACTAATGGTATACACTTTTACAGTTACTACGCTCGGCTCAGCGGGATTATAATTGAATATCTGGAGATGCTAGATTACCTCGTGGCCGATGCTCAAGAAATAACTCCAGTGGATAAAGGCGGAGATGACGGAATGGGGCAGTAGATTTACCAACGCGAGAGGTCATGCCCTCCTAGAAACATTTGCAATTCACGGCGTAGGCATCGCAAACGTAGGTATAGCAGACATGGGCTGAATAATTGATATCACGTTAGCAAGTAACTCCATCCTTCGGAGAACTAAATGGAGGGTCAGTGAAGATTATACCCACAGTGACCACCAAGCTGTAAAATTGACATCGGCAATGCCAGAAGCACTCACCGCCCGAGATCGACTGGTCCGAAACGGCAGAATAAGCTCTTCGACAAAGACGCATTCGTGGAAATCGTTGACACCTTCACGTTAGTCCAAGGAAAGGCAAAAAATTGAACTCGTCACCTTACCCAGTCCATCAATATGGCATGTGATGCATCAATGCGCAGAAGGGCTCTAAGTAGAAGACGCATGCCGTGCTACTGGTGGAACGATGAGATCAGGGTACTTAGAGCAGAGCGTCTATGGGCAAGACGGAAAGTACAAAGATTTCGAAACATACCCAACTTTCAGGAGTACCTATCGTCCTTTAAGCAGGTGAGACGACAGTTAAGCAGAGCTATCAAGGACAGCAAAGCAAGATGTTTCATGCAGCTCGGCGATGAAGCTAATGGGGACAACAAGACGCCCGGACCTGACGGCATCACTAACAAAACAGTGAAAGCCGCTGTTCAAAAAGACCAGACATCTTTATGCAATAATGCAGAAGTGCCTAGAAGAAGAAATTTTCCCTAATCATTGGAAACTGCAACATCTTGTTCTATTACCAAAAGGAAACAAACCCCTATGAGACTTATCGTCGTATCGCCCGATATGCCTTCCGGACACTATCGGAAAGATCCTGGAACGAATCATTTACAACAGATTGCTCACAATAGTTTAGTTTAGTTTAGTTAGATTTAACCTACAGTTACCATAATCAACAGGTTTTTTCAAAAATTAATACAATTCATTTAATTCAAGACTATTAAATTATTTTTATTCATTAAATTAAGATTAACAATAGAGAGGCTTTGAAAGAGTTTCTGGGCACATAAATATCCAAGTTTGTGTAAAACAAATTAAATAACTTACAACACTGTGTGATAGGTTCACGAAAACCATACCATATACGGTAGAATGAGGATCTTCAAATAAAAGTGGCCCTTATCTAAGAACTTATACTGTTAAGTAAATTGTTACTGTCGACAGTTGCACATAACAAATCACGAATGAACATAATACTATACGTTTTTCTTCTCGTTTCAAAGTTTGCAATCCTAACAATAGACGTTTAGAACGGAAAGAATGATGTACATTTGAATCATAGGCAGTACAAAGAAGCCGACGCAAAGCAAAACGTAAGAAATTCTTTTGTACCCGTTCGATTTTATCGATACTATTTAAAGCAGTAGGATTCCGAACAACACAAGCACATTCTAAAATTGGACGGCCAATGCTGCAAAATAAAGACTTTAAGGTATAAGGATCTTTAAAGTCGTAAGAATTTCTCTTAATGAAGCCCAAGATTAAATTTGATTTTCAAACCATTGAACTAATATGTAAATTAAAAGCAAGCTTTCCATCAAAAATAACGCCGAGGTCCTTAAAATCATTAACAATCTGAAAATTAGTATTTTCAAAAGCGTAGGAAGGGACGATGTGGTGTAGTGATCGATTATAAGACATGGATGCGCACTTAGTTAAATTTAATATTAAGTCATTCAACTTGCGCCAACTAATAAAAATATCATATCTACAGGGTGTCCGCCGGGAAGGTATACTACTTTGTTTGTTTATAATTTTTGATTAAATGAAAGAGAATGGATCTTATATTGATAAATGTTTTATTTAATGTCGGCAATTATGTATGGAATACAATATCAGGTAAATGTCCGCCTCTGCTAGTCTCACAAATGCGAGCCCTTTTGAGCACATTTTTCATTACATTCTCACACATTTCACGCCGTATTTCATTAATTTCATCACGAATATTTTGTTTGAGTTGCTCAAGCGTTTCTGGTTTGTTTGCATAAACCTTGCTTTTCAGATATCCCCACAAAAAGAAGTCAGGAGCAGTAAAATCAGGCGACCGTGGAGGCCAATCAACATCACCATTTTTTGAAATAACTTGTTGTGGAAAGAGGTCTCGCAGTAATTCCATTGTAATCCTGGCTGTATGCGATGTGGCACCGTCTTGTTGATACCACATGTTAATCAAGCCCAAAGCATGCAGTTGTGGCGTTAAAAAGTTTTCAAGTTGTTCTTTGAAGACCAAGCTCCTGAGCACGGCGTCGAATTGAGGTTGATGGATTGTTTTGAACACTTCCTTGAACAGCAGTAATGTTTTCAGCCGATCTTGCAGTACGTTGTGGCCCATGCTTGGGCCTATCACCTACAGACCCTCTTTCTTCGAAATCATTCACTACACGATAAATAGTGCGTTTTGTTGGCACGTTGTTTCTCCCAAAAATTTCACGTAACTTTCTCATCGTCACAGTAATCGATGATTGATTTTGATAAAATGTTTTAACGATTAAAACACGTTGGTTTATCGAATATTTTTCCATAATAAATTTGCCACGTGTCTACTTCACGACTGCCAAATATGAACTGTCAAGACTAATGTTTACCAAAATGGCGGCAAAACAAAGTAGTATACGTTCCCGGCGGACACCCTGTATTTGCATTAAAAGGCAGTCACGGACGGATGAAATCATTGTAAAAAATTTAAATTTTAATTTGAAACTTTCCAGTCATCTAAGAAAACCCCGCTCGATAAAGATAGGTTAAATAATGCAGTTAGAGGAAAACAAAGTGAGGTAGCGCAATAGCGAAGAACAATTGGACACATACCTAATAAATCAGGTTTGTATTTGGGTTCTATCTGGTTAAGTAAGGTTAGCACTTCTTCTTCATCGAAAGCAAACAGGGAACAGTCTGTCATGGATGGAAGGGATTTAAAGTAAACTTATTAATACAAGTTGAATTTGTAGAATTATAAATGCTTTGAAAGTATTCGGCAAACATATCTGCAACTTCTTTTGATTCACTACTCTGTTTATTATTATGATGCATCATTGTAGGGAATCCGATGCTTTTCCGCTTAGAATTAACGAAGCTCCAAAAGAGTTTTGGACCAGATTTAAGTCTATACTCCAACATTTGAACATAATTTCTATACAGAAAACTCGACAGAAACAAAAATTCTTTCCTAAGACGAGAGAAAACCGCATGATCGAATTCTCACTTAGAACATTTGAACTTTTTGTGAGCGGCATTTTTGGCATTTTTCAGTCTTATTAATCTGTGATTGTACCACGCGGGACGAGAATTCACTTTCTTGCGGACTTAAGGCACACATTTATTTAACCCTCTGTAGCGCGGTGTGACATTTCTGTCACAAACCGATTCTCGGCCTATAAAAATTAAAATATTTTTTCAAACCCATTTTGAGTCAATGTAACGTATCTGTGTAACAAACCGATGTATCGACTTAGTTTCACAAAAAAATGTAGATAGCGTTAGTTTCCGCGTGACTGCCGTTGTGATCGAGTGAAACTGCCTTCGTGCTTTTAAAGAAACGGTAAAAACAGTCGAAATCAAAACAAATTGAAAAACGTGTTAAATACTGTATATATTTGGAAAATATACAAGGTGAGTACATGTACTTTGTGGTGAAGTGTGGGTTTTTATGTAATTAAATGCCTTTGATGAGTCTGACTTTCTGTCGTGTTTGTACCAGAAATGTCACATTGCCTAACATGGGCAAGTTTTTCTTTGTGAAGAGGCTTATTATATGATTCATTGGTTTTCCGTTTTAGAATGTCTTTGCGACGTCTACGTGATGGCGAAATAGCCGAGGAGTTGAATAATCACGAAGACAGTGAAGATGGCATGGAAGATGACGATGACAGTGTTGCAGATCCCGATTATCAAGCTGAGAATGAGATAGAGCAAAAGCAATTTTCTAGCGATGAAAGTGAAGATGATGAAGTGAACCTTGATGAGATTTTTCCAAGTTTAGAAGACAATGAACCTGATCCGTCTCCATCTACTGCTGCTGAGCCAACTGGATCGCGACGAACCCAGTCTGTGGAACATCCTAGAAAGCCACAAAAACTCAACCTGCGATGGAAGAAGAAAAATCTGCTTTTGAATGAGGAACAGTTGCGTTTTCTAGGAAACGAAGACTTATCAACAGACATTTTAGAGCTTGACACACCGATCCAAATTTCCTAAATGCTCTGGTGTCTCACAAACAATGTGCGAGAAATGTGGCGTCGCTCTGTGCTATAATAAACACAACAATTGTTTCAAACAATTTCACCTAAGTTAAGTTACCCTTATGATGCAGTGTGACATTTCTGTCACACTCCCTTAAACTTGTTTTTTTTTTTAAATAAATACAAAAATTAAGATTTTTCCAGAAATAGGGTGTATTTTTATTTCTTTCGATTAACATTTTTCAGCACTTATTTTTAAAATTTTATATCTTGCCCTACAGAGGGTTAAGACATCAATAAATACATTTTCGAAAGTAAGAAAGTTTTCAGATAAATTATTATTTTTAAATTTATGTGACCAGTTGACAGAAGAAAAACGAGAATTCATGCTATTAAGATTATTTATGTCGAAACTGCGAACAAAGGAAATGGGGTTGTTAAACTTACAATAGTTATTGAAATTATATTTTTTAATTAAAATACAAAGCGCAGTGTGAAAAATTGAATTATGTAACAAAGGGTCACATTCTGCTACGGATGCATTTAGATCATCAGAAGCTAGACTAGATCTAAAACATTGTTAAATGATTTTGGAACGGAATTTATTTGATTTAAGTTAAAAGAAAATAATGTGTCAACTAAAATGATTTCTTGTTCAGAACACGAGATTGGCATTAATTCAGTTTCACTACACTGGACCCATGTTAAATTTCCAAGGTTAAGGTTACCAATAACACATAAATTAAAATTCAGGTATTCTGCGGAAGTAGCAACCCTGTTGATGTTATCCAGATGTTTATTGTAAACAAACGTTGAACTATGAGGAGGGATATAGTTGAGGAAAACCAGCAAACCGGTACCAGCAACACCAACTTGAACACACAGCTAGTCAATGTTCAATCAGCTCTCTTCCAAAACAATGTCAATCTGATGCTGCTGATGCAATTGAAGATCTCCGAACTGCCATTACAACGCCGCCACCGCGTGTTTTGGTAACATCAAAGCGATCGCAACGAAAAACGGAGAAGGTAGAGGTGTCAAAGAGTTCTGCAATCATATGGTGATCGTGAAGCCAGGTTTCAGAGAGAACAATTATGTCCTAATTGCACTCATCAATAGAAAGAGAAAGCTGTCTTAGTTTAGAAGAGAAACCCCCTATGTTCTGATAGTAAACAATTAGTTCGTTGTTATGACGTGAGTGGGAGGGCAATGCACTCTCAGCAACTGTTGGGCTATTGGGAACTTTTGTTATGAGTTGTTGTTGGTGCTGAATGACCCAATGTTTTTTGGTGGAGAATCGAATTTTCTGACGTAAACATTCAATGGCCAGTTGTCTGCATTCAATGCAGAGCCAAATTTACGGGCAGGAACACCAACTTTGAAATTGATATATATTAAAGCAGAAATGTCCGTGTCTTTTTTTTATCAATTTATAGCACTTAATGTCATCTTCGGATAAATTTAGTTTCTGTGCAATATACTTTTTAATTGCAGACTCGGCTGTTGTGGATGAAAACTTTGAAACATGCAAAGATCAGGAACATTTACTCGGAGAGAGTCCAAATCACACTTTTTATTTGTGAGTACATCTACGGAGACCAAATCAGTAACCTTGGTAAATAATTGTCTAATACAATAGTAAATTTAGAGCCCTCAGGGCAATGATAGGCAATATTTGAATTCGATTTCCCCAAATTTTGAAGGAAAATTTCAGGAATCACGGAACAAATTTTATGAAAAGAGTTTCCACAAAATAAACCGCACTTTATTCCTTCATCCAGTAGAGGATTGGAGCACTTGGCACAAATTAGTTTGACTTTGCCACTTGCCAAAATGAAAACACACCCGCACAGCTCGAAGAGTTGCTCGCTTGAGGGCTAATCGAGGCGAACGGAAGAGAAAGGGGCTTTGTCCAACCACCAGTTCGGATTCCGAAAGTCACGCTCAACAACGGACGCAATTAAAGCGGTAGTCACTATAGCAGCGGAAGCGATTGAAGGAGAAAGGTGGCGATACGGCACCAAGGAACACTGCGCAGTAGTGACGCTAGATGTTGAAAACGCGTTTAATTCGGTAGACTGGCCACTATAAGATCTCTTGCTAGGATGACCATTTTACTTGTTGCAGATAGTGGCGAGCTACTTTACCAACAGGAAACTGAGGTATGATACCGACGAAGAAGGTATGATACTATGGAACATAATGTACGACGGAGTTTTACGACTACCACTGCCACCTAAAGTGAACATAATTGGATTTGCTGACGACATCGCTGTTATTACCTCCTTCTTCTTCTTCTTCCATTTTATCAGCGAGGTTATGATCCGAAAATAAGGGATCACAACCCTCCCACTTAACCGCATTTCTACTGATCCGCCTGTGGGGTTCGCCTATTTGACCTCAGAAAATATCGGCAGGCATGCCTTTCCTACATCGCGATGTCTTTGGAACGTGCATTGATATTGCCTTTTTAGCAGGGTTCAAATGATCTCTTCTTTGAACGTGGCAATACCAGCTGAGCCGGTCGCGCTCTATTTTTTGTACGATGGTTTCCTTGACGTGAAAGCTTCCACGGACGTTCGAACTTCTTATTCGATGAAGCTTTGTAACTCCTGCTGTCATGCGAAGCGTCTTCATCTCAGCTGCCGTCAATTTACTCTCATACGTTTTGTACATCGTCCAACATTGTGAAACGTATGTGAGCGCTGGACGCACAACTGCGATGTAGAGCCTTCCTTACAACTTAGGTGAAATTTTTCTGTCAAAATTCAATAGCGGAATTTTCTCGCCACTTCATCCACCCTACGCTTACGCGATGATTGATGTCGTCATCACAAGTTGCTTTGCTATTGATCATAGATCCCAGATATTTGAACTTTTCGCACTTGGGAAGCACTGTTCCATTCAAATAAATGTCTAGAATAGGACTGAGTGGATTAGAGAACGGTCAGCACAAGTACTCTGTCTTTTTTGAAATAATGCGATACACATTTCCTTCCAAAACGTCCTCCCACACATCAAGTACTCGTTGCAGGGATGTAGGATCCTCACTTATGATGGCTCCATCGTCAGCAAAGAATAACTGATGTACCTTGGGGTCCATCACTTTACCTTCAAGCAGATAATCAAGGACAGTAATAAAGAGCAAAGGACTTAAAACGCTTCCTTTTTCGCAGTCGGCCACCTAATACCCGCTCAACGATCTTCATGGTGTGTGACATCAGCTTGATCGAATGGTAGTTATCACAGTTTCGCGTATCACCCTTCCCTTTGTATGCAGGGAGAAGGCAACTTTCCCTCCATTGATCGGCATTGGATCACCTCTCACAAATTTGGAGATGAGAATTCTGAGCCATCTGAACTCGACGTCTCCCATCTTTTTCCAGAACTCAGAGGGCATCTCGTCTGGCCCAACCGCTTTTCGTTTTTTTGGAGTATTTGACCGCCTCACTAACTTCTTCGACTGTAATGTCGGGTATTTGTTCAGAGTTAGGGGTGGCTCTTTGAAAGTATAGCCAGGGAAACTGTTCATTTAAAAGTTCTTTACAATACTGCCGCCAGAATTTTGTCGTTATCCACAAGAGGCTGGCCTTGAGCATTGTTAATGAACTTTGGCGAACGAATCTCCTGAGCATTCTTCCTTCTTTGGGTGGCTATTTTAAAGATGGTTGCGCTCTTGTTCATATTGTGTCTTCCCAGCTCCTGGATAGCCTGGTTTGCATCAGCAACCGGGGAAGATATTTTCTCCAGCTCCCGATACAATCTCTCCGTACTCTGCTTGAAGCTGGGCGTACTTCTTCGCTTTTTTCTTGCAACATTTGTATTACATTTCGAGGCGAGCTTTTTTGTCACTATTATTAGAGGGGCACTTTGACCAAGCTTTGAAAGCCGCTTTCTTCTCATTTATCACTTTCTCAGCTTCATCACTCCACCACCATGTTTCTTTGGTGTGTTGATGGTGGCCTTTTGAAGCTCCTAGCAGTGATTTGGCCTTACTTAAGCAAGTTCGCTGTAGGGAATCCCACATATTTTGTGCTCTGCACTCTTCATCCTCAGCTCCGTTGATGGTGTGAGAGAGGTAATTTTTCATCACGAAAACAAAAGCTTCGCCTTTTTCTTTGTCCAGATTGTACCACTTAATTTTCTCAGAGACCCTTGTTTGTTTGGTTTTCTTCGGTGTTTTCATATAAATGTTTGTTAGCAGGAGACGGTGTTGCCAAGCGATTGCCTCTCCCAGGATCACTTTGCAATCTTTTACCCGAGGCTTCATGAAACTGGCTACCAAATGGTAGTCAATCTGAGTTTCATCTCCACCACTGCTGTAAGTGATCAGGTGTCGGCTTTGTTTGATGAACATGGTATTTAACACGATAAGACTGTGTGATTTGCACATGCTTAGGATGTCTTCACCAGGAAGGTTCCTGGTGCCATATTCTAGTCCTCCATGGTAGTCTTCATAGTCTTCGTTTGACTTCCCGACATGTCCATTCAAATCTCCTCCAACAAACAGAAACTCTTTCTGTGGGATGTTCTTAAGGAGATTATGGAAATCTAGCCAAAATGCATCTTTATCTCCCTGAATGCACCCATTGTGGGGAGCATATGCACTGACAATATTCCACACCTCTCCTTGTATTACTAGTTTAAGAGACATCAAACGGTCGCTGGACTTCGAAATGCTCAAGACGTTTCCAAGTAGCTCTGCCGCAAGGATGATACCGATTCCGTTCTTAGCCTTTTCCGTTCCGTAGTAGAACATCTTGTAATCTTTTGCCCTAACGTCCAAGAATGCGCCCGATTTCCGGTGTTTTTCCATTTCGTGTCTTGGACACACAAGATATCTACCCGCCTTTTATTCATCATCTCTTCCAGCTCGTAACTTCGACCGGCCATGCTTCCAACGTTCCAACTCGCGACCCTCAAATTTCGACGAAACTGTTTCATTATTTTGCTAGCCCCGGAATCCGTATAGCTCTGACCCGAATATTTCTGCACAGCAGTGGTAGTGCCTTTCCTTTTTGCAAATATTACCATAATGATACAGTTTGGCAATATTACCATATTGCGATGGTGTTTTTGTTTGACACGTGCATGCTCCTGTTTTATTATTGTTTGTTTGATCTTTCTTTTATGACACCGGTGATCTCCAGTCGTGTCAACCCACGGACTCGCATGCACACTTGTGGGAGGGTTTTTAAGGTAGTATATGTGTCGCTAGGCTCACTTGGGTGTTATTTTGCCTAGATCTGATTTGTCCCCTTAGTCGCCTTTTACGACAAGCGCTAGTTGTTGGGGGGCGCTGCAGTGATATTCTTAACCCGTCCGCTGTTATTACCGTAGCAAAGCAAATCTGTGAAGTAGTAACTACAAATGTGGCAATTAGTCAATAGCTGACCACAAAATTGAAGCTGTTCTAATAACCAATCGGAAATCTGTGATATATATGAATGTCCTGGTTGGAACCCAAATCATCAGATCCAAGGAAACCGTCAAATACCTAGGAGTAATGCTCGTCAATAGACTGCAGTTTAAACAACATGTTGATTATTCGAGCAAAAAAGCGTCAAAACTTCAGGCAGCACTCTCAAGGATAATGCCCAACATTGGAGGATATGGATATGCTAGGAGAATCCTACTATTCAGAGTTGCCAGCTCAGTTCTTTTTTATGCGGCTCCGGTTTGGACGGAGGCTCTCGCCACCAGAGAAACAAGGAGGAAACTGACATTAGCCTACAGACTCTGCGCTATAATGACCATCAGTGGTTTTAGAACTATCTCTGACGAGGCAGCTTTTATTATAGCAGGACTGGTTCCTATTGACATCCTCGCGAACGACATGCAGAGAATCTACAATCGAAGAGGTTCGAGCCATCAAGAGGCTGATTAAAGAAGAAGAAAAAGCAGCTTCAACAGCTGTGTGGCAAGCAGGTGGACCTATAAACTAATCCCCACCATCGACATTTAGATAATCCGAGCACATGGGAACTGCACCTAGCACCTCACGCAGTTCCTGTCTAGCCATGGAGGCTATCGCAAATATCTTCACAGGTTTGGACACGATAGTTCTCCATTGTATCCAGAATGTCCAGACCAGGAAGAAGATACGGAGCATGCAGTCTTCTACTGTAGGTGATTTGAAAATTGGAGAAATGATCTTCCCAGTCGTCCATTCCTCATAGACCATATGGTACAATCTGAGGAAAAATGGATGGAAATCTACGCGTTTATTACGCATGTACAAAAAGAGCTTCGAATTCAGGAATCGTGAATAAATTTTCCCTGAGTTTTTCCCCCGAACAAAAATTAGGTACCTTAGGCCTAAAAAACAAAACAAAAATATCGAGAAAAAGTTAATAATACTATAAAAAAAAGGAGAAAATTCTAACTTTAATTCATGTTACTATCGCTTAATAGCTATAAACAAAACAAAAACAATATAAATTCACTGGGATGGAATGAACAAGAAATGAAAAAGTATTTTATTTGAATGATTTGAATGATACCCGTGAACATGCAGAACGGCTTTCAATAACTCCTCAAAAGGATATAGTATATTTTTTTTAATCATTCTACTCCACTGGTATATGTAAATCCAATCAGTGAAGTTATTTGAGTAGTTATCATTGTAAAACTCACGTTTTACCACACGCTACTGAGACTCAATGCTCTGAGTGTTTATGGCGAACTAAATTTGGATAATTTTTGGCAATTATTTCGAAAAAGTGCCTCCCCTTCAAAAATATCGATAGAGCCAACAGTGGGTAAGTGGCGCGCTTCATTTATTTAAACTCCGCTTTCCGGAGGGGTTTAGCCACTCACTCTTTCCGGAGTGGCTAAACGGCTCACGCGACTTCGTCGCTCCCCTAAGGGTATGTCAAGAACTGTAGGGCAGGCGCCTGGGGCTAAGTATATTCGAGAACAGTTTTGTGCCGGCAAACAACGGGTAAGTGGCTACGATTCATTTATTTAAACTCCGCTTTCCGGAGTGGTTTAGGGTATGTTAACAACTGTTAGGCACGCGCTTGGGGCTAAGTCTATTCGAGAACAGTTTTGTGCGGGCCAACAGTTGGTAAGTGGCGCGCTTCGCACGATTCATTTCTTTAAACTCTGCTTACCGGAGTGGTTTAGCCACTCACGCGACTTCGCCGCTCCGCTAAGGGTATGTCAGTACTTAGCCTGGGGCTAAGTTTATGCTCCTACGACCATCGGTTCTACGCACCGGAGCAAATCGAGGTCAATTCCTCGACCAAGGATCGTCTTTTCTCAGCTGCATAGCATTAAGGACAAATCATTTTTTTCTGTAATGGGACAGCCTACTGCGGCCGGACTGCTCCGCATAGCAGAGTCGAGTCGGCTCTGCAGCAATGCCCCTCCGCAGTCAAAATATTGCAGTGGAACTGCAATGGCATCTCCGGTAAAATCCACGAACTCACAAACTTCGGGGAGCATAACAAAATCTTAATAGCCGCTATCCAGGAAACCAAACTTAGTTCCAACAGGTCTTTTAAACCCATGTCTAACAGGATAGGGGGCTATCATATTCTACCAGAATACAGAGAGAGAGACACTGGCGGAGTTCTGGCATTTATCATTCATCACACCGTCAAATACAACCCTATCATGCTACAAACACCAGCAACACCTGATGACTTCGTTGAACAACAGGGAATTGCCATTACTTCCGGCTCATCCGTACTAGAAATTGTGAACGTACTTATACATAACACCCACCAGTTGCTGTGCATCATCCTACCACCCATCTATAGAACACGTCCTACATGGAGACAACAGATTGATCTTAGACGACTTTAACGCCCATAATAGTCCAAGAGCCGTCCGCGTGATGGCGTAAGGCATAAAAAAGAAGGATGAGTTGAATATAAAATGAAAGCTTGCTTGCAGACGTAGACAAAACGCCAATGGTTGGCTGAATTTTTTGACCAGGAATAAAAAAAAGGCAACTTCCGGTATGTTTTTTTTCGATTTTCAAAGGTTTATTTATAAAGGTTTAAGAAGAATGAATGAGTAACCATTCGATAGAGGACCTTAAATAGTACTTGAACCCACTGGGTTGACAGCTCCCATCTGGCCACTAACCCCCGAAAACCCTATTTTAAGCGGTCCATTTTTTTTGATTGACTTTAGGCATAAAAAAGAAAGTTGGAACAAATACTAAATTAAAGATGATGTCTTACGATTAACAAATATATAGGGTTGTCTGCAATTCTTTGCCCAGATACATTGACAACCCACAATTTTCGGCGCGCGACTTGCATGCTCTGTATGCGACCATATGGAACGCTCTCCCGCAAAAAGTTGAGAGATCTCATCAAACAAATACTCTAATTACTCATCACACGATATATTAGAACAATGTACTGATGCATTTTGTTCTTATAATTGTCAATGATCAATAGGCTGCTTGTTCATCGCACTAAGTATATTGTATCAAAAAGGCAAAAAGAACAATTTGAACCCAATAGGTTTATTTGCTTCAATGATTCAAAATAAAGTTCTGGAAATAATCTTCCGGTTGGTTTTTTTTTTTTTTTTTTTTTTTTTTCATACAAAATGAAGAAATGTGTTTTTAGTGGTAAAAATGAAAATTTAGTAGACTTCACAGATGAAACTATCGCGCAGATCACAAAATCGGTAACTTATCACCGCATAAAAAAGTTTATATATGGTGACATAGAATTGTCTCGTGAAAATGCTAATGATTTCGGCTACCACGCATTGCTAAGAAAAAGGTCACGGTTCTTATAAACAAATACAAGGAAGAATTTGATACGGTTTGTCAGCCTGAAGGTATAAGAAAAATTTGTAATAATCGTGTCAATGTTTCCAAAAATCACATTACCTTATCATTGGCTTCAGACGATCATTGCTGCTGCTATTGATAACGAGTCAAATCCATAACCACATTCTCATCTGGAGACGGCCATATTTTGGAGAAGCTTTTAGAGCAGGTAACTGCTGTGAAAGCTCCACTTCTTCAGATAAAACGCAGAGGCATTTAGAGTATTTTGTTTAACCCTCATATTATGGCTTTGCATGTTTTCGACTATTTTCTCTAACTTATATCATTCACAGTGGGTTTAAGGGTTAACAAGAAGTAGGTGGTCGAAGGATCGTTAATATGTACATTTCTATTACTCGTTATTGATTTCATTGCCAATTTTAAAATTGGCTGCTTACTCAGTTTTATTCTATCTTTTGTGGCAGTATACATTATCGTTGAGCACAATGATCATCAAATCATCATCTGAACATTTTCTGCTTACATATCGGGTCCTTGAACAAGATTGCTAACGAAATCGAGCAATTATCAGGAATATCACATTCACCTCTAATTATGCCTTCTAGTGCTTTCAGTTTCTCAGGATTTTTTTCTGTTTTCATCGATTTTATTACAGTCAAATCTCGTAAGCAAAGTCTTCTAACTTAGTTGTTTCGGAAATTTGTCGTATTGCGGTTTCGTTAATTATTATAGTTTGTTTACATCAAGTTCATATTTATAGACAACTTTTTTTTATTGTGGGTTGTATTAGATGCTTCAATGGTAAGATTGTCGCCGAATGCTTGCGAAATTTTACCTGCAATTGAATAGGCTTATACCTTTTGAAGTCATCTTATTATTTATGTATTGCACTTTCCACATCTCGTGCCAATGCCCTACTGTTTCATCCTCAGCCTAACATTTGTTATACTTGGATAAATAGTAACTATAGCATGCTGGATGATAAGCAATGCTATTATAATCTGTCAAATCTTACGGACGCAAAGGTCTTTCGAGAACATACTTTTTTTTAACCCTTAACCCTCTACTGCATGAATTATTGCGCATGTAGGAAAAGCAAACAAAAAAAAAAACGCTTAAAATAGATTCTTTTTGTTATTCTTAAGCAACATTTGTTTAAAAAAAATTTAAAAAAAAAAATGTTTGTTTAAGAAATAAAGGACCAAGCAATTCAATAAAATTGCTTGCACAGGTAAATAAGAAGCTCCCTTCACCCGCCATGGAGCCTAAAGCTTGAATCTATTAACACCTGTCTTAACTCTTTCCCAAAAATATCTACTATGGATGAAATGTACCAACAAATTTTCCTCGAAATTATGGAACGTGAACAAATACATTGGAGCTTCCTGTTTACAGACGGATCGAAAACTAACCTTGGAACAGCTTTTGCAGTTGTGAATCATGAAGGAAAAACTGTCTCGATAGGACTGCTTGAAGAATTCTCCTCAGCTCTATCAGCTGAAGCTATGGGGATACTCAAAGCAATAGAATTATCATAAAATAAAAAGGTAATAATCTGTACTGAGAGTCTATCCACAGTCGAAGCCATTAAAAACATTGAAAACAGATCTCCAATAATCGTAAACATCCGAGACAAGCTGATTGCAAGCTATAATAAAACCGGACTTATGTGGATTCCAGGACACGTTGGTATAAAAGGAAACGAGGCAGCGGACAAGGTCGCGAAATCGGCGACAGAAGAACCATTAATATATTTCTACATCCAATCCAATAAGGATATAAAAAGAAGAATTATTCGCTATTGGGAGGAAAAAAGGAAAGAAGGATGGAAGCAGTACACCTACCATTACGCTGCAATAAATCTGAACGCAGAAAAGGCTATCTACCCAAGCAATCTTTCAAAAAATAAAGTAAAATTATTCTTGCGACTTCGCTTAGGACATACCAATCTCACACACAGCCACCTCATGTCGAAAAGTGAGCCTCACCAGTGCCATCTTTGTAACAACAACGAAACAATGACCCTTAAACATATTATCTATGATTGTAATAAGATTAAGTATATTTTAAAATATATAGTTACCAATAAATCTTTATTAGAATTACTTAAAATCCCATCAGAAAAAAATATTAATGATGTCTACCAACTATTTAACAAATTAAGTATTGCAAATAATATATAAGTTTTCTAGTTCTTAACAGTAAACAAGCCGAAAGCCCTGGTAGCTAGTGCTTACTGTAATTATCATTGTAATTTAATTACATGTTAATAAAGTTATAAAATAAAATAAAATAAATAATTTATTTACTTATTTATATATTTATAAATTTATTTATTTATCTATTTATTTTTTTATTTACATATATATATTTATGTACTTATTTATTTATTCGTTAATTTATATGTTAATTATTCCTCGCTTTTCGTTCCCTTTGTATTGTTCCTATACTTACTTCAGGTGCCCTAGCAGGGCCTGTCGTAATAAGCCTTACCGCCAGTAAAACCGGCTATGCTGGCGGTGGACACTTCTCACCGGCTTACTTGTGGGGACATGCATACAATTTCAAATACAAAACCTAACAAAAAAACAAAAACAAACACAATTACAAATTCCGAGGCTTTGAGTTCAAACTCAACGCACATGGACAACGAACCGACCGACAAACCTACATACAGAGAGACGACGGACAACGACAACTACACGAACCCTTCGGATTCTGATACCAGATCCATTGACAATTCCGCTTCAGATGCGGAGCCCCAGGCAAAAGCCGTATCGGCACGTTGCGGGCGCGCAATCCAGAAGAGGAATTCCCCTAGTGCTAAAAAGTACAGAAACCTTCGCTTGGCAAAGCACCTGCTCGCACGGATTCTCGAGAAACCAGCGGAATCGTGGGAGCAGAAGGAAAAGGAGTCGCTGCGCTGGGCGAGTAGCGTTATCGCCGAGGAGATCAGTCAACCCGAGTCGGGAGGGCAAGCCCCCTCAACGAGTAAGAGTGTGTCACTTGATAACAAGAGGCCACCCCCAAAACGCGCTTGCCCGACAGTACATAGCAAGTCTCAGCCTGAGTCGGCGAGACCTGCGAATGGCAATAGGCCCTTCGGCAACACTCCGAACCGTCAACCCGAGTCGGGACGACGTTCCGGGGTGGTACCAAAAACGGACTCAACGTCCAAACGTCCTAGATCCCAGGACGATACCTCCAAGACCCCGAAGAAGGCCAAGAATACCGAGTCGGTGCTCAGGCCCTACAACGAGGTAGCGAAGGATCACCTGGTGTTCGGTATCTGCGACAGCGGAAATGAGGAGGGCCGTACCAGTGGTGATAACTGGAGGCTCCTCAAGGCAAGACTCGCGTCAGACGTGCTGGCGCATTGTTTTAAGAACCCAACTGCTACGCCACCGACCTTTTCGGACGCTGGCTGGTACCTCAACGGTGCACTTTTAAAATGCAGTAACAGCAGTTCCATCGCGTTCCTAAAAGAGGCAGTACCCAAGCTTAACCACCTTTGGCCCAAAGCCGATTTATCGGTCTGTCACTGGAGCGACATAAAGGTCCGTCCAAGAGCTCGAACTTGGATTCCACCAGGACCATGCAGTGAATCGGATATCCTGAAGTTGATCCGTATTCAAAATCTTGACCTTCCAACCTCCAATTGGAAGGTCATTAAAGCCGATGAAACGGTAGAGGCAGGAAGGTTAGTCTCATTCCTCCTCAACCAAGAATCCCTGGAGCTTTTAAGCAAAAGGGATTACAAAATCTTTTACGGCATGGAAGAACTGGTGCTGAAAGGCTCATCTCAGGTATGGTTTCCTCTTTGAGCAGTCTTGGATTGGATACCGAATCAGATAACCTCCCGTCGGACTCACTACCGACAGCTGCCACTTCGACCCAGGCCGTAACGCCAGCTGAGTCAGCAGGCGTCAAAGTAATGGGACCGGTCGGTACACCAGCTGAGTCAGCAGGTGAGGTAGAGACAGTTTCGCTGCCAAAGCAAAACAGTGGTGAATCTTCCGAGTCGGAGGATGGTGACACCACAGTAATAGAGGCATCTGTACCAGTCAGGAATGATGCTCCGTCTAGTGCAGATTAATCTACACCATTCCATAGCAGCTTCTGCTAACCTTTTGCTCCGCCTGCAGTCAGGAGGAGAGGACATTGCCCTTATCCAGGAACCTTGGATGACAAGCGACAACCGAATAGCTGGATTAAGGGCAAAGAATTATTCCTTGCTTTATGCCAAAGGATCAGGTAAACCAAGATCCTGCATTCTAGTAAAAAATAACTTAAAAGCCTTCTTCCTACCAAATTTCAGCGATTCGGACTTCGCATGTGTGGAGTTAGACCGCGATGGGAAAGACAAGCTATGGATATCGTCAGCGTATATGCCCTATGATGACACAGGCCCGCTACCAACACCAAATATACGCGAGACGATAAAGTCAGCCCAAGTAAGCAACATCCCCATAGTGATAGGCGCTGACGCCAATGCCCACCACAACCTTTGGGGAAGCAGTGATACAAACAATCGAGGTGAGCGTCTTTTTGATTTCATCATAGAAACTAACCTCGTAGTATGTAATATAGGTTCTGAAACTACCTTTCCTAACAAAATTAGACAAGAAGTAATAGATATTACTCTAGCCACCAACTCTCCAAAGCTAAACATTAGCAAATGGATGGTTTCGAAAGATATCTCTTTTTCTGACCATAACTATATACAATTTAGTTTGGAATTTACCAAACCTCCATCAAAATCCTTTAGGAATCCTAGGAATACTAACTGGCAGGTTTATAACATATTTTTAAATAAAGAGCTCAGCACCGAGATAACTCAACCTTGCTCACCATCCGAAATCGACCAGATGGTAGACAAAGTCTCCGGAACTATAAACGAAGCCTTCTTGAAAGCTTGCCCGATTAGCAGGCACAGAAACGGCAATAAACCACCTTGGTGGAACTCTAACATAGCAAAACTCCGAAATAATAGTAGGAAACAGTTCAATATAGCAAAGTCTTCACGATCTCCAGAAGATTGGGATAACTATAAGAACAGCCTCAGGGTCTTCAAAAAAGAGATAAGGAAATAATAGTAGGAAACAGTTCAATATAGCTAAGTCTTTACGATCTCCAGAAGATTGGGATAACTATAAGAACAGCCTCAGGGTCTTCAAAAAAGAGATAAGGAAAGCTCAGCGAGAATCGCGGAGATTATTCTGTAGCAATATAGAAAGGACAAACGATTCTAGCAGATTGAGGAAAATTCTTTCCAAATCTCCCCATATCCCTAGCTTTATCCAGAAACCTAACGGAGACTGGACTAAGTCCACAGAAGAAACATTAAACCTTCTTATGGACACGCATTTCCCAGGAAACTCTATAGATACGAACATATCTATACCCCAACACAGCTCTATCATGGACGTTCCGGCAGGAGTAATAAACACCCACACTATTCATTGCGCTGTTAATAGCTTCCTACCACATAAATCTCCAGGCTTAGATGGTATTTCACCAGCAGAACTGCAGGAGCAGTATATTTTCCGAATCACCTAGGATAAACGTAGCTCTCCGACTTCCGGACCACTGTAGCATCTTTCAGGCGGAAATATCGGCTGTTCGTGAAGCAGCGCGCAGGCTCTCTATGTACCCGATAGATGGTAAGTCTATCGTCCTTTACATAGACAGTCAGTCAGCGATTTAAGCTCTGGAAACGCCAACAATAAGATCCAAGTTGGTCAAACATTGCCGCGAATCTCTTAACGAGATTGCGGACAGATACAATATTACTCTGTGCTGGGTCCCAGGACACAGAGATTTTCCAGGCAACTGTAAAGCGGATGAACTAGCTAAACAAGGCACCGTACTACCTCTAGATGTCATCAGAAAGGCACCGGCTCCACCAATACAATTGATGAAAATCCGTATGTTTAACGAAGCGCAATCTATTGCAAACAATAGATGGAGTAATCTAGCTACGTGCGCATCGACTAGGAAGATCTGGCCTTTACTTGACGCAAAGAAAACCAAAAATCTCGTTTCATTAAATAGAAGGAACATAAGCCTCATAGTAGGAATAGTCCCAGGACACTGCTTGTTAGGTAGACACGCCACTAGAATGGGTGTCCCAGCAAACGATTTCTGCAGAAGCTGCAGAGATGAAGAGGAGGAGGAGAATAGTCCCCACCTCCTTGGCACATGCCCAGCGCTAGCCACACTAAGAAAGAAGCTACTAGGCGAATACTTCTTTGAGGACCTAAGTGACCTGTCTAACATAGACATTAGAAACTTAAATAGATACACAGGTAAATCCAACTGGTTTAGCTGAAATGCTGAAATTTAGAGTCCATCTGTGCCCCTATCGGTGCACAGCGCACTCACCCCTTGACCCCCGTAATGGTTCGCGAGACCATTGACAGGAAGCTCGTAGCCATTTCGGGTTTGATCCGGCCGGATGCCGAGCGGGACAGGCCGACCACCAGACGCTCGCATACTGACACCCTTCAGACCTGCCTCCAAAGGATGCCCTGGTTTACCAGATTTGGCAATATCCGAGGCCGGTCGTCCTATTTTTGTTATCATGGGGTGTGCGCTTTGTTAGCCGTGACTGGATTGTATGGATGGGAATAGCTATTTAAGTTACCCCATCTGCACATCCCAGTCACGTTGCCCCCGCCCCCCACCACGAGGAGGTGAGCTGCCAGGGGCGCCCATCAAAAGATGCCAAAGCATATTTGATGGCCTGTTACCGCGGCTAATGCAATACACCAGCTGCGCCGAGTTTTCTGACTTAGATCAAGCCTGGGTAAGCGGGCCAAGCTGCGACCTAGTGGTTATCTGATTGCCAGGAAAGTGAGTCTCCAGAAGAAGACTAAAAGTTTCCGCTTTCGTCTCAGTAAACTTTCCACTGGAGTCTCTCAGTGACTCCGGTTTGGTCAGCTTGCCCCTTTTGAGGACCCTAACCAACCTGCTGGTTTCACCGAGTATCTCGATCTTTTCACAAAAATCTCTACAAGAAACACTTTTCGACAACCGAATTAACTTCTTAGTCTTTTTGCTTCGATCTAAAAAGATCCCAGTCACCTTCTAAATTTGTCTTGAGTGACCTATTTAGAAGTTTTCTGTATTCTTTCCTAAGTCGCTGCAGTTCTGGGCTCCACCAGGGAACCGGAGTTCTGCAGGGGGTTTTTGTCAATGGGCACGTCATAGATGCACGGTGAGCTAAATTTTCACCAAATGCTTACGGGATATGGATTATTTTACTTAACTTTTTAAAGGAATCCCAGAGCACTTAGACTCTCCGGACCTACCAGGGTGGAACCACCTTTCTTTGGTACAGTGATTGGTAAAACTAATGTTATTAGTTTTCCTTTTTTTTATACTCATGTGGCTGATGATTGTTGTTCCCCGTTGAAGTTTGAACTTGCGCACATCGGTTAACGAGCAAATACACTATCTACTGCAGCATTGCCAACCTGCACGCAAGCAGTCGAAGATGCGACAGAACCTAGTTGGCAAGCGAACGAAGCAGAAGCTGTGTGGGGATACACAGAGAAAAAAGTTATGTTAACAGATAAGTTTTCATGAAGGATTAAAAATAAGGAAAATAATGAAGATGTATAAAATCCTTTGTATGGTGCAGTGTTGTGTATAAAAAAACGGTTATGGTCTTTCACCGATAGTATATGGAGTTTAAATACTAGCCAAACTGTACCTCCATAGATCTGGAGAAATGAACGACAGAATGAATAAAACAAAAATGCTGACTTTCTCACACTCCCTGGTATTTTCTAGCGCAGTTTTGCAATGCGAGATTAAGCGGTTCAATTTTTAGACCGCTTTTTCGAAATGAGGGCAAAGAATAAATAAGCCACTCAAAAAGAGTTTTTTCCCTGCATATTTATTTTAAGCCAAGACTTATTTATTATTTAAGTTTCTATTGAGTAAACAAGTTGAAAAATGATTCGGACGTGCTTTTAAAATGAAGATTAAATTTAATATTAAAATAAACAAACTGGGGTCGAATCGCCGTATACGTGAACGGATGACACGTCGCGTAATTTGTATGTATGTACGGTGATTTGACAACTGTTTTCGAGAATACGTTCGGAACTATTGAAAGTAGTACTGGCATGATCATTGCAGTAGAAGATCAAAAATTAGAGGATGAATATGTTTGGAAATATTTGCGGAAAAGAAGTAAGATGACCATGAGCAGGAAAGCACATTTTCTAGACTGTTCCAAACGTGTCTGTCGAATGATGAGACTATTTAAAAGCTACCTACGCCGGCACAAATGTTTTATTCTCTGCTGGAGGATTTATAGTTGGACCCGAAATCTACAGCGTCAAATAGGTTCAGAAACCCTAATTTTCCAGAGCCACAATTGTTAAAAAGTAAAGCACAAATTATTATATTTACATCTAATATTATTTATATGAAAACAATTGTCAAAATGACAAATGTCATGCAAATTAAACGCTAAGCCACAAAATAAGCCGCTTATTTAATAGTCGGTTTTATTTATTTTTTAAGCGGTTTACTTAATGGATATAAGCGATGTAGTCGTATATACGTCAAAAACCCCTTAAAAATACTAAAATACTTCTCTTTGACTATTCCTGATTTTCCAGACTAAAAAAGATTTGAATACATATAGTTTAGTATCTTTACATGTCTTACCATAAAACGACGCGTTCCCGTTACTGCGGTAAGATCCTCCTGATCGATTGCTATTTCCCCTGGAATTTGAGCCAGATTGTTGACGATAATCTCGAGAACCGAATGCACCACCATATCGGTTATTTCCACCACCACGGTTTGTTGATCTTTTACCACTATTATGAGAACGATCTGAAGCCATCATTTCTTCAAGAAAATTTGGAATCTCCTGCTTTGTTTCAATTAATAATTCCATTAAATCCGCGCAGATATTGCGGTTTTTTTCGTTAAAGAAACTTGTTGCGACACCAAGGTTACCCATTCTTCCGGTTCGACCAATGCGGTGCACATACTCTTCCACATCTGACGGTAAATCAAAGTTAATAACGTGTTTAACATGTGGTATGTCTAAACCACGTGCAGCTACGGCAGTAGCCACAAGTATTGGGCAATCACCCGAACGGAAACATCTAAGAGCTTCTTCTCTTTCTTTCTGTGTACGATCTCCATGAATACTTGTAACGGGATGGTTGCATTGGTATAAGAACTCTTCAAGAGAGTCTGCACCCTTTTTTGTTTCTACGAAAATTAAAGTTAGACTGTCTTTGGAGTATTCTGGACCTTCTTTAATTGATTGCAGTAAATCCAGCAAATAAGATCGTTTATCTTGTTCATATACCCACAAGATTGTTTGAGTAATATTTTCAGATGTTGATCCTACTCTGCCAACTGCAAGAAAAATGTAATTATGCAAAAAATCACTTGCCAGCTCCTGAATGGCTTTAGGAAATGTTGCAGAGAACATTAGAGTTTGGCGCTCTCCTGTAGTTGGCATATTGCTGTGTTCAACAATACGTCGAATTTGGGGTTCGAAACCCATATCAAGCATTCTGTCAGCTTCATCGAGAACCAAAAAGCGGATGCTATCGAGGCAAACTTTTCCACGAGTTATCATATCTTCCAAGCGACCTGGTGTCGCAACAATTAGATGACAACCGCGATCTAACTCTCGCATTTGTTCCGTTGTGTTGTTGCCTCCGTATAAAACAGCAGGGCGCATTCGCGAACGATAAGAAAATTTTTTAGCTTCCTCAAATATTTGAGTTGCTAATTCTCTTGTTGGAGCTAAAACTAATCCCAATGGATATTGTTTACGTCTGCCATAGAGTCGGTTTGATTGTGGCGGCATTGATGCACCATGTTCATACATTTGATTAAGAATCGGCACCAGAAAAGCGGCCGTTTTACCAGATCCGGTTTGGGCACACGCCATTAAATCACGACCAGTGATGATGATCGGAATTGCATACTTTTGAACCGGTGTTGGCTTATCATATCTTGCTAACGCAATATTGTTTTTAATGATTTCCGTCAAGTTGACGTCATTAAACGTTGTGATATGTGATGGGACCTGATTGCCCGTCGCTTCCACGGGTATGTCTTCGTATTTGTTAAAATTGATACCAGTGTTAGCAGTGCCAAAAAGTTCGAGTTCAATGCGCTCATCACGAGGTCCAAGAGAGGTGTAGTCAAGATCACTTTTTTTATCATCTTTCCATTTACCCCCGAATGAGTGCGCCGCTCCACCAATTGTTTCAGTCCGCCGTTCAGACTCCACCCAACGTTCGTTGCGAGGACCGTCTTCCTTACTGTTACGTTCACGAGGACGATCGTTACGATAGTCGTCGCGACGATCTCTATCCACGTTGCGGTTGTTTTGGAAACGTCCCCCGCCACGATTCCAATCGTCTCTACGGGATTCGGGTTCATCTGAAATTTTAAAATAAATTAAAGAATTTTTTTTTTCAACAGTTTAAATCGATAAAGGTATCTTATACATACATATGTATAATATATAAAAACGAAATTCTGTCTCTAGGTACGTATGCTCCGAGTTGGCGCTTCAGCCGATCAATAGTCATGAACTTTTTACCACGTTTGATTTGCATGTCAAGAACAGAGGCAGTTGGTTTTTTTTTAGGCGTAGCCATGAGCGCCGGGTGTGCATTTAGTTATAAAAAAATTTACAAGTGAAACGAAAACCTTTAAAGGAAATAATCTTTTATTTCAAAAAGATGCAGGAAAGTAATTGGGTTTAATAAATACAGACTGTGACTAACTGGTTCCAATCCAGTGGTAAATTATATAAGAAACTTCAATAAAGACAGAAAGAGATAGATAGATACGAGGGGCGGCTGATAAGTTCGCGACCTGAGATACCCAACGAGTTATCTTCTCATTAGTAATAGCAGTAACTGCGGCACTCTTTAATAGTATAAATATCATCTCGTTTGAATAATAATCTCATTTTGTTATTATCTGGGGTAGGATAAGCATCACCATGCCAAGCGAATTGGAAAATTCTCACAATTTAGAGCACCGTGTCGTTATAAAATATATAAGCAAAATCGACTAAAGAAATTTTTGAAGACATCGACTCTTCAGGATTCTGGGCCTTCGTATACCATGGTAAAAAATTGGCTCGCTTATTTCAATAAGAGAGATAGATCTGTGAACCCCACATGCGGATCAGTAGAAATGCGGTGAAGTGGGAGGGTTGTGATCCCTTGTTTTCGGATCATAGCCTCGCTGATAAAAGGAAGAAGAAGAAGAAGAAGCGATAGATCTGTGAAAACGACCCCCGCCCAGGGCGTTCTGTGTCAGTGTTCACTGAATAAAACGTCGGAAAAGTCGAAAAATTAGTTCTGGCCGACCGAAGAATAAAAATGTGGCAGATAACGGACGAGTTACCCATCAGCAGCAAAACGGATTGGATAAATTTTGAACGAGCAATAAAACATGAACAAAATTTGTGCGCGCTGGGTACCGAAAATGCTCATGCCGTTCGTCAAGTAACGACAACTCGAGTGCTGCAAAGATTTTTTGGAGTTAGCCGAGGACAATCTCGACGACATTTCCAACCAAATCGTAGCTCTATCTGAGATCTGGCTCAACTTTTTCCCTTTTCCCAATTTGAAAAAGGAGCAAGAGGAAGGAGATTTGCAAATGAGAACGAGATCAAAGCGGAAAAAAAATATTTTGTCGGTGCTATTAAGGCTGTATACAGTGCTTTTACTGTATGTTGTGATAAACTACGGTTCTGTACCGTGACTATCGGGGGTATTTCCAGTACAATACTAGAACACCAAAATTTGAGAGTATTGGAATAAAAAATTAAAAGTCTTAGATAGCTGTCAAAATATCTGAACTGTTCAATGTTTATTAACCAGTATTTATACAAAAATTTAGCTTATTCAGCTAAATCTAGCTGATTCTTAACGAAATTAGCTTACTCTACTAAATATTACATACAAAAAAAGCTAATGAGTGTAAGTCTGTGGAAATTGCTTATTCTGCAAATACAATTTTATTATTACGGGTGGTGCAAATTGATTTCTGTGTAAATATAGTGCAAACATAAATATGAACGAACGGAAGCATGTAAAAATTATTCAAAACAAAGATGTTATGTTGCCTCCGCATTGGGGTTGCACTCAGTTCAATGTCAGGCAAGTGATTTTAGGTATCGGGTTCAATGTCGGGCGGCTGGCAATTGGATGTCGGCGCACTGTGAATACTGACAGTACACAACAAAGGCACTGTATGTCGGATGTGAGAAATGCATTTTACTCGAGGGAGATTATATTGAGAAAGACATTTTCTTTTAATCGGATCTCTTCTTTCATTTAATCCCCTAGGCCGGGAACTTATCAGCCGCCCCTCATATGTGTGTATGTGTAAATAAATTGTTTTATTAGGACATAATTTCAGCGCGATTACGAATGTGGAAGAAGACTACGCAGTCTACAACTATGCTTATTGTATCTGAATTTAAAGTAACTGTAAGTATTCATCAAATTCTATTGTAACTTTCCATGCAGACATTCTGTTAGTTATAATTTTACGAGTAATTCTTGGAAATAATTATTTTATTTTATCAGCTATTTTTGAAAAGTATGTATTCAAATATCGCCCGTGCAGGCACGGTTTAAGAATATCCCCCCCCCCCTTATACTACCTTAAAAACCCTCCCACAAGTGTGCATGCGAGTCCGTGGGTTGACACGACTGGAGATCACCGCTGTCATAGAAGAAAGATCAAACAAACAATAATAAAACAGGAGCATGCACGTGTCAAACAACAAACACCATCGCAATATGGTAACATTGCAAAACTGTATCATTATGGTCATACCTGCAAAAAGGAAAGGCACTACCACTGCTGTGCATGGTACTGATCCTGGATCGAGCACAAATATTCGGGTCAGAGCTATACGGATTCCGGGGGATAGCAAAATAATGAAACAGTTTCGTCGAAATTTGAGGGTCGGGAGTTTGAACGTTGGAAGCATGGAAGCATGATCCTTCGTTGTACCACAACCGACCTTGCTTGGTCTATGTGTTTTGGCGTAAGCTGGCAGCCGCTTCAACCTAACTTAACTTACCTCAGCTCTCGCTTGGCAGACACCTTGACGTGGTGCGAGAGCTTAAGGTGCAAGGACTCACTCAACCACGGGAACTTTTCTCTCGGATGTGTTGACTGATGAGTAATGAACCAAGAGCTGCCCCCCTTATGCAAGGTGTAACGCGGCCCGTGCCTACTGGATGGTTTGCAGCCAGGGGTATACCGACTGTATTATAACGGAAACTCTCTGAAACGGGACCACCTCCGGGAGTAACCACGGTCTTACTGCGCTAATGCGGGGCTCTGGTGCAGCTGACATTCTTTCCCCGCGCTATTCGTGGGAATATGCATACAAACAAAAACAAAAAATTTAAAAAAATCTAGATAGAATGCTGGGTGACACCGCATCTATGCAAGAGGGTCGGATGAAGCAGACTCTGTGCGGACGAACTAGTGGGTGGAAGTCGGCCAGGGACAAGCCGAGAGAGAGGTTTCTGGCGAGAGCATCCCAACACCAGCCAAAGAGCCGCTACGACGTCAAGGAAGGTCCATGAGCTGTCGAAAATAGCAGCACGCTTGGATAGTGCCAGGACGGAGGGTGGGAGCCAAGCTCTAGCCCCCCCTACTCTCGGACAAGGCAACGGAAAGTGGGGCAAGGAGTTCGGGCATAGCTCAGATACAGTTCCCCAATCCAACGCTGCTGTTCCGACCAAGAGGAAGCGAGCTTGTCCGCCGATGTCACCACCTAGGCATCCGGGAGGTAAAGACGACCCCTTGAGAAATGGTCTAAGCGGTGCGGGCTCTCGTTGGTACCTGCACTACCTCCAAAAGGGCCTTGCACCAGAGGAGGCCAGAAAGAAGGTGGAGGAGGGTGGAGGAGTATAGGGCTAAGCCCGACTCCACTGCTGTGCCATCAGCCAAGAGGGGAAGTAATACCATTACACCTCCTGCATGTAACGCGCAAAAAGGATGAGGACTGAATGCTAGAAGGCCCAAGGTAGGGCCTGCGAACGTAAGAGCTGTCTCCGCTGTCAAGAAGCTATGCTGTGGTTGCAGGGGCAGCTCCGGCTGGTGGAAGACATGCTGAGGCCGCGAATGCTGAGCAGGTTGCGGTACTTCCTGTGAATTACCCACAGAAAATGCTCGATGCTGAAGACCTTAGAGCGCTCGAGAGCACCATTGTGCGGAAATGGCTTTGGGATGGGAACATAAGCTCAAGTTCCAGGGCGTACAAACTTCTTTGGTACTCTTAGAAGCGCAGAATGATGGCCTGAACATTAATGCATGGAATGTTATGTATGGTCGTAATGAGGAAACCGGGCAGATACTGACCCTCGGAATCGACCAAGTCTTTTGAAGCCATTAAAGCTAAAAACTGCTCCTGATCGGCATCAGCCGCAATAGCTAGGATGTTTACCAAACAAAACATGGGCATTGCATTGATTCATGAGCCATAGATCCTGAAATAAGGAGTCAAAGGACTGTCATGCAAGGACGCAAAGGTAATTTGAGATATAAGGGTGACCAATCCAAGGACATGTATCCTTATCAATAACAAAACTAGCTTTCTCCTACTTTCAGAATATGTTACGCGAGACTTGGTGCCATTGCAGGTTTCTTTAAACATCGACGGAGTACACCACACCATCATCATCGCCTCTGCATACTGTGCTGGGGATGAACCAGCTGTCCAAAGAACTGCAACGCTTAGTGGAGCACGGCAATAAGCTCCAGATGCCGCTGCTGATTGGATGTGACGCCAATGCTCACAATGTCATATGCGGACGCACCTACACCAATATGAGGGGTGAGTCTTTACTAGAATGTATTCTTTGTTCATCCCTTAATATATATGTAGAAAAGATAAGTTTAAGACTCAGCATAGTATATTTTCCTATTAACATGTAAATCTTTCCAGACCGCCAACGCAGCATTCCCGATGTCAGTTGAGTTCATTCACTGTTCTCGCTTCGCCGCATTCCGGAGCGATCATGTTACTGCAATGCAGTGGGTAGCTAAGAGCTCACATTCGCCAGCATAGTGGTGGGTAATAACTCGCTAGCAATGTGATGCGGATGACCTAGAAAGGAGATAGAATAAAAGCAGAGATACGTGGTGCCATAGGGAATTCTCCGAAATGAAAAGCTGGAGGAAACTAATACTGCTAGTTGCTGGGGTGTGTGGACCGGAGTCGTGTTCGCCTGGATAGCTAAAGCGTGGGCATGGTACAGACTGCTTGATCAGCTGAATGTGTGGTCGCTCTGGTGAGGAAGGCGAAGTGGAGAACAGACACGTCAAAAATGGAGAGTTCTATTTTATCTTTCAGCTGGTGCGGTTGGTGGTCTTGGAAGGTGTTTTCATAAACCTGCTTAGTATAATTGCTTAGTATAAAAATAATGTCTAAACATAGAGTAAATATAAAGAATAAAACATCTTTACCTTAATTATCAAAAATCATAGTTCCTACATATACATATGTATGTATATAATATCGGGAAATGAGTCTCCGTCTTGCTCTTGATGAGTAAACATCAGCTAGCAATTTTGACAGTGACTTAGGAATCTGATAAGTGGTGTTCTATCTTTCCTCTTCTCCCTCAAGTGCTTATTTACCCGTGGTATTTTTATTTTTTTTTCTCTATCTAAGCAAAACCTAACCTCTTGCACGTGGTTGAATAATTTGTTTCCCTTTATCTTTCCGCAAAATGGGGTCTAAAGCTAAAGGGAATCGATTTGATGGGCTGTCTCCTGAGACCCCACTCTCGAACCCTCCAGCTAAAAAACAAAAAACCACAACCCTAGAAGACTTTCCTATTCTTCCAACTAAAACCATCGCTAAGAACCCTAAGTTTGTAGTAATAACTCAAACTAATGATAAGAAACCTATCTCGTCTGTCAGCGTGTTCGTATTAAAAAAAGCCATCGACGTAGTAAGTACCGAATACGAAAACGTAACCCAACTACGCGACGGCAGTATCCTTATCTTAGCAAAAAATATTAAAATTGCCGAAAAGTTTTTGAAAATAACAAATATCGCAAACATGTGCCCAGTGCAGGTTAAATATCATGATCGCCTCAATGCTTCAAAAGGTGTAGTGTATGCTCCTTGCCTGAAAAACATCCCAGAAACAGAAATAGTTGCCGAAATGCGCTCACAAAACGTTACTGACGTTTATAAATTTAACAAAAAAGTCGAAGACAAATTTTTCCCTTCCGGCCTTATGTTGTTTACATTCGACCTCTACCAACCACCAACCACTGTAGAAATAGGATGGTACAAGGCCAAAGTCAACGAATATATTCCTAATCCAATGAGATGTCGGAACTGCCAGTTGCTTGGCCATACAAAGAAACGCTGTGATAAACAACAAATCTGTGAAACATGTAACCTTCCATCACACATGCCGGAAATCTGCACACGAACCATGTGCGCAAATTGTCAAGAACCACACCCTCCTCCTCCCTAAACTGTCCAAAATATAAACAAAACAAGGAAATACTGACGATTAAAACAAGAAACAAGTGCACGATGGCGGAGGCCAAGCGCACTTTTTATCAGCTAAACCCATCAAATTCGCAACCCAACGGAAATTCCTATTCCCAAAGAGTTCGCAAACCCACTCCATCAAAAGCTTAAACCCCTCAACTCAAACAATAAAACCAGCCGAACCAATCGGCACTCAAAAGCAACCCGTATCTTTCTCCTCTAGTTTTTCAATTCCAGAACAAAACCCAACTCCGATAATTGAAAAACAAACACCTCCACCCGAATCGTCAAAGCCACTACTAGCCAACAACAATCCTAAACCAAACTACACCATATCACAAGCCCTCGGCACTCAAAAGCAACTCACATCTACTCCCTCCAGTTCCACAACTCTAGAAAAAAACCTAATTCCGATCAGTGATAAACAAACATCTCCAAAAACATCCCTAGGGAACAACAGCATTCTATTAAATCAAATTCCTCAAAATTCACCTCTCTCCTCGGTTACAAACACTTTAATTCAAAACAATTCCTATTTTATGAATATATCCGATGATGAACAAGCATAACTCTATTATTAATAACCCAACCTTCGGGCCACGATCCTCTTCGATCGTCGTACGTGCTTGTTTATCTGATAACAGATTGACAAGCGCTACTGGCGATCGTGGGGGATCGTGGCCTTCACCCGATCAACATAATAAAACAGCACCTGAAAAACTTTCCTCACAAACAAAAAACAATTCTACAACTTCAAACACAGGCACAAGTAAACACAATTTTTTTGTCTCGAGCAAAAATAATCAGTGCAAACACTGCCAAGTCAATAACATGACTCTTAATATTCTGCAATGGAATATGAAAGGTTATTTTAATAATCTTGATGAGTTAAATGTTTTATTAAGAGAACACAACCCAAATCTAGTATCACTCCAAGAAACACACACACCATTCGGCGCATCACCAATCGTCCCAAAAAGCTATAAAGCCTATTTTAAGAATGTAGAGAGTAATGCGACTTGTAAGCAAGGAAAAGGTTTACTCATCAAAAAGAATATTCCTCATAAGATTCGATCAATTAATTCAAACTTACAAATCATCTGCCTCGAACTTCAGCTTCAAACTAAATTTACCTACATAAATATATACATTCCCCCCCAACAAATTATTCAAACAAATGATCTACACAATATTATCTCCCAGGTTGACTCCCCAATTATAATTGGTGGCGACGTTAATGCATGGAGTACCCTTTGGGGTTCTCCTATCACTAATAAAAGAGGTAGGAAAATTGAAGCCTTCCTAATGAATTCTAGTTTTATAATTTTAAACGATGGTTCACCCACACACCTTTCAACACATAACACCTTCACACATATAGATATAACATGTTGTTCCCCAGAGCTATTTCTGGCGACTTCGTGGAAAACTATAGCTGATCTCTACAACAGTGACCACTACCCCATTATAACTTCCGTTACTATTGGCAATTCTTCCGAAAAATACCCCCCAAACCTTAAATTCAAAACCGATCTAGCAGATTGGTCAAAATACCAAATCAAAATCCAGAACTATCTATCAGAAAAACAACGGAGTCTCAACAACAACAAAGAAGCAGCTATACTCCAAAAAGCTATACGGGCAGCTGCCAACGCCTCTATCCCCCAAACCAACCCTTCACACAGCCCAAAAATGAAGAGAGTCGTTCCTTGGTGGAATTCAGAGCTCACAGAACTCCGAAAAGTAAAAATGTCATCTCTGAAAGCATTCCAGAAAAGACCCACACAAACAAATTTAGTTCTTTACAAAAAATCCAACGCTAAATTCAGAAAGGCTCTAAAAGAAAGCAAAGTTAAAAGCTTCGGCGAGTTCACTGCACAAATAAACCCTGGTTCTACTCCGAAAAAAATATGGCAAAATATTCGCCGCTTGACAGGTAATTCTTTTCCATGTAGAATCGTAAGCATTCAATCGCAAGATGAAATAATCACGGACTCAGTACTAATGGCAGATTACTTTGCACAAATATGGTCTATATACTCAAATGACACTAATTTTGACTCAAACTTCAGGTCCAAAAAAAACGAAATTACCAATTACACTCCAGTACAAAATATTAACAAATTACACTTCTTGAATTCGAATCATCTCTGTGTAAAGTCAAGGGTAAAACTCCAGGAAGAGACAGAATTTCATACCCCATGATTAAAAATCTCCCGCTAGCAGCGAAATTAAGATTAATTCAGCTCTACAATAACATTCTAGACACCTCAATTATACCTCAGAACTGGAAAACTGGTATCTTGGTTCCTATTCCCAAACCAAACAAGGACATAGCTCTCATAGAAAGCTATCGTCCAATATCGCTGATTTCATGTTTATCGAAAATTTTAGAAAAAATTATCGCGAAGCGCCTTATTTGGTTTGCTGAAAAGAAAAAATGTTTATCTCCTAAACAGGTAGCCTTTAAGCCAAACAAAGGCTGTATAGACGCTCATCTTCATATAGATCACTACATTTCAAAAAAAAAACCATGTATCATTTGATGACATTAGCTATATACTTAATAGTCATAATCTTTTAGACCACTGCCTCTATGCTGACGATGTTTATATCTTAAGTAAAATGTCCAACTTAACCAAATGCAAAGATCTTCTTTTAAATGCTGTTAACGACATTTTAACATGGTCTTCCGATTCCGGAGCTAAATTATCTTTGTCTCAATGTAAACTACTTCATATTTGCCGAAAACTTAAATGTCCTAATTTAAATTTGTCTGTAAATAATATTCCTATTACAAATGTTAATAACTTAAGTATTCTAGGATCAATCTTTAGTAATAAGTATTATTGGAAAGATCATAGTTTAGTATTAAGAAAAGACCTAGCTGCTAGAGCCAACGTAATTAAGTATTTGAGTAGTCACAAAAGTAATGTTCACATAAATACACTGTCACATATAACAAAAATGTTAATATTAAGTAAAATCGACTTTGGAATTTATATCTACGGCAGGTGCCCAAAATCAACTCTCAATATTATTAAACCATCATACCATCAAGCAGTAAGAAAATGCCTTAACGCTTTTCCAACAACACCGATAAAAAACTTGTTAACCGAAGCCGGACTTCCATCTGTCGAACATTGAATAGAAGAACTAACGCTAAAATTGACTGCAAAGCTAGTCTTTTCGAGAAACTCGGTGACTGATGAAGACATCGCACACGCTATGAACCAAAAATCGGAAAAAAGAAACCCGTCAGCTCTAAAACTAATTTTAGCCAAAGCCAAAAAATTCCAACTTCCTACAAAACGAGGGTATAACTTCAAAACATCATCTCCTCCTTGGCTTGCAAAACCTGAATCTATAATTATGGACCTCGCGCAATATAGAAAAAATAACACCAGTAATTCTATCTATCAGGCCCTTTTCTCAAATATCGCATCAGAACTTCGCAATCAAGGATGGACATTTTTCTATACCGACGGTTCAAAGACTCCAGAAAATACATCGTTTGCCGTTACACAAGAAAACGGCCTAATAGTGAAAATAGGGATCCTACCTAGTATCGCATCTGTCTTTACGGCCGAAGCATTTGGAATTCTTCAAGCGATTACAACAGCATCAAAACTTCGTGGAAAAACCATCATCTGCTCCGATAGTATATCTGTGTTGAAAGCTACTGCCAACCCAAACAACAATGTCGAATTAGTAAGCGAAATAAGAAGCCAACTTTCCAAGTTTCCAAAGAAAATTAAGCTAATGTGGGTTCCCGGTCATTCTGGTATACGCGGCAACGAAGAAGCTGATCGAGCTGCTAGCTCAACAAAGGATGCACCTGTCTACTACTTTAACATCTTCACAAAACAGGACTTGACCAACACCATAATTAATTCCCTAAGAAAGAAAGAGTTAAACGATTGGAGCCAATACCATCACCATTACAAGGAAATTAATCACGAGAAATCCCATCCTCGATACCCCAACCTTCCAAAGCCCAAAATAACAAACTTTGTCCGCCTCAGGCTTGGACATACTGCAGTCATCCACGAACATCTCCTCACCAACCAACACCCTGCTTTATGTAACACCTGCAATGTAACACTAACTCTAGAACACTTATTAAAAAACTGCACAATATCAAACAATTATTTAAAAGACACAAACATATATGAAATTCTTAGAACCCCCAATTCTACTAAGATTGAAAAAGTAAACAAATTCCTATCTAATCTTAAATGCAAAATTTAATCTCGCTAATCATCTTCAGAGCCAATAGTCCTAGCAGCTAGGCTCTTTATGTTTATTTTTACCAGGCTACTTTTAAGCACCTGTTATTAAATAATAAATAAAAATAAATAATATCGGGAATACCCCAACCTTTGCTACTACAATTAGAAAGGAAGTGCATCAGTAGTTTAGAGAGAAACTTGAAAGTACCAGATGAGCCATCATTACCCGAACATGGGATTATTGTGTTTGATCTAGATAGTGCATGTATCATAAGAAATCCAGTCAGAAACTTAAGAAAAATAAATTGGGGGGTCTTCAAAGAAACCCTAGATAGTAATTTGGAGCATATCGATTATATGAGGGCTCCAACACATTACCTAGAGTTAGAAAACGCGGTAGAGGGAATTAGTACCGCAATTACAAATGCTAAATGGAGAGTTGGTTGAGGCCCAGGTTCACCCCGAACTGTAGGGACACCTAAGTAAGTAGTAAAGCTACAGGGTGGCACTTACAAACTCCCCCTTCGGGTAGGGGGTTAGAATATACCCGAGGTAGGCATGCCTGTCGTAAGAGGCGACTAAAATCCGCCCTCCGTATACCGAGTATGGCGTATACAAAGTATGCAATGAACAAAACAAAAGATATAAATACCCCAGGTGACAGTCCAGGTACACTGGAAAATCCACCCTCTTCGGAGGTCGGCTCTACGGATTCTGGGGAGAGCCATTTATTGCGTTCATCTGACCCTTTTAAAAAAGGTACCAGGGTAGTTAGATCTCCACCATCAAGATCTACAATAAAAACGTGCGGAACTAGAAGTCCGCCGACATCGATAGTGTTGGCGCACGAACAACGGACCTCAACGAAAATTCAAAGCCTTACGGACGAAAATATGGAACTCCGGACCAGGCTAAGTAATATGGAACTTCTCTGCGAAGAACTAAGACAAGAATTAAATGTACTTAAAGCAGAAAATAAAGCATTTAAGGATATGAAGAAACCTCGTAATGAGTCTGCTGCGAGTTCAAACGTCCCCGATAACACTGATTATCAAACGGATGAAGAAGAACTAGCTCGGGAAACTAACTGGATTCTAAAAAAACGACCAGTTAAGAAACGAAAAGCTGGTTCTTCACCCGAAATGGTAACGAGGCAAGAAAAAATGCAAAATGGGCGAAAAGATAACGAACAGCGTGACAAAATAAACACATGTGTCGAAGAAAATCCACGAACTAAGGTACGATCACCGCCGCCAATAAACGTAATCGGAATTGCAGACTATAATAAACTGCATTCTATTCTTAAACCTCTGTTGCTATCCGATTTTGAAGTAACATCGCTCAACAACAACAAATGGAAAGTAAACGTAAAGGATTCAGACAGTTACCGCTTAGTATCTAATAAACTGAATACTGAAAAAATTCAGTGGTATACTTACGAAAATAAATCTGAAAGACCGATACGAGTCGTAACTAGAGGACTTCATGCCTCATGCTTAAAGGAAAATGTTGTTCACGATTTGAAAAACAAAAACTTTAAAATCGTCGATGCAGTAAATTTAATTAAACGGGAAAAACAAAAATTGGCAGGCGAGGAAACGACGGTAAAGCGCGGGCTTCCTCTTTTTATGCTAACTTTTGATAAAGCTGAGAGTTTGGATAAGATTTACGAAATAAGAACAATTCTGAATGTCGTAGTCAAAATCGAACCCATGCGCAAGAATACAAGATTGATACCTCAGTGCAAACGATGCCAAGGATTCAATCATACGCAAACGTATTGTCGAAAAGAACCACGATGTGTGAAATGCGCCGGAAATCACCTCTCCCAAGTTTGTGGAGTAAACAAACAAACCTCTGCAACATGTGTTAATTGTAAGGGAAAGCACCCGGCAAATTATAGAGGCTGTGAAGTAGCTAAGGAGTTGCAAAAACGGAGAGATGCGTTCCTTAAGCCACTAAATATAAAATCAAAATTGCAAACTAAACCAAAGCGTAAGATCGCGCCGGAGAAAGTAGGCAAACTAAAACTACCGGGTTCAGAGCACGAAAAGGTGAGGGAAAGATTGACAACAGAAAAGCCCTCGACCTCTGCTCTTAAAAGAAACGGTACTGAAAAGCTAAGATTAGAAAAGCCACCGGGTAATGACCCTCGGACAGCAGCAATGCAGTCTTGTGCTCAGGCAGTGGCTTCCGAAAAACCAAAAAACCTTGAAATTTCGACCGACCACTTTTCTCATGTTTTCTCAGTTATTCTCGCGAAACTAAATAAAATAAATAAAATTATTCTCGACAGGCTGGTTAAGCTTGAAAATAATTCACAGAAAACGCGCACTTCAACTAGAACATGAATGACAAACGAATGTTGAAAATATGTACTTGAAATGCAAACGGACTTTTGCAAAAACTTGACGAATTAGAAATATTTATGCGCCAAAAAGATATTGATATTTGCTTGATTTCTGAAACCCACATCAAAAAGGAATCGCATTTAAAAATAAAAGGCTATAATGATTACCGCGCTTGTCACCCTTCGTGAAAAGCGAGAGGCGGATCTCCCTTGCTTATTAAAGACTGTATCGAGCAATCGGAAGACCTAAAGATAGAGCTTGAAACTTGCAACTGTGCACGATTCGAGTTAAAAATAGTCAGCGTACTCTTAAAATTTCGTCTATCTACTGTCCACCGCGTTCCGCGCTTGAAAAAAGGGATTTTACTAACATGTTTGAATCGCTTAAACCTAATTTCATTATTGGCGGCGATTTTAATGCGAAACACACGTTCTGGGGCTCAAAATACAGTTCGAAAAAAGGTAGAATGCTCTATCGGGCAGGTATGGAGTACAATTGCGATTTCCATTCGACGGGTAAACCGACTTACTGGCCAACTGATACTTCAAAAATACCTGATCTGATAGATTTTTTCGTTGTGAAAGGAATATCTACCAACCATATAAAAGTCAAAGAGAGTTTTGATCTGTCGTCTGATCATTCCCCAATTATTTTGACATTGAGCGAAAAACTAGTCTATAACCTAGAGCCAGCGAGATTAACTGGTAGAACAACTAACTGGGAAGGTTTTAGGAACGAAATTGAAGACAACGTTGAACTGAGCGTTCCACTTACGACACCCTATGAACTTGAGGTTGAAGTTGATCGCTTCGTCGAGATCGTACAGCTCGCCTCTTGGAATAATACTCCCATCCCAAGGAAAACGCCGGACAAATACGGCTTACGATATCCTCCGGAAATAAAGGAATTGGTCAAGGAAAAACGAAAAGCGCGTAAAAAATGGCAGCAGAGTCGTGCTCCGCAGCATAAAACACACTTGAATCGTCTGTGCAATTCGTTGAAGAAAACTATTAAGGATTTTAAGAATCGTGCAATAGGCTCTTACCTTGAAAGTTTAACAGCGAAAAAAGATTCCAATTATTCACTTTGGAGAGCCATAAAAGGCACCAAAAGGCCCAAAGTCCCCGCGCCGCCAATTAAATTGAATCAAAATGAATGGGCGAGGGAAGATAAACAAAAAGCGGCCGTCTTTGCGGCCCACCTGGAAGAAACCTTTAAACCATACGATAGTCAAGTGGTTTACGATAACGTCAATAGGCCGGATTTACCATCTGGCAATTTAACACTCACAAGTGCAACGCTTAGGGAACTCAAAAATGAGATCGAGATTCTAAAACCTAAGAAATCTCCTGGTTATGATTTAATCACCGGAGAGATTCTCAAAGTTTTACCTAGAAAAGCTTTGATTAAGCTTCTCTATATTGTAAATGCTGCGCTCAGATTAAAACACGTTCCGAGCCAATGGAAAGTTGCGGAAGTAATAATGGTCTTAAAACCAGGAAAACCGCCAAATGAGGTAAAATCGTATAGACCAATTTCGCTTCTTCCAGTCATATCCAAAATTTTCGAGAGGATATTAGTAAGGCGTCTCCAACCGGTTATAGACGAAAATAATCTTATCCCTGACCACCAGTTTGGGTTCAGAAGTAAGCATTCGACGATTGACCAGGTGCATAGAATTACTGACGTAATCGAGAAAGCACTTGAAGAAAAAAAGATTTGCTCAAGCGTATTTCTTGACGTCTCGCAGGCCTTTGATAAGGTGTGGCATGATGGCTTGAAATGCAAACTACGACAAGTTCTCCCTGTGTGCTTATACGATATTCTAGTATCATATCTGGGGAATAGACTCTTCCGTGTTAGACATGGAAACGAATACTCGCAGCTCAAAGAAATTTCGGCCGGCGTACCACAAGGAAGCGTTCTTGGGCCGCTTCTCTATCTGTTATATACTCGAGATATACCGAAAGAAGATGGCACTATCCTTGCTACGTTTGCCGATGACACCGCTATCCTAGCAGTAGGTAAAACAATCGAAGAAACGACTGAAAAACTGCAAAACGCGCTAAATAAAGTAAATGAATGGACGAGGGACTGGCGGATTGCCCTCAACGAATCTAAATCTGTTCACGTGAATTTCACTTACAAGAAAACTAATAACTTGCCAATTTTCCTAAACTCGGCCCGAATACCTTTTGCAAACGAGGCCAAATACCTGGGAATGATACTCGACGCAAGACTGAAATGGAATTCCCACGTGAAAATGAAACGTAAAGAACTCGAAATCAAATATAGCGAAATGTACTGGTTACTCGGAAAGCATTCCCAGCTCAGTACTGAGAACAAATTGCTTTTATACAGGCAAGTGCTAAAGCCGGTGTGGACCTACGGTATACAACTTTGGGGTTGTACCAAGAAAACAAATATTTTACAAACTTTTCAAAATAAAGTGCTAAGAGAGATTGTCCAAGCACCGTGGCATATTAGAAACGACGATATCCACAGGGATCTCGGAATTCCGACAATCGAAGCTGAAACTAGAAGCTTCGCGAGAAAGCATAGAAACCGTCAAGTCAACAATACAGTCCTACAAATATTGGATGAGAGCAATTTATTGCGCCGACTACAAAGGACGAAACCCTTCGACTTGGCGAGATAATGATAAACCGCGTTTAGATTGCGGAGCATGCAGGATCTTTCAGTGGAAAGTAACCTGCCAAACGTTTTTATTTCGTGAAAGAAAAATTGCTTGATAAGTTATTACTTAGTTGCGATATCTAACAAGAGTGGTGTTTTTGTAGTCAGTAAGAATCTGACGATACTATGAGCACGCGCTTGCTATTCTCATAGTGTCTATGGAAGATTTTTCACCAACCCTCGGAAAAAAAAAAAAAAACTTACAAACTACAATAAAGAGCTAAGAAGTGTGAAAAAGGAAAGCTTCAGGAAATTCTGCGAGAAACAAAAACCAGCACTCCTGCTGCAGCTAGCCTACACAAAGCCTTAGCAAAATCGGGGGGAATGCCAAAATCACTTTAACAACCGGATGGCAGTTTCACTGAAGATAAGGAACAAAAAGCACTAGTGCTCCCAGAAAATCACTTACCCGGAAGTTCGCTGAACACCTGTAAAGGGAGCATGACCAACATAACCAGACCTCAGAAAGATTGGGAGATTGCAGGGGCTATCTGTTCCAGAGGGAGAACAGAGTGGGCAATCAACTCCCTCCAGCCTTTCAAGTCACCAGGTGTGGATTGTATAACGAGTATACCAGCCGTATTGCAAAGGGGGCAAGAGAAACTACTACCACACCTAGTTAGAATATCAAAAAGTAGTTTTGCACTGGGATACATTCCAAACCAATGGAGACGGACGAAAGTTGTGTTTATACCAAAAATGGGGAGAAAAGACCCAGCACAGCCAAAGTCATACAGGCCGATCATCCTAACATCATTTCTTCTCAAAACAATGGAGAAAGCTGTGGATAACCACTTAAGAAAGGATGTACTCAATACATCCCCACTTCATTACCGTCAGTATGCATACAGAGCGGGCAGATCCACTGAGACGGCTTTTTAATCAGCTGACGGAAACCATCCAAATAGCTCTTGAAACAAAAGAGACAGTACTCTGCGCCTTCCTAGGGATCGAAGGGGCATTTGATAACACTTCGCATGAAGCTATCAAGTGAACCATGGACAGAAAAGGAGTCAGCAGAACAGTATCTAAGTGGATGTATAAGTTGCTAAGAACTAGATCAGCAGAAACTCAAACATCACGTAGAATTATCAAGGTCAACACAACGAGAGGGTGCCTACAAGGAGGAGTGTTATCTCCTCTAATGTAGGCCTTTTTGTGGATGAACTACTTGAAAAGTTACCAAACCTTGGAATTAATTGTCAAGCTTATGCTGATGACATCGTACTGATAGCCAGCGGGAAATTTGAAGAAACCCAATGTGATATTATACAAATAGTAATAGTAACTCAAGAATGGTGCAACAGAGCTGGGCTCAATATAAACCCGGCTAAAACCACTATAGTACCGTTCATGAGAAAAAGAAAACTTGAACCGAAGCCAATTCGTCTGTCGAGCACCATACTGACACCGGTAAAAAAAAGTGAAGTATCTAGGACTACACCTACATAGTAAACTCACGTGGAAAAAGCACATGCAGGAGATATCCAAAAAGGCTATTCGTGCTCTAATGATATGTGGGAGCCTAACGAGTAAGTCTTGGGCATTTAGTCCAAACATTCGAAGATGGATGTATATTGTCATTGTGAGACCATTGATCACTTATGGAACGATAGCATGGACAAGGCGTACTAGTCTAGTCGCGAGGGAGACACTCACTAAAGTGCAAAAACTTGCGTGCCTGTGCATCACTGGGGCCATGAGAACATGTCCAACTGCAGCCATGGAAGTACTTTTAGAGTTAACACCGCTCCACCTCGTAGTGGAGCAAAATGCATAGCAGACGATCCTAAAGATGGCAAAAGAAGGCATTAGAAGAGAGAAATGCGTTGGTTTAAAAGAATACGATGCACTTCTAAAAAAACTTCCCCTTCTGGCAGTCCCTAGTGACGATAGTGTCAGAAAATGTAACTTTTATACAAAGTTAAGCAACAAGAAAGAATGGAGCAACTAATCCACGACCTACGGACTGGGCAGCCACACGATAAAGGTGTATACAGACGGTTCAAGAACTGAGGAAATCACGCAACTTGATTCTGATTCGTCCGTAGTCCCGCAGCTTTGCGATGAAAAACATCAAAGTACGGGTATACAGCCTGTTTTCCTTTTGCTCCTCCTCTTTTTTTTTCGCTCTCTCGAATTTGAATTTTTTTTAGCTGTAGTTGTTGCCTCTCCTCGATCCCTACCTTGTCGTGGTGGAGAGGCTTAATCTATTTCCTATGAACCAAAGGTCGAGCCGAGGAGAATAACTAAATCTAGTCTGCGTCCAGCTAGATGTTTTCCCACATATCGGTTCGACTAAAGGGGAGGTTTTAGAGACCAAAAGGTGATCACCCAAGGCAAGGTACGACGCGCCGAGGCCTGCATGGCTGGGGGGAAGCTCAGTCGCGAGCGCAAACTCTGAATACCTGGGGACCTTCAGTTTTATTTGAATTCCTCTTACCTGCATACAGGGGGTGAGTGCAGGCGGACATCTTCTTCCCCCTTACTCGTGGGATCCAAATGCAAAATACTTCAAAACATAATAAACCAAAAGCGAAGAGTGTAATTCGATCGGGCACTCCTAGCTCTATAAAAACCGATCAAGGTGTAGGAGTGGAGGAAGAAGCAATTCTTCTCCGTACGTCGGATGAGGAAAGCGTTGGTGCAATTGACGTCAATCTGGAAAATCTTTTTCTGGAATCAAGCGACACTTGCTCCATTGCCAGTTCATCCTTCTCCAATATGTCAACATCCTCCAAGCGCTCAAAAAATTGCAAGTTGACAGTCCGGAGATTAGGGACCAAGAAATGGGAGGAGTTAACGGAATGCGAGCGGAAGAGGCTCCATAACGCACGTGCCTTCCTGCAGGAACAGTCCTTGGCGGAGTGTAAGCCTATTGCTAGCTCTCCAAAAAGAACAGTGACGGCGGAAGTCACGAGCGAGGAAGGGTTGATGGGACCACCTAAGTCTGCGACAAGCCTTAGCCAGTCAGGACGCAAGGTGATCTCATCGGCCAATCCGGAGCACAATCGTGATTCAGTGGTATTGCAAAAGCCTACCGATAAAGCCTCTGACTCGACGACTGGGGTAGTCCCAGTGTTAGGTGAGAGTGCGACTTTGGAGGATACGAAGATGGTCAAGATGGACACTTCCAGCGTGTCAAGCCTCAGCTACTCACGCGGGAAGGATACGTCAACACCTCAGCAACCTGGCGATTGCAGTCCTGCTGAGCCTAGGATTGACTCTTCTGCCTGCAGCTTCGCGACGGTAGTTAGCTTAGGTAGCCATGGTTTGGGACTAGCCCGACCACCCAAAATAGGGAAGACCAGCGACGTAGACATCTACCTAAGACAGACGACGGTGCGCAACCGTATACGCAATGCTATCCGGTTAATACGGCGGCTTAAAAAGCGTGATCCGGAGTCCTACACGGACAAGGAAAGAGTGGCTCTGGATAGAGCCACTAACACGCTTAAGCTGAGAGGATCCACCCGACAAGACAGGACGGGCCGTAAGGTAAGAAGTCCCCTCGCGGCGGGGGCGGGAAGCCTCTTGCTCCCCGCCTCAGCCGCGAGGAGACTTCGGCCAGCTACCGACTCAGACTCAACCCCTGAGCCGGTTGCTGGCTGTTCCAATAAGGCGACTACGTCACGGAACTCGACCGCAACAGGAACGGATGTAGGACTGACCGCGGCGAGGAGGGAACGCCTCTTGCCATCCACCTCAGCCGGGGACAGACCTAAACCGCTTTCAGTCGATCCAAGCAAGGACGCACAGTCCAAACCTAGGTCGACTGCGAGGCGTTCTGTTGCTGACTCAGGCAACAATCGACGTAGCATAGGGCAGATTAGGGGAACAGGCAGGAGATTGTTCGAGTCGAGGAAGGAAAGCCTCTTGCCATCCACCTCAGTCTCGGACAGACTCAAGCCCCCGCCAACCGTTTCGGATGGGGCCGCAAGGCTCACGGCCGAGCCGATTGCGGGGTGTTCCAAGAGAGGTAGGCACGACGACACGACATCGCCGCCAACACGAAGAATAAGCAAAAAAGCCAAGATGGCACCACGAAAAGAAAGAGCTAATCTTCAGGTGGCGATCGTCGATTTCAATAACCCTGACCGTAAGCTATCCGGAGACCAATGGAGGCTGGTGGAGCTGCGTATACTCGACGGAGTAAACGACGCCATAGTCAAGAATCAGGGAACTATCCCTTTCTTTGAGCAGCTCACCACCTTCAAAGGCTTCAAGGTCATGTCGTGTGACAACGAGACAACACTCAATTGGCTCAAGAATTTCGTAACCAGCACGCAGGCTCCTTGGGCGAATGCCGACCTGCGACTTGTGGAAAAAACAGATCTGCTGGAATTCACTAGGCCTAAAGGCCGCATTCTCATTCCGGGCCCACACATTCCTAGAGAACGGCTGGAAAGAAACCTCCAACACCTCAACCCCGAGCTATATAGCGAAAATTGGGAGGTGTTAGAAGTGGGTACCCATACAGAAGCCGGAACTGAGATTGTGGTGTTGCTTAACCACAAGTCCATGCCCATCCTAAGGAGATACAACTATAAGGTTCGCATTGGAATTACCCGATGCAAGGTCAGACCTTTAGTTGGGATGGACGAAAAGAAAAGAAGGAAGGCGGGTGATAAGGTAAATCAATGATGAAGATTGCTCAAATAAACCTTCACCATAGCATAGCAGCTAGCGCCAACCTCATCTATCTCATGGGAGATAGGAACATAGACATTGCCCTAATTCAAGAGCCATGGATCTCCCGTGGCAAAATAAGTGGGCTAAGGCATAAAGACCTTACTACATACAGCATCGAACCGCTTCACGCGGAATGTAAGAACAGAACGTGCATCGTAGCTAGGAAACAAATTAACCTTTTTCTTTTATCTAGCTACAGCAATGAGGACCAAACAGTGGTAAGGCTTGAGCGGAGGGGGCTTTCCCCGCTGATTCTATCAGCCGTCTACATGCCAAGGAGGGACCGCCATCCACACTGACCCGCTCTCTTGTGCAAAAGGCGGAACAGGAAAGATGGGACTTGCTGCTGGGGTGTGATGCCAACTCTCATCACTCTCAATGGGGTAGCAGCAACACAAACTTACGCGGTGAGTCTTTATTTGAGTTTATAATTGAAAATAACCTTATTGTAGCGAATAGGGGTAACGAACCTACTTTTGTAGTAAAGAACAGGCAAGAAGTTATAGATGTAACTTTAGCCAGTAACTCGAGCACCCTAACTATTGACAAGTGGAACGTGATAGGGGAAGAGTCCTACTCCGACCACAAATTGATCGAATTCCTCGTGGGTAACAACTATGACTCTCCCAAACCTTACAGGAACCCCAGGAAAACCAACTGGGATCTATTTAACAACGAGGTGAGGAAAGGTGTAAGATCCCTGCAGGATAGCAACTGGTTCGGACCTGCCGACATTGACCGCAAGGCGGAGGATATTACATCCATTTTTAATGAAGCCTATGTCAAAGCATGTCCAGAAACCAAACGAAAAGATAAAAAATCACCACCTTGGTGGTCACCTGAACTAGCTAGAATTAGGAGAGTAACTAGACACCTTCTAAATAAGGCCAAAAGAACTATGCTAGAAGCGGACTGGGAACAATATAAGTCCAGTCAGAGAAATTTCAAAAACGAGACACAGAAGGCCAAACGCCACTCTTGGCAGCACTTCTGTAATGAAATCAAGGGTACGACAGAATCTGCGAGACTGAGAAAAATTCTATCCAGGGAATCAAAAACTCTTGGATCTCTCAAGGAATCCGACGGAAGGTGGACTGAATCCTGTGCAGAATCGCTTAGCTCCCTGCTAAAAGCGCACTTTCCGGGTTGTACGGCCCATCCAGATAATAACATCGTAACTAACAGTAGTTTTGTAACGGAAACTCCGACAGATTTTATCACAGAGGAAAGAATTGAGTGGGCAATCGGATCATTCTCTCCCTTTAAATCCCCAGGACCCGACGGGATTATCCCGATCATGCTACAGAAAACAATAACCACAATCATCCCGGTACTTAAAGAACTGTACCTCAACAGCCTCATGTGGGGGTATATACCTAGATCATGGAAAGAGGTCAAAGTGGTCTTCATACCCAAGGCCGGTAAAGCAAGCCACACTACTGCGAAGGACTTTAGGCCAATTAGCCTTACCTCCTTTGTCCTAAAGACCTTTGAAAGGCTAGCTGACATATACATCCGTAGTAAACTACGCCCAGGTGACATATCCCCAGCGCAGCACGCTTATACGAAAGGAAAAAGCGTAGAGACAGCGCTGCACTGTGTAGTCGGCTCAATAGAAAAATCACTGAAAAATAAAGAAAATACACTAGCCGCTTTCCTGGACATTGAAGGAGCCTTTAACAATGTCAAAACGGAAGCGGTCAATAGAACTCTAACGAACCTTAATATTCACAATTCTGTGATAAAATGGATCGTCAATATGCTAAAGGAAAGACATATCAAAGTTGAACTCGGAGGTACTAAGCTCGAAGTCTATGCCTCAAGAGGCACCCCTCAAGGAGGGGTTATATCCCCACTACTGTGGGTTATTGTCCTGAACGAAGTCCTTCTTAAACTTAGAAACAGCGGCGTCAAGGCCATTGCATATGCGGACGATGTTGTGCTGCTAGCAACAGGTAAATTTCTCCCGACCCTGAGCGAACAAATCGAAGGGGCGCTGGAAATCATTGACTCCTGGACGGAGAGATGTGGGCTGGCGGTTAATCCCCAGAAGACAGAGTTAGTACTATTCACTAACAAAAGAATAATTCCACAATTCGTAACTCCTTCCGTAAGGGGTACTCCCCTGAGTATCTCCGATAGTGCGAGATACCTTGGCCTGGTGCTCGACAGGAAACTGAACTGGAGACTAAACATCAACGAAAGAGTCAAAAAAGCCACCATAGCTTTTTACTCGTGTAATAGAATATTTGGGAAGACTTGGGGACCGAGCCCCAAAATCATCCTATGGATGTATACAGCTATAGTAAGGCCAATACTAACGTATGGCAGCCTTGTATGGTGGCAGGCAGCCAGCAAAATAAATAACTTAGCTGCTATCACAAAAGTACAAAGACTAGCGTGCATCGCCACAACCAGTGCGATGAGAACGACACCTACAGCAGGACTCGAGGCCATTCTCAATCTGCTTCCGCTAGACATCTTTATACAAGTATCGGCAGCCCATAGTGCCGTAAGATTAAGCCAAACAGATAGCTGGAGACCAAATGCAATGGGTCACACCACGATCCTGCAGAGATATCTAGGCAGTGTATCTAATACAGACTACTTAACGCCTTACCTAGACTTCTTAAGACCATTCTCTAGCACCTATCCGAGCAGGGAAGACTGGAAAAATGACAGAACGCCTAACGAGCGATCCTTAGCTGTTTACACCGATGGATCCAAAATGGAAATAGGTGTAGGCGCAGGCATCTTCTCTGAAACGCTTGGCCTCTCCATGTCAGCTCGGCTTCCGAACTACAACAGCGTTTTCCAGGCGGAGGTCCTAGCAGTTACAATAGCAGCTCGTGAGACTGCGATGAGGGCAATACCACGAGAGGATATCACCTTTTTCATCGACAGCCAGGCAGCGATAAAAGCAATATCTGCTATAGAAATAAAATCGAAGCTTGTGAAGTGTTGTAGAGAAGAGCTCAAGGTTCTTGGAACACAGCACGAGGTAAGGCTCTGCTGGGTCCCTGGTCATGAAGGCATTCCAGGGAATGAGAAAGCCGATGAATTGGCTAGAGGTGGCTCAGCACTAAGCTCGGACCAATCCGACCCCTCGGTGTACATCCCGCCTTGCGCCCTTAAGCTCGTAGCAGGAAACAAAGCCATAACGGAGGCTAACAATAGGTGGACCTGTTTAGATACTTGTGTCACCACGAGGAAGCTGTGGCCCGCTTTTGACAGAGTAAGAACCAATAGACTCATACAGAGGCACAGAAAATCCCTCTCTACTCTAATTGGAGTCATTACGGGGCATAACACCATGCGGTACCACATGAAAAAACTACGTGTGACTAGCGACGACCTTTGTAGAGGCTGCGGCGACGAGGAGGCTCAGGAGGACACCGCCCACTTTCTCTGTCACTGCCCAGGCCTCTATCATTTGAGAAACAAGATCCTTGGGCAACACTTCTTTGAGGATCTAGAAGAGTTGTCCAACAGACCAATAAATGACATCGCAAACTTCATCAAATCCTCTGGATGGTTTGTATCTAGGACACAGTGAGTACTTAGTTCTTTCTTTAGGATACTTACAAGACGGTATTTTTCCACGAGGTAGGAATTTCCTTTTTCTATCTCCTTTCCCCCCTTGGGTATCACAATGGGTCTATACTGACCTGAGTGTGGTGTGGAGGTTTTCTATCCCCCTACACCTGCCCACTTACCTAACCTAACCTAGCTGTAGTTGTCGTTGCTTTATCTCTTAGGCATGAAAATGAGTAAAACTCTTACAGACCTGCGCAGAAACCCGATCAAGTGATTTGGAACGGACTATACCATATGAATAATACATCTGTATAGATGTATAAGAAATGTTGGAATATATTAATGTCTTTCATCTCTGATGAGAGATGATAACGTACACGTGGTTCACCCTGTTACGTGACTAGCCAATCCCCTAGTCACAAGCCAATAATTATCATGAGGTGCTGCTACACAGCAAAACAAGATATAATTATAAAAAGATTAAGCCTGAGATACGATAAGAAATGGAGAACAGCAAAACTAGCCAAACCAGTCCTCCTCAGGACAACATAACGCGAAATATCGGGGCAAACTTACGAATTTGCCAACTCAATATTGAAGGTATTTCGAGAGACAAATGTGAATATTTAGCCCATATGCTTAAAAACCTATAAGTAGATGTAGTAGCACTGCAGGAAACACACCTTAAGGATGACGAAGATATGGCAAGAAGAGGAAACATTCCAGGTTTTGATCTTATAAACAGCCTTCACAGCAACGTCTATGGCATTGCGACATATGCAAGATCTAAAATATATGAATTTAGCTCGACTGTCTACAAAGATGATTCCAACTCGATTTTCATTACTACTACAGAAATCTCTGGTATAAGAAACGTCAAACCCCCTTTTTGATGTATCACAAAAGCTTGTCCGAACGTCCAAAGTACCTTCAGGCAAACAACAGCAGAGGTTAATTAAGAAAGATCTTCGCCATAGAAAATCAACACTGACACCTAACCCTATGTATTCATCCCCCTTTTCCATGTCTGAATTAAACAATGCATTGAAGTTGCTAAAACCACGGAAGGCTGCTGGTGAGGACGAAATTTACCCAGAGTTCCTCGTACATTGCGGAGAGGCTACAAGAACTTGGCTAATTGATTTCTTCAATAACATCTTAAAAAAAGGTAACCTACCCAAAGAATTTAAGAAAGCTGATCATTGCAATCAACAAACCTGGGAAAAACGGAACAGATCCATCACATTTCCGCCCTATTTCCTTGCTTAGCGTGACATAGAAGCTCCTGGAACGCCTTATACTAAACCGTATCCAGCCAGAGATCGAAAAAATAACTCCTATTGAACAGGCTGGTTTCAGACCAAACAGAGGCTGCTGCGATCAAGTGCCAGCACTGACTACTCACATAGAGGTGGGATTTCAAAGGAGGCAAAAGACTGCTGTTGCCTTTGTGGATCTGACTGCGGCGCATGTCACTGTATGGAGACATGGGTTGCTATTTAAACTTTCCAAAGTTGTAAGATGTAAGAAAATTGTCGCATTGGTGAATGAGTCGCTAACTAACCGCAGATTCCAAGTCTCTATCTATGGGTCCCAATTGGTGCTAATTGAGTCTCTGTTTTTACAGAACCGCCACTTCTACCATGGGTCCCAAAAGAAACAGCTGGAGATCACTAAAACATTACCTACCACAGGGTTTGGTTCTGGCCTCCATACTATTTAATTTATACGTACATGATTTGCCCTCGACGAACAGCAACATTTTCCAATATGCAGACGACATTGCTCTCGCATTACAACAACGAACTCTCACAGCTTGTGAGTACGAACTCACTGAAGACCTGGAATCACTGAACGTATACTTCAAAAATTGGAGACTGAAACCAAACCCATCTAAAACAGAAGTGTGAGCAAGCACACCAAACAAGTAGACACCAAACTGAACGCTGCAATGAGAATTGTAACTGGTAGCCTTAGACCTACGCAAACACAATGGCTGCCCATTCTTTCCAACATTGCACCCCACATCTGAGACGTGATGCTACTACCCTGAATGAGTGGAGAAAATGTCAACAGCTCTCCAAGTTTACGGCTGAAGTCCCGGAACCCATTCTGGACGGCTGGAGAAAAACTGGAAAGCGAACATTTTGATGTGAACAGAGCATGGGCTGAAGAACTACGGGAAAAGCAACCTATTTAACAAGAACATCGTGGCAGACCCAAGCCAAAGAGTCAACGGATTTGATCTACCTCGTAGAGAATGGTGCATCTTAAATCGCTTCCGCACCAATATAGGATGATGCGGTTTTCTTATGCACAGATGGTCATTGGCCCAGAGCCCTGCATGCGACTGTGGCGCTGAACATCAAACGATGGAACACATCCTGAATGAGTGTCCGAACAGACTTCTTAGCGGTGGTATTAACAGCCTGCATAATCTTGGTTTCTTCTTTAACATTAAACTTGAACGGATTGTGCCGAACTCACAAGCCAACACCGGAGGCACAATCTATTACAAGTCTGTACAACTGCTTACATACGCCGACGATATAGACATTATCGGAAGAACTCAGCGGGCTGTCACCGGTGCGTTTGAAAGCATTGAGGCGGAATCGGCCAAAATGGGTTTAGCAATAAACGAGGGCAAAACCAAGTATATGCTGTCAACAAGCAGGGAAAGCCAACACCGACGAATTGGACAAAACGTCACAGTGGGCAGCTATAACTTCGAGGCAGTAAGGCTCTTGGCTCTGCTATAAACTCTGAGAACAACATGAGCGCAGAAATCAAGCGAAGAATAACTCTTGCCAATCGCTGTTTTTTTTTGGGCTTATAAGGCAACAGTAAAGCCCTATCTCGAACTACTAAGGACACTCTGTATAAGACCCTGATCATCACAGTCCTGCTTTACGGCGCTGAAACATGGACTTTATTAAAAGAGGATGAAGATATCCTTGGTCGTTTCGAGAGAAAAATTCTTCGTAAGATTTTCGGTCCCGTTTGCGTTGACGGGTTTTGGAGGAGAAGATTCAATCACGAACTATACGAGCTGTACAGCGACATCGACCTAGTCAAAAAACTGCGCATTGGACGTCTGAGATGGCTAGGACATGTAGAGCGAATGGACACCAACGCTCCGGCCCGCAGAGTCTTCGAATCTAATCCCGAGGGACGACGCAGTAGAGGGAATTATCGCCGTAGGTGGCGCGCACAAGTTTAAGGGGACCTCGACCAACTTGAAGTTCGCAGCTGGAGGCAATTAGCTAAAGACCGAGCTAAATGGAGAGGCTTGTTGGTTGAGGCCCAGGTTCACCCCGAACTGTAGCGCTACCTAAGTAGTAAGTAAGTATAGTCTTGACCCCACAGCTGTTAGTTGGATAAAAAACCTGGACTTAAAAATATGATGCCCTGCGAAACTTAATCTGCGTTTATTATCATCCGTGCAATGTTTTTCTTTTTTAGTTATACGTGCAATATTCATATTCATTATTTATTGTGATATATATTTAGTTAACTGTTTATTGTAATATGTATCTGTATACTTATTCTTTGCGTTGGATTTACTGTATCTATTGTATCTATTTTACCTATTATGTACCTATTCGATAATAATAATAACGTCTTCTAAGAGTAAATGGGATGAGCAGGACGAGCTACCATATCTATGTACATTATCACCTCTTTCGTATTTGCTTGGTGAAATCGTTCCCAATAATAGCATCTCAAATGAACAAATCAATGACTGGATTAACAAAAACCCTTCAAAGTGTAAGGACTCGGCAGAAATGGATACAAATGAAAATGAAGTTGATGTTATTACCCCTTTGTCTAAAGTAAAAACAGAAGTTGCAGTTCGTTCCTTTAACATATGTTTACAATGGGCGAAAGAGAACAACATTCCAATAGAAGACATTTTAATTCTACAAAAAAAATAAAAGTCGGCAGTTTTGAAAAAAATTGAATCCAAAAAACAATCTAAAATACGAGGGCTGTTCCATATGTCAGTGACTTTGATGCAAGATGGCGCTCGGGTCGCATAGAGGATTTTTTCTAACATCTTTGTTTCTTTTTCGACACAGACAAAATAATCAAATAGATCTGTCAAACACTTAGCTTTTTAGAGTGATCGAAAAAACTTTGGTTTGTGAGATTTGGCCAAAATAAACTGAGTTTCGTGTTTTAATAAAGCACTACTTTTTGCGCGGTAAAACCATTCGAGAGACTGAAGACAGATTTAAAAAATATTATGGAGACTCTACTCCATCGCATAGAATGGTACACTAGTGGTTTACTAAATTGCGTTGCGGTCGTACGAGCTCAAAAGACGCTGAGCGCCTAGGACGTCCAAATGACGTCACAACGGAAGAAATGGTCAACAAAATCCACTGATTGTAGCAGTTTCAAATGATACCGTGATTCGAATCCTGCATGACCATTTGGGAATGAAAAAAATGATCGGCAAGATAGGTGCCGCGTTTGCTGATGGTGGACCAAAAACGGATTCGAGTGAAGATTTCAAAACAGAGTTTGGGACTCTTCAAGCGCAGATCAAGTGAATTATTACGGCGTTTCGTAACAGTTGATGAATCCTGGATACACCACTACAAAAATGAAGGAACAATCAAAACAGTGGACTCCTCATCCACCCTATTCTCCAGATTTGGCTCCGTGCGATTATTCCTTGTTTCCTAATATGAAGAAATGGCTCGGCGGAAAAAGATTTTCATCGAATAAAGAAATGATCGATGCAACAAAGGCCTACTTTGCAGGGTTTGAGAAATCATATTTTTTTGGAAGGGTTGAAAAAGTTGGAATGTCGTTGGGAAAAGTGCATCGCACTAAAAGGAGACTAGGTTGAAAAATAAATTCAATTTTGGGACAAAAAAAAAAAGATTTCATTTCAAAGTCACTGACTTACCGAACAGCCTAAGTATATACAGGGTGATTTGCATAAGATGCGACAAAAGCCTAGGACGGATAGGTTGGGTCGAGACAAAAACAAAATCGTATGGGAGTGGGGGGTCTATCTATCCCCGTTTAGGCGGGAGGGGCAATTTAGTAAAAAGTTGACTTTGAATGGAAAAAAAAATATTTTAAATTAACGGAAACATGTACAATATTCCATTCCTTTATTTGCTTTTTAAATCAAGTTATTTCAGTGAATGGTTTTTGAAAAATGAAATCTCAAGAACTAAGAAAGATTTTTACATCGGGTTTTCGGTATTTAATTAAAAACTGATAAGAGCATTGAAAAATAAAAATATCAGTGGCAGTTAATAACGCAAAATTTTGAAAAAAATCAACTTGAAAAAAAAATCAGAATATTTCTCAAAAATTTTGACTTTGAAATTTCATTTTTCAAAAACTATTCAGTGAAATAACTTGATTTAAAAAGCAAATAAAATAATGGAATATTAGTTTTCGAAAAAGTTATAGCACATTATTGTATATGTTTCCGTTAATTTTAAATAATTTTCTTTTCATTCAAAGTCAACTTTTTACTAAATTGCCCCTCCCGCCTAAGCGGGGGGAGATAGACCCCCCCCCCCACCACCAATACGATTTTTTTTCTTGTCTCGACCCAACCTATCCGTCCTAGGCTTTTGTCGCATCTTATGCAAATCACCCTGTATATAATTTCTACAAAAAATTATAATGTTTTCACTGTATTATGCTAACATTTATATACGGTCTGACTTTTCATTTTCTGATTAAATAAATGTACCACATATGGTATGCTGGAAAGGCTTAAATGGCTAAGTATAAGGCAGCAAATCAACCTAAACGTGTTAGTGTTCGTTATTAAAATGAAAAACGAAATGCTCCTTAACTGTCTTTTTATCAATTTAAGGTATATAAGGGCCCATTCATAAATTTTCGATTAGAACTGAAATCATCAGTGCGTGCTCAGAATACTTTAATGTTCAAATGTCTCCCGAATGAAATAAAGAACATAAACAATTTGAAGAAATTGCAGGCAGAAATAGTTAAATTTTTAAAATCGGGCAATTAAATTATAATATTAAAGGAAAACCTAGAACCTAAATGCCATATATTGCCAACTTTATGAACCGATAACTTGCTAACGCGCGCGTAAGTGTGTACCCTCGCGCGGTTGGGAAGGGGAGATGGCGGGGTTCGAAATATAATATATATAAAATAACGATTTGTTTTTGTTTCAAAAATCTACGGATATCAATTTTCGTTCAAAAATGTTTAACCCGGTTATTGCAACTACATTAATTTCTATTAGTTGCATAAATCGAGTTTGTACTGTATATGGTCCTTTCAACAAACCTTGATGTTAACATACATAGCGACCATGGAAAGTTTATCGGTTTCATCGATGCATGTATCAGTCATGAATAATGGCTGATGGTTAGCGTTTCGTTTGAGCGGCAGAAGACAGCAGTGCGTTTTGGAAGCAGTAAATTCTACTCTATTGATTAAACGTAAATGCAGTCAATGTCGGAATTCAATGTTTTTAACATACGTTGCCGTTCCTTACCTACGATGAAAGAGCAGGGTCGTGAGTTTGGGAAAGAATATGAAAAACTGAGGGTACTGTCATCAGCGAAGGAATGGATTGGATTAGAAGTTGCAGACAAAAGATCATTTATGAAAATGAAACCGAAATTCTGAAACATAACAGGGTCTTGTGGGACACCAGTTATGGTCTAAATCCAAGAAATTTGGTATGGTGGGTATTTGTATTTTTTTGTATTTAGCATGGCAAAATCGCATCATAAAACTTTTGTTGCCAACTTCAATGTCAATTTCTTATCGCAAATCTGGCACTCTGTATTGCTAAACGAAATGTCAAAGTAACTCGAATTCGAATCATTTTGTTCTATTGCTATTTGGTTTGCGGATGTTGAGATAAGCAATTGTGTTCTTTTAAAATGTAAGCATTTTATCACATAAAATGTTATTTTTAACTTAAAATACAATGAAAGTGATATACAATAAAATAGTTTTGTGAAATTAGTTGATTAAAACGTGTTTTAGAACATTAGGGCAGTCCACCAAAAATCAAATGTAAATGCTCCACCTTAACTTCTCTTGAAGATAGTGGATAGAATGAGTAAAGTGGGAAATACACGATACAACTGTTCTACGAACGGTTTCACAGCTTTGGTGTTGTATACGATAATTGCGTCGTGTATTCACACAACCGACCATTGCGCTGATATCGTATGGTCGCATGGTCTTGACTGTACAACCGCTGTTACATACACAAACTGTATGGAAATTATATGGTGTGTATGTGTAAAATTGCTGAATAAAATGACTGGTTGTACTTAAGTCGTATGCAAATTGTATGAGTGTGCTGCATACAACAGTATGCCGATGCCGGTACGACGGTTGTATCGTGTATTTCACCTAATACTCTCTGTTTCGTGTTGAACCAACCACTGCTATATTTTCCTTCTACTTTTTATCACTTATCTCCAGTTTCATTTCTATAACATATATTTAACTTCTTTTTCAAATATAAATAAAACACAAAATTCTTTGGAACGAAATTTGCTTCAAAGTGACATTTCAGCGTTCGATACTCGAAGCTGGATTCGCACATTTCATAGCCCCAGTTGGTAATACTTCCATTCGATTCTGTTTTCTTACAGAATGCCGGCTAAGATTAGAATCGCAAAGTACTTTCGCAAAAATTTGACTTTCGAGTAGCAATACAGAGTGAGGCCCCTGACTGCCTGAAATATGCGTCTCAGAAGTCTAGCAAGAGCTCCTCAGAAGGAGGACGTGCGGCGGATGAATTCTCTTGATGGAATCAACGGTGACATCTACAGACCAGCGGATACCTTACCGGAGCTACTTCAACATATTTGGAGCTGAGGTCTGTAAGGATTTTCAATACTACGTCAGGGTATTGAAACAGAGATGGTGGCGAATGAACCCTTAATGGGCCAACTGCAGCGCTCATATCCCCGCAGCCCTAGAGTGTCTCAAAGCAAACATTACCGGCATCCAAGAAGTGCGATGGGATGGGCCGGACAAAAGGAGGATGAAAAACTGCGACATCAACTACGGCGATTGCTACAGACAACAAGTAGAGCATCTATTCGGGTGCGGATTTGTCATTGAAGGCAGACTTAGGCAAGAAGTCTTGAGTTTCCGGCATGTGAGCGAGGGCCTCATGACCATCCGTATCAACGCTAAATTTGCCAACATTAGCCTAATATGTGTTCACGCCCCTCACGAGAAGGACGACGCGACGAAGGACGACTTCTACCAGCTCTAGAGGACTAGAGCTGCTTATGAGCTCTACGTAAGCAGGAGAAAAGAGGAACATCGACTTCTCAGAAAGAAGAAAACGGAGCATGAGAAGCGCTCGATCGAGGAGATTGAGAAACTTTATTGCAGGAATGATGTTCGAAAATTTTACCAAAAGGTAAAAAGAACATGCGAGGGTTTCAATGCCAGAACAGCCTGCAGGGACGAAAATGGTAACATTTGGTGTGTTTTCGTGAGAACTATGCAAAGCAAAGTGAAAACTTCTCCACAAAACGATTCGAAGTCAATCTGGAAAAAACTTTTTTAATTGTTTGAAGATTGGTGATTGATTGAAGTAATTAGTATGAAAAAGTTGTGCTTAAATGTGTGAAATACTACTGAATCATTCCAGTTGAATGAAAAAGCTTTTCGCAGCGAAAAAGCTCTTCCCATCCATCCCAACTCATTTTCGACTGAGAAAAAAAGTTACAGTTGTTCCAAGTCATTTTGTGTTGTTGTACTCCGTATTAAATCTTACTTCACTGAGAAGCGACGTTTCACCAAAACGCACCAATAGTAGTAGAATCGCAGTCGGTGCTGAGAATGTGGAAGGAACACTTCTGCAGACTGTTAAACGGCGATGATGACCAATATAACGCTGTCAGGCAGAATGAGCCATTCAACAGTGATGATGACAGTCAAGATTCCCGTCAACCCGATCAAAATGAAGTGAGGATAGCGATATCTAAACTCAAATTCAACAAAGCTGCTGGAGCCGACGACCTTGCCGCTGAACTTTTCAAGGCAAGAGAAGATGAGTTGGTAAGGAGCATGCACCAGCTCATCTGTAAAATCTTGTCGGACGTAAGTATGCCCGATGAATGGAACCTAAGTTCGTTCGTATTATATGAACGCCTAAAACCGATCGTCAACAACCTGATAGGTCTTTATCAGTGCGGTTTTAGGCCGGGAAAGTCCACCATTCCACAGTCAGATCTTGGAAAAAACCCATGAATTAAAAATCGATGAATTCATCGATTTCAAAGTTGCCTATGATAGCGTGCATAGAGACGAGTTATACAGAGCCATGTCTAGTCTTGGCATCCTTGCCAAGCTCGTCCGTTTGTGCATATGACGATGGAGAACTCTCGCTGCTCCATCAAAGTCGGTAAGAACATCACCGAACCATTCGATGTCAGGAAAGGTCTTAGACAAGGTGACGCGCTATCATGCGATCCCTTTAATACAGTACTTGGGAGAATTGTACGAAACTCACAAGGCAACACTGGAGGTACAATCTTTTACAAGTCTGTACAACTACTCGCTTACGCCGCGGCCGATGACATTGACATAATCGGAAGAACTCAGCGGGTCGTCAATGGGGCTTTTGCTAGTATTGAGGTCGAGGCAGCAAAGATGGGTTTAGCGGTCAATGAAAGCAAAACAAAATATATGCTGTCTACAAAAAAGAACACCCAACACCGGTGGGCGCCGTGGCGTAAGTGGTTAGTGTGTCGGATCACTACGCATGAGGTTCCAAGTTCGAATCCCAGAAAATACCAAAAAGTTTTTTCACGGTCCCACCTCTCGCGAGCGTCTGACAAACATCCGAGAGTATTGTTGTCACGAAAAAGCTTCTCAAATCGCCGTTCGGACTCGGCATTACACTGCAGGTCCCTCCCATTCGTGTGAAAAATATAACGCACACAACATGAGTGGTTGCGAGAAGTTAGGCCCTGGCACTTTAAAGAGCTGTTGCGCCAAATATTTGTATTTGTAACACCGGCGTTTTGGACAGAACGCCACAATAGACAGATATAATTTTGAGGTAGTAAAGGATTTTGTCTACCTAGGCTCTATGGTGAACTCCGCAAATGACATCAGTAGGGAGATCACACGAAGAATTACTCTTGCCAATCGTTGTTTCTATGGGCTAAAACGGCAATTGAGTAGCAAAGCCCTATCTCGAACTACTAAGGTAACTCTTTATAAGACACTAATCATCCCAGTCCTGCTGTATGGCGCAGAGGCATGTGCTTTGACAAACCCGGATGAGGATGCCCTTGGTTATTTTGAGAGAAAAGTTCTTCGAGAGAGTGGAGGGAGACCTCAACCAACTTGGCGTGCGCAACTGGAGGCAGCTGGCTTGTAACCGTGCTGGCTGGCGAGGTTTGTTGGTTGAGGCCCAGGTCCACCCCGGACTGTAGCGCCACCTAAGTAAGTAAGTAAGTATTTGTATTTTTGCCAAATATGTACAATGCAATAAATTGAAAAAAATATACATACTATATTGATAGACATGGTAGATTCAAGATATTTACACTTGAAACTTTTCCGATTCGTTCTTCTTCTTTTGAACTAGGGGTCTGTCAAATGCTTTAGAAATATCAAGCGCCATTATCTTGCTTTCACTATAGTGGTGCAGATTGGTTCCACTTATAGGAGAGATATGTGGATAGTGGAACTGTTGCTACGAAAGCCGTACTGTCATTGAGCGTTCGCAATTCAAGATATTTCATTAGCTAACGATGTACCAGTTTCCATGACCTTGGAAAGAAGTTAAGTAAGTACAACAGGTCGGTAGTTGGAGGAAGAAGAATTTGATTTATATTTTGCTTAGAGAGAAGAGAGATATAAGGAGGGATATAAGTGGTCGACAGCTGTAGAGAGAAGATTCGCCTATTTTTAAGCTACGGGCTGCACAAATGCTGTTTTTCACCTACTTGAGAAGTGGCCAGAATAGTAGGATCAGTGAAAAAGTTTACGCAGTGATTTTGTCAACGAAGAACACCTCTTAAAAACAATGGGAAAAATACCATCCGGATCAGCGGATTTGTGTAGGTTAATATCAGAAAGTACTGATACAAGTGTACGATTGCAAAAATAGTTTGGTCTCATGCAGTATTCTACGCTCTCTAGTACAGGTGAAGGCAAAGTCCAGATTGTTGGCGGTATGACCAGTAATGTCCGCATACGTGTTGACTTATTCACAAGCTGGGTTAAGTTATTATCTCAGGAAAGATCTTAACATATCTTTCTTCTTCGTCTGCCCAGAGTGGTGAAACCAATAAGAATTGTGGACATTAAAATCGCCCGCAATGACGATTTCAGAATGTTGGTACAGGGACACAATTCTTAAGATGGAATATGACAGAATGAATAATTGCTCAATGCGATATATGTACATGCAGTTCGAATTCCGAAAGACCGGAATTTTGACCCAATTTTGATTCATAGAGCCAAAGTTCGCAGGTATATATTTGACAACCTGGACGTACAGAGCTCACGAATGATGCCCAAATCGACCCTAACATTTTTTTCCAAAACAACTATCAATTTGGGGCCCACGCTGCTATGCACTATTTTTTTTTTTGTTTTTCTTGTTTACTGTACGAATATTCCCCAATTTTGACATTTCCTAAACAGTAACTTTTTTATGGTTTGCACTGATTATAATTTTTTCTTTAGTTTATTGTGGGAACGCGCGACAATTTCGGCGAGTGTGAGTTTAGGCACGTGCGTTCGAGAGGAATTGCGATCGGAAACTGATTGCTCTTTCTCACTCAATCTCACGATTTCATTTTGATACTACATACGAATAAAGTAAGTTACAAGCTATGCAGACCCAATATTTTCATCAGATTCTAAGAAGCACCTTGATTGAATTTGCACTAGATGCACTGCCGAATTTACCAGATATTGATATCTGTCCCAAAGAAAAAGATTTCAAATAGAGATGTTACGGAACTTCGACTCCGAATCCAATGTCGGAAAAAAAAAATAATAAATAAATATTTGGCGCAACAGCTCCTTAAAGTGCCAGGGGCTAGCTTCTCGCAACCACTCATGTTGTGTGCGTTATATTTTTCACACGAATGGAAGGGACCTACAGTTTAATGCCGAATCCAAAGGGCGATTTGAGAAGCTTTTTCGTGACAACAATACTCTCGGATATTTGTCAGACGCTCGCGAGAGGTGGGACCGTGAAAAAACTTATTAGTGTTTTCTGGGATTCGAACTTGGAACCTCATGCGTATTGATCCGACACACTAACCACTTACACCTGTCGGAACCTCCGGTTTAAATCGCACCTCCGAATCCAGCTCCGGTTCCGATATAAAACGGAGGTTTTTCGTACCAGCCTCGGTGACGACCGACATGTTACGATACAACTGTTTTTTCTCTCTTTTATTTGTTTACATCAGGGGCCTTATTTTGTATTGCGTTTCTATAGCAAATGTATACAAATTCAATTTCCAAGTAATTTACGTGACTTTTGATAGATGTTTTGACAATCTAACTTTCCGAAATGTTTGATTTTGAGTTGGAAGCACTTACACCCAATCCGAGAACCATACAAAATACCCATTCATTTTAGAATCGGAATACATTTTCGAATGGCAATCCGTATCCGAAAGCAGTACAAAATAAGGCCCCAGTAGATTTGCATTGACGTTAAGAGTGCGTGCGTGAGACGCGTGAGTTAGTGATTGGTTTGTTGGTTTAGTAAACACTTTCCACTTTCCATTTATTAACTATGAAGCCTAAAACAAGTGTAATATGCAACAATTTCAGTCTATACAAACAATATTATTGTTAAGTGACAATACAATTTTGCACTTTTTATCTTGTTTTTCTAATAAAAATTGATTTCTCCAAATTTTATATTTTAACAATTTCGCTTCTTCCAATCTTACTAAGGCGTCTCCAACCGGTTATAGAAGAAAATAGTCTTATCCCTGACCACCAGTTTGGGTTCAGAAGCAAGCATTCGACTATTGACCAGGTGCATAGAATTACTGACGTAATCGAGAAAGCATACTCTGAGTTCAAAGAAATTTCGGCCGACGTACCGCATGGAAGCGTTCTTGGGCCGCCTCTCTATTTGCTATATACTCATGATATACCGAAAGAAGATGGCACTATCCTTGCTACGTTTGCCGATGACAACGCTATCCTAGCAGTAGGCAAAACAATCGAAGAAACGACTGCAAAACTGCAAAACGCACTGAATAATGTAAATGAATGGACGAGGGACTGGCGGATCGCCCTCAACGAATCTAAATCTGTTCACGTTAATTTCACTTACAAGAAAACTAATAACTTGCCAATTTTCCTAAATTCGGTCCGAATACCTTTTGCAAACGAGGCCAAATACCTGGGAATGACACTCGACGCAAGGCTGAAATGGAATTCGCACGTGAAAATGAAACGTAAATAACTCGAAATCAAATATAGAGAAATGTACTGGTTACTCGTAAAACATTCCCAACTCAGTACTGAGAACAAACTGTTTTTATACAAGCAAGTGCTAAAGCCGGTGTGGACCTACGGTATACAACTTTGGGGTTGTACCAAGAAAACAAATGCAAATATTTTACAAGCTTTTCAAAATAAAGTGCTAAGAGGAATTGTCCAAGCACCGTGGTATTGTAGAAACCACGATATCCACAGGGATCTCGGAATTCCCACAATCGAAGCTGAAACTAGAAGCTTCGCGAGAAAGCATAGAAACCGACTAATCGGACATGTCAACAATACAGTCCTACAAATTTTGGATGAGAGCAATTTATTGCGCCGACTACAAAGGACGAAACCTTTCGACTTGGCGAGATAAGGATTAACCGCGTCTAGATTGCGGAATATGCAGGATCTTTTACTGGAAAGAAACCTGCCAAACGTTTTTATTTATTGATAGAAAAATTGCTTCATAAGTTCATACTTAGTTGCGATATCTAAAAAATTTATATCGAAGGGTGGGGTTTTTTTACTCAGTAAGAATCTGACACTACTATGAGCACGCGCTTGCTATTCTCATAGTGTTTATGGAAGATTGTGAATGATTTTGAGCCGATAGGGCTAAGGTAATTGACTGATCCAAAATCGACAAACAATGCACCGTTTTTGGAAGCTGTGCAAAACACATGGATCGCTATATCACCGAACGCTGCAAATACTTGGTAGATTTTTGTAAACCAGTTGTCAATATCTTAAGAAATCTAAAAAGTAATTATTCAATAACACCTTCTTGATACTTATCCTCAGTTTGTATACATAATCTAATAAAACATTAAACCAACAACAGCTACTGCTATTTTAGTGTTAACCTTGACTATCAATTTTTAAATTTCGACACTATTATTTTTCGAAAGAGAAAGTAAAAAAAAGTTTTTTTATGAAAGTCCTACTAATTCTACTAGTATTAATCTACTTAGATTGATTTTTCAATAAATAAAAATTTCGAGTCACCGATAAGTCCACGTTGTAAATTGTAGTACCTCAATATTTTTGAAACTAACGCATCGCTCATAGCTTCGCGACAGGGGTTTTGTACCATATTTTATTGTTAATACCCTAGCTTAAACGTAGAAAATACTCACCATTTGGAACACTCTCGTCACTTTTCCGCTTAGAAAAATTTCCAAAATCAGAAATTGATCGATCAGAACGATCACGATTAAGATTTCTAGTATTTCCTCTAGAAATGTATAAACATTACATGTCACAAAACGAATCATAAATGTGTAAAAACAAGAGTACCTGCGATAATCGTTTCGATATTCTCTTTCCTTATCGTACTTAAATTCCTTTTCTCCTTTATCTTCACGATTGTCTAGAGAATCGTAATTACTACTACCCCGTAAATGCGGCGGCACGTAACGTGCAGCCGAGGTTGAATTAGGATTTTTTTTTAGGGGGCTGTTACTATTAACGTTGCCGCCATTCAAGTCCAGACCAGCAATCTAGAGATTTATATACATACATTTTATATATTTAATTACATATTATGAAACAATTTAGAATTAATTTAGATGAGAAAAATATTCCGATAAAGTGTTAGCCCTTTTTACAGAGGCAACGAAAATAAATAATCTGAAAGAAGTAGGTACCTGCTGTTCTAGACCTGTGCCATTTTGATTAATAGCATTACTCATATTACTATCCAGTCAGTTGCTGTTTGATTCGTTCTTCCCTGCGAGTTATTTCGTATTGATTTTTTTTTTCTTTTTTGCAATGAACGATGCAGAACACAGTACAATATTAAAAAGAAAGAAATTGAGTCTTCCAAGACAATTTTTGTGCAATAATGTATGGATAACTTTTCTCTTGTGACTTGAATTTCTTCACCAAAAATAACAATTCACGGAAACGCAACCCACGATATTCGTTTTCTTTTTTAGAAATAAGAAGCTATAAAATTAGTTGAACATCCAAGTTATATTCTACTTACATATACATAAATCTAAAAGTTTGAGTGTGGGTATGCTTGGAGATTCAATGATAAAGTGCTGAGCAGAATAGTTGATGTGGCTTTGAATGGTTGATGTTAGAGTTGACTGTCAAAATTTTGAATACGTGCAGTTTTAAGTGGGAAATACACGTTACAACCGTAGTACAGACTTGTGTTGTACTGACATCAGCCCGACTTTTGTATGCAGCATATACATTATACAATATGCGTACGATTTACGTACAGCCAGACATTTTATTCAGTCATTTTAAGTGGGAAATACACCATACAACGGTCGGAGTGACTTGTGGTGTTTAGTTTAGTTTAGTTTATTTATTTGGCTTTGGTAAAAAAAAAAACCATTTAGCCGTATACATAAATACATTTTACAAATAGTGATTTTGTCTTGTGTAAGAGTTTTATACTTATGAATTGTCTTTAACATAATTGATAATACTTCTTTTGAAAGCTGCTAGATTTGATTCATTTCTTATAATAATTGGCAATTCATTGAACATTTTGAAGCCTTTATATTGCAAAGAATTTTGAGACCTTCCTTTCAAAAAGATTGGTAGTCTAAAATTATCAGCTGTTCTTAATAAATAGGGTTGTACATCACGAAAATATTGCACATAATTTAATAAGTAAATAGGCATTAAGTTATTTTTATAGATTATAGATATAGATTATTTATAGATTAACAATAAAACATTCATTAAAATTCTCTGTTTGGCTGACAACCATTTTAACGAATTTAACATAAAACGAATTGACACATATCTATTGCACTTTAAAATACACCGCATGGCTTTATTTTGCAACAATTGTAATCTTTGTACTATACTATCTGCACATAAAAACAAATCTTTTTTGCAATTTTTTACATAAGTAATCAACATGATTGCTAAAAGTCATTTTATCATCAATTGTTATACCTAAATACTTGAATTCTTCAATTTGTTCATTATTTTCACCGTCAATTCTCAGTCTTACATCATCTCCTTGTCGTTAATTTATCATAAATTGTTTGGTTTTCGTCACATTCAGTTTCAATTTATTCATCTTCAGCCATTCGGAAACACTTTCCAAGTCCTGTTCCATTTTTCGGTGACATTCAAAAACATTTTGACCGCAACGTTTATCACCGCATCATCAGCAAACAATGCAAGCTTTCCATTTGTTATTGCACTTTTCATGTCATTGATGCATATTATAAACAATAATGTTCCCAACACCGATCCTTGGGGACACCAAACATTACACTTTTTGGACATGATAATTCACTATTGACCTTCACACATTGGGTTCTATTACTACGATATGATTTGAACCACTCACTTTCACCTCCCTTAATTCCATACCGTTTAAGCTTATCTATTAGAACTTGTCTGTCTATTGTTTCAAATGGTCGTTTTAAATCCAGAAAAACACATAACACTTTGTTCCCTTGGTCGGTTTCTTCCTTAAAATTGTTAATAATCAAATTGATAGCACTTTCACACGAATGGTTCTTTCTGAAACCTGACAGAATGCCAATTATTAATTTGTTTGATTGAAAATATGTTTTAACCGTTTAAAGACGATTTTTTGAAACACTTTTTCACATAATGGCAACGAATTAACATGACGAAACTCTTCACATAGTTTAGTATTGCATATTTTTTTTATAGGCGTCACTAAAGACTTCTTCCACGATTTTAGGAATACCTTCGTTTCTAATGATTTATTAATAATCACTAATAAAGCTGGTCCGAGTATATCGCAGTTGTCAAGAAATCTCCTGGGGCTCATATATGTAAAGGCAACTTTGTTTTTCATTTCCTTTAAAATTACTTTAACATCTTGGAGCGGCACAAACGGAATAGAAACACTTATTGACACTATACTTTTAATAAAGAAGTCATTAAAATTTTTAGCTATGACTTTATTATCGTCAAAACACTGGTTATTAAACTGAATACTTTTTATTTCACTACATTTTAGAACATATCTTTTTAAATTTTTCCACATAGTTTTTTAATCCGTCGAACACTGTACTTTCTGTTTAATAAATAATTCTTTACACTTCTTAATTTAACTTTTGTACTTTTTTCTTATTAATTTGTAATCGACTTAATTGACTTCCGAATTGCACAATACCGCTTTTGCGTGTTTTCTGATCTTAAGTATTCTTAGCGATTAAAGCCGTTTGTTGAAACACTTATAATTACCATTACATACTTCACTTTTAACAATAAACTTTGCTGTGGTTTCGTCAATAGACTTAAGAAATAGCTCTCCTATTAAATTAATATCCATTTCCCCGTTTATTGCACTCATTGGACTATTTCCTAAAGCTTCACGAAAATGTTCTCTACTGTAATTCATCATATTTTTAAACCTTTTATTATTTATTAATTTTGTTTCTTTTCCATTATTAATTTCAACAGCAATCGTTTGATGGTCACTTATTTGAAGGTCAGGGACAACTGAGGCACTAATCCGTTTATTATTTGTAATCACATAGTCTATTAGCGTGCTAGATGATTTAGTTATCCTTGTCGAAGTCTACACAATTTGGCAATATGAGTTACTTATTAAAATGTTTGATATATTTTTCCTATACGTGCTTTTAATTTGAAACCAGTCAATATAAAAGCCACCCACTATAATAGTATCTTTCCGTACATCACATAACTCACACATGTGTAGTTGTTAGTTATAACATAAGTGGACAACCACCACACATTCAAATTATCGTCTTTCTTGGACAACGACACTGATTTTAGTTCATCTTTAAGGTATATAACAACTCCTCCTTGATGAGCCGACAAACTGTTGCACCTGAATGAATCATAGTTCGGTACTTTGGGTGGGCGCCGTGGCGTAAGTGGTTAGTGTGTCGGATCACTACGCATGAGGTTCCAAGTTTGAATCCCAGAAAACACCAAAAAGTTTTTTCACTGGCCCACTTCTCGCGAGCGTCTGACAAACATCCGAGAGTATTGTTGTCACGAAAAAGCTTCTCAAATCGCCGTTCGGACTCGGCATTACACTGTAGGTCCCTTCCATTCGTGTGAAAAATATAACGCACACAACATGAGTGGTTGCGAGAAGCTAGGCCCTGGCACTATAAAGAGCTGTTGCGCCAAATATTTGTATTTGTACTTTGATCTCCTTGTCTAAGATGTCTTTGTTAATATGAGTTTCTGACAACACAATAATATCAAATTTGTTTCCCAATATCAGCACTTTAAACTCCTCGAAATTGTTAATGAGACCCTCAATGTTAAGATACACCAATCTTAGCCCCTTTGGTTGGAAATATCTAATGGATTCTCTTAAACCGACATCAGCCCAGCTGCTGTATGAAGCACACACACTATACAATCTGCGCACGATTTACGTACAACCAGACATTTTACTCAGTCATATAACATACACTGCCGTGGCTAGTATGTCGGATCACAGCGCGTGAGGTTCCAAGTTCGAATCGCAGAAACACCAACAAGTTGTTTCCACGGTCCCACCTCTCGCGAACGTCTAACAAACAGCCGCGAGTATTGCTGTCTCGAAAATGCTTCTCAAAACTGTAGGAGAGAAGCTTTTATCCCTTCGGATACGGTAGGTTCCTTCCATTCGTAAGAAAAATATAACGCACACAACATGAGTGGTTGCGAGAACCTGGCACTTAATTAGCTGTTGCGCCAAACATTTATTTTATTTTATATTTTTTAAACATTACTTACTTACTTACTTAGGTGTCGCTACAGTTCGGGGTGAACCTGGGCCTCAACCAACAAGCCTCTCCATTTAGCTCGGTCTTTAGCTAATTGCTTCCAGTTGCGCACTCCAAGTTGGTCGAGGTCCACTTGAACTTGTGCGCGCCACCTACGGCGATAATTCCCTCTACTGCGTCGTCCCTCGGGGTTAGATTCGAAGACTCTGCGGGCCGGAGCGTTGGTGTCCATTCGCTCTACATGTCCTAGCTATCTCAGACGTCCATTACGCAGTTTTTTGACTAGGTCGATGTCGCTGTACAGCTCGTATAGTTCGTGATTGAATCTTCTTCTCCAAAACCCGTCAACGCAAACGGGACCGAAAATCTTACGAAGAATTTTTCTCTCGAAGCGACCAAGGATATCTTCATCCTCTTTTAATAAAGTCCATGTTTCAGCGCCGTAAAGCAGGACTGGGATGATCAAGACTTATATAGAGTCTCCTTAGTTGTTCGAGAGAGGGCTTTACTGTTGAATTGCCTTATAAGCCCAAAAAAACAGTGATTGGCAAGAGTTATTCTTCGATTGATTTCTGCGCTGATTTTGTTTGCTGAATTTATAGCAGAGCCAAGGTAGACAAAGTCCCTTACTACCTCGAAGTTATAGCTGCCCACGGTGACGTTTTGTCCAATTCGTCGGTGTTGGTTTTCCCTTCTAGTTGACAGCATATACTTGGTTTTGCCCTCGTTTATCGCTAAACCCATTTTGGCCGCTTCCGCCTCAATGCTTGCAAAAGCACCGGTGACAGCCCGCTGAGATCTTCCGATAATGTCTATATCGTCGGCGTATGCAAGCACTTGTACAGACTTGTAATAGATTGTGCCTCCAGTGTTGGCTTGTGAGTTCCGCACAATCCGTTCAAGTACAATATTGAAGAAGTCACATGACAGCGCGTCACCTTGTCTAAAGCCTTTTTTGACTTCAAAGGTCTCGGTGAGGTCATTACCGACCTTGATGGAGCAGCGAGCGTTATCCATCGTCAGCCTGCACAGACGGACAAGTTTGGCAGGGATGTCAAAACTAGACATGGCTCTATAAAGCTCTTCTCTATAGATGCTGTCATAGGCGGCCTTGAAATCGATAAAGAGGTGGTGAGTATCGATTTGGAATTCTTGGGTTTTCTCCAGGATCTGCCGAAGTGTGAAGATTTAATCGATGGTGGACTTTTCTGGCCTGAAACCGCACTGATAGGGTCCAATCAGGCTGTTGATAAAAGGTTTCAGGCGTTCACACAATATCGCAGAAAAGATCTTGTATGCGATGTTGAGGAGACTGATGCCTCTATAATTGGCGCAGCTTAGGGTGTCTCCTTTCTTGTGGATCGGGCAAACGATGCTGAGATTCCATTCATCAGGCATACACTCGTCTGACCAAATATTAGAAATGAGATGGTGTATGCACTCTACCAATTCATCCCCAGCTGCCTTGAAAAGTTCGGCCGGTAAGCCGTCAGGTCCAGCAGCCTTATTCGATTTTAGCTTGGATATTGCTATCCTCACTTCGTTTTGGTCAGGTGGACGGAAATTTTGACTATCATCGTCTATGTTGAATGGTTCATTCTGCCTGACAGCGGGATGTTGGTCTTCGTCGCCGTTATACAGTCTGCAGAAATAGTTTTTCCATATTCTCAGCACCGACTGTGATTCTACTACGAGGTTTCCATTTTCATCTCTACAGGTTTCTGTACGGGTATTACTTCTCTGACACGTTCTTTTTACCTTTTGGTAAAACTTCCGTACATTGTTCCTGGAGTATAGACTCTCGATACTCTCACACGCGCGCTTCTCATGCTCTTTCTTCTTCTTTTGGAGAAGCCGATGTTCTTCCCGTCTCTTTTGCTCGTAGAGCTCACGAGCAGCTCTCGTCTTCCTTTGCAGCGCCGCTTTGTATGCCTCTTGTTTTGCTGCATGCACTCGCCGGCATTCTTCGTCAAACCAGGGGTTTCGCGGTGGTGGTCGAGCGAGACCCAGCACATCAGTGGCGGCGTTTCTGATGGCATGTTGGCAGCGTTGCCACTGGTCTTCGGCACTTGATGCTGGCGGCAAAGGGGTGATTGAGAGATTTCGGGATACGCGTTCACCGAAGAGTCTGGCGGTCTCTTGCGATTGTAGCTTTTCGACGTTAAATTTTCTCACAGTAATTCTTCTTTGTTGCTCAGATTGGGATATCCGCATTCGTACCTTGGCTACAACAATGTAATGATCCGAGTCTATGTTGGCCGCTCGGTAGGTCCGGACATCCAGAATACTGGAGGCATGCCTTGCGTCGATCGCAATATGATCAATTTGGTTGATCGTTACATGATCATTGGACCGCCATGTCTGCTTATGAATATCGACATGAGGAAACCATGTGCTTGCTATGGTGACATTTCACTCCACAGCGAAATCAATTAGCCTTAGTCCGTTATCAGACGTGGTGTCGTGAAGGCTATGCTTACCGACTGCCCTACCAAAGACGTCCTCCTTTCCTATTTTGACGTTAAAATCGCCCAATACGATTTTAACGTCGTATTTAGGACATTGCTCATATGTTTTGTCGAGGACCTCGTAGAAACACCCTTTGGTGGCAGGGTCCTTTTCTTCTGTGGGGGCATGAACACATATTAGGCTTATGTTAGAGAATTTAGCCTTGATCGGGATAGTCATAATACGCTCGCTCACGTGTCGGAAGCTTAAGATTTCTTGCCTAAGTCTGCCGCGTATGACAAATCCGCATCCGAATAAGCGTTGCCTGTTGCCTCTGTAGCAATCACCGTAGTAGATGTCACAGTTTTTCATCCTCGTTTTGCCCGGCCCATCCCATCGCACTTCCTGGATGGCGGTAATATCTGCTTTATAGCAGTCTAGGGCCTCTGCTAGTTGTTCGGCTGCACGTGGTCTGTAAAGGGACAGAACATTCCACGTACAGATCCGAAGGTCGTTGTCCTTATTTCGTTTGCTGGGGTCGTCATTAGTTGAGTCATCCTTATCCGAGGCTTTTGGTTGTTTCGGAACCATGCGTTTTTTACGTGGTAGGGAAGTTACCCCGACGGCACAACCCCCAACCTGGAGGGCCAGTTCCTTAATTATTCCCCTAGGACGAGGGGCCGGGTACACCGGTGCCAGTAGTCCACTACGGGAGTATGAGCGCTGCCGTTGGCCCATTAAGGGCTCCTCCGCCATCATCTCTATTCCAATGTCCTGACCAACATTGGAAATTCCTTACCGACCTGTGATCCGAATACGTCGAAGCAGCTCGCGCAAGTTATTCACTAAGTTCAACCTAACTGGAACTATAGACGCCACCGTTGACCCGTCTATGGAATTCGTCCGCTGCCGCCTGGAACAGGAAGAAGTGCTCTAGTGAGAAAAGCACTCTCCCCCCCTCTCTCATCTGCTGCCACCAAGAATCCGCCATTTCTTGGATTAAGGTACTAGGCACCCGGCTGTCACCGCGTGGAGGTTGGGAGTAGGAGTTGGTAGGCCTCAGTTGAGTGAAAGCGCCTGTGTTTTCATATGATCGCATGCACTACCGTTTGACCAGCCTTTTTTAAACATTCACTCTATGTAATCTCCATGCAATCTGTGCACCGCATACAGCGGTTTTACAGTCAAGAACATGCGACCACACGACATAGGTACAACGGTCGGTTGTGTGGATACAGACGATACAATTATCGTATACAACACCTACTGGAGCTAACAAACCATTGGTACAACAGTTATATCGTGTACGTCCGGCTTTACACAATCTATCTAAAGTCAACTTCCGCGTTAAAAGATTTCTTACTCAAAGCGAAGCATACAGTTGTTACTTATTCAGGAATTGCTTTAAAATTTTTAGAATTTATTTCGGTAATTTTAGATAATACATTTTATTTTTTTAAAAAAGTCTGAATGCTGAATAAAGTCAAAGATGTGTATAATGGAAGCTGAAGGGCAAAAAAAATTATATTTATCGATCTATTAATGCTAATTTGGATGGTAAACGACTAACAAAGGTCTCGTAGGAGTATACGTAAAATCTCCCGATAGGTGTTGGTCCGCTAAATAACGAGAAAAAGCCACTGGAGCCGAACAACTTGCAGCTCTGTTAGTAACTCCTACTTCCACCTCCTCGTCGTGTCATCTGGTAATTTCTCTGGAAATTGGTAACGGAAGAGGACGAATGGCGAACCCCCTGCACCACAAAACACAATTACGTACGCTGTTTAAGCATAAAACCTGCCACAAGATCGGTTGGGTCTCTACTGACAGGCAGCGAACATCCAACCAGATCGATCACATTGTCTCCCGGACGTCCGAAACAGACGTGGAGCTGACGTCTGACTAGAACGAGATCACCATCTTATGATAGCTCATTTACGCCTTCGTACTGCATCCGTCAACAGCAACCGCTCGAACCTGCTTAACATCACCAGGTTTAATACCGACAGGCTCAAGGTTTCCCAAGTGCGCCAACATCTCAGGGACCATCTTGCCTTAGAAGTAGAAGCAATCAGCAGCATACTGGAAGAGAACATGGATGACCACTGGAGTGCTGTGAAAAATGCTTTTGCGACTGGGGCACGCACTTGTGTCGGTAAAAAACAGAAACACCACCAGTCATGGCTTTCTACAGACACCTGGAGACAGATCGATGAGCGTACAGCAATCAAGGCTCGGATTGCAGCGGCCTCAGCAGTAGAGAGAACCGAGCTTGAAGCCCAATACCGTGCGAAGAAGAAAGAAGTGCAGCGTAGTGTGAGACGTGACAAACGTCAACACATCAACTCATTGCCTTCAAGGGCTGAAGAAGCAGCGAGTAGGTGCGACAGTAGGACTGTTTATAGCATCACTAAGGAGCTCTTTGGTGGTCGAAACTCCAAACAACATCCAGTGAAGAGTTTAGACGGTAACCTTCGAATCTCGGATGAGGACCAGCTCATTAGATGGAGAGAGCATTTTACTACAGTGCTAAACCACTTCGACGATGGCGGTATGATCTCGAATTCGAATGAGCAGTTCGAAGCAACAAATTCCCGAATTCGCACAGCACCTCCCAGTAAAACTGAAATAATAACAGCAATCAAGTCCCTCAAGAAGAACAAGGCGGTGGGTATTGATGGCATCCCTGCCGAGCAATTTCAAGCGGCGCCAAATACATCGACATATCTGCTGCGCCCTCTAATAAAGAGAGCTTGGAATAGTGAACAATTTCCACAGGAGTGGAAAATAGGGATAATCATTACACTTCCGAAAAAGGGAAAGTTGACGGAATGCAGTAACTGGGGAGGTATTTGCGTTCTTCCAGCCGTAGCCAAAATAATAGCTAAAATAATTCTAGAACGAATCAAAGAGCATTTAGATTCAATTCTCGGCGTCGAACAGGCAGCCTTTCGTGCTGGATCCTCCTGCATTGACCACATAAACATCTTACGGATCATAATCGAACAATGTGCTGAGTATAGGTCCCCGCTACTTTGGAGGATTTTGAAGTCCAAAGTGAAGTACGTCAGCGGTGCATACTGTCGACACTATTGTTCTTGGTGGTTATCAGCGATGTACTCCGTGCTGCATTGACGGAAGCTAATTATGGAATTCGTTGGACTATGACATCTTACCTTAAACACCTAGATTACGCTGACGATGTTTGTCTACTTTCACATGGGATAATGGATCTTCATTTGGTGCCCAAAAATTTAGAAGCTGAGGCAAATAAAGTGGGGCTAAAAATAAACACAGCTAAAACAAAAGCCCTGAGTACTTCCAATACCCGCGCTCAACTTAACATTGCCGGAAAGCAAGTCGAGAAAGTTGATAACTTTCTATATTTAGGAAGTGTCGTCTCGGCTAATCGCGGTGGCACCGAACTGGATGTGTGCAACAGAGTCGGGAAGGATAAAGCTGTGTTCGGAATGCTTTCCAAAATCTGGAGAAGCATTGTTATCAGCTTAAGACCCAAGGTGCGACTGTTCCGCTCCAACGTAAGATCAGTGCTTCTTTATGGGTGCAGTACTTGGACGGTGGACACCATTAACACACGCAAGCTGCAAGTCTTCGTAAACAAATGTTTAAGGATCATCTTGAGGATTTTTTTGCAGAACCGCTTTTCCAACGAACAACTTTATACGAGAACCTATAAGCATTACTTTACGAAGGAGAAAGTGACAGTGGATTGGTCACCACCTACGGCGCGAATGCAACTCCATTGCGAAATACGCCATGCAATGGAGTCCGCCCACCCTGGCAGGCAAAATAGCCGGGCGCCCTACGCAAACGTGGCGGAACAGTTAATGAGGAATCGAGCTCATTAGGAATGAGTTGGAGGCAGCTCAAACGCGTTGCAGAACTCCGAACAAGGTGGCGCGCAGGCGTGATTGACGCCCTATGGCCCCCGAGGGGTTAAAAGATCTAAGTAAGTAAGTATTTATTCTAATTAAGCATTAATATTAATAAAACCAAAAACAGTAATGGTAATAATAGCAACGCTTTCATATATCTTCCTTGCATACATGATACTTACAAGCGCAGCACAGTTTCCTTTTCCAATTATGTTAGACCATAGCTATATATTATTCACCCTTATTGTGATCGCCATTTACAATGTTTTAAGAAACAGCGGTTTCAACTGCAGTGGTTTTGTAAACCTTGTGGAACCAGTTAGTGTACGACAGATGTAGCTTGAGAAATTTCACTGCTATTCTTTAAGTGGTTGAGCGCCATAAATTTAGAATATAATGTAATATAAATTTGGCGCAACAGCCTGTGGTGACCCAATAGCACAAATTGGTCTAAGGATTTTCTTGTCGAAAAAAAATTAGGATAGTTTTTGATGTTTAGTAAATCTGTTGAAGGTAGAAAAGTTAAATATCGTTTTCTTCTCAGATCAGCAATCAAAATTGGTGACCCTTGAACTGCCACGCGCAACCGTAACAACTCGCAGGCACAGGATAATAATTAGAAATTAGCTTAGATCATCGTCATTTCCACCATGGCAGACAGCGATTATGAAGACGCCAACATAGCACCAAGCGAAAATGAACAGCAAGGCAGCAGGAGTCAGCAATTTTTCGGCACGCGTCCAAGTTCCTCAACTGAGAGGCTATTCGATAAACACTATCGAATCATGGTTGACGCGTTTGAAAGCATTTTTCAGAATCCATGGAGTCGGTAAAATTAATAAAGAACAGCACGACCAAGTAAAGTTTAACATAGCGGTAATGAGCATGGAAGAGCGGCTACTCAAACAAGCATTTGATGTGGTGCGAAACCCTACAAAAAGTTATAAATATACGCGACACTTCGCTCTACGATCAGCATCAAGTTTTTGGCTTCACATATGGTCAGACTCCAGTAGATTACATCCCGAATTCAAATTGGCGTAAAAACCCAGTCATATACTCACACATCTACAGCGCACTAATTTCACTTCAGCACGTTCCTCATCAAGCACTTTTCGATTCAGCGTCTTCCAGTGTCAGCATGTGCAGTTGACGCGGGTGTAGCCAAAAGCAACTCAAACATCACGCTGGATCAACTCGCCTCAATATGTAGCTGATGAGATAATCGACGCCGTCCGTTTCAATTCTACCGACGCCATAATGCAGAATCTTTCAAAGCCTGTACAACCAAGTCACGAATATCAATGACCAGATGACGCCTTTGCATCGGCCAAGTAAGAAACATTCGGGGCCCGTGTAACCCAACTCGAACGCACTATTCCACGAGTGGGAGCAAAATTGGGACAAACAGCAGACATCCGTTCTCGTTCACATTGAAGCAACCGCTCCACGAAACCACAACAAAAACCCATCCAACACCGCGAAATTTGTTAGTTACCCAAGCAATATGGTGCAAAGGCAAGAAAGTGCGACGCACCCTGTGGTTTCAACATTAGTAACAAAAAAAAACTGGCTTCGTCGGCAGTACATAACCGGCATCGCCGACTTCGCTACAACATTATCAACAACGGCATCAAAGAACCCGATAATTAAAACTAAAACATTATCTCAATTACAAGGCATGTGCACCAAAATAACACCAACAATAAATACAGTCAAGTACTCTCGAATTCCAGGACATCACACAAATAAATTCGACAAAGTCATCATCGGGAACAACAGACGTTGTGACACACTGCGTCGAAACACAAGGCCGACCTGTTTTTGCAAAAAGCGCGCCGACTTACACACGAGAAGTTTTACGCAGCAAAAGAGGAATTCGAACACCTACTTACTTACTTAGATGGCGCTACAGCCCGGGGTGGAGCTGGGCCTCAACAAACAAAGCTCTCCAGCTACCTCCAGTTGCGCACGCCAAGTTGGTTGAGGTCCCCCTCTACTTATTTGCGCCACCTACCGCAAGGTCGTCCTCTACTGCGTCGTCCATCCGGGGTGGATTCGAAAACTTTCTTAGCGGGAACGCTGGGCTCCATCCGCTCTAATTGACCCAGCCATCTTAGTCGCTGTATGCGGACTCTTCTGGCTAAGTCGATGTCCTTGTACAGGCCGTATAGTTCGGCATTGTACCTTCTCCTCCACTCATCGTCTATGCAGACGGGACCAAAGATCGCTCGAAGAACTTTTCTCTGGAAATAACCAAGGGCATCCTCGACCGGTTTTGTCAAAGCCCATGCCTCTGCGCCATACAGCAGGACTGGGATGATTAGTGTCTTATAAAGAGTTGCCTTAGTAGTTCGAGATAGGGCTTTGCTACTCAACTGGCGTCTTACCCCATAGAAACGAGGATTGGCAAGAGTAATTCTTCGTGTGATGTCCATATTGATGTCATACACGGAGTTCACCATAGAGCCTAGGCAGACAAAACCCTTTACTACCTCAAAATTATATCTGTCTTTTATGGCGTTCTAAGTAACGAGTAGGAGCCACTGCAGCCGAAACCCTAGCAGCTCTGTTAGTAAGCCCTACTCCCACCTCCTCGTGGTGTCATCTGGGAATTTCTTCGGAAATTCCTAACGGAAGAGGACGAATGGCGAGCTTCCTGCGCCAAAAAACAGGATAAGTGTCGGTTGGTCTGTGGCCCAGCGAGCCGCAACCGTAAAACAAATCTTGCTCCGAAAAGGAAACAATCGCCTCGGATAAGGACGGATAATTTGTTGACGACCTTTGGCTATCGGACACGGACAACGATCGGATTCTGGAACGTTAAGACCCTCCTGGACTCACTGAAGGAAGGGCCTTATAACGCCAGATTCCTCCAAATGGAACGCGAATTCGCACGGTATAACATCGACATCTTAGGGCTGAGCGAGATAAGATGGTACGATGCTGGGGAATACATCTCCCCAACAAAAAGCACTGTGATGCTCTACTCTGGTAAACCAGCTGTGCACGGAGTTCCGGCGTAGGACTCTTGCTATCTCCAGCAGCACGTAGTAGCCTCATATCCTGGAAACCCCATAGTGACAGGATATTGACGGCTAGGTTCCAGAGTAGAGTTAGAAAAATCACCATCATACAGTGTTATGCTCCGACTCTAGACGCGACTAAGGATGAAAAGGATAATTTTTATAGCCACTTAGGCGCCGCCTACAACCAAACGCCTAATGGGGACATCGCAATGGTAATGGGAGATCTCAATGCCAAGGTGGGTAGCGACAACACCATGCTTAAGCACGTGATGGGAGTTCACGGCGTGGGAGACCGTAATGACAATGGTGAGCGGTTTGTGGACTTCTACAATACCAACCGCCTAGTCATCGGAGGTACGCTGTTTAAGCATAACACCTGCCATAAGATCAGTTGGGTCTCTACTGATAGGCAACAAACATCCAACCAGATCGACCACATTGCGATCAGTCGCCGCTTTAGAAATTGTCTCCTGGACGACCGAAACAGACGTGGAGCTGACGTCGGACCAGAACGAGACGACCATCTTATAGTAGCTCATTTACGCCTTCGTACTGCATCCGTCAACAGCAACCGCTCAAACCTGCTTAACATCACCAGGTTTAATATCGTCAGGCTCAAGGTTCCCCAAGTGCGCCAACATCTCAGGGACCATCTTGCCTTAGAAGTAGAAGCAATCAGCAGCATACTGGAAGAGAACATGGATGACCACCGGAGTGCTGTGAAAAATGGTTTTGCGACGGGGCACGCACTTATGTCGGTAAAAATCAGAAACACCACCGCACATGGCTTTCTACAGACACCTGGAGACGGATCGATGAGCGTACAGCAATCAAGGCTCGGATTGCAGCGGCCTCAGCAGTAGAGAGAACCGAGCTTGAAGCCCAATACCGTGCGAAGAAGAAAGAAGTGCAGCGTAGTGTGAGACGTGACAAACGTCAACACATCAACTCATTGCCTTCAAGGGCTGAAGAAGCAGCGAGTAGGTGCGACAGTAGGACTGTTTATAGCATCACTAAGGAGCTCTTTGGTGGTCGAAACTCCAAACAACATCCAGTGAAGAGTTTAGACGGTAACCTTCGAAACTCGGATGAGGACCAGCTCACTAGATGGAGAGATCATTTTACTACAGTGCTAAACCACTTCGACGATGGCGGTATGATCTCGAATTCGAATGAGCAGTTCGAAGCAACAAATTCCCGAATTCGCACAGCACCTCCCAGTAAAACTGAAATAATAACAGCAATCAAGTCCCTCAAGAAGAACAAGGCGGTGGGTATTGATGGCATCCCTGCCGAGCTATTTCAAGCGGCGCCAAATACATCGACATATCTGCTGTGCCCTCTAATAAAGAGAGCTTGGAATAGTGAACAATTTCCACAGGAGTGGAAAATAGGGATAATCATTACACTTCCGAAAAAGGGAAAGTTGACGGAATGCAGTAACTGGGGAGGTATTTGCGTTCTTCCAGCCGTAGCCAAAATAATAGCTAAAATAATTCTAGAACGAATCAAAGAGCATTTAGATTCAATTCTCGGCGTCGAACAGGCAGCCTTTCGTGCTGGATCCTCCTGCATCGACCACATAAACATCTTACGGATCATAATCGAACAATGTGCAGAGTATAGGTCTCCGCTACTTTGGAGGATTTTGAAGTCCAAAGTGAAGTACGTCAGCGGTGCATACTGTCGACACTATTGTTCTTGGTGGTTATCAGCGATGTACTCCGTGCTGCATTGACGGAAGCTAATTATGGAATTCGTTGGACTACGACATCTTACCTTAAACACCTAGATTACGCTGACGATGTTTGTCTACTTTCACATGGGATAATGGATCTTCATCGCAACACACGCAAGCTGCAAGTCTTCGTAAACAAATGTTTAAGGATCATCTTGAGGATTTTTTTGCAGAACCGCTTCTCCAACGAACAACTTTATACGAGAACCTATAAGCATTACTTTACGAGGGAGAAAGTGACAGTGGATTGGTCACCACCTACGGCGCGAATGCAACTCCATTGCGAAATACGCCATGCAATGGAGTCCGCCCACCCTGGCAGGCAAAATAGCCGGGCGCCCTACGCAAACGTGGCGGAACAGTTAATGAGGAATCGAGCTCATTAGGAATGAGTTGGAGGCATCTCAAACGCGTTGCAGAACTCCGAACAAGGTGGCGCGCAGGCGTGATTGACGCCCTATGGCCCCCGAGGGGTTAAAGGATCTAAGTAAGTAAGTATTTATTCTAATTAAGCATTAATATTAATAAAACCAAAAACAGTAATGGTAATAATAGCAACGCTTTCATATATCTTCCTTGCATACATGATACTTACAAGCGCAGCACAGTTTCCTTTTCCAATTATGTTAGACCATAGCTATATATTATTCACCCTTATTGTGATCGCCATTTACAATGTTTTAAGAAACAGCGGTTTCAACTGCAGTGGTTTTGTAAACCTTGTGGAACCAGTTAGTGTACGACAGATGTAGCTTGAGAAATTTCACTGCTATTCTTTAAGTGGTTGAGCGCCATAAATTTAGAATATAATGTAATATAAATTTGGCGCAACAGCCTGTGGTGACCCAATAGCACAAATTGGTCTAAGGATTTTCTTGTCGAAAAAAAATTAGGATAGTTTTTGATGTTTAGTAAATCTGTTGAAGGTAGAAAAGTTAAATATCGTTTTCTTCTCAGATCAGCAATCAAAATTGGTGACCCTTGAACTGCCACGCGCAACCGTAACAACTCGCAGGCACAGGATAATAATAATTAGAAATTAGCTTAGATCATCGTCATTTCCACCATGGCAGACAGCGATTATGAAGACGCCAACATAGCACCAAGCGAAAATGAACAGCAAGGCAGCAGGAGTCAGCAATTTTTCGGCACGCGTCCAAGTTCCTCAACTGAGAGGCTATTCGATAAACACTATCGAATCATGGTTGACGCGTTTGAAAGCATTTTTCAGAATCCATGGAGTCGGTAAAATTAATAAAGAACAGCACGACCAAGTAAAGTTTAACATAGCGGTAATGAGCATGGAAGAGCGGCTACTCAAACAAGCATTTGATGTGGTGCGAAACCCTACAAAAAGTTATAAATATACGCGACACTTCGCTCTACGATCAGCATCAAGTTTTTGGCTTCACATATGGTCAGACTCCAGTAGATTACATCCCGAATTCAAATTGGCGTAAAAACCCAGTCATATACTCACACATCTACAGCGCACTAATTTCACTTCAGCACGTTCCTCATCAAGCACTTTTCGATTCAGCGTCTTCCAGTGTCAGCATGTGCAGTTGACGCGGGTGTAGCCAAAAGCAACTCAAACATCACGCTGGATCAACTCGCCTCAATATGTAGCTGATGAGATAATCGACGCCGTCCGTTTCAATTCTACCGACGCCATAATGCAGAATCTTTCAAAGCCTGTACAACCAAGTCACGAATATCAATGACCAGATGACGCCTTTGCATCGGCCAAGTAAGAAACATTCGGGGCCCGTGTAACCCAACTCGAACGCACTATTCCACGAGTGGGAGCAAAATTGGGACAAACAGCAGACATCCGTTCTCGTTCACATTGAAGCAACCGCTCCACGAAACCACAACAAAAACCCATCCAACACCGCGAAATTTGTTAGTTACCCAAGCAATATGGTGCAAAGGCAAGAAAGTGCGACGCACCCTGTGGTTTCAACATTAGTAACAAAAAAAAACTGGCTTCGTCGGCAGTACATAACCGGCATCGCCGACTTCGCTACAACATTATCAACAACGGCATCAAAGAACCCGATAATTAAAACTAAAACATTATCTCAATTACAAGGCATGTGCACCAAAATAACACCAACAATAAATACAGTCAAGTACTCTCGAATTCCAGGACATCACACAAATAAATTCGACAAAGTCATCATCGGGAACAACAGACGTTGTGACACACTGCGTCGAAACACAAGGCCGACCTGTTTTTGCAAAAAGCGCGCCGACTTACACACGAGAAGTTTTACGCAGCAAAAGAGGAATTCGAACACCTACTTACTTACTTAGATGGCGCTACAGCCCGGGGTGGAGCTGGGCCTCAACAAACAAAGCTCTCCAGCTACCTCCAGTTGCGCACGCCAAGTTGGTTGAGGTCCCCCTCTACTTATTTGCGCCACCTACCGCAAGGTCGTCCTCTACTGCGTCGTCCATCCGGGGTGGATTCGAAAACTTTCTTAGCGGGAACGCTGGGCTCCATCCGCTCTAATTGACCCAGCCATCTTAGTCGCTGTATGCGGACTCTTCTGGCTAAGTCGATGTCCTTGTACAGGCCGTATAGTTCGGCATTGTACCTTCTCCTCCACTCATCGTCTATGCAGACGGGACCAAAGATCGCTCGAAGAACTTTTCTCTGGAAATAACCAAGGGCATCCTCGACCGGTTTTGTCAAAGCCCATGCCTCTGCGCCATACAGCAGGACTGGGATGATTAGTGTCTTATAAAGAGTTGCCTTAGTAGTTCGAGATAGGGCTTTGCTACTCAACTGGCGTCTTACCCCATAGAAACGAGGATTGGCAAGAGTAATTCTTCGTGTGATGTCCATATTGATGTCATACACGGAGTTCACCATAGAGCCTAGGCAGACAAAACCCTTTACTACCTCAAAATTATATCTGTCTTTTATGGCGTTCTAAGTAACGAGTAGGAGCCACTGCAGCCGAAACCCTAGCAGCTCTGTTAGTAAGCCCTACTCCCACCTCCTCGTGGTGTCATCTGGGAATTTCTTCGGAAATTCCTAACGGAAGAGGACGAATGGCGAGCTTCCTGCGCCAAAAAACAGGATAAGTGTCGGTTGGTCTGTGGCCCAGCGAGCCGCAACCGTAAAACAAATCTTGCTCCGAAAAGGAAACAATCGCCTCGGATAAGGACGGATAATTTGTTGACGACCTTTGGCTATCGGACACGGACAACGATCGGATTCTGGAACGTTAAGACCCTCCTGGACTCACTGAAGGAAGGGCCTTATAACGCCAGATTCCTCCAAATGGAACGCGAATTCGCACGGTATAACATCGACATCTTAGGGCTGAGCGAGATAAGATGGTACGATGCTGGGGAATACATCTCCCCAACAAAAAGCACTGTGATGCTCTACTCTGGTAAACCAGCTGTGCACGGAGTTCCGGCGTAGGACTCTTGCTATCTCCAGCAGCACGTAGTAGCCTCATATCCTGGAAACCCCATAGTGACAGGATATTGACGGCTAGGTTCCAGAGTAGAGTTAGAAAAATCACCATCATACAGTGTTATGCTCCGACTCTAGACGCGACTAAGGATGAAAAGGATAATTTTTATAGCCACTTAGGCGCCGCCTACAACCAAACGCCTAATGGGGACATCGCAATGGTAATGGGAGATCTCAATGCCAAGGTGGGTAGCGACAACACCATGCTTAAGCACGTGATGGGAGTTCACGGCGTGGGAGACCGTAATGACAATGGTGAGCGGTTTGTGGACTTCTACAATACCAACCGCCTAGTCATCGGAGGTACGCTGTTTAAGCATAACACCTGCCATAAGATCAGTTGGGTCTCTACTGATAGGCAACAAACATCCAACCAGATCGACCACATTGCGATCAGTCGCCGCTTTAGAAATTGTCTCCTGGACGACCGAAACAGACGTGGAGCTGACGTCGGACCAGAACGAGACGACCATCTTATAGTAGCTCATTTACGCCTTCGTACTGCATCCGTCAACAGCAACCGCTCAAACCTGCTTAACATCACCAGGTTTAATATCGTCAGGCTCAAGGTTCCCCAAGTGCGCCAACATCTCAGGGACCATCTTGCCTTAGAAGTAGAAGCAATCAGCAGCATACTGGAAGAGAACATGGATGACCACCGGAGTGCTGTGAAAAATGGTTTTGCGACGGGGCACGCACTTATGTCGGTAAAAATCAGAAACACCACCGCACATGGCTTTCTACAGACACCTGGAGACGGATCGATGAGCGTACAGCAATCAAGGCTCGGATTGCAGCGGCCTCAGCAGTAGAGAGAACCGAGCTTGAAGCCCAATACCGTGCGAAGAAGAAAGAAGTGCAGCGTAGTGTGAGACGTGACAAACGTCAACACATCAACTCATTGCCTTCAAGGGCTGAAGAAGCAGCGAGTAGGTGCGACAGTAGGACTGTTTATAGCATCACTAAGGAGCTCTTTGGTGGTCGAAACTCCAAACAACATCCAGTGAAGAGTTTAGACGGTAACCTTCGAAACTCGGATGAGGACCAGCTCACTAGATGGAGAGATCATTTTACTACAGTGCTAAACCACTTCGACGATGGCGGTATGATCTCGAATTCGAATGAGCAGTTCGAAGCAACAAATTCCCGAATTCGCACAGCACCTCCCAGTAAAACTGAAATAATAACAGCAATCAAGTCCCTCAAGAAGAACAAGGCGGTGGGTATTGATGGCATCCCTGCCGAGCTATTTCAAGCGGCGCCAAATACATCGACATATCTGCTGTGCCCTCTAATAAAGAGAGCTTGGAATAGTGAACAATTTCCACAGGAGTGGAAAATAGGGATAATCATTACACTTCCGAAAAAGGGAAAGTTGACGGAATGCAGTAACTGGGGAGGTATTTGCGTTCTTCCAGCCGTAGCCAAAATAATAGCTAAAATAATTCTAGAACGAATCAAAGAGCATTTAGATTCAATTCTCGGCGTCGAACAGGCAGCCTTTCGTGCTGGATCCTCCTGCATCGACCACATAAACATCTTACGGATCATAATCGAACAATGTGCAGAGTATAGGTCTCCGCTACTTTGGAGGATTTTGAAGTCCAAAGTGAAGTACGTCAGCGGTGCATACTGTCGACACTATTGTTCTTGGTGGTTATCAGCGATGTACTCCGTGCTGCATTGACGGAAGCTAATTATGGAATTCGTTGGACTACGACATCTTACCTTAAACACCTAGATTACGCTGACGATGTTTGTCTACTTTCACATGGGATAATGGATCTTCATCGCAACACACGCAAGCTGCAAGTCTTCGTAAACAAATGTTTAAGGATCATCTTGAGGATTTTTTTGCAGAACCGCTTCTCCAACGAACAACTTTATACGAGAACCTATAAGCATTACTTTACGAGGGAGAAAGTGACAGTGGATTGGTCACCACCTACGGCGCGAATGCAACTCCATTGCGAAATACGCCATGCAATGGAGTCCGCCCACCCTGGCAGGCAAAATAGCCGGGCGCCCTACGCAAACGTGGCGGAACAGTTAATGAGGAATCGAGCTCATTAGGAATGAGTTGGAGGCATCTCAAACGCGTTGCAGAACTCCGAACAAGGTGGCGCGCAGGCGTGATTGACGCCCTATGGCCCCCGAGGGGTTAAAGGATCTAAGTAAGTAAGTATTTATTCTAATTAAGCATTAATATTAATAAAACCAAAAACAGTAATGGTAATAATAGCAACGCTTTCATATATCTTCCTTGCATACATGATACTTACAAGCGCAGCACAGTTTCCTTTTCCAATTATGTTAGACCATAGCTATATATTATTCACCCTTATTGTGATCGCCATTTACAATGTTTTAAGAAACAGCGGTTTCAACTGCAGTGGTTTTGTAAACCTTGTGGAACCAGTTAGTGTACGACAGATGTAGCTTGAGAAATTTCACTGCTATTCTTTAAGTGGTTGAGCGCCATAAATTTAGAATATAATGTAATATAAATTTGGCGCAACAGCCTGTGGTGACCCAATAGCACAAATTGGTCTAAGGATTTTCTTGTCGAAAAAAAATTAGGATAGTTTTTGATGTTTAGTAAATCTGTTGAAGGTAGAAAAGTTAAATATCGTTTTCTTCTCAGATCAGCAATCAAAATTGGTGACCCTTGAACTGCCACGCGCAACCGTAACAACTCGCAGGCACAGGATAATAATAATTAGAAATTAGCTTAGATCATCGTCATTTCCACCATGGCAGACAGCGATTATGAAGACGCCAACATAGCACCAAGCGAAAATGAACAGCAAGGCAGCAGGAGTCAGCAATTTTTCGGCACGCGTCCAAGTTCCTCAACTGAGAGGCTATTCGATAAACACTATCGAATCATGGTTGACGCGTTTGAAAGCATTTTTCAGAATCCATGGAGTCGGTAAAATTAATAAAGAACAGCACGACCAAGTAAAGTTTAACATAGCGGTAATGAGCATGGAAGAGCGGCTACTCAAACAAGCATTTGATGTGGTGCGAAACCCTACAAAAAGTTATAAATATACGCGACACTTCGCTCTACGATCAGCATCAAGTTTTTGGCTTCACATATGGTCAGACTCCAGTAGATTACATCCCGAATTCAAATTGGCGTAAAAACCCAGTCATATACTCACACATCTACAGCGCACTAATTTCACTTCAGCACGTTCCTCATCAAGCACTTTTCGATTCAGCGTCTTCCAGTGTCAGCATGTGCAGTTGACGCGGGTGTAGCCAAAAGCAACTCAAACATCACGCTGGATCAACTCGCCTCAATATGTAGCTGATGAGATAATCGACGCCGTCCGTTTCAATTCTACCGACGCCATAATGCAGAATCTTTCAAAGCCTGTACAACCAAGTCACGAATATCAATGACCAGATGACGCCTTTGCATCGGCCAAGTAAGAAACATTCGGGGCCCGTGTAACCCAACTCGAACGCACTATTCCACGAGTGGGAGCAAAATTGGGACAAACAGCAGACATCCGTTCTCGTTCACATTGAAGCAACCGCTCCACGAAACCACAACAAAAACCCATCCAACACCGCGAAATTTGTTAGTTACCCAAGCAATATGGTGCAAAGGCAAGAAAGTGCGACGCACCCTGTGGTTTCAACATTAGTAACAAAAAAAAACTGGCTTCGTCGGCAGTACATAACCGGCATCGCCGACTTCGCTACAACATTATCAACAACGGCATCAAAGAACCCGATAATTAAAACTAAAACATTATCTCAATTACAAGGCATGTGCACCAAAATAACACCAACAATAAATACAGTCAAGTACTCTCGAATTCCAGGACATCACACAAATAAATTCGACAAAGTCATCATCGGGAACAACAGACGTTGTGACACACTGCGTCGAAACACAAGGCCGACCTGTTTTTGCAAAAAGCGCGCCGACTTACACACGAGAAGTTTTACGCAGCAAAAGAGGAATTCGAACACCTACTTACTTACTTAGATGGCGCTACAGCCCGGGGTGGAGCTGGGCCTCAACAAACAAAGCTCTCCAGCTACCTCCAGTTGCGCACGCCAAGTTGGTTGAGGTCCCCCTCTACTTATTTGCGCCACCTACCGCAAGGTCGTCCTCTACTGCGTCGTCCATCCGGGGTGGATTCGAAAACTTTCTTAGCGGGAACGCTGGGCTCCATCCGCTCTAATTGACCCAGCCATCTTAGTCGCTGTATGCGGACTCTTCTGGCTAAGTCGATGTCCTTGTACAGGCCGTATAGTTCGGCATTGTACCTTCTCCTCCACTCATCGTCTATGCAGACGGGACCAAAGATCGCTCGAAGAACTTTTCTCTGGAAATAACCAAGGGCATCCTCGACCGGTTTTGTCAAAGCCCATGCCTCTGCGCCATACAGCAGGACTGGGATGATTAGTGTCTTATAAAGAGTTGCCTTAGTAGTTCGAGATAGGGCTTTGCTACTCAACTGGCGTCTTACCCCATAGAAACGAGGATTGGCAAGAGTAATTCTTCGTGTGATGTCCATATTGATGTCATACACGGAGTTCACCATAGAGCCTAGGCAGACAAAACCCTTTACTACCTCAAAATTATATCTGTCTTTTATGGCGTTCTAAGTAACGAGTAGGAGCCACTGCAGCCGAAACCCTAGCAGCTCTGTTAGTAAGCCCTACTCCCACCTCCTCGTGGTGTCATCTGGGAATTTCTTCGGAAATTCCTAACGGAAGAGGACGAATGGCGAGCTTCCTGCGCCAAAAAACAGGATAAGTGTCGGTTGGTCTGTGGCCCAGCGAGCCGCAACCGTAAAACAAATCTTGCTCCGAAAAGGAAACAATCGCCTCGGATAAGGACGGATAATTTGTTGACGACCTTTGGCTATCGGACACGGACAACGATCGGATTCTGGAACGTTAAGACCCTCCTGGACTCACTGAAGGAAGGGCCTTATAACGCCAGATTCCTCCAAATGGAACGCGAATTCGCACGGTATAACATCGACATCTTAGGGCTGAGCGAGATAAGATGGTACGATGCTGGGGAATACATCTCCCCAACAAAAAGCACTGTGATGCTCTACTCTGGTAAACCAGCTGTGCACGGAGTTCCGGCGTAGGACTCTTGCTATCTCCAGCAGCACGTAGTAGCCTCATATCCTGGAAACCCCATAGTGACAGGATATTGACGGCTAGGTTCCAGAGTAGAGTTAGAAAAATCACCATCATACAGTGTTATGCTCCGACTCTAGACGCGACTAAGGATGAAAAGGATAATTTTTATAGCCACTTAGGCGCCGCCTACAACCAAACGCCTAATGGGGACATCGCAATGGTAATGGGAGATCTCAATGCCAAGGTGGGTAGCGACAACACCATGCTTAAGCACGTGATGGGAGTTCACGGCGTGGGAGACCGTAATGACAATGGTGAGCGGTTTGTGGACTTCTACAATACCAACCGCCTAGTCATCGGAGGTACGCTGTTTAAGCATAACACCTGCCATAAGATCAGTTGGGTCTCTACTGATAGGCAACAAACATCCAACCAGATCGACCACATTGCGACCAGTCGCCGCTTTAGAAATTGTCTCCTGGACGACCGAAACAGACGTGGAGCTGACGTCGGACCAGAACGAGATCACCATCTTATAGTAGCTCATTTACGCCTTCGTACTGCATCCGTCAACAGCAACCGCTCAAACCTGCTTAACATCACCAGGTTTAATATCGTCAGGCTCAAGGTTCCCCAAGTGCGCCAACATCTCAGGGACCATCTTGCCTTAGAAGTAGAAGCAATCAGCAGCATACTGGAAGAGAACATGGATGACCACCGGAGTGCTGTGAAAAATGGTTTTGCGACGGGGCACGCACTTATGTCGGTAAAAATCAGAAACACCACCGCACATAGCTTTCTACAGACACCTGGAGACGGATCGATGAGCGTACAGCAATCAAGGCTCGGATTGCAGCGGCCTCAGCAGTAGAGAGAACCGAGCTTGAAGCCCAATACCGTGCGACGAAGAAAGAAGTGCAGCGTAGTGTGAGACGTGACAAACGTCAACACATCAACTCATTGCCTTCAAGGGCTGAAGAAGCAGCGAGTAGGTGCGACAGTAGGACTGTTTATAGCATCACTAAGGAGCTCTTTGGTGGTCGAAACTCCAAACAACATCCAGTGAAGAGTTTAGACGGTAACCTTCCAATCTCGGATGAGGACCAGCTCACTAGATGGAGAGAGCATTTTAATACAGTGCTAAACCACTTCGACGATGGCGGTATGATCTCGAATTCGAATGAGCAGTTAGAAGCAACAAATTCCCGAATTCGCACAGCACCTCCCAGTAAAACTGAAATAATAACAGCAATCAAGTCCCTCAAGAAGAACAAGGGGGTGGGTATTGATGGCATCCCTGCCGAGCTATTTCAAGCGGCGCCAAATACATCGACATATCTGCTGCGCCCTCTAATAAAGAGAGCTTGGGATAGAGAACAATTTCCACAGGAGTGGAAATGGGGGATGATCATTAAGCTTCCAAAGAAGGGTAACTTGATGGAGTGCGGTAACTGGAGAGGTATATGTGTTCTTCCAGCTGTAGCCAAAATAATAGCTAGAATAATTCTAGAACGAATTAAAGAACATTAAGATTCAACTCTCGATGTCGAACAGGCAGGCTTTCGCGCTGGATGCTCCTGCATCGACCACATAAACACAATACGGATCATAATCGAACAATGCGTTGAGTATAGGTCTCCGCTACATTTACTGTTTATCGACTTCGAGAAGGCTTTCGACAGCTTGAATCGAGATGCTATCTGGTTGGCCTTGCGCAGGAGAGGCATTCCAGAAAAGCTTATAGCTATTATCAAGGCTACATATGAGGGCGGCAAGTGTCACGTCGTGCACAATGGTAAGGTGTCGGAGGACTTTGAAGTCCAAAGTGGAGTACGTCAAGGGTGCATACTGTCCCCACTATTGTTCTTGGTGGTTATCAGCGATGTACTCCGTGCAGCATTGACGGAAGCTAATTCTGGAATTCGTTGGACTATGACATCTTACCTTAAACACCTAGATTACGCTGACGATGTTTGTCTACTTTCACATTGGATAATGGATCTTCATTTGATGGCCCAAAATCTAGAAGCTGAGGCAAACAAAGTGGGGCTAAAAATAAACACAGCTAAAACAAAAGCCCTGAGTACTTCCAATACCCGCGCTCAACTTAACATTGCCGGAAAGCAAGTCGAGAAAGTTGATAACTTTCTATATTTAGGAAGTGTCGTCTCGGCTAATCGCGGTGGCACCGAACTGGATGTGTGCAGCAGAATCGGGAAGGATAAAGCTGTGTTCGGAATGCTGTCCAAAATCTGAAGAGGCAGTGTTATTATCTAAAGAACCAAGCTACGACTGTTCCGCTATAGCGTAGAATCAGTGCTGCTTTATCAATGCAGTACCTGGAAGGTGGACACCATTAACACACGCAAGCTGCAAGTCTTCGTAAACAAATGTTTAAGAATCATCTTGAGGATTTTTTGGCCGAACCGCATCTGCAACGAACAGCTTTATCTGAGAACGGGCCAAGAACCTATAAGCATTACTATACGAAGAAGAAAGTGGCAATGGACTGGACACACCCTACGGCGCGAAGACAACTCCATTGCGAAATGCGCTATGCAGTGGAATCCGCTCACCCAGGCATTCAGAATACCGGGACGCCCTGGGCAAACGTGGCGCAGAACAGTTGAGGAGGAATCGAGCTCTTTAGGAATGAGTTGGAGGCAGCTCAAATGCGTTGCAGAACTCCGAACACGATGGCGCGCAGGCGTGGTTGTAGCCCTTTCCCCCCGATGGGTTAAAGGATATAAGTAAGTAAGTAAGTATTATGGCGTTCTCTCCAAGACGCCGATGTCGTGTGTTCTTTTTTGTAGACAGCATATATTTTGTTTTGATTTCATTGACCGCTAGACCCATCTTTGCTGCCTCAACCTCAAAACTTGTAAATGCCCCATCGACGGCCCGCTGAGTTCTTCCGATTATGTCGATGTTATCGGCATAAGCGAGTAGTTGTACAGGCTTGTAGATTGTACCTCCGGTACTGGCTTGTGACTTAAGTACCATTCTGTCAAGTACTATGTTAAAGAAATCGCATGATAGCGCGTCACCTTGTCTGAGAGCTTTAATGACATCGAATGATTCGGTGATGTTCTTACCCACTTTGATGGAACAGCGAGAATTCTCCATCGTCATTCTGCACAAACGGACGAGCTTGGCAGGGATGCCAAGACTAGACATGGCTCTGCATAACTCGTCTCTATACACGCTATCGTAGGCAACTTTGAAATCGATGAAGAGGTGGTGCGTATCGATTTTGAATTCATGGCTTTTTTCCAAGATCTGCCGTAGTGTGAATATTTGGTCAATGGTGGACCTTCCCGGCCTAAAACCGCACTGATAAGGAGCTATCAGGTTATTGACGAACGGTTTAGGCCTTTCATATAATACGGCAGATAGGATTTAATATGCGATGTTGAGGAGACTTATATCTCTGTAATTGGCAGTTCAGAGGGTCTCCTTTCTTCAGGATCGGGCAAACGATACTGAGGTTCCATTCATCGGGCATACTTTCGTCAGACCAGATTTTACAGATGAGCTGGTGCATGCTCCTTACCAACTCATCTCCTCCTGCCTTGAAAAGTTCAGCGCAAGGCCGTCGGCTCCAGCAGCTTTGTTGGATTTGAGTTTAGATATCGCTATCCTCACTTCATTTACTTTGTACTTTGGCTACAACTAGGTAGTGGTCCGAGTCCACGTTGACTCTTCGGAAAGTCCGGACACCCAGAATACTGGAAGAGTGCCTTGCGCCGATCGCAATGTGGTCGATTGGGTTGACAGTTTTTCGATCAAAGGAGAGCCATGTTCCTTTGTGAATATCGAGACGTGGGAACCGCGTACTAGCTACGACAAAATTTCGCCCCGCCGCAAATTCTATTAGATTGAGTCCGTTGTCGGATGTGATGTCCTGCAGGCTGTGCTTTTCGACCACGCTACTAAAGACGTCCTCTCTTCCTAGCTTTGCGTTAAAATCACCTAGGATAATTTTAACGCCGTAGCTAGGGCATTGCTCATACGTCTTGTTTAAGAGCTGGTAGAAGTCATCATTTGCTCTTGCTAGACTTCTCAGATGCATATTTCAGCCAATCAGGTCAACAAGAGATGCCTCATCTGGTTAAACATATTCGCGCTGAAGTTCACCCAGATGTGCTTACGCAGATCTGAGTGTTCAGCTGCACATATATCGTCAGACTCAGCGTACGCTCATCGTTAGTTCACTATCAGATAGCTATCCAGCGGGCACCACGGGGAGGTGATGATGCGGTTTTGCCACGCCAGGAATTCGAATATTTGATGAAAATAGGCGCATGCAGACAAGCCCATATTTCTCACCACTTCACGTCGTACGAAAGCTAACAAGACATGGAGACCCTGTGGTGACTATCGTGCACTCAACGCAAAAACGATTGCATATAGATACCCATTACCACAAATGCATTACTTGTCAGACGGACTGCATGGTAAGAATTTTTTCGAAAAATAGATTTACCTCGTGGCTATCACCTGATACGTATGGAAGAGAAGGGCATACCAAAGACTGCTGTTATAACCCGATTTGGTCTCTTCAAATTTCTCCGAATGCCATTCGGCGTACGTACTGCAGCGCAGAAATTTCAGCGATATATGGATACTGCACTTCGTGGTCTTGACTTTATTTTCTGCTATTTAGATGGCATATCTATCGCCTCAGAGACAACAGATCAGCACGAGCAACACGTTCGCCTGGCTTTTAAGCGACAGCGACAGCATAACCTCTCTATAAATCCATCAAAATGTACATCTCATTGTATCCGATAGTATCACACCAATACCTGACAAAATTTAAGTCATTACGTCATTTCCTTTGCCTAAGCAAGTATGCGAATTCAAACGGTTCTTAGCTATGCTAAACTTTAACCTTCGGTTCATCACACATGCAATTAAACAACCGTTGTCATTCATTAAGCTGATAGACGGGAATAGGAAAGATGAACTCCAATCATCTGGAACGAAGAAACCACAAGTTATTTCAACAAGTTCCAAGTAGACCCCGTTCACCCTACTGCATTTGCTCGCCCAGTTCCCGGGGCAAATATAACGCTATGCACCGATGGTAGTGACACCGCAATGATAGCAGTAATTCACCAGCTAGTTGACAATCATCCTCAACCACTCGCGTTCTACTCTAAAAAAAATTCAGCGATTCCTAAGGCAAGTACACAACATATGATCGCGAATTGCTTGCGACTTATTGCGCATTCAAACCTTTGCTATGTGCTAGAATGGCGTGATTTCCCTATAGCAACGGATCATAAGCCACTCAAATTTACTTTTAATAGCAAAACCAACAACGCATCGCCCAGACAAACTCGACACATAGACTTTATCGCACAGTTTTTAACATAAATCATCCATTTGCCTGGCACAACAAACATAAGAGCAGACACGCTTTCACAAATTAACTCGCTTCACATTAGGAAATCACAAATTAACGGAGGTGTTGTGATAAGTTGCAAAAATTACTCAGATCAAGCACAACATCCCTTTAACTCAAATCAATTCAATCTCCTCAGAGCAACACAACTATCACCAGCGACATTTCAGGACCAGCTTCACGCCCATATATGCACGCTACCTTCCCGGAAAATTGAGCACATTAATATAAACCTGACCAAACCACTACCACCAAGAAACGGCTACAAATTCTGCCTCACCAACATATATCGCATCTCCAGGCGGCCTGAAGCTATTCCTATCAGCGACATGAGCGCCGAAACGAAAGCCTTTGCTTTGATTGAAGGTTGGATAAAACATGTTGGCACACCATTGCGCATCACGAATGACCAAGGGAGGCAGTTGAATCTCTTTTATTGAACGAGCTGTCTCAAGCATTTCGCATCTCCGCACTGCGGTTTACCACCCACAAACAAATGGCATCACCGAAAGATTTCACCGCACACTGAAGATTTCAATCACCTGCTGCAACTCTTAAGATTGGTCTCGAAACAAACACGCCTAATATGTTATTACTTTACTTGAAAATATTTAGGAAATAAAGTCTTCAGCTAAAAAAATAACTTTCGTTTCTCGTTGTTAATAGGCTTGAAGAGCTCATGCGTGTTACTTGAGTAGCAGAGCTGGAACTTCTGACAGCCAATCACTGAAGACTGCTAGATGCACAGCTCCTTATACTTTGCGGAAACTCCCCCATTCCAAACGGATTTGTGGAGGTACTCTGTCGACAAGCTCACGAACCAGCGATAGGTTAGCCCAATGATTATGCACCCCAGTCGCTGCCATAACGGCACGACCATTTTGGACTGAAATGGAAAACTGTATAATGGATTGGAGCCTGTCCATTCGTGGTGATTTATCTATAAAGTCATCGATGATATCTTCAGGACGACCGTAGAGCTGTTGAAAGCTCTTCAAGACGTCGGGAACTTGCTCAGGGTAGAATAACATGACGTCCACTGTTTTGAATGCGTCACCTTTTAAACAGCAATCGACGCAGACTATCACTATTTGCATAACCGCATGTTTCCGTCGCATTGCTAAACTAATTGATAAAACGAGGCCATTCTTCAATTCGTCCACTAAACGTTACATGTTCCTTTGACATGATTTGTCTGGCCGCCATCTGCCGCTTGCTCGGAAGAGGAGTTTTTTTACCCGAGCTCGTATTGACCAAGTTTGTTGCTGATATTTTTCCCCCTGTGCGTTAGGGGACAGAATATACCCACGGTAGGCATGCCGGTCGTAAAAGTTGACTAAAATGCCAACCCGCCGTCTTTCTTTAGATTACGGTAATACAATTTAATGCACTGAATACAACTAACGGTACTGATACCCCAGGTGGCAGCCCAGTTCAACTGGAAAATCCATCCTCGCCAGAGGCATGCCCTACGGATTCTGAGGGGGGCTATTTATTGCACCAAAATCTAATTAACCCATTTAAGAAAAATTCAAGGCTACAAAGATCTCCGCCTCAAAAGACTTCTCCTAAAGCGCAAAATAAAAGTCTCGCAAACCCGGATGTGTTAATTCGGGAAACGCAAACCTTGGAAGAGAGTACTCTGAAAAAGGAAAACGCCGTGCTTCGTAAGAGGCTCAAAGAAATGGAGCTGTTGTGCCGGGAGCTCAAGAGCAAAGATGAGAAACTTGAATCAGAGAATAAAGTATCTTTGCTTCAAAATGAGTCTTCAAAAACGCAGACGGTTACTCATAGTGAGCCTTCTCCTTCGTATGGACGAAGAACTCGCGTGCGAAACAGAGGCAAAAGCAGAAAAGCAAATTTAATGCAAACGTGCCCCTCCACCAATAAATATAACAGGCGGTGCAGAGGACTTCATCCATCATGTGCTAAAGAAGACGTTATAGGTGATTTACGCAATAGAGGTTGTAACATTCTCGACGCCGTGAATCTTTTAACGAAAAAAAAGGGAACACAGCCCGACCGCGGAGAAGAAGCTATAGTAAAACCTAAACTTGTGCCATCATTCCATAAAACGAAAAGCCAGGAAAAGGTATGCAACATTCGTACAATCATTAGGATTGTCGTTAAAATCGAGCCGCTACGTGTGAACACGAAGACAATCCCTCAATGTAAGCGCTGCCACGAGTACAATTATACACAAGCGTACTGTGGGAAAGAGCCGCGCTCTGTTAAGTGCGCTAGAAAACACTCTTCTGAAAATTGCAGTTTGAGCAAAAATGAAAAAGCAACTTGCGTTAACTCCAAAGGAAAACACCCAGAAAATTATCGCGGTTGTGAGGTCGCAAAGGAATTAAAGATGCGACGGAAAAAAATCTACAACGCTGATTGTACGGGGAACGAAATCAGTCGATCAGGCTCCTACGTCGATAGAACGTGCTGCTAAGCAGACTAACCCGGCTCGTACGTCAGTTGTACAGATTCTTGAGCCGAATAAATGGCAAACTCTTGAACCAGTCAATCAGCCTTCGTACGTCGAAGTCGTTCACTGAAAAGACTGAACGAAAAATAACTTCGGATAAGCCAGCGAACCCCGCCAGCTACAGTCAAAGCAACCAAACGAAATGACTGGCCAGAAATTCAGAAATTCTGAAGCGCATTTATGCTAAGTGCAAGGAACAATGAAAAATGGACAAACGAATTCTCGAACGTATCAGTAATGTCAAAAGCGTATGGCTTACCTTATACGAGTATCTAAATCTAAGTAGATATGGACTCTTTGCCTAAATTAATAACACGGAATGCAAACGGGCTCTTACAAAGACTAACGAACTAGAAATTTTCCCAATGAGAGAAAATATTAACATATGTTTGATCTCCGAAACCCATCTAACCAGGAAATCGCAAATAAAGGTAAGAAGCTACGCTGGTTATCACCCCTATCATCATTCGGATAGAGAGTGGGGCGGCTCGGCCTTATTCATTAAAACTAACATCGAACACTCGGTCGATATAAGCATAGAGCTGGGAAAACTTCAGTTGTGCGCGGTAGGGGTTAAAAATAAACACATGAGCTACAGAGAACAGAAAGGCACGAAAGAATGGCAAGTCACTCGTCCGTCGCAGCATAAAACGGTCGTTGACCGACTATGCAATCGCCTTAGAGATAGTATTCGGAAATTAAAATCAAGAAGGTAGCGACCTACCTTGAAAAACTCTCCGGTGAAAGAGAATCAAATTATTCGGTTTGGAAAGTGCTAAAAGGAATCGGGACACCTCAAATGCAAGCGCCACCAATTCGGAAAAACGATAGAAACTGGGCCAAGAGCGACAAGGAAAAGGCAGAACTTTTTTGCACTTAGAAGAAATGTTTAAGCTGTTCGACGGCCCTTCGTTAACGTCCGACACCCCAGGCACGACATCTGACAACTTTAAAGTAAAAAAAAGTTGCACTGATTGAACTGAGGGAAGTGATTAAAAATCTAAAGATGAAAAAAGCTCCGGGTTACGACTTGATAACGGCGCAGCTAGTCAAGGAATTGCCGAATAAAGTTCTTATCAAACTGCTCTATTTGATCAACGCTTTGTTCGGATTGCTCTACGTTCCGAGACAATAGAAAGTCGTCGAAATTATAATGGTTCCAAAACCAGGTAAACCTCTGAATGAGGAGAAATCATATCGGCCTATTTCCCTATTGCCGGTTATCTCAAAAATATTTGAAAAACTACTTTCCAAACGTCTACAACCCGTAATCGACGAAAGGCGTCTCATTCCTGACCATCAGTTTGGATTTAGAATCAAACATTCTACAATCGACCAAGTCCAATTTCAGCGATATATGGATACTGCACTTCGTGGTCTTGACTTTATTTTCTGCTATTTAGATGGCATATCTATCGCCTCAGAGACAACAGATCAGCACGAGCAACACGTTCGCCTGGCTTTTAAGCGACAGCGACAGCATAACCTCTCTATAAATCCATCAAAATGTACATCTCATTGTATCCGATAGTATCACACCAATACCTGACAAAATTTAAGTCATTACGTCATTTCCTTTGCCTAAGCAAGTATGCGAATTCAAACGGTTCTTAGCTATGCTAAACTTTAACCTTCGGTTCATCACACATGCAATTAAACAACCGTTGTCATTCATTAAGCTGATAGACGGGAATAGGAAAGATGAACTCCAATCATCTGGAACGAAGAAACCACAAGTTATTTCAACAAGTTCCAAGTAGACCCCTTTCACCCTACTGCATTTGCTCGCCCAGTTCCCGGGGCAAATATAACGCTATGCACCGATGGTAGTGACACCGCAATGATAGCAGTAATTCACCAGCTAGTTGACAATCATCCTCAACCACTCGCGTTCTACTCTAAAAAAATTCAGCGATTACTAAGGCAAGTACACAACATATGATCGCGAATTGCTTGCGACTTATTGCGCATTCAAACCTTTGCTATGTGCTAGAATGGCGTGATTTCCCTATAGCAACGGATCATAAGCCACTCAAATTTACTTTTAATAGCAAAACCAACAACGCATCGCCCAGACAAACTCGACACATAGACTTTATCGCACAGTTTTTAACATAAATCATCCATTTGCCTGGCACAACAAACATAAGAGCAGACACGCTTTCACAAATTAACTCGCTTCACATTAGGAAATCACAAATTAACGGAGGTGTTGTGATAAGTTGCAAAAATTACTCAGATCAAGCACAACATCCCTTTAACTCAAATCAATTCAATCTCCTCAGAGCAACACAACTATCACCAGCGACATTTCAGGACCAGCTTCACGCCCATATATGCACGCTACCTTCCCGGAAAATTGAGCACATTAATATAAACCTGACCAAACCACTACCACCAAGAAACGGCTACAAATTCTGCCTCACCAACATATATCGCATCTCCAGGCGGCCTGAAGCTATTCCTATCAGCGACATGAGCGCCGAAACGAAAGCCTTTGCTTTGATTGAAGGTTGGATAAAACATGTTGGCACACCATTGCGCATCACGAATGACCAAGGGAGGCAGTTGAATCTCTTTTATTGAACGAGCTGTCTCAAGCATTTCGCATCTCCGCACTGCGGTTTACCACCCACAAACAAATGGCATCACCGAAAGATTTCACCGCACACTGAAGATTTCAATCACCTGCTGCAACTCTTAAGATTGGTCTCGAAACAAACACGCCTAATATGTTATTACTTTACTTGAAAATATTTAGGAAATAAAGTCTTCAGCTAAAAAAATAACTTTCGTTTCTCGTTGTTAATAGGCTTGAAGAGCTCATGCGTGTTACTTGAGTAGCAGAGCTGGAACTTCTGACAGCCAATCACTGAAGACTGCTAGATGCACAGCTCCTTATACTTTGCGGAAACTCCCCCATTCCAAACGGATTTGTGGAGGTACTCTGTCGACAAGCTCACGAACCAGCGATAGGTTAGCCCAATGATTATGCACCCCAGTCGCTGCCATAACGGCACGACCATTTTGGACTGAAATGGAAAACTGTATAATGGATTGGAGCCTGTCCATTCGTGGTGATTTATCTATAAAGTCATCGATGATATCTTCAGGACGACCGTAGAGCTGTTGAAAGCTCTTCAAGACGTCGGGAACTTGCTCAGGGTAGAATAACATGACGTCCACTGTTTTGAATGCGTCACCTTTTAAACAGCAATCGACGCAGACTATCACTATTTGCATAACCGCATGTTTCCGTCGCATTGCTAAACTAATTGATAAAACGAGGCCATTCTTCAATTCGTCCACTAAACGTTACATGTTCCTTTGACATGATTTGTCTGGCCGCCATCTGCCGCTTGCTCGGAAGAGGAGTTTTTTTACCCGAGCTCGTATTGACCAAGTTTGTTGCTGATATTTTTCCCCCTGTGCGTTAGGGGACAGAATATACCCACGGTAGGCATGCCGGTCGTAAAAGTTGACTAAAATGCCAACCCGCCGTCTTTCTTTAGATTACGGTAATACAATTTAATGCACTGAATACAACTAACGGTACTGATACCCCAGGTGGCAGCCCAGTTCAACTGGAAAATCCATCCTCGCCAGAGGCATGCCCTACGGATTCTGAGGGGGGCTATTTATTGCACCAAAATCTAATTAACCCATTTAAGAAAAATTCAAGGCTACAAAGATCTCCGCCTCAAAAGACTTCTCCTAAAGCGCAAAATAAAAGTCTCGCAAACCCGGATGTGTTAATTCGGGAAACGCAAACCTTGGAAGAGAGTACTCTGAAAAAGGAAAACGCCGTGCTTCGTAAGAGGCTCAAAGAAATGGAGCTGTTGTGCCGGGAGCTCAAGAGCAAAGATGAGAAACTTGAATCAGAGAATAAAGTATCTTTGCTTCAAAATGAGTCTTCAAAAACGCAGACGGTTACTCATAGTGAGCCTTCTCCTTCGTATGGACGAAGAACTCGCGTGCGAAACAGAGGCAAAAGCAGAAAAGCAAATTTAATGCAAACGTGCCCCTCCACCAATAAATATAACAGGCGGTGCAGAGGACTTCATCCATCATGTGCTAAAGAAGACGTTATAGGTGATTTACGCAATAGAGGTTGTAACATTCTCGACGCCGTGAATCTTTTAACGAAAAAAAAGGGAACACAGCCCGACCGCGGAGAAGAAGCTATAGTAAAACCTAAACTTGTGCCATCATTCCATAAAACGAAAAGCCAGGAAAAGGTATGCAACATTCGTACAATCATTAGGATTGTCGTTAAAATCGAGCCGCTACGTGTGAACACGAAGACAATCCCTCAATGTAAGCGCTGCCACGAGTACAATTATACACAAGCGTACTGTCGGAAAGAGCCGCGCTCTGTTAAGTGCGCTAGAAAACACTCTTCTGAAAATTGCAGTTTGAGCAAAAATGAAAAAGCAACTTGCGTTAACTCCAAAGGAAAACACCCAGAAAATTATCGCGGTTGTGAGGTCGCAAAGGAATTAAAGATGCGACGGAAAAAAATCTACAACGCTGATTGTACGGGGAACGAAATCAGTCGATCAGGCTCCTACGTCGATAGAACGTGCTGCTAAGCAGACTAACCCGGCTCGTACGTCAGTTGTACAGATTCTTGAGCCGAATAAATGGCAAACTCTTGAACCAGTCAATCAGCCTTCGTACGTCGAAGTCGTTCACTGAAAAGACTGAACGAAAAATAACTTCGGATAAGCCAGCGAACCCCGCCAGCTACAGTCAAAGCAACCAAACGAAATGACTGGCCAGAAATTCAGAAATTCTGAAGCGCATTTATGCTAAGTGCAAGGAACAATGAAAAATGGACAAACGAATTCTCGAACGTATCAGTAATGTCAAAAGCGTATGGCTTACCTTATACGAGTATCTAAATCTAAGTAGATATGGACTCTTTGCCTAAATTAATAACACGGAATGCAAACGGGCTCTTACAAAGACTAACGAACTAGAAATTTTCCCAATGAGAGAAAATATTAACATATGTTTGATCTCCGAAACCCATCTAACCAGGAAATCGCAAATAAAGGTAAGAAGCTACGCTGGTTATCACCCCTATCATCATTCGGATAGAGAGTGGGGCGGCTCGGCCTTATTCATTAAAACTAACATCGAACACTCGGTCGATATAAGCATAGAGCTGGGAAAACTTCAGTTGTGCGCGGTAGGGGTTAAAAATAAACACATGAGCTACAGAGAACAGAAAGGCACGAAAGAATGGCAAGTCACTCGTCCGTCGCAGCATAAAACGGTCGTTGACCGACTATGCAATCGCCTTAGAGATAGTATTCGGAAATTAAAATCAAGAAGGTAGCGACCTACCTTGAAAAACTCTCCGGTGAAAGAGAATCAAATTATTCGGTTTGGAAAGTGCTAAAAGGAATCGGGACACCTCAAATGCAAGCGCCACCAATTCGGAAAAACGATAGAAACTGGGCCAAGAGCGACAAGGAAAAGGCAGAACTTTTTTGCACTTAGAAGAAATGTTTAAGCTGTTCGACGGCCCTTCGTTAACGTCCGACACCCCAGGCACGACATCTGACAACTTTAAAATAAAAAAAAGTTGCACTGATTGAACTGAGGGAAGTGATTAAAAATCTAAAGATGAAAAAAGCTCCGGGTTACGACTTGATAACGGCGCAGCTAGTCAAGGAATTGCCGAATAAAGTTCTTATCAAACTGCTCTATTTGATCAACGCTTTGTTCGGATTGCTCTACGTTCCGAGACAATAGAAAGTCGTCGAAATTATAATGGTTCCAAAACCAGGTAAACCTCTGAATGAGGAGAAATCATATCGGCCTATTTCCCTATTGCCGGTTATCTCAAAAATATTTGAAAAACTACTTTCCAAACGTCTACAACCCGTAATCGACGAAAGGCGTCTCATTCCTGACCATCAGTTTGGATTTAGAATCAAACATTCTACAATCGACCAAGTCCAATTTCAGCGATATATGGATACTGCACTTCGTGGTCTTGACTTTATTTTCTGCTATTTAGATGGCATATCTATCGCCTCAGAGACAACAGATCAGCACGAGCAACACGTTCGCCTGGCTTTTAAGCGACAGCGACAGCATAACCTCTCTATAAATCCATCAAAATGTACATCTCATTGTATCCGATAGTATCACACCAATACCTGACAAAATTTAAGTCATTACGTCATTTCCTTTGCCTAAGCAAGTATGCGAATTCAAACGGTTCTTAGCTATGCTAAACTTTAACCTTCGGTTCATCACACATGCAATTAAACAACCGTTGTCATTCATTAAGCTGATAGACGGGAATAGGAAAGATGAACTCCAATCATCTGGAACGAAGAAACCACAAGTTATTTCAACAAGTTCCAAGTAGACCCCGTTCACCCTACTGCATTTGCTCGCCCAGTTCCCGGGGCAAATATAACGCTATGCACCGATGGTAGTGACACCGCAATGATAGCAGTAATTCACCAGCTAGTTGACAATCATCCTCAACCACTCGCGTTCTACTCTAAAAAAATTCAGCGATTCCTAAGGCAAGTACACAACATATGATCGCGAATTGCTTGCGACTTATTGCGCATTCAAACCTTTGCTATGTGCTAGAATGGCGTGATTTCCCTATAGCAACGGATCATAAGCCACTCAAATTTACTTTTAATAGCAAAACCAACAACGCATCGCCCAGACAAACTCGACACATAGACTTTATCGCACAGTTTTTAACATAAATCATCCATTTGCCTGGCACAACAAACATAAGAGCAGACACGCTTTCACAAATTAACTCGCTTCACATTAGGAAATCACAAATTAACGGAGGTGTTGTGATAAGTTGCAAAAATTACTCAGATCAAGCACAACATCCCTTTAACTCAAATCAATTCAATCTCCTCAGAGCAACACAACTATCACCAGCGACATTTCAGGACCAGCTTCACGCCCATATATGCACGCTACCTTCCCGGAAAATTGAGCACATTAATATAAACCTGACCAAACCACTACCACCAAGAAACGGCTACAAATTCTGCCTCACCAACATATATCGCATCTCCAGGCGGCCTGAAGCTATTCCTATCAGCGACATGAGCGCCGAAACGAAAGCCTTTGCTTTGATTGAAGGTTGGATAAAACATGTTGGCACACCATTGCGCATCACGAATGACCAAGGGAGGCAGTTGAATCTCTTTTATTGAACGAGCTGTCTCAAGCATTTCGCATCTCCGCACTGCGGTTTACCACCCACAAACAAATGGCATCACCGAAAGATTTCACCGCACACTGAAGATTTCAATCACCTGCTGCAACTCTTAAGATTGGTCTCGAAACAAACACGCCTAATATGTTATTACTTTACTTGAAAATATTTAGGAAATAAAGTCTTCAGCTAAAAAAATAACTTTCGTTTCTCGTTGTTAATAGGCTTGAAGAGCTCATGCGTGTTACTTGAGTAGCAGAGCTGGAACTTCTGACAGCCAATCACTGAAGACTGCTAGATGCACAGCTCCTTATACTTTGCGGAAACTCCCCCATTCCAAACGGATTTGTGGAGGTACTCTGTCGACAAGCTCACGAACCAGCGATAGGTTAGCCCAATGATTATGCACCCCAGTCGCTGCCATAACGGCACGACCATTTTGGACTGAAATGGAAAACTGTATAATGGATTGGAGCCTGTCCATTCGTGGTGATTTATCTATAAAGTCATCGATGATATCTTCAGGACGACCGTAGAGCTGTTGAAAGCTCTTCAAGACGTCGGGAACTTGCTCAGGGTAGAATAACATGACGTCCACTGTTTTGAATGCGTCACCTTTTAAACAGCAATCGACGCAGACTATCACTATTTGCATAACCGCATGTTTCCGTCGCATTGCTAAACTAATTGATAAAACGAGGCCATTCTTCAATTCGTCCACTAAACGTTACATGTTCCTTTGACATGATTTGTCTGGCCGCCATCTGCCGCTTGCTCGGAAGAGGAGTTTTTTTACCCGAGCTCGTATTGACCAAGTTTGTTGCTGATATTTTTCCCCCTGTGCGTTAGGGGACAGAATATACCCACGGTAGGCATGCCGGTCGTAAAAGTTGACTAAAATGCCAACCCGCCGTCTTTCTTTAGATTACGGTAATACAATTTAATGCACTGAATACAACTAACGGTACTGATACCCCAGGTGGCAGCCCAGTTCAACTGGAAAATCCATCCTCGCCAGAGGCATGCCCTACGGATTCTGAGGGGGGCTATTTATTGCACCAAAATCTAATTAACCCATTTAAGAAAAATTCAAGGCTACAAAGATCTCCGCCTCAAAAGACTTCTCCTAAAGCGCAAAATAAAAGTCTCGCAAACCCGGATGTGTTAATTCGGGAAACGCAAACCTTGGAAGAGAGTACTCTGAAAAAGGAAAACGCCGTGCTTCGTAAGAGGCTCAAAGAAATGGAGCTGTTGTGCCGGGAGCTCAAGAGCAAAGATGAGAAACTTGAATCAGAGAATAAAGTATCTTTGCTTCAAAATGAGTCTTCAAAAACGCAGACGGTTACTCATAGTGAGCCTTCTCCTTCGTATGGACGAAGAACTCGCGTGCGAAACAGAGGCAAAAGCAGAAAAGCAAATTTAATGCAAACGTGCCCCTCCACCAATAAATATAACAGGCGGTGCAGAGGACTTCATCCATCATGTGCTAAAGAAGACGTTATAGGTGATTTACGCAATAGAGGTTGTAACATTCTCGACGCCGTGAATCTTTTAACGAAAAAAAAGGGAACACAGCCCGACCGCGGAGAAGAAGCTATAGTAAAACCTAAACTTGTGCCATCATTCCATAAAACGAAAAGCCAGGAAAAGGTATGCAACATTCGTACAATCATTAGGATTGTCGTTAAAATCGAGCCGCTACGTGTGAACACGAAGACAATCCCTCAATGTAAGCGCTGCCACGAGTACAATTATACACAAGCGTACTGTCGGAAAGAGCCGCGCTCTGTTAAGTGCGCTAGAAAACACTCTTCTGAAAATTGCAGTTTGAGCAAAAATGAAAAAGCAACTTGCGTTAACTCCAAAGGAAAACACCCAGAAAATTATCGCGGTTGTGAGGTCGCAAAGGAATTAAAGATGCGACGGAAAAAAATCTACAACGCTGATTGTACGGGGAACGAAATCAGTCGATCAGGCTCCTACGTCGATAGAACGTGCTGCTAAGCAGACTAACCCGGCTCGTACGTCAGTTGTACAGATTCTTGAGCCGAATAAATGGCAAACTCTTGAACCAGTCAATCAGCCTTCGTACGTCGAAGTCGTTCACTGAAAAGACTGAACGAAAAATAACTTCGGATAAGCCAGCGAACCCCGCCAGCTACAGTCAAAGCAACCAAACGAAATGACTGGCCAGAAATTCAGAAATTCTGAAGCGCATTTATGCTAAGTGCAAGGAACAATGAAAAATGGACAAACGAATTCTCGAACGTATCAGTAATGTCAAAAGCGTATGGCTTACCTTATACGAGTATCTAAATCTAAGTAGATATGGACTCTTTGCCTAAATTAATAACACGGAATGCAAACGGGCTCTTACAAAGACTAACGAACTAGAAATTTTCCCAATGAGAGAAAATATTAACATATGTTTGATCTCCGAAACCCATCTAACCAGGAAATCGCAAATAAAGGTAAGAAGCTACGCTGGTTATCACCCCTATCATCATTCGGATAGAGAGTGGGGCGGCTCGGCCTTATTCATTAAAACTAACATCGAACACTCGGTCGATATAAGCATAGAGCTGGGAAAACTTCAGTTGTGCGCGGTAGGGGTTAAAAATAAACACATGAGCTACAGAGAACAGAAAGGCACGAAAGAATGGCAAGTCACTCGTCCGTCGCAGCATAAAACGGTCGTTGACCGACTATGCAATCGCCTTAGAGATAGTATTCGGAAATTAAAATCAAGAAGGTAGCGACCTACCTTGAAAAACTCTCCGGTGAAAGAGAATCAAATTATTCGGTTTGGAAAGTGCTAAAAGGAATCGGGACACCTCAAATGCAAGCGCCACCAATTCGGAAAAACGATAGAAACTGGGCCAAGAGCGACAAGGAAAAGGCAGAACTTTTTTGCACTTAGAAGAAATGTTTAAGCTGTTCGACGGCCCTTCGTTAACGTCCGACACCCCAGGCACGACATCTGACAACTTTAAAGTAAAAAAAAGTTGCACTGATTGAACTGAGGGAAGTGATTAAAAATCTAAAGATGAAAAAAGCTCCGGGTTACGACTTGATAACGGCGCAGCTAGTCAAGGAATTGCCGAATAAAGTTCTTATCAAACTGCTCTATTTGATCAACGCTTTGTTCGGATTGCTCTACGTTCCGAGACAATAGAAAGTCGTCGAAATTATAATGGTTCCAAAACCAGGTAAACCTCTGAATGAGGAGAAATCATATCGGCCTATTTCCCTATTGCCGGTTATCTCAAAAATATTTGAAAAACTACTTTCCAAACGTCTACAACCCGTAATCGACGAAAGGCGTCTCATTCCTGACCATCAGTTTGGATTTAGAATCAAACATTCTACAATCGACCAAGTCCACAATATAATTGACGTGATTGAGAAAGCTCTGGAAGAAAAAACGATTTGTTGCGGTGTATTTCTTGACGACTCACAACCTCTCGGTAAGGTTTGGCACGAAGGCATGTAGTATAAATTGTAACTACTACTGCCATGGCAACTCTTTCTAATCTTACGATGGTACCTCACCGAGAGACTCTTTCGTATTAAGCACAGAAATGATAACTCTGACTTCAAGGAGATTGCGGCCGGAGTTCCACAAGGAAGTGTCCTTGGCCCACTTCTATATGTACTCTACACGCGTGATATTCCACGGGAAAGAAACTGCGTCGTCGCCACGTTTGCGGACGATACGGCGATATTGACAACGGGAGATACTATTGAAGCAGCAACTAGAAAGCTCCATCATGCTATTAATAAAGTCCACGTTTGGACGAATTTTTGGCGTATTGTGCTGAACAAAAGCAAATCTACCCACGTCAACTTTACCTACAAAAAAATGGATAGATTGCCTGCATGTCTAAACTCGGCTCAAATACCTTTCGCAAACGAGGCAAAATATTTAGGAATGACTCTAGATGTTGAGCTTAAACTTACTGGCTACTCGGAAAACATTCGAAGTTGAGCCTACATACCAAACTGCTTATCGATAAGCAAGTGGTAAAGCCAGTGTGGACGTATGGTATACAACAATGGGGTTGTGCCAAGAAAAGCAAAAGAAACATCATACAAACTTCTGAAAATAAAGTTTTTGGAACGATCGTTAACGCACCGTGGTATGTACGTAAGCGAAATGTCACCATAGCAAGCACATGGTTTCCTCATCTCGATATTCATAAGCAGACATGGCGGTCCAATGATCATGTCACGATCAACCAAATTGATCATATTGCGATCGACGCAAGGCATGCCTCCAGTATTCTGGATGTCCGGACCTTCCGAGCGGCCAACATAGACTCGGATCATTACCTTGTTGTAGCCAAGGTACGAATGCGGATATCCCAATCTGAGCAACAAAGAAGAATTACTGTGAGAAAATTTAACGTCGAAAAGCTACAATCGCAAGAGACCGCCAGACTCTTCGCTGAACGCGTTTCCCGAAATCTCTCAATCACCCCTATACCCCTATACCAGTGGCAACGCTGCAAACATGCCATCAGAAACGCCGCGACTGATGTGCTGGGTCTCGCTCGCCCACCACCGCGAAACCCCTGGTTTGACGAAGAATGCCGGCGAGTGCATGCAGCAAAACAAGAGGCATACAAAGCGGCACTGCAAAGGAAGACGAGAGCTGCTCGTGAGCTCTACGAGCAAAAGAGACGGGAAGAACATCGTCTTCTCCAAAAGAAGAAGAAAGAGCATGAGAAGCGCGCGTTTGAGAATATCGAGAGTCTATACTCCAGGAACAATGTACGGAAGTTTTACCAAAAGGTAAAAAGAACGTGTCAGAGAAGTAATACCCGTACAGAAACCTGTAGAGATGAGAATGGAAACCTCGTAGTAGAATCACAGTCGGTGCTGAGAATATGGAAAAACTACTTCTGCAGACTGTATAACGGCGACGAAGACCAACATCCCGCTGTCAGGCAGAATGAACCATTCAACATGGACGATGATAGTCAACATTTCCGTCCACCTGACCAAAACGAAGTGAGGATAGCAATATCCAAGCTAAAATCGAACAAGGCTGCTGGACCTGACGGTTTACCGGCCGAACTTTTCAAGGCAGCTGGGGATGAATTAATAGAGTGCATACACCAACTCATTTCTAATATTTGGTCAGAGGAGTGTATGCCTGATGAATGGAATCTCAGCATCGTTTGCCCGATCCACAAGAAAGGAGACCCCTCAACTGCGCCAATTATAGAGGCATCAGTCTCCTCAACATCGCGTACAAGATCTTTTCTGCGATATTGTGTGAACGCCTGAAACCTTTTATCAACAGCCTGATTGCACCCTATCAGTGCGGTTTCAGGCCAGGAAAGTCCACCATCGATCAAATCTTCACACTTCGGCAGATCCTGGAGAAAACCCAAGAATTCCAAATCGATACTCACCACCTCTTTATCGATTTCAAGGCCGCCTATGACAGCATCTATAGAGAAGAGCTTTATAGAGCCATGTCTAGTTTTGACATCCCTGCCAAACTTGTCCGCCTGTGCAGGCTGACGATGGATAACGCTCGCTGCTCCATCAAGGTCGGTAATGACCTCACCGAGACCTTTGATGTCAAAAAAGGCCTTAGACAAGGTGACGCGCTGTCATGTGACTTCTTCAATATTGTACTTGAACGGATTGTGCGGAACTCACAAGCCAACACCGGAGGCACAATCTATTACAAGTCTGTACAACTGCTTGCATACGCCGACGATATAGACATTATCGGAAGATCTCAGCGGGGTGTCACCGGTGCTTTTGCAAGCACTGAGGCGGAAGCGGCCAAAATGGGTTTGGCGATAAACGAGGGCAAAACCAAGTATATGCTGTCAACTAGAAGGGAAAACCAACATCGACGAATTGGACAAAACGTCACCGTGGGCAGCTATAACTTCGAGGTAGTAAGGGACTTTGTCTACCTTGGCTCTGCTATAAATTCAGCAAACAAAATCAGCGCAGAAATCAATCGAAGAATAACTCTTGCCAATCGCTGTTTTTTTGGGCTTATAAGGCAATTCAACAGTAAAGCCCTCTCTCGAACAACTAAGGAGACTCTATATAAGCCTTGATCATCCCAGTCCTGCTTTACGGCGCTGAAACATGGACTTTATTAAAAGAGGATGAAGATATCCTTGGTCGCTTCGAGAGAAAAATTCTTCGTAAGATTTTCGGTCCCGTTTGCGTTGACGGGTTTTGGAGAAGAAGATTCAATCACGAACTATACGAGCTGTACAGCGACATCGACCTAGTCAAAAAACTGCGCATTGGACGTCTGAGATGGCTAGGACATGTAGAGCGAATGGACACCAACGCTCCGGCCCGCAGAGTCTTCGAATCTAACCCCGAGGGACGACGCAGTAGAGGGAATTATCGCCGTAGGTAGCGCGCCCAAGTTCAAGGGGACCTCGACCAACTTGGAGTGCGCAACTGGAGGCAATTAGCTAAAGACCGAGCTAAATGGAGAGGCTTGTTGGTTGAGGCCCAGGTTCACCCCGAACTGTAGCGCCACCTAAGTAAGTAAAGTATGTACGTAACGAAGATATTCAACGAGATCTGGGAACTCCCAGCGTCGTCGAAGAGATAACAAAATTTGCGCATAAACAATAAGATCGTGTTCACGGCCATTGTAACCGTACCGTCATTCAACTACTTGACGCGAATAATTCAATTCTTTGTCTGCAATTCAATACATCGCGTCATAGTATATGCCGGTTGTGAAAAATCCAGGAACTTTCATTGGAATTTAACCTCTCTAAAGTGCTACATTTCTTTTGAACTGCATACGAACATCTTTTTTTAAAAAATCAGGAGTTTCGTAAGCGAAAATAAAACTGCTGGATAAGCGTCTGTGGGCACTGGTAGAAATGATATACAGTTCAATTGTTCAATTTAAATTAAGATCTTATTAGATGCAATAAAACTTAAACAATGTGTATGTTTACTGTGCGCGCCACACTCACTGACTGACTGACTGCAAAATTCTTTCCTTCTCCTACGGCGTTAAGCAGGACGCACTAGCGCAGCATCGTAGAATAGAAAAGAGTAATATTCTGTTAGAATTTAGAGTATAAGAATGTAGGTATAAGAGGGTCTGGGGACCTATGCCACTACACCACCCCCGTTCCACTGAACACACGTTTGATATTGATTATGATATTTCTGCAGGCTTTAACCTATCTATTGACACGGATTGAGGTTTACCATTAATCTGTACAACATAATGCTTTCTTAAACGAATAACTTTATGTGGTCCCAAGTATGGCGGCTCCAAGCTCTTTCAAATCCGATCGATGCGTACAAAAACAAAATTAGAAGTGTGCAATTTAGGTGGTACATTAATAGTTGCGTGCTTTACCTGCCTAGGACTAATTGGTGAAATTTTTCTCATTGCTTCTTTAAATTTTTGAACCAGATCGTATTGCAAATCTGAATTCGAAGTTGGTGCAAATATTTCTCGTGGAACCCTTAATGTTTCGGCCGAACTGCATTTAAGGTCTTCTTTAACAGAAGCGCGGATACCTAACAGAACAGACCGTTGTTGAATAGCCCAATCTTGCATATCATCCCTAGCCATTAATGCTGACTTCATATGTCTATGAAATCTCTCAACCATACCGTTGGCTTGAGGATTATAGGCTGTTATTTTAATATGTCTTATCCCTAATAATTGCGTTAGGCTCGAAAATAATTTTGCTTCAAATTGCGGTTTACGGTCTGAGGTGATTTCTGTTGGTACGCATACAGCCATCGGAGGGTGGAAGTGGTCCCACTAAGTCGATGTCAATATGTTGAAACCTTCCTTTAGGAGGTACAAAAGTGCCTATTTGGGATTTCGTATGCTTCTGTATTTTTGACCTTTGGCATGCTACATAAGTTCTTGCCCACTCATTGCAATCTTTGTTGATCTTGCGTCCAAAAATAGCGTTCTGTTATAAGTTTTCTGGTGGCTTTAATACCAGGGTGATTGAGACTGTGCAAGTGATTAAACACAATTTTTCGTAATGAAAATGGTACAAATGGTCTGCTCTTACTCGTGCTGGTTTCGCAATATATTTGTTGTTGCGAGACGGGATCTGTGAATTGCTCTAATTTTAACTTTGAGTCACTAATCTTTGAATTTAAGAGCCTCTTTAGCTCCGAATCGTTAGTTTGTAATCTAGTTAGATTAGTTATGTTGAGAGATAAATCTTGTTGTTTAGCTTCCAACGACTCTAAATGCGATAGAGCATCGGCTACAACATTCGATTTTCTAATATCAGACGCAAATTGAGAGATGAAGTCTAAGTGTCGACTTTGACGTGGACTGCGCTCGGTTTTTGCATTTATTGCAAAGGTGAGTGGCTTGTGGTCAGTAAATATAATGAAGTGTCTACCTTCTGTCATATATCTAAAATGCTTAATAGCAAGGTATATTGCTAGAAGCTCTTGATCAAAGGCTGAGTACTTAGTCTCTGCGGTAGATAGTTTTTTTGAAAAGAAGCTTAGAGGTTTGCCAACCATTCTCAGCATACTGCTGCAACACTGCTCCTACTGCTTTGTCCGATGCATCCGTTGTGATGCTAAGCGTAGCGTCAGGTTTAGGGTGAGCCAACATTGTACATTCTATAAGTGCGGATTTGACTTTTTGAAACGCAAAATCACACTCCTTAGACCACGGGACTTTGCAATTTTTGGAAAATGTTTCCTTGTTTCGCTTCTGCAGGGCAGTTAAGTGAGCGTAGATGGGTGCTAACAACTCGGCCAAATTAGGTATAAATCGGTGTTAGTAATCTACCATACCTATTAGTTTCTGAATTTTCTGAACCGCATCTGGTGGTGTAGGGTCGTTCTTCCGCCAATAATGTTGCTTCGTGTGACAAGAGCATGAAACCCTACAAATGCATCGGAAAAAAACCTATATTGGCTAATTGGAGAATGTTGGTAGGCCTGCCCAAGATGGGAGATGTTTTTTTCCGGGAACCAACATCGGTCTCTTTTCTGGAAGCCATTGGAATAATTGGACGTGCCTCTCCAATTACCTCCACAAAAAGTCCAAAAATATTTGTGGAATCGGTGTTGGGATCGGGTTAATATTGTGTGGTTAAGAAAACTGAATTAAAACCTAACCCGCGAAACCCAAATAGTACCGGGGAACATGAAAATGTGTAAGCATCAATAGCAAGTCCCGCGACGCGTAACCCTGAACATCGTAAAAAAAAATAAAAATAAATTAAAATGAAATAAAAAAAAAAAAACGAAAAGTGAAACACGAGAAACATATAATCTCTTAAAAATAAAAATACTGAACTAAAACTAACAGCCCCTATAAACGTTCATCCGAAACCACGCTGACAAGACATAAAAGAAAAGATGTCGCGTAGTCACTCATCCCCTTTTCTTCATCCCTTTCTTGTTTACCAAGTGTGTGGAAAGTGACTTTTGGGCACAGCACTGGACACAAAGTTCTCCGGTAACGCTTTGAGACGCTCCCGCAGAAATTAATCCAACCCACATCCCGTCCGGAACTATACAACCCATTTTTACTTCTCATATAAGTACCTACTCCTGCAACCACTCGGGAAATGACGACTTCACTGAGTCCTCGGAGGAGTACCGTCACAGAAACTTCAGTGACGTCACTGGAATATACATGTTTTTTTTATATTCTTTTCCTTTCATTCATTTTGTATAATTCGATGTTTTCTTTAAGATACCTAAATTAGTTAGTGTAATATAGTGTAAGGTTTTGATCTAAGTAAACCAAATCACCGCGCGCGTAATAATCTCATAGTTCTCTCCCTCTAGCCGATCCAGACAGTATTGTGCACAACACTTCCGGATGAACAGGTAATTGGTTTCATTCCTTTTATACTTTTTATTTAAATATACCTATTTGGTTTACTTGTTCATATAAATATAATATTATGGAAGTAAGTCAAAGGCAAAAGGGAAAAGAGAGAAAGGAAGGGAAAACAAAGAGTAGTTAAGTTGTCATTAAATTCTCTCGAGCCCGTCGAATTCCATTCTTTTTTTTTTATTTTCTTCTCTCTTCTTTTTTTCTTTTCTTTCTTTATTATTGTTCTTCTTTCGTGTATATATATTATTATTATGTACTATTATTATTTTTTCTATTTGATTTACAATTTCTTATACAGAGCTAATTCTTGTTTTTCCTAATTTTTTGGTATTCCTTTGTTATTAATAAAATTATTAAAGTTACGAGTATTGCAATGAACGTGTTTTGAACGTGATTCTGTTTCTGTGATTCGGTGATGATCCTACCGATGTTGCATATTGTTTTAGGTCAACGGTCAACGGTCCAAATGATGTGGTAAAGACCCTAGTAGGGGTGGCGAAGGTGTAGGGCCGCGATAATGGTGGGACAACACAGGAAATAAGACGTATGTTTTTTTTTTGTTTTAGGGGTTGCCACAAATAACGAGCATGTGGCAACCACGGAACCCTACCTAGCAATAGGTATGGTAGAGGGGAGGGTAGCTTATTGGTACCAATATCATCATAGATACCGAGAAGCAAGGAAGCTCGACCGGTGTGTCCTTTTAGCCTAATTAGGCTGAGACCAGCTACTGGTGTTAGTGGTGCTGTGCATTCATTTTTTTCTTTGTATTCCTCATCCACTTTTATTCCTTTTGATTTCCCATTCCCGTCCTTTTTCCATAGTTTAGTTAGATTTTTTTTTTGTTTGCTTTATCTCTTTTTTTTTTAATCAAGGCATGAATATGTACGGTAGTCCGGTGGCATAAGAACCCACCCCACTGACGAGCTAAGCACGTGCTGCCAGCTAGCATGCCTACCATGCCCTTCGTCGACCGGACACCCTTCCACCCACTCCATCAGTAGAGTCCTGTAGCTACAGGGTGGAAGGGGAAGAACAGCTTTTATACCGTTACAGTGGTTCCAGTTTTTCGATCGCTTTAATGCTCTCTTCTGCTGGAGCATGCAGACACCATGCTCAGACACCTCATGTCCTAAAAACTGTAAGCGTGAAACTCCTAAAATGCACTTAGAAGGTTTTACAGTATCAATAATCGAAGATGCTGTTTGTGTTGTTCTGCTGTTCTACTGGCCACTACATACATATATGTCATCTATAGCTGCGTTTTGTTTTCCCCGTGAACTGGTTCAGTTCATATTTTTACAGAGGATGCAAAAACAACAATTGAACCAGCACTTGAGCTGGTTCAATTTTCGTGAACCATAATTTCTAAACCCATATCTCACCACTAGATGGCTTTCCACAAAAAAAATTATATGTAAAGCTTGGCAGCTCTGCTGAATGGCAGAGTAAATCATAGTTATTTGTTGTATCCTCACTTTCTGACATAAGTATCTAAAAATACTTAATTATTAAACAAATATAAAAATATTAAGCACTTTTCTCACTTCGATTGCCATTTTCTCGCCATTTTTAGTCCATATGAAACGTCAGTTGTAGCTGCTGCTACCAACTTGAGAAAATGAAATTTCCATGTGAACCAGGAGCGTTTTATTATTTTGAGATGAACTAGTTCAGCTCACGAGGATAACAAAACGCGGCTTATATAAGTAAATGTGAACTCCAAATCTCTAGTCACCTCCTTCATAAAACGTTGAAAAGTCTGACAAGCATTTCGAAAACCGAATGGCATTCTAGTGAACTCAAAGAGTCAGAATATTGTCGTTATTGCTGTCTTGTAAATATCATCCTGTGCCACAGGAATTTGATGAAACGCTCTGAAGTGGTCTATTTTTGAGAATATTTTACGTCCATTTAATTGCATAGAAAAAGATTGAATGTGCGGCATTGGGTAACGGTCTGGCGTCGTTATTACGTTGAGACGACGGTAATCGCCGCATGGACGCCAGTCAGTTTCTCCGGTACTTTTCTCTTTAACCATCTGCAATGGTCTACAAACTCCTAACTGTACCATGTGCTCAAATTCGATTTTTGCAGCATTATGTTTTGATGCATCTAGCCTTCTAGGTTTGGCGAATGGTAATTGACCTTTAGTTACAATGTGATGTTGCACGTTGTGCTTTAATGCGATGTTAAGATCGGGAGTTTTTTAAAGAGAAGGAAACTCCCTCATAATGCCTGCAAACTCGGATTCGATAAGGTAATGTACCAATGATGGTTGTGTGGTTCTTGTTAGGAGCGCATTTACGTACATGTTTGTTATAAGGTCAATGATTTTTCTACTTTTCATATTAATTGTTAGACCAAACTTGTTAAAAAAATCAGCCCCTAATATAGTTTTACTAACAGAAGCAAGTGTAAACTGGTGTATGAAATCTCTTCTTAGACCTAGATTTAATTTTAACAATTTTGTACCATATGTTTCTATTACGGAACCGTTTGCAGCAGAAAAGGTAAAAGAAGGTTCTTTTTTAGCGTAATTCGAAATAGCAATGGGAATAACTAACAAATCAGCTCCAGTATCTACTAAAAATGTGAGGTTATTATTTTTATCCTGAAGATGACTGACACTTTTCTGCATTTTTAGCAAATCTAAAATGGTAGTAACAGAATTTACCATTTTTATTAAATGACCTACCCCTTGAACGAGACCTAGCATGGTTAACGGTTCTACTTCTTCCCCGCTCGCATCTAAAAGATAAGGTTTTAATCATGGATTTGATTTCTAATAGATTGTGAATTATTGCAGCTAATGGCATATATGGATGCTGATTTCCTCGTAGCTTCCCACATTTTGTCTGCCAATACCGCCAACGAAAACGGACTCAATAATATCTTGGGGAAGAGCTGATTAAACATGCTGATATTCTAAGATATCTCTCGTTATTCTTGAAACGGCAAAAAGTGCCTCTATTTGAATAAACCACGAGATTGGTGCATCTATACAAAAAGGTGGTATTTTAATTGTTACACCCGCTAGTTCACTGGAAGGAGACGGATCCTTAACCTCTTTAGGTTTTTCTTCAGCACCCGAAGTTTCAGGTGTCATTTTTAAGTAGCGAGAGAAAAAAAAATAATCGAAATTAATTGGAAAAAAAAATATATAACCGAAGTGAATATGACTATTCAAAAATTATTAAAATGAGTCAGTGTGGTTCGTAAAATCAGTGAAAGAAAAAAAACAAAGCTATATAAATTTAAATTGATAGTTTGTACTAAAATTAAATAAAATGCACTAAAATTATTTTAATGAATTAATGGTAATTAAGATTCAACTAATTAAAAATGGTATAGGCTTAAATTATAAAAATAAAAATTTCTAAGTAATATATTTTATTAAAGAGGTTTAGAAAATTTACAATACTATTCATTAAATTTAAAAGAAAAGGAGTGAAAAAAAAATGTATTTTAATTGAATTCTGGTTTAAATGAAATTTTAGATCTAGCTTCATATGTTTAAATTTATGGTGAATGTTGAGAGAAAAAAAAAAATTAACGGGAAACGCGATAGCTGCTTCGTCTTCATCAAACCAATGGTAGGAGTAATCATTCGATGAAACCGTTGTTTGTAGAAGGCATAGGGAACGTCACTTGGGAAAGGTGAAGGCGAAAACTAAAAATGTACAGCACATCCAAAAGCAGTTTTTGGTTTTTTTTTTAGAGTCTACGTTTTGGGGATTTCACTTTTTGTTAGGGCTTTTTTAAGGAACGTTATCTTCTTTTTTAACTTTAGCATTCTACGTTTGCGTGCCAGATGTATTTTGCGTTGCCAAATGCACTTTTACTTTGGCAGATGTACCTTTTACGTCTATGTCTTATAACACCGCACGATTAATGGAACTTTTTTTTCTTCGTACTTGTTCGTTCCTTTTTTTTAGCTATGCGTGATTTCTTTGGCACTTCACAAGTGTTAATTTGTAACTACTTTCACTGAGAGTGTGGATTATTGAAGAATGTTTAAAAAATCGTGGTCAATAATGTGGGCACTGGTAGAAATGATATAGTTCGATTGTTCAATTTAAATCAAGATTTTATTAGATACAATAAAAGTTAAACAATGTGCATGTTTACTGTGCGCGCCACACTCACTGACTGACTGACTGCAAATTTCTTTCCTTCTCCTACGGCGTTAAGCAGGACGCACTAGCGCAGCATCGTAGAAAAGAAAAGAGTAATATTCTGTTAGAATTCAGAGTATAAGAGTGTAGGTATAAGAGGGTCTGGGGACCTATGCCACTACACGTCCACTTAGTTGTAGTATTAATTTTGAAGAGAGGTATTTTTTTAGTGAGTAAAAATCTCACACTACCATAAGCACGCGCGGTCGGGCCTTATGGTGTCTTAAGAAGATTTTCACTTGCTTTCGGCAAAAAAAAATTTCGCCAGGGGGTGCTTTATAAATGGGCGTATTTTTTATCGAAGGACGCGGGAATGGTTGTTTTACATTCTGTTAACGTACTGTGTTTATATTTTTCCCTTTATTAAAAGTGTTGTTCACCGTTGATTTCGACGCGGTTGGATAAAAGGTTCCGAAGTTGGATTGCATGGGATTAGGTGAGCTATCATAACCTTCGCTTTCAGAGCTTGATTCCCATTCTCTTAGCAAAGAATATTTCTTTTGCCAACATTTTTTGTCGCGCTGCTCTTTCAGTAGCCTATCCTCTTTTAAGCTTTGGAGAAGCAAGGCTCGTTTTTTTGATGAAGCAGTTTTCTTATACTGCTTGACAGGACAATTGGTAGTTTTTGATTTCTCCGGTGTTGGTGGTGCAGGCTCGTTTAAGGGGGCCCTTCATGAGCCAATGAGTTATGCTTTGCACCGATAGCAGCAGGGTTTTACTGTAACCGCATCGACGAGGGGTTTGGTACCCGGTTTATACTGGCTACGTTTGTGTTCGTTATTGTTGATTGGTAAATAAGTGGTGTACGACATTTTACACAACTCCACTGGTTATCTTGAATATTATCGTCGACTCTAACGCAGATATAGTGGTACCAATCGTCACATGCGTTCGCATTGGACCATATCGCACCCTGACATGACAAGTGTCGCAACTTCTAAAAATGACAATTTTGAGATTTTGATTGGATCTCATGTATTATTAACAGTCCTTTCATTCGAACCCAGTTGTAGCTTCATTTCTTTCACCGCTTAGCCGCTATTCAGCCAACAACAGTTTTACAGTTTACAAAAAAATGCACAGCATCTGAGAGAAAGACTGTTGTATGTTACATACCACCAACATCTTCTTCGACTTCATACCATGTCGCGGTGAAGATGCTTAGTAAGGACTCAATGATCCCGAAGGGCGATTGCAGCAGGGCCACCCATGCTGTAAGGTCTTCGGGGAAGGGTATCTGAAGCTAAATTGTAGTCAACCCATTCTAAAGGGTGGAGTGAGCGTTTCATGTAAACCGTGCCCAGGGATGAAAGGCTGAGGGTTTTTATAAGTGGCTAACGAGCTCCTTCAGGTGCCCTGGCAGGGCCTGTCGTAATAAGCCTTACCGCCAGTAAAACCGGCTATGCTGGTGGTGGACACTTCTCACCGGCTTACTCGTGAGAACATGCATACAATTTCAAATACAAAACCTAACAAAAAAACAAAAACAAACACAATTACAAATTCCGAGGCTTTGAGTTCAAACTCAACGCACAAGGACAACGAACCGACCGACAAACCTATATTTAGGTTTGAACCTAAACCATTCGGACTCTGATACCAGATCCATTGACAATTCCGCTTCAGATGCGGAGCCCCAGGCAAAAGCCGTATCGGCACGTTGCGGGCGCGCAATCCAGAAGAGGAATTCCCCTAGTGCTAAAAAGTACAGAAACCTTCGCTTGGCAAAGCACCTGCTCGCACGGGTTCTCGAGAAACCAGAGGAATCGTGGGAGCAGAAGGAAAAGGAGTCGCTGCGCTGGGCGAGTAGCGTTATCGCTGAGGGAGGGCAGGCCCCCTCAACGAGTAAGAGTGTGCCACTTGATAACAAGAGCCCACCCCCAAAACGCGCTCGCCCGACAGTACATAGCAAGTCTCAGCCTGAGTCGGCGAGACCTGCGAATGGCAATAGGCCCTTCGGCAACACTCCGAACCGTCAACCCGAGTCGGGACGACGTTCGGGGGTGGTACCAAAAATGGACTGAACGTCCAAACGTCCTAGATCCCAGGACGATACCTCCAAGACCCCGAAGAAGGCCAAGAATACCGAGTCGGTGCTCAGGCCCTACAACGAGGTGGCGAAGGATCACCTGGTGTTCGGTATCTGCGGCAGCGGAAATGAGGAGGGCCGTATCAGTGGTGATAAATGGAGGCTCCTCGAGGCAAGACTCGCATCAGACGTGCTGGCGCATTGTTTTAAGAACCCAACTGCTACGCCACCGACCTTTTCGGGCGCTGGCTGGTACCTCAACGGTGCAAAACTTTTAAAATGCAGTAACAACAGTTCCATCGCGTTCCTAAAAGAGGCAGTACCCAAGCTTAACCACCTTTGGCCCAAAGCCGATTTATCGGTCTGTCACTCGAGCGACATAAAGGTCCGTCTAAGAGCTCGAACTTGGATTCCACCAGGACCATGCAGTGAATCGGATATCCTGAAGTTTATTCAAAATCCTGACCTCCCAACCTCCAATTGGAAGGTCATTAAAGCCGATGAAACGGTAGAGGCAGGAAGGTTAGTCTCATTCCTCCTCAACCAAGAATCCCTGGAACTTTTAAGCAAAAGGCATTACAAAATCTTCTACGGCATGGAAGAACTGGTGCTGAAGGTCCATGAGAAAGACGAAAGGCTCATCTCAGGTATGGTTTCCTCTTTGAGCAGTCTTGGATTGGATCCCGAATCAGATAGCCTCCCGTCGGGCTCACTACCGACAGCTGCCACTTCAACCCAGGCAGTAACGCGTCAAAGTAATGGGACCGGTCGGTACACCAGCTGAGTCAGCAGGTGAGGTAGAGACAGTTTCGCTGCCAAAGCAAAACAATGGTGAATCTTCCGAGTCGGAGGATGGTGACACCACAGTAATAGAGGCATCTGTACCAGTGAGTAATGATGCTCTGACTAGTGCAGATTAATCTACACCATTCTATAGCAGCTTCTGCTAACCTTTTGCTCCGCCTGCAGAGGACACTGTCCTTATCCAGAAACCTTGGGTGACAAGCGACAACCGCAAAGCTGGATTAAGGGTAAAGAATTATTCCTTGCTTTATGCCAAAGGATCAGGTAAACCAAGATCTTGCATTCTAGTAAAAAATAATTTAAAAGCCTTCTTCCTACCAAATTTCACCGAACCAGACTTCGCATGTGTGGAGTTAGACCGCGATGGGAAAGACAGGCTCTGGATATCGTCAGCGTATATGCCCTATGATGACACAGGCCCACTACCAACACCAAATATACGCGAGACGATAAAGTCAGCCCAAGTAAGCAACATCCCCAGAGTGATAGGCGCTGACGCCAATGCCCACCACAACCTTTGGGGAAGCAGTGATACATACAATCGAGGTGAGCGTCTTTTTGATTTCATCATAGAAAGTAACCTCGTAGTATGTAATATAGGTTCTGAACTTACCTTTCCTAACAAAATTAGACAAGAAGTAATAGATATTACTTTAGCCACCAACTCGCCAAAGCTAAACATTAGCAAGTGGATGGTGTCGAAAGATATCTCTTTTTCGGGCCATAAATATATTCAATTTAGTTTGGAATTTACCAAACCTCCATCAAAATCCTTTAGGAATCCTAGGAATACTAACTGGCAGGTTTATAACATATTTTTAAATAAAGAACTCAGCACCGAGATAACTCAACCTTGCTCACCATCTGAAATCGACCAGATGGTAGACAAAGTTTCCGGAACTATGAATAAAGCCTTCTTGAAAGCTTGTCCGATTAGCAGGCACAGAAACGGCAATAAACCACCTTGGTGGAATTCTAACATAGCAAAACTCCGAAATGATAGTAGGAAACAGTTCAATATAGCAAAATCTTCACGATCTCCAGAAGATTGGGATAACTATAAGAACAGCCTCAGGGTCTTCAAAAAAGAGATAAGGAAAGCTCAGCGAGAATCGTGTAGATTATACTGTAGCAATATAGAAAGGACAAACGATTCTAGCAGATTGAGAAAAATTCTTTCCAAAGCTCCTCATATCCCTAGCTTTTTCCAGAAACCTAACGGAGACTGGACCAAGTCCACAGAAGAAACATTAAACCTTCTTATGGACACGCATTTCCCAGGAAACTCTATAGATACGAACATATTTATACATCAACACCACTCTATCATGGACGTTCCGGCAGGAGTAATAAACACCCACACTATTCATTGGGCTGTTAATAGCTTCCTACCATACAAATCTCCAGGCTTAGATGGTATTTCACCAGTAGAACTGCAGGACTCTTCAAAGCTCAATTCTAGTCAGCCCAGGTCTATTCTCTGGAAAAATCTTCGTTCTCTAAGGGTTATTGAGAAAACTTCTACAGGGTGCGATCTAGATCCTAATCAATTAAATAACTTCTTTTTAAAAGCTGGAACAAATGCGTGTGCGTCAAGACGTGCAGTTGTCGAATCCGCAGCAGGGCATAATGACGATTCAAATCGCTTTGAGTTTCAGTGTGTGTCGGAGTGTGATGTAATAGAGGCGTTGTCTAAAATCAAATCGAACGCTGTAGGTGTTGATGATTTACGCTTAAAATTTATTAAACGCATTTTGCCTCTAATATATTACACCCTTACACACATAATAAACTCAAGTATTATGTGGTCAGAATTTCCAACAGCCTGGAAATATGCCAAAGTTGTTGCAGTGCCTAAAAATACTTCAAAAAGAAAACTTGAAGACTTTAGGCCTATTAGTATATTACCCTGTCTCTCCAAAGTATTGGAAATATTAATTAAGAACCAAATTGATGATCACCTAATTTCAAACAAAATGTTATCTCCTCATCAGTCAGGCTTTAGAGCTAAACATAGTTGCACTACCGCAATTGTTAAGATTTTAGACGATTTGAGAGAAGAATTCGATAAGAATAATGTGTCCAAACTGTGTTTGTTGGATTTTTCAAAAGCTTTCGATTGTGTCAATCATAATCGTTTAATAGTAAAATTAAAGCAACAATACAATTTTGGTGAAAAATCTGCTCTGCTCATTTTAAATTATTTGAGCGGAAGATATCAGCAAGTCACCACCAACTGTGGAAACTCCCAATTTCTGGCTGTTCATTCAGGAGTACCTCAAGGATCTATTTTAGGTCCACTTTTGTTCTCTCTTTTCATCAACGACATGCCTGATGTGTGCCTTGATGCGTCCGTTCACCTGTACGCAGATGATGCCCAGGTGTATTTATCCACACCAATTGGTTTAATAGAAGACTGCGTTACAAGGCTAAATGAAGACTTAGATCGAATCCATAAATGGTCCATCCTAAATTAATTATCCTTAAATCCAACTAAATCAAAAGCAATTGTTATTTCAAAAAGTATAATCGATAGTCGTTCTTTACCACCACTAAATAATGGGGCAGTTGGTTCCTTTTGAGGACGTGGTCAAAAACTTAGGTATTTATATTAACCGTACGCTATCCTGCGAAACTCATATTAATTATGTAGTAAAAAGAATTTATTGTGGTCTACGTCAACTCTACATCTCGTCTGCTTTTGTACCAATAACTACTAAGCTTAAACTCGTAAGAGCTCTCTTTATTCCTATTATTAACTTCAGCTCTATAGTATTTAGTAATCCTGACGTATTATCTTTTAGGAAACTCGAGTTAGCATTTAATTCTGCAATACGGTATGTATATGGGCTCCGTAAATATGACCACATTTCGAGATTTTCCCTTAAACTCACCGGTTGTACCCTCAGGCAACATATTAATATAACCAACTGCACTTTCCTATATAACATACTCAAAACTCAGCAACTAAATTATCTCTATGAAAAACTTAGCATATCTCATTCACAACGTACTAGAAATATTAATGTTCCTTATTTCAACTATTTAAACAGTCAACGCTTATTTTTTGTTCACGCCATAAGACTGTGAAATTCTTTACCGCTAAATATACGCCAAACTAATTCGCTCTTTAACTTTAAAAATTCAGTTCTTGATTTTGTAAATAATAATAATCAAAACAGCAATATTTTCAATTAATTATTTACCTTATGTTTTCCAATGTCATTTAACTTCTTTCATCGACTCAATGTAAAATGTTTCTTAACTAGATACCTTCTTTTTATTTTATGTTTATTTAAGTACAATTAATGAGAATTTAATTTCTTAATGTACAAAAATGAAAATGAAAAATGAAAAAATTAGCATGCAAATGCATCACAGGGGCTCTCAGGTCCACTCCCACAGTCGCCTTAGAAACCCTACTTAACATATATCCCATTGACATCTTTGGGAAAATGGTAGCATCTAAAGCAGCCCTAAGACTTAGAGAATCTCTCCAGTGGTCCAGCTCACAAATTGGCCACATGAAAATCTTACAAAACTCCAATCCCAGAGTAACAGACTACATATCCCCATCTACTGATGTCAATATCAAATATAACACCACCATCCCTGACAGATCCGCATGGGATGAAGGTATCATTCTAAATGACGCCGCAATCGAAATCTATACAGATGGTTCCAAAACATCGGAGGGCACAGGATTAGGTATATTTCCGAATCACCTAGGATAAACGTAGCTCTCCGACTTCCGGACCACTGTAGCATCTTTCAGGCGGAAATATCGGCTGTTCGTGAAGCAGCGCGCAGACTCTCTATGTACCCGATAGATGGTAAGTCTATCGACCTTTACATATACAGTCAGTCAGCGATTTAAGCTCTGGAAACGCCAACAATAAGATCCAAGTTGGTCAAACAATGCCGCGAATCTCTTAACGAGATTGCGGACAGATGCAATATTAATCTGTGCTGGGTCCCAGGACACAGAGATTTTCCAGGCAACTGTAAAGCGGATGAACTAGTTAAACAAGGCACCGTACTTCCTCTAGATGTCAATAGAGAGGCACCGGCACCACCAATACTATTGATGAAAATCCGTATGTTTAACGAAGCGCAATCAATTGCAAACAATAGATGGAGTAATCTAGCTACGTGCGCATCGACTAGGAAGATCTGGCCTTTACTTGACGCAAAGAAAACCAAAAATCTCCTTTCATTAAATAGAAGGAACATCAGCCTCACAGTAGGAATAATCACAGGACACTGCTTGTTAGGTAGACACGCCACTAGAATGGGTGTCCCAGCAAACGATTTCTGCAGAAGCTGCAGAGATGAAGAAGAGGAGGAGAATAGTCTCCACCTCCTTGGCACATGCCCAGCGCTAGCCACACTAAAAAAGAAGCTACTAGGTGAATACTTCTTTGAAGACCTAAGTGACCTGTCTAACATAGACATTAGAAACTTAAATAGATACACAGGTAAATCCAACTGGTTTAGCTGAAATGCCCCCCCACACAGCCACCATCCTTCCTCCTCTCGTTATTGGTTACTATCAATCCCCAAGAGGTACTGCAACAGACACCTCCAAAGACCGATAGTTAACCCTCCCATATCACTTGACCAATGCCTGTAAATAACAATACTGCATAGAGGTAACAGAGATTGATTGAGTCAATCAATCCCCCTATTACTGACATGCACACCACCTACACGGTGAACTGGGTACTAAGGGTTTGACTGAAGCAGTACCCTACCTAGCCAAACTATCCCCTAAAGTTCGACGAAGTTACAACCTTGGAAGAAGCTATTCAGGGCAGGAGATGGAGAGGCGGTGCAAAGAAATACGGTGCCGTAATAACATTGGACGTCAAAAACGCGTTCAATTCTGCTAATTGGGAACTCATAGTGCAATCGCTTAGGTCAATGATGGTGTCATGGTTCTTAATTAAAATAATACTGAGCTACTTCGAGAAACGGTTTCTGCTCTTCGATACCGACGATGGAGTAAAGCAGTACCACATATCTGGCGGAGTTCCACAAGGATCGGTATTAGGCCCTATCCTTTGGAACATTATGTGTGATAGGGTTCTAAGGCTTGGAATCGCAAATGAGGCAAAATCATAGGCTTCGCCGATGATATTGCAATTGTCGTGGTTGCAAAACATCTAGAGGAAATAGAGGATATTGCAAATGAATGTATCCGAAAAGTCAAACGGTGGATGGCAGCAGTCGGGTTAGAGCTCGCCGAACATAAAACAGAGGCAGTATTGGTAAGCAGCCACAAGAAAAGAGAGGAAATCACCATTAAAGTGAGAGATCATAATACGGCATCAAAATCGGTTATCAAATACCTAGGTGTGATGATCGACGCGAGGCTCACTTACAAAGAGTACCTTGAACGGAACGTGTGACAAGCGGCTAGGGTGAGCGGTGCCTTATCAAGAATAATGATAAATATAGGAGGACCTAGGCAACAAAGGAGACTTATTCTATCCAGGGTGGTGCAGTCCATCCTAATGTATGCGGCACCCATATGGGCCAAATCTATGATGAAAAAGACTTACGCAAGAAGGATAAACTCTGTCAACAGATTATGTGCGCTAAGAGTCTGCTGTGCCTTTCGTACGGTGTCAGACGAGGCAGTATGTGTCATCGCGGGAATGCTACCAGCGGATGTCTACGCTAAAATTCAGGAACCTCAAGCGTCAGTAAAAAATATCAAGCTGGAAGAAAGACAGCGAAGCATTAGAGCATGGCAGGAGCGATGGAACCAGTCCTCAAAGGGAAGATGGACCCATCGACTTATACCGGATATCCAAAAATGGATGGACCGGAAACACGGAGAGGTAGATTTCTATCTTAGCCAGTCCCTAACTGGACATGGCTGCTTTCGAGCGTATCTCAACAGGTTTGGGCTCGATGAATCTCCCAACTGTCCAAATTGCGGAGAGGCCTCAGAAGACGCTCAGCACGTATTTTTTCAGTGCCCACGTTTTCATATAGAGCACAGAGAACTGGAGGAAAAAATTGGAGAAATACCAACCCCCGGAAACATTGTGAACCATATGATAGCATCGAATGCAATATGGGACGCGGTGAAACAAGTTGCAGCGATAATCGTGCAGGAACTTAGGCGGCTGGAAAGAGTCAGAGAGAGCAACCAAGTCCAACCGGCAACACTTTTGGAACAAGGAGCGGAAGACAGCGAAAGAAGAGCATAAATAGCTAACCAGCCCCGCGAAGTAATATCTAAAGGTAGTCCCGCGGGGAGAGTGGTTGAAGTGTGCAGGGTATGGTTTAGTACGTAGGCGTATTCCTGGCATCGAGTATTCAGGTTTGCGAATCGTGCATGCCAGTAGCTCGGGCTACTGGTTTCTTTAGAAGATTACACACCCTTTGGCGCAACCATAAAAAAAAAACAAACAAACTCTATATACGCTTATGTTCCTCTACACTTACACGGTCCACCTAGGTATGAAGGGTTTGACTGAATCAGTCACCCCACCTAGTCAATACCATGCATAACAGCAATTAGAGTTAGACTGAATCATTCACTCTACTATACTTATGCACCTCTACGCCTACACGGTTTATGGGACCTGCCAATATAACTTGCACACACAGTATAGGGGGTTCGATTGAATCAATCACCCCCCATCACTTGTTGCACACTATACCTTCTCGGTACACCTTGACTTCAGGGTTGACTGAGTCAGTCACCCTCTCTACCCTTTTCAGTCAGCATTCTCAGCCAACACCCTCATGAGAAAGGTTAAGGTTCCTCCGGTTACCGGTGACTCGACTGGTCATTACTCATGTGGTATCACAATGGACCCAAGAGGTCTAAGTGTGTCCTGACCCCGTCAGGACAGCCACCTTTACCTAACCTAACCTAACCCTACATACCACGAAGACCTGCTTTTAGAAGTTACGACAATTGTCATCTCAGGGTGCGAATGCCTCCTCATTTTCGCATGCTTTGCAATTAATGGGCATGTCGATACGGAAAGGCTTATGGGTAGGTATGAACGTTTATTTATATATGTGAATGTAAACTGCTACTGTTAGCTGCTAATGGGAATTCTCAATGGAGTTATATTGTATAATCACAGATAATATAGTTACATAGATATCGCGTCCAGCACAAAAAAGAAAGGCCAAGGAGCTTGGTACAATTGTGAAATTATGTCGTCTCATTATTTGATTTTTTTTCTGAATAAACTTTATTATTAAAAGCATTTTGTAAGGTAATGAAACGGTTGAAATTAGTTATCTGATTTAAATAAGTATAGATTTATTTTATGTTTATTCAAATGATGATGACAATGATGGTGATAATGATGATGATGATGATGAGTATATAAATAGACGGAGAAATGCTGAAATATTTTCATGATTATTTCGTGAACAAAATTTTGCTTATTTTTTGGTTGTCGTATTCGAATACATCACGGATGTGAAATTCTGGCGGACCTGGGCCGGGCGTTTTAGGGGCTACAGGGCCTTAAAGTTGTAAAAATTTTTGGAAAAAAAAATTATAGGGTCAACTTTGAGTCCTTGTTTGATGAATCGCAATTAAAAATCATATCGTGTAGTGAAATTGCCAGAGCGATTGGGCGGTCGCAAACCCCCGCCAGAGTGCCCGGAACATGTAACAGAAACTCCAATTTTTAAGTTATTTCGTCAGCACTCAAATTTTGGTACATCATCCAGTATATACTGGTGAATATAGAACTGAAATGCTAGAGCAAAATTCCAGTCACAACACCTTGCCAGAGCGCGTCAAAGCGCATTGTGCGTGAGGGGCCTTTTCAATGGTTTGTGTAAGGAATTGTTGCATATCTTCAAAAATATGTAAATGATTAAAAATATAATTTAAAACAAAAGAATTTTTGACAGTAGTACATTGAATTCATAAACAGATGGATTCTTATTATTACCAACTTTTATTCTGACAATTGAGAACAGGTTCTCTAAGATGTCTTGATGTACCCTCTTTATCAGCAAGTAATCAGCATTAACAAACGTACCGTTGTTAATGTTCTCGCTTAGTAATAAAACTCATTTGTGAGTACATTTGAAAATTTTTGCATCGCTTGCAAATATATTACAAAATATTTTATCTGTTGGTATGCAGCATTTCCAACAGTAACTCCACGTTGAAGCGCATTTTTGTCGTATTGTGAGCCACCGTTTATGCAGTCAAAGGTATTGTTTAATGCCAGCTCAAAAGTTTGCGTTGCTTGAGCGTATTGCGAAGTAAATTTTAAACAATTCAGGTGTTGAGCTGTTTGTATGTAATTATACTTTTTCAAAAGCATTAGGAGCTATATGTGAGCTAGTAAATTTTAAACAAGTTTTGGCAACGTTGTCAGTCTCTAAATTATATATTTCTCTGAAGACATCGAAAGAAACTAAACCATCGGGGGTGTTCAGATCCGATTCGAGTAACAGATTGCGCACTGATTTAAGTAAATGAGGAAAATCGTAAAGAAAGCATATTTTTTGGTTTTCAAATGTCGTAAATGGGTTTTTTCAGTCACATTTAAAAATCGATACGCTTTCCTGTTGTTTGGACCCTGGTCACAAACAACAGCGCATACTTGAAGACCAAGTTCCTTGCATATTTCAAAATTCTTTCTAATCAATTGTTTTAAGTCATCCCCTTTTATTCCATTTTCTGAAACAAAATAGTTAACAACGCTTTTCCATGAATCAAAAAGACCATTAACCAAAAATACACAAATTTCATTAGCCTTTGATTTTTTTCTTGCTGAACCTAAATCTTCGAATTCATCAATTAAGTCGTTAGTAGCGTTGTAGGTCAGATTTTGGCGGATTCGAATCTCATCAAAAACCAACACCACATACTTTTGACGATGACTCATTGATGCAATTTTAGATTTCTATATATTTTGAGATATGTTTTGGTACCCAGCCTGTAGACCTTTCACAGGAGCCCAACGATATAATGAAGCTATATGAGGAAGTCAAAAGCCCAACCCATCGCGTAGAAATGTATGTATATGTATTTTGCGAGTGATAAAAAACATTTTGTACAAGTTCTTTTTCTTCTGGGCTATACAAATTTGCTTTAGAAAGCCCCATCAACATAAAACAAAATAATTTAGACTGCTCCATGCTCTTAATTTGGGATAACAAACCTGAATACCTATTTTGTTTCTTTATTTTTAATGTAGAATGAGCTCTGTTCTTTAATCAAAGTTTTTGCTTTAAAGTTTTAATTTTCAAACTGAAAGAAGCAATACTTTTTTTTTGTTGAAGAATGGTTTTTCCCGCTTCTCGATTGATTGCATCAATTTGATGCATTTCAAGCAGCCTAGATCTGCACTTGAACTTCTTCTTCTCTTACTATTCGAAGAAGAAAGGTTTTATAATTCTTCAAATTGATCAATATCATTTTGTAAATTGAGTGTGGGAACTGCATCTCTTTTTAGCATTTCCTGCCCACAAACTCACTACAAAAATGATTTTGGCAAACAAAAAAAATCTTATCGCCATTAAAACTACATTACTTCTCACTTATATCCTTTAACCCCTCGGGGGGCATAGGGCGTCGACGCCTGCGCGCCATCGTGTTCGGAGTTCTGCAACGCGTTTGAGCTGCCTCCAACTCATTCCTAAAGAGCTCGATTCCTCCTCAACTGTTCTGCGCCGCGTTTGCCTATGGCGTCCCGCTATTCTGCCTGCCTGGGTGAGCGGATTCCACTGCATAGCGTATTTCGCAATGGAGTTGTTTTCGCGCAGTAGGGTGTGTCCAATCCATTGCCACTTTCTTCTTCGTATAGTAATGCTTATAGGTTCTTGGCCCGTTCTCAGATAAAGTTGTTCGTTGAAGATGCGGTTCGGCCAAAAAATCCTCAAGATGATTCTTAAGCATTTGTTTGAGAGAACTTGCAGCTTGCGTGTGTTAATGGTGTCCACCTTCCAGGTACTGCCCTCATAAAGCAGCACTGATTCTACGTTGGAGCGGAACAGTCGTAGCTTGGTCCTTAAGCTAATAACATTGCTTCTCCAGATTTTGGACAGCATTCCGAACCCAGCTTTATCCTTCCGATTCTGCTGCACACATCCAGTTCGGTGCCACCGCAATTAGCCGAGACGACACTTCCTAAATATAGAAAGTTATCAACTTTCTCGACTTGCTTTCCGGTAATATTAAATGGAGCGCGGGTATTGGAAGTACTCAGGGCTTTTGTTTTGGCTGTGTTTATTTTTAGCCCCACTTTGTTTGCCTCAGCTTCTAGATTTTGGGCCATCAAATGAAGATCCATTATCCGATGTGAAAGTAGACAAACATCGTCAGCGTAATCTAGGTGTTTAAGGTAAGATGTCATCGTCCAACGAATTCCATAATTAGCTCCCGTCAATGCTGCACAGAGTACATCGCTGATAACCACCAAGAACAGTAGTGGGGACAGTATGCACCCTTGACGTACTCCACTTTGGACTTCAAAGTCCTCCGACACTTTACCATTGTGCACGAAGTGACACTTACCGCCCTCATATGTAGCCTTGATAATAGCTATAAGCTTTTCTGGAATGCCTCTCCTGTGCAAGGCCAACCAGATAGCATCTCGATTCACGCTGTCGAAAGCCTTCTCGAAGTCGATAAACAGTAAATTTAGCGGAGACCTATACTCAACGCATTGTTCGATTATGATCCGTATGGTGTTTATGTGGTCGATGCAGGAGGATCCAGCGCGAAAGCCTGCCTGTTCGACATCGAGAGTTGAATCTTAATGTTCTTTAATTCGTTCTAGAATTATTCTAGCTATTATTTTGGCTACGGCTGGAAGAACACATATATCTCTCCAGTTACCGCACTCCATCAAGTTACCCTTCTTTGGAAGCTTAATGATCATACCCCTTTTCCACTCCTGTGGAAATTGTTCACTATCCCAAGCTCTCCGTATTAGTAGACGCAGCAAATCTGCCGATGTATTTGGCGCCGCTTGAAATTGCTCGGCAGGGATGCCATCAATACCCACCGCTTTGTTCTTCTTGAAGGACTTGATTGCTGTTATTATTTCAGTTTTACTGGGAGGTACGGTGCGAATTCGGGAATTTGTTGCTTCGAACTGCTCATTCGAATTCAAGATCATACCGCCGTCATCTAAGTGATTTAGCACTGTAACAAAATGTTCTGTGGGCGCCGTGGCGTAAGTGTCGGATCACTACGCATGAGGTTCCAAGTTCGAATCCCAAAAAATACCAAAAAGTTTTTTCACGGTCCCACCTCTCGCGAGCATCTGACAAACATCCGAGAGTATTGTTGTCACGAAAAAGCTTCTCAAATCGCCGTTCGGATTCGGCATTAAACTGTAGGTCCCTTCCATTCGTGTGAAAAATGTAACGCACACAACATGAGTGGTTGCGAGAAGCTAGGCCCTGGCACTTTAAAGAGCTGTTGCGCCAAATATTTGTATTTGTATTTGTAAAATGTTCTCTCCATCTAGTGAGCTGATCCTCATCCGAAATCCGAAGGTTACCGTCTAGACTTTTCACTGGATGTTGCTTAGAGTTTCGACCACCAATAAGCTCCTTAGTGATGCTATAAACAGTCCTACTGTCGCACCTACTCGCTGCTTCTTCAGCCCTTGAGGCCAGTGAGTTGACATGTTGACGTTTGTCACGTCTCACACTACGCTGCACTTCTTTCTTCTTCGCACGGTATTGGGCTTCAAGCTCGGTTCTCTCTATTGCTGAGGCCGCTGCAATCCAAGCCTTGATTGCTGTGCGCTCATCGATCCGTCTCCAGGTGTCTGTAGAAAGCCATGTGCGGTGGTGTTTCTGATTTTTACCGACATAAGTGCGTGCCCCGTCGCAAAAGCATTTTTCACAGCACTCCAGTGGTCATCCATGTTCTCTATGCTGCTGATTGCTTCTGCTTCTAAGGCAAGATGGTCCCTGAACTGTTGGCGCACTTGGAGAGCCTTGAGCCTGTCGATATTAAACCTGGTGATGTTAAGTAGGTTTGAGCGGTTGCTGTTGACGGATGCAGTACGAAGGCGTAAATGAGCTACCATAAGATGGTGATCTCGTTCTAGTCCGACGTTAGCCCCACGTCTGTTTCGGACGTCCAGGAGACAATTTCTTAAGCGGCGACTGATCGCAATGTGGTCGATCTGGTTGGATGTTCGTTGCCTATCAGTAGAGACCCAACTGATCTTATGGCAGGTGTTATGCTTAAACAGCGTACCTCCGATGACTAGGCGGTTGGTATTGCAGAAGTCCACAAACCGCTCACCATTGTCATTACGGTCTCCCACGCCGTGAACTCCCATCACGTGCTTAAGCATGGTGTTGTCGCTACCCACCTTGACATTGAGATCCCCCATTACCATTACGATGTCCCCATTAGGCGTTTGGTTGTAGGCGGCGCCTAAGTGGCTATAAAAATCACCATTTTCATCCTCAGTCGCGTCTAGAGTCAGAGCATAACACTGTATGAAGGCAATTTTTCTAACTCTACTCTGGAACCTAGCCGTCAATATCCGGTCACTATGGGGCTTCCAGGATACTTTATTTTTTTTTTTTTTTGGTTGCGCCTGGAGGTGCAGGAATCTTCAAAAGATACCAATGGTCCGTACCATTGGTTATGCCCGATTCATATATCTGACAATGCCATCAGTGCTAGTCAGTATATGCCTACGGGCGCTAAACCTCACCCCCTCAGAGAGGCACTATGAGAACCGGCTGCGCGTACTCATAGTAGTAGGAAATTCGTTCCTCTCATTTTTTCATTTTTTGTGATGACTACGACTAAGTTGCCTTAACGAGTAGTTTACGCTTCTGTAGTGTTAATCGCGTTAGGTAGGTAGCTTTCCAGTGAAGGCACCTACTAATACCGTCATTACATGCGGTTTTTCCTTACGGCGCTAGGTCGAAAGGTCTTGTTCTTTGTAGTCGGCGCTCAAGGCTTGTCACGTCCATAGTACGGATTATTTCATTATTGCAATGAACACGAAGACGGGTACGAAGTTTGCGAGCAAAGTTTGTTACTTCGTCCCTCACGGTAGCTATTCCTAGATCTCTGTGAATATCACTATTCCTTATATACCAAGGAGCATTCACGATTGCTCTTAGCATTTTATTTTGAAATGCTTGCAGTAGAGCCATATTGCTTGGTTTGGTACAACCCCAAAGTTGTATACCATATGTCCAAGACGGTTTTAGCACTTGCTTATACAGAAGCAGTTTGTTGTATACGCTTAACTTCGAGTATCTTCCGAGTAGCCAATACATTTCTCTAAATCTGATTTCGAGCTCTTCGCGCTTCTTTTTAATGTGTGGTTTCCACTTAAGTTTTGCGTCTAGGGTCATTCCTAAATATTTTGCTTCGTTTGCGTAAGGTATTTGTACCGAGTTAATGGATATAGGTAAGTTGTTTATCTTTCTCAACGTAAAATTGACATGCGTTGATTTTGTCTCATTGAGGACTATTCGCCAGGTTTTTGTCCATTCGCATACATTGTTCAAAGCTCGTTGGAGTTTTCCCGTTGATGATTCGACTGACTCATCCGTTACGAGGATAGCCGTGTCGTCTGCGAACGTTGCTACAACGGTCCCTTCATCTTGTGGTATATCTCTTGTGTAGAGCAAGAACAGGATTGGACCGAGAACACTTCCTTGTGGAACACCGGCGTAGATATCTTTGAAATCCGAATATTCACTCCCGTGTCTAACACGGAAAAGTCTGTTTTCAAGATAAGATTCCAATATTCTGTACAACTTTTCCGGTAAGATTACCCTTAGCTTATACCTTAGGCCTTCGTGCCATACCTTGTCGAAGGCTTGCGATACGTCGAGAAAAGCGCTAGAGCATATTTTTTCCCCTTCTAGAGCTTTTTCAATCTCGTTCGTTATTCGATACACCTGATCGATTGTGGAATGTTTGACCCGAAACCCGAATTGATGATCCGGGATCAAGTGTCTTTCTTCAATTACTGGTTGCAATCGTTTCAGCAGAAGTTTCTCGAAGACCTTAGATATTATTGGCAGAAGTGAAATGGGTCTATATGATTTCTTGTCATTTGCACATTTCCCCGGTTTCGGAACCATAATAACTTCGGCGACTTTCCATTGCCTTGGGACATATAATAGTCTTAAGGAAGCATTTATAATGTAGAGCAACTTAACCAGCACTTTTTTCGGTAGCTCTTTCAAAATTTCGCCAGTGATTAAATCATATCCCGGAGCCTTGTTATTTTTCAATTTTTGTATTGTCATTCGAAGTTCGGACAGGGATACGGTTTTTACTCTAAAGTTGTCGGGTGCCATATTATCATTCGGATCTTCGATCAACGGTTGTCCATCGAACGGCTTGAACGTTTCCTCTAAGTGATCGGCAAATAATTCTGCTTTCTCTTTATCTTCTTTTGCCCATTCCCCGTTAGCTTTCCTAATTGGCGGCGAGTGCATTACAGGTTTCCTTATGGACTTCAAGGCTTTCCATAGAGAGTAGTTTGAATACTTATCAGCGGTCAAAACCCTCGAGGTAAGTAGAAGTCTCGTGATTTTTTAGGTCCTGCAGCACTTTTTTAAGCTTGTTACAAAGATGGTTCAGATAAGTTTTATCCGGTGGCGCGCGGGATTGTTGCCATCTCTTGCGCGCTCTCCTCTTTTCTCGTATGAGGTCTTCGATTTCAGGCTGGTATTTGACTTTATTGTTCCGCGCTTCTGTCTTTCGCAAAGGAGTGTTTTTCCACGCTGAGCTCTGAATGGCTTCGACGAGTTTGTCGATTTCTTCTTCTATTTCGAACGGTGTCTTTAGCGGTACATTTAAAGCAACATTTTCCTTGCAGTCTCTTCTGAAAGCGTCCCAGTTAGTTTTGTTACTAGTTAACCTAGGCGGTCCTTCTTTTTTTACTAGACTTCCACCTATTTTCAGAGTGACTGCCGAGTGATCTGAGCATAGATCATAGCATTCTTCGATTTCCGTCAAATTTTTAGTTAACCCTTTTACGATAAAGAAGTCGACGAGGTCAGGGATTTTATTTTTGTCAGTTGGCCAATAAGTTGGCTTTCCTGTCGAAAAAAAGTTCACCCCACGTTTCATGCTGGCTTTGTACAATAATCTGCCTTTTGTCGAATTGCATCTGGATCCCCAGAAAGTGTGTTTCGCGTTAAAGTCACCACCTAAGACAAAATTAGGTCCGAGTGAGTCAAAGAGACGAACGAGGTCGTCTTCTACTAGCTTATATCCCGGAGGGAAGTAACTAGATCCGATGTTGTAGTGTAAGTGGTTTATTTTTACGGAGACTGAGCTTATTTGCATAGAATCAAATTCTATTTCTATGTTTTCGGAGTGCTTAATACAGTCTTTGATGTAAAGAGAGGACCCGCCTCTCGCATTTTCCGAAGGATGATTCGCATGGTAATCGCTGTAGCCTTTTATTTTGGGTCTAAGTCCCTTTTTTAAGTGCGTTTCCGATACCAAACATATGTCAATGTTATTTTTCCGTAGAAACACTTCTAACTCGTCGATTTTTTTCAGAAGGCCGTTTGCGTTCCACGTTAGTATCTTAAGTAGCTGTTTCATATTCATGTTTTTTTGATTGTCTTGCGAGGTTTGAACTCGAGCTTGCTCAATTTGTCAAGTATAATTTTATTAACTTTGGTTTGCTCCTCAAATTTTTCCAATATAATGGTAAATATTTGGCTAACCGGATCTGTTGTAGCTGATCTTAATTTGTTTTCGTTTGACGCGACTTGCGCGTACGATCTCGCGTCAACCTGTGGCGGTTTTTCCGCTGCACTTGGACCAGCGACGTTCTCTTGCGCAATTTTTTTATTTCCCTTTATCGGTCGCTTCGTTTTGACTGGCTTAGCGGTCTTGGGCTTATCGGTTTTACGATCTCTTAAGCTTGGGTTCGGGTGTATCGGTTTCTTGAGAGTATCGCGCCTTTTTTGAAGCTCCTTTGCTACTTCACAACCTCGATAGTTTGCTGGGTGCTTGCCTTTACAGTTTATGCAGGTCGCCGGAGCCTGCTTATTTAAGTCACACCTTTCTGATAAGTGGTTCCCGGCACATTTTACACATTTCGGTTCTTTTTGGCAATACGACTGGGTGTGATTGAAACCTTGACAGCGTTTGCACTGAGGTATCGATGGTGTATTCGTACGCATAGGCTCGATTTTAACTACGATATTCAAAATACTTTTTACGTTATAAATATCGTCTATATTTTCGCTTCTATCGAAGGTTAGCATAAAGAGCGGAAGTCCATGCTTGACCAAGATTTCATTGCCTTGTTCCGTTTTCTGCTTTATCTTCTTTAAGATATTAATTGCGTCGATAATTTTCAAGCCTTTTCCTTTAAGGTCATTTATAATGTCATCTTTAGTGCATGAGGGGTGGAGACCCCTTGCTATAACACGGAGTGGTCTTTCTGATTTATTTTCGTAGGTGAACCACTGGATCTTTTCCGCGTTTAGTTTTTTCGATATTGCTCGGTAGCCGTCAGAGTCAACTACATTAATTTTCCAATCATTGTTTCGGAATGACGTTACTTTAAATTCCGATGTCACAGTTCCCTTAAGAAGGCAATGCAATTTATTGTAGTCCGTAAAGCCGACGACGTTTATTGCAGGCGGGGGACGTAATTTGTCGTGAGTTTGTTTCTGTTTCAAGTCTTTTTCCTTGTCTTGTTTTCGTGGCTCGACTTCAGGTGAAGAACCGGCTCTTCGTTTTTTGCTGGGTCTTTTCTTTGAGACCCCATTTGTTTCGCGTGCTAGCTCTTCTTCATCCGTGTGATATTTGGGACTAGCTGCACGGGGTGGGGTAATTTCCCGTTCTCTTTGCAAAAGTGAATTCTTTAACGCCTTGTTTTCCTCTTTTAGTGATTCTACCTCTCTCTTAAGCTCTTGGTAGAGTAGATCCATTTTATTTAGCTTAATACGGAGTTCATTCTTTTCTTCCTCAAAGCTATTACATTTCACTGAGTCCCGTTTCTCTTGCGCTTGCGCTTCCGGCGGACTTCTTTTTCCGGAGACATTCGGTCTTGATGGTGGAGTTACCCTTGAATTTCTCAAAAAGGGGTTTATTAAACCAGGATATGAGGCTACTACATGCTGCTGGAGTTAGCATGAGTCCTACGCCAGAACTCCGTGCACTTCCAGCTGGTTTACCAGAGTAGAGCATCACAGTGCTTTTTATTGGGGAGATGTACTCCCCAGCATCGTACCATCTTATCTCGCTCAGCCCTAAGATGTCGATTTTATACCGTGCGAATTCGCGTTTCAATTGGACGAATCTGGTGTTATAAGGCCCTTCCTTGAGTGAGTCAAGGAGGGTCTTAACGTTCCAGAATCCGATCGTTGTCCGTGTCCGATAGCCAAAGGTCGTCAACAAGTTATCCGTCCTTATCCGAGGCGATTGTTTGCGTTTCGGAGCAATAGTTTGTTTTACGGTTGCGGCTCGCTGGGCCACAGACCAACCGACACTTATCCTGTTTTTTGGCGCAGGAAGCTCGCCATTCGTCCTCTCCCGTTAGAAATTTCCGAAGAAATTCCCAGATGACACCACGAGGAGGTGGGGGTAGGGCTTACTAACAGAGCTGCTAGGTTTTCGGCTGCAGTGGCTCCTTCTCGTTACTTAGCGGACCAACACCTATCGGGAGATGCTGCCCCTACGACCCCTTTGTTAGTCGTTTGCCATCCAAAAAAAAAATACATGCTTTTTTCCATAAATTATTTAAAATTTCATTTTTTTCTTTTGAGGGGCATGCAAAAATTCTTAAATTTGAAAAACCCCTTCTCGATTTCTTGCATATCGTGCAAGAAACTCCTGATCTCCTTTTATCATTCATTTGCTATTTTTATTTTAAACTAAGCACCCAAGCGCTGTCGAAATTCGATCTCTAATGAATGATGAACATAATTTTTAACCAGCGATGACAGAAATTTCAAACTCATGTAAGTATTTACCAAAAGAAACAAGAAATACGCATCTAGACAATTACATAAATGCCATGCAACCCTTCTTAGACAACACGACGCGACGTAAGATACACACAAGCCATGACAATGACACGATCGCTATTGAATCATACCATACCATCAATTTGTTGTATGTGCATAGATATTGTTCTTTAACAGAAAATGGTTTTTGTATGACAGAAGTTTGCTTTGGTGTTTCTACGACACACTGAAGAGCAAGATTATTGCATGGTCTTGCAACATAATTTTATTTCGTTTGGTCTGAAAGAGTTCGATTAATCTTCTTACTAGGGCGGCAACCAAGATCGATCGGACCCACGACTAAATCTCAGTCGAACAGATAATACTCTGGTGCTACTCAACTCACAACCGTTTGAGCATGGTATACATACAAGATCGATCGAACTGGGACCCACGAGTAAATCCCAGTCGATTGAAAATTGGCCATGTTTTTTGTACTGGATGCGATATCTATGTAACTATATTATCTGTGGTATAACTCTTATTACAAAAATGTGCTATTGTTGTGCGAAAATGAAACATTCGCAAACGTGCATTCGCTTGGTTCTTAATTGTTCACGTTTTCGCGATATATCAGTCAATAAATAACCCTAATAGTCTTGTTATCAGTAAATGTAGGTCTAGATATACCTGTCCGGCAATTTTGTCTAACTCAGACAAAATTAGGTTTTCTTTCATAAGCGAATTTCTATTTTATTTCCTAACTATGTATATATTTATGCGCACATATATACATAAATATATATTTATATTTCGTCCACCTCTGTAAACAAAAATTCCAAATAAAGCTTATTCCAAATTGCTATTTGCAACGCAAAAGCAGCAACTGCAAGTATAATCCATGTATAAACCCTATAACTAATCAATAAAACTAACAACCCAGCTGCGACTGCGATAGCAGCAGTAGCAACAATACCAACATAGTAAGTACAGCCCCTATGCTGCTATATAGCAATCAACCAAACTTACAACCCAGCTGCGACTGCGATCGCAGCAGTAGCAGCAATATCAACATAGTGTTAAGTCGGTGCATGCCGAACCCCAAAAGGTATTTAAAGAATTACTGCTACTAAATTCGGGGATCAATCACCGACAGTCGCGATAGTGATAACAATTGTTCACCGTGTCTTAATAATTAAATAAAAGAGTACGCTTGTCATAATTACATTGCGTTGTTGTTGTTATTTCGCCGCCGACTTCACTATCGTTCCTCTCTCGCTTAACAATAGCAAGTATAACCCCTATGCTGCTATATAGCAATCTGCGACTGCGATCGCAGCAGTAGCAGCAATACCAACATAGCAAGTGTAACCCCTACGCTGCTATATAGCAATCAACCAAACTTACAACCCAGCTGCGACTGCGATCGCAGCAGTAGAAACAATACCAACATAGCAAGTATAACCCCTATGCTGCTATATAGCAATCAACCAAACTTACAACCCACCTGCGACTGCGATCGCAGCAGTAGCAGCAATACCAACATAGTAAGTATAACCCCTATCCTGCTATATAGCAGTCAGCAAACTTACAAGCCAGCTGCGACTGCGATAGCAGCAATACCAACATAGCAAGTGTAACCCCTATGCTGCTATATAGCAATCAACCGAACTTACAAGCCAGCTGCGACTGCGATATCAGGAATAGTAGCTATGCCAACATAGCAAGTATAACCCCTGTGCTGCTATTTAGCAATAAAACAAAATTACAAAACAGGTGCGACTGCGACAGCAGCAAAGTAAGGCAAGTATAGCCCGCGCTGCTATATACCACCCAAACAACCAACCAAACTCAAACAAGCTTCGACTGCGATAGCCTCACCAGCAATAGCAACGCAAGAACGCAAGTATAACCTGTGTTGCTATATACCAACCAACTAAACTTTCGAACCTGCAACGACTGCGTATGCAACCTTATGAGAAAAAGCTTCGCACACACAATGGCACACGTTCGAAAAGAAAATTGGATGGCGACGTTCAGCACATAACGTGCAAAAGAGGGTATTTTAGTTTTATAATTTAATTATACCTCTTCTTCAAGTTTTTCGTATGAGACAAACACACATTTGTGTGTAATGTACGAAAAATGAGATTATGACTCGTGAGACAAATTATCACTAGCAATAGCAGTTTATTTATGAATTGTTAACAGTTGCGGATGCGAATTTTCATTAGTATTGGATGATTAGCAGGTTGCGATTTTTTGCTCATCTCTAGTAGATACTATGGAGGGATTGTGTTTGGTCTACGAAATGACTATATACGACGTCGAAGGCAAAGGTAGAAGGAATTAAATATAGCCTTGACTTACCTTGGGGGGCAAGGTCTCCAGGCAAAGGGGCCAGAGGGTTAGGAATAAGTTGTTTCTCTTCCCTAAGTCCATCCATACCTGGTGAAGAGCCACACCCTACACGAGGACCCTGCCGCTGTTGTTAACGGAATATGGCGGATCTAAAGAGGAAAACTTGAAAAACCCCGAATCCCAGGTGTAAACTACCGTGCCTATGGGATGAATGGCACCACGTTACGGTGTCTTCTAACGGTGAACTCTGGGTACCTTGGGGTCCTCCAGTTTCAATTAATTCCCCTTACCTGTATACAGGGGGTGAGTACAGGCGGACATCTTCTTCCCCCTTACTCGTGGGACCCTACATGTCAGATTTCAAAAATAAAAATGCAACTCAAAAAGCGAAGAGTGTAAACCGGTCGGGCAGTCCTAGCTCTATAAAAACCGACCGGATGATAGGAGAAACGGAGGAAGCTTTGCTTCGTTCTTCGGATGAAGAAAGCGTTGGAGCAATCGACTTGAACCTGGAAAGGCTCTTTCTAGATGACGCTTGCTCCATCGTTAGCTCATCCCTCTCTAATGCGTCAACTAGCTCCCGACGAGCAAAAAACTGTAAGTTGACTGTCAAGAGATTAGGGACAAAGAGGTGGGAAGAGCTCTCAGAGCCAGACAGGAAGAGACTCCACAACGCACGGGCCTACCTGCAGGAGTTGGCCTTATCGGAGCGCTCGTCAGTGACGGGCTCACCGATGGGGAAGACCACTGCAGCTATCCCGAGCGTGAGAGAACCGATGGGACCGCCAAAGCCTACGATAAGCCGTAGCCAGTCTAGACCTGGGGCGATCACATTGGTAATCTCGGAGCAGCCTCCCATTGCAGCAGAGCCACAGAAACCATCCGAGGGCCGCAATGTAGATGTCGGGGTGGCGAAGACGGATGATCCGAACGGGGCAAGCCGCAGCCAGCCTGGTGAGGAAACTCGGTCAGCGCCCATCCCGGAATGTGAATGTAGCCCTGCTGACAATGGAAACTCTACTACCTGTAGTTTCGCGACAGTAGTCAGCGCGGGTGGACTTGGCCTGGGTCTAGCCTGACCATCATCCACGTCCGAAAAGACTAGGGAGGTTAGGACACAGAAGAGGACAACAACGCTCAGAAACAGGAAGCGTAATGCCATTAGGCTAATTCGGCGGCTTAAAAGGCGTGATCCGAAGTCATTCACGGACAAGGAAAGGGAGGCTCTGGACAGGGCCAACAACACGCTCAAGCTCGCAGGGTCGACTAGGTGCACCGATCAGCAGGACCGGAAGGTAAGAAGATCGCCTACGGTGGGAGCGGGAAGCCGTCAGCTCCCCATCTCGACCGTAGCTGGTCTTCGGTTAGCAACCGACTCTAACCCATCTGTGGCAGGGCCGGCTGCAGACTGCTCCAAGAAGGCAACCTGCAGAAAGGAGGACGACACAGCACTACGAATGGGCAAGGGTCAGATTGCGTTCAGGGGGGAATGCCGTTTGCCACCCTCCTCAGCTGCAAACAAACCTACGCCGCTCTCGACTGTTCGGGGTAAAGGGATACAACCCGTCCCCATCGTGAGAAGTTCTAGGGCTTACGCAGACGCTAGAGAACGCAGCGCAGGGCAGACTAGGGGAACGGACGGAGGCCTACTCGCGAGAAGGAAAGTAAGCCTCTTGCCAACCTCCCCGATCGCGGGCAGGCTGAGGCCCTTGTCAACCGAGCCGGAATCAGTCGTTAAGACCTCATCCGAGCCGATTGCGAGCAGTTCCAAACGAGGAAGACATGACGATACGATCTCGCCGCCTACGAACAGTACCAGCAAGAAGGCCAGGCTGGCCGCATCTGCTAGTGCTGGTCTACAGGTGGCGATTGTTGATCATAACAGCCCAGAGAAAAGACTCAGCAAAGATCAGTGGAGGCTCATCGAGTTGCGCATACTCGAAGCTATCAAGGTGTCGTGAACTAAGGCCATACGAACTAACGGCATAATGGCGTTAATTCACTTTCAAATACGAATTAATGCCATAATCCACTTATGGCTTTAGTTCACTTTCAAATGAGAACTAAAGCCATCACTTAATGTGAACTAACGCCATATGGTGTTAATTCACATTCAAATATGAACTATTGCCATAAAATGTTTTTGAGCTCTGAAGCACAGCCAGTGCAATGCAATAGTTTTGATAAAACTTTATCAGTCCAATGTCACCCCACGATAGGCTCACGTTTAGTCCACAATGAACTTTTGACCCACCTGGGCCAACAGTCCACAACATTTAGGGCCATAGTTCCACAATCTTAAAGAAGAAGTGGGCCATAAGTTCAAAACTATTCTTATGACTTATATGGCGCAGGGACATACATAAGTCCACCCATCGAGAGATTAAGTCCAAAATTTTTTTTAACGAAAATGGGACATAAGTCCCAAATTTTTGGAGAGTTAATATCTATTCAAAACACTGTGGATTTCCATTAGGCGTCGTATTTTAATGAATATAATACGAGCGCAGGGATATATGTCAAGATTTTTTTTTGTCGAAGATGACGCATACATAAGTCCACAATGCATAAACAGTGCAATGTGAACTTGGTAGGTATGGGGGGGCATGCTGCCCCCCTGCAACCCCCCATACCTACCTCCTGTTTATACGCCGTAAAATGTATATACCTATGTATGCATCTATGTCGATATACATATGTATTAAGAAGCATACATTATTAGTTATTGTAGGTTACTTCCCTCTTCATGTTTTCGAGTGTGTACCAAGTTTCCATAAGAAAGTGAAGTTCATCCCCACCTTTATAAGTGAGAAATAACTTCATATGACTTTAATTCACATTCAAATGAGAACTTGCGCCACTTTCTAAAGCGAACTAACACCATATGACTTTAGTTCTCATTTGAAAGTGAAATAAGGCCATAAGTGGATTATGGCGTTAATTCGCATTTGAAAATGAATTAGCACGATTATGGCGTTAGTTCATATGGCCTTAATTCACGGCACCGCTATCAATTCCACCATTGTCGAGAAGGAGGGACAATCCCCCTTCTTTGGGCAACTGACCACCTTCAGAGGTTTTAATCTTCTTTCATGCGACAATGAGTTCACGCTTAAGTGGCTCCAAACTTTCGTGGCTAACACGCAGGCTCCATGGGCTAATGCCGACATTCGACTCGTCGAAAAGAAGGACCTGCTAGAATTTACTAGGCCAAAAGGGCGTATCCTGATACCTGGCCCTCATATTTCCAAGGAGCGTATTGAAAGAAACCTACGGCACCTTAACCCGGAGCTCCTTAGCGACGACTGGGAGGTGCTTGAAATGGGCGAGCACTCAGAAAAGGGCACGGAGATCGTGGTCCTGCTCAACCATAGATCAATGCCTATGCTAAGAAGGTTCAATAACAAAGTTCGCACTGGTATCACCCGGTGTAAAGTCCGACCCTTTACGGATAGGACAGAGAGGAAGGAAAGGGGTGGCGGGTGACAAGGTAAGAAGAACATGAAATTCATTCAAATAAACCTGCACCACAGCATATCTGCTAGCGCCAATCTTATATATCTTCTAGGCGAAAGGAACATAGACATATGGTAGCTCTCGTACAAGAGCCATGGATCTCCCGTGGCAAAATTAGTGGGCTAAATCATAAAGATTTAGTACTGTACAGCAGCGAACCGCTAAACGCGGACCGTAAGAACAGAACTTGTATCGTAGCTAGGAAACACATTAACTTATTTCTTTTATCTACCTACAGCAACTCAGACCAGACGGTAGTAAGGCTTGACCGGACGGGGCTCCCCCCACTGATTATCTCAGCCCTGTACATGCCTTACGACGGAAATGATGGACCGCCATCCGAACTCACCCGTGCCTTAACCAGGAAAGCGGAAATCGAGAGATGGGACCTACTACTAGGCTGCGATGCGAACGCACACCACGCGCAATGGGGCAGTGGTGATACAAACCCACGCGGTGAGTTGATTTTCGAATTTATTATCGAACATAATCTTTTAGTAGCCAATAGTTAGAAACAGGAAGGAGGTTATTGACATTACACTAGCGAGTAACTCAAATATCCTCTCTATAGACAATTGGAATACTTTGGAGATAGAGTCCTATTCCGATCACAGATTTATTGAATTTAATCTTAATGATAGATGCGATTTTCCCAAACCCCATAAAACCCAAGGAAGACCGACTGGACTACCTTCAGTTACGAGGTGCGTAGGAAGGCGAATCTACTACAAGAATGTTACTTACATGAGCCAGCGGACATTGACCGAAAAGCCGAGGAAATCACTGCTGTCTTCAAAGAGGCTTTTCAGAAGGCATGTCCCGTATCTAGACCTAAGACAAAAGTTTCCCCCCCATGAGAAAAGAAACAAGGAAACTCTTGAACCTGGCGAAATCAACGGGAGCTGACTCGGACTGGGAGCTATACAAAGCCAGTCAGAGGAACTTCAAGAGCGCAACGCAAAAAGCCAGAAGACAGTCGTGGCAATGCTTCTGCGACGAGATTAAGGGTACAACAGAAACAGCCAGATTGAGGAAAATTCTCTCCAGAGAATCGAAGACTCTAGGTTCCCTAAAGAACACTGAAGGAAACTGGACCGAGTCCTGTTTGGAATCCCTTGAATTGCTTATTAAAACGCACTTCCCGGGGTGTACTACCGTACCATGTAGCAGTACTAATAACAACAATCACAGCGAGTCGGAACCCCCTGCGGACTTGGTAACAGAGGACAGAATAGAGTGAGTAATAAGATCGTTCTCCCCCTTTAAATCCCCAGGACTTGATGGGATTATACCGATCATGCTGCAAAAAACTGCACCAATCATTACCCCAATTCTCAAAAAGCTATTTGCCAGTAGTCTTAAACAATGTCACATACCAAGAACATGGAGGGAGGTAAAGGTGGTTTTTATACCCAAGGCGGGCAAGGCTAGTCACACCACCTCAAGGCGAGGTAATTCCCCGCTGCTTTGGGTTATTCTTCTTAATGAGGTACTACAACATCCAAGGCACAGTGGCGTCAGAGCTACAGCTTACGCGGATGACGGCTATAGTTAGACCCATGCTGACTTACAGCAATCTAGTATGGTGGCCAGCTGCCAACAAAACCACCAACTTAGAGTCAACCACCAAAGTTCAAAGACTAGGGCGCATTGGCATCTACCAGTGCAATGAGGACAACCGCAACCGCAGAACTCGAGGTTATTCCCAACCTGCTACCGCTAGACATCTTTATACACACATCAGCAGCCATTAATGCTATGAGAATTAGCCAGTCAGCAAACTGGAAACCAAATAGAACAGGTTACTCGATGATCCAATTTGATTACTTTGGCCTCGTGCCTATAAGGGACTGCATGACGGCATATTTAGACTTTGCAACTCCCTTTTCTACCGCCTACCCTAGCAGGGAGGAATGGAAAAGCGGGCATATACCTAATGCTGAATCTATAGCCATTTACACAGCTGGGTCAAAAATTAGCACTGGTGTGGGATCAGGCATCTTCTTCGACCCCTTGGGTATATCGAAATCCATACGACTTCCAGATCACAGCAGCGTCTTCGAAGCAGAGGTCTTAGCAGTGGCAATAGCCGCCCGTGAGTAAGGTAAGGACAATACCGCCAGAAGGTATCACCATCCTTATCGACAGCCAGGCAGCTATAAAAGCAATTGCTGCCAGAAATTAAATCGAAGCTTGTGAAGTGTTGTCAAGAAGAGCTCAGGGTTCCTGGAACACAGTACAAGGTATCGCTCTGTTGGGTTCCTGGACACGAGGGTATCCCCGGCAGTGAGGAAGCCGACGAGCTGGCGAGAGTTTGAGTTTGAATAGTTTTTAGTTTCAATGGGTAAGGGATTATTTTTTCGCCTATGGGTACCACAACGGGTCAACGCTGACCTGAGTGTGGCAGAGAGCGTCCCTCCCTGCCAACCTACATACCTAACCTAACCTAACTAGCTCCTACACGCTCCCACTCTAGCGCAGCCAAAGAGGCTCAGCAGGCTACAACATGGCCAACTAGGCGCAGCATGCTTCGATATGGCCAACTAAACCCAGCATGCTTCAGCACGGCTCAACATGCTGTTGCACGGACATGCTGTTGCTAGGCCCAACTAGCTACAGCACGGTCAACATGGATCAATACGACTCAATGCGGCCCTGCACGCCTCCATCATGCACAACACTGCCAACGCGACTCGACGTGGCCAAGCACGCCTCTAACATGCTCAACATGACCCAGCACGCCTTCAACAGGCCCAACACTGCAAATATGATCCCTACACGACCCAGCACACTACAACCATCAGAAAATGAACGCCATCCGTCTTGCCATAATACAATTATTCAAGGGGGAGTACTTTGGGGTTTGACATCCAACGTTGCTGGATGTAAAAAGTGTAGGTAGAAACATATTCTGGGTAGTTTTCGTTTTTTCAATCGCGATGTGGCAAACAAATTTTAATTTCTGAATTAGTAGTCCAATAGCGCTCGTAAGTTGGCAAAGGACAGCTCCTCTGGCAGTACTACTTTGGTGCCCTCTGCGAAAAGAGCAGGCCGATTGGCAACAAAGGCGAACATGATCGAAGGTGAACAGAACCACAGAAGCTAACCTATAGAAACCAGCTAACGGCGGGGGAAAAGAGGGTGGACAACGCCAGACGAACCGTAAGACAGTTAACTAAAACTGAGGCGTCGGAGTTAAACGCGAGTAATCGCCTAGACAGGACAAAAAAAGTAATTTCTCAACCCCAAACATCCAAACAAATAACAGGGGATATATAATAGCTGCGTCAAGATCAGTAAACGGTCCCGGAATGGTAAAAACTCAAAAACACCTACTCAGCAATTGCGTCGCCCAGTCAACAAATCTGTCAATGACCGACTGATACGTAGTGAGGTGAGAGTGGTAGCTCCACCAGTCCACAGGGCGAGCACCTCGAAAAGAGGTTGAAACGACGACACCACAACGCCACCTGCGTCGACTACGAAGAAGCACAAAATCGCAGAGGCTTCAGCCACTCTAGCAGACGTGATCAAGGATCACCTTAAATTAGCCGTTATTAACGAAAACAGCCTAGAAAAAAAGCTCACGGACGCACAATGGGCCACAGTTGAAAAATCGCTGATCGACAAACTAATCGAAACAATCAATAAACCCTCCGGCCCGGTACGTCTCTTCGGGCAATTGTCCACAGTCAAAGGTTTCAGAATCTTGAACTGTTTGAACGAAGCCATGCTCAAATGGCTCAATGAGACAGTGATCACGATGCCGGCACCTGTTCAGGGTATGAAATTAATTGTCGTCCCGAAAAGGGACCTACCGACCAGACCCAAAGTAAAGATCTGCATCCCTGGGCTGACTATATCTAAGGAGAACTTGGAGCAACTACTAAGATCCTTAAATCCGGAACTTCCTAGTGATCATTGGAAGGTGATGCAGATGAGGGGAGGAAGGGAGGAAAGCGATGGCAACGCCGGCAAAATATGCTACATGATGAAGGTTGTACAGATCAATTCTCATAACAGCAAGCTGGCCAGCGCCAACTTCCTAAATTATATAACGGAGTACAATCTTGACATTGCCCTAGTTCAGAAACAGTGGTCGAAAGATCTACGGACTGAACAGCAAGGACTTTTCCTTAATTTTTGGAAAAGGCCAACAGAGTAGTAAGTTCCGCACTTGCGTCCTAGCACAAAGACAAATTAACCTCTTTCTTCTACCCCACTTTAGCAACGCAGACAATAAGCCCTTGTTTCTGATTTCGGCCTATCCGCTCTATACAATGGGAGAGTCAAACATCAACAAAAGGTTTGAGTTTTTACTTGAATTTATTATTGGTAGCATTCTGTGTGTAGAAAATATCGGTTCAGAAACCACTTTTTTGATAAAAAGAACGGACAGGAAGTCTTAGATGTAACCTTGACCTTTGATTCCAGGTCCCTGGTAGTCAGTGACTAGAAGGTGTCCGTGTCCGATACCGTTACTTTCTCGGATCATAGAATGATCTGCTTTTCTCTTAACGAAAATACAAAGTCATTAAAACCATATCGCAATCCCAAGAGAACAAATTGGGACATCTTTAGAACCCTCCTAGGTAACTCAGAGCGTTCCCGGTCATCGCCCCTGATAAACAAAACTGAGATTGACCAGGAGGTCATGACCCTGACCTAAACTCTTAAAGTAGCCTTCGAAAAGTCCTACCCTCTAAGCAAAGGTAAACGGAAGCTCAACCCCACATGGTGGTCAAGTGAGCTCTTAACCTCACAAGTTAAGTATTGGTCTTAAGACCATGCCCCTCATAAAATATACTCAATTAATAAACCTCACTTTGTATACATTTTTCTTCAAATTCAATTCTTGCAGCCGTTGTGACTTTTTGGTCGACCCATAACGACCCGTACGACGGCGGAAGAAGAAGTAATAAAGTAAACGAAACAAATGACCCTAATGCATTCGGTTAACTCATTGCAGAATTGTATCCAGTACACTCGATCAACCGATTGAATAAGAATTATTGATTATGGGTCAAATACACTTGAGCAATGTTGCTTGTGAACAGAATGCATTACATAGTATAGCAATACCCTCATTACAGAAAGGAAATAAAACAAGTGATATGGATTATGGCCCAATAATCCATATTGCTTTGAAATTCTGGATTTCTTCTGGCATTCTAGTAGGATAAGTTTTTAGTTTTACATCAACTCAAGATCTAACCACTACGGTGCAGCTCCATATCTAAACGGCGACCGTATTAAGGTTAGCTTCTATAAATTTTAATTCTGTAACCGTAGTTATAATAGATGAAGGAATAGAGTTCTTTTAAAATAAATGTACGGAGACTTAAAATTTATTTGGTGCAGTCGGTAAGATTAGGTACAACTATCATGATCCAAAACGTGAAAGTTCAGTACGAAAAACCCAAAAAATTCAAATCGTTCGAAACTGCGAAGATCCGTAAATATCCGAGCAGACCGAGACGTAGCCAAAGTAAATTGTGTTAGTTCTAGTGCTCGAGAGACCCCGTGAATCATTAATTAGACAGAACAGCGGTGAATCAGTGAATTGTGTTTGACTGGTGTGCTCACATAACATAAAGAGTAAGGAAAAAAAGAAACGCACAAAAATGGCACAGAATTACGTAGATATACCAGATGTGTCCAACCGAGACATTTTGAACAGCCTAATGGGTATAGTCGCTAGAATTCCACCGGCTAGTTTCGGCGGCCATGTATTGAGAGAAATTCAATACTTACCCGAATTTGAAGGAGACAGGTAAACTTCGACACACTTCTTAATCATGGTTGAAAACCACCTCGCAAATTCAGGAGTGTACCCCCAAGCAACATGGATGATAATTCAACAGACGAAAGTCAAGGGACGAGCAATGGATTTACTCCTAGTCAACGGCGTATCCACATGGGACCAGGCGGAGGAGCTCTTCAGACAACACTACCTGCCCATCATCGAATTAACGAGGGAAATATTAAATATGAGAGTGAATTCCATCTATGATTTAGTGAATTAACTGGAATATCTATTAAGTAAGATCAATACTGTAGCATTGACTACAGGATGGTTTGTGTACCAAAATCTAAAACACTGTATCTCAAACTGTAGCAACGACATCTATTGCAAAACCTGCTACCAGTAAATATTCCAACCTGATGTGCTTACGTTCCACAATTGTTCCACACAATATCCCAAAATTCCAGCATCATCAATTCACCCGGAGAAACATCTAGCATGTTCTAGAACCCCTTGCAATTTCATATAAATACCCATACCACAACCACCGTGGACTGAGTTGTTTATAAGTGCATACAGCGATTACAAGAGGAAGATTAGACCAGTGGTGAAAATAAGCGACATTATTTGAAATAAATAAAGAATAACGTGATTGAATATTGTGTTGAAGTAAAGTTGGTGTTTGATGATAAATAAACGATTAAAATACACAAAAGACGGTTTTATTTAAACGAACCCCAGCAAGAATATTACAATACGTATGCCGAAAAAACTGTTGCTCCATAATATTATTATAAATAAGTTAAGAGAAATCATTGTAGGAAACTTAGCTAGAGAATTAGGAGACAAATACGATATTTCAATTTTCAATTTCAATTTCAAGATATAAGAAGAATTTTGTTCTCCTATATTGGTTACGACCACGGAAACATAAAGACAGTAGAAAATAGGTATTCAGCTAACTAATACCAAAGTATACAGCAAAACAAAGTTCACAATGAACAAAGAACTGGGGGAAACTATGGAAACTCAGGGAATTTTAGAAACAATGGTGATCAAAGTAGCAGAATATCAGGAATAACAATTACTATCAGAACGAACCGAGAACATCAGGAAATACTAGGCAACGTCAGTTTCCAAAGCCACAACTCATGGATGCTAACAATATACAGACTGACCTATTAGACAAGGGATCAATTCAGTCAAACCACTGTTCGTCCCGAACAAGATCATCTGGATTACTGCCTTGGTAACGATGAAGACGATCCAGGTGGACAATTTTCATCTTGCCTCTTACTCCACGCTGGATCCGGAAGACGACGTCATTGATGCGCGTGACCACTTTATAAGGGCCCTCCCAGTCTTGCTGCAGCTTAGGTGACCTCCCCTTTTGCCGGTGTGGGTTGTACAACCATACTAGGTCTCCCTCGTGGAAGCTAGACGTTGTTGCCGTTTTGCCGTACCTGGTTTTCATGCGGTCACTCGCTATCCTTATCCTCGTCCTGGTCTCTGATGTATGTCTCGGATCCTTTCCCTGAGGTCTGCCACGTAGTCCTCTTCATATTTGGGCTCATCGTTAGGGGATCCAAACTTCACCTCACTAGGTAGCCGAACTGCTCGACCAAACAAGACTTCGGATGGAGTATGTCTAGTAGTACTGTGCACTGCATTTCGGTAGGCCATCAAGAAGAGAGGAATTTGTCGATCCCAATCGCGCTGGTGGTCTTCTACGACCTTGGAGAGATGTTCGTTTAAGGTTCTGTTGAAGCGCTCCACCATCCCGTCGGATTGCGGATGAAGCGGGGTCGTCCTCGTCTTTTTGATTCCTAGTTGTTGACATACCTCTTGGAATATCTTCGATTCAAAGTTTCGTCCCTGGTCGGAATGCAGTTCCGTGGGCACGCCAAATCTGGTCACCCAGTTGTTGACGATCTGTTTCACGATGGTCTTCGCTTCCTGGTTAGGGATGGCGAATGCTTCCGGCCATTTGCTGAAGTAGTCCATGACGACTAGGATGTAACGGTTACCATTGTCGGTTTCTGGAAATGGACCAGCGATGTCAGCGGCAATCCGTTCAAAGGGTGCGCCCAGGTTGTACTGGTGCATCTTGCCTCGAGTTTTCGTTCTGGGTCCCTTGCTGGCGGCACACACGACGCATTTTCGACACCAATTCTCTACGTCGTTCCTTGCGCTGAGCCAATAGAAACGTTCTCGCACCTTCTCCAGCATCTTATATGCACCCAAATGACCTCCGGATGCTCCATCATGTATCTCCCGTAGCACCTCATGTACTTTTGATCGCGGCAAGATAAGCTGCATTATGAAATCTTTCCCATCCGGCCTCTCCCATTTCCTTTTCAGTACACCATCTTGCACATGAAGGGAGTCCCACTGAGCCCAGTATGCCTTGAGAGTGGGGCTCCTGTCCGAGATATCTTGTCCATTTGGCTTTTCCATAAACTCCTTCCACGCTAATATCGGCTCGATGTCCGGGTCTTCTTTTTGAGCGTTGCGGATTTCCTCTGCACTCCAACCGGCGATAGGCTCAGCTCTTACCCTTTGGATGGAAAGAAGGTTCTTCTCTTCCCTGCCGCACACAATGCTTGCCGTCGCTCTTACATGGTCGCCGGGATAAGGCATCCGCATTAGAATGAAGTTTCCCTTTACGATGCTGTATTTCGTAATCGTGCATCTGCAGTCGTTCAATCCATCTTGCGACCTGGCCCTCTGAATTCTTGAATTGCAGCAGCCATTTTGGAGCCGCGTGGTCTGTGCGCAAAAGGAACTTTTGGCCGTAGAGGTATTTATGGAAATATTTTGTCGCCAGAAGGTCTCGCCTGGTCACGCAGTTCCTTTCGGGCTTGGAGAGCACTTTGCTGAAGTATGCTACTACCTTCTCTTGGCCGTTGTGTACCTGCGAAAGAACCGCTCCGACACCGACGTTACTTGCATCTGCATCCACGATGAACATTTCTCCGGGAATGGGATATGCTAGTTCTTGTTCTTGAAGCTATTGTCGCACTCACCTGACCACTTGAATTGGCTTCCTTTTCCGTCAGCTGGTGCAAGCTCTTCGCGATTCCGGCAAAGTCCTTTACGAATCGTCGGTAGTACGTGGCGAGGCCCAACAAGCTCCTGAGTTGGTGTTTGTCTTTTGGAACTGGCCAGTTTTTCACAGCTTCCACCTTGTCTGGATCGGTTCGCACTCCTTCTGACGAGATAACGTGGCCCAGGCACTTGACTTCGGATCTGAAGAGGTCACATTTCTTTGGGTTCAGCTTCAGGTGAGCGCTTCGAAGCCGTTCTAGCACATTCTTCAAGTTGTCGCGATGTTCCTCGAACGTTTTTGCTATCACGATCACATCGTCCAGATACACCAAGCAAGTTTTCCAGGTCAATCCACGCAGGACGTGTTCCATTAGGCGCTCAAAAGTTCCCGGAGCATTGCACAATCCAAATGGCATTACTGTAAATTGCCACAGCCCATTTCCTGCAGTGAACGCAGTTTTCTCTCGGTCCTTTGGATCGATCTGTACCTGCCAGTAACCGCTCTTTAAATCAAGGGTGGAAAACCATCGAGCTCCTGAGAGTGTGTCCAATGTGTCATCAATCCGTGGCAGAGGGTAGCTATCCTTTTTGGTGACATCATTAAGTCTGCGATAGTCCACGCAGAATCGAGTGCTGCCCTCTTTCTTCTTAACCAGTACAACAGGTGAGGCCCACGGACTCTTAGAACTTTTGATGAGCCCTTCGTTTTCCATCATTGACACCATATCCGCAACCTCCGTCTGTTTTGCCAGTGATGGTCGTCTGGCAGGCTGGCGAATTGGTCTGGCATCCCCAGTGTCTATGCGATGCTGCACCAGATGTGTTTGGCCATACTCTCCATCCTGTGAGGCAAATATATCAGCGTACTCACCGATTAGATTTTCTGCCATGGCTCGCTGATCCTGATCCAGTTCGCAGTGCTTGAGGATCATGTCCCTTACCTCGGCCAACCTAGCTGATGAAACGGTCTTCGCAGATTCCTTTGCGGTTATTGTTGAAATTGAACATACCGGCGAACATTTACCAATAACCTCCCCTTGTTGTAGTTTCACGCTGTGACTCTTTAAGTTCATGAGCCTTACTGGGACCAGGCTGTTCTTTGGCTCCACTAAAACATTTGCCACGATGTAGTTTGAGGAATTCCTTCCTAAATCTGGCTCCAATAGGTAGAATCGGTGGCTTCCAGGATCACCCTCTAGTTTTGTCCAAATGATAGTCTCGGAGGATGGTGGTAAGAGGACGAAGCTTGCTGAGTATTGTCATTAAATGTGCTGCATTCTCGTTCCCGTACACCATTGGGATCTCTACGTTCCGGTACCGCAGAACTTGCATCCCGATGTCGATGATTACGTCATGTTCCTTTATAAAGTCCACTCCGATGATGCATTCATCACATATGTCGGCCACCAGGAACGCATGAGAAAAGGCCAACCCTGCTAGTTGTAACGTGAGGCGAACTTCTCCGTATACTTTCGCCGCTTCCCTGTGGCAGTCCTAAGGCAGTAGCAGCTGGTGTTGTGCAGCCAAGACTTCCGGACGAGATCTCTTCTTACAATGGAAGCCGTGGCGCCGGTATCGATAGTAGCCACGCATTTGTTTTTGCCGATGAATGCTTCCACTGTTAGACTCTTGTTGCATCGTTTGGTTTGGGAGACCTGGATGGTGGTCTTGGGGGCGTCGATTCCATTAGCCAACTTCTGCACCGCGTAGCTGGCTCTTAGGCGCTTCCCGACTCCTGGTCTCGAGGAGCATGACCAACAGGATGGATGTTGTCCCTGTAGGATGGTTCTTCGTTGCGTCGCCTATTCGCACAATGTGGACAGTTTCCGCGTCTGGGTGGATTTCTGCATTGCCGTTGTAGATGTCCTATTTTGTTGCAGTTCCAGCAACGAATTTGTCCTCCGCGAGCGTTGTTTCGGTCTTCGACGTCCATCCTCTGGCAAGAGCATTCGGTGGCGGTTACTTCCCTCACACGGTGGATTCCCTGACAGGCCTGGTCTGCGGCCTCCATTGTCAGAGCAAACGCCAAAGCTTCGGCGAGCGTTTTCTTTCCAGCCATTCTTACCGCCAATTGTAGTTTCGCATCAGCTATGGCATGGGTGAACGCTTCGGTTGCCATCTCGTTAATGATCTCCTCGCCGGCGTTTGGATAGGACAAATGTGCCATTCGCTCGATGTCTGCTTGTAACTGCTGGAGCGTCTCACCCTTCATCTGGGACCTTCTGCGCAATTGGACCATATATACTTGCTGCATGTGGTCGTCCCCAAAGCGCATCTCAATGGCTTTCACCAGACTGTCGTAGTTGCGTTGTTTGTCCTCGGGGATAGTTTGTAGTAGCTCTGCAGCTGATCCTCTAAGCGCAAGCGTGAGGGCAATGGACCTCTCTTCATCGTCCCAGTTGTTCGTCATTGCCGCAGCTTCGAACTGCCTCTTATATATTGGCCATGATGTCTGTCCATCGAAAACGGGAGGCTGCATCTCTTTCCTTCTCGGGAAGTCGGTTGAATACTCCCGAACTTTCTGTTTCTTCACGTGTTCGAGTTCCTTTGCCAAATTCTCGAATCTTCCTTCAACAGTCTCGATTTTTGTTTGCACATTCTCGAATTTTGTTTCAACATTCTCGAATCTTCCTTCAACGGCTGTTTCAAATGTCTCAATTTTAGCCTGTACGTTTTCGAACTGTCCTTCAATTGTTCCAAATTTAGCGTCTAGAGAATTCTTCTGCTCAGCCAAGGAATTTTCGAGAATCTCGAACTTCTTGTTTTGCATATCCAACTTGGCATCTAGAGAATTCTCAAATTGTTTGTCCTGTGCAACGAGCTTGACATCTAGAAAATTCTTTTGATCACCCAAGGAATTTTCTAGTATTTCGAACTTTTTCTTTTGCTCATCCAAAGAATTGTCTAGCTTCTCGAATTTTTCATTTTGAGAATTCTTTTGTTCGTCGAACTTTTTATTTTGCTCACACAAAGAATTGTCTAGCTTTTTTCGGAAAGTAATTTCATCAAAGCCGACATGTCATTTGTCGTACTTACTTGTTCTTCTTCGACGTCGAACAAAGCCGTATCCGGATCTGTACCCTCGCCCGTCATTATTTTCCGCAACTTAATGATCAGTTCTCTCTTCGTACCAGTCGTAGGCTGATTCCGCTGGCTCAGTACTTCCTTTAGTTGCGGCACTGACAAATCTTCTAGCAATTTCCGAACCATTTTTTTTTACTTACACAATAAGCAATACACAAAGTTTGGTTTATTCCACTTTTCTGACACCAATGTAATATTCTTGCTTAGGTTCGTTTAAATAAAACTGTCTTTTGTGTATTTCACTGTTTATTTATTGTCAACTACTAACTTTACTTCAACACAGTATTCAATCACTTTATTCCTTATTTATTTCAAATTAAATGTCGCTACACTGGTCTACTCTCCCTCTTGTAGTCGCTGTATGCACTTATAAACAATTGCGTCCACGGTGGTTGTGGTATGGGTATTTATATGAAATATAAGTCCTTCTAGAACATACTAGATGTCGCCGGGGATGAATTGATGATCCTGGAATAATTGGGATAATGTGTGGAACAAGTGTGGAACGTAAGCTCATCAGGTGGGAATATTTACTGCTAGCAGGTTTTGCAATAGATAACGTTGCTACAGTTTGAGATACAGTGTTTTAGTTTTTGGCACACAAACCATCCTGCAGTCAATGCTACAATATCTATAGTACAATATTTTTCTAAATTTGGTTTACATTCTTTTTTTCTGTTTTATACTTCGGCTGTTTCCTCATTGGTTATTACATTTTCTGTTGACTTTTCTTTATTTATTTTACATTTAATTTTTATTTGTTTATTTATTATAATATATAGAGCTACAGCTATAAAGGTGCAAAAGAAAATAGTAACGGAAAAATACACATGTTTATGACTTCCAGACAATAAAATTTTGTTTATGTTTATTAAATCTTTTACATTAATACTATAGCTGTCTAAATCCAGTTTTTCTACATGTATCGTGTGGAGTGAAATTTGGGTTAAATTGGTTGCGATTTCTAGTGTTTCAGTAACTGTGATGTCTTCGAAGTAATAAAGGATTGGGACCCTATTATAGACGTCATTTGAGGCCTGCAAGTAAACTTCGTCAGTTACTGCTTTGCAATATGGATTTTAAATTTTAAATCATCCACTATCTGATAGCTTCACTGTCTGTGTTGTGTCGCCACATAGAATTCGTACGTTTTTGGGTTTTGGCATAACATAAAGCCATGAGTTTTTGTTTCTTAGAGTAAACCAAATCTCGTGTTCAAGTTTGAAAATCTTGTATTCGCAAATTTTGGGGTTTGGGTTTCCCGAAATTACATTTTGCCAAATCGTTGGAACTAAGAAAAATATATCGTCTGTAATTATCATTGACTGCAATAAGGTCATTACTGGTGGAGACGTATCGATAGATGTTCTCTTTATATTTGGTGGGAAGTGGTGTTGCTTTAAACAAGTAATACTCTTCGTTCACCATTGGTATGCTTACATGGATCATAAAGTTATCATTTACATACACAGGCGTAGTTGTTGCTAGTAAATTGATTATGGGTAGATTCATTTTAGAGGCTTTATAAGGGAATCGTATTGTAGCATTGACTACAGGATGGTTTGTGTACCAAAAACTAAAACACTGTATCTCAAACTCTAGCAGCGACCTGTTAGCAGTAAATATTCCAACCTGATGTGCTTACGTTCCACAATTGTTCCACACAATATCCCAATATTCCAGGATCCTCTATTCACCCGGAGAAACATCTAGCATGTTCTAGAACCCCTTACAATTTCCTATAAATACCCATACCACAACCACCGTGGATACACTTGGTTTATAAGTGCATACAGCGATTACAAGAGGAAGATTAGACCAGTGGTGAAAATAAGCGACGTTATTTGAAATAAATAAAGAATAAAGTGATTGAATATTGTGTTGAAATAAAGTTGGTGTTTGATAATAAATAAACGATTAAAATACACAAAAGACGGTTTTATTTAAACGAACCCCAGCAAGAATATTACATTGGTGTCAGAAAAGTGGAATAAAACAAATTTTGTGTATTGCTTTTTGTGTAAGTGAAAAATAAAAATGGTTCGGAAGTTGCTAGAAGATTTGTCAGTGCCGCAACTAAAGGAAGTACTGAGCCAGCGGAATCAGCTTACGACTGGTACGAAGAGAGAATTGATTATTAAGTTGCGGAAAATAATAACTGACGAGGGTACAGATCCTGAAACAGCTTTGTTTGACGTCGAAGAAGAACAAGTAAGTACGACGAGTGACATGTCGGCTTTAATGAAATTGCTATCTGAAAAATTCGACGATCAGAATAGAAAGTTCGAGAAGCTAGACAATTCCTTAGACCAGCAAAAGAATTCTCTAGAAGCTAAGATCGACGAACAAAAGAATTCTCAAAATGAAAAATTCGAGAAGCTAGGCAATTCTTTAGACGAGCAAAAGAAAAAGTTCGAAATGCTAGAAAATTCCTTGGGTGAGCAAAAGAGTTTTCCAGATGCCAAGCTCGATGAACAGAACAAACAATTTGAGAATTCGCTAGATGCCAAGTTGGAAATGCAAAACAAGAAGTTCCAGATTCTCGAAAATTCCAGAGGCAGTTCGAAGCTGCGGCAATGACAAACAACTGGGGCGATGAAGAGAGGTCCATTGCCCTCACGCTTGCGCTTAGAGGTGCAGCTGCAGAGCTACTACAAACTATTCCCGAGGACAAACAACGCAACTACGATAGCCTGGTGAAAGCCATTGAGATGCGATTTGGGGACGACCACATGCAGCAAGTATATAGCGTTAAGTTGCGCAGAAGGTCCTAGATGAAGGGTGAGACGCTCCAGCAGTTACAAGCAGACATCGAGCGGCTGGCACATTTGTCCTATCCAAACGCCGGCGAGAAGATCATTAACGAGATGGCAACCGAAGCATTTACCCATGCCATAGCTGATGCGAAACTACAAATGGCGGTAAGAATGGCTGGAAAGAAAACGCTCGCCGAAGCTTTGGCGTTTGCTCTGACAATGGAGGCCGCAGACTAGGCCTGTCAGGGAATCCACCGTGTGAGGGAAGTAGCCGCCATCGAATGCTCTTGCCAGAGGATGGACGCCGAAGACCGAAACAACGCTCGCGGAGGACAAATTCGTTGCTGGAACTGCAACAAAATAGGACATCTACAACGGCAATGCAGAAATCCACCCAGACGCGGAAACTGTCCACATTGTGCGAATAGGCGACGCAACGAAGAACCATCCTACAGGGACAACATCCATCCTGTTGGTCATGCTCCTCGAGACCAGGAGTCGGGAAGCGCCTAAGAGCCAGCTACGCGGTGCAGAAGTTGGCTAATGGAATCGACGCCCCCAAGACCACCATCCAGGTCTCCCAAACCAAACGATGCAACAAGAGTCTAACAGTGGAAGCATTCATCGGCAAAAACAAATGCGTGGCTACTATCGATACCGGCGCCACGGCTTCCATTGTAAGAAGAGATCTCGTCCGGAAGTCTTGGCTGCACAACACCAGCTGCTACTGCCTTAGGACTGCCACAGGGAAGCGGCGAAAGTATACGGAGAAGTTCGCCTCACATTACAACTAGCAGGGTTGGCCTTTTCTCATGCGTTCCTGGTGGCCGACATATGTGATGAATGCATCATCGGAGTGGACTTTATGAAAGAACATGACGTAATCATCGACATCGGGATGCAAGTTCTGCGGTACAGGAACGTAGAGATTCCAATGGTGTACGGGAACGAGAATGCAGCACATTTAAGGACAATACTCAGCAAGGACGAAGTCTTACCACCATCTTCCGAGACTATCACTATCAATTCCCCAAACTACATTGTGGGAAAAGTTTTAGTGGAGCCAAAGAACAGACTGGTCCCAGTAAGGCTCATGAACTTAAAGAGCCACAGCGTCAAACTAAAACAAGGGGAGGTTATTGGTACATTTTTTTTTTTTTTTTTTTGCCGAGAGCAGGTGAAAAATCTTCCAAAGACTCCATAAGGCCCGACCGCGCGTGCTTATGGTAGTGTGTTATTGGTAAATGCGCGCCGATATGTTCAATTTCAACAATAACCGAAAAGGAATCTGCGAGGCCCGTTTCATCAGCTAGGTTGGCCGAAGTAAGGGACAGGATCCTCAAGCACTGCGAACTGGATCGGGATCATCGTGCCATGGCAGAAAATCTAATCGGTGAGTACGCTGATATTTTTGCCTCACAGGATGGAGAGTATGGACGAACACATCTGGTGCAACATCGCATAGACACTGGGGATGCCAGACCAATTCGTCAGCCTGCCAGCCGACTACCATTGGCAAAACAGACGAGGTTGCGGATATGGTGTCAACGATGGAGAAGGAAGGGCTCATCGAAAGTTCTAAGAGTCCGTGGGCCTCACCTGTTGTACTGGTTAAGAAGAAAGACGGCACCACTCGATTCTGCGTGGACTATCGCAGACTTAATGATGTCACCAAAAAGGATAGCTACCCTCTGCCACGGATCGATGACACATTGGACACACTCTCAGGAGCTCGATGGTTTTCCACCCTTGATTTAAAGAGCGGTTACTGGCAGGTACAGATTGATCCAAAGGACCGAGAGAAAACTGCGTTCACTGCAGGAAATGGGTTGTGGCAGTTTACAGTAATGTCATTTGGATTGTGCAACGCACCGGCAACTTTTGAGCGCCTAATGGAACACATCCTGCGTGGATTGACCTGGAAAACTTGCTTGGTGTATCTGGACGATGTGATCGTGATAGGAAAAACATTCGAGGAACATCGCGACAACCTGAAGAATGTGCTAGAACGGCTTCGAAGCGCTCACCTGAAGCTGAACCCAAAGAAATGTGACCTCTTCAGATCCGAAGTCAAGTACCTGGGCCACGTTATCTCATCAGAAGGAGTGCGAACAGATCCAGACAAGGTGGAAGCTGTGAAAAACTGGCCAGTTCCAAAAGACAAACATCAACTCAGGAGCTTTTTGGGCCTCGCTATGTACTACCGACGATTCGTAAAGGACTTTGCCGGAATCGCGAAAAGCCTGCACCAACTGACAGAAAAAGGAAGGCAATTCAAGTGGTCAGGTGAGTGCGACAAAAGCTTCAAGAACCTTAAGCAACAACTATGCGAAGCACCAACACTAGCATACCCCATTCCCGGAGAAATGTTCATCGTGGATGCAGATGCAAGTAACGTCGGTGTCGGAGCGGTTCTTTCGCAGGTACACAACGGCCAAGAGAAGGTAGTAGCATACTTCAGCAAAGTGCTCTCCAAGCCCGAAAGGAACTACTACGTGACCAGGCGAGAACTTCTGGCGGTGCTCCTGGCGACAAAACACTTCGATAAATACCTCTACGGCCAAAAGTTCCCTTTGCGCACAGACCACGCGGCTCTAAAATGGCTGCTGCAGTTCAAGAATTCAGAGGGCCAGGTCGCAAGATGGACTGAACGGCTGCAGATGTACGATTATGAAATACAGCATCGTAAAGGGAAACTTCATTCTAATGCGGATGCCCTATCCCGACGACCATGTAAGATCGACTGCAAGCATTGTGTGCGGCAGGAAGAGAAGAACATTCTTTCCATCCAAAGGGTAAGAGCTGAGCCTAACGACGGTTGGAGTGCAGAGGAATCCGCAACGCTGAAAAAGAAGACCCAGACATCGAGCCGATATTAGCGTGGAAGGAGTTTATGGAAAAGCCGAATGGACAAGATATCTCGGACAGAAGCCCCACTCTCAAGGCATACTGGGCTCAGTGGAACTCCCTTCATGTGCAAGATGGTGTACTGAAAAGGAAATGGGAAAGGCCGGACGGGAAAGATTTCATAATGCAGCTTATCTTGCCGCGATCAAAAGTACATGAGGTGCTACGGGAGATACATGATGGAGCATCCGGTGGTCATTTGGGGGCAAACAAGATGCTGCAGAAGGTGCGAGAACGTTTCTATTGGCTCAGCGCAAGGAACGACGTAGAGAATTGGTGCCGAAAATGCGTCGTGTGTGCCGCCAGCAAGGGACCCAGAACGAAAACGCGAGGCAAGATGCACCAGTACAACGTGGGCGCACCCTTTGAACGGATTGCCGCTGACATCGCTGGTCCATTTCCAGAAACCGACAAAGGTAACCGTTACATCCTAGTCATCATGGACTACTTCAGCAAATGGCGGGAAGCGTTTACCATCCCTAACCAGGAAGCGAAGACCATCATGGAACAGATCGTCAACAACTGCGTGAGCAGATTTGGCGTGCCCATGGAACTGCATTCCGACCAGGGACGAAACTTTGAATCGAAGATATTCCAAGAGGTTTGTCAACAACTAGGAATCAAAAAGACGAGGACGACCCCACTTCATCCACAATCCGACGGGATGGTGGAGCGCTTCAACAGAACCTTAAACGAACATCTCTCCAAGGTCGTAGAAGACCACCAGCGCGATTGGGATCGACAAATTCCTCTCTTCTTGATGGCCTACCGAAATGCAGTGCACAGTACTAATAGACATACTCCATCCGAAGTCTTGTTTGGTCGAGCAGTCCGGCTGCCTAGTGAGGTCAAGTTTGGATCCCCTAACGATGAGCCCAAGAGTGAAGAGGACTACGTGGCAGACTTCAGGGAAAGGATCCGAGACATACATCAGAGGACCAGGACGAGGATAAGGATAGCGAGTGACCGCATGAAAACCAAGTACGACACAAAGGCAACAACGTCCACCTTCCACGAGGGAGACCTAGTATGGCTGTACAACCCACACCGGCAAAAGGGGAAGTCACCCAAGCTGCAGCAAGACTGGGAGGGCCCTTATAAAGTGGTCACACGCATCAATGACGTCGTCTTCCGGATCCAGCGTGGAGTAAGAGGCAAGATGAAAATTGTCCACCTGGATCGTCTTCATCGTTACCATGGCAGTAATCCAGATGATCTTGTTCGGAACGTACAAGTTTAAGAGGGGGGCAGTGTAGCATTGACTACAGGATGGTTTGTGTACCAAAAACTAAAACACTGTATCTCAAACTGTAGCAGCGACCTGTTAGCAGTAAATATTCCAACCTGATGTGCTTACGTTCCACAATTGTTCCACACAATATCCCAATATTCCAGGATCCTCTATTCACCCGGAGAAACATCTAGCACGTTCTAGAACCCCTTACAATTTCCTATAAATACCCATACCACAACCACCGTGGATACAGTTGGTTTATAAGTGCATACAGCGATTACAAGAGGAAAATTAGACCAGTGGTGAAAATAAGCGACATTATTTGAAATAAATAAAGAATAAAGTGATTGAATATTGTGTTGAAGTAAAGTTGGTGTTTGATAATAAATAAACGATTAAAATACACAAAAGACGGTTTTATTTAAAGGAACCCTAGCAAGAATATTACACTATGTTGTTCCGGAACCCAGCTTGTATGTGATTTAATGACGAAATAAATATATATAATATCTTCAAAGTCGTGTAACACTTTTTCAAATTTCGTCAGATTAACTAGTTTGTTTGTATTTTTCTTTATTTCTTCCGTTATTGCGTTAAAGTTGTTATTTATTTTACGTGTCGTGTCATTGAGTGCGTCGAAGACGTTCGTTATTACTGTGAGCTGTTCTTCGGTTATATTATAAAGACTATTTTGGTTTTCTGAGAGGGATTGTAATGCGTTTTCGATTTTTGCCGCGTTTCTGGAGTCCATCGTTCCGAATAAGAATTTCTGGATATAACCAATCCCGTTAAAAAGTCCTTCATTTGTTAGGCTTCGTTTACTAAGTCTTTTTTTTAGTAATATGCCATCTAGTAACTTATTATATTGTTGCATTGCTTTGAAAGAATTTCTTAATATTTGTAGAGTCATTCTGCAGTGGTCTAACGGATATTCTTTAATAGTAGTTTCACCAAGTTTTGAAAGAGTATTTATATTATTCTCTAAGGTTTTAGTATTAGTGTTGGTGTGGGAATTGTTGAAATGGAACAAGAATGTCTACTTTGAGAAAGATTTGTCGAGTACTCCCATTGGTTCCAAATACATATATGCCTGTGTTATTTAACGACATCTGTTGTACTGACTGTGCCATAGCCATATTTAGACCACTTGCAAGGATAATGTAACTAAAAAAAAATTTAATGTAAGAAATTTATACTTTTGCATATACGACTAGGGTTTTGTAAGCAATGTTTATTGGACTGTGTCTGAATGTGTGTAAGTTTCAATTAGTTTGCTGTGTGGGTTGTGTTACTTTGGTTAAAGTGCTTAATTAAGTTATTGTGTACAACTTTTTCTTTCCCGCCCTTTTTTTAACTTGGAATTTTCTGGAGATAATATTTCAGTTACCTCGAATGGTCCTTCAAAAATTGGGGTTAGTTTTTTGTTGGACCGGTTCTTAATTTCTAATAGCACCTTGTCGCCAACGTTATATGTAGTTTGCGTGGAGTTTTAGTCGTAGTATATTTTAGACTTCTCCTTTGCTTTTAGTTGGTTGTTAGTTGTTACGAACAAGTTCATAACCAATTTGCATTTTTGACTTCATATCCGTGATATAGTCGTCGTAAGTGTATGTTGGCTGTACCTTTCTGTTTAAGATGGGGGGAACGGGTGCTTCAAAACCGAAAAGAGCTTCGAATGGACTGTAGTTGGTGCTTGAATGTGGGGTTGTGTTGTAGCAAAATATTGCGTACTCGAGGTAGTTGTCCCAATTTGACTGGTCTTTGCTAGCATAGTTTCTTAGGTAATCACCTAACGTTCTATGCGACGTTTCCAGAGCACCATTCGACTGTGGGTGGTATGGACTAGTCTGAATCTTTGCTATTTTTAAGATTTTACATACGTTTTTGAATAGTTCACTAGTAAAATGTTTGCCTTGGCCGGTGAGAATTGTGTGGGGAATACCATAAGTACAAATCATTTTCTTTACTAATGCTTCGGCTATCGTTTGGGCTTCTTGTTTTGGTATTGCGATTGCTTGAATGAATTTAGTAAGGTCGTCCTGGAAAGTGAGTATATATTTGTTATAGCTTTCGGTAATCGGGAGTGGTCCCACTATATCGAGTGCAACCCTTTCAAATGGGGTTTTTGCTGTCGTAGTAATAACCATGGGAATCTTGCTACTTGTGTACTTTTTATTCTTTTGGCACATTTCGCAGGACATTATGTAATTTTTTACATCATCATACATGTTTTTCCATTTATATAATTTTCGAATACGCTTCAGGGTACGTTTTATTCCTTGATGGCCTCCCAGTGGTGTGTCGTGGAATTCGTACATTATTTGTTTGATTTTATCTGGGTCTGAAACTTCAATGACGTTTCGGCTTACTTCATGTTGTTCATTAGGTGAGACTCTGTTATGACTACGGGTTATTACTTTGACTTCAGCCATGTTTAACCGCGACAGTGCGTCTACGTTAGTATTTAGATGCCCCGCTTTATGCGAAACCGTGAAGTCGTTGTCCTCAAGTTTTATGCGCCAGCGCATTATTCTCGAAGTAGGGTCCTTCAGGTTCAAAGTGACGCCCGAACACGTATGGTCGAAAGTGTGTGACTGCCCAGACTATCACAAGCGCTTCCTTCTCGATAGTAGAATAGTTTTTTTCGGCCTTGTTGAATATTCTACTGGCAAAAGCTATTGGTAAAACACTGCCATTTGAGTCTCTTTGGGACAGTACCGCGCCTATGGCTTCATTGCTTGCATCGGAAGTAATGTACAAAATATTTGTAAAATTTGGGTAAATGAAAATAGGTGGTTCGACTATGGATTTCTTCAGTTTCTTAAAAGACTCGTCGCAAAAAGCATCCCATTTAAAGGGGACATCTTTGCGTAACAGTTTATTAAGTGGATTAGCTATTTGGGAGTAATTTTTTATAAATTTTCGGTAACAACCGGACAAGCCTAGAAAAGACTTTATTTGCTTTTGGGTTTTTGGGGTTGTGATATTGTTGATCGCTGCGATCTTATCGGGATCTGGTTTTACACAGTCTGCTGTAATAACGTGTCCTAAATACATATTTTCTGTTTGAAAGAATTTGCATTTAGATAATTTGATTTATAGATTATATTTGCCTAAGGCCTTGAGAACTTCAATTAACTCCTTGTTATGGTCTTGCAAGTTTTTTCCGTAGATCACTATGCCGTCGAGGTAAACCAAACACATTACTCCCTGTAATCCAGAGAGTACGACGTTCATAAGTCTCTGGAATGTAGGTGGAGCATTTCGTAAGCCGAATAGCATTCTGTTGAACTCGAAATGACCGTTGGTAGTACTAAATGCCGTTTTTTCTTTATCTTCTTCGGTAATCTCGATTTGGTTGAAACCATTTGCCAGGTCTAGTGTGGTGAAATACTTTGAATCTCCAAGTTGCCCAAGAATGTCGTCGATATTGGGAATTGGGTATGCGTCCGGAATAGTTGCCTCGTTTAATTTTCGATAGTCTATTACGCCTCTCCATTTTTGATCTCCCTTTTTGGGAACTACGAGAAGTGGCGCATTCCACGGACTAGTGCTCGGTCTAATAACTTCGTCTTGTAGCGTTTGATCGACCTGTTTTTTAATTGCTTGCTTGTGGATTTCTGCTAGGCGATATGGGCGTTTATTTGCAGGGACACCTTCATGAAGAACAAGTGATTACAATTTCTACAAATATCTTTTATCGACTGCCTTTCTTCTGGATTAAGATGGTAAAGTTTCAATTCCGTTTCTAGTTTTCCTAATCTTTCTTCAACTATTTGATTGGTATATCTAGAGTTTAGGTTATATACTGCGACGTGATCCATGTTTTCAGGCTTCAGGTTCAAGTTGACGTCTTCGTTGTTGGCGCTCACAACTGATATGAATACATAGCCATCTTTAGGTGTCGTTATCATTGATGTCGAATAAACTTGTGGGGCTATTTCCTGGGATAAGTACATCTGATTTGAGGGTTCGTGGATTGGTCCATATTTAATATTTTTTTCAGATCTAGCAGGTATGGTAATGGATTTTTGTTTGTTTATGAAGTCTGTTGTGTATCTTTTATCTTTATGGTGGTATGTTAGGGTGTTGTCTTTCCAATTGAGTATGGCATTAAAATTTCGGAATAGGTTCACCCAAAATTCCATCTTGTGTTATAGGAAAATTTTCTGGCACTACGTGACGTAAGTGTTTTAGATTTACTCCTGGTGTTATTTCTATATTTAGAAGAAGTGCACCTACTGTGGATGTAGGAGTGTTACCTATGCCTTTTAATTCGGTGATATTGTCAGTGTGTACCCAAAGCTCTTTATTTAATTTGCTTATTTTCATCAAGCCTAGGCTTGCGCCAGTATTTAAAAGCATAATATTACATTTGGAGATAGTATCTTTGGACATCACTTTAATTTCGCTTTTGAAGCTGGAGGTATTATTTGGGCAACCTATAAGAGCAAAGCGTTACATTTTGCACGTTGAGTTTGCATATTTTTGGGGTTATGAGAATTAGAGTTAGAAGTATGGCTTAGATCAGAGTTTAATGATTTATTTAGAAAATTTTGTAAGTTATTTATTTGTTTTAGGCTTCGGTTTTGGCGATAATTTTGATTTAATGAAGTATTTGTACTCATTATTTCATTTTCGAGTTTCTTCTTGTTTGAATTTGTGATTAGCTTACTTGTCTCCTGATATTGTTTAAACTTTACGTATACATTATCTTGATTTTGAATTTTGGATTTGGTCTTTTGAGCACCATCGTCTCGATTTTGTTTTGGAGGATTTATTTCTCGATTTCGTATTTGGTTATATTTTGCATATGTATGTATTTACCTGGAATCTAGAATCTTGAGATACTTCGTCTCGGTTTAAGTTTTGAGAATTTAGGTTTCGATTTTGAGCATTGGATTCGGTTGAGCAATATAGCATTTTAGAATTGGTATGTTGAGATAGTGGGTTTTGATTTAAAGGTTTTGGTTTTTTCGTGAGATTCAGAGAATTTGGATTTTGGAGTTCGACAGCGTTTAAGCACGAGAATATATGTCTTTCACCTGACTCCGCATCCCGGACGGGCCAGGTCGCTCGTAGTTTCCCTGATTAGAATTAGGACTATTACCTGTATTCCTGTTATTATTGTACGCTCTTTTGCGGCACTCCTCTATAGAGTGACCTGGCTTTTTACAGTACCTACACATAATTTCATCACTTACTGTGTTAATATTAGTTCTTTCTAAAAACGGGTTGTGGTTAGGAGTAGTTCGACTTGAAAATGACTGGTTGTTGTCGGGAGCTGATCTGTGGTTTGTAAATTTGGTAAACCTGCCTCCGTTGTTGTTGCTAGGATACCCTCGTACGTTTCTAGAACTACGAAATTCGCCGGTGTTGTGCGTTTTCGTTTTGCAGTTTTGGCAGTACTTGTTGGATCTATTTGGGTACTGGTTCGTGCATGAGAGAAGTTTTTCCTCTTCCATCGCAATATCAACTGCTTCGTCAAGCTCCTCACATCTCGCACTTTTGACGAGGAATTTTAGCTGCGACTGAAGTCCGTTGCAAAAACTATTCAACACCATAGCACTGTTAAGAGAACGAATTGCTTTATTAGCAGAGGCATCCTCAGTAGTTGCGTTTGCATTGTTAAGCTCGTCACACAATGCATTTACTCTTTCCATGTAGGAAGCAACAGACTCGTTAAAACCTTGTCTAAACTGAAAGATCTCTGTCTGAATAACCTGTATCGAGCGACACTTTCTGGAATTTTTTACTAGTGCTTCTTTAAGCTCAGACCAGTCATTATAGTCGTTATATTTTATTGCAGCGTTATAAGCTCGGCCTGTTAGTTTAGATTTCACTATGTCGATTAGTTCAATCTTATGCGCGTCGTCAGTTGCCTTTTTGGATTGTAGTTCCACTAGCTGGATAAATCTATCCAGATTTTTGGCTGACCCATCGAACTTAGGTATCAGTTTGATGGCATGAGACGAGCTAAACGTCATTGTGTTTACTGATTTTGTTTTGGGAGGAGGGCGTGAAACAGATTTTTCAAGCTCCCCTTCTGTAGGTGGAGTATTAACCATTCGTTTTTCTGTTTCACGTGGAACCGGAAGTTCACTGTCCGAAGATCTGCGAGGAAATGTGAAATGTTTAGATTCAGACTAGACATATACCATATGTCCGACAAAAAAAAAACCGAAATTTATATATCGGTCACAACAACCAAAATTTTATAATAAGTTTATGTGTAATGTAGAAAAACTTGTTACAATCTAATGTAATTATGGATAAGTATTGCTTTTTATTGTATAGATAGAAAAGGGAAAAAATAATTTAATTTATTACTTACAATAACATGTTGCTGGTGATTTGATGATGCTGGACTGTTGATTGCAATAACATGTTGCTGGTGATTTGATGATGCTGATTTTCACTGATTTTTGTGGCGATTTTCTTTCTTGTAATCACATTAAAGACACAATTTATTAATGTTTTTTTTTTTCACGGGAGATAGCTATTATTATTATTTTTTTTTTTTTCGCATACGTAACTTAAACGCGAAAGTTAACTGGAAAGACTTATTGGGAGTTAAGGCAGATGCTTTACCTTAACATCCCACCGCTGCCACCAATGTTGGAATCGCGATTTTGTTTGGAAAGAAACAACCACTTAGTTTGGGCGTTGTGAATCGAGTCCCTCAAACTCTACTCATCATCTGCCACGCTACCTATTCTCTCGCCTAGATCGTCACCAGTTCCAGGTCAACCACGCATTCTATTTTCATACCCTGACACAGTTTTATTGTTCAACACAACATATGCAGCCTATGTAGCACTTGACATAGTTACACTACAACGCTTATGTTTGCAATATGATCCCACATCGTATTTTTTTGCTGTTTAGGTTGACATAGTTCGATTGCTATTCCTATGACAATTAGTTCGTTGCACGTGTGGAACATTTGGTCATAATCGAACTATGTCATGTGTCTTACAGGCGGTTCGTGGGAATTGTGTGTGGTCTGTAGGTTTTGTGCACAACATTAGGGAGAGCAATTTATTTTTCAACACTTGATTCGGCAAAAGGGGATCATCAAATATTAATATACCCAGATGATATAGCCAAAACTGGGATTATACGAATATGTATGTTCGTATGGCTTTTGCCCTGAAAAACGCACCAGCTACCTTCCAACGCTTAATGAACCATATAGTACGAGAATATATAAACAAAACTTGCGTTGTCTACTTAGATGACATGATATTCTCCACCTCTCCTAAAGAACATTTGACAAATCTTAGGGACATTTTTAAAACCCTTAAAAAACATAACTTAAAACTGCAATTTGGTAAACGCTCATTTCTCAAGGAAGAACCCGAGCTTTTATGCCACACCCTGACGGAAGAAGGCATAATGCCGAACCCTAATAAAGTAGGGGCGATCAAAAATCTTCCACTCCCGCAAACAGAAAAACAACTCAGAAATTTTTTAGGAGCTTCTGGGCACTACAGCAAATTTATAAAGGACTATGCAAGAATAGCATATTCTATGACCGGGTACCTTAAAAAAGATATCAAAATAAACGTGAACGACCCCGAATACGTAAATGCATTCGAGACATTTAAACTTAATTTAATTACATACCAAATCCTGAAGTTTCCGGAATTTGAAGAACCATTCCATCTATACACTGTAATAGGACTGAGGGAGGGTTTTGGGCGTTAGGATTTGAAAAAGGACAAGGAAACAAGGATGTGGATGGAACGGAAAAGGAAAGAGTGTCGGCTACGAGGGACGTGGCATGCTTGCTATGCACAGCTTAGCTCGCCGGAAATGGCGTGGTTCTTGCCCCCGTAGCACGACTAAACCTACTACAAACAACATATATCATGCCAAAAGTACTTACTTATTGTTTTCCACCATATATCGGACGGACGTTCACCACACTGAGGGCGCTGCTGATGATATGCAATGGTGGCCTTTGCCCCCCAACCCATGAAGTCCGGCGGCCATTAAAATTGGACTTCCCAAACGGACTTATGCTGCTGCCAGGTCCCTCCACCATCGCTGAAAGGGTTTTAGTCACCCTACCGCACCCCCTGAAAATTGCACTCTAAAAACCCATCAAGCTATCTTCGGCTTGATGGTAGTCAAAACACACACACGTCATGGCCAAAATGTTCGCAATTTATTCTTCTCTTTACTCTTCATCAAAAAAAATAGAGACAAATTTTAAAAACTGATGGATAACATAAAAAAAGGCAAAAAAACTAAACTCGGCTTCTCCCACCGCGAACTCTCAGGCAAATCTTTTGTTACCTTACTCTACTCTATGTATCGGATTTCCTACCTAGATAGAGCTCTGTATAGGTATGTGTATATGTACGTTTCCGTACTTAAAAGCTATAGTTAACGCGACAAAAATACGGACGGGGAAACAAAATTTTCACAAAATATAAATCAAAATTATACTCATTATAAATCACCTCAGACAAAAAGAATAATGAACAATAAAAAATATATGTATATATATACAGCGACAATAAATTATATATATGGATGCACAATGATGTTAAAACTCTTATATTTTTTCTTATAAATTTAACGCCTCTTTGGGCAAGAAGTATTTATAAACCTTTATCTGCACATGTATCTTATATATTGTAATATTCTTGCTGGGGTTCGTTTAAATAAAACCGTCTTTTGTGTATTTTAATTGTTTATTTATTATCAAACACCAACTTTACTTCAACAAAATATTCAATCACTTTATTCTTTATTTACTTCAAATTAAACTGTCGCTACAATGTCTAATCTCCCTCTTGTAATCGCTGTATGCACTTATAAACAACTGTGTCGACGATGGTTGTGGTATGGGTATTTATAGGAAATTGTAAGGGGTTCTAGAACATGCTAGATGTTTCTCCGGGTGAATTGAGGATCATGGAATATTGGGATATTGTGTGGAACAATTGTGGAACGTAAGCACATCAGGTTGGAATTTTTACTGCTACAGTTTGAGATGCAGTGTTTTAGTTTTTTGGTACACAAACCATCCTGTAGTCAATGCTACACTGCCCCCCTCTTAAACTTGTTCGTCCCGAACAAGATCATCTGGATTACTGCCATGGTAACGATGAAGAGGATCCAGGTGGACAATTTTCATCTTGCCTCTTACTCCACGCTGGATCCGGAAGATGACGTCATTGATGCGTGTGACCAATTTATAAGGGCCCTCCCAGTCTTGCTGCAGCTTAGGTGACCTCCCCTTTTGCCGGTGTGGGTTGTACAACCATACTAGGTCTCCCTCGTGGTAGCTAGACGTTGTTGCCTTTGTGTCGTGCCTGGTTTTCATGCGGTCACTCGCTATCCTTATCCTCGTCCTGGTCCTCTGATGTATGTCTCGGATCCTTTCCCTGAGGTCTGCCACGTAGTCCTCTTCACTCTTGGGCTCATCGTTAGGGGATCCAAACTTCACCTCACTAGGTAGCCGAACTGCTCGACCAAACAAGACATTCGGATGGAGTATGTCCAGTAGTACTGTGCACTGCATTTCGGTAGGCCATCAAGAAGAGAGGAATTTGTCGATCCCAATCGCGCTGGTGGTCTTCTACGACCTTGGAGAGATGTTCGTCGGATTGTGGATGAAGTGGGGTAGTTCTCGTCTTTCTGATTCCTAGTTGTTGACATACCTCTTGGAATATCTTCGATTCAAAGTTTCGTCCCTGGTCAGAATGCAGTTCCATGGGCACGCCAAATTTGGTCACCCAGTTGTTGACGATCTGTTCCACGATGGTTTTCGCTTCCTGGTTAGGGATGGCGAACGCTTCCGGCCATTTGCTGAAGTAGTCCATGACGACTAGGATGTAACGGTTACCATTGTCGGTTTCTGGAAATGGACCAGCGATGTCAGCGGCAATCCGTTCAAAGGGTGCGCCCACGTTGTACTGGTGCATCTTGCCTCGAGTTTTCGTTCTGGGTCCCTTGCTGGTGGCACACACGACGCATTTTCGGCACCAACTCTCTACATCTTCCCTTGCGCTGAGCCAATAGAAACGTTCTCGCACCTTCTCCAGCGTCTTGTTTGCACCCAAATGACCACCGGATGCTCCATCATGCATCTCCCGTAGCACCTCATGTACTTTTGATCGCGGCAAGACAAGCTGCATTATGAAATCTTTCCCGTCTGGCCTTTCCCATTTCCTTTTCAGTACACCATCTTGGACATGAAGGGAGTCCCACTGAGCCCAGTATGCCTTGAGAGTGGGGCTCCTGTCCGAGATATCCTGTCCATTTGGCTTCTCCATAAACTCCTTCCACGCTAATATCGGCTCGATGTCAGGGTCTTCTTTTTGAGCGTTGCGGATTTCCTCTGCACTCCAACCGGCGATAGGCTCAGCTCTTACCCTTTGGATGGAAAGAAGGGTCTTCTCTTCCCTGCCGCACACAATGCTTGCAGTCGCTCTTACATGGTCGCCGGGATAAGGCATCCGCATTAGAATGAAGTTTCCCTTTACGATGCTGTATTTCGTAATCGTGCATCTGCAGTCGTTCAATCCATCTTGCGACCTGGCCCTCTGAATTCTTGAACTGCAGCAGCCATTTTGGAGCCGCGTGGTCTGTGCGCAAAAGGAACTTTTGGCCGTAGAGGTATTTATGGAAATATTTTGTCGCCAGAAGCACCGCCAGAAGTTCTCGCCTGGTCACGCAGTAGTTCCCTTCCGGCTTGGAGAGCACTTTGCTGAAGTATGCTACTACCTTCTCTTGGCCGTTGTGTACCTGCGAAAGAACCGCTCCGACACCGACTTTACTTGCATCTGCATCCACGATGAACATTTCTCCGGGAATGGGATATGCTAGTGTTGGTGCTTCGCATAGTTGTTGCTTAAGGTTCTTGAAGCTATTGTCGCACTCACCTGAAGAGGTCACATTTCTTTGGGTTCAGCTTCAGGTGAGCGCTTCGAAGCCGTTCTGGTACGTTCTTCAGGTTATCGTGATGTTCCTCGAACGTTTTTCCTATCACGATCACATCGTCCAGATACACCAAGCAAGTTTTCCAGGTCAATCCACGCAGGACGTGTTCCATTAGGCGCTCAAAAGTTGCCGGAGCATTGCACAATCCAAATGGCATTACTGTAAATTGCCACAGCCCATTTCCTGCAGTGAACGCAGTTTTCTCTCGGTCCTTTGGATCGATCTGTACCTGCCAGAAACCGCTCTTTAAATCAAGGGTGGAAAACCATCGAGCTCCTGAGAGTGTGTCCAATGTGTCATCGATCCGTGGCAGAGGGTAGCTATCCTTTTTGGTGACATCATTAAGTCTGCGATAGTCCACGCAGAATCGAGTGCTGCCCTCTTTCTTCTTAACCAGTACAACAGGTGAGGCCCACGGACTCTTAGAACTTTCGATGAGCCCTTCCTTCTCCATCGTTGACACCATATCCGCAACCTCCGTCTGTTTTGCCAATGGTAGTCGTCTGGCAGGCTGACGAATTGGTCTGGCATCCCCAGTGTCTATGCGATGTTGCACCAGATGTGTTCGGCCATACTCTCCATCCTGTGAGGCAAATATATCAGCGTACTCACCGATTAGATTTTCTGCCATGGCACGATGATCCCGATCCAGTTCGCAGTGCTTGAGGATCCTGTCCCTTACTTCGGCCAACCTGGCTGATGAAACGGGCCTCGCAGATTCCTTTTCGGTTATTGTTGAAATTGAACATATCGGCGCACATTTACCAATAACCTCCCCTTGTTTTAGTTTCACGCTGTGACTCTTTAAGTTCATGAGCCTTACTGGGACCAGGCTGTTCTTTGGCTCCACTAAAACATTTCCCACCATGTATTTCGGGGAATTCCTTCCTGAATCCGGTTCCAATAGGTAGAATTGGTGGCTCCCAGGATCACCCTCTGGTTTTGTCCAAATGATAGTCTCGGAGGATGGTGGTAAGACTTCGTCCTTGCTGAGTATTGTCCTTAAATGTGCTGCATTCTCGTTCCCGTACACCAATGGGATCTCTACGTTCCTGTACCGCAGAACTTGCATCCCGATGTCGATGATTACGTCATGTTCTTTCATAAAGTCCACTCCGATGATGCATTCATCACATATGTCGGCCACCAGGAACGCATGAGAAAAGGCTAACCCTGCTAGTTGTAATGTGAGGGCAACTTCTCCGTATACTTTCGCCGCTTCCCCTGTCGCAGTTCTAAGACAGTAGCAGCTGGTGTTGTGCAGCCAAGACTTCTGGACGAGATCTCTTCTTACAATGGAAGCCGTGGCGCCGGTATCGATAGTAGCCACCCACTTGTTTTTGCCGATGAATGCTTCCACTGTTAGACTCTTGTTGCATCGTTTGGTTTGGGAGACCTGGATGGTGGTCTTGGGGGCGTCGATTCCATTAGCCAACTTCTGCCCCGCGAAGCTGGCTCTTAGGCGTTTCCCGACTCCTGGTCTCGAGGAGCATGACCAACAGGATGGATGTTGTCCCTGTGGGATGGTTCTTCGCTGCGTCGCCTATTCGCACAATGTGGATAGTTTCCGCGTCTGGGTGGATTTCTGCATTGCCGTTGTAGGTGTCCTATTTTGTTGCAGTTCCAGCAACGAATTTGTCCTCCGCGAGCGTTGTTTCGGTCTTCGACGTCCATCCTCTGGCAAGAGCATTCGGTGGCGGTTACTTCCCTCACACGGTGGACTCCCTGACATGCCTGGTCTGCGGCCTCCATTGTCAGAGCAAACGCCAAAGCTTCGGCGAGGGTTTTCTTTCCAGCCATTCTTACCGCCATTTGCAATTTCGCATCAGCTATGGCATGGGTAAATGCTTCTGTTGCCATCTCGTTAATGATCTCCTCGCCGGCGTTTGGATAGGACAAATGTGCCAGTCGCAAGAAGTATTTATAAAACTTTATCTGCACATGTATCTTATATATTGTAATATTCTTGCTGGGGTTCGTTTAAATAAAACCGTCTTTTGTGTATTTTAATCGTTTATTTATTATCAAACACCAACTTTACTTCAACAAAATATTCAATCACTTTATTCTTTATTTACTTCAAATTAAACTGTCGCTACAATGTCTAATCTCCCTCTTGTAATCGCTGTATGCACTTATAAACAACTGTGTCGACGATGGTTGTGGTATGGGTATTTATAGGAAATTGTAAGGGGTTCTAGAACATGCTAGATGTTTCTCCGGGTGAATTGAGGATCATGGAATATTGGGATATTGTGTGGAACAATTGTGGAACGTAAGCACATCAGGTTGGAATTTTTACTGCTACAGTTTGAGATGCAGTGTTTTAGTTTTTTGGTACACAAACCATCCTGTAGTCAATGCTACACTGCCCCCCTCTTAAACTTGTTCGTCCCGAACAAGATCATCTGGATTACTGCCATGGTAACGATGAAGAGGATCCAGGTGGACAATTTTCATCTTGCCTCTTACTCCACGCTGGATCCGGAAGATGACGTCATTGATGCGTGTGACCACTTTATAAGGGCCCTCCCAGTCTTGCTGCAGCTTAGGTGACCTCCCCTTTTGCCGGTGTGGGTTGTACAACCATACTAGGTCTCCCTCGTGGTAGCTAGACGTTGGTGCCTTTGTGTCGTGCTTGGTTTTCATGCGGTCACTCGCTATCCTTATCCTCGTCCTGGTCCTCTGATGTATGTCTCGGATCCTTTCCCTGAGGTCTGCCACGTAGTCCTCTTCACTCTTGGGCTCATCGTTAGGGGATCCAAACTTCACCTCACTAGGTAGCCGAACTGCTCGACCAAACAAGACATTCGGATGGAGTATGTCCAGTAGTACTGTGCACTGCATTTCGGTAGGCCATCAAGAAGAGAGGAATTTGTCGATCCCAATCGCGCTGGTGGTCTTCTACGACCTTGGAGAGATGTTCGTCGGATTGTGGATGAAGTGGGGTAGTTCTCGTCTTTTTGATTCCTAGTTGTTGACATACCTCTTGGAATATCTTCGATTCAAAGTTTCGTCCCTGGTCAGAATGCGGTTCCATGGGCACGCCAAATCTGCTCACCCAGTTGTTGACGATCTGTTCCACGATGGTTTTCGCTTCCTGGTTAGGGATGGCGAACGCTTCCGGCCATTTGCTGAAGTAGTCCATGACGACTAGGATGTAACGGTTACCATTGTCGGTTTCTGGAAATGGACCAGCGATGTCAGCGGCAATCCGTTCAAAGGGTGCACCCACGTTGTACTGGTGCATCTTGCCTCGAGTTTTCGTTCTGGGTCCCTTGCTGGTGGCACACACGACACATTTTCGGCACCAACTCTCTACATCTTCCCTTGCGCTGAGCCAATAGAAACGTTCTCGCACCTTCTCCAGCGTCTTGTTTGCACCCAAATGACCACCGGATGCTCCATCATGCATCTCCCGTAGCACCTCATGTACTTTTGATCGCGGCAAGACAAGCTGCATTATGAAATCTTTCCCGTCTGGCCTTTCCCGTTTCCTTTTCAGTACACCATCTTGGACATGAAGGGAGTCCCACTGAGCCCAGTATGCCTTGAGAGTGGGGCTCCTGTCCGAGATATCCTGTCCATTTGGCTTCTCCATAAACTCCTTCCACGCTAATATCGGCTCGATGTCAGGGTCTTCTTTTTGAGCGTTGCGGATTTCCTCTGCACTCCAACCGGCGATAGGCTCAGCTCTTACCCTTTGGATGGAAAGAAGGGTCTTCTCTTCCCTGCCGCACACAATGCTTGCAGTCGCTCTTACATGGTCGCCGGGATAAGGCATCCGCATTAGAATGAAGTTTCCCTTTACGATGCTGTATTTCGTAATCGTGCATCTGCAGTCGTTCAATCCATCTTGCGACCTGGCCCTCTGAATTCTTGAACTGCAGCAGCCATTTTGGAGCCGCGTGGTCTGTGCGCAAAAGGAACTTTTGGCCGTAGAGGTATTTATGGAAATATTTTGTCGCCAGAAGCACCGCCAGAAGTTCTCGCCTGGTCACGCAGTAGTTCCCTTCCGGCTTGGAGAGCACTTTGCTGAAGTATGCTACTACCTTCTCTTGGCCGTTGTGTACCTGCGAAAGAACCGCTCCGACACCGACTTTACTTGCATCTGCATCCACGATGAACATTTCTCCGGGAATGGGATATGCTAGTGTTGGTGCTTCGCATAGTTGTTGCTTAAGGTTCTTGAAGCTATTGTCGCACTAACCTGAAGAGGTCACATTTCTTTGGGTTCAGCTTCAGGTGAGCGCTTCGAAGCCGTTCTAGTACGTTCTTCAGGTTATCGTGATGTTCCTCGAACGTTTTTCCTATCACGATCACATCGTCCAGATACACCAAGCAAGTTTTCCAGGTCAATCCACGCAGGACGTGTTCCATTAGGCGCTCAAAAGTTGCCGGAGCATTGCACAATCCAAATGGCATTACTGTAAATTGCCACAGCCCATTTCCTGCAGTGAACGCAGTTTTCTCTCGGTCCTTTGGATCGATCTGTACCTGCCAGAAACCGCTCTTTAAATCAAGGGTGGAAAACCATCGAGCTCCTGAGAGTGTGTCCAATGTGTCATCGATCCGTGGCAGAGGGTAGCTATCCTTTTTGGTGACATCATTAAGTCTGCGATAGTCCACGCAGAATCGAGTGCTGCCCTCTTTCTTCTTAACCAGTACAACAGGTGAGGCCCACGGACTCTTAGAACTTTCGATGAGCCCTTCCTTCTCCATCGTTGACACCATATCCGCAACCTCCGTCTGTTTTGCCAATGGTAGTCGTCTGGCAGGCTGACGAATTGGTCTGGCATCCCCAGTGTCTATGCGATGTTGCACCAGATGTGTTCGGCCATACTCTCCATCCTGTGAGGCAAATATATCAGCGTACTCACCGATTAGATTTTCTGCCATGGCACGATGATCCCGATCCAGTTCGCAGTGCTTGAGGATCATGTCCCTTACTTCGGCCAACCTGGCTGATGAAACGGGCCTCGCAGATTCCTTTTCGGTTATTGTTGAAATTGAACATATCGGCGCACATTTACCAATAACCTCCCCTTGTTTTAGTTTCACGCTGTGACTCTTTAAGTTCATGAGCCTTACTGGGACCAGGCTGTTCTTTGGCTCCACTAAAACATTTCCCACCATGTATTTCGGGGAATTCCTTCCTGAATCCGGTTCCAATAGGTAGAATCGGTGGCTCCCAGGATCACCCTCTAGTTTTGTCCAAATGATAGTCTCGGAGGATGGTGGTAAGACTTCGTCCTTGCTGAGTATTGTCCTTAAATGTGCTGCATTCTCGTTCCCGTACACCATTGGGATCTCTACGTTCCTGTACCGCAGAACTTGCATCCCGATGTCGATGATTACGTCATGTTCTTTCATAAAGTCCACTCCGATGATGCATTCATCACATATGTCGGCCACCAGGAACGCATGAGAAAAGGCTAACCCTGCTAGTTGTAACGTGAGGCGAACTTCTCCGTATACTTTCGCCGATTCCCCTGTCGCAGTTCTAAGACAGTAGCAGCTGGTGTTGTGCAGCCAAGACTTCTGGACGAGATCTCTTCTTACAATGGAAGCCGTGGCACCGGTATCGATAGTAGCCACGCACTTGTTTTTGCCGATGAATGCTTCCACTGTTAGACTCTTGTTGCATCGTTTGGTTTGGGAGACCTGGATGGTGGTCTTGGGGGCGTCGATTCCATTAGCCAACTTCTGCACCGCGTAGCTGGCTCTTAGGCGCTTCCCGACTCCTGGTCTCGAGGAGCATGACCAACAGGATGGATGTTGTCCCTGTAGGATGGTTCTTCGTTGCGTCGCCTATTCGCACAATGTGGACAGTTTCCGCGTCTGGGTGGATTTCTGCATTGCCGTTGTAGATGTCCTATTTTGTTGCAGTTCCAGCAACGAATTTGTCCTCCGCGAGCGTTGTTTCGGTCTTCGACGTCCATCCTCTGGCAAGAGCATTCGGTGGCGGTTACTTCCCTCACACGGTGGACTCCCTGACATGCCTGGTCTGCGGCCTCCATTGTCAGAGCAAACGCCAAAGCTTCGGCGAGCGTTTTCTTTCCAGCCATTCTTACAGCCATTTGCAATTTTGCATCAGCTATGGCATGGGTAAATGCTTCTGTTGCCATCTCGTTAATGATCTCCTCGCCGGCGTTTGGATAGGACAAATGTGCCAGTCGCTCGATGTCTGCTTGTAACTGCTGTAGTGTCTCACCCTTCGTCTGGGACCTTCTGCTCAACTGGACCCTATATACCTGCTGCATGTGGTCGTCCCCAAATCGCCTCTCAATGGCTTTCACCAGACTGTCGTAGTTGCGTTGTTTGTCCTCAGGAATAGTTTGTAGTAGCTCTGCAGCTGCACCTCTAAGCGCAAGCGTGAGGGCAATGGACCTCTCTTCATCGTCCCAGTTGTTCGTCATTGCTGCAGCTTCGAACTGTCTCTTATATATCGGCCATGATGTTTGACCATCGAAGACGGGAGGTTGCATATCTTTCCTTCTCGGGAAGTCGGTTGAATACTCCCGAACTTTCTGTTTCTTCACGTGTTCGAGTTCCTTTGCCAAATTCTCGAATCTTCCTTCAACAGTCTCGATTTTTGTTTGAACGTTCTCGAATTTTGTTTCAACGTTCTCGATCTTAGCCTGTACGTTTTCGAATTGTCCTTCAATTGTTCCGAATTTAGCGTCTAGAGAATTCCTCTGTTCAGCCAAGGAATTTTCTAGTATCTCGAACTTCTTGTTTTGCACATCCAGCTTAGCATCTAGAGAATTCTTTTGTTCATCGAGCTTGGCATCTAGAGAATTCTCAAATTGTTTATTCTGTTCCTCGAGCTTGGCATCTAGAAAGTTCTTTTGTTCAGCCAAGGAATTTTCTAGCTTCTCGAATTTTTCATTTTGAGAATTCTTTTGTTCGTCGAACTTTTTATTTTGCTCATCCAAAGAATTGTCTAGCTTCTCGAATTTTTCGGAAAGTAATTTCATCAAGGCTGACATGTCATTTGTCGTACTTACTTGTTCTTCTTCGACGTCGAACAAAGCCGTATCGGGATCTGTACCCTCGTCCGTCATTATTTTCCGCAACTGAATGATCAATTCTCTCTTTGTACCAGTCGTAAGCTGATTCCGCTGGCTCAGCACTTCCTTTAGTTGCGGCACTGACAAATCTTCTAGCAACTTCCGAACCATTTTTATTTTTCACTTACACAAAAAGCAATACACAAAATTTGTTTTATTCCACTTTTCTGACACCAATGTAATATTCTTGCTGGGGTTCGTTTAAATAAAACCGTCTTTTGTGTATTTTAATCGCTTATTTATTATCAAACACCAACTTTACTTCAACAAAATATTCAATCACTTTATTCTTTATTTACTTCAAATTAAACTGTCGCTACAATGTCTAATCTCCCTCTTGTAATCGCTGTATGCACTTATAAACAACTGTGTCGACGATGGTTGTGGTATGGGTATTTATAGGACATTGCAAGGGGTTCTAGAACATGCTAGATGTTTCTCCGGGTGAATTGAGGATCATGGAATATTGGGATATTGTGTGGAACAATTGTAAGCACATCAGGTTGGAATATTTACTGCTACAGTTTGAGATACAGTGTTTTAGTTTTTTGGTACACAAACCATCCTGTAGTCAATGCTACAATATGATATATACGAGTATGTGCAATATATGTATATAGATGAGAGGCACTATGACCTCCATCTGCTGATCCCTTCTTCGGGTGGGGGCTTCTCAGGCGTAGTGGGTTTTATTTTTGATAATTATGAGCGACCAATATGTACGCATATAAGTACGTGTGTACGTTTGTATATACTTTAGGATATTCCAATAACGTTAAAAACAAATAATTGGCAGCCACGACTTGGGCTCACAAGAGTCTATGACCGCCTTGCCGAGTTACTACGGAGCCTAATCAAGGATGCATTAGAAACCAAAAAAAAAAAATGTACTGAAAGCACATCACTCACCCCTTAAGACAGATTTGTTTAAATGAAACCAATTTTTCTTCTCCTTCTGTGGTGGGGCACTATATCCACGAATCACAAAAATATTCTGTTCCTTCTTCTTTTTTTTTCTCACTGCCTTCTTTACATATACTGAAGGTCTTTTACTTAGACTGCACTTTAACAAATATAAAATTTGATTTGAAATATTTGGAGGCATGTAATGCCTTTCACTACTGATTGAGGAATGCTGTACTTCCATCTGGCTCTATACCAGATCCGCAACGTCGACCGAGAATCCCTCTAGCCATACGGATTTACCATGGTTCGATATTTGAATTTAGCCGCTAATAGAAAAGGCAAAAGAAAAAAAAACTACCAACATCCCTTTATTACCCCATTTTTAAAAATGTTGGTTTGTGCCTGGACTTAGAACAGTTTAAAACTGGTCTAAATTCAATTTTGTCTGACAGTGTGGACAATGACAACTGTCAAAACAAAAAAAAAAACTGACAAACAAACAAAAGGAATTTTAAGAGTAAGCATAATTTTTTTATTTTCTCCTTTTTCTTTTATTTTATGTGCTAATTTCCTAATTTTTTTTCTATGTGATCCACTCCTGAGGAATTCGGCTACCCATCAAACATAAGTGGCCACAATTCGAGGCCGACCAGCGCTATTGGAGGGCATCCACTCCGTTGTTGCCGCAAATCAAGGGAAAGAGTTTGCCCTCCATCACTCGGCATATGTGCCAGAATTATCAATAACTACAGGAACACCAGGCATCAACATGCCCAACAATTCTCGGCTTCCGCGACAGCCGGTCCTAGGCAACGGAGCAACTTGAGGAACTCGAGTACAACACCTCGAGCAAGGGTTGTTGACCTCAGCTACACAGCTGCTATAACAACAACAACAAGCAAGAAAACTATTGTGAGTGGTCATGGATATATTTTTCTATTTCTGTAAATTACTTTCGTATTTTTCTTCCAGGGTAGCTGTAACAACACAGATGTGTTGTTATATTTCAAGGACGCTTAACGAGCACGAAAGGAATTATTCAGTAACGGATAAAGAATTTCTAGCCATTGTTTGGAATGTGTCTAAATTAAGACCATATCTGTGGGGGAACAAGTTCAAAATCACTACCGATCACCTGCCTATAAAGTATCTGAACAAAAAATATAATGGTGCCGAATTCTCTCAGCGCAACCAAAGATGGTTACTTAAATTGCAGGAATTCGAGTATGATATTGAATATCATAAGGGCCAGGAGAATAAAGTTACTGGCTTTCTAAGCGGAATTGAAGAGGGAAGCTTGGAAGTCAATAAAATGTCAGATAACGGAACAGTCCATTCAGGAATGGAGGAAAAATTTAATCACATTCCTATTAAGGAATGTATATAATAGTTAATACATATAAGTAACAAATCATCCTAAGTTACGATAAGGAACCTAGGATCGAAACACTTAATCATAGAATAATTTTATATATTAGAACCTCCGACTCTATAGGAACAATAACAGACCAACTCAAAAATTGGCCTAAGGAACAATCAGTACTTATGCTGCAGTAAGAGAGGCCGATTATAATAAAGTCCGGCAAATAATCATACATTTTTATGCAGGAAATAAAAAATAAATAAATATTTGGCGCAACAGCCTTTTAAGTGTCAGGGCCTAGCTTCCCGCAACCTCTCATGTTGTGTGCGTTATATTTTTCACACGAATGGAAGGGACCTACAGTTTAGTGCCGTATCCGAAAGCCAATTTCTTTTGAGAACGTTTTTCGAGACAACAATACTCTCGGATGTTTGTCAGACGCTCGCGAGAGGTGGGACCGTGAAAAAACGCTTTGGTGTTTTGTGGGATTCGAACTTGGAACCTCACGCGCAGTGTTCCGACACACTAACCACTTACGCCACGGCGCCCACATGTATGCAGGAAATAGGAAGGTTAAATTTCTGAAAGTAACACGGAGAGTAAGAGATTTGAAAACAGAGGATGAAACTAGGAGACAGATATCCCTTTACCACATTAGAGAGAGTCAACATCCAAGAATTATAGAATCATATAACACACTGGAACAACAAATTTATTACCGTAAACTTACACGAGTAATTGCAAAAATAATAAGCAATTGCGATATCTGTCAGAAAGCTAAGTATGAGAGGAAACTAATACAAGAGAAATTCAAATTAACAGAGAAGCCTAATCAGCCTAATGAAATAATTCACATAGATACCTACCACTTCCATAAACATATATTTTTAACGAAAAAGGGGTATGAATACAGACTCGAAAGTAAAAACCACATTCACAAAACAGACGCTATCACCGAACATACAATACATACATACATTAGGGAACGAAATATTGACGTACATTATACGAAACCAAGCGCACATACAGGCAACCCTGATATACCATAGAACGACTACACAGTGCAGTAGCTGAAATTTTACTTACCATGAAACAGGAAGAGTCAGTAAATGCAAAAATGTTTAAAGCTTTTCAAACTTATAATAAAAGATACCATACTATGACGTGTGAGGGTGCTTTCTCGAGGGCTGAGGTTTAGCTCGTCGGATCCAGGGTCAACCAAAGAACACCTGAAACTTTGGGAGAGAGGTATTATTAAGTTTTATTTATTATGGATATAGCTTAGTCTAGCCTTAAAAATGTCAGAAATGCTTAACAATGTTGGAATACCTAAGGTGGCCGCGGTTTACTCTGTCCTTAACAATCGTAGGATGCTTAACAATAATGATTTACCTACGTAGACCTTAGACTCTTAACACTAGGACTTAACTAGAAGACAGTGACGGCTTTTCAGGGCGTCAGCTATGTTAGCGATAGCTTTTTAGGGCATCAGCTCTGGCAGCGACAGCTTTTTAGGGCATCAGCTCTGGCAGCGACAGCTTTTCAGAGCGTCAGCTACGGCAGCGGCTGCTGAAGGCAGCTACTTAGCAGCACCGGCTTAAGGCTGGTACTTTGACAGCAAATGTCACAAAAATAATACTCCTAGGATTGCGGAATAAATCCTCCAAACTGAGGATTATGGTTAGGACCGGCAATGGCTTCTCCTAGAGGAGGATGAGCCCAAACTTTACGGTCGGAGTGGCTGTGGTCATCAGCAGGTCCGATGTTTTAATACTCAAGTCTTCAAAAAGACGGAAGCGCAGCCAAAAGGTTCAGTGGATTTGTCCACACCAGAGAGTTGACTCACAGTACACCAGATTGGTACTAAAACAACGGCGTGAGGAACTCCGACTTCTTCGTCGGCAGTGGGTTGCCTTATTAAAATCCGTAACTCTAGCGGCACTGATGTCATCGTTGGTGGGGACTCTTGTACTGACGGTGGCGTTGACGACAGTGACAATCTCAGTTTGGGAGGGATTCGGTGCAGCCGCTTCATTGATTTCGTTGATATGTCGCGCTTTGCCAGCGGTATCGACGGTGATGAAGAAAGTTTCATCCTGTTGACGGCTGCACGTTGCTGTTTCGAAGGCTCCCTCGGGTATATACGTCGGCTTTCTACCGCGCAGAGCAGTCTTTTTGACGTTGGTGCTCTCGGGGTATGGCGACATGGGCAGCGCTTCGTCATTCTTCCATCCTCTCCACAATGGGAACAGAAGAGGCGAAACTGTTGGCGGCATTCTTATTGGCGGTGCCCATGCTGTTTGCACTTCCAGTAGTGCGTGTTACGGTCGTAGATGGTCCGGATGGGTAGCGACTTGATGGTTGCTAGTCTCGGAGGATGGTTGGGGACGGCTGGCGGTCTACCGGTTCTTTTGTCGCTCCTTACGTACTCGTATTCCTCTGCGAGATCCATCAGCTCCTCCAAAACTCCTAAAATCCCGACGCTAATGTACAGTCGGTACTCGGGCCGGAGACTGTCGTATATTCGGTCCACGTTCTCCGTGACCTTCGGGGGTGTTGCTGGAGGAGATATTGATAGGCGTTAATATACTGCTTGGCCTTTTCACCTGGGCCTTGTCTCTTCTTCATTATCTCGTTCTCTAGCTTGTGGACGAAGCGGGTCGGGAGGAAACGTCGTAGGAAAGCTTGGCGGAAGTGTTCCCATGAACTCCAAGCATCCCGATTAATTCAGAGCCACTCCAGCGTGGTCCCTCGGAATATTTCTGGTAGGGTGCGTGGTATGTGATCCAGAGGGATGTCATAGCATCCAGTCAGCTCTTCCATGCGCTCAAGGAATTCTAGTGCCGAGCCGTTGCCTTCGAATCGGAGTCCCCACTTGTGGACCGTGTTCATGATCTCGGCTTCGTAGCTGAGCACCGGTCGGCTAAGTGTCCTCGACGGGGATAGCCCCTGGCTGGTGGTGGCCGCATTTGTTGCTGCAGCGGTTTCTGTGGAGACACTTGGCCGCGGAGTGACCGTAGCAAAGTCCGTTACACCATACTTTCGGGGCGGCTGTTCGTTCGACCCAGTCGGTGCCATCTTGGGTACAGGTTTTCGGGTCTCCTTGTACTGTGGGCTAGGGTCCGGCTTGTCCTTGGTCATGCTGCTATCCAAGTATTCTCGATTTTCCACCAACGCTTCCCACTCTTGGCACAAGTTCTGGGTAGACTTCCGTGTCCGGGCCTCCTACAAGTAGCGGCTTAGTCATTTGCGGAGTTGGGCTAAGGTCCCGGTGGTGTCCAGCTGCCGCTCGCTCATGGCAGCAGTTATTTCGGCCTTGCACAGTAAGTAGATCCACCCAATGCTCAACCCGGCATTTTGGTTGGCTACGGCGGGTCGTAGAGTGTCCATGTTGTCCTCGTGGTCGGACATATTGCTGGTTCGTTTGTTGTTGTTTCGGTGATGTACATCTTACAGAGGTCCCTGCTCGGGTGCCAATTGTGAGGGTGTTTTCTCGGGGGCTGAGGTTTAGCCCGTCGGATCCAGGGTCAACCAAGGAACACCTGAAACTTTGGGAAAGAGTTATTATTAAGTTTTATTTATTATGGATATAGCTTAGTCTAGCCTTAACAATGTCAGAAATGCTTAACAATGTTGGAATACCTAAGGTGGCCGCGGCTTACACTGTCCTTAACAATCGTAGGATACTTAACAATAATGAGTTACCTACGTAGGCCTTAGACTCTTAACACTAGGACTTAACTAGAAGATAGCGACGGCTTTTCAGGGCGTCAGCTATGTTAGCGACAGCTTTTTAGGGCGTCATAACATACAAACATAGAAGCGGTAGTGAAAAGATTTAAAAATAAGAAAACAAAAACAGGGAAGATATACAAAAACCAGACAAGTAGGCTTTATTAAAAGCTACAAACATGTAGATTAAAAAATGTAGATAGGTTACATACAACAAATATTAAACGACCAAGACATTTTGCAGATTCTTCCACGGCTGCTAATCGCCCTAATGAAGACAACCAACCTAGTACAAGCGGCACTGGTAATAACGCCAATCGAGAGTAACAACGGATTCACGATAATAAATATGGGGGAAGGAGAGATCATCAACCAGACCCAAATCATCCTTCATAACGTTGAGTTAAGCAAGCTGATAGATGAAGAGCACTACTAAGTAGATGTGTGAGTGTTGTTAGCAATACAAAGTTAAGCTTTAAGCATCTAATCGTACACGCCAAGGTTTTTAAACTTGTGAAAGTAGACTAAGGCACCTATACTCTTATACGGGATAATTTTGGATTTCATTTTTGCTAAGTTATATTCAAAATATTCGGCATAAAATTGGTCAGTATCAGTGCATTTTTCTTTAACATTATTAATTGAGTGAAATTCATAAACAAATTACCCGTTCACACCTACAATCAACCTACTACTCAACATGTCGGGGAAACGGAATAGACCAACATAGCAAAAAGCAGTTAATATCACCAGCTCTAAAACTGCACAAGAAACTCTCTTTGAACGATGGTACTGGGGAAATCTGGTCAAAACTGGGGGATGCTCTACTAAAGCAGAGTGAGTCTATAACCTCTCTCCTTAAGTTGCGATTTACGGAATTTGAAGAAAGAATTTCAAAAAATATTGACACGGATATTGCCACACTAAAACAAACATTTGTCCATAATCGAATCCAAACAAAGTGAAATCGACACCATAAAATGCGTAATTGAAGAAATTATAGAACGAATACAAAAACACGATGAGGCAATCAAGAACATCATCACTAGCATGGAGAAAGACACCAACTACAAGAAATTAGGAATGATGCACTTCTACACGGTGTTCCTCTGTTACCGGCGGAAAATCTCAAGTTGATTTTTAATCAACTATGCGTCAATATCTGCGGCTATCAACCACCATCGCTACAAAGCATATTTCGAATTAAATTTTAATTAAATTTTTGTCACCACTCGATAAGAGTATCTTACTGCGAACGATTGCTCACAGCCTAGTAGGATATCGACAGCTGCTGGTACGTTAAATTGTGGATTCGCTAGGTTCAGTCCGTCGATATGCGGCCACGAATCCTTGTGAATGCGGACAGGAGGTAGACTGTTCGTTATGTTCGGCAATATGCTCGCCTGAATAGCTTCTGCGAAGCTGTTGTCGAGCGAAGATAATGAAAACTGCACAGCTCTTGAGCCTCCAGCACCCGTTGCACTTATGCTCTCGATTGTTTTTGTTGATGGCATAATCTTAAGCTGCAGTCTCTCGACACATGCTTGTGTAATAAAAGTTAAATGAGAGGCATTGTCAAAAACAATTCTTACCGTTTGATGCAGTCCAGATATGTCATTAAGTCTCGCAATTGCAGTTCCCAAGAGGATTTGATGATCCGTATTAGTAACGTTAGTTTAGGGTACTACAGAAACTGATGCCGTAGTCTTCTCGAGATGTAGCAGTGTGTGATGATGAGCCTTGCACAAGCGGCATGTGTGTGTGCTGCGACAACTCTCCTGGTGATGTCTGCTTGAAAGGCAATTACTGCATAGTAGCTACTCTTTGGCAAAAGAAATTCGATTTGCCACTGATAGAGATCTAGGTATACTTATCGCAATCATGAATCCTGTGTTTTGCGCCACTGAAAGTGCACCTTTCAGATGCTTTGCTGACGGGGAAAGCGGATGCGGTCTTACTTTGACTTTGCCGGATGCGGATGCTTGCTGGAGGCTGGGCTTATGCGAACGGATGGCATCTACAGGGCGACACCTAGCTTCCAAGAAATCGACTAGCATTTGGAACGTCGGCACCTTGTCGTCCTTCTGTGACATCTCCCATTGTCTATGAGTTTCTTGATCCAGCTTGCTGATGGTGAGATGCACAAGCCAATCGTCCCAATTTGATACTGGCCTGCCAAGCATTTTAAGAGAACGATCCAACAATGAGTGTATGCTTGAAGATGACTCCACGGATAATTTAGGCAGTGCAAGTATGGCTTTGAAATGCGCATTGACTATGATGCGCTCCACGTTGTATCTTTTCGCAAGTAACTCCCACGCTTCTTGGTAATTGTCATCAGTGATAGGAAATGCTTTAATTACGTTGAGCGCTTCCCCTTGCAAACTGCATCGAAGAAAATGGAACTTCTGAGAGCCTGCTAAGGAAGTTTCGTTATGTGAAGCGCAGCGCAGAGAAGACGTCTCGAAACTGCCTCCAATCAACCGGATCTCCTGAAAAGTGAGGTAAGTCTATTGACGGTAGCTTTACCTCTGCCTGTTTGGGCGCAGCAACTTGTGGCTTCTTATCTTGAGCAACTGATTTCAGCTTCAGTTGTTGTCTCGAAAAGTTGGCTAACGTGACACGGTACCACTCCTCGCCTTGCACGCGTTGAGCCTCCTCGGCTGGCAGAGAAGTTTCACCACACGTATACTCCACTTCAGATTGTGATGCGTCGTACTTCTCTCACTGATCACTTAAAAGGACAAGAAATGACTGCAAGTCAACCTCATCGTATGGATCCGATTTTTTGCTAGTCGCCACTGAACGTTTTAATGCATTTCTACACACATCCTTTCTGATGCTCGCCATTGAATGTCTTTAATGAATGAAAAAACCGAGACTGTCCTGATGATGTTGTGCCCCAGTTTTGGCACCAGCGCGTGTCTCCGTTTGTTCAACCTGCAAAGTCGTTGCACTATGTCGAAACAAGATTGCTGTGCACTAATTTTCGGATATTGCCGTTAAATCAAAGCCAATGCCATGGTAATGTTATTGCTCGCTGCAATAACATTGTTTCACTTACGCAGCAATATTGTTCAGGTAATAAAGGAAAATGGTAAATAAATAAGGATAAACCCTAGTGCAAAATTTGAATGAGTGAGTAATGTGGTAGGGTGAGTAATAGCGCATAAGTTTATCATAAGTCTCTAGCGTATAAGACCCTATATCTATTTTACATGTTAAGACTACTACTAAATTGCCGGCTTTAGGTCGGTTACTTCACTGTCTGTCACAATTCTTGCAAAAGACAAGATTGCTCCCTTTCTAGTTTAGTTCTCTCGATCGTTCAAGTTTATGGCCAACAGCGAAATTGAGGCCAGACTCGACGACATAATAGACGAGAACGAACAGCTGAGGAAGGAACTTAAAGAGCAAAGACAGGAAGTGAAGGAATTGAACGACACTTTACTCTCTGAACTCAAAGATGTTTTGAAGTTTGAGGTTTTTGAGTTGGTGCGGTCCCAGTTGAGTTCCCAGTGGGGTAAATTTACTCGCCTGGAAACAACTGACGCGATTCTGACGGAGTACATCAAAGCCGTACAGAATCTTAAACAAAGTCACACCAACGAAGTGCGAAAGCTCACTGACAAAATAAGACAAAGCGAGTGCATACGCAAAGACCTCGAAAAGCACTTGAGGGAAGTCCTCAAAGAAGCTGACCCACAGGTAGATGAGCTGACGAGTGAGCTCAACCAAAGTTTGACCGTGCTTAAAGAGTTACGGAAAAAGGCGAAAGTAAAGGCTCAGCCAGTGCTTGACGGCCAAATGCTCCCGTCACTGATAAACCCTATTGGCCAAAAGTCGACTTCGTCTTCATCAGATCCGCCGAAGTCCAAGTCCACAGCTAAAAGCGGGCTAAGCGTTGAACTGACTAGAGCAATTGCTAGTTCACCAAGAGTTTCAACGACCCCATTAGAAGTTTTGCTAAAACCAGCCCGAACTGACAATACTGCAATGCCACACGAGGGGATTGCCAAAACGGTTTCGCGTCTAATTCCGCAGTTTTCTGGAGCCAGCATGCCCGACTTGTCAGGAAGGGTTTATGAGTTTGTAAACGCTTGCCAATTGGGGTTGCAGTGTGTAAAACCTGAAGACGGGGAAAAGTACGTTTCCCTAATAACTACGAAGTTAGTAGGGGAAGCATTCGAACTGGTCAGAAGCCATGCGCCCAAGACAGTCGTGGAACTGGAGAAACTTATAAAGAGTTTCTTAGCCAGAGGAACTCTGGAAAGCGTAGTGGTGGAAATAAAGTGCTCATACCAGCTACCGGGTGAAGGCATACAGTACTTCACTAGAAGACTGGGGGGTCTGCAAAACAAAGCGACCGAAATTATACGAGCCACTTACTCAAAATCCGAGACCGGGGCGCTCCTAAAGGAGTTAAAAAATGTCACCATAGGTGCCTTTAAAATGAGTATGAGTGATCCAGCGCTGCGTAATATTCTCTTGACAAAAGACGAGGCAGACCTACAGAAACTGGCGAATTTCGCAGAGGCAACTGCACTTATGTTGAGGCCAAGCATACCAGTGCCAGGGTGGCACCCTAGTAAATTCCTCCCAGCAACATCCGTCTTATGGTCACCAACTCCTGCAAAATCCATACAACAACCAGAGTTCTTCCTTCGCCTCTTATAACTCGTACGGCCCCGAAACTAACCCTCACTAACTCAATAGCTTCACAACACAGCCCTTGCACTATCTTCCTAACACCATACATGCAGGAACAACACAACACTCATGTAGTTCCGTTCAAGCACTCCATAGATTAGACTCCCCCATGCCGACACAAACGCGGAGCGCAGCCCCCAAATTTCAGGTAAAGGGCGGTTTTTCCAACAAAGCAAATCACACTTATGCAGATTGTAGTGATCGCAAAAATACTCCTTACTGTGAGAGTTGCCGCTCCTACGGGCATAGGAATGACGTTTGTCCTACGAAAACAGTATTTGCTGTCAAAACGGACGAAATGCCTTTGGTGTCAACGGACAACACACTCGGAGGAGGAGCGTCGCAGTAAGCAGAACTATTTAAGAGCAAACCAGGGAAACGCGAGGGGGCCCAATGTAGACTGTGACCCGCAAGCCTCGTATACAGAAAAGCGTTTAGTAGTAAAAGAACCCGAACAAAAGATGTCAGATGTCACCAATATGGTAGAAAATTACATGCAACGTTGTACTTCCCTTAAATGCGATCGGTTACTTACGTGTAAGCGGCACGGACACGACGTGTTTGTGCAATTGCCACTGCCCATTACAAAAAATGGTGTGGCCACAATGCTAATTGACACTGATGCGGACGTCAATTTGCTGAAACAAAAAACACTTCTCAACGCAAACGATATCAGCTCCTCAGAAATGAAGGAGTTAGGTGGAGCATTCGGAGGAGTAAAGGAGACGCTGGGAACACTGTCGACGACTATCCCACTATCCAACACCGAAACCAAGAGAAAAAAACAGAAAAGCGGCGACCGTTATTATCCAGCACACGATGAGAAGAAAAAGCGCAAGAGTAGCGGGATTGCTATGTATTTAGCACAAAAAGCCAGACAGTGGAGAATTTCACAACGGCAACGGGGTTGGTTTTGTTTGCCATGCGCACACGATGTGTTGGTTGATGGTCTGACGGGGTAGCGGTGTTTATATATTGTATGTATATTAGCGCCAGCCAGAACAGAATTCACGATATGCGTGCGTGGTAGCAGATGCAAATATATGTAATACAATATGTATGTAGTGTAATTATTATGCGATTGATTTTTAATTAATTATCCGGCTCGAAGGACCGACCAAAATGTTCGCTGAAAGAACAAATAGCGATGAAGAAGAAATAACACGCACTGGTTCAATTGCACAATAAAAGTATGTACATATATTTGCTTGCTAATTGAAGGAAGAGAAGGCAGATGTTCTCGCGACGAGGGTTGGCTCTTAACTGCTTGCATGGATGACTAATTTTGGGAGGGACTAATTTTGGTGCGAACAGAGAGACTGGTGGCTGGTCAAAGGGTAGTGCATGCGATCATATGAAAACACAAGCGTTTTCACTCAGCTGAGGCCTAGCAACTCCTACTCTCAACCTCCACGCGATGACAGCCGGGTGCCTAGTACCTTAATCCAAGAAGTGGGTAACCAACCCCGTTTGGCGGATTCTTAGTGGCAGCAGATGAGAGAGGGCGTCTATAGTTCCAATTAGGTTGAACTTAGTGAACACCTTGCACAAGCTGCTTCGAAGTATTCGGATCACAGGTCGGTAAGGAATTTTCAATTTTGGTCAGGGCATTGGAATAGAGATGGTGGCGGAGGAGCCCTTAATGGGCCAACGGCAGTGCTCATACTCCCGTAGTGGACTACTGGCACCGGTGTACCCGGCTCCTCGTCCTAGGGGAATAATTAAGGATCTGGCCCTCCAAGTTGGGGGTTGTGCCTTCGGGGTAACTTCCCTACCACGTAAAAAACGCATGGTTCCGAAACAACCAAAAGCCTCGGATAAGATTGACTCAACTAATGACGACCCCAGCAAACGAAATAAGGACAACGACCTTCGGATCTGGACGTGGAATTTTCTGTCCCTTACATACCACGTGCAGCCGAACAACTAGCAGAGGCCCTAGACTGCTATAAAGCAGATATTACCGCCATCCAGGAAGTGCGATGGGATGGGCCGGGCAAAACGAGGATGAAAAACTGTGACATCTACTACGGTGATTGCTACAGAGGCAACAGACAACTCTTATTCGGATGCGGATTTGTTATACGCGGCAGACTTAGGCAAGAAGTTTTAAGCTTCCGACTCGTTAGCGAGCGTATTATGACTATCCGGATCAAGGCTAAATTCGCTGATATAAGCCTAATATGTGTTCATACCCCAACGGAAGAAAAGGACCCTGCCACCAAAGAGTGTTTCTACGAGCTCCTCGACAAAACATACGAGCAATGTCCTAAATACGACGTTAAAATCGTATTGGGCGATTTTAACGCCAAAATAGAAAAGGAGGACGTCTTTGGTAGGGCAGTCGGTAAGCATAGCATACACGACACCACGTCTGATAACGGACTAAAGCTAATTGATTTCGCTGTGGAGCGAAATGTCACCATAGCAAGCACATGGTTTCCTCATCTCGATATTCATAAGCAGACATGGCGGTCCAATGATCATGTTACGATCAACCAAGTTGATCGTATCGCGATCGATGCAAGGCATGCCTCCAGTATTCTGGATGTCCGGGCCTTCCGAGCGGCCAACATAGACTCGGATCATTACCTTGTTGTAGCCAAGGTACGAATGCGGATATCCCAATATGAGCAACAAAGAAGAATTACTGTGAGAAAATTTCACGTCAAAAACCTACAATCGCAAGAGACCACCATCCTCGTTGAACGCGTATCCCGAAATCTCTCAGTCGCCCCTATGCCGCCAGCATCATGTTCCGAAGACCATTGGCAACGCTGCCAACATGCCATCAGAAACGCCGCGACTGATGTGCTGAGTCTCGCTCGCCCACTACCGCGAAACCCCTGCTTTGACGAAGAATGCCAGCGAGTGCATGCAGCAAAACAAAAGGCATGCAAAGCGGTGCTGCAAAGGAAGACGGGAGCTGTTTTTTTGCCGAGAGCAGGTGAAAAATCTTCTAAAGACACCATAAGGCCCGACCGAGCGTTCTTATGGTGGTGTGAGATTTGTACTTACTAAAAAAACATCTCTCTTCAAAGTTAATACTACAACTAAGCCGACGCTTATCCAGCAGTTTTATTTTCGCTTACGAGACACGTGATTTTTGGGAAAAAAAAAGATGTTCGCATGAAGGTAAAAGAAATGTAGCCTTTTTCGCGACCGGCATATACTAAGATATACTTGCGGACGACGAATTGAATTATTCGCGTCAAGTAGTTGAGAATGACTGTACGGTTACAATGTCCGTGAACACGATCTTTGTGTTTACGCGCAAATTTTGTTATCTCTGCGACGACGCTGGGAATTCCCAGATCTCGATGAATATCTTCGTTACGTACACACCACGGTGCGTTGACGATCGTTCTAAGAACTTTATTATATTATATTTATTTATAAGAACTTTATAACATTATATTTATTTCTTTTTCTTCTTGTTTTAAAACTTGTTGTGGTCTTGTTTTTCTATCAGGATGATACGGATTTTGAGTAGAATGAAAAATGGCCTTCAGATTTGTCACATTAATGCTCAAAGCTTAATACCTAAAGTTGATGAATTTCGAAATCTGTTTGAGGAATCCAATGTCGACGTCATCTGTGTCTCCGAAACATGGTTTACGGATTACCTCAACGATGAGATGTGTCGTCTAAGGGGATATAAGGTTTTTCGTTCAGATAGGAGTGGTCGAAATGGTGGTGGTGTGGCGGTATATGTTAGGGATAGTATAAGGTGCAAGCTTAGGTGTGTAGCCCAAGTTGATAGTGAGATGGAGTACGTGTTCGTGGACTTAGTCGGTGATGAAAGTAAACTCCTGATCGGCGCAGTTTACCGCCCCGATCCAACCATAAATATTTCTCCTCTCATAACTGTATTGGAGGAGATCACATTAGTAAGTTCTAATATAATATTGTGTGGGGATTTTAATTGCAATCTTCTAAATGAAAATTCGCTAGTTGATAGCATGAGTACTTTCAATCAACACCACCACCCCTACTCATTATTCCATATATCAACCGACGCTTCTTGACCTTTTTTGGGTGAGCGACATGGGCAAAGTGTCTCTTTATGACCAACTCTCCGGCGTGACCTGATATATCTCACGTATAATTTCAATGTTACATCAGCTGTTAAAACAATTCGATATAGGGACTTTGCAAATGTTGATTATGCACTATTGGAAGCAGATTCAAGGAACATAAACTGGGAAACTGTTCGCTACATGTCACTATCCACGGAACAAGTTAAATTTCTAAATGATAAAATAGTAAATCTTTTTAATAGTCATGTTCCAATTAAAACTAAGATCTCTCAACCACATAACCAGCCATTGTTCATTGATCAAGCTTACAACAATTGGAAGAGATTTCGCTTAGAGGAGCTTCGACGCACGTACTGCTCCCTCCGCAACAAAGTTGTTATGGGGATTCGTAGAACAAAATCACAATTTTTTTCTAATCAGCTTCGCCCTTCTTTGGGCGGACGGCAGCTGTGGAAAAATTTACGCAACATCGGCATCGGTAAGGCTAAATCTAACCTTCCTGATGACATTGATCCTAATTCACTCAATCGGAAATTCATATCATTGCCGATAGCTCAAATCTCGAATAACGTGGAGACCTACCCTACTTTTTTTCTGAGTCACTCTCCCATAACACCAATTTCCAGCTTTAGTTTTAGAACCGTGGATTGTGCTGATGTTGTAGAAAGCTTGCTTTCAATCAAATCGAATGCTGTGGGGCTTGATGAACTGAGTCCCATATTCTTGAGGTCGATATTGCCAATACTTCTACCGTACGTTACACATATTTTTAATACTATTTTGACAACGGGCTCATACCCCTCACAGTGGAAATTGGCCAAAATCCTTCCGATTCCTAAAAACTCAAAGAACGATGACTATAGACCGATTTCTATTTTATCATTTATATTCAAGGTTTTTGAAAAGATTCTTCAAAAGCAAATAAGCCTGTACCTCAATAACACAAATCTGCTTACAGCTAAACAATCTGGTTTTCGTAAGAAACACAGCTGCACTACGACCTTGATTAGTGTCACGGAAGACCTACGTCAAGCCCAGGACGAAGGTAAAGTGACATTTTTTAGTGCTCCTTGATTTCTCTAAGGCGTTTGACACTGTCGATCACTCAAAATTGTGCACTAAACTTCATCTGAAATATAATTTCACTCCTTTCGCTGTAAAGTTACTCTCTTCCTACTTGGCCGATAGAATGCAAGCAGTTGAAATCAATGGTACCTTGTAAGATTTTCTTCCAACAACTTCCGGTGTACCACAAGGATCAATTTTAGGTCCACTTTTATTTTCGCTATATGTAAACGACCTCCCCTCAGTTACTAAATACTACTCCTTTCACATGTATGCTGATGACGTTCAAATATACATGAGCTGTCTTGAGCACTGCGTCGCCTGTGTTAATGAGGACCTCGACAACATTGCGCGTTAGTCTCAAAGAAACGGTCTTTTATTGAACCCTAAAAAATCAAAGTGTCTAGTAATTTCAAATACACCCTTGGACCTTTCTTACTTTCCTTCTATTGTACTAAACTCTGATCCCATTTAATATGTTGAAACCGCTAAAAACCTTGGTATGATTATGAATCGTAATCTAACATGGGATAACCATATAAACTCAATAGTTGGAAAAATATATGGCATACTTCGTACTCTTTGGGTTTCACAAGCATACACCCCCCTGAAAACTCGGCTTATGTTGGCAAAAACTCTGGTTATTTCAATTCTTACATATGGCTGCGAAATTTTCTATTCCTGTAATTACGTCAGTAAAAGAAGGCTTCAGGTAGCATTCAACACCACAACTAGGTATGTTTTCGGATTACGTAGATATGACAAGGAGTCTTTTTCTCGGCGCTTGTTTGATATGACGTTTGACAGTCTCCTTCAGTTTCGAACATTAACTCTCCTCTGCGACATTTTGTTATCACAGCAACCGCCCTATCTCTACGAAAAAATAAGAATTGCTTCCTCAAACAGATCTAGTCAGTTGATCCTCCCAAGGTGTCACCGAGTGACTTTTAAAGATGAAACGAATGTTCCTGGTTGAATACGGCCGCACAGGTCGCACAGGTCGCACACATTTATTTCTACGTCTTAAAGGAAAATAATATATAAAAAGATTTCACAAAAATACGAATATCTTACCGCAGTCTCCCTCTGTCACTCGGCTAATGATTTAGTCGTTGGATTTGAAAGTGACAGCTAGTGACAAGGAGAGGCTACGGCAGTGTTCAGCTGCTATTGGCAAATGGCAGCATCCAGTGTCGTGGCAGGGTTCTGCCTCATACTCCTCGCTTGGCGACATCCCGGGCCCCGTGAATCTCCCACAGATTCACCACTCACGTCCAGTAAGGCCAACTTCGAAGCCGGTCGATGTAACACTCCATTTGCGGTTTGTACTTCAGCACTTCTCACCTAATCGTCCGGACGAGGTCACCCTTTCGAAGTGATCTTACCTTATGGCACCATTTGGATCTCCTCGTTAGGGTTGGCAGATATTCGATCGTCCACCGCTCCCAAAAACGATTCTTCAACTGCTGAACAATCCGCCACTGCTTGCGAGGGCATCGCACTTTTACATCAGCCGGCCCCGGAGTTTGTGTCGAGTTCGTTGTTCCAAGGATGAAATGGTTTGGAGTCAATGGCTCCTCATCTTCTGGTGTCACCGGCAGGTGAGTGAGAGGTCGAGAGTTCACTATATTCTCGGCCTCTATCAGCAGACTATTCAGCGTTTCCACCCTTGGAGCTTCTTCTTTGAGTGTATGGCCCAACACTCGCTTGACGCACTGAACCATCCTCTTCCACGCACCTCCTGCACTTGGATTAGCTGGGTAATTGAAGACCCACTCAATCGCTCTAGTTGACATCTCATTCTGTACAAGAGCTTCGTCGAAGACATCTCGAAACCTGCACAGCTCGCCATCAGCGCCAACGAAGTTCGTACCGTTGACACTTCGTAGTCTCACAGGCACCCCACGACGATTCACGAAGTTACGAAGACATAAGATGAAAGCATCCGTCGATAAGTCCGTAGCCAACTCCAGGTGAATAGCGCGCACAGTCAGGCAAGTGAAGACAGCTACCCAGCGCTTTTCACGATGTCGGCCTACAGCTATCTGGAGCGGTCCAAAATAGTCGACACCTGAGTACGAGAATGGCCTGATGTACGGTGTCAATCGATCAATCGGCAGCTGTCCCATCATCGGAGTTTGCGGCACCACGGAACGCAGCTTACAGACCATGCACAATAGTCTAGTTCTTCGTACAAGTTGTCGCAGGTGAGAAATCCAAAACCTTCTGCGGATCTCGTTGACGATCGTTTCTTCATTTTGATGGTGCAGTCGTCGGTGGTAGTAGGCAACTACCAGCACAGTCAAGGCATGATCCCGTGGAAGAATTATTGGCCTCCTAGTCATCCAAGGCACTGTCGATGCCGCATCAATCCTCCCGTACACTCTGAGAACGGTATGTTCGTCCAGATAGGGACACAGATTATGCACGGCATTGCCCTTCGGAATTTGTTCTCCTTGGCGTATGAGTGCTAGTTCTCGAGAAAAGGCATCCCTTTGCGCGAGTTGACACAACCAGACTTCAGCTTCGTCTAGTTCACCAGCCGTTATGCCCCCATTTCTCATCTCCGTCTTCAGATGATATTTCGCCACAAAGTTTTTGACGAATCTTCGAACGTAGGCTGCAACACGTTTCAACCTAAGGAAGTCGGAGAATTTAGACACTTCAATTATGTTACTACTCACCGGCATAGCGAGTAGTGAGAACCTAGGACGTAGTTCTCCCAGACATCCTTCATCATCTGCCTTGATTTGGACTTCTTTGGGCTAGAGACACTCGTTCTCTCTAAGAAAGTCCGGTCCATACAACCACCGGCTTCGTTCATCGAAGCACGGCGGCTGCGTCCCCCTTGTCGCGTCATCCGCAACATTCAGCCTGGATGGAACCCAGCGCCAGTCCGGCGGCTTCGTAGTTTCCAGTATTTCGGAGATCCTATGTGCCACAAATGGCTTATAGCGGCGATGCTCCGAACGAATCCAGCTTATTACCGTTTTCGAATCGCTCCAAAGGACACATTTAGCGATATCGAAAGCATGGTATTTCATAACCATCTTTTGCAGTCTGACTCCCAGCACCGCAGATTGTAATTCCAGACGTGGGATCGACAATATTTTGGTTGGGGCACACCTTGTTTTCCCGGTTACGAATGAGACTTCTACGCTTCCTTCTGATGACATTGACCTCCAGTATGCCACAGCAGAGAAGGCATCCTCGCTGGCATCAACAAAAATATGCAGCTGGATCTCGATCGGTTGATGTAGGAAATAACGCCGTTGAAGACGCAAGTTACAAACATCACTTACCGCAACTTTCCAATGCAACCATCTCTCGTTCAGTCCATCAGGTATAGGTTCGTCCCATTCGATGAATTGGATACAAAGTTCCGCAGTTCGAAACCACCAGCTATATGGATGTTCTTGACGGCCGTCGACAATTGGATAGCCTCGTCCTCAGTGGTAAAACAGTCCACATAGTCATCAACGTAGTGGTGGTTGAGAATTGAATTGACCGCCCTGGGGTGCTGCTCACTGTAGTCCAAGGCATTGGAGTTTTTGATATGTTGAGCTATATACGGAGAGCACGCTGCTCCGAAAGTCATAGCGACCATCTCAAATGTCTCTACAGGCTTTTGCTGATTACCCCATCTCCACAAGAATCTCTGGGCGCATCGATCCTCGGGACGGACAAGTATCTGATGAAACATTTCTCGAATGTCTGCACACACAGCGATATTGTCCACACGAAAGTTGAAGAGTATGCCTGACAACGGCTGTTGCTCATCTGAACCCTTCAGAAGCTCCGAGTTCAAAGATACTCCATTAGACACGGCTGCTGCATCAAAAAGAGACGGATCTTTTTCGGCTTGTTGGGATTACGTACCCTAAAATGCGGCAGGTACCACGTTCGTGAGCTGATGTTGTTAGCTTCGTCGTTCGTCAACTTGCGGGCGTAACCCTTCTTGAGATATTCTGCAATAAGCCCATTGTACGCTGCGGCGAAGTCCGGATCCCCTCTCATCTTCCTCTCGATGCTCATCAACCTACGTCTGGCCATCTCGAAACTCTCCGGTAACTCGAAGTCATTGGAATTCCATAAGAGTCTACATTGATACCTGTTTCCAGTCTTAACTACGGTTCTGGAAACCAGCTCACGTGCTCGGGCACGGCAGATTCCAGTGGTGACCTTGACTCTCTAACACCAAAGTTCTTGGTGGTAAAATACTCAGCTACCAGCTTCTCCAATTGGTCCTCTTTCGGTTGACTCACGTGCATGTTATAAGCTTGGACGTGTCCCACTAACTTGGCATTATTGGTGGGTCCAAACACTACCCAACCAAGTTTACTTACTTATGTCCTGTATCCCCTTGTGGGTCCTAGGGCCTCTACTACGCCTACGCGCCATCGTGTACGGTTTCTGGCAATGTGTCTGAGTTCTCCCCAACTTTTCCCTAACTGCCGTGCCTCCTTCTCGACTGTTCTGCGCCATGTTTTCCGCGAACCGCCAGGTCTTCTGCCATCCTGAGTTAGAGGGTTCCATTGCATAGCATGGTTCGCTATGGAGCTGTCACCCTTTCGGAACGTGTGACCAATCCACTGCCACTTCCGCCGTTGGATAGTTGTGCCTATTGGTTCCTGACCCGTTCTCTCGTAAAGGTGTTCATTAGAGATACGATTGGGCCAGAAAATCCTTAAGATATTGCGCAGACACCTATTAACGAACGTTTGCAGCTTTCTGATGATAGTAGTGATAGATTCAACGTTGGAGCGGAACAGTCTTATTTTGGTGCTCAAACTGATTGCATTGCTTCGCCATATTTTGGACAACATCCCGAACGCGGACTTTGCTTTGGCGATCCTGTTGGCTATATCCAGTTCGGTTCCACCATCGGTCGAGATAATACTCCCAAGATACTGGAAATCCTCTACTCTCTCAACTGGTTGTCCAGCAATGCATATTTGAGCCGATAAGTTAGTTCCAAGGCTGATGATTTTAGTTTTTGTCGTATTGATTTTCAGCCCGACGACACCTGCCTCCCTCTACACATCTGCTGTCATTTGGTGGAGGTCCATAATTCTGTGGGAGAGTAAGCATACATCGTCTGCGTAGTCAAGATGTTTCAGTTGAGATGTAAGAGTGTATCGAATTCCTCCGTTTCCCGTCGACAAAGCTGCATGAAGCACATCGCTAATCACCAATAGGAATAATATTGGTGAAAGGATACAGCCTTGTCTTACCCCACTTTGGATCTCAAATTCCTCAGACAACCTTCCCCATGTGCAGAACGTGACATTTGGAGCCTTCATATGTAGCTTTGATAATAGCAATTAGTTTATCGGGAATGCCTCTCCTGCGTAAGGCACGCCAAATAAACTCCCTGTTGACACTATCGAACGCCTTCTCAAAATCGATGAACAGCAGGTGCAGTGGCGATCGATATTCAACACACTGTTCGATGATAATCCGCAGGGTGTTGATGTGGTCGGCACAGGAGGATCCAGAGCGGAAGATAGATTAGATTTATATTGTTGAGAGGTGCAAGTGCACTGCGACCTATAAAAGATCTATTGTGCCCCCCTTACTAAGGTTCTAGCCGATGATATACTCGGTCTAGAGCACTTCCTCCAGTCCAGCTGCTACAGCAAACCGGAGTATCTTCAGTGGATCCAGCGAAGGCAAATCCGTTTCTGATAGGAGGTAGGCACTAAGGTGATTCCTTCTTTTGTGGATCAGTGCTTCGCATTCCATAAGAAGGTGCGCTGGTGTTTCTGCGAAGTCCCTGCAGAATCTGCAGTGTCCGTCTCCCTCTATTCCCAGTTTCCTAAGGTGCTCCTTAAGTCTGCAGTGACCTTTTAACATGCCCGCCAAGATGCGAAGCCGATTCTTACTAACTCTTAGGCAGGCTCTGCTTCTTTTCTGGTTGTATTTCCCCAGAAGTTCCTTTGCCTGTCTTATTTGGGGGATATCGTCCCAATGTTTGGCCCATTTGTTCTCTTCTTCTTTCCTTAAGTCTTCCCTTATTTTGTAGGGTCCTATCCCACAGAAGGGTTCTGGTCCAAGGAACGGCGTGTCTGATCCGTTTCTAGCTAGCTCATCAGCTGCTTCGTTCCCCTCTACTCCTACATGTCCTGGTACCCAGTAGAGAGTTACTTTGTTTGTTTCTCCCAGTTTGTTGATCCTGGTGAGACACTCCCATACCAGTTTGGATCTGATCTCATGCGAGGTCAGTGCTTTAATAGCGGCTTGGCTGTCTGATAGTATCGCGATGTCCTGCCCGCGATATTTCCTGTCTAAGTTGAATTGCGCGCATCTTTCGATCGCGTGAACTTCTGCTTGAAATATGCTGGGGAATGTTCCCAGTGATTCTGAGTATCTAGTCCTGGGCCCGTACACTCCTGCCCCAGTGCCAGTAGATGTTTTCGATCCGTCTGTGTACCATTTAATTGTGTGTTGTTTGAGTTGGTATTTATCGGATTCGCTGCTCCAATCTCTTTTGTTGCTCAGCTTTGAGTCAAATTTCCTTTCAAAGCAGTATTTCTTGACCATATCATCTCTGGGCCAGTCCAGAAGCGGCACCGATTTGGATAGGGTTACTCGCTCTTTATTTGCGATGCATGTTCCTTTCCCGACGCCCTCTTTGCTGATTCTTAAAATGGTCTCCTTGGCGATTCGCTCTAGCACTATGTGTAGTGGAGGTATCCCTACGATCACTTCTAAAGCTGCTGTGGGACAGGTTCGCATGGCTCCTGTTATACATATACAGGCTAATCTTTGCACTTTGTTGAGGGATGTCCTCGTCGTGGTTAGTCTAGATCTGTTGACCCATGCCGCTGCCCCGTATGTGATGATGGGTCTTACTATCATCAGATACATCCATCTCAGTGTGGCTGGGCTACAACCCCAGGTCTTTCCTAAAATGTTTTTGCACACCATAAGTGCTCTGGTGGCTTTGGTTACCACAGTTTCTACATGTTCTCTCCAGAGGAGTTTGCTGTCTAGTGTTAGACCTAGATACTTGACCTGTTTCTGTGTGTCAACTCTGATCCCTTCCAACAGGATGGGTTGCATACGCTTTAACTGTGTTTTCTTGGTGAAGGGTATCACAGTGGTTTTGGTAGGGTTCACTCTGAGTCCTACCGTTTTACACCACTTCTGTGTGATTCGTAGACCCCTCTGAATGATTTCGCATAGCGTTTCTTCAAATTTTCCTCTTGCGACAATGACTATATCGTCGGCGTACCCCTGGCACGTAATGCCGGCACCTGTCAATTTGTGCAGTAGTTCATCTGCTACTAAGCTCCACATCAATGGTGATAATACCCCTCCTTGTGGACAGCCTCTAGTGGTGCTTATTGTGATGGTTTTTTGACCCACCTCTATCTCAGCAGTCCTAGTTCTTAGCATCTCACACATCCAGTTACTTGTGGTGTGATTTACTCCTTTTATTTCGAGACCCCTCCTAATTGCTTCGTGGGAGGTGTTATCGAAGGCTCCTTCGATGTCTAGAAATGCGCATACTGCTGTTTCCTTGCTCTCCAGTGTATCCTGAACCCAACTTGTCAGCTGGTAGAGCGCAGTTTCGGTGGATCTTCCTGCTCTGTAGGCATGTTGATTGTGGTGGAGAGGTATTCTTTCCAGCACAGTCATTCTTAGGTGACTATCTATGACCTTTTCTAGCGTCTTTAACATGAATGAGGTCAAGCTGATGGGCCTAAAGGATTTTGGTGAAGTGGTGTCTCTTTTTCCCACTTTCGAAATGAATATGACCTTTGCCCTTCTCCATATTCTTGGTATATGCCCAAGTGCGACGCTGCTTCTCAATAGTCCTAGGAGGTGTGGCATAATGATTTCCTGGCCTTGCTGTAGTAGGGCAGGGAATATTCCATCCGCTCCCGGTGCTTTAAACGGCTGGAAGGTGTTCAGAGCCCAACTTAGCCTTTGATTCGTGCAGATGTCTCTTGCCATCGCCCAGTCCTCTCTCCTGGACCTTTTATGTCTTACTAGTACATCTGTGCTGCTGTAGATTGAGCTACCCGGGAAGTGTGTCTCTAATAGTAGAAGGGCCCTCTGCTCTTCATCTTCGGTATAGCTGCCATCTTGCTTTTTCAGTGAGCCAGGCGCGCCTGCTTTCTCCTTAGCCAGTGCTTTATGTAACCTGGCCGCTGCAGGGGTTGACGCTATGTTCCCACAGAATGCTCTGAAGCTATTTCTTTTAGCTTTTCTGATTTCCAAGTTGTATCTTGTTAATTGCTCGGTGTATGTTTGCCAGTCTCCGTCACGCTTTGCTTTATTAAAGAGCTTGCGCACCTTTGATCTTAGGTCGACTAGCGTTTTGTTCCACCAGGGAATATCCTTCGGATCTTTCTTACGGCTAATAGGGCAGCTGCTTTCAAATGCATCTTTGATCGCCCTGTTAACCACTTCTACGTTGCTTTCCAGTTCTAGGAAGTGGCTCGCCGTTTTCTTTCCTTTCACATTTAATAGGTTCCACTCGAGTGTAGACCTATATCTGTCCCAGTCAGTTTTGCGGGGGTTTCTTTTCGGGGTAACCTCCATACTGAGACCTTCTATGTTAAAGGTGATGATCCTGTGGTCCGACATGGACGGCTCGTCAGAAACATTCCAACCTGTAATGCAGTTACTAATACTCGGGCTGCCGAGTGTAATATCTAGAACCTCTTCCCTTACCCTAGTTACGAAAGTTGGTGTAGTTCCCACATTCAAAATATCTAGGTTTTCATTAATAATGAATTCGAGAAGGCGCTCACCTCTAGCGTTGTTGTCGCTACTGCCCCATTCCAGACAATGGGCGTTGGCATCGCATCCTAGCAGAAGTGGCAGTTTGTGCCTTCTGCAGTGTCTCACTAGCCTTTGAACTTCTTCTAGCGGTGCCTCCCCGCCTCCGTCGAAGTAGGCCGAAGCAATTACAATGGCGCAGTTCGTGCCTCCTACGTTAATGAAGGCCTGGATAGCTGTCAAATCCTGCGTCATGTACTCTGAAAGACATAAGAATTTTATGTTTTTACTGCTTAGTATGCAGGCCCTGGGGAGGTCCTGTCTATTATCCCAGATTACCTGTGCATTCTTGCTTGAGAGACCTCTTACCTTTCCCCTGAAATGATAGGGTTCCTGTATCAGCACAAGTCCAAGTTGGTGTTTGATAAAACTTCTTGAGATGACGGCTATCCAGAGCGGAAACCTGCTTGTTCGGCATCGAGTGTGTCTTCGAGATGTTGTTTGATTCGCTCAAGGATGATTTTAGCTATTATCTTAGCTACAGCAGGCAGCACGCAGATACCCCTCCAGTTTCCGCACTCCATTAAATTTCCTTTCTTGGGAAGCTTGACGATCATTCCCCTTTTCCACTTGTTAGGAAAGCTCTCAGCTTCCCAAGCTCTATCTATAAGTGGAAGCAGAAGCTCAGCCGATGTTGTTGGCGCTGCTCGTAAGAGCTCTGCTGGAATACCGTCAAGTCCTACCGCCTTGTTGGTTTTGAGTGCCTTGATCGCGGTAATGATCTCATCTTTACTGGGAGTCGTGGTGCGTATTCGGGAACTTCTCACCTCGGGCATCTCAGTCTGATTTGGGAGCATATCGCTAGCGAATACACGGTTCAAAACCGTAGCAAAATGCTCTTTCCATCTCTTGAGCTGGTCCTTATCCGAAATGAGCCAGGAACCGTCTACGCTTTTCACTGGGTGTTGGCTGGAGCTGCGACCACCTGTCAGCTCTTTCGTGATTCTGTAGACAGTCCTGCTGCCGCACCTCCGTGCAGCTTCTTCTGCTTCTGTAGCCAGCGCGTTGATGTAGTTGCGCTTGTCACGTCGTACGCTACGCTGAACTTCTCTCATCTTCATGCGATATAAGGACTCTAGCTCGCTTCTCCCTGCTGCTGGGGTTGCTGCAACGCGAGCTTTCAGCTGTTTTCGTTCGTCAATCCGTCTCCAGGTATCCTCGGAAAGCCACGCCCTATGTCTTCCCTGCGATCGACCGACAAATCTTTCAGCACCAGATGTAAAAACATTTTTACAGCACACCAATGGTCTTGGATGTTTGCGGGCATTGAGCTGCTGATTGCTTCCACACCTTGCGAAAAGTGCTCCCTTAATTGTTGGCGCACTGAGGGATCACTAAGTCTATCGATGTTGAACCTGGGCATTCTTGTGTCGTCGTGGGATCTTCGAACTGCAGCACTGCGTAGTTGGAGAGTGGCTATCATAAGATGGTGATCACGTACTATCCCCACATCTGCCCCTCGTCTGTTTCGGACGTCCAGGAGACTACTTCTAAAGCGGCGGCTGATAGCAAAATGGTCAATTTGGTTGGAGGTTGCTTGCCTGTCATTGGAAACCCAGCTGACTTTGTGGCAGGTCTTGTGCTCAAACATGGTGCCACCTATCACAAGGCGGTTGGCATTGCAGAAATCCACAAACCTTTCGCCGTTGTCATTGCGGTTGCCTAGTCCATGCTTCCCGATTACATGCTTGAGCCCTTCGTTGTCGCTGCCTACCTTGGCATTCAAATCCCCCATCACTATGACAATGTCTCCATTTGGTGTTGTGTTGAAGACGGCGCTTAAGAGATTGTAGAAACTCTCCTTTTCGTCCTCAGACGAACTATTCGTTGGGGCGTAACACTATATGATGGTGACGCGTCGTACTCTAGTCCGGAATCTGGCCTCCAACCAAGATTAGTCTTCATGACCACAGGTCCACCTGTCGAACTGTGGAACGTCTTCTTCGGTAACCCAAGGTGACAATTGTCCAAACCAATCAAAATCATCGGCCGCGCTTTCACATAATCACGTATCGGCAGATACTTCAAGTGATGATACCTCGTACGCAAGTCACACATCTTCAAAGTTTGCTCCGGAAGGAGCATGTTCTTCACCGTTCGTACACCACGAATTAAGAACTTCTTCTGATGTTTTCCCCTTCCACTGATCTCGACGTTAACAATAATCGACCACTCCTTCTTCGACTTTATCTCCTTTACGCATTGTAACGTAAGATGAGATGACTTACCCTCCAGTCCCAACTCCTTTACCAGTGACTCATCTATCATTGTAATTGACGAACCTTCGTCTAGAAGAGCGTAAGTATTAACCTTTGTAAGACCATACAAGGTAACCGGAACGATTCGGAAGAGCACATCTACTTCCGAGACGGATTCATTCGTGCAATTTACAACGACAGCGTCCTGTTTCTTGGGCGTTGAGACATGGGATCCATTAGCCATCTTTGACATCGGCGGATGCTCTGGTTTTGGTAACTTGGCTCTTGCTTCAGCCTGAACAACTTCATGCAAAAACGGACTGTGGACCCTTCCACACTGATGAAGCCCACACACCTTCCTGATGCTGCATCCCGTTGCGTTATGTCCCCTTTTCAGGCAACAAAAACATAACCGGTTTCGCTTTGAAACGCTCCAGCGGTCCGCCACACTGCTATTCAGTAAATCCGGGCATTCTCCAACTTGATGTGGTCCCTCACATAGTACGCACTGTGATTCACAGGTAACCGCCTCTGACACATGCAGCTGCATTCGTTTAGAAGCCATCTTGACCGGATTCGATTGCTTGCGTTCTATCATCTGCTGGCTGGGTACGGCTGTAACCATGCTGACGTAGTTCGCCTTGTTGCTTAACCATTCGCTGAGATCTGCAAACGTTGCATACGGCTGTATGCTATATGAGTGTTGGCTCCACTCAATCTGTTGTGTCATCGGCATCTTGTTAACGAGCTCCTCCATTAACATGGGGTTGGCTAAATGATTTTGCCCCTGCGTGCTTCGCAAAAACGTAGCCAAGTTCTTTACCTTTATGGCAAAGGGGATGATTTGCCCGATATTGTTCTCGTCGAAGGGTGGTATTGCTCTGACCTTCTGTATTTGGCTCTTGATAAGAAGGTCGTGACGTCCAAATCTATTTCGTAATTGCTCGTAGACTTCCCACACATTATTGGGATGAATTAAGAGTGCCACTACGGTTTCTTTGGCGTCGCCCTTCAGGCATCGTTGCAGTCGCTGACAATTCTCAAAGTTTGTGTATTGATACACAAAGGCTGTGGAGAACATCGGCCAATCCTCCGGGTTCCCATCATAGTCCGGAAGATCGTATATCTTACGCCCATGCGGCTGCACAGGCCTGTTGTGACTGATGTGATCATGGCTATGATCACCAAAGCATGTTGGCTTATCATCTTGCATTGTATGCCGGCCGAAATTCGGCACACCCTGTGTCGAAACAACGGCCGGACTATCAAACACATTTGCTGTTCTAGCGGCTTCAGTCACCAGTTCTCTCGGCTGGAGGTTCGGTACTGACTGCATGAACTGCGGATATGATGCACACATTGCATCAGCTGGCTGATTCCATCCACACGACGGTAGAAAGTGAGGCAGTTGTGCACAGGAATTACGCGCGGCAGTGGCGTATGATCCTGCACTCACTTTCGGCTGAAAGCACTGCGCACTGGCATTTGTGAAGGCACCAACAGATGTTCCCATCGCATTATTCACGACGTGCACCGTCGATCTAGCAGACGTCCCTGTCCTGGCGGCATGTATGACATCGGCAGATGCCCCTGGAGCACTAGACACCAACGGCTGTGGTGACAATTCCTGGCCCTGCATGCACAGAACAGTCTCACTTGCAACCGGCTTTGCGGCGGCAGCCGCTTAACGTTGCAGTCCCAATGACGCCTCACTCGTAGCTGCGGCGGCAGCTAACTGTCTCTCTAATTCCATTCGCAACTCGCGTTCGGAGGCGGCAGATGCTTCTGCAACAACAGCGGCGGCAGCCGCTTGTTCCTGCATCTGTACGCGCAGGATTCTATCTGCCTCTGAGGAAGCCTTGGCAACGGCTGTATCCACCTGGAGTTGTTTCAGCTGCTCCTGCAGATTCTCCAGTTGGCTCTTCAGATCCCCTACTTGGATGGCCACGACTTCGTCCTCTGACATGATGAAATCGGTATACCGTCTCGATTTTCCTTTGTTCGGACGATTGCTTCTACGCATCTAATGCGCAGTAGAATTTGGCCTTCAGCAATCGCAAAAGATGAAACGAATGTTCCTGGTTGAATACGGCCGCACAGGTCGCACAAGTCGCACACATTTATTTCTACGTCTTAAAGGAAAATAATATATGAAAAGATTTCACAAAAATACGAATATCTTTCCGCAGTCTCCCTCTGTCACTCGGCTAATGATTTAGTCATTGGATTTGAAAGTGACAGCTAGTGACAATGAGAGGCTACGGCAGTGTTCAGCTGCTATTGGCAAATGGCAGCATCCAGTGTCGTGGTAGGGTTCTGCCTCATACTCCTCGCTTGGCGACACAAGGTATTCATCCCTCACTTCTGAGCGTCAATTTTTTGTGTTTGCAATCCGTTTATGGAGTGCATTACCGCGGTATATTAGAAGAATAGGCAACATAACAAGCTTTAAAAGAGACCTTAAAATATACGTACAAATATATGTCGCAAATTAGATGAACTATTTATTATAATTTATTTTTGAACTAACTTTCACTTGAATTTTTCTTTTTTCTTTTTTTTCTCAATATTTAATATCATTTTCTTATTTTGTAGCTCTCATTTCACATTTCTTATTTTTAATTATGATTTATTCTCTCTAGCTTATCACGAATTTATAAGATATTGTATCTTACTGTGTATAGGCCGCTCTATGCCCATTTTCCATCGTTGTTCCGAATTGGTGGTGCTTGCATTTGAGGTTTCCGGATGCCTTTTTGCGCTTTCCAAAGCAAATAATTGGATTCTCTTTCACCGGAGAGATTTTCGAGGTAGGTCGCTATCTTTTTGTCTTTAAATTCCCGAATACTATCTCTAAGGCGGTTGCATAGTCCGTTAAGGACCATTTTATGCTGCGGTGCACGAGTGATTTGCCACTTCTTTCGTGCTGTTCGTTTCTCCCTCACCAGTTCAATGATTTCTCTGATATAATTTCATTGCGGTTGATCTTATAGCTCATGGAAGGAGTGTTTCTCTACGCCGTTCTTTGGATTGTTTCCACGAAATGATCAACTTCGTCCTCTAGTTCACAAGGTGTTTTAAGTAATACATTTAAGGCGATATTTGTTTCGCAATCATTTCTAAAGCCCTCCCAGTTTGTTCAATTGTTAGTAAGTCTTGGAGGTCCTTTTTTCTTGATGAGCGCTTCTCCAAGTAATAAAATTACCAGCGAGTGATCAGAAGCGAGATCAAAACATTCTTTGATTGTAATAAACTTCTCGTAAATGCCTTTTGTAACAAAAAAAATCGATAAAATCGGGAATTTTTCCTGAATCGGTTGGCCAATATGTATGTCGGTTTTCCTGTTGAATGAAAACAACAACCGACTTCATTTGCCACTTTGTAAAGAATTTGTCCTTTATATGAAGTACATCTTGAACCGCAGAAAGCGTGTTTCGCGTTAAAATCTCCACCAATAAGAAAATTTGAAACAAGAGCATTGAAGAAACGAAAGTAGTCGTCTTTTTCTAGTTTGCATCGCGGCGGACAGTAAACAGACGCTATATTGTAACTCAGGTGCTTATTTTTAACCCTTACCGCGCACAACTGCAGTTTTTCCAGCTCTATGCTTATATCGGCCGAATGTTCGATGTTAGTTTTAATGAATAAGGACGAACCGCCCCGCGCTCTATCAGAAGGATGGTAGGCGTGATAACCAGCGTAGCCTCTTATCCTTATTTGCGATTCCCTTGTTAGATGGGTTTCGGAAATCAAACATATGCCGATAGTTCCTTTTATTAAAATCCTTTCTAATTCGTTAGATTTTTGTAAGAGTCCGTTTGCATTCCATGTTGCTGTTTTAAGCAAAGAGGCCATATTTCCTTAGATTTAGACTTATGGTTAGCCATACAAAAGCTTTCGACGTTACTGAGACGTCCGAGAATCCGTTTGTTAATTTCACATTGTTCCTCGAACTTAGCGTAGATGCAGTTCAGAATTTCACTCAACGGATCAGAGGGTGGTCCATCGTTTCGTTTGGTTGCTTTGACTGCAGCCTGAGAATACGTCAGACGTACGGGGTTCGCTGGCTTATCCGATGTTATTTTTCATTCAGCATTTTTGGCGGACGACCTTGACGTACGTTTGTTCGGCTTAAAAGGCTGATTGACGGTTTCAAGAGTCTGCCCTGCTGATTCGAGCGTCCTTTCAGTCGGCTTAGGAGTTAGAAAAACTGGTTTACGAGCCCGCTCAGTCTGCTTAGCAATATGTTCTATCGACTTATGAGCCCGATCGACTGATTTCGTTCCCCGTACAATCGGCGCTGTAGATTTTTTCCGTTGCATCTGTAATTCCTTAGCGACCTCGCAACCGCGATAATTTGCTGGGTGCCTTCCTTTGCAATTAACGCAAGTTGCTTTCTCATTTTTGCTCAAACTGCAATTTTCCGAAGAGTGTTTTATAGCGCACTTAACGCAGCGCGGCTGTTTCCGGCAGTATGCCTGTGTATGGTTAAACTCTTGGCAATGCTTACATTGAGGGATTGTCTTCGTGTTGACACGTAGCGGCTCGATTTTAACGACCATACTCATGATTGTACGAATATTGTATATCTTTTCCTGGCTTTCCGTTTTATCGAATGACAGCACAAAAAGCGAAAATTTACGTTTCACTATAGGTTCTTCTGCACGCTCGAGTCGTTTTCTTCCTTTTTTTAAAAGGTTCACTGCGTCGAGAATGTTATAACCTCTATCGCGTACATCACCTATAACGTCTTCTTTAGCGCATGATGGATGAACTCCTCTAGCTACGACTCTCAAGGGTCTCTCAGACTTGTCTTCTTAAGTATGCCATTGAATTGAAACCTTGATTTTCCATGCATCGTTTCGCAAGGAAGTTATTTTAAATTCAGTAGCGATCGTTGTGTTTTAAATTTTCCTCAAAGAATTGTAGTCCGCAATGCTAGTAATATTTATTGGTGGAGGTGCGCGTTTGCTTTCAATTTTCTTATCAGATTTTGGCTGCGCTTTCCGATTAGGTTCGTGTTGTGGAACAATCTCGGGCGATGAGCCGGCCTTGCGTTTCTAAGATGGTCTTCGTTTAGGTATCCAATCCGCTTCGCGAGCGAGTTCTTCTTCGTCCGTACTCTAGTGATGGGTACCCAGAGATGGCTCGCTATGAGCAAGCGTCTGCGTTTTGAAGCAAAGATACTTTATTGTCTGATTGTAGTTTCTCAACTTTGCTTTTGAGCTCCCGACACAACAGCTCCATTTCGTCGAGCCTCTTACGGAGCACGCCGTTTTCCTTTTCCAGAGCACTCTCTTCCAAGGTTTGCGTTTCCCGAATTAACACATCCGGGTTTGCGAGACTTTCATTTTGCACTTTAGGAGAAGTCTTTTGAGGCGGAGATCTTTGTAGCTAAATGGGTTGACTAAATTTTGAGGCAATAAATAGCTTTCCCAGAATCCGTAGAGCATGCCTCTTGCGAGGGTGGATTTTTCAGTTGAACTGGGCTGCCACCTGGGTTATTAATACCGATTGTTGTGTTCATTGCATTAAGTTTTAGTAACGTAATCTAAATAAAAACGCGGAGTTGGCATTTTAGTCGCCTTTTACGGCAAGCATGCCTACCGTGGGTATATTCTGACCCCTAACCCACAGGGGGACCGTACAATGTATCACCATACTTGCTTGTGTATACATTCCTCATATTCATAAGGTAAAATATTATCGTCATCAATTTGATGTTGACGATGTTGATGTTGAAAGTGACGACGGCCGAAGAACATAAACAAAGAAAGTAAACCAATGCATTTGGTTAACTTATTGAGAAATGGTGTAAATAAATGAACCCAATGCAATCGGTCCCATAAAAGTGACGTTACCAAAGAACATAAACAAAGAAAGAAAACCAATGCATTTGGTTAACCTATTGAGAAATACATACTGTAAATAAAGGAACCCAATGCATTCGGTCGACCTCTTGAAGAATGAAAATGCAAGCAAGTTAATGGCGAACTGTGTTGAAATATTTCTGGACAATGAACCTTCTTCTGACATTCCGCTAGTATTTAAAAGCAATTTTTCAACAGCTCTCAAAACGATAACAACGGTGCAGATCTGCTTAACAGCGGCCGTTCTATCAATATAAATTTAAAACTACAAAACGATTAATGTGATAGAATTTGTAAATAAATTAATAGAATTTATAAATAAAGTTATAAAGAAAAATCTTAATTGAGTTTAAAAATTTATTTGGCGCAGTCGGTAGGATCAGGTACAAATATCCTGATCCAAAACGTGAAACTACAACTCGTACAAAAAAAAAAAAATCCTTAACCGTAAAGTTCGTATAAGAACGCGAAAAGATTGTGTTGCAAAGTATGTTGAAAAGTATAGAGTGAACAGTGACTTATGGCAGAACAAAATCCAAACATTGTTCCTGAAGTATCTAACCGGGATATCCTCAACAGTTTAATGGCTATAGTGACAAGAATACCACAACCAAGTCATGGTAGTAATGTGTTACGGGAAATACAATATCTACCCGAGTTTGATGGAGATAGCAAGTCCCTTATGCACTTCATCGTCATGCTCGAGAATCACCTTTGGAACACGATAGGAGATAATCAAGCCACCTGGAATATTATACAACAGGTTAAAATCAAAAGCAGGGCTACGAACCTATTGATCATCAATGGAGTCACTTCGTGGGAACAGGCAAAGGAACTATTTAAGCAACATTATCGACCCATCATCAGCGGCAGCGATCTAACGAGGGAGATCAATAATATGAGAGTGAGTTCAATAAATATGTAGTATTCTGTGACAATCAGGAGTAAGAAAAACTATTGTACTATAATATCATAATAAATAAAATTCGAGAACTAACAATAGGAAATCTAGCTCGAGAAATTAGGAATTTATTTGATCTGCATGAAATAAGTAGTATGTCAATCACCGACCTGCAAATGCTTATAATAAATGCCATGACACCTCTACTGGATGATAAACTTAAAGATATACCAACGAAATCGGATCTAGAGGGGATCGGAATTGAAATCGCCTAAGACAGACTAACTGCGACAGGAACTGCAAAGGAAACTGGAGGAAATTGAATCTCGCTGTGTATCTCTAGAGCGACAAGTAGAGTGGCTGGCAACCAAAACAAATGAAAAAAATATCGTCATGCACTTCCCGGCTCAGTCTGGAGTACTTGCAGTTGACAAGGCAAGAGCATTGTGTCTGGATTTGCTTCAGATTCAAAATACATCAGTGGTGGTGTCGGCTAGACCTATTCGCTCCAGGAACACCAATATTTAGAACGTCATTGTAGAGATACAAAATAAACAAGATGTATATCTGCATCAAAACTGAGTACCAAGGGCGTAATAATACACAAAGACTACCCGAGTGCGACACGAGAAAAGAGAAGACGTTTGCTGAAACTAAAAAACGACATTCGCGCAAAACACCAGAACATCACAACACAAATTCGTGGCGACAAGCTGAAAGTGGGATCAAACACTTCTTACTTCGATGCTGCGAACAACTTAGCCTGTGAAGAAGAAGGAGGAATGACGTTTCTGCTACAGTTGACAAATGATAAGCATGAAGTATCAAATGGAACGTCCAACAACAGCGGTGGTTCTCAAACTGCACAAAGCGTTCAGGCAACTAGTGACCAGGGGAATAGTTTTTAGTACAAATGCCGTCAGCCTATCAATCCTAGTTTAAGTATTATCCCAGTTAATAGTAGTTTCACATTTAATGTACTTGCCTATAATATATCAGGTCTAAAGAACAAATTGCTTTTCCACAATTTCTTCGAAAAATATATTCCGCCTTTTCGAAACGTTCGTCGAAGAAAATAAGGAACAATTTGAACCCTTCTTCGGCAAATATTCACTTCATTGGATTCCAGCTACACGAATATCTACCCTAGGCAGAGCTAGCGGAGGATGCTTGTATGGAATTAAGAAGCAAAGCAACGACCATATTGGATGCCGATACGTAAAAGAACTCGATCAAATTTTAGTAGAAGTCGAAACCGAAAAATCTAGAAATTTTTTTTTTTTTTTTTTTTTTTTTTTTATAATTTGCGCGCATTCAAAGGGTTATGAATACCTTTAACATGCTTACACACAGTGCGGGCATTGGAAAGGATGGATAGAGAGAGAGAGAGAAAGATTTTAGTGTTGTGGTTCTTGAAGCTCAGTTGTTTATGCTTCAGCTATTCTCCGGGGGTGGCGTCCAGATAACTGGGGAGATTTTTTCTTACTATTGTCATTGCTTCTGATTCACAGTACTTTTTTCCCGATAATCGATGTCAAGGGCAAATCATCATCAACAGAGCGAACAATTTTTCCAGCCACATGACCAAGCTACTGCCAGTGTTATGCCTTTGCAGTAGTGTTCACACAAGCTTTCGCAAATAATCGGACTGACTTTGTATATTTCATGAGAAATAAATAAATGCTTGCTGACATCAGGATTTGAACCATGAACCATTAGCGTGGCAATTGACATAATCCCGGTATACATCAATTGCAACAAATGGATGGAAGATTTTGGGAGGCTGTATAACTTCTTATTAGAATCTGGAAAAGAAAACATAATGGCTATCGGAGATTTCAACGGAAGAGCAGGAAATACGCAGATCTTAGAAGTGGAATCAGGACTTTTACCAAAATCAATGAAGGAAACCAGATGCGCAGAAGACAACCAAATTGATAGTAATGCCAAAAAACTCGTTGAAATGTGCGAATCTACTGGGTTAACAGTAATAAACGGTCGTTCCAAAAGTGACTCTAAAGGCCACTTAACATATATTAGAGGTACTGCATGCTCGACCATTGACTTCTGTTTTGGGTAGGGAAAGTGGCTTAAGTATATAACAGACTTCTACGTCGACGAGATAAACTACTTGGATCACCTACCCTTAGCTATTACAGTAAGACTTGAGACGCCCCGACAATCGCCGCCCACACAGAATCAATTATTACCTAAAGGTTAATGGAAGGAACGTTTTGCATCTAGATACAAATTTCTTTTTAACCAGAAGCTCAGTGTGTTAAGCGACTCGGAGATCAATTCAATTCGCGGACCAGACATACTCACCGCTTGTATCTCAGACGAAGCCATGCTAGCGCAACATGTGAGAAGATTGCAAAAGAAATAATGGTACGACTGGGAATGTGAGTTAGCAAGGAGACAAGCTTTTACTTATTTACGCTTGTTAAGAGAAACATGTAACAACTCTGCCAAAGCCATGTATCAACAGTCAAATAAAGTATATAAAATGATATGCAAGCAGAAACAAAAAAGGTACACTCAGCAGCTGACGATGGAGATTCTAAGAGTTAAAGACAGCATTTCCTTTTGGAAATTGGCAAGAACACTCAACGGCCAAACCCTTATAAGTGGCATTCAAGTGGAAGCAACGATCTTAGCCGAGCATTTTGAACAACTGCTTAACCCGCCATACACGAGAAGTCAACTACAGTATGCGCTACCTTACCAGAGAGTGGATGAACTGGATTGCAAAATTACGTCGCAAGAAGTCTGCACAGTTATACATCGATGCAACTTAAATAAAGCCCCAGGAGAGGATCGCATACCGTACGAGTTCTTCAAGTACGCTACGAATGAATTCATAGAAAAACTTACGGTTGCTTACAATTTCATTTTCGAGGTGGGGGAAGTGCCCAGCTTTAAGAGAAATATAATCTTCCCACTGTTCAAAAAAGGAGATCGCAGTGATCCGAGGAGTAACTACAGGGGCATAACCTTCCTGAACTCTATAATGAAAATCTTCACCGGAATCATCTTGGATCGGCTGTCCGCATGGGTGCAGGCAAACGAACTACTCAGTGAGTTTCAAGTGGGATTCAGAAAGGACTACTCCACAGTGGATAATATCTTCACTCTGACCAGTTTGGCTAAGACTTATCTCGACAAGGGCAAAAAACTAGACGCGTTCTTCGTAGACTTCAAGGCAGCTTTCGACTCCATTGCCAGAAAATCGCTGTTCTATAAACTTAGTAATATGGGAGTGTCAATGAAAGTACTTAAGGTTATACAAAGTCTTTACGATGAAAACAGAACTGCAATATGGGATGGTCACAACGTGTCAAACTGGTTTGATTCGCGAATGGGCGTTAAACAAGGATGCCTCATGAGTCCCCTACTCTTCTCTCTGTTTTTGGACGACCTCCCAACCTTCTTGCCTGGGGGAATTGAGTTTGACGGGGTAAAAGTGAAACTCCTCATGTACGCGGATGACATAGTCATTCTATCGGAAACACCAACCATGATGCAAAACATGGTCAAAAAATTAGAACAATACTGCAGTTTGTGGGACTTACAAGTGAACACAAATAAATCAGAAATGACGGTCTTTCGGAATAGTTTTGGGCGATTCGCAAGGAATGAAAGGTGGACTTGGCAAAGCGAAGAATTAGAAAATGTAAAGGAGTATAAGTACCTCGGGGTCATAGTAACACCGCGACTGACTTTCAAAAAACACCTGCAAGAAAAATTAAAAGAGGCAAAAAGAACAATCAACTGTAGTTGGAGAGGCATACTCTGTAAAAAAAATATTGCTTTAAGCACAAAATATAAAATCTTTCAAGCAGTAGCGAGGCCGATCATGTGCTATGCAGCCCAAGTGTGGGGCATCTACCAATATGAAGAAGTTGAAAAGTTGTTGAGGTACTTCATTAAAAAATTATTTAGATTGCCGGAAAACACCCCAAACTATATGCTCCACCTGGAAACCGGACTGCCCCATTATATATCTATGCACTACGACTGCACTTTTTGTGCATTGTTAAAGTAATGTCCCTTCCGAACCAACGTCTGCCACATATCGTCGCAATGCATCATATACGCCGTAAACTACAATTTTTCAATGAATGGTTTAGATTGTGCAACGAACATGACTTCGAACTAACACCCTACAATGAAACAACATGGAAAACGACTTTAAAGGAACTGCTAGCGAAGATTGATTTATCCACCCGTGACGCGTTTAAAGTAAAAGCCCAGCAAAGCCTAACTAGGCATTCATATTGTACGCTACAATACGACCTAGGTGAAAAAAATTACTTCCACGATCAAAACACCATATACACAATATCGATGATATTCAAGACCAGAGGGGAGCTTTTGCAGTTAAATTACAGGCCGCATATAACCATCCGGAACGAGGAGGCAGAATGTTCTTTGTGCAATCTACGAGCTATCGAAGACGTACATCACCTAGTCGGAATATGTCCAATACTGAGGGGGATTAGAAGAGCACATTGGGGAAAACATAGTTTATCAACAAGCGAAATCATTTCAATCCTAAATGGCCAAAATTGGAATACATTGTCTAGCTACTTAAAGTTATCATTGAAATATCGACAGCAAATAGTAGATGAATTATTTTAAATCACATTTGGACATGCATTAAAAAAAGTAAAATTAACTATTTATCACATTTTCAATAATACCCTGCTATGAATTGTAAATCTCTTCTATCCGCCTGACGGCAAATGCCAATGCTGTATTTTGTGAATTTTATGAATTTTGTAATTATTTTTTTCTTATTGTCCAATAAAATCACAATTATTACTTACTACTAATGGAAACTTTAGGAATAATGAAATGAATAGACCCATATCAAATCACGATAAACAAAACAGAAATCATAAGTTTAACACCCTCCATAAGCACCAAAGACCCAGTTCTAATAACAGTTACAATAATAATTCTGGTGGACAAAGACATTCAGGAAACTCTAGACAAAATGAGTATCATCAAAATCATACTATTTCGCAAAGACCCCCGGTATCCCAGAACCACTTCACACCAAACAGACAGAACAGACTAGAACTAATGGATACCAATAATATCCAAACAAGTCAGGAACCGATCCGTCAGGACCGTCAGTAGAATCAGTAGATCCGTCTGGACCGTCAGTAGAACCGCCGGTTTTTCTGAACTATGCATCGGACAATAATGACAGTCGCCACTGAAATACAGAACCAACGGCATTACATTTAAGTAGACGCTGGCAGTGCTATGACTATCATAAATACTAATAAACTCGACATGACACCGTATAAAATTCTAGACACTCGACAATTAGAAATAAAGACTATTAATAGGAGCGTAATCAGAAACACTCAAGTAATTCAGTTTCCAGTACCAAAAGAATTCGGTTACCGCGATAACACTTTTATTAAAGGTTACGCTCATGCTTTAGAAAATAAAAACTATACGATACTGCTGGGGATGGATGTCCTTAAAAAAATCATTGAAACCATTGATATTGGGAGAGGAATTATAATTTGAAAAAATCAAACCATTCTAAAGATAGAACGGGGATACGTGTTGGCATGTAATTACCTAGAAGAAGGCAATCCTGACTTCGGCAGCCTTAATCGCGAAGAACAGGCAGCATTGACCTCACTACGAGGAGAATTCAAGTACCTCCAATATAAGAAAGGTGACATCTTAACCCATACTTCGGAAATAAAACATGAAATTCACCTTAAAGAAGGCAAATCATTACATGCAAAAAGTTACCGTTTACCAAAGAAACACGAAGAAGAAGTAGCTAGGCAAATCGAAGAAATGGAACGACAAGGTATCATTAGAAGAACCATGAGTAGACATGCCTCTCCGATCGTTGTAGTTTCTAAGAAGCCAGGCAAAGATGGTCAGGTACAGTACCGCATTTGCGTCGACTATAGGGCTTTAAATGAACTGACAGAAGATGACAGATTTCCTCTGCCAAACATAGAGAACCTCTTTGATAAGTTAGGAAAAGTGGTCTATTTCTCGACGCTTGACTTAGCAAAAGAGTACCACCAAATTCGGATGCACCCAGATGACATAGCGAAACTGCGTTTATTACTCCACAAGGATTATTTGAATATGTCCGTATGCCGTTTGGACTTAAAAACGTACCAGCCACTTTTCAACGATTAATGAATCACATACTAAGGGAATATATAAACAAACCTACGCTGTCTATTTAGACGACATTTTGATATTTTCCACATCGCTAAAGGAACATATGAAAAATTTAAGAGACATTCTAAAAATTTTACGTAAACATAATTTAAAGCTACAAATTAGCAAATGTTCATTCCTCAAGAAGAAAACCGAGTTCCTAGGTCACATAGTAACAGGAAGGGGAATAATGCGTAATGGTAATAAAGTCAGTGCAATCAAAAATCTCCCTTTACCACACACCGAGAAACAACTTAGAAGTTTTTTAGGAGCCTCTGAATACTATAGAAAGTTCATCCAGGACTATGCGAAAATTGCATACCCAAAGACCAGGTATCTCAAAAAGGACACAAAAATAAACCTTAACGACCCTGAATATGTGAATGTGTTTGAAACACTCAAACTCAAGCTAATAACGCAACCAATCTTAAAATTTTCAGACTTCGAGAAACCATTCCATTTATATACAGACGCTAGTAATTTTGCTATAGGAGGTGTCCTTACACAAGACAAGCAACCGGTCTACTATATTTCGAGGACTCTTAACGAGCATGAAAGGAATTATTTCGTAACAGATAAGGAATTTCTAGCCATTGTATAGATTGTGTCTAAGTTAAGACCCTACCTGTGGGGAAACAAATTCAGGATCACAACCAATCACCTCCCCATAAAATATTTGAATAAAAAATATAATGGTGCAGAGTTCTCTCAACGCAACCAAGGATGGCTACTAAAATTACAAGAGTTTGATTATGATAGTCGCTGATTTTCTTAGCAGGCAACGGAACAATACATTCGGGAGCAGAAGAACAAAGTGACCACATACCTATTAAAGAAGGTATTGTCAATACATACGAACAACAGATCATTGTAAGTTACGATAAAGAACCGAAATTAGAAATACTTAGTGGTAAAAGAATTTTATGCATTAGAGCTTCAGACCCGATAGATACAATAAGAGAGCAACTCAAAGAAATGGTCCATGGAGTTGTCGGCATTTACGATGAGGTACGGGAAGTTGACTATAACAAAATTCAACAGGTTATTATTAATATGCATTCCGGAAACAGAAAGGTTAAGTTTATTAAACTAACACGGAGAGTTAGAGATTTAAGGAGGAGGAAGCTAGGAAGCAGATTTCCATCAACCATCTCAGGAATTATCGAGACTTACAATACGTTGAAACAACAGATTTATTATCTTAAACTGACCCGTATAATTGTACAAGTCATAAACAATTGCGATGTATGTCAAAAGCCAAGTACGAAAGGAAACCTATTCTTGAAAAGTTTAAATTAACAGAAACACCAAGTGGACCAAACGAAATAGTTCATTTAGACATTTACCACTTTCACAAACATATCTTCTTGACAATGATAGACAAACTGACGAAAAAAGCATACAGACTGGAAAGTAAGAATCATTTGCATAAGATAGACGCTATCACAGAGCATTTATCTAAGGAAGGCCAACCTAGGAAAATAAAAACCGACAACGAGTTCAATACCATGTACATCAAAGAATTCTTCAGAGACAGGGATATAGAAGTACATTTTACGAAACCAAACTCACATACAGGCAACGCCAACATAGAACGTCTACACAGTACCATAGCAGAGATTCTATTGACCATGGACAGGGAAGAATCGGCAAATACGAAAATGTTTAAAGCATTTCAAATTTACAATAAAACGTACCACATTACGACCGGTATGTCCCCGGAGCAGGTCCAACCTACGAACATAGATGAAGTAATACAACACTTAAAAACAGAAAAACGAAAGTTATAAATAGAAGGAACCAAGACAGGGAAGAGTGTACAGAAACCAGGCAATTAGGATATATCAAAAATTACAAACATGTAAGACATAAGAATGAACCTAGTTTCAGATTGAAAAACTTAGATAGGGTACATACAACGAATATTAAACGACCAAGAAAATTTGCAAGTTCTCCCACTGATGCTAGTCCTTCTAATGACGACAATCAACCTGGTATGGGGGAAGGAGAAATCATCAACCAAACACAAACCGTCATCCACGTTGTAAAAGTAAATAAATTGATAGAGACCTTACAGGAAATAAAAAATAATTCCAAATTGTAGGGCAAGACCCCGAAATAAGAAAAGAGTGTAATACAATTTTTACAAAAATACGTAGTATCATGCCTCATAAGTCAAGATCAAGGAGAGAGCTCGTAAATATAATAGGAACGGCTCAGAAATGGCTCTTCGGTACTATGGATAACTCAGATAGGGAATAAATAGAAGAACATCTAAAAACTACAGACACCAACTATCAGAATGCAATTCAGGAACTAAACAAACAAATAAAAATTAACACTCAATTAGACGAAAACATAAAAAAATATAACGCCCGATTTCTTCACCGAATACTAGCGCTAGTACCGGTATTAGAGCAAAAGTTGGTACTCCAATCGGTATCAAGTCATTTCTTCACAAAGTACTAACCCCGATTTGGTACCGAGTATTAGCTGGTACTCGGTATTAGCTTGGCTCTCGAAATCAGTATTAGACCAGTTGGTAGTACTCAAATCGGTATCAAGTCATTTCTTCACAAAGTACTAATGCCAATTTGGTACCGAATATTAGTTGGTACTCGGTATTAGCTGGACCCTCAAAATCGGCAGTCTAGCGTCGTTAATACCAGGATTAGGCCAATTTCAATCATTTATCATGAGAGATAGTACTCTATTTTGATATTTTCTTGGCTGCCATTGTGAAAAAAGTAAATACATACACGTGTGTTCTATTTTGGTTTCATTTGATTTTTTATTCTATTTTGTGGAAAATGGATTTGATTTTTGGTGGGGATAATTGTTTCATGATTTCGAGGACGATATCGAGTACGAGAACGATGAAGAAGGGGTGGAAGCTCGTCGATTTGAGCGCCGTATCTACCAGTAATAGTATTTTTTATTAATTCAAAAAAGTTAATTTTTTACAAAATTTACAATAAGCATTGGCTTCTGCCGTCAGCCGAAAGAGAACGTTTTAACCTTTAATAATTATTATTTAATTTGAAGTGATTCTGTATCTACCATATGCCACAACGGAGTACAATAAATACTTGGGACGATGTGAACTATTCGCTTCATCGCTATCGTTTTTTAATTCTTGTTTCTTCATTCTTCATTGGTACCAAACATAAAGTAAAGAAAAAACAACCAATCACACACTCCCCCACACGATTCCACATACCTACCACCATACTCACATCATTCACATCAGTAAAGCAACACAAATATTAAAAAAAAAAAAACCTCACTAATGAATAAAATACGAATATAATTCGAAATAATTGTCTAACGGCCGACAAAAGCCAAAATAGTTTCAAAATCAGAATTAGACCAGTTGTTAGACGTATTAGCTGCTAGTACCGCTTTGTGAACTTAGATCCAGTATTAGTGATGTGAAGAAATGTACAAGTACTATCTTTTCGTTGGAACCGAGTATCAGAGCTAGTACCTGGTCTAGTTAGACCGGGTATTAAGGCAGCTTAGTACTCATGTGAAGAAATCGAGCGTAAGAGACTTAGTTTTAAGAGATAGGGAAGAAATAGAACGCTATTAGAATGAGAGCCAATGGCTACAAAAAACGATATTTAAACGCCTACAACGGACCAAAATACTTACTAGATTACAGATGTTAGAAAAAGTAATTGATAATTTGTTAGACACAATAGCTGCAGCGAAAATAGGAATAACCCACCCTAGCTTACTAAGTAAAGATGAATTAATCATGACAGATATGAATTGGAGCAAATTAAGAAATATTAAGTCAGGAGTAATGAAATACGCAGATGATGCCATTATTATAGCTATAAAAATCCCTGAAGAGATCATAAAACGCCCAATTAAAATAATTGTACCAATACCAAATCGAGAAAGACAAGAAGTTGATTTAGAACCCTTTGTTGTAATTTTATACGAAGGAAAAGAGTATAAATATAACGACGTGAAAATTAATGTTAATGAACTGAAAGAGAGAAATGATTGTATTAGTAAGCAAATTTGTTTAATGCGAATTAATAATAATTTTGAAATTATTAATCTGAACGAAAGAACTTATATTATTAAAAACGCTAAAAACACAACCGTACAAAATAATTGTGACTCTAGAAATTTAATTCTTGTTGGAAATCTTATTATTATTGTAGTATTCACAATTGTAATATTAAAATCAATGACGCTATAATTAAGAACAAAGAAACTAATTATACTTTTCAATTTTATTATGAAGCGATAATAAACGAAAACGTAACATTAAATACAATATTTGAAAAAGTTAAAGAGTCACAAGAAATGGATAAAAGACCTGTCATAGAATTGGTGCAATACCACAAAAACAAAGCATATGTAATTTCAAGTACACTTGTACTAATATTAATCACAATAATAATCATAACTTTTGTAATTTGCAAGAATGTCAGAGAAACCGGTAAAATTTAAATCAGAATTAACCATTTAACAGAAGAACAAGGAAAAACACAAACGAAGTCATCAAGTCCTAATAATTTCCAGGAGAAAATTTTCTCTAACGAAGGAGGAGTTAAGTATTAGTCATAAAAAAAAACATACAATGTATCACCATACTTGCTTGTGTTTACATTCCTCATATTCATAAAGTAAAATATTATCGTCATCAATTTTATGTTGACCCATAAAAGTGACGACGACCGAAGAACATAAACAAAGAAAGTAAACCAATGCATTTGGTTAACCTATTGAGAAATACATACTGTAAATAAATAAACCCAATGCATTCGGTCGACCTCTTGAAGAATGAAAATACAAGCAAGTTAATGGCGAACTGTGTTGAAATATTTCTGGACAATGAACCTTCTTCTGACATCCCGCTAGTTTTTAAAAGCAGTTTTTGAACAACTCTCAAAACGATAACAACGGTGCAGATCTGCTTAACAGCGGCCGTTCTATCAATATAAATTTAAAATTTCAAAACGATTAATGTAATAGAATTTATAAATACTGTTACAAAAAACAGATTAATCGAGTTTGAAAATTTATTTCGCGTTTGAGAATATCAAGAGTTTATACTCCAGGAACAATGTACGGAAGTTTTACCAAAAGGTTAAAAGAACGTGTCAGAGAAGCAATACCAGTACAGAAACATGTAGAGATGAAAATGGAAACCTCGTAGTAGAATCACAGTCGGTGCTGAGAATATGGAAAAACTACTTCTGCAGACTGTATAAGGACGACGAAGACCAACATCCCTGCTGTCAGGCAGAATGAACCATTCAACATAGACGATGATAGTCAAAATTTCCGTCCACCTGACCAAAATGAAGTCGGGATAGCAATATCCAAGCTATAATCAAATAAGGCTGCTGGACCTGACGGCTTACCGGCCGAACTTCTCAAGGCAGCTGGTGATGAATTGGTAGAGTGCATACACCAATTCATCTCTAAGATTTGGTCAGACGAGTGTATGCCTGATGAATGGAATCTCAGCATCGTTTGCCCGATCCACAAGAAAGGAGACCCCCTCAACTGCGCCAATAATAGAGGCATCAGTCTCCTTAACATCGCATACAAGATCTTTTCTGCGATATTGTGTGAACGCCTGAAACCTTTTATCAATAGTCTGACTGGACACTATCAGAGCGGTTTCAGGCCAGCAAAGTCCACTATCGATCAAATCTACACACTTCGGCAGATCCTGGAGAAAACCCAAAAATTCCAAATCGATACTCACCATCTCTTTATCGATTTCAAGGCCGCCTATGACGGCCATATAAAGCCATGTCTAGTTTTGACATCCCTGCCAAACTTGTCCGTCTGTGCAGGATGACGATGGAGAACACTCGCTACTCCATCAAGGTCGGTAATGACTTCACCGAGACCGGATTGAGGTTTGTTGGGATATGCATCCATATGTGGACTACCGTCAGCCTCTGAATCTCTCCTACTCGATTCCTGACGAATGTCTTCCATCTCGAAGCTGAAGCAAAGATCCAAGCTAGGGTTATGGTAGAGTCTGTCCAGGCGTACATCGTGGCATTCTTCAGCTCCAGGGTGTGTGCTACGTAGTGTAGTAGTTTTGCCACCGTAACAGCACCGCAAAGCTCTAGGCGTGGTAGACTGACCGGTTGTACTGGTGCGACCTTGGACTTCGAGATCAGGAGATGCATGTGTACTTTACCTCTACTGTCTTCGGTCCGAAGGTAGACTGCTGCTCTATATGCCTTCTCCGACGCGTCGCTAAAGCCGTGCAACTCCATACGGTTCTTTTCGCCAACTGTTTGAACCCACCTTGGAATCCGTACGTCATTAATGGCCGGCAAGTCGTCAAAGAAGTTGTTCCATTCCCTAAGCAATTCATGGTTGATTGTCTCATCCCACGCAACCTTGCGTTTCCAGAGAAGCTGCATGATGAGTTTTGCCTTTAATATACAAGGTGATATCCATCACATGGGATCAAACAGTCGAGCAGTCGTTGAAAGGATGAACCGCTTGTTGGCTGTGGGCTATCTGGAGGAATGAATAGAAAACAGAAGCTGTCAGCGTTAGGAAGCCAATGAATGTCCAACGTTTTTATTCGGTCTGATCCTTCCAATGGGACTGCTAGAGATGACTCCCGATCCTGGATTGGAATTTCTTTAAGAAGCTCTTCCGCGTTTGATGACCCTTTTCGTAAGTTAAAAAAATACAAAAAAAACATTTGGCGCAACAGCTCTATAAAGTGCCAGGGCCTAGCTTCCCGCAACCACTCATGTTGTGTGCGCTATATTTTTCACACGAATGGAAGGGACCTACAGTTTAATGCCAAATCCGAACGGCGATTTGAGAAGCTTTTCGTGACAACAATACCCTCGGATGTTTGTCAGACGCTCGCGAGCGGTGGGACCGTGGAAAAACTTTTTGGTATTTTTTGAGATTCGAACTTGGAACCTCATGCGTAGTGATCCGACACACTAACCACTTACGCCACGGCGCCCATAGTTAAAACCTGCCCTCTATAAAACAGTCTTAACTTCTTGCTTTTTACTCTTAGCATCTTCAATGGTATCAGCACGGGAAAACAGATCATCAATATGCATCTCTGAACGGATCATCTTTGCGGCCTTTGGATGTTGATTTTCTGCCGCTTTCGCTGTTTCCATCAGTATTCGAATTGCTAGGTAAGGAGCTGACGCCGTCCAAAATGTCACCGTTTTCAGGCGAAAGACTTTTAATTGGTCTGTTGGATGCTTGCGCCAAAATATCAGTTGATAGTTTGAGTCCAACTCCGTTCCCATATCTGCCTGTACATTTTTTCGATGTCCGCTGAAAACTAGAAACGGTATAACCTCCGTCGTAGCGTAACATCTGTGACATTGTGCTGCAAGGAAGGGCCCGTCATCAGATGATCATTTAAAGGCGACCCATCAGATGTCTTATACTATGCATCAAATACTGCTCTCAGCTTTGTAGTAGAGCTAGTTTCCTTACAAACAGCATGATGAGGAAGGTAGTAGTGACCTTTGCTGGATACGTCGACGACATCGACTTCATTCATGTGACCCAGCTGCAAATATTCCTCAATGCACGAAGCGTATTGGTCATACAGTTTATGATTTGCTGCCAGATGTCTGACCAGGGACTTGAAACGTTGAAGAGCTCCTTTCCGTGACCTACCTAATAGAGGATGAACATTTTCTTTGAAAGGAAGTGCTTCTTCATAGCGTCCATCTGCAACGCGTCTTACATTTTTGACAAAATGTTCTTCACAGGCAGTGTCCTCGGTAGTTTCATGACGCTCGAACGAAGTTCTTCAAGCTCACAGAATTTTCGAAGCTGTTCATCGACGTCAGATGTTTGAAAAAAGGTCCTGAAAGATCGACGGTTGGTTGGTGATCTGCCAAACAAAATCCAGCCTAACTTGGTCTTTTGAGCGATCGGCATTGTCCTATCTTGAGGACGTACCAGCTCAGGCAACATAATGTCGGCGAATACATCGCTGCCCAACAACAGATCGATTTTAGCTGGCTTATAAAAGAATGGGTCTGCTAATTGTAAGCCGGTGAGGTGTGTACAATTGCCAACGGAGAGGCTTCGTGCAGGGAGATGCCCAGACAGTGACTGGAATATTAGAGCCTGTGTGATCCTTCGAAGGCTGTGTAATACGACGTAAAAGTAATATCCACGACCTTTCTACAAGTGCCACTGCTGACTAACCCTAACCCGTTTACCTCGACATCGGTGAATTTCGGTTTAACGTGGAGAAGTTGAACTGCAGACTCCGTAATAAACGAAGCCGCAGAACCAGAACCCAGCAATGCCCGAAGCAGTACGCTATTTCCGGAGGACGTATTCACCTTAACAATAGCTGTAGCTAGCAAAAACCGTGTGTTAGCAGCTTGTGTTGAGTGATGTCTTCTTACATTGGAACTGGTTGACGGTTGTCGCTGGATGGATGGAAAGTTGGACGTCCGCTGTTAAAAGCTGAGGTAATATAACTTTGAGTTTGGTGTGGGGGATGAATCCTTTGAGTGTTTGTATTATTTGGATATGTATGTGAAAATTGAGTTGTGTTGTTATTGTTAGAAGAATGAATGTGAGAATTGTATGGGTTATTTTGTGCAGTGGGAATGGTATTGCCTATGGAAGAATTTGGTTGCGGAATTGGATTTTGTAAAGTGAAAGAATGATTTGGGCTATGGTGTAAAAGTGAATGGTGTGGCTGTTGGCAGTAATAGCACCTACGCGAACTAAGACATTGTTGTGACACCTGACAATATGCCAAACAGTTGGTGCATAAACTTAATTTATTCACGTTTTGACATTTGTCAGAAACGCTCATTTTTAGTAACTTGTTACATTTTCTGATAGAATGTTGACCTTTGTTGCAAAGTTTGCAGCTTAACCTCGGGGTGTTCGATTGGGTATAAAATGAATTTCGCTGTGGAGCTCTTTTCGACGACTCTACTGGTGTTCGATCTTGCTGGTAGTTAACCGCCTCCAAAGTACGGAACCTCGTTTCGAGAAATTGGGTGAATTCCGCAAAAAGGGGTAGTTCCTTGTTGTTCTTCTTAGACCCAAACATCTCCTCCCATAGTTGTTGTGTCTTTGAAGGAAGTTTTTGCAGCAGAATGTAAATAAGCACTACATCCCAGTGTTCGACGGGCACCTACAAGCTGTTCAAGCTATGAACCACTTCAGTTGACGTGTCTAGTAGTTCCTTTACGGATTCAGCTCGCTCCTGTGGGTCGTCGCCAAACTAAACAGGCATTTGAGCTGAGTGTTCACTAAAACACGTAGATGGTCGTATCGGTCTTGAAGAATAGCACATGCCTTGGTGTAGTTGCCGTTAGCAATACCCAGATGAGCTAAAAGTTTTTTGGCTTCTCCAGATACACTTGTCTTGAGATAGTGCATCTTCTGGATCTCCGATAGCGATGAGTTGTGGTGAACAAGTGACAAAAACAAATCGTGGAAGCATCGCCAAGACTCATAACTGCCAGAGAAGAGGGGCACCGGAATGTGTAAAATTTGTGTCAGCTGGATCCATATTTGTTGCGTCCGTCTTGGCGTTGTCCTTTGTTTTCACCTTATCAATTGCACCTAATAGATCACCACGATATTCTAAATACAATTCCGTAATTTGCTTGTAAGTACCCTGAACTTCATTCCCCGCATCGCCTTCCTCAAGATCGCTAATAAGTCTTTCGTAAATTTCAGCTGCTGACTCCATCGTTTTCTCTAAAAGAGACAAGCGACCTGCCAAATAATTCGCCGTACGTGTACTGGCACCTCTTTTGGAGAAATTTACTTCGTTTTTTTTACAGTTGTGAAAGAACTCGGGACAACTTCGAAGGATTCATTTGGACCCTCTTAAGCGTACGTATAGATGTAACACAAAGTAAAATAAAATCCACTTACTTGTGAAATACTGATGTTAAAGATGATGCTCCAGATGATTGTCCGAAGTCCGCCAAGTTGATGTCCATAGTTCGAGTCCAAGATGCACCACCGGGTTTTCCAGCTGGCGATAAAAGTAGTCCCTCAAGTCAAGGCAGCAAAATCCAGCGATGGCGAGTCTACACACAACACAACTGCTTTTTTTAGTTTTAATCTTATTAGTTTCGCAACAATTCACACAATTGCGTAAAAGTAAAAAAAAGCACCAAAAAATAAACAATAAACTTTTTATCAGAAGCGCGATAATTTAATCCGGCTCGAAGGACCAAAATGTTCATAGCAGAACCAAGAAAAACCGCACAATTCTAAAACGGCAAACCAATTTTGAAAAAAACGCTGTAAAATGAACGTTTAATAAAAGAAACCACTTTCTTTCACGTTATAACAGATATTCCTTTCGATTTTATTACGCCTCTTTATATATACATTGCCCTTTGTTATGCAAATACATAAGGTACAATTTGACATTATATTTTAGATATTTTGACATTTTATGTGGGCGTTGATGACAGGTGTGTTTGTTTTGACGAATGTGAACATCTTTCAGCACCGAACACTTTATTTCATGCAGATCATATAAATTCCTAATTTCTCGAGCTAGGTTCCCTATTGTTAGTTCTCGAATTTTATATATTAGAGTACAATAATTTTTCTTGCTCCTGATTGTCACAGAATACTACATATGTATTTACTTTGCTTAAAAGGTATTCTAGCTTATTGGTTAAATCATTTATTGAACTCACTCTCATATTATTGATCTCCCTCGTTAGATCGCTGCCGCTGATGATGGGTCGATGATGTTGCTTAAATAGTTCATTCGCCTGTTCCCACGAAGGGACTCCATTGATGATCAATAGGTCCATAGCCCGGCGTTTGTTTTTAATCTGTTGTATAATATTCCAGGTGGCTTGATAATCTCCTATCGTGTTCCGAAGGTGATTCTCGATCATGACGATGAAGTGCATAAAGGACTTGCTATTTCCATCAAACTCGGGTAGATATTCGATTTTCCGTAGCACATTACTACCATGACTTGGTTGTGGTATTCTTGCCACATAGCCATTAAACTGTTGAGGATATCTCGGTTAGATACTTCAGGGACGATGTTTGGATTTTGTTCTGCCATAAGTCACTGTTCACTCTATACTTTTCTTGTAAGTCAATGAAACTTTCACTGCTGTTTTAGGCGGGTTTCACTGTAACGCAATCTTTTCCCGTTCTCATACGAATTTTACGATTCAGGATTTTTTTTCTTTCTTTTTTATGCGAGTTGTACTTTCACGTTTTGTATCAGGATAGTTGTACTTGATCCTACCGACTGCGTCAAATAAATTTTTAAACTCGGTTAATCTGTTTTTTAAAACAGTATTTATAAATTCTATTACATTAATCGTTTTGTAGTTTTAAATTTATATTGATAGAACGGCCGCTGTTAAGCAGATCTGCACCGTTGTTATCGTTTTGAGAGATGTTGTAAAACTGTTTCCTTGTTTATGTTCTTCGGTCGTCGTCACTTTTATGGGTCAACATAAAATTGATGACGATAATATTTTACTTTTTGAATATGAGGAATGTAAACACAAGCAAGTATGGTGATACATTGTATGGTTTGCTTATGAGCAATACTTAACTCACGCGCTTCTCATGCTCTTTCTTCTTCTTTTGGAGAAGCCGATATTCTTCCCGTCTCTTTTGCTCGTAGAGCTCACGAGCAGCTCTCGTCTTCCTTTGCAACGCACTGTATGCCTCTTGTTTTGCTGCATGCACTCGCCGGCATTCTTCGTCAAACCAGGGGTTTCGCGGTGGTGGTCGAGCGAGACCCAGCACATCAGTCGCGGCGTTTCTGATGGCATGTTGGCAGCGTTGCCAATGGTCTTCCGCACTTGATGCTGGAGGCATAGGGGTGATTGAGAGATTTTGGGATACGCGTTCAGCGAAGATTCTGGCGGTCTCTTGCGATTGTAGCTTTTCGACGTTAAATTTTCTCACAGTAATTCTTCTTTGTTGCTCAGATTGGGATATCCGCATTCGTACCTTGGCTACAACAAGGTAATGATCCGAGTCTATGTTGGCCGCTCGGAAGACCCGGACATCCAGAATACTGGAGGCATGCCTTGCGTCGATCGCAATATGATCAATTTGGTTGATCGTATCAAAATCACTGGACTCCATGTCTGCTTATGAATATCGAGATGAGGAAACCATGTGCTTGCTATGGTGACATTTCGCTCCACAGCGAAATCAATTAGCCTTAGTCCGTTATCAGACGTGGTGTCGTGTATGCTACGCTTACCGACTGACTTACCAAAGACGTACTGTTTTCCTATTTTGGCGTTAAAATCGCCCAATACGATTTTAACGTCGTATTTAGGACATTGCTCATATGTTTTGTCGAGGAGCTCGTAGAAACACTCTTTGGTGGCAGGGGCCTTTTCTTCCGTGGGGGCATGAACGCATATTAGGCTTATGTTAGCGAATTTAGCCTTGATCCGGATAGTCATAATACGCTCGCTAACGAGTCGGAAGCTTAAAACTTCTTGCCTAAGTCTGCCGCGTATAACAAATCCGCATCCGAATAAGCGTTGCCTGTTGCCTCTGTAGCAATCACCGTTTTTCATCCTCGTTTTGCCCGGCCCATCCCATCGCACTTCCTGGATGGCGGTAATATCTGCTTTATAGCAGTCTAGGGCTTCTGCTAGTTGTTCGGCTGCACGTGGTCTGTAAAGGGACAGATCATTCCACGTACAGATCCGAAGGTCGTTGTCCTTATTTCGTTTGCTGGGGTCGTCATTAGTTGAGTCAATCTTATCCGAGGCTTTTGGTTGTTTCGGAACCATCGATTTTTTACGTTTAAGGGTCAGTTCCTTAACTATTCCCCTAGGACGAGTGGCCGGGTACACCGGTGCAAGTAGTCCACTACGGGAGTATGAGCGCTGCCGTTGGCTCATTAAGGGCTCTTCCGCCACCATCTCTATTCCAATGTCCTGACCAACATTGGAAATTCCTTACTGACCTGTGATCCGAATACTTCGAAGCAGCTTGTGCAAGGTGTTCACTAAGTTCAAACTAACTGGAACTATAGACGCCATCGTTGACTCCGTCTAGGGATTTCGTCCGCTGCCGCCTGGAACAGGAATAAGTGCTCTAGTGGGAAAGCACTCTTCCCCCCTCTCTCATCTGCTGCCACCAAGAATCCGCCAAACGGGGTTGGTTACCCACTTTTTGGATTAAGGTACTAGGCACCCGGCTGTCACCGCGTGGAGGTTGAGAGTAGGAGTTGGTAGGCCTCAGTCCTATCGAGTCATAAAGAACAAAGTGCGAAAAAAGAAAACAATGCAGGGTGGTGCAGTATTCCCAGCAAACAAAATTTATTTAGAAAAAAAAAATTTTCGGTTTCAAATACATTCATTCAACAAGGTGCTTATTTTTTTTTCAAACCTTTTTTTTTACGTAAGTGTGTGTGTGTGTGTGCGCGCGCGGTTAAAAAAAAAACAAAAACAAATACAACGATAAAATCTTCGGCGGTGGAAAGGTTGAACTCGAGCTGGCAGAGGTGCATCTTAAAATTTCAGAAATCTGTATTGAGTATTGGGCAGATATAAATAAATCTACCAAACTTCGCTGGCGGTTACGAAACCTGGAGGTTCTTCCACGATCTATTCGTGTCCCTTATCCACACGAATGCCTCCAATGTGAGTGGTGAGGCGGAACGGTTACTGCAACATCTGTTGATTGATAAGGGGAATTATAAGCGAGCGTGGACAATTGAGATGGAGCACTACGATCATGCCAGGGTTTTAATAAGCACACAGTCCGCTACAAGTCCTAATGCGCCAGAGTTCCAACCATAAGTCCAGCAGCAGCCATCAACGAGCTCTCATCTCAACAACTACCACGTCCACAAAAATACTCAGGTATTGCTGGCCACAGCTTTAGTTACGGTGAAGACGGCAGCGGAGGTAATTTGACTTTGAGGGCTCTGGTAAATCCAGGATCGGAGGCGTCCTTCATTACCGAGACAGCGGTTCATGCGGCTAAATTTTAAGACGAAGAAAACATTTGTCGAAGTTAGTGGGCTGGGAAAGGTCAGCAGTGGAGCAACCCATAAGGTAGTAGACCTTACCTTCGAGTCATTGACCTCAAACTTCGTAGGTACAATGCGTGCATTAGTCTTCAAGTCCCTGACTGGGCTTCTCCCGCCCCAGAAAATTCATTTCGGCAAATGGTAGCATTTGGAGGGCTTACCATTGGCAGATCTAACTTTCAATCTACCTGCCAATATAGATTTACTGCTAGGCAGTAACATATCCGCTGAAATCATCCTTGGAGATGTCAGCAGGTTGAACGAACTTTCAGGTCCAGTAGCACAAAAACCCATTTAGGATGGATCCTATTGGAAAAAGTTCCCTGTGAACTCCAAAGGCCACTACATAGCTTCCTGAGTCAGGTAGATCTCGACACAACACTTCGAAGGTTGAAGAAGAACCTTATGAGAAGTACGAAGCTGAAGAAGATAAGGTTTCCCAACACTACACAAGGAATATTCCAAATGTATTTCAGAGTATCTCGAACTCTGACAGATGAGTCCAGTCGATGAGAATTACGGGGTACTGAATACACCTTTCCGGTGGGCAAAATCGCATCATCACCTCCTCGCGGTGCCCGCTCGATAGCTATCTGATAGTGAGCTAACGATGAGCGTATGCTGAGTCTGACGATATATGTGCAGCTGAGCACTCAGACCTGCTTAAGCACATCTGGGTGAACTTCAGCGCGCATATGTCTAACCGGACGAGGCATCTCTTGTTGACCTGATTGGCTGAAATATTCGTCTCAGAAGTCTAACAAGAGGTCTTCAGAAGGAGGACGTGCGGCGGATAAATTCTCTCGATGGAATCAACGGTGACGTCTACAGACCAGATGATACCTTACCGGAGCTTCTTCAACATATTTGGAGCTGAGGTCTGTAAGGATTTTCAATACTACGTCAGGGTATTGAAAAGGAGATGGTGGCGGATGAACGCTTAATGGGCCAACGGCAGCGCTCATATCCCCGAAGTGGGTTACTGACATCGGTGTATCCGGCCTCTCGTCCTAAGGGTACAAAAAAAAAGGATCTGGCCCTCCAGGTTGGGGGTTGTGCCATCGGGTTAACTTCCCTACCACGTAAAAAACCTTTGGTTACGAAGCAACCAACAGCCTCGGATACGGATGATCTTACTGTTGACGACCCATGCAAACGTAAAAAGGACAACGATCTTTGTGTCTGCACGTGGAATGTTAGGTCCCTCTACAAACCACGTGCAGCCGAACAACTTGCGGAGGCCCTAGAGTGTCTCAAAGCAGACATTACCGCCATCCAAGAAGTGCGATGGGATGCGCCGGGCAAAAGGAGTATGAAAAACTGCGACATCTACTACGGCGATTGCTACAGACAAAAAGGACAGCGTCTATTCGGATGCGGATTTGTCATTGGAGGCAGACTTAGGCAAGAAGTTTTGAGTTTCCGGCATGTGAACGAGCGCCTTATGACTATCCGTATCAAGGCTTAATTTGCCAACATTAGCCTAATATGCGCCGACGCCCCTCACGAGGAGAAGGACGACGCGACAAAGGTTGAGTTCTACCAGCTCTTGGGCAAGACAATGAGCAATGCCTTAGTCACGACCTTAAAATTATCCTAGGTGATTTTAACGCAAAGTTAGAAAGACAGGACGTCTTTAGTAGCGTGGTCGGAAAGCACAGCCTGCACGACATCACATCCGACAACGGACTCAGGCTAATCGACTTTGCAGCGGGGCGAAACTTTGTTGTAGCGAGTACGCGGTTCCCACGCGATTCACAAAGGTACTTGGCTCTCCTTTGATCGAAAAACTGCCAACCAAATCGATCACATTGCGATCGACGCAAGGTCACTACCTAGTTGTAGCCAAGGTACGGATGCGGATATCCACAACGGAGCGAAATCAACGAAATACTGTGAGGAAATTTGACGTCGAAAAGCTACAATCGCAAGAGACTGCCAGAACCTTTGCCGATCGTGTTTCTTCTAATCTTAATCTAAGTCCTATGCCACCAGCAGCAAATGCGGAAGACCAGTGGCAGCGTTGCCAATGCCGCCTTTGATGTACTGGGTTTCTCTCGGCCACCACAATGAAACCCCTGGTTTGATGAGGAATGCCGGCAAGCACATGCAGCAAAACAAGAGGCGTACAAAGCGGCGCTGCATAGAAGGACTAGAGCTGCTTACGAGCTCTACGTAAGCAGGAGAAAAGAGGAACATCGATTTCTCAGAAAGAAAAAAAAAGGAGCATGAGAAGCGCTCGATCGAGGAGATTGAGAGACTCTATTGCAGGAATGATGTTCGAAAGGCTTCAAAGCCAGGAATAATGCTGAAAAATTTTACCAAAGGGTAAAAAGAACATGCCAGGGTTTCAAAGCCAGAACAGAAGCCTGCATGGACGAAAATGGCAACATAGTAGGGGAATCGCAGTCGGTGCTGAGGATATGGAAGGAACACTTCTGCAGACTTTTAAACAGCGATGATGACCAATATTCCGTTGTCAGGCAGAATGAGCCATTCAACAGTGACGATGGCAGTCAAGATTCCCGTCAACCCTATCAGAATGAAGTGAGGATAGCGATATCTAAACTCAAATCCAACAAAGCTGCCGTAGCCAATATGCGCCGACGCCCCTCACGAGGAGAAGGACGACGCGACAAAGGTTGAGTTCTACCAGCTCTTGGGCAAGACGTATGAGCAATGCCCTAGTCACGACGTTAAAATTATCCTAGGTGATTTTAACGCAAAGCTAGGAAGAGAGGACGTCTTTAGTAGCGTGGTCGGAAAGCACAGCCTGCACGACATCACATACGACAACGGACTCGGGCTAATCGACTTTGCGGCGGGGCGAAACTTTGTCGTAGCTAGTACGCAGTTCCCACGTCTCGACATTAACAAAGGAACATGGCTCTCCTTTGATCGAAAAACTGCCAACCAAATCGATCACATTGCGATCGACGCAAGGCACTCTTCCAGTATTCTGGGTGTCCGGACTTTCCGAGGAGCCAACGTGGATTCGGATCACTACCTAGTTGTAGCCAAGGTACGGATGCGGATATCCCGAACGGAGCGAAATCAACGAAATACTGTGAGGAAATTTTACGTCGGGCGGCTACAATCGCAAGAGACCGCCAGAACCTTTGCCGATCGAGTTTCTTTTAATCTTATTCTAAGTCCTATGCCGCCAGCAGCAAATCCGGAAGACCAGTGGCAGCGTTGCCAACAAGCCATCAGAGATGCCGCCTCTGATGTACTGTGTTTTTCTCGGCCACCACAACGAAACCCCTGGTTTGATGAGGAATGCCGGTAAGTACATGCAGCTAAACAAGAGGCGTACAAAGCGGCGCTGCATAGAAGGACTAGAGCTGCTTACGAGCTTTACGTGAGCAGAAGAAAAGAGGAATATCGACTTCTCAGAAAGAAGAAAAAGGAGCATGAGAAGCGCTCGATCGAGGAGATTGAGAGACTCTATTGCAGGAATGATGTTCGAAAGGCTTCAAAGCCAGGACAGAAACCTGCAGGGACGAAAATGGCAATATAGTAGTAGAATCGCAGTTGGTGCTGAGAATATGGAAGGAACAATTCTGTAGACTGTTAAACGGCGATGATGACCAGTATTCCGCTGTCAGGCAGAATGAGCCATTCAACAGTGATGGTGACAGTCAAGATTCCCGTCAACCCGATCAGAATGAAGTGAGGATAGCGATATCTAAACTCAAATCCAACAAAGCTGCTGGAGCCGACGGCCTTGCCGCTGAACTTTTCAAGGCAGGAGGAGATGAATTGGTAAGGAGCATGCACCAGCTCATCTGTAAAATCTGCTCGGACGAAAGTATGCCCGATGAATGGAACCTCAGCATCGTTTGCCCGATCCTGAAGAAAGGAGACCCTCTGAACTGCGCCAACTACAGAGGTATAAGTCTCCTAAATATCGCATATAAGATCCTGTCTGCCGTACTATGTGAACGCCTAAAACCGATCGTCAACAACCTGATAGGTCCTTATCAGTGCGGTTTCAGGCCTGGAAAGTCCGCCATTGACCAAATATTCACACTACGGCAGATCTTGGAAAAAATCCATGAATATAAAATCGATACGCACCACCTCATCATCGATTTCAAAGTTGCCTATGATAGCGTGTATAGAGACGAGTTATGCAGAGCCATGTCTAGTCTTGGCATCCCTGCCAAGCTCGTCCGTTTGTGCAGAATGACGATGGAGAACTCTCGCTGCTCCATCAAAGTCGGTAAGAACATTACCGAACCGTTCGATGTCAGGAAAGGTCTTAGACAAGGCGACGCGCTATCATGCGATCTCTTTAATATAGTACAATACTTGAGAGAATTGTACGAAACTCACAAGCCAACACCGGAGGTACAATCTTTTACAAGTCTGTACAACTACTCGCTTATGCCGATGACATTGACATAATCAGAAGAACTCAGCGGGCAGTCAATGGGGCATTTACGAGTATTGAGATCGAGGCAGCAAAGATGGGTCTAGCGGTCAATGAAAGCAAAACAAAATATATGCTGTCTACAAAAAAGGACACCCAACATTTTGAGGTAGTAAAGGATTTTGTCTACCTAGGCTCTATGGTGAACTCCGTGTATGACATCAGTAGGGAGATCACACGAAGAATTACTCTTGCCAATCGTTGTTTCTATCTGCTAAAACGGCAATTGAGTAGCAAAGCCCTATCTCGAACTACTAAGGTAACTCTTTATAAGACTCTAATCATCCCAGTCCTGCTGTATGGCGCAGAGGCATGGGATTTGACAAAACCGGATGAGGATGCCCTTGGTTATTTCGAGAGAAAAGTTCTTCGAGCGATCTTTGGTCCCGTCTGCATAGACGGTGAGTGGAGGAGAAGGTGCAATGCCGAACTATACGGCCTGTACAAGGACATCGACTTAGCCAGAAGAGTTCACATACAACGACTAAGATGGCTGGGTCATTTAGAGCGGATGGAGCCCAACCTTCCCGCAAAGAAAGTCTTCGAATCCACCTCGGATGGACGACGCAGTAGAGGACGACCTCGCGGTAGGTGGCGCAAACAAGTGGAGAGGGACCTTAACCAACTTGGCGTGCGCAACTGGAGGCAGCTGGCTCGTAACCGTGCTGGCTGGAGAGGTTTGTTGGTTGAGGCCCAGATCCACCTCGGACTGAAGCGCCATCTTAGTAAGTAAGTAGAATACACCTTTCCACTACTACATTCCCATCCCATTCCCACCACGAAGTTGCGGGTGGTTTTCGACGCAACCTTCTTCCTTAAATGACAAGTTGATGGTGAGACATAGGTTAGGTTGGGTTAGGTAAAGGTGGCTGTCCTGACAGGGTTAGAACACTCTTAGACCGCTAGTGTCCATTATGATACCACGTGAGTAGTGACCGGTAGTCACCGGTAACCGAGGGAACCTTAACCTTTCTCATGAGGGTGTTGGCTGAGAATGCTGACTGAAAAGGGTAAAGAGGGTGACTGACTCAGTCAACCCTGAGGTCAAAGTGTACCGAGAAGGTATAGTGTGCAACAAGTGATGGGGGGTGATTGATTCAATCGTACCCCCTATACAGTGTGTGAAAGTTATATTGGCAGGTCACATAAACCGTGTAGGCGTAGAGGTGCATAAGTATAGTAGAGTGACTGTTTCAGTCTAACTCTAATTGCTGTTATGCATGGTATTGACTAGGTGGGGTGACTGATTCAGTCAAACCCTTCATACCTAGGTGGACCGCGCAGGTGCAGAGGAACATAAGCGTACATAGAGTGACTGATTCAATCGAACTCTAAGTACTGCTATGCATAAAGTGTGGACTAGGTAGGGTGATTGTCTCAATCGAACCCATACCTAAGTGGACCGTGGAAATAGTGGGGAATGCAAAGTAGAGCGAGATGACTGATGCAGTCAATCTTGCACTAGTATGCAGTCGAACTTTAGGGAGTAGTTTGGCTAGGTAGGATGACTGCTTCAGTCAAACCCTTAGTAGCTAGTTCACCGTGAAGGTGGTGTGCATGTGAGTAATAGGGGGATTGATTGACTCAATCAATCTCTGTTACCTCTATGCAGTAATGTTATTTACAGGCATTGGTCTAGTGATATGGGAGGGTTAACTATCGGTCTTTGGATGTGTCTGTTGCAGTACCTCTTGGGGATTGATAGTAACCAATAACGATGGGAGGAGGGGTGTTGGTTGTGTGGGGGGGGCATTTCATCTAAACCAGTTGGATTTACATATGTATCTATTTAAGTTTCTAATGTCTATGTTAGACAGGTCACTTAGGTCCTCAAAGAAGTATTCACTTAGTAGCTTCTTTCTTAGTGTGGCTAGCGCTGGGCATGTGCCGAGGAGGTGGGACTATTCTCCTCCTCCTCTTCATCTCTGCAGCTTCTGCAGAAATCGTTGCTGGGACACCCATTCTAGTGACGTGTCTACCTGACAAGCAGTGTCCTGTGATTATTCCTACTGTGAGGCTGATGTTCCTTCTATTTAATGAAACGAGATTTTTGGTTTTCTTTACGTCTAGTAAAGGCCAGATCTTCATGGTCGATACGCACGTAGCTAGATTACTCCATTTATTGTTTGCAATAGATTGCGCTTCGTTAAACATACGGATTTTCATCAATTGTATTGGTGGTGCCGGTGCCTCTCTATTGACATCGAGAGGAAGTACGGTGCCTTGTTTAGCTAGTTCATCCGCTTTACAGTTGCCTGGAATATCTCTGTGTCCCGGGACCCAGCTCAGAGTAATATTGCATCTGTCCGAAATCTCGTTAAGAGATTCGCGGCAATGTTTGACCATCTTAAATCTTATTGTTGGCGTTTCAAGAGCTTTAATCGCTGACTGACTGTCTATGTAAAGGACTATAGACTTACCATCTATCGGCTACATAGAGAGTCTGCGCGCTGCTTCACGAACAGCCGATATTTCCGCTTGAAAGATGCTACAGTGGTCCGGAAGTCGGAGAGCTACGTTTATCATAGGTGATTCAGAAAATATACCTAATCCTGTGCCCTCCGATGTTTTGGAACCATCTGTATAGATTTCGATTGCGGCGTCATTTAGAATGATACCTTCATCCCATGCGGATCTGTCAGGGATGGTGGTGTTGTATTTGATATTGAAATCAATAAATGGGAATATGTAATCTGTTACTCCGGGATTGGAGTTTTGTAAGATTTTCATGTGGCCAATTTGTGAGCTTGACCACTGGAGAGATTCTCTAAGTCTTAGGGCTACTTTAGATGCTACCATTTTCCCAAAGATGTCAATGGGATATATATTAAGTAGGGTTTCTAAGGCGGCTGTGGGAGTGGACCTGAGAGCCCCTGTGATGCATTTGCATGCTAATCGTTGTACTCTTTCGATAGAGTTTGTGTTGCACTTTGTTTCGAGTGCAGGCCACCAGACGAGAACGCCATAAAGCAGGATTAGTCTGACCACCGCCAGGTACAACCAGTGGACTATATTAGGTTGAAGACCCCATTTAGGACCTACAGCCTTTTTACAGGTGTAGATGACGATTTCCGCTTTCTTGGTTCGGTCTTAAATATTCTGTTTCCAGTTAAGTTTACTATCGAGGTCAACCCTAAGTATTTTGCTTTGTTTGTAAAGCTGAGTTCCGTGTTTCTAAGCTTTGGCGGGTCTTTGTAAAAAGTACTAGTTCAGTTTTGGACGAGTTTACGTTGAGCCCAACGCTGTCCGTCCATTTCGCAACTAAATTTAGCGCCGAGTTCATTAGATCTCTTAGGGTTTGGGGGAATTTACCTGAGATGGCTATGGCAATATCGTCAGCATATGCTACGACCTTGTAGCCTTTATTTCCTACTGAAGTGAGTAGCTTATTCACTACTAATATCCAAAGTAGCGGAGAGACAACACCCTCCTGGGGTGTGCCTCTGTGCGCTAGCCTTTTGGTTGAGCAGCACCCGAGCTCTGATAGAATCTGCCTGCTATTCAGCATTCGCTCTATCCAGATGCAAAGGCAGCAGTCCACCTTCAGGTCAACGAGCGCTCTTGTGATGGATTCTGTACTGAAGTTTTTAAAGGCGCCTTCTATGTCAAGGAAAGACATCATAGTATATTCTTTAACCGCAAGAGATTTTTCAATGGTGCCTACTAACGAATGTAGAGCTGTTTCCACAAAAACCTTTCCAGAAAGCATGCTGAGAGCTAGATAAGGTTTGAACCTTGACTTTTGAACGGATATAGTTTTCAACTAGCCTTTCTAACGTTTTCAGAAAGAAGAGGAGAGGCTGATTGGTCTGAAATCTTTCGGATTATAGTGTGAGGTCTTACCGCATTTCGGGATGAAGACCACCTTAACTCTTTTCCACGAGGATGGAGTATAGCCGAATTTAAGGCAGCTGTTGAAAATCACGTTGAGCCAGGGGGCTAAGGGTTTTACGCACTCTTGCAGTTCTACTGGTGTTATACCATCTGAACCTGGAGATTTATATGGTAGGAAGCTATTAACAGCCGAATGAATAGTGTGGGTGTTTATTAGTCCTGCCGGAACGTCCATGATAGAGTGGTGATGAGGTATAGATATGTTCGTATCTATAGAGTTTCCTGGGAAATGCGTGTCCATAAGAAGGTTCAATGTTTCTTCTGTGGACTTGGTCCAGTCTCCGTTAGGTTTCTGGATAAAGCTAGGGATATGAGGAGATTTAGAAAGAATTTTCCTCAATCTGCTAGAATCGTTTGTCCTTTCTATATTGCTACAGAATAATCTCCACGATTCTCGCTGAGCTTTCCTTATCTCTTTTTTGAAGACCCTGAAGCTGTTCTTATAGTTATCCAAATCTTCTGGAGACGGTGAAGATTTAGCTATATTGAACTGTTTCCTACTATTATTTCCGAGTTTTGCTATGTTAGAATTCCACCAAGGTGGTTTATTGCCGTTTCTGTGCCTGCTTATCGGGCAAGCTTTCAAGAAGGCTTTATTCATAGTTCCGAAAACTTTGTCTACCATCTGGTCGATTTCGGATGGTGAGCAAGGTTGAGTTATCTCGGTGCTGAGTTCTTTATTTAAAAATGTGTTATAAACCTGCCAGTTAGTATTCCTAGGATTCCTTAAGGATTTTGATGGAGGTTTGGTAAATTCCAAACTAAATTGTATATATTTATGGCCCGAAAAAGAGATATCTTTCGTCACCATCCATTTGCTAATATTTAGCTTTGGCGAGTTGGTGGCTAAAGTAATATCTATTACTTCTTGTCTAATTTTATTAGTAAAAGTAGGTTCAGAACCTATATTACATACTACGAGATTACTTTCTATGATGAAATCAAAAAGACGCTCATCTCGATTGTTTATATCACTGCTTCCCCAAAGGTTGTGGTGGGCACTGGCGTCAGCGCCTATCACTATGGGGAGTCTACTTGGGCTGACTTTATCGTTTCGCGTATATTTGGTGTTGGTAGTGGGCCTGTATCATCGTAAGGCATATTCGCGGACCTTCCAGCCAATTCAACAGTTTCCAGAGCACCTTCGCTACGCACAGGATAAAATAAAATGTATTCCTCTGAATATCGAATAAACAGTGTTTAAGGAAGTATATAACTAATTGTTGCTAATATTATCTTTAATTACAGATATACTACACAACTGCGACAATATTTCAAAGGATTTTCCACCTCAATTGTCGTCGTAGGCGCCAAAAAAGTTTCATCCCTTGAAACTGGAAGAGCAAATAATTTGCCGGAAGACAAACTAGTCAGTGATGAAAAAGAAATAGATTTAAGCCATTTAAATAATGAAGAAAAGAAATTAATACAAAACTTATTAAACCAGTTCAGAAATCTTATTTACAAAGAAGGTGATCAACTAACCAATACAGAATCTATAACACATGAAATTAGAACCATAACTGATTAGCAAATTAATGCCAAACTTTAGATTACCACCTAGGCATGAAGAGGAGGTAAGGCAGCAAATACAAGAAATGGAAATGCAGGACATAATTAGAAAATCGAACAGTAGGTACGCATCGCCAATAGTAGTAGTAGCGAAAAAATTAGATAAATCGGGTGGTCAAAAAATTCAGAATCTGTGTAGACTACAGAAAACTGAATGATATTACAATTGACGATAAATTTAAATGAATCCGAGGGACGTTCATAAAACTGCTTTTGTTACACCCAATGGGTTGTATGAATTCGTAAGTATGCCTTTCGGCTTAAAAAACGCGCCGGCAACTTTCCAGAGGCTGATGAACGAGATACTTAGGGAATACATCAATAAAATTTGTGTCGTGTACTTAGACGAGATACTCGTTTTTTCAACAAGTTTAAGTGAGCACATACATTCTTTAAAACTACAATAATTTTCCAGAAACTTTCTGAACACAATCTCAAACTACAATTTGATAAATGTTCGTTTCTGAAAAAAGATACTGAATTCCTAGGACATGTTTTAACATCAGAAGGCATGAAGCCAAATCCAAAAAAAAAAAAAATGTGTATTCATGGTTTTACTCTCCCCAAAACTGAAAGACAATTAAAGGGATTTCTGGGAGTAACCGGATATTACAGAAAATTTGTGAAGGACTACGCAAAGATTGCTAATCCAATGATAAAATACTTGAAAATGGGAAAAACGATCAATATTAACGATCCAGAGTATATTCAGGCATTCGAAGCGTTAAAATTAAATATAATCAAACATCCTATTTTGAAGTTTCCCGATTTTAACAAAACGTTCATGCTATTTACTGACGCAAGTAAATACGCGATAGGAGCGGTATTAACACAAGGTGGTCAACCAGTGTGTTACGCCTCAAGATCATTGAATGATCACGAGAAGAATTACTCTGTGACTGATAAAGAGTTTTTAGCCATGTATGGTCAGTAACTTATTTTAGACCGTATTTATGGGGTAAACGATTCAAGATAATCACAGACCATTTACAAATCAAATATCTTAACAAGAAGTTTACGGGAAAAGAGTTTAGTCACAGGAACCAACGGTGGTTACTCAAACTACAAGAATATCAATACGATATAGAATACCTAAAAGAAAAGGAAAATAAAATCGCCGATTTTTTAAGTAGGATTCCCGATAGCAATGAGAAACAGGAAACAGTAGATAATCTATCAGTAAACCAGCTATCCAACAATGCAACAGTACACTCACAGGTAGAACAACAATTAGATCATATTCCAGTTAAAGAGACAATAGTGAATAAGTATAAAATGCAATTAATACTAACCAATGATGCTGACAAAGAAATAGAAATTCTACACAATAGAAGAATAATACACGTTGATATGACTAGAAATAGGGATTACTGGATAGACGTACTAAGAAGATACAATAGTGAATAAGTATAAAATGCAATTAATACTAACCAATGATGCTAACAAAGAAATAGAAATTCTACACAATAGAAGAATAATACACGTTGATATGACTAGAAATAGGGATTACTGGATAGACGTACTGAGAAGATACATAAAACCAGGCTTGATAGGAATATACACCGAATTATCATATCATGAGCTCAATAAAATACAACGGTTATTAATAGAATTGTTTCACAACGATAAACAAATAAGATTCATAAAAGCTACTCTAAGGGCAAGAGAAATAAAAACTCTGGAGAAAGCTCATAAACAAATCTCAGTATATCACACAAAGGAAAGTATGCACAGTAGAATAGTGGAAACATATCATAGCCTCAAAACCAAAATCTATTATTCAAAATTAGTCAAAGAAATAACAAAAATTATTAATAATTGTAAATTGTGCTTAGAAACTAAATATGAACGGAAGCCGATAAAACTTAAGTATGAATTAAGCGAGACACCTAATAGGCCCAACGAAACGCTTTATATGGATATTTATTATTTCATGAAACACCCTTTTCTTACATTAATAGATAAACTTACTAAGAAGGCATATTTTTATTATTTACCCAACAGAAATTGGACCAAAAAGATAGAGGTATTAGAGGAACAATTTTCCAAATTCGGCAAACCAATCAAAATAATAACTGACAACGAATTTAAGGCAGAAAATTTCAAGGAATTTTTAAATGAGCAGGAAGTCGGACTACATTTTACAAAGCCTAATACACAGACTGGTAACAGCGATATAGAAAGATTTCACTCTACATTGCAAGAAAAGTTAGTTACTATGGGAACCTTAAACTTATCTCTTATTCAAAAAGTACATAGAGCAGTTAGCAATTATAACAATAAGTATCATTCCACACTAAAAATGTCTCCGGAAGAAGCAATGTATGCAGATATAGCTACTCTAGTAAGACAGGTACAGTTAGAAAAGGAAAAAAGGACTCAGAAATTAAATCAAAACAGGGAAGAATATAAAGAATTGAGAGAAATCATACCAGTAAAGAATTACAAAAGAAATTACTACAAAAATGAACCCAGATACAGACTTAAGAAAAGAGATAGAGAACACCCAATTAACATTAAACGACCACGTTTATTTGAAGATGACAATATTAGTATATCTAATACTCACAACACTAACAGCACAGACCACAGCGACATTGACAATCGACCAATTGACAACAAACAACGGATATACCATAATTAACATGGGACATGGGACTGAAATAATTCGAGACACCAAAACAATACTACATATTATTAACACCAAAGAAAGAAGGCAGACTATTGACATGTTCGTAGAAAATACCAGAAAACTTAAAATAGATAATGATCCAGTTATAAAACGCCAAGTAGGGACACTTTATGCTAAGGTAACAGCCATAGAACCCGGAAAAAGACAAAAAAGAGGACTAGTTAATATTAAATGTACAGGTCAAAAATGGTTGTTTGGAACAATGGATGATAGTGACAGGCAGGAGATAGCAGATCAACTAAATGTATTAGAGAAAAATTAAGAGAATGTAGCAAATCATGTCAATCAACAGATAGAAATCAATGTACATCTGAATGAAAGCATATCCCATCTTAAATCGGTAATAGAATCAGACAGAAAAGAATTAAGCAGATCATATGTGGAACTAACAGAACCTCCCCGCGCAGGGACGGGTTAAGAATATCACTGCAGCGCCCCCAACAACTAGCGCTTGTCGTAAAAGGCGACTAAGCGGACAAATCAGATCTAGGCAATATAACACCCAAGTGAGCCTAGCGACACATATACTACCATAAAAACCTTCCCACAAGTGTGCATGCGAGTCCGTGGGTTGACATGACTGGAGATCACCGGTGTCATAAAAGAAAGATCAAACAATACTAAAACAGGGGCATGCACGTGTCAAACAACAAACACCGTCGCAATATAGTGCAAAAATTGTATTGCAAAACTGTATCATTATGATAATACTTGCAAAAAGGAAAGGCACTACCACTGCTGTGCATGGTACTGATCCTGGACCGAGCAGAAATGTTCGGGTCAGAGCTATACGGATTCCGGGGGCTAGCAACATAATGAAACAGTTTGGACGCAATTTAAGGGTCGCGAGTTGGAACGTTGGAAGCATGACCGGTCGAAGTTACGAGCTGGAAGAGATGATGAATAGAAGACGGGTGGACATCTTGTGTGTCCAAGAGACGAAATGGAAAAACACCGGGAATCGGGCACGTTTCTTGGACGTTAGGACAAAAGATTACAAGATGTTCTACTACGGAACGGAAAAGGCTAGGAACGGAATCGGTATCATCCTTGCGGCAGAGCTACTTGGAAACGTCTTGAGCATTTCGAAGTCCAGCGACCGTTTGATGTCTCTCAAACTAGTAATACAAGGAGAGGTGTGGAATATATCCCCAATGGGTGCAATCAGATAGATAAAGATGCATTTTGGCTAGATTTCCACAATCTCCTTAAGAACATCCCAAGGGAAGAATTTCTGTTTGTTGGAGGAGATTTGAATGGACATGTCGGGAAATCAAACGAAGACTATGAAGACTGCCGTGGAGGACTAGGATATGGCACCAGGAACCTTCCTGGTGAAGACATCCTAAGCATGTGCAAATCACACGGTCTTATCGTGTTAAATACCATGTTCATCAAACAAAGCCGACACCTGATCACTTACAGCAGTGGTGGAGATGAAACTCAGATTGACTACCATTTGGTAGCCAGTTTCATGAAGCCTCGGGTAAAAGATTGCAAAGTGATCCTGGGAGAGGCAATCGCTCGGCAACACCGTCTCCTGTTAAGAGAAATTTTTATGAAAACACCAAAGAAAAGCAAACAAACAAGGAAATCAAGTGGTACAATCTGGACAAAGAAAAAGGCGAGGCTTTTGTTTTCGTAATGAAGAATTACCTCTCTCACACCATCAACGGAGCTGAGGATGAAGAGTGCAGAGCACAAAATATGTGGGATTCCCTACAGCGAACTTGCTTAAATAGAGCCAAATCACTGCTAGGAGCTTCAAAAGGCCACCATCAACACGCCAAAGAAACATGGTGGTGGAGTGATGAAGCTAAGATGCTGATAAATGAGAAGAAAGCGGCTTTCAAAGCTTGGTCAAAGTGCATCTCTAATAATAGTGACGAAAAACTTCGCCTCGAAATGGAATACAGATGCTGCAAGAAAAAAGCGAAGAAGAAGTGCGCTCAGCTTCACGCAGAGAGTACGAAGGGCCTGTATCGGGAGATGGAGAAAATAATTTCCCCGGTTGCTGATGCAAACCAGGCTATCCAGGAGCTGCGAAGACACAATATGAACAAGAGTGCCACTATCTTCAAAATAGCCGCCCAAAGAAGGAAGAATGCTCAGGAGATTCGTTCGCCAAAGTTCATTAGCAATGCTCATGGCCAGCTTCTTGTGGATGACGACAAAAGTCTGCAGAGGTGGCGGCAGTATTGTGAAGAGCTTTTGAATGAACAGTTTCCCCGGCTATACTTTCCAAGAGCCACCCCTAACTGTGAAGAAATACCCGACATTACAGTCGAAGAAGTTAGTGAGGCGGTCAAATACTCTAAAAAACGAAAAGCGGTTGGGGCAGACGAGATACCATCTGAGTTCTGGAAAAAGATGGGAGACATTGGGTTCAGTTGGCTCAGAATTCTCATCTCCAAATTCTTGAGAGGTGATCCAATGCCGAATGAATGGAGGGAAAGTTACCTTCTCCCTGTATACAAAGGGAAGGGTGATACGCGAAACTGTGATAACTACCGTTCGATCAAGCTGATGTCACACACCATGAAGATCGTTGAGCGGGTATTAGGTGGCCGACTGCGAAAAATAATACGGCTATCTGATGATCAGTGCGGGTAGATAGATAGATATTTATTTTCTTTTTATAGTTAAATATTTACATTCATTTTTGATGATTTAGCACAGCTTGCACAGAGATATGGTTATTGATACCTTACTACTGAAAGATACAATACATTTTTGAATGCTTTTAGTATTAACAAATGTGTTGAGAGGAAAAACTACAGAAAAAACCGCCATATAAATGAACAATATAAGTTATATTATTTAAATATTAAAAGCTAGATTATGCCCCCCTGGCAGCTGACCTCCTCGTGGTGGGGGGCGGGCAACGTGACTGGGATATGCGGATGGGGTAACTTAAATAGTTATTCCCATCCATACAACCCAGTCACGGCTAACAAAGCGCACACCCCATGATGACACGAAGACGACCGGCCTCGGATATTGCCAAGCCTGGTAAGCCAGGGCATCCTTTGGAGCCAGGCCTGAAGGGTGTCAGGATGCGAGCGTCTGGTGGTCGGCTTGTCCCGCTCGGCAGCCGGCCGGGTCAAACCCGAAATGGCTACGAGCTTCCTGTCAATGGTCTCGCGAACCATTACGGGGGTCAAGGGGTGAACGCGCTGTGCACCGATAGGGGCACAGATGGACTCTCTGAGATTCGACAACGGCATCGACTTAGGATAGGCACATGGAACGTCTCATCGCTCACAGGGAAGGATCTTGAGCTTGTTGGGGAGGCTGTTAAAAGTCGACTAGATATAGTTGGCGTCTCTTCAACAAAGCAGAGAGGTTCTAAAACTGTGGACCTTTCGGGTGGGTGGAAGCTCTTCCTGTCAGGAGTCGCACCCTCAATGTCTGCTCGGGCGGGAGTGGGGATACTCACAAGTCCCAGGTTGACAGACAGAGTATTGGAGTGGATACCATTAGGAGGGAGAGTTGCGATCTTAAAGCTCAAGCTTGAAAGATCAACTCTGGCATTGGTGCAGGTGTATGCACCGAACCTTCTGTCAGAGTACGCAGCTTTCTTAGATGAAGTTGATGTTGCCCTTGAAAAGGTTGCAGATATGGATTCTTTTGTCGTGATGGGTGACTTCAATGCTCATGTGGGTGTAGATGTTATGACATGGGGGAGTGTGATTGGGAGGAACGGTGATCCTGATCAAAACGCGAACGGAGAGAGGTTGTTGGATTTTTGTTGTGAAAATGGCTTATCCATCATGAACACCATCTTTCCACACAAAGCCATTCACAAATACACGTGGTACCGTCAGAGTCTTCAGCAGAAGTCGCTGATCGATTTCTTTGTGGTACCATCGTGTCTGAAGAGAATGGTTTGTGATGTTCGCGTATTGAGAGGGGCCGAACTGTCAACTGATCATCACTTAGTGCTGTGCAAATTGTATCTTAGCGAGAGAGTGCCTCCCCTACCAAAGCGTAAACCAAGGATGGTTACACGCATACGATGGGAGAGGTTACAGGACGATGAGATACGGGAGACATTTGCACGGCAAATATCTGAAAGGTTTGAACGAATTCCAACTGTTCCATCAAATGTAGAGGAAGAATGGCAACTGTTTTCAACAGCGGTTACTGCCTCTGCGGGAGATGTTTGTGGAGTGAAGCGGCTTGGTGTGGCGGCTGGTGGTGAGAAAAGAACTGCTTGGTTTAAAACGCCCGGAGTTCAAGAAGCCATCAGAGAGAAGAAGAGAGCCTTTAAGGTGTGGATTCACTTGGGGAACTCCGATTCTCGAAATCGGTACACTGAGGCGCGAAGAACTTGCAAATTAGCTGTGAAAACCGCGAAAGAACAGTCTTGGAAGGAGTTTGGCGAGAAATTGGAACGTGACCACAGATCTGCAAATAAGATGTTCTGGCAGACCGTCCGCCGACTCAGAGGAAAAAAGTTGAATATCGTTGAAGGAGTCAAATCCAAAGACGGTAGACTTCTTTCCAATGAGGAGGACATCTTACGCAGATGGAGCGAGCACTTTTCAGAATTACTCAATCCCGAACAGGGCACCGAAGATGACAGACCTATGGTTGAGAGTTGGGCGGAAAGTAGTCCTACGGTAGAGGAAGTAACTTTGGCGATCAAAGCGCTAAAAGTTGGCAAATCTGCTGGTGTGGACGAAATTCGGCCAGAAATGCTCAAGGCTTTAGGTAAAGAGGGAGTGCAATGGCTCTCGCGTGTCATTAAAGTGGCCTGGGAATGCGGTGAAACACCTGGTGATTGGCAAATGGGGGTGATAGTTCCTCTTTTTAAAAAAGGGGACAAAAGAGATTGCGCCAACTACAGGGGTATATCTCTTTTAAGTCTCCCTGGAAAAGTCTTCGCTAAGGTGCTAGAAAAACGTTCCAGAGCTGTGGTTGAGGACAGTTTGGGGGATGAGCAGTGCGGTTTTCGTCCCGGTAGAAGCACAACCGACCAGTTGTTCACTCTCAGAATGGTTCTTGAGAAAGCCTGGGAATATGCCAAACCTGTCTACACTTGTTTTGTGGATTTGGAAAAAGCATATGATAGGGTTCCTCGAGGCAAACTCTGGAGTGTTCTGCAGGAGTATGGGATTAATGGTTCCCTGTTAAGGGCGATTCAGTCTTTATATACAAACTGTAAAAGCTGTGTTCGGATAAACGGTGTTAAATCAATACCTTTCACTGTGGGCGTTGGACTCCGCCAGGGGTGCGTTTTGTCACCTCTCCTCTTCATTGTATATATGGATTGGATGTTGCAGCGCAGCCGTGGCGGAGAATGTTTCAAAGTGGGAGACCTAAGGATTAGTCATCTGCTCTTTGCGGATGATTTGGTCATCCTTGGGTCCTCTCAAACCGAACTTCAGCGCGCACTCGAAAGGTTTGTAGCCGTTTGTGATGATGCTGGAATGAAGATCAACGTGAACAAATCGGAAGTAATGGTCGTTTCCAAAAAACCCATTCAGTGCACTCTGCATGTTAGTGGAGTCCCACTGAAGCAGGTGGAGAAGTTTAAGTACCTCGGGGTTTTATTCACGAGTGATGGGAGGAGCAATGCCGAGTTATCCTGTAGAATTGGTCAGGCTGGATCAATTTTGAGAGAGCTTGGCCAATCTGTTATAAGGAAGGCCGAACTTGGTATTCAAGCTAAGCTATCGGTTTTTAACTTGGTGTATGTTCCAACTCTCACCTATGGTCATGAAATTTGGGTAGTGACCGAAAGAATAAGATCGCGGATACAAGCTGCCGAAATGAGGTTCCTTCGCGGTGTTGTTGGAATAACTCGTAGGGATCGAGTGCGCAACACCAGAGTACGCGAGGCGCTCAACGTTGAGCAGCTACTTCTCCGAACGGAACGATCTATGCTTCGATGGTTTGGTCACGTAGTGCGTATGCCCCCAGACCGGCTTCCAAGACGCGCCATGGTTGCCGTGCCATCAGGTAGACGACTTCGCGGAAGGCCCAGAAATAGATGGTTGGATCAAGTCCGACATCTCTCTTGGAGCCGCTTAGGGATTCTCCCTGATGAGTTGGAGTCAATGGCGGAGGATCGAGAAGGATGGAGAGTCCACCTGAGCATCCTACCCCCGCGACCCTCATGAAGGATTAGCGGGCCATTGAAAATGAATGAATGAATGAAAGCTAGATTATCACAGCAAAAGCAGGAAAAAACAAAACACGATAGAAGCCTTAAGAGTAGATGGATATATAAGTACTTAGAGTAATAAATAGTTAAATTAATAAATAAATACGTAACTAGTTATACACTTAAATAAATAAATAAATAAATAAATAGATAAATGAAAATGCATAAACAAATTATTAAATACGAATATGACAAGAAAACTTCAGTTAAATAAATAAATAAATAAGTACGAGATTTGATGCACAAATAAATAAATAATATAATAAAAAAATTAATAAATTAACAAGTAAATAAATAAATGAACATGTAAATTGAGTAAATAAATAATTAGGAAAAAGAGAATATTAATAAATAAGTGAAAACAAAAAATTCAAATATATTAAACAAAAGGCAAAAGTTATAAAAGTTCTAGCTCGTTGACTAGATTGTTTTCTACATTTAGACATTTAGAGACAAAATTGTCGTTGAGAATCTAAATTCTTCTTGCAATCTGGATAGCACCGGCTCTTTCATGTAGTTTGTCTCGGGTAAATCAACCACAGATGCAATCCAAAGTATAAGGATCATAATGGAATAACATCGTGATTCCTTAAGGGATTTGCATATTGTATTGGTTGACTTTGAAAAGGCATTCGACAGACAACCACGAGATCTGATATGGGTGGCGCTAAGACATCGAGGGGTTCCAGAAACCTATGTACAGATGATTATGGACATGTACGAAGGAGCAAAGACAAAAATAAGATGCCCCGCTGAAGTAACCGAAGAGTTCCCAATCAAAGTCGGGGTACACCAGGGAAGCGTTTTAAATCCTTTGCTCTTTATTACAGTCCTTGATTATCTGCTTGAAGGTAAAGTGATGGACCCCAAGGTACATCAGTTATTCTTTGCTGACGATGGAGCCATCATAAGTGAGGATCCCACATCCCTGCAACGAGCACTTGATGTGTGGGTGGACGTTTTGGAGGGAAATGGGTATCGCATTAGTTCAAAAAAGACAGAGTACTTGTGCTGACCGTTCTCTGATCCACTCAGGCCTATTCCAGACATTTATTTGAATAGAACAGTGCTTCCCAAGTGCGAAAAGTTCAAATATCTGGGATCTATGATCAATAGCAAAGCAACTTGTGATGACGACATCAATCATCGTGTAAGCGTAGGGTGGATGAAGTGGCGAGAAAATTCCGCTATCTTTTGTGACAGGAAAATGCCCCCTAAGTTGAAAGGAAGGCTCTACACCGCAGTTGTACGTCCAGCGCTCACATACGGTTCACAATGTTGGACGATGTACAAAAAGTATGAGAGTAAATTGACGGCAGCTGAGATGAAGATGCTTCGCATGACAGCAGGAGTGACAAAGCTTGATCGAATAAGAAGTTCGAAGATCCGTGGAAGCTTTCACATCAAGGAAACCATCGTACAAAAAATAGAGCGTGACCGGCTCAGTTGGTATTGCCACGTTCAAAGAAGAGATCATTTGAACCCTGTTAAAAAGGCAATATCAATGCACGTTCCAACGACATCGCGATGTAGGAAAGGCAGGCCTATAAACGCCTGGATCAGACAAATGCGACGACATCGGCATTTCATTGGCCTCAGTCCGAGTGATCTAAAATCGGCAAGCCTGCCGATATTTTCTGAGGTCAAATAGGCGAACCCCACAGGCGGATCAGTAGAAATGCGGTGAAGTGGGAGGGTTGTGATCCCTTGCTTTCGGATCATTGCCTCGCTGATAAAAGGAAGAAGAAGATATGTGGAACTAACAGAGAATGAAAGAAGATTTATCCTACAACAGTTAAAATTAGATCAGTTAGTAAAGTTGAGAATGTTAGAAGAGCGTTTAAACCAAGTAATTGATAACATAGCTTCAGCTAAACACGGTTTAATACACCCTAGTTTGTTAACGAGAGAAGAAATAAATGAGACACTACTTGACTTCTATAGACTAAAAAATGTAAAAGTAGTACTACTTAAATACAGCATAGATACATTAGTATTAGCAATCAAAATTCCAGACAAATACCAGTTGGTCGACTTAAAATTAATCTCAGCAATACCTACAATTAATAAAACAGAAATTGAAGAAGATGATCGATATTTTTTAGAAGTAAATAATACGAAATACGAATTCTTAGCTAATGTTCAGTTTGTAAAAGATCTTAAGTCTCTTAAAAGCTGTATTATAAACAAAAACTGTAAAACTAAGATAAATAAATTAATGAAAATAAAGAAACTAGATGATAGTACTATAATCTGTAAAAATTTGCAAGATCAAGAGACAATAAATAAATGCGATGATAGGAAAATTCAGTTAAGTGGAAATTATCTAATAGTGATTAATAATTGTTCAATCGAAATAATGAATACAACAATTAGTAATTCCAATGTAAAATTTAAAGAAAGGTTTTATTACTATGACGAAATAAACTATAATTTCACAAAAAATTTAAGTTTTGAAGATGTTATTATAAGAAATGTTGAAAATTTTAAACATATTAACTTACAAAAATTCCATAGAAACGTAAGCTACTTTGCAAGCTCAGTCGTAACCTGCATCTTAATCATAATCATAATTTTCATTTCAAAATTAGCGCGAAAAAATAAAAATTTAAAGATATCAGTTAAGACACTTAGTGAAAATAAGCATCCATCTCATAAAATTCAGGAGAATTTTGATCTTAACGGGGGAGAGGTTACGTACCCTACACATTCTCCAACGCGCTAGTTTATCTTTTCTATATAATACACGGGTGCAATCATCTGTATCATTTTTGCATTCTTTTCATTCTTCATTTTGTTGGAATTTTTAAGTTACAGCTCCACGCGCCACCGAAAAAGCTGAATAAACAGCTCCGCGGTCCCACGGTGACATGGTAAGCTGAGAATGCAAAGTAGCTAATAGATATAAGGGAGTGGATGAACTCCACTCAGTTAGTTATTAACCTGAAGTGTAAGTGGTGTATTCTTTTTTGATAAATAACGTGTTTTTTTTGTATCAAGTCGGAACGTTTTTTGTAAGCTGTACCTATATCCTGCTTTAGTGTTCCTTAAACATTGATAGTCAACACTTGCGATAGTTCACGATAGTTTGCGAATAACATCCGATAGTATCGATAGTTATCGATAGTATTCGATGAAGAAATAAAAACAACGCTTGTTAAAATATCTAACTGGATATTTTTAATGGCGGTATGGAAATCTTTATAAGAGAAAACACTAATTTAATTTTATCCAAAAATAACGTGGTTTTGTTTTAAAAATCAGAATTCATTTAATACTTTCGCCTTCAGTCTGTTGCAGCTTTCACTTATTATTTGGCCAGTTTTCGAGAATATCTTCTCTTAGGCAACTGACGTTGCTGGTACGCAAATGAACATTTGTTCAATTTCCTTAAGCCTTCCTTGTTCCTGACTTCTCCCAATATTGTGCTGAATATTTATTTTTTTCAGTGGCTGGCTTGTTCAAATATTGCTTTATGTCAACGTTTGCATCACTCATTGATGTAGGTTTACTTATTATATAACATCATGGGGGATTCCTCTAATATTTACTCTTTGGCCGGCATAACCACCGTCAACAAAAAGCTCCGTTTCCGTTTGCATCATACTGTTTGCAGGAGAATGGATCCAGTACAATAAAATAATGTATTTAACGCTTTACAATAAGTGAATGGAAAACGATGCATTCATTTTTGGTACTTGTGAATTGTGATGGTTCTTAAAACCATCGATGTTTTCGATATTCATTTGCTATCGATAAGTATCGATAGACTATCGATGTCTAATGTCGTTTTCCATTGGGCAAAAAGAAGCCTTCTTTTTGTTTTCCGAAGAGAAAAAACACTGCGGCACATGTTCCATTGGCTCTTCGGAATCGTATTCTGGGAGAGTTTTTCGTTTCCCGATTTCATTTCGGAAGACACTCAAAATTAACACACACATATAAAGTCTTACATCGGATTACCTGTCAAAGTCATATGGAAAAGGAAGCATTGTTTTGTTTATTCGCAATTCAGTGAAGTCCGTCGAAAAAAAGTGTTATATGTGTAAATATGACATACTTGAATAATGTTCAATTATCACTTTCCCCGTCGATCTGCAGTATTTCTCCATCATCTCGACGAAATATTCGTCAGCCAAATTTATTTCTTCATCCATCTTTATCTCTGTTTTGTGAAAAATGTAAACAAGAAATGTGACATTTCACCCACACACACACAATTGAGCGGAAGATGAATCGTATGTTCCATTGGAATCCAGAAGAAGCCAATTCTTGACGCCGAGTCTCCACGAGACATATTTATTTCAAACATTATCTCAGACACCATGTTAGAAATTTTTATTTTTTTATACGGTGGGCAAATTATGTCAAGAAATTTCATTTTCAACTATATCACGTAAGAGCAAGCAACGACCAATTCTTGCTTGCCACCGAGTCTCCACGAGACATATTTATTTCAGACTTCATGTCAGGCACCAATCAGCCATGTTTTCTTAGTAGTAAAACTCAAATTGACACTCCCTGTCAAATTTATTTCAGGGTTTATTTCCACAGAGATGGCAAGAAATGAAAGCAGAAATCGATTTCTTGAAATGAGTCATTTCAAGAAATTTGCGGTCTCCATTGGAAATTTCGATTGCATAAAATATTTCTTGCAATTAATTATTGCCAGTGGAGACCAGGGGTGAGTGAAACCAATGGAAAACGACATAAGGAACACTACTGTCATTTCTCTGGCTGTAGACTGCCCGTTAGTTTTTGTTTACGAGTATTTAAAGCACGTGTTTTGAGGCTAAAACCTGTGGTAGTTTTACTTTGTTTATTCTTTTTCTGAGAAAAGCAGATTTCATGTGAAGTGATAGGATCCCAGTTTATTGCCTTGAATAAAGTGCAGCGCGAGTGGTATGATATTTTGATTTTCTACATGCATATGTACATTTAAGTAATATGTTCATCGACGTTGCATTTAACGCAATTCGACAGAAATAGGTAATGGCGCTTTGACCGTGTTCTGGGATATTCACAGCTCAGTTACCTGGAAATGCGAACGAACGAATATTCGCCAATTTTAATTCATTCACAGAAACATTTTTATGTAGTGACAACCCACGAATTTCTGTTTTTCATTTTTTCATTAATTGTCTAAACGTGAAAAAAACATAACAGCTCTATTTTTTTTTTTAGGGTATGTACATTTTCGATGAATTCCACAACGATCTTAGTCACCAAGAGCAGAACAAAAGAATTGTAAAGTTAAATTCGCAAATTGCCTGGTCGCGTGAATGTTTGCGTCCTCCACGTGTGGATTGTGGTTGACAGTTCGCAAAAAGCATTCGTTTATTCGCAGAATTAATTTAATTAATAAACTAATTACAATTCAACCTTTATTTATATTAATCGCTAGATAAATTAAGCTCTGTTCTTTTGGAATGGACCTTAACTCTAGACAATGCCCCTTAAAATCAAATTTATTATTAAATACTACGACTAGGATCCTTACATTTGGTATTTGGAGTTCTTTGAAATATATATCAAAGCTATTTCAGCTTGTTTTTTTGCATATGTGCAGATGTTTGCTTTTGTTTGGGGATATAACACGGTGCCTCCACGAGTCATGCATGGGCATATGTCGGTCATCTGTCCGACGATGCCCAGGCAGCTGCCATATTTTAATGGGTGGGAAGTTCATGTCATTTCACTGAAGATGGAACCCATTTTTGCACTCAAAGCTTTGGAGCAACTGCAAAATAAAGAAGAAAAAGCAAAAACAAAGAAATCCTTACGTTTTCCACTCGGTTGTGACTGAATTTTGTTCAAAGTGAAGGCTCATCCCCAACTTCATGGCAATCTACACATACATGTCAGGGTATGCAAACATGAAGACATAATGCGGTCTCCATGTAACATTTTTCAGACCTGCCATATGCCCATACATGAATCATGGCTCGTGGAGACAGCGTAACCGACCCGGATTGAATGCACTATTCATTTAAATTTGTAAGAATGTTTTCAAATGTTTTTGCGCTGGTCATTAATTGTTTCCAATCCCGTATCTATTGTTTTTATGAAGTGGGGGGGGGGTAGTTCCTAGTGAGGGTTTTTGTGTCAGCCCACATTTTTTTCACTGGTGTAATTGGGGTTGATGTTTATTGTAAACTCTTGAAATCTTTCCCTCTTAGCTTCCTTACCTTTTTTCGGAATTCAGCGTTAGCCTCGCGATAGCTGATGGGATTGATATCACTTGGATATTTTCTGAAGGTCCACAGGTATTGTTTTTTTTTTTTTTGCAAGATTGCAATTTCACCATTCAATCATGGGACAATAGATTTATGTGGGATATTTTTGGTTTGGGGGATCGATCAATTTTCTGCGGACCGCAAAGTTTTGGTTTACAGCTGCTTCCATATTGATATTTTTGCCTTGCAATGGGGTTCTATTTAAGAATTCTAAAGCGCATCGGGACGCAAGGCAGTTGGTTTCGCTGGGCAAAACTTTGGCGTCGTGTGGGCCATTTCCGCAGTCAAGGCTTTTGTCTTCTATGGGCGTGTCGAGTTCGAGGTTCTTTTAGCTGTTTAGTATGGGGGACCAACCTGAGTGTACCTGAGCTAGGGTGGTCCTTGTTCTTCGAGGCAGTCTACGTTTTTCGTCTGCTATGGGTGGTGGGCCGCCTCTGAGGACCATGTTGGAGCAGAGATTCTCCATAGAGTGGGACACAGCCGTGTGATGAATGCTTTTCAATGCATCTTTGTAGGTCTATCTGTCGATCCTGGTGCCCTGCGTGTAGGCATCGAGGTCGTATTTGTAGATTTGAGGCCATTTGAGAATGGAACGAGGTGGTTGTGGTACCAAAGTCAGCGGATGATTACGGTGGTCGTGGAGGTGACGAGATAATAGCTCATGGTTCAAATCTTGATGTCAGCAAGCATTTATTTATTTCTCATGAAATATATAAAGTCAGTCTGATCAATTTCGAAAGCTTGTGCGAACATTACTGCGAAGCCATAACACTGGCAGTAGCTTGGTCGTATGGCTGCAAAAATTCGCTCTGTTGATTTGCCTGTTACATCGGTTATCGGGAAAAAATACTGTGAATCAGAAGCAAAGGCGAAAAAATAACAAAAATCTCATAACCCCTTGAGTGCGCGTAAATCATAAAAAAAGGGAACTGCTTGGAGAGCATGGTGTTATTGTCCCTTACTGGAAGCAACTTCGTCTCAGCATGGAGGTGATCATCATGTGACATCCGGTGACGGTCCTCATGTCGGTGTTTTATGGCAGGCTTGAAGATGTTGCCAGTTTGTGTCACTCGGCTGCGGTGCCCAGATGGGGGCCGCATAGTTCAGCACGGAGTGACTGATTGCCTTGTATGTATGTATGTACTTTATTTAGCTCATAGAAAAGCTATTTTGGTAATTTTACAATAGCATTTCACATTTATAATTTTGTTACAATTCTTCATAGATTTATGTTAATTAATAGCTCTAACATGATCAATTCATTTTTTTTTGAATTCGTTAAAGTTAGCTGCATTTTTTACACTATTTGGCAAACTATTATAACCGTGAAGTCCCATGTAGAAGATAGTGCGCTGCCCCCTTGATGTCCTGGCTCTCTGGATCCTCAGGTCACTCGCGTTCCTCAATGTGTACACGTTGTTCTCGTTCGTATTAACGTTTTCGCATAGGTAACCAGGAAGCATGTTATTTTTCATTTTGAAAACAAATAGCATAGTCATCACATATAGTCGCTGGTTAACATTTAGTCATTTCAGTGATTCAGTCATAAACCTTATTGAGGTGTATCTACCACATTTCAAAATACTTCTCATGGATTTGTTTTGTAATAGTTGCAGTCTATCTTTATATGTTTGTGGACACGTATAAATAACACTAGCACAGTAATCCAAGTGAGGTTTGATTAGTGTGTTATACACATTTATGGCAGAGCTAATTGAAACGTCCGATCTTATTTTTCTTAACACACCGAGTTTTTTTGATACTTTTTTACATATAAAGTCGATATGTTCTTTAAGGGTAAGTTTCACGTCTAACATTACACCGAGATATTTTATTTTTTTCCACTATCTCTATTTGTTGGTTATTGATATACACATTAACATTAAGAGACATATTTGTAGCATTTCGATTGAATATTATACATTTAGTTTTATCCACATTTAACACTAATCTGTTCATCTTCAACCACGTATTTATACTTTCGAGATCTTTGTTTATATTTTCTACACAAGTACATAAATCACTACCGGACGAGTAGAGGAGACCGTCATCAGCGAAGAGAACAAGCTTTGAATATTTCACTACTTTTGTCATATCGTTAATATATAAAAGGAATAACAGCACACCCAGTATCGTACCTTGAGGTATTCCTACTTCTATATTTACTGTGGTAGATATATTATTATTTACTATGGTTCTCTGGGTCCTTCCAGTTATAAAAGATTTAAACCAGTTTAATTCAGTAGATTTAATACCGTAGCATTTTAGTTTTTTAATCAAGATCTCATGGTTTACCGTTTCAAAGGCGCGCTTTAAGTCCAAAAATATTGCGACTATTACATTTTTACTGTCGATTTCACGTTTCCAATCACTTAACACAAAACTTATACACGTGTCACAAGAATGGTTGGGCCTAAAGCCTGACTGATAATTATCTAGTAAACATTGTTCATTTAGATGGTCTTGTAATTGCACCATGACTGTTTTTTCTAAAACTTTTTCATAAATTGGCATCATATTTATGGGTCTATAGTCACTGAATAATTTTGCGTTTGGGATCTTTTTAACAGGGATTATTAATGATTCTTTCCAAGATTCAGGATATATGCCAATAGCTAAGGATGTATTTATTATTCTTTGGAGAGTTGGTCCAATTATAGTTAATGAGTCTTTTAGCATTCTTGTGTTCATGAAGTTATAGTCATTTTTGGTGTTTAGCATATTTATTGCACGGCTTATAGATTCTAGACTAACGACACTAAACTTAAAATCTATATTGCACTCTTCAATTAAATTTACATAATCACAAAATATCACAGATTGGGTAATGTTAGTTATACTTTGAACAAAAAAGTGGTTAAATTTATCACAGAGAATTGCATTATCACTAATTACGCAGCCATTTTCAGCGTGGAGAGTAGCGTCTCTTTATCCATTCCCCAGGAAGATCCCGTTAAGGACTTGAGTACATTGTTCCCAGGTCTATGTCGGCTTCTGATGTTTGATGCATGCGCCACGAACGTCATCATGCTGTCGAGAGTGACGCCAAGAAGTCTTGGTTGGGTGGAAGTTGGAATTCGACCTTGGCTCTGCTATAAACTCGAAAAAGAAGATCAGCGCAGAAATCAAGCGAAGAATAACTCCTTGCCAATCACTGGACCCCAAAAGTCTCGTCTGGTTCACCGACGGATCGAAAATGGATTCTGGAGTTGGAGCCGGGGTCTTTGGACCCAACACAAAAATTTCGGTACCTATGGGTACGACTCCCACTGTGTTTCAGGCCGAAATCCATGCCATTGCGATCTGCGCCAGGCACAATCTCCGTAAGGGAATCAAGGGCGCTAGAATTAACATATTTTCAGATAGCCAGGCAGCACTTAGGGCATTATCGTCCAACCAAATGGACTCCGTAACTGTAAAATGCTGCTACGATGCTTTACAAGATCTTGCCAAACACAACAGAGTAATGCTCGGTTGGGTCCCTGAACACCAGGGAATTGTGGGCAACGAATTTGCAGATGAGCTTGCTAGGGCCGGCTCAGAATCTGCGTTTATAGGTCCCGAATAGGGATTTCAATCCCGAAGCTAATTTTCAATCCCGGGATTTCGGGATTTGGAAAAATGAATCCCGGGATCCCGGGATATCCCGGGATTGGACAGAATATTTTTTTTTTTTGTAAAAAAAAAAAAGAAATCAAACCAAAAACCGATACACGGGTCAAAAAATTGATCTCATGTTTTTAACAAAAAAAATCAACTTCCGATAATTGCTCACAAAAATATAGAAATTAATTATAAGTGCCTTATCTTTTTAAATAAAAAACAGCGTAACTGTTATGCTCTGCATTTTTTTTATTATTAAAATGAATCAAAAGGAATAAAATCATCCATTTTCCGTTTAACCGGTGGTCCTGCCGTTTGCTTCTCTCTTGATTGTCGACTAGTCGAAGCAATACTCAGTTCACCTCCCACTTTTGATTTATGGATGGCTAATAAGTGCGTGTGTAAGCCTTTAGTTGAACCTCCCAAAGTCTTCAACAAAAAAAAAAACTAATATTTGGCGCAACAGCTCTTGAAAGTGCCAGGGCCTAGCTTCTCGCAACCAATCATGTTGTGTGCGTTATATTTTTCACACGAATGGAAGGGACCTACAGTTTAGTGCCGTATCCGAACGGCGATTTGAGAAGCTTTTTCGTGACAATAATACTCTCGGAAGTTTGTCAGACGCTCGCGAGAGGCGGGACCGTGAAAAAACTTTTTGGTGTTTTCTGGGATTCTAACTTGGAACCTCATGCGTAGTGATCCGACACACTAACCACTTACTCCACGGCGCCCCAAAGTCTTCAGGACAGCCTTACATTTTTTTACACTGTGCACCTTTTCCATCTTTTGATGTGTAAAAATGATGTCAAACTGATGGTGATGGGTCAGATTCACAATCTTTTTTATGCTTGGTAAAATGAGTTTCACTTGACATTTTTGAAATCACACAGTAATTATAGGGACTAGTACTTTATTTAAAATGCGTGCGAGAACACCACAAACACAATAGAAACTAAACCATAACTACACTTGTTTCTCGTACAGTATTTTTATGACGCACTTGCAACATCGCTCAGTCTTGTTCGAAAATACTTGTTTCTCTTTCTCCTTTAAACATGTTTTCATGTGTCTAGATAGTGGAAACCACTCTTAGTTGCATGCGCTGCGCAAGTTCCCCTTTCCTTGAATACTTTCTCCTTTTCTAAAAAAACAGGTTTTCGTGAGTCTAGGAAGTGGTAATGACGCCTTCGAAGTTCTATCATACACTTTAAGTTTGTATGCGCATGCGCAATAACTGTACTACATGCATGCGTAGTTCATGGAACCTATAAGCACTGAAGAAACCATTATACAAATAAAATATATGAACGCATACCTTGATTTGCGCTTCAACGGCGCCGGATCTGTCAAGCACTACCATAATTTAACCTATTCTAGATATGTTTCTTTTCTGTACATAATTTTTGGAAAACGGCAAGGCAAAGGTTAATTTCGATCACAAAAAATTAATAATCAAAAATCTAAAATTACTTGGCTATTTGCTTCAGGGACAGAGAGTACCAAATAAAATCAGCTTTCAATACCGAAAATCCCGGGATTGGTGACTGACAATCCCGGGATCGTTCAAGAGCATTCGGGATCCCGGGATTGATTTGCCTAGTCCCGAACCTTATTGTAGCGTCAATTGGACAACAGCTACAGCGTTGATTAACGAATGGGAGAACAAACTTAGTCTAGATCACTGGACTAATGGGCCCGGTTTAAGACAATCCAAACGTTTAATCAAGCCTTATTCCTATAAGGAAATCCTTAACTTAGATAGGGAAAGCATTAGGAAGCTAGTGAGCTTTCTAACTGGCCATTGCGGCCTAAGATACCACCTTAACAAGTTGAACCTGTGCCAAGAGAAGGACTGTCGGCTATGCCTAGAGGAGGATGAAACATCCGAACACATTCTTTGTGAATGACCGGGACTACACTGGTTAAGGAAACGTATTTTCCACAAGGGGATACTCACTTCAGTGGAATTGAAATGCTCCACTACTAGAGACATACTCACTTTCATAAGGGAGGTAGTACGTCTGTTAGGTTAACTCCAACCCTCCGACACAATAGATCTTTCAGGTCGCAGTGTCGTTGCCACGCGGGCATGGGTTGTACAAGAGGGGAAAAAAAAAACTGGCCAATTGCTGTGTTTTTGGGCTTATAAGGCAATTCAACAGTAAAGCCCTATCTCGAACAACTAAGGAGACTCTGTATAAGACCCTGATCATCCCAGTCCTGCTTTACAGCGCCGAAACATGGACTTTATTAAAAGAGGATGAAGATATCCTTGGTCGCTTCAAGAGGAATATTCTTCGTAAGATTTTCGGTCCCGTTTGCGTTGACGGGTTTAGGAGGAGAAGATTCAATCACGCACTATACAAGCTGTACAGTGACATCGACCTAGACAAAAAACTGCGTATTGGACGTCTGAGATGGCTAGAACATGTAGAACGAATCGACACCAACGCTCCGGCCCGCAAAGTCTTCGAATCTAACCCCGAGGGACGACGCAGTATAGGGAATCATCGCCGTAAGTGGCGCGCACAAGTTCAAGGGGACCTCGACCAACTTGGAGTGCGCAACTGGAGGCAATTAGCTAAAGACCAAGCTAAATGGAGAGGCTTGTTGGTTGAGGCCCAGGTTCATAGAGTTATTCACATCTCGGCAGATAGCTGAGATTTACCTATCCAAGGTGAATTTCTCCACTAGTGGATTAGGCTCTGATGGAGCATAGTCCTGGTTCTATAGCTTACATGAATAATTTTATTAGTTCTACAAACTTTACAAATAACAATTTTGATAATATGAATACAAATAGTAACAGAAAAACTGATGAACATAAATAATTAAAAAGATACAATTAAAAAAAATTACTTCAATATACATATTTATCTAGATTTACTACAGTATATAACAAATTAAACACCAATCACTAACACTCGGCACTCTAATAATTGCTTTTAATAGACAAAATAAGTTTCTGTTTGAATACTAAAATTCTTGTCTCTGATTTTACTTCACCCCGAACTATAGCGCCACCTAAGTAAGTAAGTTAGTTTTAGACGGATTAACGTTAAGCCCAATGCTGTCCGTCCATTTCGCAACTAAATTTAGCGCCGAATTCATTAGATCTCTTAGGGTTTAGGGAAATTTACCTGAAATGGCTATGGCGATATCGTCAGCATATGCTACGACCTTGTAGCCTTTATTTTCTAGTGAAGTGAGTAGCTTATTCACTACTAATATCCAAAGTAGCGGAGAGACAACACCCTCCTGGGGTGTGCCTCTGTGCGCTAACCTTTTGGTTGAGCAGTACCCGAGCTCGGACAGAATTTGTCTGCTGTTCAGCATTCGCTCTATCCAGATGCGTAGGCAGCAATCAAACTCCAGGTCGGCGAGCGCTCTTATGATGGATTCTGTATTGACGTTATTAAAGGCGCCTTCTATGTCAAGGAAAGACATCATAGTATATTCTTTAACGCCAAGAGATTTTTCAATGGTGCCTCCTAACGAGTGTAGAGCTGTTTCCACTGAAAAGCCTTTCCGGTAAGCATGCTGGGAGTTAGATAAGGTTTGTACCTTGAGTTTTGAACGAATATAGTTATCAACTAGTCTTTCTAACGTTTTTAGAAAGAAAGAGGAGAGGCTAATTGGTCCGAAATCTTTCGGCGTGTAGTGTGAGATCTTACCGCATTTCGGGATGAAGACAACCTTAACTCTTTTCCATGAGAATGGGGTATAGCCGAATTTAAGGCAGCTATTGAAAATCACGTAGAGCCAGGGGGCTAAGGGTTTTATGTCCTCTTGCAGTTCTCCTGGTGTTATACCATCTAATCTCGGAGATTTATATGGGAGGCAACTATTAACATCCCAATGAATTGTATGAGTGTTTATTATTCCTGCCGGAACGTACATGATTGAGCGGCGTTAAGGTATAGATATGTTCGTATCTATAGAATTTCCTGGGAAATGCGTGTCGATGAGAAAGTTTAAGGTTTCTTCTGTGGACATGGTCTAGTCTCCGTTATCCTTCTTGAAAAAGCTAGGGATATGGGGAGATTTGGAAAGAATTTTCCTCAATCTGCTAGAATCGTTTGTCCTTTCTATATTGCTACAGAGTAATCTCTACGATTCTCGCTGAGCTTTCTTTATCTCTCTTTTGAAAATCCTGCGACTGTTCTTATAGTTATCCCAGTCTTCTGGAGATCGTGAAGACTTAGCTATATTGAACTGTTTCCTACTATCATTTTGGAGTTTTGCTATGTTAGTATTCCACCAAGGAGGTTTATTACCATTTCTGTGCCTGCTCATCGGGCAAGCTTTCATGAAGGCTTTGTTCATGGTTTTGGACACTTTGTCTTTTGTTTTTTCGACCATGTGGTCGATTTCAGATGGTGAGCAAGGTTGAGTTATCTCGGTGTTTTTTTTTTTATATAATTTGCGCGCACTCAAAGGGTTATGGATACTTTTAACATGTTTACACACAGTGCGGGCGTTGGAAAGGATAGAGAGAGACAGAGAGAAACATTTTTTTGGTGTAGTGGTTCTTGAAGCTCAGTTGTTTATGCCTCAGAGATTCTCCGGGGGTGGCGTCCAGATAACTGGGGAGATTTTTTTTTATTATTTTTTGTCTTTGCTTCTGATTCACACTACTTTTTTCCCGATAACGTCAAGGGCAAATTACCATCAACAGAGCGAACAATTTTTCCAGCCACATGACCAGGCTACTGCCAGTGTTATACCTTCGCAGTAGTGTTCACACAAGCTTTCGCAAATGATCGGACTGACTATATATTTCATGAGAAATAAATAAATGCTTGCTGACACCAGGATTTGAACCATGACCCATTAGTGTGGCAATTGACACTACACCATTGCCACCCCCACCCCACCCCAGGTTTGTTAAATTCCAAACTAAATTGTATGTACTTGTGGTCCGAAAAACAAACTAGGGGGATGTTGCTTGCTTGGGCTGATTTTATCGTCTCGCGTATATTTGGTGTTGGTAATGGGCCTGTATCATCGTAAGGCATATACGCGGACGATGTCCATAGCCTGTCTTTCCCATCGCGGTCTAACTCCACACATGCGAAGTCCGATTCGCTGAAATTTGATAAGAAGAAGGCTTTTAAGTTATTTTTCGCTAAAATGCAGGATCTTGGTTTACCTGATCGTTTGGCATAAAGCAAGCAATAATTGTTTGCCCCTAATCCAGCTATGCGGTTGTTGCTTGTCACCCACGGTTCCTGGATAAGGGCAATATCCTCTCCTCCTGACTGCAAGCGGAGGAAAAGGTTAGCAGAAGCTGCTTTGAGTGGTGTGGATTAATCTGTACCAGTCGGAGCATCATTCCTGACTGGTACAGATGACTATTACTGTGGTGTCGAAATACTCCGACTCAGAAGATTCACCACTATGATGCTTTCGTAGCTCAACTGTCTATATCACCTGCTGACTCAGCTGGTGCACCGACCGGTTCAATTATTACTTTCGTCTTTCTCATGGACCTTCACCACCAGTTCTTCCATGCCGTAGAATATTTTATAATCCCTTTTGCTTGAAAGCTCCAGGGATTCTTGGTTGAGGAGAAATGAAACTAATCTTCCTGCCTCTACCGGTTCGTCGGCTTCGATGATCTTCCAGTTGGTGGTTGGAAGGTCTGGATTTTGAATGCCGATTAGCTTGAGGATATCCGATTCGTTGCATGGTCCTGGAGGAATCCAAGTTCGGGCTCTTGGACGGACCTTTATATCGCTCCAGTGACAGGCCGATAGGTCAGCTTTAGCCCAAAGGTGGTTAAGCTGCTTCTTTGAGGAACGCGATGGAGCTGCTGTTGCTGCAATTCAAGAGCTTTGCACCGTTAAGGTACCAACCAGCGTCCGAAAAGGTGGCGTAGCCGTTGGATTTTTAAGACAATGCGCAAAGCACGTCCGACGCAAGTCTTGCCTTGAGGAGACTCCAGTTGTCTCCACTGATACGGCCCTCCTCGTTTCCGCTGTTGTAGATGCCGAACCCCAGGTGATCCTTCGCCTCCTCGTTGTAGGGCCTGAGCACCGACTCGGTATTCTTGGCCTTCTTCGGGGTTTTGGAGGCATCCTGGGATCCTGGGATCTAGGACGTTTGGACGTTGGGTCCGTTTTAGGTACCACGCCCGAACGTCCTCCCGGCTCAGGTTGATGGTTCGGGGTGTTACCGAAGGGCCTATTGCCGTTCGCAATTCTCACCGACTCAGGTTGCGACTTGCTTTGTGCCGCCGAGCGTGCACATTTTGGGGGTGGCCTCTTGCTGTCAAGTGGCGTTCATATTTACTCGTTGAAGGGGCCTGTCCTCCCGACTCGGGTTGACTGGTCTCTTCAGCGATAACTCTACCCGTCCAGCGTAGCGTCGCTTTGTTCTTCTGCTCCCGCGGTTCCTCTGCTTTCTCGAGAATTCGTGCGAGCAGATGCTTTGCCAAGCGAAGGTTTCTATGCTTCTTGGCACTGGGGGAACTCCTCTTTTGGATTGCGAGCTCGCAATGTGCCGATACGGCTTTTGCCTGGGACCCTGCATCCGAAGCGGGATTGTCAGTGGATCTGGAGTCAGAATCCTAAAGGTTCGTGAGATTGTCGTTGTCTATCGTCTCTCTGTATGTAAGTTTGTCGGTCAGTTCGTTTTTTTTTTTTTTTTTTGGCCATGAGCATTGTTAATGAACTTTGGCGAACGAATCAACGAATCTCCCTCCTTCTTTGGGCGGCTATTTTGAAATTGGTTGCGCGGTTGTTCATATTATGTCGTCGTAGCTTCTGGATAACCTGGTTTGCATCAGCAACTGGGGAAAATATTTTCTCCAGCTCCCGATACAGGCCCTCCGTACTCTCTGCTTGAAGCTGGGCGCACTTCTTCTTCGCTCTTTTCTTGCAACATCTGTATTCCACTTCGAGGCGAGCTTTTCCGTCTCTATTATTAGAGGGGCACTTTGACCAAGCTTCGAAAGCAGCTTTTTTCTCATTTATGACTTCCTTAGCTTCATCACTCGATCACCATGTTCTTTCGCATGTTGATGATGGCCTTTTGAAGCTCCTAGCAGTGATTTGGCCTTTAAGCAAGTTCGCTGTAGGGAATCCGACATATTTTGTGCTCTGGACTCTTCACCCTCAGCTCCGTTGATTCTGTAAGAGAGGTAATTTTTCATCATGAAAACATAAGCCTCTCCGTTTTCTTTGTCCAGATTATACCACTTAATTTTCTCAGGGACCCTTGTTTGTTTCCTTTTCTTTGGTGTCTTGATAAAAATGTCCGTTAGGCGAACCCCGCCGGCGGATCAGTAGAAATGCGATGAAGTGGGAGGGTTGTGATCCCTTATTTTCGGATCATAACCTCGCTGATAAAAGGAAGAAGAAGAACAAGATATAAATGTCAGTTAGAGTGGCTACCAAATGGTAGTCAATTTGGGTTTCATCTCCACCACTGCTGTAAGTAATCAGGGGTCGAATCGCGTCCTCCGTCAACGGATGACTGGTAACGTAATTTGTATTGTGATGTTGATAGATCTAGCAACAACATACATACTAATTACGTGACGAATTATACGTTCACGGAGGGCGCGATTCGACCCCAGGTGTCGGCTTTGTTTGATGAACATGGTATTTAACACGATAAAACCGTGTGATTTGCACATGCTTAGGATATCTTCACCAGGAAGGGTCCTGGTGTCGTATCCCAGTCCTCCATGGCAGTCTTCATAGTCTTCGTTTGATTTCTCGACATGTACTCGTACATTCAAATCTCCTCCAATAAACAGAAACTGTTCCTCGCGGATGTTCTTAAGGAGATTGTGGAAATCTTGCCAAAATGCATCATTATCCCGTCCGTTTCGCCAGGCACACAAAAATGCAAAAGTTTTTTTCCAATGTTTTTGAATGTTTTTGTCTTTTTTTTTTTGCCTATCACCAAAAAAACAAAAAAAACAAATATTTGGCGCAACAGCTCTTTAAAGTGCCAGGGCCTAGCTTCCCGCAACCACTCATGTTGTGTGCGTTATATTTTTCACACGAATGGAAGGGACCTACAGATTAATTAATGCCGAATCCGAACAGCGATTTGAGAAGCTTTTTCGTGACAACAATACTCTCGGATGTTTGTCAGACGCTCGCGAGAGGTGGGACCGTGAAAAAACTTTTTGGTATTTTCTGGGATTCGAACTTGGAACCTCATGCGTAGTGATCCGACACACTAACCACTTACGCCACAGCGCCCACTATCACTTTTGTACCGTAATTATCTACATTTAAAAAAAAAAAACAACTAAATTGGTTGAAAATTACTGTCTCGGTAGAGGGAAACACGTATTTTGCCACTTAGTTTTATACATACAGTGGTGGAAAACTAATTAGAAACGATGAAAATAAAATATATTTTTTTCTTTTCCTTTCGATATTTGCCATATTTATCCCAAGATTTTTGCACCGGTAAAATACTCGTTGGTCCCAACTGTCTGTCTGCCACTTATTCCCTTTTGTATTGATCATTCATGTATGCCCATAAGGATATATTTTACAAAAGCTTAGCGTCGTTCTATCAGTAGTGTAAAATTTGTGGAAAAATAATTAGAAACGAGTACAAAATTACTGAGAAAATATAGAATATTTGGGTAAATGAATGTTTATATAAATCTTATTTATTATTTTGCAAAAAATGGGAAAAAGCAAAAGCTGTACACCAGAAATGAGGAAACTGATTGTACAAAAGTACTGCCATCAGGGTGCCTCTATGCTCCCAAAAAATGGTCTAGGGTGCTATTAAGGTGTACCCTGAAACAGGGAGTGTTGAGAATCCCAAAAAAAGCAAAGGGCTAAAAAATCTACGGCTAAAGAGGATAGACTTATTTGTCGGTTGCGTTGGGCGAATCCTTTTTTGACCAGCAAGTCTATCCATTGGACTATATCCTCCCGATTGTGTGCGCAGATAACACCGATAACCATAAGGAATCGTCTCCTGGAAGTGGGCAAGGAACTTTGAGGATATTTCTGAATTGACTGCTCCAAGGAATCTGAACTGATTCCGCAAGAGAGCTGCGGAGGGCTGAGCCTTGCCTAGTCAGTTCATCCGCAAGTTCGTTTCCATAAACGTTACTGTGCCCTGGAACCCAAATCAGGGTTACCCTGAGTTAGCTATCTAGCAAAGCTAGCTCATTTTGGCACTCAAGCACCAGTTTTTTTTTTTTTAGATTAGATTAAGATTTTATTATCCTTCTTTTTTTTTTATATAACATACAAAGGTTAACAAATCTTTTTACAGCATGGCAAAAGCCGTCTGCCAGAGTGACAATTAAAAAGAATTAATAATAAAGATGTTCAAAAAAACAAAAAACAAAATAACAAAAAAACAAAAAAACAAAATAGGCTATTATATCATTAAAAGGCTTCATCTACTATTTGTCTACGATAACTAGACGCAGCTTTAATGTATTTATATAGCGATAACCAATCTCTGCCATTCAATACGCTATATACTTCTTCATGTGATAGTTGGTTTTCTCCTAAGTGCAGTCTCCTTCAGTATTGGACAAACTCCTACGAAGTGTAACACATTTTCTCGTACCTCCAGATTACAGAGATCGCACAGTATCGGCAAATCAGGTCGATGGGGGACGAAATTCAGGGGCATTAATTCTCCTCGTGCTTTGAAAATGGTTGATATTACATCTGTTCCATATTTTTAATTCATGTAACTTCTATCTCTAAGGTCATGTGAAAGCTTGGAGTAGACTTCTCTATGAACAGAAGCTTGGGCTTCCTCCACAAACGAATTATAGATTTTGGTATCTAGGCTGGTTATGATGTTATACAGCTCCATTCTCAAATGATGGGTATTACGAAGATCCAAATTAAGAGAACAATTCGCTCTATCAGCTATCTCTTTCCATTTCGCAAAACAGGACGCACTTCTAGTCAAAGCGTATTCTGCTACTATCCTCGGTATGCGACCTGCCTCCATATTAAAAACTTTTATCACATAATCGAAATGCATTTTGAGAGTCTTAATGAACATCGCCGGTAGTCCCGTTTCTATATGAAGCATGTAGTTAGGGGTAGTCAATGGAAGGCAAAGTATCCGTTTGAGAAAGAAACGTAAAAGGCGCTCGACCATATCATTTTCGAAGTATCCCCATACTTGTGCAGCATACATCATAATAGATTGTGCAGTTACTTCGTAGATGCGATATTTTGTAGACATGCTGATGTGTTTGTTTGCCATACACAATTTCCAAGTTGAGTTAATAGCATATTTTGCGTCCTTAAATTTCCGCTTAAGATGTAAGCCCATGTTGTTTTGGGGTGTTAGAGTTACTCCAAGATACTTGTATTCTTTAACGACCTGCACTGATTCTCCCTTAAATCTCCATGCTTCCCGTTGGGGGCGCCTTCCTCTTCCGTTTCCAAAAAAAACCATTACTTGTGATTTGGCTCGGTTGACAACAAGATTCCACATTTGGCAGTACTCCTCGAGTTTCGTCATCATCATTTGTAGGTTATTGGGTGTATCCGCTAAGAGAACGATATCATCCGCATACATCTAAGTTTTTATTTTGACATTATTAACAGCGACTCCTCCGTTCAAATAGTCTACAATGTCATCCAAAAAAATAAGACGAATAAGAGTGTACTCAAGGTACAACCTTGTCGTACTCCCGTAGTTATCAAGAAACTCTCAGACATTTCTGTTCCGTTCCATACCGCGGCACTGCATCGATGATAGATTGCCTTAAGATTTTTCACCATTTTGGACGGTACTCCCATGCTTGATAATTTGTAGAAAAGCAGATCTCTATTTACACTATCGAATGCTGCTTTAAAGTCTACAAAATATGCATAAACTTTCTTTCCTTGTTCGCGGTATATATCCACAATCATACTTAGTGTAAATATTTGATCCACCGTTGAGTATCCTCTCCGAAAGCCAGCTTGAAATTCGCTCAATTTGCTATGCGCATTTATCCAGTCTGTAAGCCGATTGAACAAAATAGATCCAAATATCTTTCTAATGGTATTTAAAAAGGATATACCCCTGTAATTTTCTGCCATATTTTTATCCCCTTTTTTAAAAATCGGAAATATTAAAGCAGTTTCAAAGCATGCAGATACGCTATCACTTCCATACATATCATTTACAAGATCGGGAAGGCAATTGGCAAATTCGTTGCTGCAGTGTTTGTAAAATTCATGGGGTATTAGGTCTACACCAGGGGCCTTCTTTTCCTTAAGATTTTTTAGAACTTTTTGGAGCTCCAAGAGTGTGAATGGTCTATCCATACTTTGATCCTTAATTTGCGGCTCACGGTACTGGAAGAGGAGTACTGTCCTTTCTACGTTTAAGAGCGTTTGGAAATGTGTTTTCAGGTCCGCTAGTGGAATATGTAAACCTATTCTGGGTTTTATACCCTTTACAACACGAACTGCTTCCCAAAACTCTTTCGAATTCCTGCTAACTGCGATTACTTGCATTTTTCGCTCGTAAAATTGCTTTTTCTTTACCACACAGAGAATTTTAAAATCCTTATTCGCTTCAGAATACATTTGCCGAAAGAAATCAGTATTATATTTTCGAAATATTTTCAAGAAGGCAAAGGTTCTCCGTCGAAGCTTTTCGCATTCGTAATCGTACCATTCTTGTTTTACGTGACAGATTTTTTTATTTTGCGATGATTTTAAGGCTACTGTTCGAATAATTTGTTGTAAATCATCAACTGTGGGCATCCTTTGCAACCTTTGAAGTTCTATGTTGAGGTTTTGCTGATATTTTGCTTTATCGCTACTCTTCCATCGAAGTTTCGGCGCACTCCTTATTTCCGTTGAATCTTGCACCAGTTCCTCGGAATCAATACGTAGCTGACAGGAAATCGGCATGTGGTCTGAGAAGCTTTTTAGATGCACTTTAAAATCTTCAACCACGTAACTCCATGATTCGTTGATGAGGCAGTAATCTATAACCGTGTTTGAATTTTCGCGTATAAACGTATATTCACCTCTTTCGTCGCTTTTTGTTCTTCCATTCAAAACCATTAAACTAAAATCATCTGCTAACTCCAATAATGTTCTCCCATTCCTGTTGATCGTTAGATCTTTCGATTTTCTTTGACTGTTTACATTTGGCTGATATTCGCTTTCCATGAAGATCCCCTGCTCGCCAATTCTTCCATTTAGGTCACCAATAAGCATTAGTCTTGTATTTTGCAAGTTGAGCAGAGTTTCACATAAAATCTCAAAATCGTCTTCCCAGTGGCAGCTATTGATGTACATTGGTAGAATATAGTGCTTGGTGAAATTAAAATTCAGCCCCAAAAAAAAGTTACGATTAATTTCTTCATATTTCAAGTGCGCACCGAGTATTTTTTTGAAACCGTACATACACCCACCGCTCGCTCGCCCGGATTTGCTGCTTTTAACTGCTTCTATCCATTTTATTTCGTATTCTTGAAAAAGAGTATTTCATTCATTAAAAAAGTTTCTAATAGAAAAAATACATCGAATTGTTTAACGAAATTAAAAAAATCAGAGAAAAGTAACTTATTTCTTAGCCCATGAACATTATAACTTAATATACTTAGACATTTAAAACTACTACTATTTGACTGACAGACGGCAACACTTTAATCTTTAAATATATTTGTCTTAGGTGTCTGAGATGACTTTTTTGCTCTTACTGGTCTTTTCAGTTGCTGGATTGGATACTTAGATGTCGCCATCGTCGGTATAGAGTTCGTTTGCAGCGCATTTGACGTTTTCTGATCTCGTTTGTTGGAACTCACAGCTTGTTTCAAAACGTCAATTCGCACATTTGTAAACATTTCTTTTAAAATGTCGAAACCATTTTCTTCCCCGCACATCAAGCATGAAGATGAAAGATTCCAAGTGAAATCCTTTCCAGCAACCGGCATTTTTTCGTCTCTAAGTTGCGCTTTAACTTCCGGAAGCTGGTCAGCAAGTGCCTTTTTTACAGCGATTAATTTAACACGCTTACTTCTTACTGTCGGTGGATAATCCTTGTGCAAACTTATGTTCGTGCCTTTTAGCTTACTGGAAGATTTCAAAATGTGGTAGACATCTGAGATATTCCTGAGCGTTACAACTAAGTTGTTAATTTTCTTGTTATGTGTGCCAGAGTTATCATTCTCATCCGTGTTGTGCCGTACGGATTCGACCGCATTATCTGTTCCGTTTTGCAAGAGGTTCGTGCAAATATCCTTTGCCTGCTTCGCTGGATCGATGTTTTCCCGCTCCGGAATATGAAGAATTACATTTTTCTCAGTGTTTTTCTGCATGAGACGCTCGACTTGGTACTCCAATTGGTTGCAACGCGCCTCCGTTGCTGCGATTTTCTGTTCGAGATCCGTTTGCTTGTCACTGATATCCGCTATTTTTAGGGCAAGCTTCTCCATGTCCGCCTTGGTCGCCAAATGCTGTAGGTGGTTTTCGAATTTTGCATCCAAAAGTCGACCCAGGTCTTCTATGGTCATGTTTGATACTGCCATTTCCAGAAGTTGGGATCTTTTGTTTTCCTGGTATGATTCTGGAGCAAGAATCCTCAAGCACCAGTTTGGAGAATGTAGTAACCGATGCAATTGCTTTGATGGCTGCTTGGCTATCAATAAAAATAGCGATCTCTTGCCTCGGCGTTATATTGGTGTGTGTTTTGATCTGACGACAAACTTCTCGGACAGCGAGTAATTCTGCCTGGAACACACTGGCAGAATCCGGAAGCCTATATGATTAAGAGACGTTTAGGGATTCGGAAAACACACCCACACCGACTCCAAAGTTACTAGCACTTGTATATGTATTGGAATCGGTAGGCCACGATTCGTTTGAGGTTCTTTCATATCAAGGATATCAATTAAAAATTTAGTAGTGCTTTTGTCGAACCTATACCTCGAATAAAATTCTTCCTCATGTAGCTCCTCAAATAGGTTCGATCGGATTTTTTGACTTTGTTAATATGTAATTTAAAATCTTCGAAAATTTGGAAATCATGATCCTTCGGAAACATTTTAATAACTTCCTTCATTAATGAATACTGAAAAAAGCCGATTTTATTTACTTAAAATGGCGTTCGACTCATTTTAAATTTAAAATGGCTTTCTAGGTTTAATATAGACTTTATGACAAGTATGTATAGCCAAAAACCGGTTTTAACTTAACTGGATGATTAAAAAATTTTAAAATGGGTTTTATACGACTGAATTTGCGCTATAGCTTCTCATAAGCATGTAGAAATCGGAAGCTAATTGTCTTTTAATTGTTGATAATGATTGAGTATGGGTTCTAGTTTGAAGACTATTTTTTCGACGATCTTAGGTAATAATGGAAGGAGGCTTATTGGTCGGTAAGAAGACATTTGTGTTTTTCGTCTTTTCCTGGATTCGGAATTGCTGTTATTTGTGCTACTTTCTATACTGTGCGGTGTTGTCTGGTGTCGTGTGCGCACGCGATCCCCAATCTGCACCATCTTCCGATACCCATCAATAAAAATAAAAAAATAGAAAAGTCAACCCCACCCAAACTAATTAAATAAAAAAAAACAATAAAAAATTAACTTCCACCAACCCCTAAAAAAATCAAAATCAAAATCAAAACCTCTCGATCGCGCGACTTACACATCTTACTTACATTTCTTGGGAAATAAAAACAACAAAACACAGAACTTAAGTCTTACTCTTCGGAGCGTTGCTTTATTACTTCTCAATTAACAAAATACAAAAATTTCTCTAGTCAGCATTATTATCAAATTGCATTCTTTGCTTTTAATACGTTCAACGTCGTCGCAAAGTTCGGACGTTGAACTTTTACCTGCAGTAAGTAAAACTCATCGAATTGCATACTTTGCTTTAACACGTTCAATGTCATTGCAATGCTCGGTCGCTGAAATGAAATGTACTTTAGTTGTTCTCTGGTTTCTCCATTTAATAAATACAATTGCAATTATAATCATTGTTATAATAAAAGTGGTAGAGATTCCTATACCATAATTTGCAATTTTGTGATATTTCAATTCTTTGATTTCTTTGATATTTTCTTCTTGTCTTAATACAATTTCTTCGAGACTTAGTTTATTTTCAGTATAAAATAATAACAAATTTTTGCTTATATTCGTAAATATTATTATAAAAAATGTTGTTATTTATATATATAGTACAATTGTTAAAGGTTATAAAATAGTTTCCATTTAAGTAAAATTTTCTTTCATCAAAGGTACTGTTAAATTTCTTATTGTTTACATTCTCAAGAACTAGTGTGTTATCGTCTAATGTCAATATTTCTTCTTTGGGTTTCGAAACCAAAGTACATTTATTCTTAATAATACATTTTTTACTTTGTTTTAATGCTTTTAATGACTTATTGTCTATAAATGTGTAAGTTAAGTTATTTACATTTACTATATATTCAAGGTCTGTATCTATTTCTCTTCCATCCTTATTAGGAATTGGAATTATTACTTTTTGATCCACTTGAATTGATTCTGTGGGTACTTTGATAGCAAAAACTATGTTATTTCTGGCTACACCTAATCTTATACCTAGGAGTTTCCTAAAATCGATTTTATATTTAATTATTTCGTCATTTGAAAGTATATTTGGATGAAGATATTATTTTTAGCTGAGGCAATATTTTCTTCAATATGCTCTGCTTTCTCTTTTAATATATTAACTTTAAACATCAGGTCTAGAAAAAGAGATTTCATATGCAAACTTTTATTACTTTCATCTATAGTGTTTAATTTTTCTTTAATTCTTTCTCTATCTGACTCAATAGTTTTCTTTAAAAGCAAGAAGCTTTCATTGAAATTGGTGTTTATTTTTATTTGTCTATTCATGTTGTAAATAATTTCATGATTATTTGTATCTGTTACTGAAAAGTGTTTTTTTATGTCCTGTCCATCCTCATCATCCATAGATCCGAATGCCCATTTAAATCCTTTTCCTAATACATTTATTAGACCACGACGACTTCTATGTAATGTTATACTTGCTACCATTTTTTTGATCGTATTTATTTCGTGTAATAGTACGTCCTTGCCATTGTCAAGTTTTATTGCATCTAAATTTACTTCTAACTCATTTACTAAATTAAGAATTTCTGTCGAGTCTATTGTATGGAGAATAATATCATATTCGCTAACTATTGACGCTAGATCAACTTTTATTTCGGCATATCCAGTGTTTGCGTCAATTCTTTCGATGGTCATTGTTTGGTGGGTTGCTGGAACAAGGGTCAGGATTATCATCCACATGAATGCCATCTGAAAATTTTAATGGTCTTTTGATATTATTTTCATGTGCACCTGTTAAATTATATTTTCTATACTTTGGCTGTTCTTTATGCCTTAAACTAATATAATTTTTGATAAACCCTTCCTTCCGAGTTTCGTAATATTCTTCTCTATTCGCATTAAGTTTACTAATAGTATTAAATTTTTTCCTATCCATTCTATCTTATTATTATTATTATTTTGTTACCAATAATACGGTTTTGAACATCTAACAGTTTGGTTTCGATAGTAGAATGATATGAGTTATTGTAATATTCAACAGCTTTGAACATTTGTTCCTTTATTAGTATTTTGTTCTCCAAATTTAAAGCCCTAATTCTTTCTGTTAATGTGCCATTTAATCTTTCTGCGTCTGCGTTCCCGGTATGATTATTTGGCTTTACATAATGAACTTCTATACCCTCTTCCCTTAAAAATTGTTTAATATTAATGCTATTAAATTCATTGTCACAAACCAACATTTTCATTTTTCCTTTAATTGAAATGAATTGCATTAGCTTTTCTATAATATTTTGGTGATTTATATCTTCGAGTGGGAAAATAACGGCATGTTTTGAAAATGTATCTATAAAATTAATGAAAGACTGTTTACTATTGATGCAAATGTTTCACTCCTTCATAGGTGGCTGTCATTCCTGAATGCCCGGCCTCTATTTTATGAAACAAAGATATTTGCCGTAAAGCTTCTTCCTTCATCTCTTAAATCTTTTGCAAAGTGGCTACATTTTATAAATTTAATGTGTGGGCTGTGAGAAAAGAGATCGATCATTTTTTTTTGTACAACGTTGTATAGTGAATCGCTTAGTTCAGAATAAATTGCTACTTACCTCTACTGATGTGTCTTCGGACTATATCAGAAATATTATCAGGTATGTCATTTCTTTCGATATAAATTCTGTTATGACTGAATATTTTTTCAAACTCTATTGTTTTTTGTTCAACTAACACTATTTGGGTTTTGAAACGATTTACTACGATATCTTCCTGAGAATCTTTCTTCTTCTTCTTCCTGTAATCAGTGAGGTTATGATCTGAAAATAAGGGATCACAACCCTCCCACTTCACCGCATTACTGATCCTCCTGTGGGGTTCACCTATTTGACCTCAGAAAATATCGTCAGGTCCGCCGATTTTGGATCACTCGGTTACTGAGGCCATTGAAATGCTGATGTCGTCGCATTTGTGTGATCCAGGCGTATATAGGCCAGTCTTTCCTACATCGCCATGTCTTTGGCACGTGCATTGATATTGCCTTTTTAACAGGGTTCAAATGATCTCTTCTTTGAACGTGGCAATACCAGCTGAGTCGGTCGCGCTAAACCCTAATCAGACATCGGACGGACAAGAAAAAAAAAAAAAAAAAAAAAAAAAAAAAAAAAAAGAGCCATGTCCAAGAGCCTATGCCTATACCCAAGAGAAAGTGCGGAAAAGATCGCGAACTAAACCTAACTAAGCCTAGACTAAACCTAAGCTAACCTAAAACTTAAAATAAACCCTTAAACTACCCTTAAACTACCTTAGAGCTAACATAACTTATCCTTTCACGCCACTCCTCTTTTCCACTGTCTCTCTTGGATAAAGGTTTGTCAGGATCTCGCGGTATGCGTCTTGCGACGCAAACCAAAACGTTATCTCTCTGGCTAAATTCTATGAGAGATAGCCCCTCGAAGTTCCCTTCAGTCACAACCTAAAGTCTGTAGTATCAGGTCATGGTGTCAGCGTTCGTATTAGTCCTGTTAGGTCTTCGTCCATCTACAGAAAGGCGGCCAATTCATCCTCCACACACCTATGCTTAGGCTTTCCTTACGCGCTCATCGTCAGCAGACCCTCTTATAACTCTCGTTATAAATGGGGTGCACACAATCTCCAGCTTTATTATCCTCTAAGTCTTTACTTAAATTACTTTGGCGTTATTCACCTTAATTTAATTCAAATTTCACTCAATTACAAAAAACAGTAGAAAAAAAGGTATGCAAAATATGTATTATGTAACTTTATTAATTAAAATGCTCTGCCCCTCTACTACTTTTTTTATATTATATATATGTACATATGTACAATATATAATATCCGTACGCCCATAAACGTGTTTCACCCCATAAATGGGCGGCCAGTATTTTGACTTGATGTCATAATTTGCCGCATCTCAAAACGTGTGGCAAGACCCTGCGCCCTGAGATGATGTTAGCCGGGCAGGTAAGCAAATTTCTCATAAGTAAGTAAGTAATGAACTAGAATTCTACAAGGATAAGGCTATAGACAGAGATAAATAAATAAACAATAGATCTAAATGATACACCAATAAATAAATAAATAAACTATATAATATATAAATAAATAACTATGTGTTCTATGATTAAATAAAATCTATAAATAAATAAACTCTATAAATAAATAAACTCTATAAAAAAATAAACTCTATAAATAAATAAATAAACCCTATAAATAAACTATGTATTCAATAAATAAATAAACTATATACTCTATAAATAAATAACTCTGAAAGACCTACACTGATTACATAAATACACAGCTAAACTAGCAACAACAGCGTGAGTGCGTCAGTAGTGATCACTTTTAAGTGTGGAGGTCTTTAGCGTGATAGACGCCTACCTTCTCACCCTATAGAGGGAATTCCCCACGGGGCTTCAGATGATTGACTTGAGGAACTTCGGGCCAAGCTTCGCATTATAATTATCTGCCTGGTTACCCTGTTTGAAATTCCTCCTATATACTATTTGTCCTACGCTATACTTGATCTCCCTACTTCTCGTGTTATAAATCTTGGCTGCTTTCTGATGCGCCAGTTTCAGGTTGGAGAATATCCTCGCTCTTATCAGTTCTAATTTGTCTTCCTTGTTGATTATATTAATTCTGCTGTCTCTGTTCATGTCAAGCCTGCGGAGTAGTTCATAGGCGCGTCCGTGTTGGATCATGGGAGTCCCGAATACTGCATAGTATGGTTAAAACGTGGCCGCATCGTGTACCACGCTCCCCAGCGAAAAGGCAGCGTTGCTTACATGAAGGTCCCAATTTCTTTGGTCACCATCAATGTACGACCGAATCTTTGTCAGGACCGGCCGGTTGACCCTTTCAGATGCATTCGCTTGAGGAGACTAGATCGCGGTGCGAACATGTCCATATTCCGGGACACCAAAGACATGGAAAACGCTTTCCTCTAAATACTTAACTACCTCCGCTGCTGTCGCTTTTCGAATAGGTCTTAAGAATATGTATTTGCTGAAATGGTCAAGTACAATAAAAATTTGTGTATGTCCGTTTTTGGTTCGAGGGTACGGTCCTAAAAAGTCGATGTATAGTCGTTGAAAAGGTAGCTCCGTGATGGTCTCTTGTCCCATCGGCGGTCAAGATATCATATTCATGGGTTTGTTACTCTTGCATATTTCGCAGGGCCTCACCCATTCCTGCACGTCAGTAGTCATTCCTGGCCAGAAATATTTCTGCCTTAGTTTCGACAACGTTTTATTTATACCCCCATGGCCTGCTGCCGGAGAATAGTGTGCTGCTCTTAGAAGACCCACACTCCTTAGATTCAGATCACATAGATCCAGATAAACACAAGTTTCCACGCCCTTTCCTCTTGAATGGGATTGCCAGTCCGTATCTCCGTCCGTTCATAAACAAATCCATCTGATACGTAAACATCAGATAATTTGTTCTGGTTCTGGTCAATAATTTTCCTCAATTCATCATACTCCTCTGAAGAAAAGCATGGTGATTTGAGGTCGACTTCCATCGTTGTATTTTCGGGTTTAAGTTCCTCCATATCCTCCACCCTTCCTATGCTCGATCACGAAGTCGAAGCCCTGAAGTTTTAGGCTCCATCTCGCCAATCGACTGGACAAGTCCTTCTGTGTCATCTGTCACTTAAGACATGCATGATCGGTGATGATAGAAAAGGGTAAACCCTCCACGTAGGCTCTGCACTTATTTACTGATAAAACGGCCGCATAGCATTCAAGCTCTGTCACGCTATAATTCCGCTGAGCGGAATTAAGCTTCTGAGACATGAAAGAGTACACTCCCTACGCCTGAAGTCGAAGCGTCGCATTGTATATAAAAATGTTTCGAGACCGGGATTTGTTAGTATATGGGCAGTTACCAAGCTCATTTTGAGCTGTTCAAAAGCTGTAAGTGCTTCGTCTGCCATGTGGAACGTTTGTCCTTTTCGTAAGCAGTCTGTCATTGGGGCTGCCATAGACACAAAATTAGGAATAAAGCGTCTATACCAGCCCGTCATCCCCAGAAACCTACGGAGTTGCTTGGGGGTCTTTGGAACCGGAAAGTTCTCAACCGCCGATACCTTGTCCTTGTCCGTTCGTAGGCATCCATCGCCGACAATATATCCCAAGTACCTGATCTCTTTGTAACAAAATTTGCTTTTCTCCACGTTTATTGTCAAACCGCTTCCCTTAGACACATAGCCACTTCCTGCAGCTATCTGGCATGTGACTCGAAATCTGGAGAGCAAACCAAAAGGTAATCGAGATAGAATGCTCTTTCAAACGAGAGGGTATGGCTTTGTCTATAAGCCGACACATTCTCTGTGCAGCGTTGCACAGTCCAAACGGCATAACCGTGTACTGAATAACGGCCGCCCAGGGACTGTGAAGGCTGTCTTCTCCCTTGACTTGCGCTCCAGCGGAATCTACCAGAATTCATCCTTCAGGTATATCCCTGATATAAAACGAGTATCTTGAAGTCGGCTCAATAGCCCTTCGATGTGAGGAAGCGGATAGGCATCCTTCTTTGTTACCGCGTTTACCTTCCTGGAGTCCAGACATAATCGATTCTTGCCGGGTTTTCTCCCCAGCACCACTGGAGAGCTCCAAGCACTATTGCTTTCCTCAATTACCCCTAAAGAGATCATCCGATCGGGCTCGTCATACAGAAGCTTTTGAATTGCAGGTGAGGCTGGGTAGTGTCTCTGCTAATGGGGATTTGGTCGTCTTCCACTTCAATTACATGTCCTTCAAGACTGGTCCTACCCCATCCCACCACTGCAAATGGTGGGAAACTGCGGCGATGGAGTGTCGAGTTCGTTGATAATATTTGGAGCTTAAATGTACTCCAAAAGTCGACCCCAGGTATAGAGACTGTTGTAAGGTGGGCACTACAAACAAATATAGCTTATGAGACCTGCCACGCCAGAAAACAGTAGTATTAAAACGTCCTAGTATCTGCTGTTGATTCCCATCGGCCGTCCTAACTTCTGTCGTCATGTTCTTCATTTCGATATTGTGTCTGGCTACAAAATCTAGCGCTCCCTTCCCTAGACAGCTAATAGAAGCTCCACTATCCAATAAGCCCATAACCTCTTCGTCATCCATTTTAACCTTCGCATAGGGCCTATTGTCGTAGATATCACAGTCGCTACTATTCTATTCGTTAGTCGTCTAGTTATTGCACATCGTTCCCTTAGCCTAACAATTTTTACATATCTCCTAGTCGTCGCCATCGGCAGTGCCACTTCTTCTCCAAATATCCTCTTTCTTGCTGCCTCATGCTCCTGGATCCTTTCGTGCAGGCTTTTCCTTTGAGCGGACTCTTTCTTCGTGGCGGTGGGTAGACCTTTCGGCTCCCTTTTTAGGAGTCGGATGTGTTGTCCTGATTTTCCGGGAGGTTCTTCTGGATCGGCGGGTTCGTCCCGGTCGCACTGCCGACCTTCAGGTTTCCCTGGCACTGAAAGCAGCTTAAAGTTATGTTGTTTTGACCACAGCTGAAGCATGTGAGATTATGAAAGGGAGAAGGGCATGCTGATGAATTCGTTGTCGCATTCCTAGTCTGTTCAGGTCTGTCAGCGAAGTTCGTACGCCTACCATTGTCGGTCTTTACGTAGTTCGACGGTCTGTCTGTTCGGTGGCGCTGAAGCGCCGCTATCTCCATATCTTCGTCCTCTAAGTCTTCTCCGGGCTCTCTTGTCCTGGTTTTTACATGTTCGTCCACTTCATTAACTTGTCGCCTAAATTTGTGTTCCCTGGCCGTCAAGTGTTTTTCCGCGCGCCGACTACTCTGCGTCACTACTCTGTCCTTTACGTTGTGTCGTATTATGTCAACTAAGCCCAGTTTGTTTGGTCTGTTTGTCATTTGTAGAATCATAGTCCGTAAGTCAGCTTAGAAGTTGTTGAACGCCGCCTGGGGTAGCTGTCTCCTATCCATTATGGCCCTAAGGACTTCATGGTCACGTTTCGAATCTTTGAATTGGTGGAGCAGCTCCTTTAAATCGAAATAGTTAAGCAAGTCATCGCCCTGATTTTCTTTAAGATACTGCCAATACCAACGTTCGGCGGGGCCTGCTACTAGGTGATGAAAGTTGGTCAGCAGCTGTTCCGGTGACAACCAGTTCTTCTTTTGTAGGGTCTCTATCCTAAAAATAAAACTTTTGACTGACAGACTTTGGGGTTCCGTCAAACTTAATTCCCCATTTGTGCATATCTACTTTCCTATTCGTCGCTTGAGTGGAGTGCTGGCGAATGGTTTTTTGATTACCATAGAGCTGCGTCGGTCTTGGAACACCCCTGGGCCTGTTTAATTCGGAGTCGGCTGTCTTAATAGTTTGCTAAAGTCAAGTTCTGACTATGTTGGGTCTTGTCGTTGGGCAGATGAACAGGGTGGTGTCCTTTTGGGTGCTGCGGAGACCCCCAGTTGAGAAACCCCTTCACTCAATTCCTTCACATTGTCGTGGAATGTGTTCATCATATTTTTCATGCCTTCCATGGTCTCCGCGAACACTGACATAATCTCTGCTTTATTCTCATGTATAGCCTGTGACACCACGCTGTTGAACTGCCTCGGAAATTGGTGGTTGTCCTCCATCGTCCAGTTTCGTAAGTAAGGTAACTCGTCTTCGTCGTCCGTAAGTTCGTTGTCGTTGTTACTGTCCTGTTGTTCTCCTCGCTGTCGTGGCGGTAGCACCTTCTTCGGTCGACGTGTATACTCTTCTTTTTCTTTTGTGTTTTGTCTTTTGTGTTCTGTCCTGTTCCGTTTTCCCCCTTGCGTCAGTAAAGTCCTTTCCGGCGGAATGTCTTGTAAGTTATATTGGTCTAGTCCTAATATGCGTGATGGTTGCTCCCGCCTTGTTCGTCCCTCAATAGTAGGTGTAGCTACATCTTTGTTTGTCGTGTTCGGTTTCTTTGTTGTCGGATGTATAGTCGATTCGTGGTGGCTAAAGCGAGGGAAATTGTAGGCCTTCGGGTGGCGTTCGTTGCTGTCAGCGTTTTCTGTAGCGGGTGGCGTGTTGTACTCCTCGGTCGCACGTTCTTTCTCCAGTCTCGTCTTGCCGCGGGTTTTCCGCCCATTTGGGGGTGGTGCTCCTTGGGACGAGGTTCCCTTAGGGATCGCGCCTAACCTTTTCTTGTCCCTACCATATTAAAAAAAGGTGAAAAAAAGGAAGGTGATCTGATCGAAATCCAAATGATCCGTTTAGTGTACGAATATATAAATGAATTAAAAAAAATAAAAGGATTTAACTCTAACTTAATGCTATTACTAAAACTATCGCTATTCAAAACTGTACTCAATTATAAAAATGAAAAGGATTATATGTGTGTATTTATTTGTGCAACGCAATAATAAATTCTAGAGTTCTACTTCTGGATGCAGCTTCGGTGTGTGGATTCTGAATCGGTTTTCCTGCTACATTCTATAGATGTCAGTTTATCGGTGGTCCTTGGTCCTCCGGGTCCTCGGTCCTTGGTCTTGTCGGGTTGTGGCTGTTACCCCGGATCTTGACGAGTGCTGAAGTCCATCTGTTCGATCCGTCCGTACCACAACTTACCATCGAGTAAACTCAATAGAAGGCTGGCCAGGACTTCGAAGGTGAACTATAACACGGACCAAGTTTCAAGACCCGCTGCTCACGCCTCACAAGGAATCTGACTAGAAGCCTTGAGTCCCTGGCAGCAGCTAGCAGTAGGCCTCTCCACTCTGTCCCGCTCTTTGTCTCTTCATAGACCTCTGACTACCTCACGAGATCTACTAGCAATGGGCCTGTAGATTGGACAGCCGTCTTCAGTCTATGAGGAAAAAAAGAACCTAAACAGCCATTGAACAAGGAAAAAGGATAGAAAAGTAAAAAAAAAATGTAAAAAAAAAGTAAAATGGGAAGCAGCAGCAAGTTCAAGGTGTCAGCGGGCTTGCCACGTGCTTCTAGCCGGTAAGATTTGCAAAACGCCGAGGTAAGGTGTCAATAGTAGGCACCAGTGTACCATTGGTACGTTTCGTTGGTACGTTACGTTGGGCGCCATTCGGTGCAGCTAAGCAGGGCGGCGGCATGCTTGTGGCTGCTCGGCTCAGCTCGTCGGACGTCTTGCCAAACCCACCATACACCACCTACTCAACAAACAAACAAAATCATACCAAAAAAGCTAAACCTAGAAGAAAAGTAAGCTTAACCCTAATCAGACATCAGACGGACAAGAAAAAAGAAAAAAAGAAAGCCATGTCCAAGAGCCTATGCCTATACCCAAGAGAAAGTGCGGAAAAGATCGCGAACTAAACCTACTAAACCTAAGCTAACCTAAAACTTAAAATAAACCTTTAAACTACCCCTAAACTACCTTAGAGCTAATCTAACTTATCCTTTCACGCAACTCCTCTTTTCCACTGTCGCTCTTGGATAAAGGTTCGTCAGGATCTCCTGGTATGCCAGATGTTAATGGCAAAGGTAAGCCAGCCCGTCCTTCCAAAACGTTATCTCTGTGGCTAAATTCTATGAGAGAAAGCCCTCGAAGTTCCCTTCAGTCACAACCTAAAGTCTGTAGTATCAGGTCATGGTGTCAGCGTTCGTATTAGGCATGTCAGGTCTTCGTCAAACTTTTCAAGGCAGCTGGGGATGAATTGGTAGAGTGCATACACCAACTCATCTCTAAGATTTGGTCAGACGAGTGTATGCCTGATGAATGGAATCTCAGCATCGTTTGCCCGATCCACAGGAAAGGAGACCCCATCAACTGCGCCAATTATAGAGGCATCAGTCTCCTCAACATCGCATACAAGATCTTTTCTGCGATATTGTGTGAGCGCCTGAAACCTTTTATCAACAGCCTGATTGGACCCTATCAGTTCGGTTTCAGGCCAGGAAAGTCCACTATCGATCAAATCTTCACACTTCGGCAGATCCTGGAGAAAACCCAAGAATTCCAAATCAGTACTCACCACCTCTTTATCGATTTCAAGGCCGCCTATGATAGCATCTATAGAGAAGAGCTTTATAGAGCCATGTCTAGTTTTGACATCCCTGCCAAACTTGTCCGTCTGTGCAGGCTGACGATGGAGAACACTCGCTGCTCCATCAAGGTCGGTAATGACTTCACCGAGACCTTTGATGTCAAAAAAGGTTTTAGACAAGGTGACGCGCTGTCATGTGACTTTTTTAATATTGTACTTGAACGGATTGTGCGGAACTCACAAGCCAACACCGGAGGCACAATCTATTACAAGTCTGTACAACTGCTTGCATACGCCGACCGACGATATAGACATTATCGGAAGAACTCAGCGGGCTGTCACCGGTGCGTTTGCAAGCATTGAGGCGGAAGCGGCCAAAATGGGTTTAGCGATAAACGAGGGCAAAACCAAGTATACCATATGCTGTCAACAAGAAGGGAAAGCCAACACCGACGAATTGGACAAAACGTCACAGTCGGCAGCTATAACTTCGAGGCAGCAAGGGACTTTGTCTACCTTGGCTCTGCTATAAACTCGGAAAACAAGATCAGCGAAATCAAGCGAAGAATAACTCTTGCCAATTGCTGTGTTTTTGGGCTTATAAGGCAATTCAACAGTAAAGCCCTATCTCGAACAACTAAGGAGACTCTGTATAAAACCCTGATCATCCCAGTCCTGCTTTACGGCGCTGAAACATGGACTTTATTAAAAGAGGATGAAGATATCCTTGGTCGCTTCGAGAGAAAAATTCTTCGTAAGATTTTCGGTCCCGTTTGCGTTGACGGGTTTAGGAGGAGAACATTCAATCACGCACTATACAAGCTGTACAGCGACATCGACCTAGTCAATAAAATGCGTATTGGACGTCTGAGATGGCTAGGACATGTAGAACGAATCGACACCAACGCTCCGGCCCGCAAAGTCTTCGAATCTAACCCCGAGGGACGACACGGTACTCAATTACAAAAAAAAAGTATAAAAAAGGTATGCAAAATACATATGTATTAACTTTATTAATTAAAATGCTCTGCCCTTCTACTACTTTTTTTATATTATATATATGTATGTAAAAAAAATTGGTAATGTACTCACGTTTTCCTTTTTTCTGCAATCCCCCACATAACCAGGCTCTGTAATATCTTCGAACTTCTTATTCGATCAAGCCTTGTCACTCCTGTTGTCATGCGAAGGATCTTCATCTCAGCAGCCGTTAATTTACTCTCATATGTTTTGTACATCGTCCAACATTGTGAACCGTATGTGAGCGCTGGACGCACAACTGCGGTGTAGAGCCTTCCTTTCAACTTAGGTGGCATTTTTCTGTCACAGAAGATAGCGGCATTTTCTCGTCACTTCATTCACCCTACGCTTACGCGATGATTCATGTCATCATCACAAGCTGCTTTGCTATTGATCATAGATCCCAGATATTTGAACTTTTCGCACTTGGGAACACTGTTCCATTCAAATAAATGTCTGGAATACACCTGAGTGGATTAGAGAACGGGCAGCACAAGTACTCTGTCTTCTTTGAACTAATGCGATACCCATTTCCCTCCAAACGTGTGTTTGCTCCTTCGTACATGTCCATGATCATCTGTACATAGGTTTCTGGAACCCCTCAATGTCTTAGCGCCACCCATATCAGATCTCGTGGTTGTCTGTCGAATGCATTTTCAAAGTCAACCAATACAATATGCAAATCCTTTAAGGAATCACGATGTTTTTCCATTATGATCCTTATACTTTGGATTGCATCTGTGGTTGATTTACCCGTACTAATCATCAGATAGCCGTATTATTTTTCGTAGTTGGTCACCTAATACCCGCTCAAAGATCTTCATGGTGTGTGACATCAGCTTGATCGAACGGTAGTTATCACACTTTCGCGTATCACCCTCCCCTTTGTATACAGGGAGAAGGTAACTTTCCCTCCATTGATGGTGCATTGGATCACCTCTCACAAATTAAGAGATGAGAACTCTGAGCCATCTGAACCCGACGTCTCCCATCTTTTTCCAGAACTCAGAGGGCATCTCGTCTGGCCCAACCGCTTTTCGTTTTTTGGAGTATTTGATCACGTCACTAACTTCTTCGACAATACTGCCGCCACCTCTGCAGAATTTTGTCGTCATCCACAAGAAGCTGCGCATGAGCATTGTTAATGAACTTTGGCGAATGAATCTCCTGAGTATTCCTCCTTCTTTGGGCGGCTATTTGGAAGATGGTTGCGCTGTCGTTTATATTGTGTCTTCGCAGCTCCTGGATAGCCTGGTTTACATCAGCAACCGGGGAAGATATTTACTCCAGATCTCGATACAGGCCCTCAGTACTCTCTGCTTGAAGCTGGGCGCACTTCGCTTTTTTCTTGCAACATCTGCATTGCATTTCGAGGCGAGCTTTTTCGTCACTATTATTATAAAAAGTGCCCCACTTTGACCAAGCCGCTTTCTTTTCATTTATTACCTTCTTAGCTTCATCAATCCACCACATATTTTGTGCTCTGCACTCTTCATTCTCAGCTCCGTTGATGTGTGATGTGTGAGAGATGTAATTTTTAATCACGAAAACAAAAGCCTCGCCTTTTTCTTAGTCCAGATTGTACCACTTGATATTCTCAGAGACCCTTGTTTGTTTGGTTTTCTTCGGTGTTTTCATAAAAATTGCTGTTAGCAGAAGACGGTGTTGGCGAGCGATTCTCCAAAGATCGCTTTGCAATCTTTTACCCGAGGCTTCATGAAACTGGCGCCTACCAAGTGGTAGTCAATCTGAGTTTCATCTCCACCACTGCTGTAAGTGATCAGGTGTCGGCTTTGTTTGATGAAGATGGTATTTAACACGATAAGACCGTGTGATTTGCACATGCTTAGGATGTCTTCACCAGGAAGGTTCCTGGTGCCATATCCTAGTCCTCCATGGCAGTCTTCATAGTCTTCGTTTGACTTCCCGACATGTCCATTCAAATCTCCTCCAACAAACAGAAACTTTTTCTTTGGGATGTTCTTAAGGAGATTGTGGAAATCTACCCAAACTGCATCTTTATCTCCCTGATTGCACCCATTTTGGAGAGTATATGCACTGACAATATTCCACACCTCTCCTTGTATTACTAGTTTGAGAGACATCAAACAGTCTCTGGACTTCGAAATGCTCAAGACATTTCCAAGTAGCTCTGCCGCAAAGATGATACCGATTCCGTTCTAAGCCTTTTCCGTTCCGTAGTAGAACATCTTGTAATCTTTTGTCTTAACGTCCAAGAAACGTGCCCGATTTCCGGTGTTTTTCCATTTCGTCTCTTGGACACACAAGATATCCACCCGCCTTCTATTCATCATCTCTTCCACCTTTCCACCTCGTAACTTCGACCGGTCATGCTTCCAACGTTCCAACTCGCGTCCCTCAAATTTCTCTCAAACTGTTTCATTATTTTGCTAGCCCCTGGAATCCGTATAGCTCTGACCCGAACATTTCTGCTCGGTCCAGGATCAGTACCATGCACAGCAGTAGTAGTGCCTGGCGGGGTAGTGCCTTTCCTTTTAGCAAGTATTACCATATTGCGATGGTGTTTCTTGTTTGACGTGTGCATGCTCCTGTTGTAGTATTGTTTGATCTTTCTTTTATGACTCCGGTGATCTCCAGTCGTGTCAACCCACGGACTCGCATGCACACTTGTGGGAGGGTTTTTAAGGTAGTATATGTGTCGCTAGGCTCACTTGGGTGTTATATTGCCTAGATCTGATTTGTCCCCTTAGTCGCCTTTTACGACAAGCGCTAGTTGTTGGGGGGCGCTGCAGTGATATTCTTAACCCGTCCCTGCACGGGGAGTAAAACCAGTTATACCTGATGCATAATTAACTAATTATGATTTTAAATGATAATTATGTATACACTTAAACGTCAACACATTTATACATTAACATCTAAAGTATCGACCCTAGTGTGGTGGTCTCACTCTTTGTTGATCTCGGGAGTCTGTTGTAATTAGTCAGCGAATAAAGAATGTCAATTGAATTAAGAATGCAAAGTGTTTTAATCAGAAATTACAACATGGCGAAGTCGGTTTAAAGAACATATATATTTCTTACGTAGGAAAAGTCGAGCGTTAAATCTGCTAATAAATCGAGATCCATTTTTAAGTAATGGCTAGCTGTGATTTCCAAAAACCGAGTCCATTAATATTGGACGGCAACGTCAAAGAAAATTGGCGGAAGTTCTACAACATGTGGGAATTATATACGGTGGCCCCAAAAACGAGTGCTGAAAGTGAGGCTATTCAAACAGCGAGGTTTCTATCTTGTGCTGGAGAAGAAGCTGTAGAGATCTTTCAAACGGTACCTATAAATGATAACGACCGAACTAAAATAGCTGAAGTTATCAACGCATTTGAAACGTACTGTGTACCGAGGAGCAACGTGGTCTATGAGCGATATCTGCTTTTCTCCCGAAGTCAGAAGGAAGTTCGAGCAGTTTTTATCGGACATCGTAAAATTGGTGAAAACTGTGAATTTGCAGATCAAAAAGTATCAATGGTAAGGTGTCGAATAAACATGGGTATTGCAGAGCAGAATATACGATTGCAGTTATTGAAGACGGATGGTTAAGACCTATCTTAAGCTAAAGAACAATGCCGTGTAGCTGAGCAAGCAAGCATGCAGGCGCAACAAATGCAAGTGGAACGAGGGTCATCGATTGCAGCAATCTCCAGGAAAAAAGGGCAACATCTGAATCGTCATAATCATTCTTATAATAACAATAGACAAGATTCTAATTGTGGTCGTCGAAAAGGCCAACGGTGTCTTAAGGCTATGCCTTGATCCCAGTGCATTGAACGTGCACCTCAAAGATGAACACTGTATAATTCCGACACTCGAAGATTTTTGTGATGCCATGATGGGATTAAAGTATTTTTCAGTTTTCGATTTAAAGGAAGGATTTTGGCAACTAGAATTATGCCCCGCATCAAAAGAATTAACAGTTTTTAGCACGCCATTTGGCTCATATCAATATAATGTGCTACCTTTGGGTATAAAGACTGCCCCAGAAGCATTTCAAAAATTAAAATCGAAATATTTTGGAAACTTACACGGCACATTCGTTTATATAGATGATGTTATAGTGGGAGGTAGAACTAAGGAAGAGCATGATGTAAACGTTAATAGAGTAATTGAAAGAGCACGTGAAATTAATGTTAAATTTAATAAAGATAAAGTGCAGCTCTGTGTTACTAGAGTAAAATATCTTGATCACATTTTTACGGGCGATACGATTAGTCCAGATCCAAGTCGAGTGGAAGCCATAATAAAGCTCAAAGTGCCACAGGAAAAAAACAATTAGAAAGCTTTATGGGCATGTTTAATTATTTCGTGCTTTTATACCGAACTTTTCCAATATAAATGCCCCACTACGGCAATTGTTAAAGAAGAATATCGAGTTTCAGTGGATATTAAAGTATTTAATGATATTAGAGATATCCTCGCCCAACATTCAATTCTTTATGTTTTCGATCCAAATAAGAAAATGTGCTACAGTGTGATGCGGCTCAGAATGGTTTGGGATGTTGCCTATTGCAAGATGGTAAGCCGGTAGCATATGTATCCAAAAGTTTAACTGATACTGAGACTAGGTACGCACAGATTGAAAAAGAGTTGTTGGCGGTGGTGTATGCTTGTGAAAAGTTTAATAATTATATATATGGATACTATTTTACCATGCACTCTGATCATAAGTCCTTGGTGGCTATATTGAAAAAAAGATGTGGGCGAAATTCACTCCACCCGCTTGCAACGTATGAAACAAAAACTTTCAAAATATAATTTAGAAATTCAATATGTGCCCGGCAAGTTTTTATACGTAGCTGATTTATTATCAAGAAATTTCATCAATGATCCCTTATTTGATATGGAGTCACCTTTAAAAGATCTTGTTCGTAGTGTTAATATGAGCGATCCAAAGAGAAAAAAGTTTGAAGAGGATACAAGTTCAGTTCGAACCTCCAGTGAATAAAGTCAAGTTTTTTTTAGTCTCCTCCATTGCCCGACTCTTTTCATTCACCCTTGCTTGCGGTTTTTGTTTAATTTTGCCTAATCGCGCATTTTTTTTCTTACTGACCCCTGACTGAGTTGTGATATCGTTTCTATTTCTGTGTCACTGCGTACATTCAACCCTGCGTATAAACAACCGTGCTTGCTGACCTACATATATCTTCGTTTCGCTTTTGTTTACAATCGTGAACTTTTTTTCGCGTTCGTGCATCTTTTCGTCACCTCATCGTATCTGTGTTACTGTGTCGCGTACATTCACCCTTGAATTTCACCATGTCGTCATGTGGATCCAATAACTGCACCATCTCGAACTCCGCTGACATGATAGCCTGCAAAGGTATCTGCAATAAACGCTTCCACCCTATCTGCATTGGCCTGACGAGGAATGCCAAAGCTCATCTGCAGGAGTACAACAGCCTCTTCTGTTTCTTCTGCGATGAATGTAAAACAATCTCTTTGGCACACATAATGCTTGCAATTAAATGCAATAACGAACGGTTATGTACCCTTACGGACTCGGTCGCTGAGCTGAAATCGGAGCTGCGTCATAGTATCGACAAAACATTGGAAATATTATCCAATAACTGTGACTCTTTGAACAATGCCCTTGAAAACAACGTTTCGGATTACTGCTCCATTTTAAAAGAGATTAAGGAATCCTCACAAAAAATTGAAAGGAGATATGATCACTTGCTCACACTCATGAAATCATCCAACGCTGGAATCGATGAAATGAAGAGCAGGCAGACCAAAACCGACAACATAAAATGCTCTATCGCCTCCCCTGTTCTCAAAGATATACACGGCGATATGTCAACCATATCGGAGTCACTTTCCGGCCATACCACCTCATTAAAGGAGCTCGAGACTAACATTGCCCATCACGCGGAATGTATTGATGAAATTCATCTGGCCTTGAATTCCCTAATTGAAGAAGCAACTGCGACGAAGCTTTCAAGGTTAGCAACGAACGACATCATTGAGGAACTAAAACTAGTGTCGACTAAACTCAACTTCATCCAGTCTGCTACGCACCCTTCCAAAAACAAATCAATGCATGAAGAGTTTCTACACATTGACCTCAATGAAATCCCATCTCTCTCAACTCCTGCGCCTTTGATTGCCCGTCCACCCCCCGTACGCGAAGACCAACCACAATCCAGCAATCCTTCATCAGATATGACTGCTAATTCTACATGCACCACCAACACCATATCGAAATTTGGGACCACATGGACGCAATCTGAATGGAACAGTAGGCTCAGGAAACTTACTATTTCTAATGAGATAAACGGCCTTTGAGCTTCTTACTTCCTGACTGGCGCTACGCGTACTGCCGACGAGTCTCGGGTGCGTAACATGTTCCAACAACAGTATCGCATCTCCAATATCAAATGCAAGAAGATCTTATCCAAAACACCCGGATGCTTCAAGATCGACCCTCCCGCGAAATATAGCTGGCTCTTCCCAAAGTCCCCGAAAGATGTTCTTGCTCTTGGCAAAATGAGGATGACTCGATGGACCGATAAGTTAAGTTCTAATATTAAGCCCAATTGTAATTCTAAGCCTAACTTTAAAGAGACTAATTTTAAACATATTTCTAAGCCAAATTATATGTCCACCACCCACCCAAAGCCATCTTCCCTCCTCCCTTCTCTTCCCACTCGTAATGATCCACCCGTGCCTCATCCAAATTGGCAAATGAAAACTCTTAACCATTCAGCTACAACCGTCTCCCAGTCTCAAAATAACCCTATAATCAAACGAGTGTCATTTGATCTTTCACCTATAGCGTCTTCTCATCACAAAAAACCGGCTCCTATTAACAAAATTTCCCCCACCGTCTACCCGAATTTCACTTACTCCCACATTCTCAATCCTTCCTCATCGTCTTCTACCCCCGGTACCAAGCCCACGGTCTCTCCTAACGTTTTCACCACGGTCAACTCGCCTTCAACTGCATCTCCCCCTACTTTCGATCCACTACTTCCTCCCACCGTCAAACTCACGGCTAAATTATTGAACCCCACGGCAACAATCAATGACCTCGATGGCCGCTATATCATGTCTAGACTACGTGATAACCGGCTTTTTGAAAATGTTCGCCTTTACCTAGCCTATCTACATGACAAACCTGACTCCATCTGCATCGACGGGAAGACAAAGACGAATGTCATGGTCTCGATCCAAAAAGAAGGCTTCCCAACTGACCCTACAGCCCTGAAAAATATATACACTCGTTTCCATGAGAGTTTTAACATCTCCTCTTCCACAGTGGCCAAAGACCTCTCAACCTATGGTTCTCATATTGCTTCCAAACGTCTCTCCTATCTCCAAAAAACTCGCAGTAACCACAACAAATATTTTCGTCCCTAACTCAATTCCAGTCGATCCATCTCAATCCGTCGTAATTGCCCCAAAGCTTTTATCACTCTACTATCAGAATGTCAGAGGACTTCGCACCAAAACCTCGATGGTGCACTTGAACTCACAATCACTTCCCTACGACATTTTTGCCCTAACCGAAACCAACCTTTGTCCCTACTATCTTAACAGTGAATTATTCACTTCTGATTTCGTAGTCTTCCGCGCTGACGGCCAGGAAAATGAAGACCTCTCCTTCGGCCGCGGTGTTCTTATAGCTATTCATAATCACCTTGATGCAACCCTCGTCAAACTCACTAACACAACCTCATTTGAATTCGTATGTGTTAAACTATCTGTATCTAGACGGAGCATATATATTGTTTGCTGTTATATTCGTCCTTCTCAACCCGCCCAAGCATACCAGCAGGACGTGGATACAGTGGACTCTCTGTTAGATATCGCTGATCCTGATGACGATTTTATAATTGTTGGCGACTTCAACCTTCCCCTTTTGCAATGGACTCCATCGGAGGACGAATCATCCTTTGTTCCTACTAACTCCTCCTCGGAAAAGGAAACCCTCCTGACTGATCGTCTTTTTGACTCCGGCCTTTTTCAGATTAGTGGCATAACGAACAACTTAGGTAGGCAGTTAGATCTTATTTTCTCATCCGACGCTCGTAATTCTTTGGTTACCGCAAGTAACCATCTTCTCTCCACTCTAGACCACTATCACCCCCCTCTCGCTCTTGCCTTTTCGTATGAAATCGACCACACCACTGTTGATTTTGAAAACTCCTTCTCCTTCAACTTTCGTAAAGCTGACTTCGTTAAACTTAATACCTTAGTCAATAACATAGATTTCAGCCTCTTTCTAAACGTCAACACCCCCATTGATATCGCTCTTGCATTCTTCTACACAGCAATCTTTGACTGTCTTCTCCAATCTGGCCCTTATGTGCCTCGAAAAAACTGCTCGTCATCCCCTCCCTGGTATAATAGTGAATTGCGTTCTCTTCGTAATGTTAGAAACAAATTATGGAAAACTTTCTTGAAATCCAGATCTGCCAGCCCCTTACAACTCTTTTTCGACTCTCACTCTCTCAAGCCGTTTTCCCTAAATTATGGAAGGACTCCTTCATTTTCCCCATCCATAAAAAAGGCTGTAAAAGTGACATATCGAACTATCGACCCATAGCCAAACTCTCCTCTATCCCCAAGCTCTTCGAAAGCATTGTATACGACTCACTGTATTTCCACTGCAAATCCATTTTTTCCCCACAACAGCACGGTTTTTTAAAGGGTAGGTCCACTACGATTAACCTAACCGAATTTGTTTCCAAAACACTGCAAGCATTAGAGGAAGGCAATGAAGTGGATGTTATTACCACCGACTTCAGCAAAGCCTTTGATAAAATCTGTCACCCTTCTATTTACCTTAAACTTAATGCCCTCGGTTTCCCACCCTCTTTCATTTCATGGCTGAGATCGTACCTCGAGAATCGCCAATACAGGGTTCTCTTCCGTTTTTCAATCTCCGATTCCATTGACGCCACTTCCGGGGTTCCTCAAGGCAGTCATCTTGGTCCGCTGATCTTTGTCTTAACTATAAATGATGTTGGTCACATATTAAAAGACTCAGATCTGTCTATTTACGCGGATGACATGAAAATCATCAAGGTTATATCTACCCCAAACGACTCACTGTTACTTCAAAACGATCTAAATTCATTCCACACATGGTGCGTAAAAAACTTCTTAGAACTTAATGTCGTCAAATGTCAATCCATAACATTCTCCCGTAAACGCCTCCCCCCTCCCCTTAGAAGATATAACTTTAATAATAAGCCCGTTCCATCAGTCTCCTGTATACGCGATTTGGGTATTATTTGTGATAAGGAACTAAACTTCCGTTCCCACTTTGATCAAATTATACACAAGGCCAATTCTTCTCTCGCTTTCATAAAACGCTGGTCTAAAGAATTCTCGAACCCTTAACTAACTAAATCCCTTTATATCACCTTTGTCAGACCCCACCTCGAATATGCCAGCCAAGTTTGGTCACCTTATCACGACACCCACTCCCTTAGAATCGAAGCTGTGCAGCGTAGGTTTATCCGCTTTGCCTTACGCGGTCTCCCATGGGCCGAAAACTATATCTTACCCCCCTACGAAAATCGGCTAAAATTGATTAACCTGCAAACCCTTACAAAACGTCGTGAGGTTGCCGACATACTCTTCGTGCACCAATTATTAACTGGATCGATCGATTCCCCCGCTCTACTAGAAATGATTTCCCTTCGCACAAACCCTCGTAACCTTAGGGCTGTACCCCTCTTTCGTCTTCCTTACCACCGCACCAACTACGGCCACTTCGAACCAATCACTAGAATGTTACGTCTTGCCAACAACGCACAGAACACCCTAGACTTTCATTGCAGTCTATCCTCCCTTAGAAAATCCCTCCACACCTCATGACCTCATGACCTTCTCCCTCCTAGCATTTAAGATAGTTTTTAAGAGATTAATTAAATAAAAAAATAAAAAAAAAAAAAAAAAACAATTAATTGCGTTTCACCTACCCCTTTTCACGCCCTCTACCTCCTCCCTTCTCTCCAAAATGCTGTTAGTTTAAGTTTTAGTTTCTAAGTTTTTTTGCCGTTAGTTGTAAGTTTAGATTGTTTAAGTTTTTTTTTTTTTTTTTTGAGCTTGTATTAAGCTAATAATAAATAAGAAAAGATGCGGGCTTACAATCCCTTATCGGGCTATATAATGGAGGTTGGCCGTTGAATAGGCTACAATTGTCAGATAACGTAAGATTCTTTTGGCAATTTAAGGATAAAGTATATTGCGAAAATGGTCTGGTATTTTACGAAAGTCGTATTTTAGTGCCCCATGTTTTAATTGGCGAAATGTTAGATCTCCTACATACAATGTAAGTCTCACATGGGAATTACCAGAACCCTAAATAAAGAGAACTACTGTTTTTAATGATTCCGTATTTTTTTTTAACTTCTCTACCTAACTTCTAACTTCCTCATCATGTATTTTGGGGTACCGGTATGTTTTTGTAAATACCGGCTGCGCCCCTTCGATTGTTCGAATCTCATGCTTTATCTCATTAGTACAAGTCAGTTTTTCATTTTCAATACTAAATACGTCACTGTATTCTTTTATTATGGCTAATATACTTTCTTTTTCCTCCTGATTCATATGGTCAGCTCTAACATTCCCACAGACCTTAACTTCTCTTTTATCCTTTATCTCGAGTTCTCTTAAATTCTCTGCAACGATTCTAACCTGACTCAAGTCAAAATTATTCTCTGTAATGTTGACCACAGTGACCACACAACAACCATCCCTGTTTTTCGGTAAACACTCTGGAACGATTATTCCTTCCGCCAATTCCTGTTTAGGAATAACGATGTATTCGTCTAGACTACTCCAATTTTCTACAGAGAGCAATCGGATTACCTCGGTTCTACCTTTCAATACTTGCTCTTGACTTAAATATTTTAAGGTTATTTCCTCAGCTTTATTATTCAACACTCCCTCTGTATAATCAATCGAATAGCCTCCTTCTTTTAAAAATCGACTGCCTAATATTTCATCATAATCACCTGAAATTCCACTGTATTTATCTTTACCTTTCCCTTATTGTTCAGGAATAACTCTACTTCCTTGATCGCTTTTTCTAAAGTCTCATGCGGTTTTCCACCTAACCCTTTGAATTTAATCGTGTTTCCTGAGTCCACTTCGCGATGGAAGATGCACTCTGCAGATATCATAGAGACCTCGGCTCCAGTATCGACGATAAACTTCCTAACATCCTCATTTATTATCACGTTGACATGAGTGCTTTCTAAGTTACATAAATCGCTAAGTACCTTACTTTCCCTAACATGTCTTACAGTCGGTTCTGGCTTAAGATCCCTCCTACCTGGTTTTGTACTTGACCTAGAATTTGGTTATTGAGATCTTTGCGTAGATCCTTCCTGTCGTTTAGGTAATCGGCAATTCCTGGCGATGTGACCGATTTTCCCACAATTAAAGCACTTTGTCCCTGCAATATTTATTTTAGCTAAGTTCTTATTTGTGTAATCGTTATTTGTATTAGTTTTGAAAAGATTTAAACGCTGTTCCTCTTCCTTGGCACAAAGACTTGCCTCGGCTAAGTCTTTTGGCCTCTGAGTAACGACGTAAGATGATAACCTTTCTAGCAATCCGTTAATGAAAACAGTAAGTGTTTCATTTTTAATATATTCGATTTGCCCTTGCTGATGTGAAACTGTGAAACTGATTCATTCCTACCCTGATGTATGCTTATTAGCTCTCTATGCAATTGTAAACTACTATGGGGTTCCCTAAATATGTTGCTTAATTCTGTTCTCAATGTTTTCCTTTATGTCTTTATTCATAAGAATTGTAGTTGCATTGCCTCTAATTCTAGTCTTAATAAACTTGAACAGGACATCTTTCTGAGCTGAACTAGCCAAGCATATTGCAACATTACATGCATCTATGAAGCTAAACACATCTTCACTACTGCTATTGAAAACCGGAATGAAAGATGTCAAAACTATTATTGGTACTTCGGCCATTACTTCTTGATCTAAACTGTTCCTAGTTTCAAAAGTATTTTCTGGAATGATTTGTTCGCTACTTTCCTCGCTTTCATTATCACTTCCACTACCTGACATACAGGCTCTTCTAGTTATCCAACTAGACAGAAAAATTTTATAATTGCCTTTGTTATTTTCTACCCATTCTAAACTCTTTAATTCAATTTCACCTGAGGGAAATTGCACATTATACATGTACTATGGGGATTTCAAATATTCTACTAGGAGATTCTCTTATTTTATCACCGTAAAAAAAAGAAATATGTTAACTTAAATTAACTTACAATAAGAATAGAACTGCGATCATCATCCTTCTCGATCGATGGGGAACTTGGTCCACAGTTATTTAAAACGTCACAATTTGCACAGTTCTTCTCAGTTATTTTCCTTTTTTTTTGACTTAATGCACGTCGCATCGTTCTTTATTTTATTATTATGCTTCACTTTATTTTTTTTCTTTACTATTCTTTTATTTGTGTCCTTTTTTCTAGTTTTAGGGGATATTTCGGTATCCCACCGCTGCCACCAAAAATTGTATGTTACGCCTTGGGCGTTTATAACAATAAAAAAAAATTATAATTGTACTCCCGGTCGCGGATAACGTCAGGCTGGCTTTTCGACGGGATTTCGTCACCAGTATTACCATCTGAAAGAAGACCGAAAGAAGAAATAAAAACAACCAACAAAAGAAAGTAGCAAACGATGGTGAAGAATAACACAAAACGTTTTTAATAGAAAAATAAAAGTGAACTTTATTTAATGACCGACCGAACAAAAGTGACTTAAAAAATAATGTCTTACTTTTAACTTAACCCTATGCTGCACACGCAACCGAATATTGCATACTCAGCAATACTTGCACACGCCGCTCAACACTGCACGCGCCGCCCAATACTGCACACGCTGCAATTCTGGCTCTATGTCTGATGAAATTTTAAGTAATTTGATGAGAACGTGAATTATGAGAACGTGGACTTTGTTGTTAGGTGCTATTTGGGGTGCATCCGTAACAATATATTCGTCGCAATCGCACGTTCAACCGCTATATACGCCGAATACATACTTTCTAATGCCCCAAAATCTAAATCCGTTTGGAAATGTCCGTGATGTCATATCAGTGCTGACAGATTTTAATCCGTACCATAAAGTGACGAGTTCTGTTCAATTCATTAATAAAATTGAACAACTCCAAGCTAGTTATAATTGAGATGAGAACATTTTAATGTTCGCCGTACAATCGAAATTAAAGGGAGTAGCTAAAGCATGGATTGACGGTCTCCAGTTTTTTACTAAGTGGGAAGATTTTGTTGTTGCATTTTTAACAGACTTTCCAACAAATTTCAATGCTGCCGATATACACCGGGAAATGATGGAAACAAGACGAGGATACAACGAATCTCCGGAGGAGTACTGCTACAAAATGCTTGCTTTAGGTAGACGCGGATGTTTAGATGATAGCTCGATTATGACCTACATAATCAGCGGAATTAACGATTCCGATTTGCGAAAAAATTTATCTATCGTTCAGTTTCAGAATTGCCATCAACTTTTATAATCCATTAATAACTTTTTATCCTTCAATCCGTTAAGACCGCCATTCCAACCGCGATCAAATTTTTCACGTCCGCCTGCTCCGCAAAATCTTAGTAAAATAGACTTAACTCTAAAATATTCCCGTAATAACAATAAAGACAGTAAAAATGTTATTTGTTATAATTGTTTCAACCCCGGTCACTTTTCAATAAAATGTCCAGCACCACAAAGACGAGATCGTTGTTCCATCTGCCACCGAACGACTCACATTACCTCCAATTGCCCCGAAAAAAATAATGTTCCGAAACCATCTGTAAATAATATCGCCGAATATGATCAACCAACCGTAACCGATTCTGTAAATAAAATCATAGTAATCAATGGAGTTCAGACCTTATCCTTCGTGGACCCTGGAAGTAACCGCACACTAATTCGGAAATCGTTCGCAAATAATATGGGTGGGTTGCAGAAGTGTTCCGTCACCTTGAATGGTTTCGGTGGAGGAAAGTACGTAGCTACCGCGAAAATTCCTGCGTCTCTAGAGATCGACGACAAATCTTATTCAAATCTTGTGCTAGTCGTTGAAGATCACTTCTTATGCGAAAAAGTGCTGTTAGGACGAGATATTTTGTGCCGCGAAGGAAACCGTCTTATTATCGAAGGTAAAGACTGCTGGATCGAAAGGATAAACAACATTAAAGCTACCGACAATTTACGAACGTCCGAAGTAAATAATTTAAAAGTTGTTTTGTCGAAACACGAAGGATGCTTTGCTAATTTTGTTCGCAGTTTAGGAAAATGTTGCCTCGTTAAAATGGAAATCAAACTGACAACCGATGTCCCCGTTAATTTGAAACCATATCGCATAGCCTTCGCAAAACGTCCATTCGTTCGGAAAATCGTCGACGAACTGTTGGAGAGTGAAATTATTCGACAATCTGAATCGCCTTATGCATCGCCTATTGTGCTTGTTGACAAGAATAATGGAGAAAGCCGTATGTGCATCGAATTCAGGACTTTATATAAGATAACCGTCAAACAGCCGTTTCCGATGCCTGTAATGGATGAATTATTTACGCAGCTATCCGGTAATAAATATTTCACGACTTTGGACTTCAAAACGGGCTACCATCAAATTGAAATCGAAGAGCCAACTAAACCGTACACCGCTTTTGTTACCAACGACGGCCATTTTGAGTACAATTTCGAGGGAGTACGTACACCGATGACAAATGGACAAATGGAGCGCGCTAACCAAATAAATTAAATTTTCTCCGTACTTCAACCGAAAACCCGAAGGATTGGGACGAAAAACTACGAGATCTTCAGTGGAGCGTGAACTCGCAGAAGAATACAGCTACCGGCTTTAGTCCCAATGAAATAATTTTTGATTTTAAATTAATTGACGTGCTACAAAATAAAATAATCGCTGCTATACATGACGAAGATGACAAAAACATTAATTTAACTTTAGGCGCCAAACGAGACATCGCCTTACGGAATATCCAAACTGAACGAGAAAAGTGGAAGCAGATATTCAATCAAAAGCATTCCAAAACCACAAAATACGAAATCAATGATTTGATTGTAATCGAAAATGAACCACCTGCAACCGGTGAATTGCGAAAATTAGAGCCAAAATACCGTGGACCGTACGTTTTTACTAAAGTCTTGGGTAACAATCGCTATTTAGTTGAAGACATCGAGGGCATGCAGATTACAAGACGAAAGTTTTGCTGTGTTTAGTCTTCCGACAAAATGAAGCCGTGGTGTTGCAGCTCGCCAGAACTAGACAGCATGAATGAGGACGATTATAAAATCGAGGACGATTTCAAGTCAGGAACGGCCGAGTTGTCAACATCTAGAACAGACACCCACACACACACACCCATAACCCATAGATACACATACACACATCCGGACTCACACTCACACATATCCACACATACGAGTGATACTCATAGGCGAGAAGACATTCGATCATAGTACGCCGTCGTGACCGGAACGTAAATTCGACGTCCTTACTTATATATCCGCTGTTAATACATTATATACTATTTTCCCTTAATAAAACGCTTCGTTTTACATCAAAGGAACTATTTTCATAATATCCTGGCATTTGTAATTTTGATATTCTTTGGCAATCCGCATTTTTTCTAATGAATTGTTAAGTTACGTAGAACTTGAAGAAGAGAGATGATGTATAATTAACTAATTATGATTTTAAATGATAATTATGTATACACTTAAACGTCAACACATGCATACATTAACTTCTAAGGTATCGACCCTAGTGTGGTGGTCTCACTCTTTGTTGATCTCGGGAGTCAGTTGTAATTAGTCAGCGAATAAAGAATGTCAATTGAATTAACAAGGCAAAGCGTTTTAATCAGAAATTACAACAATACCAAGGTATGATTTTATTTGTTTTTGTATTGTAGGTAATTTTAAATTTTGGATAACAGTAATTTTTTCAGGATTGGGTTTTACTCCCTGAGGGGTAAGAATGTGGCCTAAATATTCCGTTTCCTTGTTAAGGAAGTTGCATTTGTCTATTTGAAGTTTAAGTCCTGTTTTTTTTAATGTCCCCAAAATTCCTTTTAAGTTGATTATGAGTTCTTCTAAAGACATGCTGAAGACGAGAATGTCATCCATATAGACAACACAGATCTTATTTATGAACTCCCTTAGAATCGAATTCATTAATCGTTGGAAGGTCGAGGGGGCATTTTTCAGCCCGAATGGCATTCTTATATATTCGAAATCAGCAAGGGTGTGGAAAAAGCTGTTTTTTCTCTGTCTTCAGGCTTTACTAAGATTTGATGAAAACCTTTAGCAAAGTCTAGTGTTGACAAATATTGCGACTTTTCCAATTTATCTAATATTCCTTCAATATTAGGAATTGGAAATTTGTCGCTCACCGTCACTTCGTTAATTTTTCTATAATCTATTACTATTCTCCACTTCGGTTGTCCCGATGCGTCTCTTTTCTTTGGCACAATCCAAGGCGGACTATTGTAAGGAGAATTGCTCGGTTATTATTCCCTGTTCTAACATTTCATTAATTTGTCGATTAATTTCAAGTTCGTGTACCTTTGTGTATCTATACATTTTGGAATATACCGGATTACTAGTATTGGCAATTATTTCGTGGGTAAAGGTTAATTGATCTCTTAAGAGTTGTACTATTTCCTTTCTTTCCTCTGAATTTATATGGTCTAAGTTTATATTATCAAAAGATTGACTTCCGACTTGTTGAAGAGTATATCAAATGGATAATCGCTATCAACAAACACTAGTTGATAGCCTTTAGTGCCTTTAATTTCAAGGTATCTACGATCTAAATTCATTTTTCCTTTTAGGGGAGTTAAAGCATTTTGACCTATAATTGCATCATAATTTCTACCGGGCGAACCCCACAGGCGGATCAGTAGAAATGCGGTGAAGTGGGAGGGTTGTGATCCCTTATTTTCGGATCATAACCTCGCTGATGAAAGGAAGAAGAAGAAGATTGCATCATAATTTCTACCCATTAAGTCTACTACTTTCCAAGAAAAGATTCCAATCGTGTTAGATTCCTTTGGAATAGGGTTAAGTATTTTATTCGTTACCCTGTTGATTCCACTAATAGTCGAATAGAACACTGGTTTTTCTAGACTTATTGCGTGAAAATTGTTAAGTATACCAGGTCGAATGATGCTTGTAGTCGAACCTGTATCGACTAGACATTTTACTGTCTGATTCTCTGTTTTTAAATATATCATGGGGAGGCTATGTTCCGAGGCAGGTTTTGAAAATTTGTTTGGTTTCCTGAACATTTCCGATTTCTATCCTTTTCACCGTATTGTTTTTATTTGTCTGTCAATATTGTGGAAATTCGTTGGTGTCCTGTACTGGTTTGAGTTATTGCAATTATTAAACGTTTGTTGTGTCCGAAACTGTCCTGAGTTATTATAATTTTCTCTTCGCAATTTGAACTGTGAACTGATTGTTCTGGTTGGTATTTGCGTTTGAGATGGGTCGCCAAATTTGATTTGGGACTTTTTGAGGTTTGCCTTTCCTGTGATTAACGTCGGTGGTTCTAAAGTCCTCTAATAATTTAAGCTTCGCATATTTATTAAAAATATCTACCATACTAGCCTTCTCGGTTATATGAGCCCTAATGTTTCCGTCTATTTTCTCTATCAATATTTCTCTAATGTCCCTATCTACGTTTTCCGGTTTCCTTTCATCAAATTCGTTAAGTTCGTTTAGCTCATAGCTTACATTTCTAAATTCCTCAAATAATTCACTTAAATTACTAACCTTTATAGCCTGGCAGTGGTTGAATAGCTCGGCATAACTTCTATGCGGTTGAAATAGTTGTTTTTGTTTTAATGGTAGCTGGTGGTTGTTGTTGCATAGTAGGAGTGTTGTCTCCAATGGTTTTATGAATGACGATAAGGGATACTCATCCGTTCCCTTGAATGCCTTCAAGTGCCTGAATTGATTTAAGACGCTCTTAGGACTTAATACGAGTTGATTCGCAACATTTTCTTGCGGGTTTTGTTGCTGCTGCTCTTGATTTTGAATAGGTTGTGGGGGTTGTTGTTGTCCTTGTTGCTGTTGCAGTTGTTGGTATTGATTTAATTGTTGCTCTTGTTGCATAACAATTTGCTGTAGCTGTAGAATCTCGTTCCTCAATTCCTCCATTTTCACTTCTCTGTTATCGTCGAAAGTTTATTTAATTTTTCCCACATAAAAATACATTTTACTTTCTTTACTTTAACTAAGCATGACTTTTCACTTTTCTTCTATTGCTGTGTTGGGGTGATAAGAGATAAATAGCCGTTAATTTATTTTTTTTTTCGGATAAAAAAATTTGTTCTTTCTTTACCTTAATTATTACTTCTCACTTTTCCTCTATTGCTGTTTCTCACAAGGGTGGAGGTAATAACAGATAATTAATCGTTCGAGTCCGACTGCGCCACTTATATGAATTGATCTTAGGATCAATTCTTTGGAAATAAAAACAATAAAACACAGAACAGAACTTAAGTATTACTCTTCGGAGCGTTGCTTTATTATTTCTCAATTAACAAAATACAAAAATTATCGATAAAGTGTTGCGTTCACCGAACATTCATTTCTCCAGTCGGCATTATTATCTAATTGCATTCTTTGCTTTTAATACGTTCAACGTCGCCGTAAAGTTCGGACGTTCAACTTTTACCTACAGTTTTTCCGCTGCAGAAGCTAACGTAAGCAAAACTCATCGAATTGCATACTTCACTTTTACACGTTCAATGTCATTGCATGCTCGGACGCTGAACTTATTAAAGCAGTGCTTCTTACTGATGGGGCACTGTTTGGTGATGACGTAACTTGCGCGGCTTATAATTTTATCAGTGCAGTGAGTGCAGTGTAAAAAAAAAAAAAACGGGATCCCATCTCCCACCTCCACTCACTAACTGTTGCGCTTCTTTGTCATCGCAACTGTCGCATGTTCCTTACATGCTTTCAGTTGCGATGATTGAGAGAGCGTAACATTTGATGCATAGCGTTTATCTGAATAGCGGACCACAGCTGACTGTCGTTTGGACATAACACCGGCGATAGTTTGCTTTGGAAAACTAGTCTTTGGATCTACATTCTGCGGCTTCGCTTAGTACCGTCAGAGTTGTGTCTTTTTGTGTTTTTATGTTGTAATGATTTAGGGTCGATTGTACAAACATTCGTGGGCTTCGAACGAATTTCTTCGACTTGTACGCCTACGCTCATTCCTATAAACCAGCTGTTTTGGCACTTAGTGAAACACAGGTAGTTGAAGAATCATCTGATTCAGCTGCCCGGATATAACTTAGTTCCATTATTCTTTCCCCATCGCGGCCTCGCAATTAACGTCCGTAGTGATATAGCTTACCAAGTTCGACCACAGTATAGCCACGGTTCCAATCAGGAATTTAATTACAAATGGCTAAAATTCACCGTCCGTAAACAAATAATTCACTACTGCTTTATTAACAGAAGCCCTAGTGCGGATAGCAACTCAACTTTTAACGAGTCTGCTGCGCTACCCGATTCCATCACACGAAATACCTCCTGTATCCTCATACTTTTTTTTTTCACGGTCCCACTTTTCGCGAACGTCTGACAAACATCCGAGAGTATTGTTGTCACGAAAAAGCTTCTCAAAACAAATTGCCCTTCGAATATAACGCACACAACATGAGTGGTTGCGAGACGCTAGGCCCTGGCACTTAAAGAGCTGTTGCGCCAAATATTTTTATTTTTTTTTTATCCTCATACTGAAATCGCCATTGCGGGCGATTTTAATATACACAATTCGGATTGGTTTCGACATTCTGGACAGACAACACCCGAAGGACGGTATGTTGAACTTTTCGCTGAGATAAACACTTTGACTCAGCTTGTAAATGAGCCCACACGCATACGGGACATTGTAAATCATTCCGCTAACACGCTGGACTTGTTTCCTACTTCGCACCCTGATAAATACACCATTGATGTCTTAGCGCCTATAGGCCGGTCTGACCACAATGTCGTATCAACTAAATTCGGGTTCTCCGACCACACAGTTAAACAAAAAACTCCTAAAAGAAAAGTTTGGCGTTACGAGAAAGCCAATTGGGACGGCCTTAATAGTTTCTTTAGAAGATTTAACTGGTCGCTATGCTTCCTCGATAGCGACCTGGATGCCGCCGCTGATATGATTACTGACACCATCCTATGAATAGGTATGAATGACTATATTTCCAACAGAATAAAGAGCATCAAACCTAAGGCAAACTCGTGGTTTGACCAGAGCTGCAAAGAGGCTATCAGGTTAAAGGAGGTAAGTTTTCGGTATTATAAAGCCAACAAATCTGAGGAAACCGAAAGAAGTTTAAACAAGCCAGAAATGACTGCAATGCTCTCCTTCGACGTGTAAAATTCTTACAAGACCAAAAATTAAGACAAAAATTACTATGTCCCAAAGGTAGTAGCAATTTTTGGTCATTCGCCAAAAATATTAAAAATTCTGCTTCAACTGCTATCCCAACGCAACGTTCCAGCTGTCAGCTCCTTAGACAAGGCCAATCTACTTGCTGCTCACTTTGCAGCGAACTCCACCCTGCCAGATAGTGCTTTGTCCACGCCTGTACTTGAGAGCGTCGAGTTTTCCATGAGACAAGTCCACATTCGCACTCGTACAGTTGCAAGAGTACTCAAAGGTCTCAACATACACAAATCCGCTGGTCCAGATGGTATCTCCCCTATAGTTCTGAAGAGGTGTTCTTCTGCGCTGGCAAAACCTCTGCGTACGCTGTCTATCCTACTCCTCTGAGCTCTTTCCGAGTAGATGGAAAACAGCATTTGTCCAGCCCGTCCCTAAAAAGGTGAATCTTCCTCCTCGTCCAATTACTGACCCATTGCACTTACGTCCCTTCTTTCCAAGGTCATGGAAACGCTGATAAATCGTCGGCTTATGAAATATCTTGATTCGCGAAAACTCCTCAATGACCGGCAGTATGGTTTTCGTAGCAACAGCTCCACTGGTGATTTGATGGCATATCTCACCGAGAAGTGGAACCAATCTCTCCAGAGCTTCTTGGTGCCTTTATCGCAGGACTGCAAGTATTCTATCCATTTAGTCCGTCGATGTTGGTTGACTAGGTGGTAAATGTCCCGGTTGAGATGATCGATTCTGGGATTGTCAGGATTTGTTCGACGAAACAGGTCGCGTTCGTTGGCGAGCTGGGCAGCTTCGGCTGGAAAGTTAGGTCTAAGTTTAGGGATCCTGCCTGCAGGAAACGGGCTGCTGCTTTGGTTAGGACCCGTTGAAAGAGTTTTTCCCCTGAGTGTACATTAGGGGGAGACAGGAGTTGTTCCAGTTTTCGATCAACGAGCCGTTCAAAGCCTTACCAATCAGCCTTGGCGTAGTTGATAAACGTGCGGTTGTCAGCTGATATAAAGTCATCAGGTCTGTTCACAGTGATGATGATCGGGATATGATCAGAGTTGAGCGCTATGTCGGCACTCCAGGATGTACATAGGAGCAATGAGGCACGCATGATGCTGATGTCTGGTGAGCTGGAGCAGGTGGCACAGATCCTGGTAGGAAACTCTTCGTTGATGACTCCGAAACTTGGCTCATCGATTTGCTCGGCGATATGTATACCGCGGCGATCATTAAATAGGTTGGAGTGCCAGCACTCATGATGAGCGTTGAATTCTTCTATAACCATGTGGTAATCGCCCGTGAGAAGATGATCTAGTAATGGAAGGTAACCAGAAGTGCAGCTAACAGCCATCACCTTCAACGCCTCACAGTTTCATGATCCCAGGAAATGTTCCTCATCCTTCTGTCGCCAATTCATCAAACACCCGACAAACTGCACCAAGATTAAACGTCCTATCCTCAGGAAACTTCACTGCCTTACTCCAGATACTACTCCTTGCTCATTACTACCGTCCGAAGTCGAATCTACCATCCGCAAAGCTTAACCCTCTAAAGCCATGGGACCGGACGGAATCTCAATGATTATGCTCAAACACCTGGGGCCTATAGGAATCTCTTACCTTACCCAGCTGCTCAATCTTTTGCTTCAATCATTGGATATTCCTGACCCCTGTAAGGTGGGCAGAGTCATACCGATTCTTAAATCAGGCAAGCCAGCAGACCAAGGTACTTGTTTTCACCCTTACTATCCAAGCTTCATTCTGAATCTCAGCTAGCCGACCACCAACACGGCTTCCGCAAATTACGAAGTACTACAACAGCCCTTTCCGAGATCACGACACACATCACACAAGGTCTTAACCAACAACGACCATGCGATCGCACTGTTCTAGTTGCTCTTGATTTATCAAAGGCGTTTGATACTTTTGACCTAGGAATCTTACTTCAAGACATCCTAGACTCACAACTCTCAAACTCCACTAAACGATGGCTTGCCAACTACCTAAATGGCCGACAGTCCTTCGTTGAATTCCGCAACTGTAAATCGAAATTGAGGAAAGTCAAGCAAGGGATACATCAAGGAGGAGTCATTTCCCCGATCCTTTTTAACTGCTACCTGGCGAAACTCCCCACACCACCACCCGGAGTCAAACTGGTATCGTATGCCAACGACTGCACCATTCTCGCTTCAGGAAATGACATCTGCTCAATCTGCCGTAACATCAATGTCTACCTTAATGAATTGGAAGACTTTTTCGCCAGTCGCAATCTCAAGCTGTCCCAAGATAAATCCTCACCACCCTATTCACCACCTGTACCAAAGAGTTAACCCTACCACTCGACATTGAGATACATGGCAGGGCGATCCCGACAACAAACCACCCAGATTCTGGGAGTCACATTTGAAAACCTACTGACTTTCTCTACTCATTCAAGAAATGTCAGTGAACGAGTCATGTCCAGGAATAAGGTCTTAAAATCTCTGGCCGGTAGCACATGGGGGAAAGACAAAGAAACTCTCCTCACCACATCAACCAATCGGAAGATCGGTTCTCAACTATGCGGCACCAATCTGGACCCCACGCCTCAGTGATACTCAATGGCATAAACTCCAAACAAGCCAGAATGCTGCTCTACGCATTATCACAGGCTTTCACCGCATGTTGCATGAAGACCACCTTCATCAGGAAACAAAGTTGCTCAAAGTCAAAGAGCATAACGAACTTCTATCGAAACAGTTCTTACTGGCTTGCAATCGTCCCGATCACCCGAACAGAGATATACTCAGCCTCCCTACACCTCCGACCCATATTCGATCTGACATCAGTTCATACCGTGAAGAGGTTAAAATGTTTATAACCCATACACCACTTGTCCCAGCGTTTCACAAACTGGCTTTGAACTCTATCCACCAACACGCTGTCCAAATTGCGCTTGATAATCGCCAGACTAACATTGTGTTAGGCGGCCGCCCTCCACCGATACATCATAGTGAAGAACATCTTCCTAGACGCACTAGATCCACACTTGCCCAACTGCGATCCGGCTGGAGCTCCATGCTGAACAATTATATGCACCGCTTACGCGACAGTATCACTGATCAGTGCCCAGACTGCGGCATTCGTTCAGTTGTCCATCGCATCCCACAACAATTACACCAAGATCCTTATGGACTCACACAGTCGAAGCTGCCGCTTTCTTGTGCCTCGGCCTTACTGATGACAACCCACCTACACCACCTTAACGTTTGAACCATACGAATCAACGTAGTTGCTACAACAACAACAACCAATCTCTCCATGACTTCGGCGAAACAAACATGGTTGCGCTCGGTATTTCTAAGGCATTTGGCAGAGTTTGACATCAGGCTCTTTTGTCGAAAATGCGTGCATATGGCATCGATGAGTCTCTACTTCAATGGATTAGAAATTACCTTTCGGACCGTTCAATACAAGTTGTCTTGGACGGCTTCAAGTCTGCAATTCACCATATAAATGCTGGTATTCCCCAGGGCTCCGACTTTCTTTCTCATTTTTACAATATAAATAACCTCTTGTCGTCTTGTCCGCTACTTCTAATCCAATCCATTCCTTCGCTGATCACAGTACTCTTAGGTTTTTATATTCGTTCCCTAACTCACGTCCCTGCTCTTCGGCCGTAGAAGAGGAACGACAACGTATGTTAAATACATTAAATACCGACCTGGACAGCATTACCAAATAGGGTTCAATCAATAGAGTTTAATTTAATCCATCCAAAACTCAATGCTGTCTTCTGTCTCTCAAGTGAAACCAAGTCCATCAACCATTATCAATGGATGGTACTTATATCGCTGAATCCAAAAGACTTGCCATTTTCGGTTTGTACATCAATAACCGTTTTCGATGGAACGATCACATATTCGAAGTTGCTAAAAATGTTGCAAAGTGTTCTAAGCGTTGCAAAAAATATTTTACTCCGCCTGATCTGGCCTCCATCTATAAGGCATTCATCCGCCCAAAGCTGGAATATAACGCCCACATCTGGTCTGGTGCACCCAAGACCGTTCTACATTTCTTCTCAAACATCGTAGAAATGTCTCACTTTTTTTTATAAAAAATGCTCCAGCGAATTAGCCAGTTGCATTCCTCCCCTTCAACACTTCACCAGCTATACGCGTCATGCTTTGAATGTACATCAGTTTACCCTTAAGTCCAACTTCGGACGTACTGTCAAATATTGGGATTCATTTATAAGCCGAACAACACGTTTGTGGAACGATCTACCAGCCTCTGTTTTTCCTAATCATTACAACCTACAAACATTTAAAGCCAACGCAAACCGGCATCTCTTCCGTTCCTCTCCCCCCTTTTGCCATCCGCCAGTGCCCTGAGCATCAGTATAAGATAATCCCTTCGGCGCGCGAAATAAATAATTGAATTCGAGCGATTCTTTTTTATAAAAGTATTGTATATATTATCTTTTATTCTATTATCCTCGATGTTATTCAATAATTATAATTAAAATGATTGGATTTGAGCGATTTTTTTATAAAAGTATTTATTATCTTTTATTCTATTATCCCCAATGTTATTCTATGATTATTCTCAATAATACGGCCGCTGTCTCAATGCGGGGCTGCACCGTAGTTATTGGATTGGAGTTTATAATTTAACTGCACTAAAATTTAAAAATGAATATCAAAGGAAGTGACCAATGACCTAGGATTTTCCTATTGTCACATATGGTATAGCATACCCAAGCAATACCAATTAAGAAATCTAGCCCATATTGCTTGTGTATCTCACAATTAATGCAAGATTTACATTTTTCAAGTGTTGATCCCAGTGCATTGGTTCACTTTAAGTCGATGCTGAGTTTACATTCTCAAGTGGTGTATTGGTTTTCATTTTTGTTTACAGTTTACTAAGCTGTCGTAACTTTTATGGGTCAACCCAAAAGTTACGACAACAATAAATTAAGAAATACATAAATGGAATACAAAGCAAATGGAAAAAATGTAAACTCAGCTAGTGGATTATTAAGGCCAATACTTAACTCGCACGAATTATAAAAAAAAATAAAAATACTGTCGGAAAGTATTTCAGTCTGATTACTGAGTTGAATATGTTGACGTTATTAGGAAGTTGTTTTAGTAGTTCAGCTGTTATTAGGTGATATCCAGGTGACTTTTTATTTTATTTTTATTCATTGTTTTTTTTTTTTTTTATTTGATTTAATTTTTTTTATGTGGATATGGATTATATGGGTTCCACTCACAGAGCTTTCCTTTGTTTGGTCACTTCAATATATTTTTTTCCGCGTACAATAAGGTTTTCTATACCTATTTACCTGATTTTATGATTATAAACTACTCTTACTTCAATGTCCCACGGTGAACCAGAGTTCCCGCTATCGGGTAAAGCAAGTCGCACAGTACGAAAAGCACTTATTACTATTTAATTTTTGATTTAATTTACGAGACGTTAGACGTTGTGTTATTGAGTCAATCATCTTTCTTACTTAGGTGGCGCTACAGTCCGGGGTGGACCTGGACCTGAACCAACAAACCCCTCCAACCAGCATGGTTACGAGCCAGCTGCCTCCAGTTGCGCACGCCAAGTGAGTTGAGGTCCCCCTCCACTTGTTTGCGCCACCTACCGCGAGGTCATCCTCTACTGCGCCGTCCATCCGGGGTGGATTCGAAGACTTTCTTTGCGGGAAGGTTGGGCTCCATCCGCTCTACATGACCCAGCCATCTTAGTCGCGGTATGTGAACTCTTCTGGCTAAGTCGATGTCCTTATATAGGCCGTATAGTTCGGCATTGTAGCTTCTTCTCCACTCACCGTCTATGCAGACGGGAGCAAAGATCGCTTGAAGAACTTTTGTCTCGAAATAAACAATGGCATCGTCATCCGGTTTTGTCAAAGCCCATGCCTCTGCGTCATAAAGCAGGACTGGGATGATTAGTTTCTTATAAAGAGTTACCTTGGTAGTTCGAGATAGGGCTTTGCTACTCAATTGCCTGCTAGAAACAATGATTGGCAAGAGTAATTCTTCGTGTGATCTCCCTACTAATGTTAGTTGCGGAGCTCATCATAGAACCTAGGTAGACAAAATCCTTTACTACCTCAAAATTATTTCTGTCTATTGTGGCGTTCTGTCCAAGACACCGATTTTGGGTGTTCTTTTTTGTAGACGGCATATATTTTGTTTTGCTTTCATTGATCGCTCTTTGCTGCCTCGATCTCAATACTCGTAAATACCCCATTGACGGCCCGCTGAGTTCTTCCGATTATGTCAATGTCATCGGCATAAGCGAGTAGTTGTACAGACTTGTAAAAGATTGTACCTTCGGTGTTGGCTTGTGAGTTTCGTACAATTCTCTCAAGTACTATGTTAAAGAGATCGCATGATAGCGTGTCACCTTGCCTAAGACTTTTGCTGGCATCGAACGGTTCGATGAAAAGGTGATGTGTATCGATTTTATATTCATGGGTTTTTTCCAAGATCTGCCGTAGTGTGAATATTTGGCCAATAGTGGACTTTCCCGGCCTGAAACCGTATTGATAATTACCTACCAGGTTGTTGACGATCGGTTTTGGGCGTTCACATAATACGGCAGACAGGATCTTATATGCGATATTGAGGAGACTTATCCCAACTTCAGGATCGGGCAAACGATGCTGAGGTTTCATTCATCGGCCATACTTTCGTCCGACCAGATTTTACAGATGAGCTGGTGCATGCTCCTTATCAACTCATCTCCTCCTGCCTTGAAAAGTTCAGCGGCAAGGCCGTCGGCTCCAGCAGCTTTGTTGGATTTGAGTTTAGGTATCGCTATCCTCACTTCATTCTGATCGGGTTGACTGTCATCGTCACTTTTGAATGGCTCATTCTTCCTAAGCCTATTTCTGACCTTGGTTGGAACTTTTGGCAGCATAGCTGGCAAAATTCCATCAGGGCTTGATGCTTTGAGCGGTGCGAATGACCATTGGTCCATGGTCAGGCGACTGCAGGTGTCATGCTCGTTGACTATGGCAACAAGGAACTCGTCTTCTGGGTCGTAAATCGGGCGTGCCGAGGATAAAATACCAGTCTTCACATTTTTCGCCGCGCTCGGTTCGACGACATCATCAGATCTACTCTTTTTGCTTTGGAATGCCACCCTACTAAGCACTGCAGCTGGAGTATCCCCTTTCCTGTCTGTACCCTCAGTTTTGCTGGCAGGATCTATTCCACTCGTAGATGCTCCCAGCTCCACTTTCTTTTTGACCTCGCCTTATGTGCAGCCGCTTCTTTCCTGGCAGCCTCATTGGTCAAGACTACCTTAGCTTGATCAAGCTGCATCCTATCCCATACACTCAAAGAGTTGACGTCACACCCCCGAACTGTTCAACCTTGCGCTTTGCGCTTTCGATCTTACGTCGAGCATTGCGCATCCTACATATGCGCACGACCTCAGAGAAACTAGGAGCAGCAGTGTGCTTGTCAGCTGCGCTACCAGTCTCTTTGGTCGACGCCTTGTCCTTATCTTTATTAGTGAGAGCACCAGCCAACTCACTGCTACCCTTTTTAACTACTGTGAGAGTGCCAGCCAACTCACTTATTCCCTTATCTATTATAATGGGAGTGCCCGCCAACCCACTATTGCCCTTAATGATCGAAGTGAGAGTACTAGCCTGCTCACTTCCTGCTGCGCTAGCGTCAGTGAGTGTGCTGTCCGCATCCTCACTGTCGCTAGTCAGTAAGACGTCCTCGAGTTCCTTCTCTAGCCCAGAGGTGGAGGGCTGTGGAGATGACACTACGTCTGCCAGGGCGCACACAGGAGCTCGCTAGAATTGGTTTAATCCCGAGACTTTCATCTCTCGGCACGGTTCTAAAACTCACACCACCAAGGAGTTAGGTTAGGTTAGGTATGTGGGCTGGCAGGGAGCGACGCTCTCTGCCACACTCAGGTCAGCGTTGACCCATCGTGGTACCCATGGGGGAAAAAGTAATCCCTTACCCAATGAAACTAAAAAAACTACTCAGTCACTTACTTCATTTCTGCATTTAAACCACCCTGATGATTTGATGAAGTTCAACATCTTTTTCGTTGAAACGCCGGAGAGTTCATCGAGATCCTGAAAGAAAAATTTACCAAGGAACTTTTTCCTGGAGTGTTGAAGACTCGGGCAGTGGCACAGGAAGTGGGTTGTGTCCTCAAAAACCTCCTCGTCACCACAGCCTCTGCAGAGTTCCTCCTCCGTCGGGCGTAGTTTCTTCAAGTGGTACCGCAGAGTGTTGTGCCCCGTGATGATGCCCACGAGGGTGGAAAGGGATTTCATATCTTTACGGATGATTTTCTTGGTCTTTGCTTTGTCGAAAGATGGCCATAGCTTCCTAGTGATGGCGCAAGTTTCCATGGAGTTCCATCTTCTGTTCGCCTCCTCAGTGGCTTTATTCCCTACAGCGAGCTTGAGTGTGCAAGGCGGGATACACACAGGGGGGTCAACTTGTTCGGTTGGGGCTGCTGAGCCGATTCTCGCCAGCTCTTCGGCTTTCTCATTGCCTGGGATACCCTCGTGTCCAGCGACCCAACAGAGCGATACCTTGTGCTGTGTTCCAAGAACCCTGAGCTCTTCTCGACAACACTTCACAAGCTTCGATTTAATTTCTATGGCAGTAATCGCTTTTATAGCTGCCTGGCTGTCGATAAAGATGGTGATACCTTCTGGGGGTATTGCCCTTATCGCAGACTCACGGGCGGCTGTTGCCACTGCTAAGATTTCTGCTTGAAAAACACTGCTGTTGTCTGGAAGTCGTATGGATTTTGATACACCTAGAGGGTCGGAGAAGATACCTGATCCTACACCAGTGCTCATTTTTGAACCATCCGTGTAGATGGCTATAGATTCGGCATTAGGTATATGACCGCTTTTCCAATCTTCCCTGCTAGGGTAGGCGGTAGAGAAAGGCCTTGTAAAGTCTAAATATGGCGTCATGTAATCCGTTACGGGCATGAGGCCAAAGTAATCGAGTAGGATCATCGAGTGACCTGTTCTGCTTGGTTTCCAGTTCGGTGACTGACTTACTAGATTGCCGTAAGTCAGTATGGGTCTAACTATAGCCGTATACATCCATAGTATGATTTTGGGGGAGGGTCCCCAGGTTCTACCAAAAATTCTACTACATGAGTAAAAGGCTATTGTTGCTTTCTTAATTCTTTCCTCTATATTTAATCTCCAGTTGAGCTTTTTGTCAAGTACAAGGTCCAGGTATTTTGCGCTATCGGACAATCTGAGTGGGATACCATCAACAGAAGGTGTACTAAACTCCGGTATTTTCCTCTTATTCGTAAAAAGTACGAGTTCGGTTTTTTTGGGATTAACCTTTAGACCGTAGCTCCTGGCCCATATGCTAAGAATATTTAGGGCTCCGTCAAGTTGTTCGCTAAGGGTAGGCAGGAATTTACCTGTTGCAAGCAGCACGACGTCATCCGCGTACGCTGTAGCTCTGACCCCACTGTACCTTAGTTGTTGTAGTACCTCATTAAGAACAATGACCCAGAGCAGTGGGGAGATTACCCCGCCTTGAGGGGTACCCCTCGAGGCGTATGCTTCTAGCTTTGAATCCTTAAGTTCGGTGGTTGTATGTCGTTCCTCGAGCATGCTAACAATCCAGTTAATTAGACTGATGTCGATGTCTAGGTTTCTTAGGGTTCTTTTAACCGCTTCGGTATTTACATTATTGAAGGCTCTTTCAATGTCCAAAAAAGCAGCTAGTGTGAACTCTTTATCCTTAAGTGATTTTTCTATAGAGCCGACAACATGATGTAGTGCAGTTTCCACACATTTACCCTTCGTGTATACGTGTTGGGCTGGGGATAAGTTCCCCGGGCGTATTCTACTACGTATGTAGATGTCGAGCAATCTTTCAAAAGTTTTCAGGATGAAAGAGGTAAGGCTTATTGGTCTGAAGTCCTTCGCGGTGGTGTGACTAGCCTTGCCCGCCTTGGGTATAAAAACCACCTTTACCTCCCTCCATGTTCTTAGTATGTGACATTGTTTAAGACTACTGGCAAATAGCTTTTTGAGAATTGGGGTAATGATTGGTGCAGTTTTTTTGCAGCATGATCGGTATAATCCCATCAAGTCCTGGGAATTTAAAGGGGGAGAACGATCTTATTGCCCACTCTATTCTGTCCTCTGTTACCAAATCCGCGGGGGGTTCCGATTCGCTGTGATTGTTGTTATTAGTACTGCTACATGGTACGGTAGTACACCCCGGGAAGTGCGTTTTAATAAGCAATTCAAGGGATTCCAAACAGGACTCGGTCCAGTTTCCTTCAGTGTTCTTTAGGGAACCTAGAGTCTTCGATTCTCTGGAGAGGATTTTCCTCAATCTGGCCGTTTCTGTTGTACCATTAATCTCGTCGCAGAAGCGTTGCCACGACTGTCTTCTGGCTTTTTGCGTTGCGCTCTTGAAGTTCCTCTGACTGGCTTTGTATAGCTCCCAGTCAGAGTCAGCTCCCGTTGATTTCGCCAGGTTCAAGAGTTTCCTTGTTTCTTTTCTTATTCTGGCTAGTTCTTTGGTCCACCATGGGGGGGAGACTTTTGTCTTAGGTCTAGATACGGGACATGCCTTCTGGAAAGCCTCTTTGAAGACAGCAGTGATTTCCTCGGCTTTTCGGTCAATGTCCGCTGGCTCATGTAAGTAACATTCTTGTAGTAGATTCACCTTGCTCCGCACCTCGTAACTGAAGGTAGTCCAGTCGGTCTTCCTTGGGTTTCTATGGTATTTGGGAAAGTCGCATCTATCAATGAGATTAAATTCAATAAATCTGTGATCGGAATAGGATTCTATCTCCAAAGTATTCCAATTGTCTATAGAGAGGATATTTGAGTTACTCGCTAGTGTAATGTCAATCAAAAACCTCCTTCCTGTTTCTAACTACGAAAGTGGGTTCAGAACCCCTATTGGCTACTAAAAGATTATGTTTGATAATAAATTCGAAAATCAACTCACCACGTGGGTTTGTATCACCACTGCCCCATTGCGCGTGGTGTGCGTTCGCATCGCAGCCTAATAGTAGGTCCCATCTCTCGATTTCCGCTTTCCTGGTTAAGGCGCGGGTGAGTTCGGACGGCGGTCCATCATTTCCGTCGTAAGGCATGTGCACGGCTGAGATAATCAGTGGGGAAGCCCCCTCCGGTCAAGCCTTACTAAGTCTGAGTTGCTGTAGGTAGATAGAAGAAATAAGTTAATGTGTTTCCTAGCTACGATACAAGTTTTGTTCTTACGGTCCGCGTTTAGCGGTTCGCTGCTGTACAGTGCTAAATCTTTATGATTTAGCCCACTAATTTTGCCACGGGAGATCCATGGCTCTTGTACGAGAGCTATGTCTATGTTCCTTTCGCCTAAAAGATATATAAGACTGGCGCTAGCAGATATGCTGTGGTGCAAGTTTATTTGAATAAATTTCATGTTCTTCTTACCTTGTCACCCGCCCCCCTTTCCTTCCTCTCTGTCCTATCCGTAAAGGGTCGGACTTTACACCGGGTGATACCAGTGCGAACTTTGTTATTGAACCTTCTTAGCATAGGCATTGATCTAGCAGGACCACGATCTCCGTGCCCTTTTCTGAGTGCTCGCCTATTTAAAGCACCTCCCAGTCGTCGCTAAGGAGCTCCGGGTTAAGGTGCCGTAGGTTCCTTTCAATACGCTCCTTGGGAATATGAGGGCCAGGTATCAGGATACGCCCTTTTGGCCTAGTAAATTCTAGCAGGTCCTTCTTTTCGACGAGTCGAATGTCGGCATTAGCCCATGGAGCCTGCGTGTTAGCCACGAAAGTTTGGAGCCACTTAAGCGTGAACTCATTGTCGCATGAAAGTAGATTAAAACCTCTGAAGGTGGTCAGTTGCTCAAAGAAGGGGGATTGTCCCTCCTTCTCGACAATGGTGGAATTGATAGCGGTGCCGTGAATTAAGGCCATATGAACTAACGCCATAATGGTGCTAATTCATTTTCAAATGCGAATTAACGCCATAATCCACTTATGGCCTTATTTCACTTTCAAATAAGAACTAAAGTCATATGGTGTTAGTTCGCTTTAGAAAGTGGCGCAAGTTCTCATTTGAATGTGAATTAAAGTCATATGAAGTTATTTCTCACTTATAAAGGTGGGGATGAACTTCACTTTCTTATGGGAACTTGGTACACACTCGAAAACATGAAGAGGGAAGTAACCTACAATAACTAATAATGTATGTTTCTTAATACATATGTATATCGACATAGATGCATACATATTATATACAGCCGCAGCCAGCCTCGTGAGGAAACTCGGTCAGCGCCCATGCCGGATGGTGAATGTAGCCCTGCTGACAATGGAAACTCTACTACCTGTAGTTTCGCGACAGTAGTCAGCGCGGGTGGACTTGGCCTGGGACTATCCCGACCATCATCCGATGTAGGTATGGGGGGCATGCTGCCCCCCTGCAACCCCCCTGACTGGGGTCACTGTTGGATTTGAGATGGGTGCGAGGTTGGGTGAGAAGCATGCATATAAAGGAACTTTACATACACCCATCCTCGCACCTACCTCAAATCCAACAGTGACCCCAGGCAGGGGGGTTGCAGGGGTCAGCATGCCCCCCCATACCTACATCGGAGGATGGTCGGGATAGTCCCAGGCCAAGTCCACCCGCGCTGACTACTGTCGCGAAACTACAGGTAGTAGAGTTTCCATTGTCAGCAGGGCTACATTCACCATCCGGCATGGGCGCTGACCGAGTTTCCTCACGAGGCTGGCTGCGGCTTGCCCCGTTCGGATCATCCGTCTTCGCCACCCCGACATCTACATTGCGGCCCTCGGATGGTTTCTGTGGCTCTGCTGCAATGGGAGGCTGCTCCGAGATTGCTGGCTACGGCTTATCGTAGGCTTTGGCGGTCCCATCGGTTCTCTCACGCTCGGGATAGCTGCAGGGGTCTTCCCCATCGGTTAGCCCGTCACTGACGAGCGCTCCGATAAGGCCAACTCCTGCAGGTAGGCCCGTGCGTTGTGGAGTCTCTTCCTGTCTGGCTCTGAGAGCTCTTCCCACCTCTTTGTCCCTAATCTCTTGACAGTCAATTTACAGTTTTTTGCTCGTCGGGAGCTAGTTGACGCATTAGAGAGGGATGAGCTAACGATGGAGCAAGCCTCATCTAGAAAGAGCCTTTCCAGGTTCAAGTCGATAGCTCCAACGCTTTCTTCATCCGAAGTACGAAGCAGAGCTTCCTCCGTATCTCCTATCGTCCGGTCGGTTTTTATAGAGCTAGGAGTGCCAGACCGGTTTACACTCGTCGCTTTTTGAGTTATATTTTTGTTTTTTTAAATCTGACATGTAGGGTCCCACCAGTAAGTAAGGGGGAAGAAGATGTCCGCCTGTACTCACCCCCTGTATACAGGTAAGGGGAATTAATTGAAACTGGAGGACCCCAAGGTATCCAGAGTTCACCGTTAGAAGACACCGTAACGTGGTGCCATTTATCCCATAGGCACGGTAGTTTACACCTGGGACTCCGGGTTTTTTCAAGTTTTCCTCTTTAGATCCGCCATATTCCGTTAACAACAGCGGCACCTCGTGTAGGGTGTGGCTCTTCACCACGTATGGACGGTCTTAGGGAAGAGAAACAACTTATTCCTAACCCTCTGGCCCCTTTGCCTGGAGACCTTGCCGCCAAGGAGTTAGGTATCTGTTGTCACCTCATTCTCGATGACCACTGCGCACGATATTAGTTAGACTAACCTAGAGAAACAGGGTTAGCCATTTCCAGCGGGCGCCCACGGGGAGGACTATAGAAAAAAGGATTTTTGCCCACCAGAGGATAATGAATGAAAACTTTTAAAACCAAAACACAATATTGGTATTTATTAGGCTTATTTATAGATTAAATGATTGAATTACCTACTTTGAATGAATTAGATATTGCTTATCGGGCAGATGGCAATTATAATAATGAGTACTTAAATAAAATCAATCTAAATCTAATCTAAATCATTTTATTATATGTATACTTGTAGATATCCTTTTCACACAGGATAAGGGGATCAACTGATTTAATTAAAGCGTGGCAGCAAATGTACAAGCTTCTGCCTTACTTGAAACTTTCTGAAAGGATTATTTAAAGTAAAATTTATAATTTTAATTCTTGACCTAATAACAACGATTTCAGGTGCGATTTTTTTTTTTTTTTTTGTTCTACGAGTATCATGTAAGCCTGATAATTATGGCTTTATGGAAGTCTTGCAAATTTTGCAAGTAACTTTTTCTTAACTTCTTAAATTCTTTGTACATTCAGTATCTTCTAAATTTGTATTAGTAGTAGTTCTTCCTACTAGTTTTCCTGGAATTCAATATTTGCAGTGCAACAATCGTTTCCTAGGCCTTACGAGTAGGTTAGGTAAGTGGGCTGGTGTATGGATAGAAATCCTCTACACCACAGGTATGTAGACCCATTGTGATACTATTCAAAGGCCTTAGGAATTTATCTTCTTTGCCATCATTATTAGCCGTATTTTATTATAACTCATGATCCATATGGATCAATGATTTCTATGCAATACAACAACAACACGAGATCTTGCTTTCTATCAGGATCAATTTCGTGATCCAGAATTTTTTATTTTTTTTATTCCTTGGTAAGTTACACAACCACACTACAAGACACAAGGAAAAATATTCGTTGATCCAGATCCGGATCGTTTTATTTTCGTCGTGTGACCTACATATATGGATCTTGGGTGATAATAAAATACGGCTATTGTCGGTTCCTTACTGATCCTTCGCCTTTTTTGTGGTACTCATAAACGTGGTGAAATACTTACTTTAAGCTTTGTGCTCAATTGCATTTCATATTTATATGGACATTTGTATAATATATATTTACCCGACACATAAAATTGACCAGCAATTCAGTTGACTTTTGAATTGAATTTTGTTTTTGAAATTTAACAATTAATGTTAAATAATAATGTTCAAATTGAAAACTTTGATGGATGCGATCGCTATTTGTATAGCAAAATATAATACAAACATTTTCTTATAATGGGTAGAAATTACTTACGCCTGCGCGCCATCTTGTTGGAAGTTCTGCAACGCGTTTGAGCTGCCTCCAACGAATTCCTAAAGAGCTCGATTCCTTCTCAACTGTTCTGCGCCACGTTTGCCTAGAGCAGCCCGCTATTCTGCCTGCCTGGGTGAGCGGATTCCACTGCATGGCGTATCTCGCAATAGAGTTGTCTTCGCGCCGTAGGGTGTGTCCAATCCATTGCCACTTTCGTCTTCGTATAGTAATGCTTATAGGTTCTTGGCCCGTTCTCAGATAAAGTTGTTCGTTGGAGATGCGGTTCGGCCAAAAAATCCTCAAAATGATTCTTAAGCTGCATTCGTTTACGAAGACTTGCAGCTTACGTTTGTTAATGGTGTCCACCTTCCAAGTACTGCACCCATAAAGCAGCACTGATTCTACGTTGGAGCGGAACAGTCGCAGCGTGGTTCTTAAGCTGATAACATTGCTTCTCCAGATTTTGGACAGCATTCCGAACGCAGCTTTAGCCTTCCCGTTTCTGCTGCACACATCCAGTTCGGTGCCACCGCGATTAGCCGAGACGACACTTCATAAATATAGAAAGTTATCAACTTTCTCGACTTGCTTTCCGGCAATGTTAAGTTGAGCGCGGGTATTGGAAGTGCTCAGGGCTTTTGTTTTGGCTGTGTTTATTTTTAGCCCCACTTTGTTTGCCTCAGCTTCTAGATTTCGGGCCATCAGATAAAGATCCATTATCCGATGTGAAAGTAGACAAACATCGTCAGCGTAGTCTAAGTGTTTGAGCTAAGATGTCATAGTCCAACGAATTCCATAGTTGCCTTCCATCAATGCTGATAACAACCATGAACAATAGTGGTGACAGTATGCACCCTTGCCGTACTCCACTTTGGGCTTCAAAATCCTCCGACACCTTACCATTGTGCACGACGTGACACTTACCGCCCTCGTATGTAGCCTTGATAACAGCTATAAGTTTTTCTGGAATGCCTCTCCTGCGCAAGGCCAGCCAGATAGCGGAGACCTATACTCAACGCATTTCTCGATATTGATCCGTAAGGTGTTGATGTGGTTGATGCAGGAGGATCCAGCGCGATAGCCTGCCTGTTCGACATCAAGAGTTGAATCTTAATGTTCTTTAATTCGTTCTAGAATTATTTTAGCTATTATTTTGGCCACGGCTGGAAGAACGCATATACCTCTCCAGTTACCGCACTCCATCAAGCTTCCCTTCTTTGGAAGTTTAATTATCATCCCCCTTTTCCACTCCTGTGGAAATTGTTCGCTATCCCAAGCTCTCTGTATTAGCGGATGCAGCAAATCTCCCGATGAAATAGCGCGACAGGGATGCCATCAGTACCCACCGCTTTGTTCTTCTTGAGGAACTTGATTGCTGTTATTATCTCGGTTTTACTGGGAGGTGCGGTGCGAATTCGAAAATTTGTTACTTCGAACTGCTCATTCGAATTCGAGATCATACCACTATCGTCTAAGTGATTTAGCACTGTAGCAAAATTTTCTCCATCTAGTGAGCTGATCCTCATCCGAAATCAGAAGGTTACCGTCTAGACTCTTCACTGGATGTTGTTTGGAGTTTCGACCACCAAAGAGCTCCTTAGTGATGCTGTAAACAGTCCTACTGTCGCACCTACTCGCTGCTTCTTCAGCCCTTGAGGCCAGTGAGTTGATATATTGACGTTTGTCACGTCTCACACTACGCTGCCCTTCTTTCTTCTTCGCACGATATTGGGCTTCAAGCTCGGTTCTCTCTACTGCTGAGGTCGCTGCAATCCGAGCCTTGATTGCTGTACGCTCATCGATCCGTCTCCAGGTGTCTGTAGAAAGCCATGTCCGGTGGTGAGTGCGTGCCCCAGTCGCAAAAGCATTTTTCACAGCACTCCAGTGGTCATCCATGTTCTCTTCCAGTATGCTGCTGATTGCTTCTACTTCTAAGGCAAGATGGTCCCTGAGATGTTGGCGCACTGGGGGAACCTTGAGCCTATCGATATTAAACCTGGTGATGTTAAGTAGGTTTGAGCGGTTGCTGTTGACGGATGCAGTACGAAGGCGTAAATGAGCTACCATAAGATGGTGATCTCGTTCTAGTCCGACATCAGCTCCACGTCTGTTTCGGACATCCAGGAGACAATATCTAAAGCGGCGACTGATCGCAATGTGGTCGATCTGGTTGGATGTTTGTTGCCTATCAGTAGAGACCCAGCTGGTTTTGTGGCAGGTGTTATGTTAAACAGCGTACCTCCGATGACTAGGCGGTTGGTATTGCAGAAGTCCACAAACCGCTCACCGTTATCATTACGGTCTCCAACGCCGTGAACTCCCATCACGTGCTTATGCATGGAGTTGTCGCTACCCACCTTGGCATTGAGATCTCCCATCACCATTACGATGTCCCCATTAGGCGTTTGGTTGTAGGCGGCGCCTAAGTGTCTATAAAAATCATCCTTTTCTTCCTCAGTCGCGTCTAGAGTCGGAGCATAACCCTGTATGATGGCCATTTTTCATCGAACCATCTTATCTCGCTCAGCCCAAAGATGTCTATTTTATACCGTGCGAATTCGCGTTCTAATTGGAGGAATCTGGCGTTATAAGGCCCTTCCTTGAGTGAGTCAAGGAGGGTCTTAACGTTCCAGAATCCGATGTCCTTGTTCGATAGCCAAAGGTCGTCATCAAATTATCCGTCCGTATCCGAGACGTTGATTTCCGTTTCGGAGCTAGATTTTTTTTTAACGGTTGCGGCTCGCTGGGCCACAGACCAACCGACACTTATCCTGTTTTTTGGCGCCATTACTCCTCTCCCGTTAGCAATTTCCGAAGAAATTCTCAGATGGCACCACGAGGAGGTGGGAGTAGGGCTTACTAACAAAGCTGCTAGGTGTTCGGCTGCAGTGGCTGCCCCTGCGAGGCCTTTGTTAGTCGTTTGCCATCCAATTTCTATAATATATATTTACCCGACACATAAAATTGATCAGCAATTCAGTTGATTTTTGAATAGAATTTTGTTTTTGAAATTTAACATTTGATACTTCAAATTGAAAACTTTGATGGGTGCGATCGTTATTTGTATAGCAAAATATAATACAAACATTTTCTTGGGTATAACGTTTGTGTTTTTATGTTAAAAATTGAAATTTTGCTAGATTGCATATAGCATATTTTATATTATATTATATTTTATTTTATGTTATATATTATATTATATTTTATTTTATATTATATATTATATTTGCTTTTATATTATATTATATTATATTTTATAATTTATATTATACTTACATGCAATTTAAGGTCGCATTATGCTAGAGTTAGCATACAAAATGCTAAAATGGCACCACTGGTCATGTCGTGTACTATTTATGTATAATACATCAAAAATATTCCGATATACTAGGTCAGGTTGCTTTCAATGAGTTATACCTTTATAAATTCATCCGCTTCAGCTAATGTCAATAGAAAATACAAAAGCTGACTGGCAAGGAATCGTTTTTAATAGACAATTGGAGGCAAATTTCGGGGAGCGATGTTTGGAAGTCAGTTAGTGCCATAGAATTTGAAAGCGCAGTTGTGAAAACGCACAAGGACAAAAGTAAAAATAAAAGGAAATGGTTTTCATGATTGTTTAGTGGAAAAAACGAAGAAAAAGGGAAAGAAATAAAGTTTAAACATTATGCATTATCTTCTGCGAACATTTTCAGAACTTTTTTAACGGTTAAAGTGAGTGGTTATTTCAGTGATTTGGCTGCTTGTGAGTGCTGTTTTGTTTTCAGATTATGTAAAGCGAACAAGGAATATTGAATAAATAGTCGCATTGTAGTATTCCTAAATGTAAATCCTATAGAGGAAATCAATTTCGCTATCAGGTGCACTGCTTACTTCCAATGTATGAACATAATTTTCCCCTGAAATTTGCGCATGACTTAATTACTCTAATCAAACTTAACTAAGTATAATAAGTAACAAGGACAATGAAACTTGTAACCTAAATCGCTTTTTGTGAAAATCTCGTTATTTTAAAAACAATCTTCTCTAAATGAATTTCTTTTGGTTAAACAATGTAAATAGTAGTGTGGGCGCCGTGGCGTAAGTGGTTAGTGCGTCGGATCACTGCGCGTGAGGTTCGAAGTTCGAATCCCAGAAAACACCAAAAAAGTTTTTTCACGGTCCCACCTCTCGTAGTTGCGAGAAGCTAGGCCCTGGCACTTAAAGAGTTGTTGCGCCAAGTATTTATTTTTATTTTAAATATCAGAATTTTCAAATTTACTTTGGTCGCGCACTTTTTTACTTAAATCACATAGAATTATGTTTATTTCGAGAGAAGAACTCTTCAAATTGTAAAATGTATTTAAATTCACAAATTCTATTGGAATTTTCATGGATGACAACTATAGCTGGATACAATTTTTTTTTGCCGAGAGCAGGTGAAAAATCTTCTAAAGACGCCATAAGGCCCGACCGCGCGTGTGAGATTTTTACTCACTAAAACAAACACATCTTTTCAAAATGAGAGAGCACTTTATGCGAAAGTGCTTGCGAAATTAATTTTTCGGTGGGTCTATAATGCAAAACTTTTAAATTCACGGAATTAAGAAATGTTAGGAGCTCTAGTAATTGAAAAAATTATTTTATTTGGATGAATGTTTTGGCTTGTAGAGCGAATCAAAGCTGAAAAATTTTTATGGTGAGAAAAAAAATATTTTTTTTTTTTTAATTTTTTGTTTTTAGCTTTGAGTGTACAAACTAGGAAAAGAGCGTAAAAAAACAGTTTTTTTTTTATATATGTACTTGTTAATTACTAAATTCAAAAAAAAAAAAAAAAAAATTTAATACATTTTTTTAAGCTGTTTAATTTAATGTTTTTTGAAACACCACTTTTTGCACACTTTCCATTTTAAATTGAGCAGAAAAAAACATTTAAGAGTCATTAAACCAAATTCGACGGATAATAAATCCTTATATATTTCTTAACATAAATCCAAAAACTCAGCTGCATAAATTTGCATAGAGCTACGCTAGACAGATTTGATTGGAAGAAGTCGGTCAATTTTTTCTGTGTTTTTTTAGTGCATTTATTTATTTTTAAGGTATAAAAGGATAAAACATTAGTATGAAGTTAAAAGTTAAACGAGCGGTCGAGCAGTTGCACAAGAAATGTTGTTTAAAATTGATATACCATACAACAGTTTGTTTGAACTTTTTGACAACGTTAGGAGTTGTAACGAAATATTGCCTTTTCTACTACGATTTATTGGAAATCCCAATTTGTTCGGTTTTTGTACCTGCAGCAAATAATTCTATGAATCCAACGGGTAATTAATTTTTATACATTTGTAAATATGTATTCAAAAACTCAGGTGCAGAAACTTGTGGGAACTTTATGCTAGAGAGATTTGATTTGACGAGGTTAGCCAAATTTAATTTTTTTTATCGCTCGCTAATTGGAGAAGTGCAGCGCTCATTTTGACTTTCTTTGCTTCCAAAAATCGTAACTCTTAAACGAATAAAGATATCAGACCGTTTTTTTTTTCCGCATAAAGGAAATTTCCAGTGTTATGAAATTCGTGAATTTTGAAAAATGTTTTACAGGGTGTGTCAGGATCGTCTGCTGAAGGAAGACTTTCTCACCACAGGTGATAAACATAATATTTTACTTTAGGAATATTCAAAAGTTTGTGATTGAAGTAATAACAGAGCGTCTAAAAGCTAGTTCGAGGAAAACACTGATTAATAAAAGTGAACGAACCATTTTACTGTTTTTTTTTTTTTTTTTTTTTTTTTTTTTTTTTTGGAACATCAAATTATAGTACATAATAAAATATTTAAGTGATTCATTTTAACTCAAACAGTGAAGAAAAAAGTAAACGGACCAACAATTTAAATAAAAAAAACAGATTTCTTCAAAACTTTCGTCAACATTCGGAGTTATGTCTGATAAACTTATGATTTTTGGAGAGTCTTGTGCTTTTCCCTGCAATTCAAATCAATATCACGTATTACTTCAAGCCTCGTTATTACCAAAAAAGATCTCACAGCACAATACTCTCCAGAAATATAAATTTATTAGACATTGCCTCGGATATTGCCGAAAGTTTCCAAGCAATCAAATTTTTTTTATTTAAATTTTTGGTCCATTTATTGTCTTTTTTCTTCACTGTTTGACTTAAAATGGATCACTGAAATATTTTATTATACAATCTGATGTGACACAAAATGAAAAAAATTCTGTTTTGATACACATAAAAAAAAACATTAAAAAAATAGTTCGTTTACCTTTTTCACCACTGTTTTGCTCGAATTAGCTTTTAGACGCCCCGTTATTACTTCAACCATGAACTTTTGAATATTTGAAAAGTAAAACATTATGTTTATCCCCTGTAGTGAGAAAGTCTTACTTCAACAGAAGATCCTAGAACACCCTGTGAAGCATTTTTCTCAAAGTTCACCAAATTCATAGCTCTAGGAATTTCCTTTAAGCGGAAAAGAAAACTGTCACGATATCTTCATTCGTTTAAGATTTATGAATTTTGCAACCAAAAAAGTCAAAAGGAGCCACTGTGCGACGCTTATCCAACAGTTTTATTTTCGCTTACGAGACTCGTGATTTTTGGAAAAATATATTCGTATGTAATTTAAAAGAAATATAGCACTTTAGACAGGTTAAATTCCAATGAAAGTTCCTGCGTTTTTCACAACTGGCATATAGTATAACGCACGGTCAAAAGGTTTTGTCCTTTGCAGATGACAAATTGAATTGTTCGCGTCAAGTAGTTGAATGACGGTAGGGTTACAATGGCTGCGAACATGGTCTTTGTGTTCACGCGCAATTTTTTTTTATCTCTTCGACGACCGTGCGTCGCTGGTAATTCCCAGATATTGATGAATATATGTAGGAACTATGATTTTTGATAATTAAGGTAGAGATGTTTTATTCTTTATATTTACTCTATGTTTAGACATTATTTTTATACTAAGCAAATTTACGAAAACACCTTCCAAGACCGCCAACCGCACCAGCCGAAAGATAAAATAGAACTGTCCATTTTTCACGTGTCTGTTCTCCACTTCGCCTTCCTCACCAGAGCGACCACACATTCAGCTGATCAAGCAGTCTGTACGATGCCCACGCTTTAGCTATCCAGGCGAACACGACTCCGGCTCCACACACCCCAGCAACTAGCAGTATTAGTTTCCTCCAGCTTGTCATTTCGGAGAATTCCCTATGGCACCACGTATCTCTGCTTTTATTCTATTTCCTTTCTAGGTCATTCGCATCACATTGCTAGCGAATCATTACCCACCACTATGCTGACGAATGTGAGCTCTTAGCTACCCACTGCATTGCAGTAACATGATCGCTCCGGAATGCGGCGAAGCGAGAACAGTGAATGAACTCAACTGACATTGGGAATGCTGCGTTGGCGGTCTGGAAAGATTTACATGTTAATAGGAAAATATACTATGCTGAGTCTTAAACTTATTTTTTCTACATTCGGCCATCCTGGAATTCGACTGCCCTCAGTCGGATCCTTCATCGCACATCTCTTCACCCTCTGTGCCTTCGCTGTCTACGTCTGCGACCCATGGTTTCATACGATCTGCTGCTGTCGATGTCGTATTTGGGCCTTCGTGCTGCTCTAGTTTTCGGACATCGTACCTGTCCTTCCCTTTTATTTTGACCACTTCGTATGGTCCGAAGTATTTGACGTGTAACTTCAACCCCACGCCAAACTGCGTCCTCATGATTGCGACTAGATCGCCCACCTTGTATTGTTTTGCCGCTTTCCTTTTCCAGTCGTAAGTACTACGATTCTCCGCCTGTACCTTTGAGATCTGCTGTTTAGCGGCTTGCCTGACCTCGTCTCGTCCATTCTCGAAATCATCCCTCATCACTTCCTCCAATAGTACTCGTAGCTCGTGGCTCCCCTCTCTTCTCATTATCGTCCCGAACATAAGCTGGAACGGACTGCGCTTCGTACTCCGTGACACCGCCGAGTTGATCACGCTCTGCACCCTGCTTGTATGCTTGTACCATTTCTTAGGATCGTCTACTGATAATTTAGTAAGAATCTCCACAATGATTCGGTTCTTCCGCTCCACCTGCCCATTTCCCCTCGGCACTCCGGTCGTTGTTAGAATGTGCTGGATATGGTTTAACTCACAAAATTCTTTGAATGCATTTGCGGTGAACGCAGCCCCTCGATCTGATACAATACGGGCCGGCTGGCCAAAGACTTCACTCTGCAGCTCCAACTTCTTCACCACTTCGTCGCACTTCTTGGTTCTTATAGGGTAGATCCAGATAAACTTCTTGAATGCATCGACCACTACAAAAAGATAATTGTAAAACTTATTAGTTGAAGGAAGTGGTCCTAAATGATCGACATGATACGTGTGCAGTGGGACTTCGCTTTTTTCTATCGGATACAGGGAGCCTTCCATCTTCCCACTTTTCTTTGCCGACAATATGCATGCGACGCAGTTAGCTAATACACCTTCGACACAGCTACCTAACTTAGGGATGAAATAATCCTGTTTACAAACGGCTTCCACCTTCCTTGCGCCGATGTGACCCTGTTCGTGGAGCCCCCTTATTATTTCCCTTTGCATTGCCGTTGGTACCACAAGTAGATGGGCTCCTCCTTCAAACTTGTAGAGAATGTCGTTTCTTAGTTCATAATCCTTGTAGGATCCTGTTGCTGCCAGTATTTCCATCACCAATTGACAATGTTCATCCTTCGTTTGTGCCACCTTTATCCTATGCAAGACTCCAGCCTCGACTCTCATTACCGTTGGATACCTACTCAATGCATCAACATGCCGCATCGCCGTTCCTGCTCTGTGTACCACCTTCATATCGTACTCTTGCAGCATTATGGCCCGCCTGGCTACTCGCGGGCACAAATCCTTCTTCGTCATCGTCGCCTGGAACGTTTTACAGTCCGTTACCACTGTGGACTGGATCCCCAGCAGATACACACGCAATTTTTTGAGGCACTTCATTATGGCTAACACCTCCAGTTCGTAACTCGTATAGTTCTTTTCCGACGCTGCTGTCTTAAAACTTAGGTAGAATGTAGAATGGAACTCACCGTCATCATGCTTCTGTAACAAGGCACCACCATATCCTATCAGACTCGCATCTGTGTGGAGCTCAGTCGGCAACGCAGGATTAAATAGTTTCAGCACCGGTTCGCTACAAAGACACGGCTTCAGCGCGTTAATTGCAGCATTCTGTTCTTCTCCCATGTTAAATTTAACTGATTTGCACAACAGATCTGAGAGCGGCCTTGCGATTTGTGAGTAGCATGAAACAAATTTCCGGAAGAACCCCGTTAGCCCTAAGAAACTCTGTATCTGCTTCACGTTGCTTGGTACTGGGAATCTCTGTACCGCTTTTACCTTCTCCATCGATGGCTTAATACTTCCATTCTCCACTATGTGCCCCAGAAACTCAACAGACCTGCCCAAGAAATTGCACTTTTCCCACTTGATCTTCAGCCCAAACTCTTCTGCTACTCCAAGTACTACGACTAGCTTCTCCAATGCTTCTTCCTCTTCTCTGGCGAAAATTACAATGTCATCTACGTACAGTAATACTTACTTACTTTTATTACTTACTTATGTCCTTTAACCCCTCGGGGGGGCATAGGGCGTCAACCACGCCTGCGCGCCATCGTGTTCGGAGTTCTGCAACGCGTTTGAGCTGCCTCCAACTCATTCCTAAAGAGCTCGATTCCTCTTCAACTGTTCTGCGCCACGTTTGCCTAGGGCGTCCCGATATTCTGCCTGCCTGGGTGAGCGGATTCCACTGCATAGCGTATTTCGCAATGGAGTTGTCTTCGCGCCGTAGGGTGTGTCCAATCCATTGCCACTTTCTTCTTCGTATAGTAATGCTCATAGGTTCTTGGCCCGTTCTCAGATAAAGTTGTTCGTTGGAGATGCGGTTCGGCCAAAAAATCCTCAAGATGATTCTTAATTTTTACGAAGACTTGCAGCTTGCGTGTGTTAATGGTGTCCACCTTCCAGGTACTGCACCCATAAAGCAACACTGATTCTACGTTGGAGCGGAACAGTCGTAGCTTTGTACTTAAGCTAATAACATTGCTTCTCCAGATTTTGGACAGCATTCCGAACGCAGCTTTAGCTTTCCCGATTCTGCTGCACACATCCAGTTCGGTGCCACCGCGATTAGCCGACACGACACTTCCTTTGGGACCATCAAATGAAGATCCATTATCCGATGTGAAAGTAGACAAACATCGTCAGCGTAATCTAGGTGTTTAAGGTAAGATGTCATAGTCCAACGAATTCCAGAATTAGCTTCCGTCAATGCTGCACGGAGTACATCGCTAATAACCACCAAGAACAATAGTGGGGACAGTATGCACCCTTGACGTACTCCACTTTGGACTTCAAAGTCCTCCGACACCTTACCATTGTGCACGACGTGACACTTGCAGCCCTCATATGTAGCCTTGATAATAGCTATAAGCTTTTCTGGAATGCCTCTCCTGCGCAAGGCCAACCAGATAGCATCTCGATTCAAGCTGTCGAAAGCCTTCTCGAAGTCGATAAACAATAAGTGTAGCGGAGACCTATACTCAACGCATTGTTCGATTATGATCCGTAAGGTGTTTATGTGGTCGATGCAGGAGGATCCAGCGCGAAAGCCTGCCTGTTCGACATCGAGAGTTGAATCTAAATGATCTTTAATTCGTTCTAGAATTATTCTAGCTATTATTTTGGCTACAGCTGGAAGAACACATATACCTCTCCAGTTACCGCACTCCATCAAGTTACCCTTCTTTGGAAGCTTAATGATCATCCCCCTTTTCCACTCCTGTGGAAAGTGTTCACTATCCCAAGCTCTCCGTATTAGCGGATGCAGCAGATCTGCCGATGTATTTGGCGCCGCTTGAAATAGCTCGGCAGGGATGCCATCAATACCCACCGCTTTGTTTTTCTTGAGGGACTTGATTGCTGTTATTATTTGAGCTTTACTGGGAGGTACGGTGCGAATTTGGGAATTTGTTGCTTCGAACTGCTCATTCGAATTCAAGATCATACCGCCGTCGTCTAAGTGATTTAGCACTGCAGCAAAATGTTCTCTCCATTTAGTGAGGTGATCCTCATCCGAAATCAGAAGGTTACAGTCTAGACTCTTCACTGGATGTTGTTTGGAGTTTCGACCACCAATGAGCTCCTTAGTGATGTTGTAAACAGTCCTACTGTCGCACCTACTCGCTGCTTCTTCAGCCCTTGAGGCCAGTGAGTTGATATGTTGACGTTTGTCACGTCTCACACTACGCTGCACTTCTTTCTTCTTCGCACGGTATTGGGCTTCAAGCTCGGTTCTCTCTACTGCTGAGGCCACTGCAATCCGAGCCTTGATTGCTGTACGCTCATCGATCCGTCTCCAGGTGTCTGTAGAAAGCCATGTGCGGTGGTGTTTCTGCTTTTTACCGACATAAGTGCGTGCCCCAGTCGCAAAAGCATTTTTCACAGCACTCCATTGGTCATCCATGTTCTCTATGCTGCTGATTGCTTCTGCTTCTAAGGCAAGATGGTCCCTGAACTGTTGGCGCACTTGGGATGCACGGATGCAGTACGAAGGCGTAAATGAGCTACCATAAGATGGTGATCTCGTTCTTGTCCGACGTCAGCTCCACGTCTGTTTCGGACGTCCAGGAGACAATTTCTAAAGCGAACGTACAGTAATAGGTATCGGTTTAGCACTAGGTGCCGGAATATCTGGTTGATGAACCTCTGGAACGTGGCTGGAGAATTACACAGGCCAAAAGGCACCTTACGGAACTCGTATTGACCGTCCGGTGTTACGAACGCCGTATATTTTCTACTGTTCTCCGCGACGTCTACATGAAAGAACCCATTTCTTAGGTCTAAAGTTAAAAATACCTCCGCTTCGTGTAGCTGCTCTAACACATCCTCCATTACGGTCATCGGATATCGGTCCTTAATCGTCTTCGCATTCAATTCTCTGTAATCCACGCACAACCTGTAACTGCCGTCATTCTTCTTAACGAGCACGATTGGGCTGGCGTATTCAGATCGACTTTCCTGGATCACGCCCTCCTCCAACCACTCCTGTATTTGGTTGTCCACCACCTTCTTCTCTTCTGGTGCCAGTCTCCGCGCTTTGCGATACACCGGTATTTCGTCCATCATCACTATATTCATCTCGGTACATGACTGATGCCTTCGACGCGCTCCCTGAACTCCTCATTACCAACGCGTAGCTTTTCAACTTTCTCCGTGTACTTCACTGTGTCGATCTTGAAGATGTCATTCTCCTTTAACTCGTACGTCTTCGTAGATTCATCTGGCCCTGCGTTCACACTATTCACAACTCTGACTTTCCCGTGACATTTCTCAAGAAGTCCCTTCCCAGTAAGATCTTATCGGGAATCCACTGATCTGGTATTACCTGAAAACGAATCCAATGTTTATCTGCTCCGATCTGCACTTCCAGTAAACATGAACCTAGCGTCCTCTGTGGCTGATTTCCAAACCCTTTTAGCATCATCCCTGGCAGATCGAGCTTTACTCCTTTAATCCCCTTCCGAAACAACTGGTGCACCAGTGATACATCACTCCCGTTGTCGACAAAAGCGTAGTGAGGCTTGCCCTCGATACTGACAATGAGATGGCTGCCGTCGGATTCGATGCCTTTCACCTGACTTATCCCCCTTGACGATGAGGTTGCTTCGTTTTTAACCGGGCAGTTCGGCGATATATGTCCAAATTGATTACACTTGAAACAGCGCGCGCCTTTTCCTCTATCTGGGCAGCTCTGCGCTAAATGTGACATCGAACCACAATTATGACACCGTTTTGATGTCGCAGGTCCCCTTGCAGATGTGCTTGGCCCGCTATTGTTTCTGCTTACCTCCATTCTTGCCTTTGCTATGTGCCGCTGCATTTTCTTGTACGTTTCCAACTTGCCTTTCAATTCTTCAAGCGTTGAGGCTTCATAGAGTATAGTTTTACTGGCTACCGTGTCCGGAATTCCATTTATGATGTACTCAATCAGAGAAGATTCGTCAACATCTCCCTGATTACGGATCTGTGCCATCGCATAAAGATATTCCAACAAGCTTTCCGACGAGCTTTTCTTCCTGGACTCCAACTGCTTGTGAATTTCGATACCCGTTGCTCTCTTTCCGAACTCCTTGGTTAGATGCGCCTTCAGCTTGTTCCAATCGGTGACGCCTCCGGTGGCCTCAACTGCCTGCTTTGCAGCGCCTTTCAATAGCCTCCGCGCATACAGATATTTTTTAATGTCGTTCCATTCACACGACGTGGCGATAGCCTCGAACTCCTCGATCCACTTAGCGCAGCCCCTTCCCTCTTCCCCCGAAAACTGTTCAAGGGACTCCTCCACATCGCGAAAGTCAAAATTGTTTTTGTTTGCCATCGTATTTTCTTGTAACTCCACTCCTGTTTCTTGTGTCTTCTCGTCTGTAGTTTCTTCTTCTTGGCGGCTGACACTTGTAGCTGGTTGGTTGTTTTCTTCCTCTCCTGTTGCGGTCACTACGTCTTCAATCTTGTAGCCTCCCCTTTCGCATGTGCTGTAAACTCGTTCCACCAAGTCTTTTTTTACGTTGTACCAGTAAGGCAGGCCCCTTTTCTTAAGAAATGCTTGTAACTGTCGGACAGTAAGGGCTTGTAGCTCATCCATTCACCCCAACACCAACCCTTGTTCCTACCGGTACTTTACCTTATCCCTCTTAACTTTCTTCGCTCTACTTTACACTTATCTTTCTTAATTTTCTCTGCCCTACTTTGCACTTATCTTTCTTAGCTTTGAGTCTTCTTGACTCTCGTCACCACAATATTGAAACTTTCTTCGCTCTACTTCGCACTTATCTTTCTTAACTTTCTCTGCCTCTACTTTACACTTATTTTTCCTACCTTTGAGTCTTCTTGACTCTCTTCACCACAATATCAAAACCCACAATTCGTTATCTATCGTTAAATCCGGTGAAAATCCCGGTTGAGCCCCCAAATGTAGGAACTATGATTTTTGATGGGCAGGAATGAGACGTCTTCCGTCGATTACGGGTTGTAGACGTTTAGAAAGTAGTTTTTCAAATATTTTTTTAGATAACCGGCAATAGGGAAATAGCCCGATATGATTTCTTCCCGTTCAGAGGTTTGCCTGGTTTCGGGACCATTATAATCTTGTCGGCTTTCGTTTGTCTCGGAACGTAGAGAAATCTGAACGAAGCGTTGATCAAATAGAGCAGTTTGATAAGAACTTTATTCGGCAATTCCTTGACTACCTGCGCCGTTATCAAGTCGTAATCCGGACCTTTTTTTTGTCTTTCGATTTTTAATCACTTCCCTCAGTTCAAACAATGCAACTTTTTTTTACTTTAAAGTTGTTAGATGTCGTGACTGGGGAGTCGGGCGTTAACGAAGGGCAGTCGAACGGCTTAAACGTTTCTTCTAAGGGGCTATCCATAAATTACGTCACACGTCAGCAAAGTGTCACATCGTGTGACAAGGAGGAGGAGAGTCCTAAGCTTCGTGACGTCACATGTATAAATCTAAAGTATATAAACTCTAAACTTCAACTCTTACGAAAAACTGGTCGGCCTAGATTAGAAGAAATTCAATCCGGTTTACTTGAAGTCACAAAGGAGATTGCCGTTTTGGTGGCGCAGCTGATGATCGACCTCGCACTGAAACTATAAGGTGCTGCAGAACATTGGACGGTGGGCGCCGTGGCGCAAGTGGTTAGTGTGTCGGACCACTGCGCGTGAGGTTCTAAGTTCGAATCCCAGAAAACACCAAAAAGTTGTTTCACGGTCCCACCTTTCGCGAACGTGTGACAAACATGTGAGAGTATTGTTGTCTCGAAAAAGCTTCTCAAACCAAATTTCCGTTCGGATACGGCACTAAACTGTAGGCTGAAGTATGTAAACAGAGCTATACTATCAGTCGATCAGGGTTATACTTAAGACTCCTTCACAGACGAGTCAATATAGAGGAACGAAAAAAACAAGTTGTAACTGTTCCTGTTAAACTGTGCAAACCAGACTACGCTACATGTAAAACATAAAGATGGCAAATTATGTACAGCTACGATAAGAAATCTTGAATCATCTTGCGTCATCACATTTGAAGCAAGTTCCGTACGATGGCTATTAATCAAGTGTCAAGGCATACTTATTTAACCAACACAAGCATTCACATAAGAGGCAACAAGAGGTTTTGGCCATCACGAAGATTGCTCCTCAAAGAATTGCAGCTAGACGTGGCAGGGAAATTCTTTGTTTAATAAACAATGACGATGCTATTATTAGAGATGGGCAACAAATCACTACTTGTGAATTATTCACATGAAAATTCACATACCCAGCATGTGAGTGAATTAAAAATAAACTGTGAATGTTTAAAACGTGAATAAGGAATTATCTTTCACATCACATTTTTGTATTCGCTACTGCTTAGTACTATGTAACACAAGTGCTAAATAAACGCAAAGCACATTATTTGCAAAACCTTAATTTTGATAACTGTCTATTTCTCTATTAAATTGCATTCCTGCTGCACTTTCTTTCAATTACTCCGAATATAACGTTCGATTTTCCATAGTTTCTTTTTACATTCATATTCTTTATTGCTCAATGTACCTTTGTAAATTAGTTTCGTCCTTTTTCGATTTAAAAATTCACCGAGTGTGGACGCATTGGCATTTATACACAAGCCATTAATACACAACAAATTTGTACTACACAAATTAATTTAATAAAGTACACGTATTGAAATTATTGCTTACACAATCATTACACATTTACCCAAACTCAAAATTAATATTCGATACACTTTTACACAAAACACATTCGTTCCAATACAGCAACAAAAGATACATTGACCGACGAATGAAGTGAAGAAAAAAAATGTACACACAAAGCCGTGCAGAGCGACGAGCGAAGAACGACATGTAAAAATCAAACAGCTCAGAACTGTCATTACTCACTGAAGAGCGACGAGCGAAGAAAGACATGTAAACATCAAACTGCTAAGAGCTGTCATTGCTCAGTGAAAAGCGACGAGCGGATAACGAACATGTACACATCAGACCGTTCAGAGCTAGCAGTGCTCAGTGTAGAGCAATGAACGATCAACAAAAATGTGTATACCTAATGTGCATAAGGGAGGAATTCTTTTTTACATCGTATCTACGAGTATGTATACTGAAGTGGCAGGCAGCAAAGGATAGAACAAAGCAAAACGTGGTAAGAGAAATGCCTTGGGTGCACAAACAACATGCAGGTACATATATGAAATGTATATTATTCGCTGGGTTATACCACAGATGAGAGAAATATGTATTTCTCTTATATGTGGCTATATTCAAAGCACAAATTTACAGATTTGTTTGTTTGGTGTGTACAAGTGCGCGTACATAAAAAAAAAACCTTTTAAGATGCCGCCAGTAAGAAAGCGAAAATGATTAGTTTTATTTGGGATTTTTTACGGAATTAGATGATAGTTTCGCAATATGTAATTTGTGGCAGGCATATGCAAATAAAGCATGCCTTGGTGACATTAGTTCGTGGGGTAAGTTTATTTTTTGCATCATTGGGTCGAAACTTTTTTTACGGTATTAGTACTAATAGGTATAGTATATGCATGCATCCACACATGCATATATACACGTAGTCAACGATATAATAATTTATTGAAGATAACAGAAAAAGGTGTACATTGTACTTTATTATCATAGTAAGTGAATAATTTTTATTCGTAAAAAAAAATGACTCCCATACTTTCGGATTCACAGGTTATATTCACAGTGAATAAGAAATCACGTTCACAGTTACAGCTGTGAACATAAATTCACGGCTTAGCCGAACTCTAGCTATTATACAGGGTGGGGCAGAAAGAAGTCCCCGATTTATAGAGAACGTAGATAAGGTTAGGGTGGGGATAGCAAAGCGCGGGAGGTGGCGATAGATAGCGGCAATCGTGCAGTTTTCAGTTGTCATAATCACCCTGATTGTCGTTGGCGTTTGTCGCTTTTCGACGATTGTCGTTTTATTCTTCAGATGTAGCACGAATCCATTTTCAAAACATTTTCACTGTGAAAGAGTTGTAATAGTATTCTACACAGCAAACAAATTGCTTAGTTTTGTTCAACGGTCAACAGGTCGTAGCTATGAATAAAACGACAATCGTCGAAAAGCGCCAAAAGTTCTGTCTTTTCTTTGTCGCTCTTGGCCCAGTTTCTATCGTTCTTCCGAATTGGTGGCGCTTGCATTTGAGGTTTCCGGATGCTTTTTTAGCGCTTTCCAATCGAATAATTTGCTTCTCTTTCACCGGAGAGATTTTCAAGGTAGGTCGCTATTTTATTGCTTTTAAATTCCCGAATACTATCTCTAACGCGATTGCATAGTCGGTTAAGGACCGTTTTATGCTGCGGTGCACGAGTGATTTGCCATTTATTTAGTGCTTTTCTTTTCTCCCTCATCAGTTCAATGATTTCTCTGGGATACTTTTCGTTGCGGTTGATCTTATAGCTTCTAGAAGGAGTGTTTCTCCATGCCGTTCTTTGGATTGCTTCCACGAAACGATAAACTTCGTCATCCAGTTCAAAAAGTGTTTTAAGTGATACATTTAAGGCGATATTTGTTTCGCATTTCTAAAGTTGGATACAAATAAATGCATGTTCTTATGTAAGGTAGATTTTTGCAGTGCTAACTCGCTTTATTTTCTGTCCACGAGGTGTCGCGAGATGTCGAGGTTAACTTTTCCATTTGTCAGTTAAAAATAATTAATTTGTCAGGTTTAAAAAAATACACACACCAATTGTGATGGAATGTAGGTATGCAATTGGAGATAGATCATGAAAACTGAGCTTCGACGAGAAAATCATCATAACAATATTTGAGTCTTTGAATATGGGCCCCGAATATGGCGACTTTGTGAAGTATGCTTTCTGTATATGCAGCTTTTCTCTCAAACTGTTCTGTTTATCGTTAGGTTTTCTGCCGAATATTTTTTTCTGTGTTGCAAGAAGATTTAACTAAATACTTATTTTCCTCAGCTTTCAGATTGTGAGTAGCAGATTTCCATGAATAACTGTAAGTAGAAAATCTCCTAAGAAGATTAACCATCTCATTATAATTACATCTGATGTATGTCAGGACCATTAAATTTTGTCAACGCTTAACAACATCTCAGTAGAAAATGCCAAAAGTAAAAAAATCACGGGTGCACGAAGATGTTTCGAGACAAGGTACTAAAATTGTTCATAATATTAATTATTATAAGATATGTTAATACCAGAGTTTGCAGGAATTATTTTCAACAAGGACTTCGGACAACATATCCTTAGGAATCCTTTGATTATAGCCGATATGGTTGAAAAAACTGGACTAAGATCAACTGACGTTGCATTGGAGATCGGGCCTGGAACTGGAAACATGACCGTCAAAGTCCTTGAAAAAGTGAAGCAAGTTGTGGCATGTGAAATTGACAGTAGATTAGCTGCCGAATTGCAAAAACGCGTGCAAAGCACTCCGTTGAAATCAAAATTAAAGATTTTGATTGGCGACTTTTTGAAAACGGAACTACCATTTTTTGATGTGTGTATCGCTAATGTGCCGTATCAAATTAGCTCGCGGCTTGTTTTCAAGTTGTTACTTCATCGTCCAATATTTCGGTGTGCAGTGCTAATGTTCCAGAGAGAATTCGCTCAAAGATTGGTGGCAAAGCCTGGCGACAAACTTTATTGTCGTTTGAGCATTAATACTCAACTTTTAGCAAAAGTTGACATCCTAATGAATGTGGGTAGAAGCAATTTTAGGCCTCCTCCTAAAGTTGAATCATGTGTTGTAAGAATCGATCTTAAGAACCCGCCACCAACTTTAAATTTTTCAGAGTGGGATGGGCTGACGAGAATAGTTTTTACACGTAAAAATAGGACGCTTTCTGCTGTATTTAAACAAGATTCTGTAGTTGAGCTTTTAAAAAACAATTATAAACTATTCTGTTCGTTACGAAGTATGGTTAGTATGTTATACTGTATATTTAACGGAAATATATGTATATATATATATATGTTGTATATTTAGGAAGTTGGTGAAATAAATGCTGCACAATTGGTATCAAAAATATTGAAGAAATTAGGAATGGAGAATTCTAGAGGGCGGACGATGGACATTGATGATTTCATGAAACTTTTGCTGACTTTCAATTCTGAAGGACTACATTTTACATAATAGTCGTACAGGACTTTAACTTATTTTTAGTCCGCGAGCAATCGCTGTGTTTATTTAATTCTTAATGTTTAAACTAATTACGATTCGCCATTGTAAGTAATGTATCAATAATATTTAAAGTGAATATAGATGAACAAATGTCTAATAATAAATAACTTAAATCACATCTCTGGTATGATTCTAATAATATACTTGTAATACATACAATTAATTTCGCTTTCCTGAATAGCTTGTCTGATTCGCTGTCATCATCCGGAATGTCTTACCTCTAATTTTCTGAACAGAGCCGGCTTAGACTTACCCCCCTGTTCTGCATTTCGAGTGAAAGTGGATTCAAATCGAATTTCAATTTCACTCGAAATGAAATTCAGTGTTCTGCATTCCGAGTGAATTCGAATTTTTTGAATCCACTTCGAATTCTTGTGTGAAGTGTCAAAATCAGCTGTATATTTAAAACCAATCTAAAATTATTTCTGATTTTAAGTTAAAAGTTGGGTTTTTCTTGCGAAAATTGAATAATTATGGAAAAAATATTTGTTATTAAGAATGGATGCTATTTTATTGTACATAATCTTTGGAAACCGCGAAGAAAACCGAATGGAGAGAGTTCGCAGGAAGACTGCGAAATATGTAAGAGTAACATCTTGAATCTTCCCGAAACAGTGTAAGTAGAAGTGCGACAAATGAAGAAACGTACTTAGTATTATTATTGTTTCTAGTTTTAAAAACAGCTTTAGGGTAAGTAAAGAAATATTTGTTGACATTTTGCGAGAAGTGGTTAGAGATGATGCCAACTTTAATTCCTCTAACACACAAACTCGGAGCAACACTCTGTTTTTTGGCTGAAGGAAGTTACCAAAGATCAGGGGGAAAGTTAAAGTTAAGTTTCTATCCAGTGACATCCTTAGTTAGAGGAACTTCACTATTCAGCTGTTGCACTAACTTGCTCCACAAATCCTCAGTATGCGCTTTGTCTCCTTTAACGAACCTCTTCGCAAAATCTTGATTTTCCTCCATGTAATTCATGAGAATTTTCTCTTGCCTTTAATTTTTGTGTTTTCCCCTAAATAAATCCTTTTAACACACCAACAGCAAGTCATATTTTTTTTAGTTACATTTTCCCCAATGTTCTGATCATCACGGTTCAATTTCACAACCCAAAACTTAGGTGAACTCAGTTCACATGAAAACAAAGTTTTTTCAAAATGCAGAAAACCAATTTACTGTTTTCATTTCGAGTGGAATGCAGAACACCGAAATATTCTCTTTCGAACATACAATTCACAATTCATAATTTAGTTCGGAATGCAGAACACCCAATTCCACTTTTAGTGCTTGAATTCACAAAAAGTGGAATGCGGAACATGGGAGATAGAAGTCTAGACATATACATAGGATTTTATTTTTATTTTATATATGCATATATGACTAACGGGTACCCGGCGTGTGTTGCTGCGCCTAAAAAAAAAGGAAAACAACTGTCAGGTAGGCGCCTGGCACTAAGTCTATTTGAGAACAGTTTTATGCCGGAACAGGTGGCTATGTTCGAGTCGTCACGCTAAGGACTTGCTAACGGCAACTTAGTCCGCCCTGTTCACAAACTGGCTATTCACCCGTGTTCTGAAACTAGGCTTCATTGGCGACGGAATGTTTAAGTTTACTTGTATCTATATATCACGTAATTTACCACAATGTTTCTGCATTTCCATACAAAACGCAAATTTTCCGGCTTTTCCGAATTTCCTTTTTTCCTAAACCGTATTGAAACGAACAAAACAAAAAAAAATCATCCAAATCGGTCGGGCCGCTCTCGAGTATTTGTGAGGCTAGTACGGTAATTTATTATATATACATATACAGGGTGTCCCAGTTAAGCAGTATAGTCCTTTAAGAGCAGATACCTGAAGTTTCGCGGAACAAAAAATTGTATGTTAGGGGGGTCTATTCTCACCACATTTCAAGTTATAGCCCATCAAAGTGGGTGACCTCTTATTTGGAGGAAAGACAATTTAGTAGCGCATACAAGTTTCAAACACATTGGGTATAGCTGAGCAGCTACAAAAAAAATGGCTCCTTAAACTCAAAATAATGAAAATTTGTTGTTCCATTTTTTCACTTACAATGCATTTTTCTCAAAATTTTTACTTAATATTTTTTTTTTTTATGAAATTTTTATCCGTAAAAAAATTCCTTAAATTAGCTAAGCAACTTTTTTACGTACGATCAACAGAAGTTGTAGTACAAGCCATTTTTTGTCAGACAAAAATGGTCAAACAAAATTAAGTGAGAATAATGAACTAACGTACCTATGAGCAATGCAGTTAACAGTTAATTGTCGAATAGAAAAAAAAGCGTAACAAAGAATTATCACAGATTTGCAAAAGTACCGTAATTTTGTTGCAAATGATTTACAGTCGATATTTTGCTATGTAAGGTAACAGCCGATCCCCACAAAATGTATTCAAAATGTGAATACGCGGAAATAGTGTTTGTATACGGGTTCTGCAATGGAAACGCTTCATTGGCAAAATTGGAGTACCAACGACGATACCCAAATCGTAGAACACCATGTAGTCGGATGTTCGCTGATGCGTGTCAGCGCCTTGTTGATACTGGGTCAGCTGCACCAAATAAAAGGGAACGACATTCAGACGCAGCGGCGACAGAAGTTGAGAGTGGTATTTTCCGTGCTGTGGAAGTTCAGCCTTCAGTCAGCGTCCGCAGACTAGCTGTGCAGTTGGAACTTCCCGGAACCAGGATTCACTGAACTCTACAGAATAATAGATTACACCCTTTCCATTTAACACCGGTACAGGATTTACTACCAGGAAATGCACAAAGAAGAGTGGAATTTTGCCAATGGCTACTGCGCAAACAAGCAGAAAACGGGCACTTCCTCAATAACATTCTGTCGACTGACGAAGCGCAATCCACAAGAGATGGGGTTACAAACCACCATAATTTGCACCATTGGTCAGACCCCAATCGCCATTTAATACGCACAACATCCTTTCAAAGGTAAGAATTTAATTATTGTGAACAACTTCTTCAAAATGTGTTGCTTATTTTAAAGGAAGTTTAGCGTAAATGTTTGGGTTGGATTAATAGGACACACTTTAGTAGGCCCGCACGTTCTTCCACGAAGAGTTAATACCCATTACTACCTGGAATTTCTTGGAGAACGATTGCCGGAGCTCCTTGATGATGTTCCTCTTGTTCAGAGAAGGGCGGTGTTCTTTCAACAAGATGGAGCACCTTGTCACAGTAGCAGCGGAGTGACTTCGTTCCTCAACCATACTTTTAACGAACAGCGGATTGGTTGATTTGGCCTCAACCCTTGGCCACCCAGATCTCCTGATCTAACTAATTCATGGATTTCTTCTTCTGGGGTGCTATGAAAGAAAAAGTTTATTTTAAAGAAATGTCGAGTCTGAAAGAGCTTCAACAAAAAATGAGTGCTGCTATAAACATTCCATAAACTGTTCTGTTTTAAGCCTAATTCAGTAGGTACCTACACTTCTTTTTGACCATTTTTGTCTGACAAAAAATGGGTTCTACTACAACTTCTGTTGGTCGTACGTTATAAAGTTGTTTAACACAATTTTAATAAATTTTTTAGGGATAAAAATTTCATAAAAAAAAAAAATAAAAAATATTAAGTAAACATTTTGAGAAAAATGCATTTTAAGTGAAAAAATGGAACAACAAATTTTCATTATTTTGAGTTTAAGGACCCATAACTTTTTTGTAGCTGCACAGCTGTACCCAAAGTGCTTGAAAGTTGTATGCGCTACTAAATTTTTCTCCAAAATGTATAAAACAATTTTTGTTCCTATAATAGTTTAGAAGTTATAGCGTTTAAAGTAGTTACATCTCCAAATAACAGGTCACCCACTTTGATGGACTATAACTTAAAATGTGGTGAGAATATACGCCCACCTGCCATACAGATTTTTTTTTCCGTGGAACTTCAGGTATCTCCGCTGAAAGGATTATACTGCTTAACTGGGACACCCTGTATACCTCTCCAGTTACCGCACTCCATCAAGCTTACCTTCTTTGGAAGTTTAGTGATCATCTCCCTTTTCCACTCCTGTTAAAATTGTTCGCTATGCCAAGCTCTCCGTATTATCGGATGCAGCAAATCTGCCGATGTGTTTGGCGGCGCTTGAAATAGTTTGGCAGGCCTTGTTCTTCTTGAGGGACTTGATTGTTGTTGTTAACTCTGTTTTACTGGGAGGTGCGGTGCGAATTCGGGAATTTGTTGCTTCGAACTGCTCATTTGAATTAAAGATCATACCGCCATCGGTTAAGTGATTTAGCACTGTAGCAAAATGTTCTCTCCATCTAGTGAGCTGATCCTCATCCGAAATCAGAAGGTAAACGTCTAGACTCTTCACTGGATGTTGTTTGGAGTTTCGACCACCTAGGAGCTCCTTAGTGATGCTGTAAACAGTCCTACTGTCGCGCCTACTCGCTGCTTCTTCAGCCCTTGAGGCCAGTGAGTTGACATATTGACGTTTGTCACATCTCACACTGCACTGCACTTCTTTCTTCTTCGCACGATATTGGGCTTCAAGCTCGGTTCTCTCTACTGCTGAGGCCGCTGCAATCCGAGCCTTGATTGCTGTACGCTCATTGATCCGTCTCCAGGTGTCTCTAGATAGCCATATGCGGGGGTATTTCTGCTTTTTACCGACATAAGTGCGTGCCCCAGTCGCAAAAGCATTTTTCACAGCACTCCAGTGGTCATCCATGTTCTCTTCCAGTATGCTGCTGATTGCTTCTACTTCTAAGGCAAGATGGTCCCTGAGCTGTTGGCGCACTTGGAGCACACTGCAGTCGAAAACATAGCAGTTGTTAGTAAGCCTTACTCCCACCCCCTCGTGGTGCCGTCTAGGAATTTCTTCGGAAATTGCTAACGGGAGAGGACGAATGGCGAGCTTCCTGTGCCAAAAAACAGGATGTGTCGGTTGGTCTGTGGCTCAGCGAGCCGCAACTGTAAAAAAAATCTTGCTCCGAAACGAAAACCAATGCCTCGGATATGGACAGATAATTTGATGAGGATCTTTGGCTATCGAACATGGACAACGATCGGATTCTGGAGCATTAAGACCCTCCTGGACTCACTCAAGAAATGGCCATATAACGCCGGATTCCTTCAAATGGAACGAGATTTCGAACACTATAAAATAGACATCTTAGGGCTGAGCGAAATAAGATGGTTCGATGCTGGGGAATACATCTCCCCAAAAAAAGCACTGTCATGTACTACTCTGGTAAACCAGCTGAAAGTACACGGGCGTCCGGAGTAGGACTTGTGCTAACTCCAGCAGCACGAGGAAGCCTCATATCTTGGATACCTCACAGTGACCGGATATTGACGGTTAGGTTCCACAGTAGAGTAAGGAAAATTACAATCATTCAGTGCTATGCTCCGACTCAGGACGCGACTGAGGATGATGGGAGATTTCAATGCCTAGGTAGGTAGCGACAACACTATGCTTAAACACGTGATGGAAATTCACGGCGTTGCAGACCATGACAACGGTGAGTGGTTTGTGGACTTCTGCAATGCAAACCGCTTAGTCATTGGAGGTACGTGTCTTTAGCATAACACCTGCCACAAGATCAGTTGGGTCTCTTCTGATAGTCAAATTCTACAACCATGGCAAAACGATTCAATAGAAAATTCGGTACCAAGCTAAGATCATTCAACAGTAAAGATGCAGTTTATGCCAGTATACATTCCAACAATAACAACTTTCGGATATCGGGACAAGTGAACGTGTTGGTAAGGTTATGTACAACGTTTTATTACAAAGTGGAAAATTAGTTCGTGTGCACGTAAATCAATTGCGGAAACATCACAGAGAGAACACTACTGCGCAATCCGAAGTGGAGAAAGCATGGGACATGGCACTTGACTCATTCGACTTATATGACAGAGAACCAGCCTCATCAGAAGCAGCTCCATCTGAAGACAACTTATGCTCCGATTATAGGGCTACAACTTTGAAGACGTCACCGAACTATACAGCAGATATATCGCCACGAAGATCCCAACGGACTCGGCGACCGGTGGTCAGATTTGTCCCTGGATGAACCTGGACCCTTAAGGTAACTAAAAGGGGAAGGTGTTGGCAACATCGATCAACTTTAACTTTTAGACATGCCAAGAAGACTTCATTTTTTCCCTTTTTCTTTTTTTTTTCTGACATTAGTAGATTGCTGATTGGGCAGAACAAATAAACTGAGTGAATTCTAAAGTGGTCTTTTAATTATAATTTTCGGTGATACTCGATAACAACACTTACTTAGCATCACCAAGTTTAATATCGACAGGCTCAGGGTTCCCCAAGTGCGCCAAAAGTTCAGGGACCACCTTGCCTTAGAAGCAGAAGCAATCAGCAGCACAATGCAGGAGAACATGGATGACCACTGGAATGCTACGAAAAATGCTTTTACGTCTGGGGCACGCACCTATGTCGACAAAAACAGAAAACCATCGTACATGGCTGTCTGCAGACACCTGGGACCTTATTCTGTATTGCTACCCGAAAGTCAAATTTTTGCGAAAGTGCTTTACGATTCTAATCTTAGCTGACACTGTAAGAAAACAGAATCGAAAGGAAGTATTGCCAACTGGGGCTATGAAATTTGCGAATCTAGCTTCAAGTATCGAACCCTGAAATGTCACTTTGAAGCAAATTTCGTTCCAAAGAATTTTGTATTTTATTTATATTTGAGAAAGAAAGTTAAATATATGTTAAGAAATGGAAATGGATGCTGTCGAATTGTGGTTTCATCAAGATGACACGCAAGGAGAAAGAATAGAACGCAGGCGAATTAGAAACAGGTCGAATACAATGGAGTTAAGTGATAAAAAGTAGAGGAAAAATATAGCAGTGGTTGGTTCAACCCGAAACTGAGAGCATTAGGTGGGAAATACACGATACAACCGTCGTACCGGCATCGGCATACTGTTGTATGCAGCACACACATACAATTTGCATACGACTTACGTACAACGACACATTTTATTCAGCCATTTTACACATACACACCATATAATTTCCATACAGTTTGTGTATGTTACAGCGGTTGTACAGTCAAGACCATGCGACCATACGATATCGGTACAACGGTCGGTTGTGTGAATACACACGACACAATTATTGTATACAACACCAAAGCCGTGAAACCGTTTGTAGAACAGTTGTATCGTGTATTTCGCACTTTACTCATTCTATCCACTGCTACCTAAGAGAAGTTAAACTGGAGCATTTATATTTGATTTTTGGTGGACTGCCCTCATGTTCTAAAACACGTTTTAATCAAGTAATTTTACTTTCATTGTATTTTAAGTTAAAAATAACATTTTATGTCATAAAATACTTCCATTTTAAGAGAAACACAATTGCTTACCTCAACATCCGCAAACACAATAGCAATAGAACAAAATGATGCGGATTCGATTTACTTTGACATTTCGTTTAGCAATACAGAAATTGACATTGAAGTTGGCAACAAAAGTTTGTTCGGCTGTCATAAATTTCGATTAGCGATTCGAATTACAGAGTGACAATTCTGCGAATTCGAATGATTTGACTTTAGAGTAGCAATACAGAGTGAGGCTCCTGAAGACGAATCGATGAGCATACAGCAATCAAGGCTCGGATTGCAGCGGCCTCAGCAGTAGAGAGAACTGAGCTAGAAGCCCAATACCGTACCGAAGTGCAGCATAGTGTGAGACGTGACAAACGTCAGCACATCAACTCACTGGCTTCAAGGGCTAAAGAAGCAGCGAGCAGGTGCGATAGTAGGACTGTTTATAGCATCCACACGGAGCTGACTGGTGGTCGTAGCTCCTTCTGATCTCGGATGAGGACCAGCTCACTAGATGGAGAGAACATTTTGCTACAGTGCTAAATCACTTAGACGATGGCGGTATGATCTTTAATTCAAATGAGCAGTTCGAAGCAACAAATTCCCGAATTCGCACCGCACCTCCCAGTAAAACCGAAATAACATCAGCAATCACGTCCCTCAAGAAGAACAAAGCGGTGGGTATTGATGGCATCCCTGCCGAACTACAATATTTCCAGCGGCGCTAAATACATCGGCAGATCTGCTGCACCCTCGAATACGGAGAGCTTGGGATAGTGAACAATTTTCGCAGGAGTGGAAAAGATCATTACACTTCCTATTGTGTACTGATGCAGTCCATTCACCACTCGTGTGTATTCACCCTTAGCCATTCCCTTTTCCCATTCCAGTCAGCTCTATAGTTTCCTATGATCTTTATTATCTCTGCACTTTTCATATAGATATATCGATTGTGCGTACGTGACTTTGGTCCTATTTTTATATACTGCGTTTAATAATAAAGTTTTTGGTTTGCTTGTAAAACAAGGAACAGAATTGTACTTTTTTAGAATACAGGACACAACACTTCCGAAAAAGAGAAACTTGGCGAAATGCGGAACTATAGGTCTTTGCGTTCTTCCAGCCGTGGCCAAAATAATAGCAAGAATAATTGTGGAATGAATCAAAGAGCGTTTAGATTCAACTCTCGATGTCGAACAGGCAGTCTTGTGTGCTGGATCCTCCTGCATCGACCACATAAACACCTTACGGATCATAATCGAACAATGCGTTGAGTATAGGTCTCCGCTACATTTGCTGTTTGTCGACTTCGAGAAGACTTTCGACAGATTAAGTCGAGATGCTGTCTGGTTGGCGTTGCGCAGGAGAGGCATCCCAGAAAAACTTATAGCTATTATCAAGGCTACATACGAGGACGGTAAGTGTCACGTCTTACACAATGGTAAGGTGGTGATTTTGAAGTCCAAAGTGGAGTACGTCAAGGGTGCATAATGTCGCCACTATTGTTCCTGATGGTGTAAAGCTCTTTTTTATCGAAGGCTGAGGTGACCTCGCCGGCTCCAGGGTCAACCCAAAAGAATACCCTAAAACTTTGGGAAAGAAGTACTTTATTATGTACTGACCGGAATACTATTACAATGTTCTTTTTAGCAATGCAAGTTGTCTTTCCATTAACAATTCTTATGCTTAACAATATTTCGATAATTCTTAATTCTGCTCTATAATACTTAATACTGCTTGATGATATGTAGTACCGAGCTCAGGCTCGGGCTGTCACTCCGCGGCGATTCTCCGGTGTTGCAGTTCGGAGGTCGGCTTGGTGGGCGTCCACGCGTCGTATAGGCTTGCTGGCACGTCCGTGCTAGGCGCGGGCAGGCGTGGGCAATCCGTACAAGGGTTCGGGCTTGCTGGCAGTCCGGCTCAGGGCCGGGCTTGCTGGCTCGTCCATGCTAGCCACGGGCAGGCATGGGTAGTCCGTACAAGGATACGGGCTCGCTAGCTCGGCCGGGCTTTCTGGCTCGTCCCAGCTAGGCACGGGCTTGCTGGCAGTCTGGGAAGGACTGCTTATTGAGAGGGGGAAAATTTAAGCGTAAGCTTGGGAGCGGAAGGGCTAGTGGCCAAATCCGCTAAATGATGACCTGGTAATGTCACCCCAAAAGCAGGAAGGAAACTTAATCGGCGGACTTAAAGCGGACCCGTAACTGGATGCGCACTCATTGATGTGAATTCAAAAAATAAAAAACCAAAGTATTCCTTCGGAGACCAAACTTAGGAGAGTCTGTTCGTCGTACACCGGATTGGTACGCTGCTACCACTGGTCAGGCTCTGTCCACTGCATCTCACATTCTCTTACTTATATAGAATTCCTGTAAGAACGAGGTGTGAATTCTTAAAATTCCCTTGTCTTTTGTTGTTGTTTGTATCTCCTTGTCTTTATTTCTTGTTTGTGGCTCTATTCCATTGCAAAGTGCCAGAGTATATGCAATACTCCGCCTATTACAAAATGGTAGTCTTCGGCGTTCGCACAAATGCCCGAAGGTATGCAACTCTTCTTGTTGCCGTGGGTCGTCCCATGCAAAATATGCCTGACTGTATGTTAGGTTTCATTTTCGTCTCGATTTGTAGTTAGAGGTAGAGAAACATGTCACTTCGTTACATTTCCCCCTCTTTTCGGCAGACGATAACCTTCTCGTCGTTGACTGATGTCTCCCTTAATGGAAAATATAAATGCTTCAATTTTATAAACAAACAAAAAAACTTCAGGGTAACAACACAAAACTACTGAATTCATTCACCTTTTTTTTTCTTCTTCGGGTTTACTTGCTGTTTTGGGAGTGGGACGGCGGAGAGGATCAAATTTGTTGAGTGGCTGTCGGATGAAGGAGTGCGCGAGGAGGGGAAGCAGGTAGGAATTTACGAATTTTCCACCAAAACATACGCAGCATGAGAAAAAACTTTGATTCGTTCTTAGCACACATTGATGCCTTAAACCTTATGCCTGAATTTATAGTTTTATCTTAAATTTGGTTGTACAGCAATGAGGTAACCAGTTACAGCATTCCGGGTTATAATGGTTCATTATATAATGGCAACTGTAATTATTCCTATAGCGCAGGTGGTGTAGCAGTTTTGATTAAAAAGCCCCTTTCGTACCAATGTGAAGTTAAATCTCCAAATTTAAGTAGTGCTGATATTGTTCAAATAAATTACAATCCAAGCAACGAGCCGTTCATAATTCATTGCGTCTACCGCTTGCAAGAAGTAAATTTTAGCATCTTTCTAGGACAAATGAATGAACTTCTTAAGGCTAAAAATACCGAGAACTTGTTAATAATAGGAGACTTGAATGTAGATATCTTGAAAAATAATGCTGACTCTGACAATTGCTTGCTTTTAATGTCATCGTATGGGTTAGAGTCAATAATCAATGAACCAACTTGCATTACAGAAAACACTCAAACTTGCATCGACCACTCTTTTATAAGATTGCATAAAAATTCTTTACACAAGGTATCTAGTGAGTTATTAGACTGCAAAATCATTGTATGATAAATTTGAGCACGGATCACTTACACTTAAACAAAAATAGTAAGTGCATACCCTTCGTTATTAAACAAGAAATAGACTATGAAAAACTAAATGAAAGTCTTAAATATGAGTTCTGGGAACAGGTCTATGCAAATAATAATCCTTCGCTAGCTTACGACATCTTTTTGAGAATCTTATAAAGTTACATAAAAACAATGAATCTGGGTGATACACGAAATGGTTCCAAATTAAAGCGGCTTAGACCGTGGAACAGTGTGGGCCTGCTCAAATTAATAAAACAAAAGAATCTTTTACGAAAGAATTGTCAACGTCACCCTCATGACATGAGGATGAAGCAAAAATATATGAAATTAAGTAAAAGGCGAAAAAACAAGTAGAGGAAAGTCGAGATAAATTTTATTCTAATAAGTTTGAGAAGTGTACAGGCAACATAAAAAATGAGTGGAGTGTTGTAAACAGTATCCTTAATAGAGAAAGAGTAGAGATGGTGGTGACCTCGAAATAGATGCTGATAATACTGTAGTTGTTTATCAAAATTTCGTCACTCAAAACGTAAACAAACTAATTTCTGCTTTCATTGCATACCACCGCACCTGAGCGATTTCAGCACAAAGCACTGCACGAAAAAATGTCGCATCAGCCAAAAATAGCCAGTTGAAGTGCCGCACGGGCGATGACCCGGTTGTTTACCTTTTGAGTGATAAAATAAGCAATTTGTATAAATGGTAGAATAAGCAAGTTAAGTATGACCTAGTTTTTTAACCTTTGTATAGAATAAGCAATTTATGTATTTGTATAAATAGGAGGGCTTGCTCATGAATAAATTGACTTTTAGTTCAACAGCAACCAAATTCACATCGGTTTTCTTATTTCTTGCAAACCAAAGTATTATTTTATAAACAAGTGGTCCTTCGAGCAAAACAGTTTTAACCATTGCAAAGCCTTTTTTTAATTCCTAGTGTGGGGTTGCACTAGGGTGTTTACAAACTATCAATTATAAAAAATAATAGTTTACTATAGGATAAAGGTATCAGTTTGTCTTACAGTGAAAAAGTGAGACAATAGTACATACGAGAACTTAGAAGTGATAGTTTACTTCATCAAAATGAATAATCTTGAACGAGTTATAGATAACTTTCAAGATGTTATCGTCCAGCAGGAAGAGGTTACAGTTAACCTCACCAAGCTGGGATTGGATAAGCTTTCCCTAGAGACGCTTGCACGGCAGTACGACAAGGCAAGGAGCCTTTGGGCTTCCATCGAAGCTAATTACTCCTCCATGATGGAACTAAGCGGATCAACCGTTGCCACCTCTCAACCAAAATACGGAGCAGCAAAAACAATAATGTTAAAAATAAGGGAATTCATAGCGCAGAATTTCCCGAAGCTGATAGAGGAGGAGAATGGACCAGATCCACTCCGTATGGGAACCAGGCAGGCTACCGCAGCTTCGTCGGCCGTAGGTTCCGACCCAATGATCAAAGATTCTAGTAACGTTACGCCTGGCGGCCAGCAGTTTTACCGTCCCCAAAACCCACAGCTTGAACGGAGGGAGCACACCAATGATGGTTCTCAGGTTGGGTTGTCGCATAACCATCAAGATACACCCTGAGAGCGAAGAACAATCCCACATGTTCGGGATACCAGCTCAACCCACGTATACATTTGTACAAGGAGTTGGGTATGTATTGCAAAATCCCACGGGAGGGATGTCGGGACATGGATACAACATCAGTCACCCACTACAAACACAGCCACCCCAGCTTATTCAACAGGACAACAAAAACACAACCGAAGCACTTCTACACACTATAGCCAAACTCACACTAGAGCGAGAAAACGCATCACCTACCGCAGGGATGCGGGCGGAAGGAAGTGGTATCAAAATTCTAGAAGTCAACTTGAAGGAATATAGTGGTGACCTCACAAAATACAGTGAATTCAAGGAACAGTTCGATTCACTGGTACAAAGGAGGAGAACATCCTTCATCGATCGCTTCGCTCTACTCAAGTCGAAGCTAACTGGGAAAGCATTTAAAGGAATTAGTGACTTAGATTTAACTGGAGACAACTATTCAATTGCCTGGTAAACATTAAATCGAATGTTCGACAATCCAAGGCATCTAAGTAAATTAGAACTAGAGGCTATGTTAGTTCTGCCTCAACGACCAATAATCCCAGGGAATGCAGAGTCTATAATAGCATACATGCATTTCACTAAAGGACGAGTCTCCAATCTCAGAAGAAACAAGATAAATGGAGAACACAACATGGCCTATTTAATACTTCGAGGCTTTGATCCTATCGCACGGGGCAAAATGGGCGACTTTGTAAATTGTAAGACCAGACTTCCCACCTTAGAGGAGATAGAAGATTTCCTGTTCAAAGAATATCAGCACCATCTAGAAAAAGATGACAACCTTCGATTTACTCAAGAGTACAGAGTACATGTTACGCTTCAACCCAATGAAGTAGGAGCAAAAGTGAAAAACAAGTGTTTTATTTGCGCAGAACAACATCCAGCAATTGACTGTCCAAAGTTCCTGAGTGCCCCGAATCGAGAAGCCTTGCTACAAGATCTGTATCTATTGCGTAAAGCATCGGTTCGACTATTGCTTCCCCTGCAGATCAAGACAGTATCTTACATGCAAAACCTGTCAAGGACCTCACCTTGCGGAAATGCATTCTGAATCCACTCCGATCATGACAGATCCTCCATCAACTAGCAGCACTTACCTGTGCCAAAATTAATCCGATGCATCTTCTGGTGTCCTTCTGCCTGCCTAAGGCTATTTCAACGCTCGTAGTTAATAATGGCAACGTTCCAGTCCGCTGTTTACTAGATCAGAGCAACCAAGCTAATTATATATCCGAAGATCTGGTCCAGAAGCTGCGATTGCCAAAAAAACGGACACTTGTAAAAGTAATCGGAGTAAGAGGAGAAATTGGAACAGTCCGTTCCATTGCCAATATAAAACTAAAGCTGAATCACCCAGACCTACCAATCGTGAATATAAAAGCACTTGTAGTCAAACGAGTTACCGGATCACTGCCAAGTATGTCCAGTCACATCGCCTGGAAATCCTCCTTTGACAAGCCACTTGCAGATCCACACTTCAACAAACCAGCCCACATTCCTCTATTATTAGGAGGCCCAGGTCCAGGTCTAGAGAAGGTCTAGAGAAGAAGGATGGGTTGTTACTTCAAAGTACCTACCTTGGTGGGTGGATCGTGTCGGGAGACCCAGGAAAGGGAAAAAATGGAAAACGAACCTCAGCCTTTACAACACACTCAGAGTTTGAGGCGAACCTGGCAGATTTCTGGGACCTGCCCGTTACCGGAGAAGACATCGATGAAGCCGATGGTTCATACTGCGAAAATTTATTCATCGAAAAACACTCTCGAACCAAAGACGGCCGCTACATCGTCCTAATCCCTTGGAAAGCTGCACCAGCATTAGGAAATTCCTATCGGAGTGCCATCAAATTCTATATCGGACAGGAAAAACGTTGGGAGCAAAATGAAATCCATAAGAAAATGTCAAACGACTTTATGGAGTACTATCTCGCGTCAAAACACATGACCCCAATACCTGCTGAAAGGCAACGAGATGAGACTGGCAACGCTTATTACATCCCATATATCAGCATCATCCGAACGATGCTGTCACAACCAAGTTAAGAAACGTGTTCAACGCTAGCGCGCTATCAAGCAGCGGGATTTCTCTAAATCAACTCATCTACCCAGGCCCGAAATTGCAGTGTCATATTTTCGACATTATCAACCAGCATAGGCAATACGAATTTACCTATACCAGCGACATGTTTTTTTTTTTTTTTTTTGGTTGCGTCTGGAGGTGCAGGAATCTTCAAAAGATACCAATGGTCCGTACCATTGGTTATGCCCGATTCATATATCTGACAATGCCATCAGTGCTAATCAGTATATGGTATGCCTACGGGCTAAACCTCACCCCCTCAGGGAGGCACTATGAGAACCGGCTGCGCGTACTCATAGTAGTAAGAAATTCGTTCCTCTCATTTTTTCATTTTTGTGATGACTACGACTAAGTTGCCTTAACGAGTAGTTTACGCTTCTGTAGTGTTAATCGCGTTAGGTACGTAGCTTTCCAGTGAAGGCACCTACTAATACCGTCATTACATGCGGTTTTTCCTTACGGCGCTAGGTCGAAAGGTCTTGTTCTTTATAGTCGGCGCTCAAGTTTTGTCACGTCCATAGTACGGATTATTTCATTATTGCAATGATTATGAAGACGGGTACGAAGTTTACGAGCAAAGTTTGTTACTTCGTCCCTCACGGTAGCAATTCCCAGATCTCTGTGAATATTGTTGCAGCTACCCTGTGGAAAGATAACAAAATTAATAATCGTAACATTTGTCTATTGGCACTTACCACAGGAAGCAGCATAGGTGAAATCGAACCTTACGTCCGTCCGTCTGTCTTCCACTTATTCAGCCGCGAGTGGCTCCGAATCCGAACATGCAATACAAAAAAAGTAAACAAAATGGGAAAATCGAACAAAAAGACACTTACAGGAAATATGCTGCTTCTGCTTCTTTTGTGGTGGTAAGGGTATACAGTCACCATCGTAATCTGTAAAATTCAGAAAGAAAGCTTAAGAATTAGTACGAAAAATAAATAAAAAACCGAAACTTACCCAAAGATTCTTGCCGCTTTTGGTTTTTTTGACATTTGTGTGTTCAATTTCCTCCTTTCCGCTTGGTCATTCAGCATCGTTCCGGAAATTGTACCAGAGCTTATCACATAGAGTGAGCTCAAGTTTAACGAGAACTTTGAGTGGAATTGCTAAACCAAAGAGGCGTTACGGTTTGAAATTCCTCTAGCTGAGAGAGCTCTCGCACGGCTAGTGGAATAATCCGTAGGCTAGAGGGACTCTTGGAAGAGTATAGGGAATAGGACAAAGAATTTAATCATTACGAAATCGAGAGTCCACAGAATCACACGCACAAGTGCCAGTAAATTTTTAAAGACCACATAGTGGCAGTTAATTTCTTTTTCTAAATATAATAGATATAAAAAAAAGTACAGTGTAGCTAAGATTTTAAAATTCTATTGGATTGTTTTAATTTTATTTTTTTTTATTAGGTGTTTAAGTAGACTCAAGTGCAATTAAACAGGAAAGTGCTTATAAATAACCAAAAAAAAAAAAAAAGGGAAATACAATACAAAAAAATCAACTATAGTAAGAACGCGGAAAGATATCCGTACAAGGAGCAGCTTTTTTTTAGCAAAAGAAGTGCGCTTATAAAAATTTCATTTAATTTGAAACATTAGGAGCTGCAGATTGTGTATTGGCGGTCACAAATCACACATACCCTACATGGGATTTTTATAATTGCAGAGTGGCCGCCAATAAAATTTGTTTTTTTTAATTTTTTTTTTTTGCGTGAGGAATTTCGGTTCTTACCAAATAAAAAGAAAACTCCATCGAAGCCTCCAATCGCAGTTGCCGCTAGATTTGTTACGGGAGTATATCCGTTCCGCATCCGTAAGGAAAAACCGTACGAAAACGAATGCGGTTCCCGAGCAGCGGTCCCTGAATACAAAAAAAAAACATACAAAGGAACTACAGTGGCGTAACGTCGATTTTTTTTTATTATTGGCGTGACAAATTCCTTTCCTTTTTGTTATTGTTTATTTTTATTATTTACTTTTTTTAATTTTTTTTTAAATTTTGTTTCGATTATAATTTTTTTGAATATAAATTTTTTTTATGAGTTTTTGTGTGAAATTCGATTTCCCCCTTTGTCGGATATTTTAGGGTGCGTTCCCGTTTATGGGACGAATCAATACACCTAACCAGAGCTCTAGGATAGGTAGGATTGTTTTTTCTTTTTTGTTTCGCGCATAGTGCCGTAGCTAGTTTAAAGTGCTACGTATGGGTGGAAACGACTTTAGGGTAAATACAGTTTTTTTATAGTGTTAATTTGTAGGTTTATTTTAATTTAATTTGTTTATGGTTGTTGTCTCCTTTTTATTTTTTTAATTTTTTTTAGTTTTCTTATTTATTTATTTATTTATTACTTTTCTGTTTTTAGTAGTTTTAATTATTATTTTAAGTTTAAATTATTATTTTTTTTTTAAGTTTCCTTTGATTTTGTTTTTTTTTATTGAGATAATTTATTTTTTTTTTAGATTCATTAGTTTAAATTGTTATTTTTGTTTAAATTATTATTTTTTTTTGTGCTCATAAAGCAAATGTTAGAAAGATCAATTCTTAAATAAATTTTGTGAGTCACGCCACATGTGTGGAAAAATATTTTTGTTTTTCTAACGAAGTAGTCATGACTTGTTAGAACAAGGTTTCAGGGGGTGCGGTAGGGCTGGCTAAAGCCCTTTCGGTTTGACGGCTTGACACAGCAGCAGCAGCGATGTTGGGGAAATCCCAACATTTATGGCCAAAGGATTTCCAGGAAGGGAGGGAAATGGCCAACGCTGCACTACCATCCGCAGCGCCTTCAGTGTGGTGAGGTCCGTCTGCTGTTTAAGTAAGTTAAATATTTTTTTTGGCACGATATATGTTTTTTTGTAATAGGTGAGGTTGTGTGCGAGAACAAGTTCCCCCCCATTTCCGGCGAGTTGAGCCGTGCTTCGCTAGCGTGCCATGTTTCTCGCATACGACATTGTTTCCCTTTCCGGTCCCATCACTTCCTTAAGTCCTTTCCACATCCCAATTTCCTTCCCAAATTCAAATCCCAACGTCCAATACCTATCCATTTTATCTATTACAAAAATGGCGCCCAACGTTGTGTTTGTCTTTGTCTTCCGTCCTATGTTGTATTAGTCCACAATTGTTCTTATTATCAATATCAAAGTTTTCGTAAGTCTTTACCTGGATAGCTCTTAAGCATGCCAAGGTAAATTGCGACGAATGCCTTTGATATTGACAACGACAACAATTGGAACCTTTTTGTTTGTCCTCGTCCTCAATTGCACTCGCTGTCAACATCAAAGAACTCGTAAGTCTTTACCTGGATAGCTCTTAAGCATGCCATGGTAAATTGCGACGAGTGACTTTGATGTTGACAACGACAGCAATTGGAATCTGTATGTCCTAGTCTTTTATTCATTGTCTACCTTAAATCCTATTTTCCTTTCCCATTGTAAAATTTTAACTTTTATCTTCAGTCTTGTATTTAGTTTAATATGGTATGGTGGCCTTGTTCGATGTAGTCAAGTCGTATCATGTAGCACTATCCCGTTTTAGTTAGTTTTTTTATGTGTTGTTTTTATTTCCGCTCAAAGTCTTCTAGCAAAGCCCGAGGGGGTAGACTAGAATTGCGTGAGCGGAGAGAAATTCAACGGTGTGTGTCCTTGTCGTTTTTGTTCTATGTGTTTATGTTTCGCCACACTGAGGGGTATAATATTTTAGTCAGCCAACATTTTTTTAAAATCATCAGATGCTGTTGCAAGTCAAGCCTGCGCCAAGAAGAGTATCACCGAAGTCAGCTGCCCGAAACACCCCCTTAATGAAATGTGAATACAAATTTTAATACATAATTTTAGTACCATCGTGATATTTATTTTAACTTAAAAACACCTAAATCGCACACACACACACACATTTTTTTTGATATATACTAATTTTTTTGTTTATACTTACATAAATAAACATTATTTTCAACACACATTGTTTTTTTATATATCTATACTTAGTCTAATACATTTTTTTATTTATTTTTTTAATCATATACTTAGTCGTGATTATTACATAGTTATCTTATTTTTTTTGTATCTTAAATTGATTTTCTTATTTCTTTTATATATACATTTATTGGTAGTTAGATATTATTTTTATATTTTTTTACATTTTTTTTGGTTTATATTTATTACCCCTAGCCCATTCTTACACCTAAATCTATAATACATAAGTACTTAAAAATACACATTTACTAGTACTGCCCCTATTATTGTTGCTACATTTCCCACTGGATGCACATGATGTCATCTGAAAAAGATTCAAAAGAGTCAGTAATTAGGAAAATTAGAAAAGAAAAAATAGAAATTTTAGACGATAGGGTACTTACTCGTGCTGCAGCTAAACAGATATCAGAAGAGTCTTTCGTAATGGCCCCAGTTAGGCACAGTCCACCGCCAAAGAAAACGCCGGTACCAACGACCATATCCTCTTCCAATATTCCAGTTAGCTCGGGGGTTAGTACACATACCAGTCAGTTCGAGAGCTCAACAGAATCTTTGCAGGCCCTGTCCTTTAGTAGCCTTAGCCACTTAGGTGCAGCTTCACTCTCAGCTCAGAACAGTAGTGTTCGAACGATGGTGGACCAAACGGAGGAACAGAACTTAAATGTCTCCAGACCAGGTAGCAGAAATAGTGTCCAAGAGCCGGACAGGGTGTCGCCTGAGCTCAGGTCCTATATTAATTTGGCTGTGGTAAATGCGTTCACCACTTACCAAAATTCGATTAGAGAAGATATATCGGAAACCCTGAAAATGGAAATGAAGAATAGTTTGCTCGATTTCATGAGGGAAATAAATTCGGTTACCCGTCCAACTCCTCCACCCGAGGAAACTATTCCTAAGCCAAAGAAGAATCCAAGTGTTGTCCGGAAGCCGACTCAACATCTCCCACTCTCAACAGCGTAACATCTCCCACTCTCACCCTCAGCTGGATCAAACAGCAAATCAGAGGCAAGTTCAAGCCAATGCTAGGGAAAATAATGCCAGATACAGGATGTATGAACCGAATACTTACCTCCAGGGTCAGGATTCATTCCATTTGAGTCATGCAGCTCACCAGCAGAACCAATCTGAATTCCGTCCAAGCCAGATTCATGCCAGGCATCCTCACCCTCAGACAGCACACCCAGACATGAATTATCCTCCCGGCTGGAATCAGGATTCCCCACCGCGACCTTACGAGATGAATCCCCTTTCAGGAATTCGAGGTCCTATAAAGATCGACAAGTGGGGAATTAACTTCGAGGGCAAACCTGAATCTCTTACCGTGGAGGATTTCATTTTCCGTCTTGAAACGCTCCAAAGGCAATATAATTGCTCCTGGGCTGAGATAACGCGTGACTTCCATCTACTGCTCTCAGGTACAGCATACGAGTGGTACTGGCAGTTTCAACGTACCAATTACCGACCAGACTGGCCAATACTACGCGATGCCCTAATGCGACAGTTTCGTAATTCGAAATCAGATTTCGAAATAATGCGCGACATCATGGACAGACGGCAAGGTACTTGGGAGAGTACGGATGAGTTCTTCTCTTCGATATCGAAACTTAAATCTCAGCTCAGGGTGCAGATTCCTGAGGTAGAGCTGGTGAGGATCCTCAAGCGAAACCTGAATGAAGAGGTAGGGAAGCTTGTATATCCGATGGCCATCTACACTTTGGACCAGCTGAGGTATGCGTGTAAGGATGCGAAAAACGCATTTCCGAGTAGGGAAATGCCCAAACACCATCGTCCTCCGGGCAAGTATATAGCAAACGAGTTGGACTTCGAGCAGACCTCCAATTTCCCGGATGAGCAAGTAGCGGCTCTACAGTACCCAGGAGTTCGTCCCAAAGTGGTTTCGAATCAGGCAGAACCCAACAAGTTAGTTTGCTGGAATTGTCGGACAGAAGGACACACATTCATGGATTGTGCTTCTAATACCAGGCACATATTTTGTTATCGGTGTGGTAAAGAAGGAGTGATAACGCCCAAGTGTCGCCGTTGCAACCCGGAAAACCGGTTCACGAACGTGATGTCGTCGGGGGAGTCGCGTTCGACTCAAACCCCGCAGTAACCGTTGAGAAGAGGGATGCAGAGTCTCAAACATCGACGGATAGTAAAGAAATGAAGTTATTAGCTAGAGAAAAGCAGGCAGAGGTAATAGGAAATAAGAATAGATTAGAAATTAAGCCATTGCATGTACGGTTGAGGGAATACTACTCAGCGCGTAAGAGAATTTTTGGTGATAGTAGTGTGATATCAAAAAGAATTCTGAAAGCAAGAAAGAGGTACAAACTTAGACGAGAAATTAGAAAAAGTATATCTTCCACAATTCTAGCAACTGCCACTGACCCAAGACCTTACGCTAAGGTCAAAATCGCGGATAAAGGTGTCCTCGGTCTATTGGACAGTGGGGCAAGTGTCAGTATCCTAGGTAAAAATTGTTTAAGTTTCGTACAGTCCCTATCATTGCCGATTCTACCATTTCAGTCGAAAGTAAAAACCGCTGACGGCAATTGTCAATCCATCGTAGGTAAAATTCAAAGTCCAGTGTCTTATCTTGGTATCACGCACCCTATCACCTTTTACTTGGTACCAAACCTGGACCAAGAACTCTATTTAGGCATTGATTTTTGGAAAGCGTTTCGCATTGCACCAAATATTGTGAGTTCGATGACCCTCTCGGATGCTACAGATGCCACAAATACTCACCAGCTGTCGGCAGATCAGCAGTCTGAGTTGGAGGTTGTTAAGCTCAAATTTCTCTGCTTTAGGAGCATGTCATTGGTACAGGAGATGCGGCCCCGGTTAAGCAGCGTCACTACCCTGTGTCTCCTCCGATACAAGCTCTTTTGTGCCAGGAAGTAGACCGAATGTTAAGCCTAGGCGTTATAGAGGAGAGTGAGAGTCCCTGGTGCTCACCCGTGGTCCTTATACGAAAGCCAGGCAAGGATCGACTTTGCCTGGATTCGCGAAAATTAAATACTTTAACCAAGAAGGACGCCTATCCTCTCCCCCATATCGACGGGCTTCTCAGTCGTCTACAAGATACCTACTACATAAGTAGCGTAGATCTCAAGGATGCATTCTGGCAAATACCGCTGGAGAGACAGAGTAGGGAAAAGACTGCGTTTACGGTGCCGGGAAGACCATTGTACCAATTTACGGTAATGCCCTTTGGGTTGTGCAATGCAGCTCAAAGGATGTGTCGTTTGATGGACAAGGCCATCCCGTCACGATTAAAGGACCGTGTCTTCGTATATCTCGATGACCTGCTCATCATAGCGCCGGATTTCCAAACTCATAACACTCTGCTGGACGAAGTCACACAGTGCTTGCGGAAAGCTAATCTCACCATCAACTTGAACAAATCCAGATTTTGCTTTAAGGAATTGAAGTACTTAGGGTTCATAGTTGGTGGTGGGATGCTGAAGACAGATCCTGCAAAGGTGGAAGCCATAGTGGATTTCCCAGTTCCCAAAAATCCTAAGCAGGTTCGCAGGCTGCTTGGTCTTGCAGGGTGGTACCGGAGGTTTATCAGAGATTTTTCGAGTTTGACTGCCCCCATCACACACACATTGAAAAAGAGTAAGGAAAAATTTAAGATGTCGGATGAGGCTAGCATTCGAGAAGCTCAAAGAGGCCCTAACAACTGCCACCGTACTCACACACCCGAACTTCACGAAGCGGTTCTTCATCCAATGCGATGCTTCGCAGTCCGGTATAGGTGCAGTCCTTTTCCAAAGAAACGACGATTTATCTGAGTCACCTATCTCCTATTTTTCTCAAAAACTTAACGTTTGCCAACGAAATTACAGTGTGACCGAGAAAGAGTGTCTAGCTGCTATTATGGCGGTGCAAAAGTTCAGACCGTATGTCGAAGGTATGGACTTTACGATAATCACCGATCACTCCAGTCTGCGTTGGTTGATGAGTCTTAAAGACCTTAGTGGCAGATTGGCTCGGTGGAGTCTGAAGCTACAGGTGTTCACCTTCGACATAGAGCACCGTAAAGGTACATTGAACGTCGTGCCAGACACACTTTCTCGAGTCCACATCGAAAGCCTGGATTTAGAAGATGTTGCACAGTTGGTTGATTTGAATTCACAAGAGTTCCAGTCTGATGAGTACAAAAGCTTGATGACCACCGTGCAAGATCACCAAGAACAGCTGCCGGATCTTAAAGTAGAGGAGAAGTATATATACCAACGGTCTCTACCACTCATTCGAGATGAATCTCTGTTAGAGCACAACTGGGTGTTGTGGATTCCGTCCGGGTTAACAGAGGAAATCATCTCCCGTACGCACAATCCTCCTCAAGCAGCTCACGATGGCATCGCAAAAACTTTAAGTCGAATTCGACAGTATTTTTACTGGCCGAATATGACTGTACAAATCAGACAATTTGTAACTAACTGTGCAACATGCAAAGAAAGTAAGTCGTCCAGTCAGATTTCCCGTCCACCAATATCCACCAATTATTGTTCCGATCGTCCTTTTCAGAAGCTATATGTCGACTTCTTGGGTCCGTACCCAAGATCTAAGTCCGGTAACGCGTATGTCTTTGTTGTCTTAGATCATTTGACCAAGTTTGTTTTCCTTAAGCCGCTAAGAAATGCCAACACCAGCAACGTCGTGAAATTTCTTCACGATGACATTTTCAATATGTTCGGAGTACCAGAAATAATTCACTCCGATAATGGAAAACAATTTGTAGCCAATGATTTTCAAAATCTCTTAAAAAAATATGGTATTCGACATTTTAAAACAGCCTATTATGCACCGCAATCGAACGCGTCAGAGAGGGTGAATAGAACGTTGTTGGCGGCTATACGCTCATACTTAAGGGAAGACCAGCGCGATTGGGATCTTCACCTTAGTGATATTGCGTGTGCGTTGCGGAGCTCCATACATGCTTCTACTGGCGTGTCACCATATTTTGCCCTATTCGGAATAAATATGATGACACATGGTAGTAGCTACGATCTAGCACGGAGGTTGAGCGCGGTTGCCGACAGCGAGCTATTAACTCTCTCTCGGCAAAGTCGATTGCAGTGCATACGTGCGAAAATAAAAGAAAGCATTCTAAGGGCAAATGAAAAAAGCGCAAAGACATATAACATACGTGCACGGAAAATACGTTTCCTGCCCGGGCAGGAAGTGTTTAGGCGTAACTTTGTACTTAGCGACACAACTAAGAATCTTGCGTCTAAACTGTGTCCGAAATAGATCAAATGCCGAATAGTGAAAGCGATCGGTAACAACATGTATGAGGTGGAGAATCAGACCGGAAAAAAAGTAGGAGTTTTTCACGCAAAGGACTTGAAACAATGAAAGTATAACTTAGAAGCTACGTATTATGAAAGTATTTATGTCCGTCGATAGTTTATTATTAAGTATCATGTTTTTTTTAATGTAAATATCGTTTAAAAATGTTCATATTTAAGTATATTCTAGTCAATATAGGATTATTTATTTAGTATTTAAGTATATTCTAGTCACTTATCTATCTACCTAGTCAATTATTTAGTTAATTTATTTATATATTTATTTATTGAGTTATTTATTACTTTAAGTATCTGTTATTTATTAATTTATTTATTTGTTTCGTATTTATATAGTAATTTATTTATTTATTTTGTTTATATAGTAATATATTTATCTATTTATTTATTTATTTTGTTTATATAGTAATTTATTTATATATTTATTTATTTATTTCGTCTCCAGAGTAATTTATTTATCTATTTATCATTATCTTGTTATAAAACGTCCACATGTAATCTAATTTTTGTTTTCTTCTATCAGCTGTGATATCAGCGTTATTTATTTCTTTATATGTTTACACATGCACATGCTAATAGTTAAACTAGATTTATATACCAAAATGTATATTACTCACTGAGATCCAACGATAAATTCATCTCGTCCATAATTGGTTGTTCCATTAAGTTGCTGCGGCGGATTCTCCTCATTCCATGATGATATATATACGATGTATCTGTGAAGCAAAGAATGAGCGTTAAGTATATGTATAAGTATGATGTGACGGAATAAGTTAGACTATGTATTGTGTAATGTCCAACCACCTTAGAAGTTCGACTTACGTGTTTAGTGCCCGGCATGCAGAGAGTGGGTTTCTTCCCCACGTTGATTTCGGGGATCTGCTTCTCTTCGCCCCTGTAGACCCTTGCACATCCACAAGGTCGAAGTTTTGTTGCAGCTACCCTGTGGAAAGATAAAAAAAATAATAATCGTAACATTTGTCTATTGGCACTTACCACAGGAAGCAGCATAGGTGAAATCGAACCTTACGTCCGTCCGTCTGTCTTCCACTTATTCAGCCGCGAGTGGCTCCGAATCCGAACATGCAATACAAAAAAAAAGTAAACAAAATGGGAAAATCGTACAAAAAGACACTTACAGGAAATATGCTGCTTCTGCTTCTTTTGCCGTGGTAAGGGTATACAGTCACCATCGTAATCTGTAAAATTCAGAAAGAAAGCTTAAGAATTAGTACGAAAAATAAATAAAAAACCGAAACTTACCCAAAGATTCTTGCCGCTTTTGGTTTTTTTGACATTTGTGTGTTCAATTTCCTCCTTTCCGCTTGGTCATTCAGCATCGTTCCGGAAATTGTACCAGAGCTTATCACATAGAGTGAGCTCAAGTTTAACGAGAACTTTGAGTGGAATTGCTAAACCAAAGAGGCGTTACGGTTTGAAATTCCTCTAGCTGAGAGAGCTCTCGCACGGCTAGTGGAATAACCCGTAGGCTAGAGGGACTCTTGGAAGAGTATAGGGAATAGGACAAAGAATTTAATCATTACGAAATCGAGAGTCCACAGAATCACACGCACAAGTGCCAGTAAATTTTTAAAGACCACATAGTGGCAGTTAATTTCTTTTTCTAAATATAATAGATATAAAAAAAAGTACAGTGTAGCTAAGATTTTAAAATTCTATTGGATTGTTTTAATTTTATTTTTTTTTATTAGGTGTTTAAGTAGACTCAAGTGCAATTAAACAGGAAAGTGCTTATAAATAACCAAAAAAAAAAAAAAAAGGGAAATACAATACAAAAAAATCAACTATAGTAAGAACGCGGAAAGATATCCGTACAAGGAGAGCAGCTTTTTTTTGTTATATCGTTCGGGGTAAGTGCTAGTTGTAAGCAAAAGAAGTGCGCTTATAAAAATTTCATTTAATTTGAAACATTAGGAGCTGCAGATTGTGTATTGGCGGTCACAAATCACACATACCCTACATGGGATTTTTATAATTGCAGAGTGGCCGCCAATAAAATTTGTTTTTTTTTCATTTTTTTTTGCGTGAGGAATTTCGGTTCCCACCAAATAAAAAGAAAACTCCATCGAAGCCTCCAATCGCAGTTGCCGCTAGATTTGTGACGGGAGTATATCCGTTCCGCATCCGTAAGGAAAAACCGTACGAAAACGAATGCGGTTCCCGAGCAGCGGTCCCTGAATACAAAAAAAAACATACAAAGGAACTACAGTGGCGTAACGTCGATTTTTTTTTTATTATTGGCGTGACAAATTCCTTTCCTTTTTGTTATTGTTTATTTTTATTATTTATTTTTTTTAATTTTTTTTTAAATTTTGTTTCGATTATAATTTTTTTGAATATAAATTTTTTTTTATGAGTTTTTGTGTGAAATTCGATTTCCCCCTTTGTCGGATATTTTAGGGTGCGTTCCCGTTTATGGGACGAATCAATACACCTAACCAGAGCTCTAGGATAGGTAGGATTGTTTTTTCTTTTTTGTTTCGCGCATAGTGCCGTAGCTAGTTTAAAGTGCTACGTATGGGTGGAAACGACTTTAGGGTAAATACAGTTTTTTTATAGTGTTAATTTGTAGGTTTATTTTAATTTAATTTGTTTATGGTTGTTGTCTCCTTTTTATTTTTTTAATTTTTTTTAGTTTTCTTATTTATTTATTTATTTATTACTTTTCTGTTTTTAGTAGTTTTAATTATTATTTTAAGTTTAAATTATTATTTTTTTTTTAAGTTTCCTTTGATTTTGTTTTTTTTTATTGAGATAATTTATTTTTTTTTTAGATTCATTAGTTTAAATTGTTATTTTTGTTTAAATTATTATTTTTTTTTGTGCTCATAAAGCAAATGTTAGAAAGATCAATTCTTAAATAAATTTTGTGAGTCACGCCACATGTGTGGAAAAATATTTTTGTTTTTCTAACGAAGTAGTCATGACTTGTTAGAACAAGGTTTCAGGGGGTGCGGTAGGGCTGGCTAAAGCCCTTTCGGTTTGACGGCTTGACACAGCAGCAGCAGCGATGTTGGGGAAATCCCAACATTTATGGCCAAAGGATTTCCAGGAAGGGAGGGAAATGGCCAACGCTGCACTACCATCCGCAGCGCCTTCAGTGTGGTGAGGTCCGTCTGCTGTTTAAGTAAGTTAAATATTTTTTTTGGCACGATATATGTTTTTTTGTAATAGGTGAGGTTGTGTGCGAGAACAAGTTCCCCCCCATTTCCGGCGAGTTGAGCCGTGCTTCGCTAGCGTGCCATGTTTCTCGCATACGACATTGTTTCCCTTTCCGGTCCCATCACTTCCTTAAGTCCTTTCCACATCCCAATTTCCTTCCCAAATTCAAATCCCAACGTCCAATACCTATCCATTTTATCTATTACAAAAATGGCGCCCAACGTTGTGTTTGTCTTTGTCTTCCGTCCTATGTTGTATTAGTCCACAATTGTTCTTATTATCAATATCAAAGTTTTCGTAAGTCTTTACCTGGATAGCTCTTAAGCATGCCAAGGTAAATTGCGACGAATGCCTTTGATATTGACAACGACAACAATTGGAACCTTTTTGTTTGTCCTCGTCCTCAATTGCACTCGCTGTCAACATCAAAGAACTCGTAAGTCTTTACCTGGATAGCTCTTAAGCATGCCATGGTAAATTGCGACGAGTGACTTTGATGTTGACAACGACAGCAATTGGAATCTGTATGTCCTAGTCTTTTATTCATTGTCTACCTTAAATCCTATTTTCCTTTCCCATTGTAAAATTTTAACTTTTATCTTCAGTCTTGTATTTAGTTTAATATGGTATGGTGGCCTTGTTCGATGTAGTCAAGTCGTATCATGTAGCACTATCCCGTTTTAGTTAGTTTTTTTATGTGTTGTTTTTATTTCCGCTCAAAGTCTTCTAGCAAAGCCCGAGGGGGTAGACTAGAATTGCGTGAGCGGAGAGAAATTCAACGGTGTGTGTCCTTGTCGTTTTTGTTCTATGTGTTTATGTTTCGCCACACTGAGGGGTATAATATTTTAGTCAGCCAACATTTTTTTAAAATCATCAGATGCTGTTGCAAGTCAAGCCTGCGCCAAGAAGAGTATCACCGAAGTCAGCTGCCCGAAACACCCCCTTAATGAAATGTGAATACAAATTTTAATACATAATTTTAGTACCATCGTGATATTTATTTTAACTTAAAAACACCTAAATCGCACACACACACACACATTTTTTTTGATATATACTAATTTTTTTGTTTATACTTACATAAATAAACATTATTTTCAACACACATTGTTTTTTTATATATCTATACTTAGTCTAATACATTTTTTTATTTATTTTTTTAATCATATACTTAGTCGTGATTATTACATAGTTATCTTATTTTTTTTGTATCTTAAATTGATTTTCTTATTTCTTTTATATATACATTTATTGGTAGTTAGATATTATTTTTATATTTTTTTACATTTTTTTTGGTTTATATTTATTACCCCTAGCCCATTCTTACACCTAAATCTATAATACATAAGTACTTAAAAATACACATTTACTAGTACTGCCCCTATTATTGTTGCTACATTTCCCACTGGATGCACATGATGTCATCTGAAAAAGATTCAAAAGAGTCAGTAATTAGGAAAATTAGAAAAGAAAAAATAGAAATTTTAGACGATAGGGTACTTACTCGTGCTGCAGCTAAACAGATATCAGAAGAGTCTTTCGTAATGGCCCCAGTTAGGCACAGTCCACCGCCAAAGAAAACGCCGGTACCAACGACCATATCCTCTTCCAATATTCCAGTTAGCTCGGGGGTTAGTACACATACCAGTCAGTTCGAGAGCTCAACAGAATCTTTGCAGGCCCTGTCCTTTAGTAGCCTTAGCCACTTAGGTGCAGCTTCACTCTCAGCTCAGAACAGTAGTGTTCGAACGATGGTGGACCAAACGGAGGAACAGAACTTAAATGTCTCCAGACCAGGTAGCAGAAATAGTGTCCAAGAGCCGGACAGGGTGTCGCCTGAGCTCAGGTCCTATATTAATTTGGCTGTGGTAAATGCGTTCACCACTTACCAAAATTCGATTAGAGAAGATATATCGGAAACCCTGAAAATGGAAATGAAGAATAGTTTGCTCGATTTCATGAGGGAAATAAATTCGGTTACCCGTCCAACTCCTCCACCCGAGGAAACTATTCCTAAGCCAAAGAAGAATCCAAGTGTTGTCCGGAAGCCGACTCAACATCTCCCACTCTCAACAGCGTAACATCTCCCACTCTCACCCTCAGCTGGATCAAACAGCAAATCAGAGGCAAGTTCAAGCCAATGCTAGGGAAAATAATGCCAGATACAGGATGTATGAACCGAATACTTACCTCCAGGGTCAGGATTCATTCCATTTGAGTCATGCAGCTCACCAGCAGAACCAATCTGAATTCCGTCCAAGCCAGATTCATGCCAGGCATCCTCACCCTCAGACAGCACACCCAGACATGAATTATCCTCCCGGCTGGAATCAGGATTCCCCACCGCGACCTTACGAGATGAATCCCCTTTCAGGAATTCGAGGTCCTATAAAGATCGACAAGTGGGGAATTAACTTCGAGGGCAAACCTGAATCTCTTACCGTGGAGGATTTCATTTTCCGTCTTGAAACGCTCCAAAGGCAATATAATTGCTCCTGGGCTGAGATAACGCGTGACTTCCATCTACTGCTCTCAGGTACAGCATACGAGTGGTACTGGCAGTTTCAACGTACCAATTACCGACCAGACTGGCCAATACTACGCGATGCCCTAATGCGACAGTTTCGTAATTCGAAATCAGATTTCGAAATAATGCGCGACATCATGGACAGACGGCAAGGTACTTGGGAGAGTACGGATGAGTTCTTCTCTTCGATATCGAAACTTAAATCTCAGCTCAGGGTGCAGATTCCTGAGGTAGAGCTGGTGAGGATCCTCAAGCGAAACCTGAATGAAGAGGTAGGGAAGCTTGTATATCCGATGGCCATCTACACTTTGGACCAGCTGAGGTATGCGTGTAAGGATGCGAAAAACGCATTTCCGAGTAGGGAAATGCCCAAACACCATCGTCCTCCGGGCAAGTATATAGCAAACGAGTTGGACTTCGAGCAGACCTCCAATTTCCCGGATGAGCAAGTAGCGGCTCTACAGTACCCAGGAGTTCGTCCCAAAGTGGTTTCGAATCAGGCAGAACCCAACAAGTTAGTTTGCTGGAATTGTCGGACAGAAGGACACACATTCATGGATTGTGCTTCTAATACCAGGCACATATTTTGTTATCGGTGTGGTAAAGAAGGAGTGATAACGCCCAAGTGTCGCCGTTGCAACCCGGAAAACCGGTTCACGAACGTGATGTCGTCGGGGGAGTCGCGTTCGACTCAAACCCCGCAGTAACCGTTGAGAAGAGGGATGCAGAGTCTCAAACATCGACGGATAGTAAAGAAATGAAGTTATTAGCTAGAGAAAAGCAGGCAGAGGTAATAGGAAATAAGAATAGATTAGAAATTAAGCCATTGCATGTACGGTTGAGGGAATACTACTCAGCGCGTAAGAGAATTTTTGGTGATAGTAGTGTGATATCAAAAAGAATTCTGAAAGCAAGAAAGAGGTACAAACTTAGACGAGAAATTAGAAAAAGTATATCTTCCACAATTCTAGCAACTGCCACTGACCCAAGACCTTACGCTAAGGTCAAAATCGCGGATAAAGGTGTCCTCGGTCTATTGGACAGTGGGGCCAGTGTCAGTATCCTAGGTAAAAATTGTTTAAGTTTCGTACAGTCCCTATCATTGCCGATTCTACCATTTCAGTCGAAAGTAAAAACCGCTGACGGCAATTGTCAATCTATCGTAGGTAAAATTCAAAGTCCAGTGTCTTATCTTGGTATCACGCACCCTATCACCTTTTACTTGGTACCAAACCTGGACCAAGAACTCTATTTAGGCATTGATTTTTGGAAAGCGTTTCGCATTGCACCAAATATTGTGAGTTCGATGACCCTCTCGGATGCTACAGATGCCACAAATACTCACCAGCTGTCGGCAGATCAGCAGTCTGAGTTGGAGGTTGTTAAGCTCAAATTTCTCTGCTTTAGGAGCATGTCATTGGTACAGGAGATGCGGCCCCGGTTAAGCAGCGTCACTACCCTGTGTCTCCTCCGATACAAGCTCTTTTGTGCCAGGAAGTAGACCGAATGTTAAGCCTAGGCGTTATAGAGGAGAGTGAGAGTCCTTGGTGCTCACCCGTGGTCCTTATACGAAAGCCAGGCAAGGATCGACTTTGCCTGGATTCGCGAAAATTAAATACTTTAACCAAGAAGGACGCCTATCCTCTCCCCCATATCGACGGGCTTCTCAGTCGTCTACAAGATACCTACTACATAAGTAGCGTAGATCTCAAGGATGCATTCTGGCAAATACCGCTGGAGAGACAGAGTAGGGAAAAGACTGCGTTTACGGTGCCGGGAAGACCATTGTACCAATTTACGGTAATGCCCTTTGGGTTGTGCAATGCAGCTCAAAGGATGTGTCGTTTGATGGACAAGGCCATCCCGTCACGATTAAAGGACCGTGTCTTCGTATATCTCGATGACCTGCTCATCATAGCGCCGGATTTCCAAACTCATAACACTCTGCTGGACGAAGTCACACAGTGCTTGCGGAAAGCTAATCTCACCATCAACTTGAACAAATCCAGATTTTGCTTTAAGGAATTGAAGTACTTAGGGTTCATAGTTGGTGGTGGGATGCTGAAGACAGATCCTGCAAAGGTGGAAGCCATAGTGGATTTCCCAGTTCCCAAAAATCCTAAGCAGGTTCGCAGGCTGCTTGGTCTTGCAGGGTGGTACCGGAGGTTTATCAGAGATTTTTCGAGTTTGACTGCCCCCATCACACACACATTGAAAAAGAGTAAGGAAAAATTTAAGATGTCGGATGAGGCAATAGTAGCATTCGAGAAGCTCAAAGAGGCCCTAACAACTGCCACCGTACTCACACACCCGAACTTCACGAAGCGGTTCTTCATCCAATGCGATGCTTCGCAGTCCGGAATAGGTGCAGTCCTTTTCCAAAGAAACGACGATTTATCTGAGTCACCTATCTCCTATTTTTCTCAAAAACTTAACGTTTGCCAACGAAATTACAGTGTGACCGAGAAAGAGTGTCTAGCTGCTATTATGGCGGTGCAAAAGTTCAGACCGTATGTCGAAGGTATGGACTTTACGATAATCACCGATCACTCCAGTCTGCGTTGGTTGATGAGTCTTAAAGACCTTAGTGGCAGATTGGCTCGGTGGAGTCTGAAGCTACAGGTGTTCACCTTCGACATAGAGCACCGTAAAGGTACATTGAACGTCGTGCCAGACACACTTTCTCGAGTCCACATCGAAAGCCTGGATTTAGAAGATGTTGCACAGTTGGTTGATTTGAATTCACAAGAGTTCCAGTCTGATGAGTACAAAAGCTTGATGACCACCGTGCAAGATCACCAAGAACAGCTGCCGGATCTTAAAGTAGAGGAGAAGTATATATACCAACGGTCTCTACCACTCATTCGAGATGAATCTCTGTTAGAGCACAACTGGGTGTTGTGGATTCCGTCCGGGTTAACAGAGGAAATCATCTCCCGTACGCACAATCCTCCTCAAGCAGCTCACGATGGCATCGCAAAAACTTTAAGTCGAATTCGACAGTATTTTTACTGGCCGAATATGACTGTACAAATCAGACAATTTGTAACTAACTGTGCAACATGCAAAGAAAGTAAGTCGTCCAGTCAGATTTCCCGTCCACCAATATCCACCAATTATTGTTCCGATCGTCCTTTTCAGAAGCTATATGTCAACTTCTTGGGTCCGTACCCAAGATCTAAGTCCGGTAACGCGTATGTCTTTGTTGTCTTAGATCATTTGACCAAGTTTGTTTTCCTTAAGCCGCTAAGAAATGCCAACACCAGCAACGTCGTGAAATTTCTTCACGATGACATTTTCAATATGTTCGGAGTACCAGAAATAATTCACTCCGATAATGGAAAACAATTTGTAGCCAATGATTTTCAAAATCTCTTAAAAAAATATGGTATTCGACATTTTAAAACAGCCTATTATGCACCGCAATCGAACGCGTCAGAGAGGGTGAATAGAACGTTGTTGGCGGCTATACGCTCATACTTAAGGGAAGACCAGCGCGATTGGGATCTTCACCTTAGTGATATTGCGTGTGCGTTGCGGAGCTCCATACATGCTTCTACTGGCGTGTCACCATATTTTGCCCTATTCGGAATAAATATGATGACACATGGTAGTAGCTACGATCTAGCACGGAGGTTGAGCGCGGTTGCCGACAGCGAGCTATTAACTCTCTCTCGGCAAAGTCGATTGCAGTGCATACGTGCGAAAATAAAAGAAAGCATTCTAAGGGCAAATGAAAAAAGCGCAAAGACATATAACATACGTGCACGGAAAATACGTTTCCTGCCCGGGCAGGAAGTGTTTAGGCGTAACTTTGTACTTAGCGACACAACTAAGAATCTTGCGTCTAAACTGTGTCCGAAATAGATCAAATGCCGAATAGTGAAAGCGATCGGTAACAACATGTATGAGGTGGAGAATCAGACCGGAAAAAAAGTAGGAGTTTTTCACGCAAAGGACTTGAAACAATGAAAGTATAACTTAGAAGCTACGTATTATGAAAGTATTTATGTCCGTCGATAGTTTATTATTAAGTATCATGTTTTTTTTAATGTAAATATCGTTTAAAAATGTTCATATTTAAGTATATTCTAGTCAATATAGGATTATTTATTTAGTATTTAAGTATATTCTAGTCACTTATCTATCTACCTAGTCAATTATTTAGTTAATTTATTTATATATTTATTTATTGAGTTATTTATTACTTTAAGTATCTGTTATTTATTAATTTATTTATTTGTTTCGTATTTATATAGTAATTTATTTATTTATTTTGTTTATATAGTAATATATTTATCTATTTATTTATTTATTTTGTTTATATAGTAATTTATTTATATATTTATTTATTTATTTCGTCTCCAGAGTAATTTATTTATCTATTTATCATTATCTTGTTATAAAACGTCCACATGTAATCTAATTTTTGTTTTCTTCTATCAGCTGTGATATCAGCGTTATTTATTTCTTTATATGTTTACACATGCACATGCTAATAGTTAAACTAGATTTATATACCAAAATGTATATTACTCACTGAGATCCAACGATAAATTCATCTCGTCCATAATTGGTTGTTCCATTAAGTTGCTGCGGCGGATTCTCCTCATTCCATGATGATATATATACGATGTATCTGTGAAGCAAAGAATGAGCGTTAAGTATATGTATAAGTATGATGTGACGGAATAAGTTAGACTATGTATTGTGTAATGTCCAACCACCTTAGAAGTTCGACTTACGTGTTTAGTGCCCGGCATGCAGAGAGTGGGTTTCTTCCCCACGTTGATTTCGGGGATCTGCTTCTCTTCGCCCCTGTAGACCCTTGCACATCCACAAGGTCGAAGTTTTGTTGCAGCTACCCTGTGGAAAGATAAAAAAAATAATAATCGTAACATTTGTCTATTGGCACTTACCACAGGAAGCAGCATAGGTGAAATCGAACCTTACGTCCGTCCGTCTGTCTTCCACTTATTCAGCCGCGAGTGGCTCCGAATCCGAACATGCAATACAAAAAAAAAGTAAACAAAATGGGAAAATCGTACAAAAAGACACTTACAGGAAATATGCTGCTTCTGCTTCTTTTGCCGTGGTAAGGGTATACAGTCACCATCGTAATCTGTAAAATTCAGAAAGAAAGCTTAAGAATTAGTACGAAAAATAAATAAAAAACCGAAACTTACCCAAAGATTCTTGCCGCTTTTGGTTTTTTTGACATTTGTGTGTTCAATTTCCTCCTTTCCGCTTGGTCATTCAGCATCGTTCCGGAAATTGTACCAGAGCTTATCACATAGAGTGAGCTCAAGTTTAACGAGAACTTTGAGTGGAATTGCTAAACCAAAGAGGCGTTACGGTTTGAAATTCCTCTAGCTGAGAGAGCTCTCGCACGGCTAGTGGAATAACCCGTAGGCTAGAGGGACTCTTGGAAGAGTATAGGGAATAGGACAAAGAATTTAATCATTACGAAATCGAGAGTCCACAGAATCACACGCACAAGTGCCAGTAAATTTTTAAAGACCACATAGTGGCAGTTAATTTCTTTTTCTAAATATAATAGATATAAAAAAAAGTACAGTGTAGCTAAGATTTTAAAATTCTATTGGATTGTTTTAATTTTATTTTTTTTTATTAGGTGTTTAAGTAGACTCAAGTGCAATTAAACAGGAAAGTGCTTATAAATAACCAAAAAAAAAAAAAAAGGGAAATACAATACAAAAAAATCAACTATAGTAAGAACGCGGAAAGATATCCGTACAAGGAGCAGCTTTTTTTTAGCAAAAGAAGTGCGCTTATAAAAATTTCATTTAATTTGAAACATTAGGAGCTGCAGATTGTGTATTGGCGGTCACAAATCACACATACCCTACATGGGATTTTTATAATTGCAGAGTGGCCGCCAATAAAATTTGTTTTTTTTAATTTTTTTTTTTTTGCGTGAGGAATTTCGGTTCTTACCAAATAAAAAGAAAACTCCATCGAAGCCTCCAATCGCAGTTGCCGCTAGATTTGTTACGGGAGTATATCCGTTCCGCATCCGTAAGGAAAAACCGTACGAAAACGAATGCGGTTCCCGAGCAGCGGTCCCTGAATACAAAAAAAAAACATACAAAGGAACTACAGTGGCGTAACGTCGATTTTTTTTTATTATTGGCGTGACAAATTCCTTTCCTTTTTGTTATTGTTTATTTTTATTATTTACTTTTTTTAATTTTTTTTTAAATTTTGTTTCGATTATAATTTTTTTGAATATAAATTTTTTTTTATGAGTTTTTGTGTGAAATTCGATTTCCCCCTTTGTCGGATATTTTAGGGTGCGTTCCCGTTTATGGGACGAATCAATACACCTAACCAGAGCTCTAGGATAGGTAGGATTGTTTTTTCTTTTTTGTTTCGCGCATAGTGCCGTAGCTAGTTTAAAGTGCTACGTATGGGTGGAAACGACTTTAGGGTAAATACAGTTTTTTTATAGTGTTAATTTGTAGGTTTATTTTAATTTAATTTTTTTATGGTTGTTGTCTCCTTTTTATTTTTTTAATTTTTTTTAGTTTTCTTATTTATTTATTTATTTATTACTTTTCTGTTTTTAGTAGTTTTAATTATTATTTTAAGTTTAAATTATTATTTTTTTTTAAGTTTCCTTTGATTTTGTTTTTTTTTATTGAGATAATTTATTTTTTTTTTAGATTCATTAGTTTAAATTGTTATTTTTGTTTAAATTATTATTTTTTTTTGTGCTCACAAAGCAAATGTTAGAAAGACCAATTCTTAAATAAATTTTGTGAGTCACGCCACATGTGTGGAAAAATATTTTTGTTTTTCTAACGAAGTAGTCATGACTTGTTAGAACAAGATTTCAGGGGGTGCGGTAGGGCTGGCTAAAGCCCTTTCGGTTTGACGGCTTGACACAGCAGCAGCAGCGATGTTGGGGAAATCCCAACATTTATGGCCAAAGGATTTCCAGGAAGGGGGGAAATGGCCAACGCTGCACTGCCATCCGCAGCGCCTTCAGTGTGGTGAGGTCCGTCTGCTGTTTAAGTAAGTTAAATATTTTTTTTGGCACGATATATGTTTTTTTGTAATAGGTGAGGTTGTGTGCGAGAACAAATTCCCCCCCATTTCCGGCGAGCTGAGCCGTGCTTCGCTAGCGTGCCATGTTTCTCGCATATCTTTTTTGGCACGATATATGTTTTTTTGTAATAGGTGAGGTTGTGTGCGAGAACAAATTCCCCCCCATTTCCGGCGAGCTGAGCCGTGCTTCGCTAGCGTGCCATGTTTCTCGCATACGACACTGTTTCCCTTTCCCGTCCCATCACTTCCTTAGGTCCTTTCCACATCCCAATTTCCTTCCTAAATTCAAATCCCAACGTCCAATACCTATCCATTTTATCTATTACAATATCACTATTTTTTATATACCAAGGAGCATTCATGATTGCTCTTAGTATTTTGTTTTGAAATGCTTGCAATAGAGCCATTATGCTTGGTTTGGTACAACCCCAAAGTTGTATACCATATGTCCAAGACGGTTTTAGCACTTGCTTATACAGAAGCAGTTTGTTGTATACGCTTAACTTCGAGTATCTTCCGAGTAGCCAATACATTTCTCTAAATTTGATTTGGAGCTCTTCGCGCTTCGTGTGGTTTCCATTTAAGTTTTGCGTCTAGGGTCATTCCTAAATATTTTGCCTCGTTTGCGTACGGTATTTGCACCGAGTTAATGGATATAGGTAAGTTGTTTATCTTCCTTAACGTAAAATTGACATGCGTTGATTTTGTCTCATTCAGGACTATTCGCCAGGTTTTTGTCCATTCGCATACTTTGTTCAAAGCTCGTTGGAGTTTTCCCGTTGATGATTCGACTGACTCATCCGTTACGAGGATAGCCGTGTCGTCTGCGAACGTTGCTACAACGGTCCCTTCATCTTGTGGTATATCTCTTGTGTAGAGCAGGAACAGAATTGGACCTAGAACACTTCCTTGTGGAACACCGGCGTAGATTTCTTTGAAATCCGAATATTCACTCCCGTGTCTAACACGGAAAAGTCTGTTTTCAAGATAAGATTCCAATATTCTGTACAACTTTTCCGGTAAGATTACCCTTAGCTTATACCTTAGGCCTTCGTGCCATACCTTGTCAAAGGCTTGCGATACGTCGAGAAAAGCGCTAGAGCATATTTTTTTCCCTTCTAGAGCTCTTTCAATTTCGTTCGTTATTCGATACACCTGATCGATTGTGGAATGTTTGACCCGAAAGCCGAATTGATGATCCGGGATCAAGTGTCTTTCTTCAATTACTGGTTGCAATCGTTTCAGCAGAAGTTTCTCGAAGACCTTCGATATTATTGGCAGAAGTGAAATGGGTCTATATGATTTCTTGTCATTTGCGCATTTTCCCGGTTTCGGAACCATAATAACTTCGGCGACTTTCCATTGCCTTGGAACGTATAATAGTCTTAAAGAAGCATTTATAATGTAGAGCAACTTAACCAGCACTTTTTTCGGTAGCTCTTTCAAAATTTCGCCAGTGATTAAATCATATCCCTTGTTGGTTTTCAATATTTTTTATTGTCGTTCGAAGTTCGGACAAGGATACGGTTTTTACTTTAAAGTTGTCGAGTGCCGTATTATCATTCGGATCTTCGATCAACGGTTGTCCATCGAACGGCTTGAACGTTTCCTCCAAGTGATCGGCAAATAATTCCGCTTTCTCTTTGTCTTCTTTTGCCCATTCCCCGATAGCTTTCCTAATTGGCGGCGAGTGCATTACAGGTTTCCTTATGGACTTCAAGGCTTTCCATAGAGAATAGTTTGAATATTTATCAGCGGTCAGACCCTCGAGGTAAGTATACCAGCGACATGTAACAAATGTTCCGACAATTCTTGATACCTCAGGCAGATCGGGACAAATTTCGGATCCTCTGGCGCCCTTACAAAACACAACCACTGGGTGAGTTTTGGTTAAATACTGTGACATACGGCGTGGACTGTGCACCATGGCAAGCAATCCGGACAGTTCACCAGATCGCCGATGATAACGCCCCAGATCTGACGACAAAGGACATAATTAAGAACTCTATTTACATGAATGATCTGTTTCGTGGAGCCGATAGCATTAAAGAATGCCAAGAACAAATCGAAAAAAATTACCACAACCCTAGACGCTGGAAAGCTGTCTCTGACAAAATGGTCATCGAATAACCCAGCTGTCCTACAAAATATACAGGATAATAAAAAACTCACAGCGTACAAAGAATCCGCCGATTCAACTCTGAAAATCTTGGGTACAATCCAGTAGAAGACACTTTCCTCATCCGTATCCCGAATCAAGGCCAAATAACGTTCACTAAAAGAGGTCTATTGTCTATGGCTGCATCCCTTTATGATCCCATAGGTTGGATCATACCAGTTATCATGCTCCTCCGGATACGCATACAAGAGTTGTGAATACTCGGATACAACTGGGATGACCAAAGAGATGAGAAGATACAGCAGAAGTTCAGCAAAATATTTGACACCATACCTCAACTTAATGGCATTAGAATACCGCTATGGATCCAAGGAACCCAAAGTGCACCAATTTCCCATCGACAGTTACCTCAACAAGGAGGACAAGATTCCCGGAAGTTGGGTACGAGCCTGCATAATTCACCGCGATACAGTACCAAACGCAGTCGACGCAGTTTAAATTTATTCTTTCAATAATCAAACATAAGTACTTTTTCCGCCGGGAGTTTGTTTATGAAAATTGCGTCACTCAAAAGGTAAACAAACTAATTTCTGCTTTCATTGCATACCACCGCACCTGAGCGATTTCAGCACAAAGCACTGCACGGAAAAATGTCGCATCAACCAAAAATAGGCAGTTGAAGTGCCGCACGAGCGATAACCCGGTTGTTTACCTTTTGAGTGATAAAATAAGCAATTTGTATAAATGGTAGAATAAGCAAGTTAAGTATGACCTAGTTTTTTAATCTTTGTGTAGAATAAGCAATTTATGTATTTGTATAAATAGCAGGGCTTGCTCATGAATAAATTGACTTTTAGTTCAACAGCAACCAAATTCATATCGGTTTTCTTATTTCTTACAAAACAAAGTGTTATTTCATAAACAGTAGTTATGAGTTTCAGCAATTATTTTGTTTCTGCTGCTGCAAATTTGAAACCTTGTGCTCCTAAAAGTAATTGCATGTGCGACCTATATCTGGGCTTAATTGCTGACGCCTCCCAAAATAATAATTTTGCTTTTGAGCCTATAACCGCTCTTGAAATATGTAAGCGAATAAACAGTCTCGACAATAAATGTTCCTGTATATCTGATGGTATCACAAATCGTCATCTTAAGCGAATTGCTCCATGCACTGTTGACATTTTCGCATATAAATGAATTTGGGTGTAAACTGTGGGATTTTTCCCTCTGCGTTAAAAAAGTTATACCTGTATTCAAAAAAGGTAATCCTAAATGATGATGAGCAAATACAGACCCATTTCTTTACTTTCAACATTTTCGAAACTTTTTGGAAAAATTATGAAGGATCGATTTACTTCTTTTCTAAACAGAAATAAGTATTTTAGCAACGAACAGTTTGGTTTTACTGAGGATGCCATGTTAAAATTGTGTAGCAAAATATATGATGCTTTTAATAATGGCAATAGCGCAATAACCTTATTTATAGATATGACCAAAGCTTTCGATATGGTCAATCATAACATTTTGTTGGATAAACTGTACGAAGCTGGTTTTAGGGGTTCGGTACACGATTGGCTTGCGTCGTACTTAAGAGGGAGATCAGAAAAAGTTAAGCTTGATGGTATTCTTAGTGAAGATATGGAAATAACCATTGGGGTACCTCAGGGCTCTGTTTTGGACCCGCTCTTGTTCCTCATCTATGGGAATTCCATATTTAAGCAACCCTATATCAGCAGCATTACAGCTTTTGCAGATGATATGGCATTGACATTTGTTAATAAATCTTTATTCAAATCAGTAATAAATCTCCATGACTTGCAAAGCTTAAGACAATGGTTCGCAAAACATGAACTCTTAATTAGCGAAAAAACGAAGGTTATGATCTCAAATTTAAAAGGTGATGATTTGATTGACTGCGATGTTCTCTTTCACTCAACTGCGTGTGCTAAATATAGTTTTTCTAATCATTTCTGTGGCAAAGTTAACTTTGATGAAAATGCTTCTTGCACTGAAAATTGTTTTAAAATAGAAACTGTTGATCGCTTTAAGTATTTAGGAGTTTTAATGGATAAGAACCTAAATTGGTAGGTACACACAGCAGAGTTAATCAGGGTTATCGAGAATAAATTTTCCCTCGCAATTTTTTCCTCGATCAAAAATTAGGTATTTTCAAAAATAGGGACAAAATTCATCAGGAAAGAATTAAATATCGCGATTGCGTTGAAAATTCTCTTGAATTGTCATTCATGATACCTATTTCTTTTCCGCGGAATTATTTCCTCTTTTTGAAGATACTTAATTTTTGTTCGGGGGAAAAATTCCGAGGGAAAATTTATTCACGATAACCCTGAATTAAGTACATGATGGCTGTTACTCGCGATATGTTTATGTTAAAACCGTGCTGCTCAGAAAAGGTATTGCTAATGATCTACTATAGACTTGTGAATGCAAAACTACATTATGGTATCTCAAGTTGGGGAGGAGCCTATTCCAATACTCTTGAACCGTTGGTGGTAGGTCAAAAACATATAGCTAGAATTATCTGCAGGAGAAATGGGACAGCGAGCAGCTGGCCTTTGTTTCGTAGACTTCGTATTTTGCCTTTGAAGCATCTATGTGTTGCTTAAAGTGTTCTTCTTGCGAAGCGGCTATAGCATAACTCTTAGAAACTCGAGCGTCTTTAATTTGAGAGTTACTACTCAGGCATTAGTAATTGTTCCGGCTTCAAAGAAAACTATTTTTTAGAATTTTTATATTGTTTCAGCACCTAAGCTCTTCAATCAGTTTCCATATAAGATACGTATTTTAAAAGAAACACATAAATTTTTGAAAGAAACAAAAAAATTGCCTTTTTACCGTGGATTGCTCTGAGCTCAAAACTTTGTTCCTTAATATTGTTTAATAAAGTTTGTTCAGTAAAGTTTGTATTATAGATAATCATTCAGCTTGTTGTGAATATTCTCGTTACTACCCCACACTAAAAAGAATTATTATTTTGATGCGGGGTCGTCAGAATTGTCTCCTTATTGTTCTTTATCTTTGCATTTTATATTTATAATGAAAAAGAAGTTATTGAATTTAATAAATAAAAAAAAAGGTATGTGGTGCCACTATCTTCCTCAGTCGTCCGCTGCGTAGGATTATGCGTCCGTTCTCCTGGTAAAACACCGACACTGCTCCTTGAGGGCCATGGATGAGTTTTCTTTTCGGTTCGCCGTGTGTTCGGGCAGGTACGGTTAATCCGACAAACGGGTCTACCCTTTCCCGTTGCTTCTTTCGGCGTCGCTGTTTAGTTTTCAATCGGTTTCGTTTTTCGTTTGTGTTCCGTCGTTTGTTTCCGATCTGTATCTGTATCGTATCTGTGTCTTCGGAATGTTGTGGTTCCAGGACACAGGCTGCCTTTGTCTGTCGACGTTGAACATCGGTTGCCCGGGGTGAGGGTGTGGTTTGGAGGCCGCGGCAGAAGTTCCGCTTGGTGATGCCCCTTTTTTTGGGCAGATCTTGCAGCTAACTTGCCGGTATGTCAGCTCCTTTGGTTGACTGGCTATTCGGTGGAACCACCTTTCTTCTGCTTGTTTCTTTCGCTCCCTTACGGCGTGGAGGGGTGTTTGGCCTTCCAGTTGGGGCATGACTTACTTGGCTTGGCGTTGGAGTTCGAAGAGTGCTTCGTTGTTTCGGACTGCCCTTTGCTGTCCCGGGGATGTTCCGTTTTGGCGGCGGTGCTTGAACCCTAGCTGGGGCTGTCGGCTGTCGGGCGCACGGATCTTGTGGCGTCTTGGTTTTGATTGATTTGTTCATTTTCCTTTTGTTTTGAACCGGGTAAATGCGGCTGGTTGTTGTCCCACCGGCGGTTGGTACGATACTGACTGCCTCTGTTTCGATGCCTGTGCCTTTGTAGTACTTGGCTTGTCGTGGTATGCCCAGTATAGGGTTTATCTGCGGGAGGGGGTGAGCCTCCTTTACGGAAATGTCGTTGAGGTGGCGAAAATGTACGTCGAGCCTCCGGGTTCCGGTTTTCTTCTTACCCAGGGCAATAGATAACTGTAAGGGCTATTCGACGGCTCAACCTTATCTAATCGGTGCAGTTTATCGATCTCGTTATCGATAATCTTCTGCCTGGCGGGGTTTCGGGGATAATAGTGCTGCTTAAAGGGCTGGTCGGTGGTGAGTCGTATCCGGTGCTTTTAGGACTTCGAACTTGGGCAATTCCTGCGTGAGGAATGCCTCGAGTTGCTGACGGTCCGGTCTCGAGGGGGGGGTTTTCGGATTTGCCCTGTGGACACCTCTTCTGGTGGGAGACGGGAGTGTGCGTTAAGGGTTGTCCGGCTATAGTCATCTGAAAATTGGTTTGTTCCAGGAAGTCCATCCCGAGGATGGCGTCTTCGGCCAGCTCCCAGCTGTATGTTTTGTCGTGTCAGACGCTTCGGGACCTTCATCTTTTGCAGGCTGCCTCTCAAGGCGGAAAGGACTGGGTGGCACCGGTGTCGAGTAATGCTTGGAAAACACGTCCTTGGACGGATATGGAAATAAAATACCTGCGATCGTCCCACGCAGGCTTGCAGCAAGGAAGCTTAGAGGCACGGGCATATCGATGCACAGGGACTATCCGGCCGCGGCACGTGAAAAGAGAAGACGTCTGATGAAGCTGAAGAACGATATTTATGCAAAGAATCAAAGCATAAATTTGCAAATTCGGGGAGAAACGCTGAAAGTCGGTGAAAAAACATTTTACTTTGATGCTGCGAACAATCTGACATGTAGTGAAGAAGGTGGGATGACGTTTCCGCGACAACTGACAGACAACACTTGCGAACTGTCAGATGAAGGTCCTAACAGTACCCATCAAACTGTGCAAAACTGCGTTCAGGAAAATAGTTTTTAATAATAATGCCGTCAGCTTTTTAAGCAAATTTGTTAAGTCTAGTTTAAGTAACCTTTCTTTCAAAATAATCTCTTGTAACGTAGCAGGGTTAAATAATAAATTAATTTTTCCTGAATTTTTCGACTTCATAAATAACCACGATATCTTCCTGCTTTTTGAAACTTTCCTCGACAAAAACATGGAAAAATTCGAAGTTTATTTCTGCAACTACACGCTTCACTGGATCCCAGCAACACGGTTATCTACCCATGGAAGAGCGAGCGGAGGGTGCTTATATGGCATTAAAAAGCAGATCAGCGAATATACCCAATGTCGATTCATAAACCAACTCAATCGAATTTTAATTGAAATAGACACCGCGGATTCTAAAATGTATGTAATTCCAGTTTACATCAAATGTAACAATTGGATGGATGACTTTATGTGCCTATATAACTTCTTATTAGAATTCGGGAAAGAAAACTTAATGGTAATTGGAGACTGTAATGCAAGAATAGGTAATACACAGCTGCTAGAAGTGGAGCCGGGGTTTTTAACTGAATCAATTTACGAGGATAGATGCGCAGAAGATCAAAAAATTGATAGTAATGGAAAAAAAGTCATTGAGATGTGTGAGTCGATTGGACTTACGGTAGTAAATGTTCGAACTAAAAGTGATAGTCAAGGTCACCTGACATTTTTCAGAGGAACTGCCTGCTCAACTATTGATTACGGCCTTGTATGTGGAAAATGGCTTGAGTGTGTGACGGATTTCACGTTAATGAAGTAGCCCATTCTGACCACCTGCCTATAACTGTTTCGATAAACCTAGCGATAAGCCCACATCCATCCGCAGCACATACAAGGTTATTACCAAAGATTTCCTGGAAGCAAAGCTTCGCAGAGAGATATAAAACCATGCTAAACCGGAAAGTTAACACTATACATGATAATGAAGTCAACTCCATACGTGGCGCGGACGTTCTTGTTTCCTGCATATCTGACGCGGCAAAGTCCTTTCAAGCTAGAAGAAGAGGTAAAAGAAAACAGCTGTGGTATGTCTGGGAATGCGCGGCAGCTAGGAAAAAATCGTTCGCCTACTTGCGATTAATAAGAGAAGCAGGCAGCAGTTTTGCAAAAATTACGTACCAGCAGACCAATAAAACATACAAAACCATATGCAGGGAGAAGCAAAAAAGGTACTCTCAACACCTGACTACGGAGCTTACAGGAATTAAGGACAGTCGCTCGTTTTGGAAACTCGCTTGAACCGTCAATGGCTCACTCTTCGCACGGAGTATTCAAACCGAAGCAACTATTCTGGCTGATCATTTTGAACAATTGCTGAACCCACCTTGTAGCACGAGCGAACTGCACTATGCGCTTCCCTTTCAGAGAGTCGATGTATTGGACCGTACCATACTATTTCAAGATGTTTGTAGAGTTGTACATCGATGCAATTTAAATAAAGCCCCGGGAGAATTCTTCAAATATGCGACCAACGAGTTCCTGGTAAAGCTAACAAAGGTCTACAATTTAATTTTTGATGTGGGTGATGTACCGGCCAGCTTCAGAAAAAATATAATTTTTCCTTTGTATAAAAAAGGAGATCCCAAAGATCCTAGTAATTACAGAGGAATATCTTTTCTGAACACAGTAATGAAGATTTTTACGGGGATCATTCTAGAACGTCTAACAGAATGGGTACAGGCAAATGACCTACTTAGCGAGTTCCAAGCTGGGTTCAGGAAAAACTATTCTACGGCGGACAATATTTTTGCACTGACAAGTATTGCTAGGACATACCTGGACAAGGGCAAGAAACTGTATGCGTTCTTCGTAGATTTTAAGGCAGCATTTGAATCTGTTGACAGAAGGGCGCTCTTTTACAAACTAAGCAATCTGGGAGTCTCTACAAAGTTGCTCAAAGTTATACAAAGCCTTTACAAAAATAATACAACTGCAGTATGGGATGGAGTCAACATGTCAGACTGGTTTCAGTCAAAAATAGGTGTCAAGCAAGGATGTCTTATGAGTTCTCTTCTGTTTTCGCTGTTCCTGGATGATTTGCCAACGTTCTTGCCCAGTGGAATCGAGTTCGCTGGAATTAAGATAAAGCTGCTCCTATACGCTGATGACATTGTCATTCTGTCGGATACACCAACGATGATGCAAATCATGATTAACAAATTAGAGCAATATTGCAGTTTGTGGAACCTAAAAGTCAACACCGCCAAGTCCAAAATAATGGTTTTCCGAAATGGTTCTGGTCGTTACGCAAGGGATGAAAAATGGACATGGCAAGGCGAAGAACTAGAGAAGGTAAAAGAATATAAATATCTTGGAGTCATGATAACACCTCGGCTAACTTTTAACAATCACCTGCAAGGAAAACTAAAAGAAGCCAAAAGGGCAATAAATTGGAACTGGAAAGGCATATTTTGTAAAAAGTACAAAGTACAAAGTCTATGAAGCAGTAGTAAGGTCTATTATGTGCTATGTGGTCCAAGTATGGGGTATTTTACAGTATGAAGAAGTAGAAAAACTGCTGAGATATTTTACAGTATGAAGAAGTAGAAAAACTGCTGAGATATTTTATCAAAAAAAATCTTCAGATTACCTGAAAATACGCCAAACTATATGTTTCACTTGGAAACCGGTTTGCCGCCACTGTATGTTTATACAATAAGGCTACACTTCCTCCTTATTTTAAAAGTAATGTCACTCCAGAGTCAGCGTCTTCCGCATATAGTGCAATGCACTTACTACGAGGGAAATTACAATTGTTCAGTGAATGGTTTAGGTTGTGCAGCGAACACGATATTCACCTTCCACTTCAATGCAGCATCGTGGAAAGAACCTCTTCAGGAGCTGTTGATAAAGATCGAGCTATCTACCGGTATCACTTTTAGAGAAAGAGCGCAGCAAAGCCTTACCAGGAACACGTACCGAACTCTTGAATATGGCCTCGGGGAAAAAAATTATTTCGACGACCAAAACAGCATATGTACAATCTCTTCAATTTTCTAGGCTAGAGGTGAGCTTCTCAGACTAAATTATATGCCATATAGGACTGAAGGAAACCCGGAATGCAGTTTGTGCAATCTACGAGCTAAGGAAGACATTTATCACTTCGTTGGAATATGTCCCATATTGAACGTGATCAGGAGAAATCACTGGGGAAAAAGGAGCCTGTCGTCAAACGAAGTTATTTCAATCCTGAACGGCCAAAATTGGAGTGTGCTGGCGAGTTATATAAAAACTGCTTTAAACTACCGGAAGCAAATACAAGATGAAGCATTTTAAATATTAATTATTTAGATAGGATAGAATAAAATAGTTACATTATATAAAAATAATCAATTATAATAATCACACGTTTTAGACTATAAATCTCTCTTTTCGGGCTGACGGCAAATGCCAGTGCTATACTTTGTGAATTTATATCTATGGATTCTTTCTTTATTGTACAATAAAATCACGTATTTAATCTAAAAAATCTAATCTATTGGCTCTGATGGGATCCGTCACAACCCCACTTACTTATTAAAATTAATGTTTTTTGTCTTCATCACTTAAAAGAGCTGCACCTTCTATAAGATGTATGATAAGACGACTCACCGTGTGATCCATCAGCTTTTGCACTTGCACTTCAGCACATGTCTGAGTTATGGAATGTATTTCTGGGTAGCATTATTTTTTAACCTTTTGTAGTAGAGAATGGCAAGGAAAGAAATTTTTGTTAGTTTCTCTAACAATCTCATACTGGGCTTTTGTAAGTCCTGCTTCTGTAAACATTGACAGAGCACGTAAAGGTGATAACTGACATGGTTGGTTTTCCATACTCGTATTGATGGCCGTGACTTACATTTTAGCTCTTTGTATTGTAATAGAATAACTTAAAATTAAATACTGGCAACTCTGCTTTTCTTACAATCGATATTTGCCATTAATGTTATACTTTGTATTGAATAAATTCTTCCCTTTTTCCTTTGAACTTCCTTAAGCGTGGTCGTATAATTTCTTGTGCTCCGGAAACTTATTATTTTCTACAGGTTATGGGCCCAGGTCGCAATAATTAGCTTAGCACAAGAAAGATAGGGAAAGTCGGTACATTTTAAAAGTATTATTTTAGAAAAAGACCCACGGATGTGGAAGATTTCTAAGGATTTTGCGCATTAGGTTCAAGACACGCTATGACATCCAATTCTTCGATGTTATCCGTAGAAAAGCTTCGTGGTAGAGACAACTACGAAACATGGAAGTTTTCCGTGCAGAATCTCATGGAACACGAGGAATTATGGGAGTGCGTGACGGAGGCAAATAAAGGTCCTAAAATGATGGTAAAGGCGAGAACAAAAATCATTCTTTTGATTGATCCTCTAAACTACGTCCACGTTCAAGGCGCGAAAACGCCGAAAGAAGTGTGGGACAAGTTGAAAGAGGCGTTTGATGATTCCGGTTTAACTCGTAAGGTAGGATTATTAAGAACCCTCATCACCACAAGATTGGAGGAGAGCGAGTCGGTGGACGAGTACGTGAATAAAATAATTACGACGGCGCACAGAGTCAAGGGAATTGGGCTAGACATAAGCGAGGAGTGGATAGGTACACTACTTCTTGCCGGTTTGCCAGAACCATAACAGCCAATGATTATGGGAATTGAGAGTTCAGGAAACAAAATTACAGCTGATGCTATTAAGACTAAATTGCAGGAACACACAGCAAAAAGGCGGTATCAGCAGGCAGAAGTGTGTGAGATGCTTCCAGTGCAACAGATATGGGCATTTTACTCGTAACTGTCCGAATCCGAAGAAAAATCCATTCAGGTTTAATGCAAGCCAACAAAATGTGTTGTATACGTCACTCTCAGTCAAAGAAGTCAACGCAAAAGACTGGTATTTGGATTCCGGTGCTTCTAAACACATGACGTTGCAGCGAGATTGTTTGGAAAATATCACCAAAGCGGAAAATGATAGAGTGGTGATAGCGGACAAAAATGTGATGCCTGTTGACGGAAAAGGTGACGTCAAGTTTATGTTGTCTGCTGGTGAGTATGGTGTTGCCAAGGATGTTCTCTTAGTACCTAATCTATGTGCCAATTTGCTCTCTGTGAGTCGTTTGACAGACGGTGGAAATTCTGTCATTTTTAGAGGTAATCGCTCCGAGATTTTTAACAGCCAAGACCGCTTGATTGCCACCGCGTCAAAGGTAGAAGGAGTCTACAAGCTGGACCAGACAGCAGTGGCACATGCCAAATTGTCAATCGCTTGTCAGCAGAAATACTCTTTATGGCACAGGCGGATGGGACACCTGAGCTTAGAAAGTCTAATCAAGCTCAAGCACATGGCAGATGGAGTGGATTTTCATGGAGGTGAGAACGTAACACCCTGCATGGTTTGCATGAAGGGAAAGCAGACGAGGTTACCCTTTAAGCACACTGGAACAAGAGCGACAAAGGTATTGGAGCTGGTACATTCGGACGTATGCGGTCCTATGTCAGTCAATACCATCGGAGGAGCAACATATTTTCTAATTTTTGTAGATGACTTCAGTCGAAAGGTTTTTCTCTACCTTATGCAAAGGAAATCTGAGGTAAAGGAGAAATTCGACCAGTTCCGAAGTCTTGTCGAGAACCAAACCGAGAAAAGGATCAAGATTCTGCGCGCCGATAACGGTTCAGAGTACTGCAACCAGGGGTTGTTAAGCTGTTTGCGCAGACATGGTATAAGACATCAGAAGACCGCACCGTACACACCGGAACAGAACAGTTTAGCAGAAAGGACCAATAGAACAGTAATTGAAAAGGCACGTTGTCTGTTGTTTGATGCAGATTTGAAGACAGAGTACTGGGGTGAAGCTATGATGACAGCTGTGTACATCATCAACCGCTCGCCAAGAAGAGGATTGACCGAGATGACACCGGAGGAGACCTGGTAGGGCCAGAAAGCAAGTTTGGAGCATTTCAGAGTGTTTGGTTGTCGAGCAATGGTTCACATCCCAAAAGAAAAACGTAGGAAGCTCGACTCCAAATCAAGAGAGTGTATAATGGTGGGCTACAGTGAAGACTCCAAGGCTTATCGACTTGTTGACCCGAAGACAAAGAGACTATACATCAGCAGAGACGTGATTTTCATGGAAAATCAGCAGCCAACGCGGAAACAGGTAAACAATTCTGCCGTTAATCCTGATGTTATTTGGGTACCTTCAGATTCAGTAGGGATTAAAGCCATTGCCGAAGAAGCAGCCGAAGTCGAACAAGCAAGTTCAGAGGAGCTAGAGCACTCAGGTGAAAGTGAGACGTTTAACTCCGAGGCAAACAGTACCGTTATACCTGATTCAGATGAAAACTATCTATCGCCGCCTGGAAACAGTGAGGATGTACCAGAAGTAAGAAGATCGTCGAGAATCCCGAAGCCTAAGGTAAGACCAGATTTTGTCTCATTTACTGCCCGTGAAACGACGTGCGATCCCGCCACAATCGAAGAAGCGATGTCACGTCCGGACGCCGAATTGTGGCGCAGAGCAATGAAGGAAGAGTACGATGCCCTAATCGCCAATAGAACGTGGGAATTAGTTCCGCTGCCACCCAACCGTAAAGCGATCGACTGCAAATGGGTGTACAAAACGAAGCGTGACGTTTCTGGAAATATTTCTCGCTACAAAGCAAGACTAGTAATCAAGGGCTGTGCACAAAGGAAAGGTCTTGATTATGAGGAGACGTATTCGCCCGTGGTTCGCTACACATCGATCCGTCTTTTATTGGCCATGGCGGTTAAACACGATTTAGGGATAGATCAAATGGTTGCGGTATCGGCCTTCCTGCAAGGTGATCTCAGTGAAGAGATCTATATGCATCAACCGAAAGGTTATGCGCAAGACCCTGGAAGAGTGTGCAAACTCAAAAAATCACTCTATGGTCTAAAACAATCCAGCAGATTATGGAATATTAAACTGGATTCAGCACTGGTAGAATGTGGAATGCAAAAATCCATAATGGATCCGTGCATTTATTTCAAGTCCTTAGGAAACAGCAAGTTGATAGCCGCCGTTTATGTGGATGACGCATTAGTTCTTTCCAATGATGTTTCCATGAAATCCGAGTTGAAGACTAATTTAATGGAAAAATTTCAAATGAAAGATCTTGGTGCTGCTCGGTTCATATTGGGTATGCAGATTCATCATGATCGAGCTAACGGATGTATCTCAATTGATCAGCAGCACTACATTAGAGAAATCTTAGAACGTTTTCGAATGACGGACTGTAATTCAGTATCAACACCAGTGGACACAAATCAAGTTCTGTCCAAAGATATGTGTCCACAATCCCGAGAAGAACAGGAGGAGATGAAAGGAGTGCCATATCAAGAGGCAGTTGGGAGCCTGATGTATGCTGTTCAAGTTTCGCGACCTGATCTGGCGTTTGCAGTTAGTGCAGTCAGCAGATTTAATCAAAACCCTGGTAAGCCTCATTGGTTAGCTGTTAAACGTATTTTTAGATATTTGAAGGGCACGGCGGAAGCAAAACTAGTATTCTGCAGGGGTGGTAATCCAGAACTTTACGGCTATTGTGATGCAGACTGGGCATCAGATGTTGACGAGAGGCGTTCAACAACAGGATACGTGTTCATGCTACAAGGAGCAGCACTTTCTTGGAACTCAAAGAAGCAGGCCACCGTAGCACTATCAACAACAGAGGCTGAATACATGTCGCTGTCGGCAGCAACGCAGGAGGCAATGTGGCTCAAACGTTTGGTACACGAGCTGACGGATAGTACGTGTACACCAACCCTATACTGTGACAACAAGAGTGCGCTTGATCTTGCCGCACTAAATGCATATCGAGCGCGATCCAAGCACATCGATGTCCGACACCATTTCGTGAGGCACGAAGTCATCGAAGGCAACATTAAATTGAAGTACATCGAAACCGATCTTATAATAGCGGACTTTTCGACGAAGGCAGTTGCTAAACAGAAGAATGATTTTTGTGTTAAGGGTGTGGGCTTGGAGTTTGCCAATTGAATTTTTGCGTTATAGTGGGGATATTGTAATAGAATAACTTAAAATTAAATACTGGCAACTCTGCTTTTCTTACAATCGATATTTGCCATTAATGTCATACTTTGTATTGAATAAATTCTTCCCTTTTTCCTTTGAACTTTGTTAAGCGTGGTCGTATAATTTCTTGTGCTCCGGAAACTTATTATTTTCTACACTTTGAGGACTTTTTATAAAGTTTTTAAGTATTTTCGATGCATCGACCTTGCCCGTCACACGCAACCTCATTTATGTAGCATAAGCCAGCTCCTCTACATCTTTTGATCGAAGGTCTTCGGTTCTTCGTCTTTTACTTCTGTCACTTGATTTCACAAAAGATTTCAGAGGACGGCCTCGGCTAACCCCTATACCAGAACAAAATCTTATATTAAACTCTTGAAAATGTACAGATCTTGTTGTTGACAAACTTGCAATAGGTAACGATACCATCCAATTCAGCCACTCAGCATTGCTTTTCTCAAACCTTGATTTTGTTTTTCGGGCAGCTATCCATTTTTCTTTAAATTGGTTTTTAATGAGCGATAGTCTTTGCTTTGCATTGACTATCTTATCATTTTCCGTATATTGACTTAAAATTTCTCGTTCGATGAAATCGAGTTTTTCATCAAATGTTGTTTCATTTGAGCTTTGCATAATATTACACAACTCTTTTCGGGCGATAAACCTCAATCCAGAAGGTCCTATTTACATATTTAAAGCAAATTAACACCAAAAAATAGTTTCCAAATGTGGTATGTACCAACAAACAAAACACAATATTTTACAAAGGGGCTCTTTGGGGCGGCTAAATCCTTTACTACGCACTTCAATATTTATAACTTCACAAAACAAAACAAATTTCACAGCTTAGAAATACTTAGAAACATATTTAAATGCTTTTTAAACAAAAAAGAAATGCATATTTTCTCATAATTCACGTAAGGCTAAATTATAGCCTGTATACACAAAAAACACATGAGTACAAATCCAAAACATATATTACATAGTTAAATAAATACGTGGCCTGCAATTATCCATAGTTATTTAAATTTAAAAAAAAATAAAATCAACAATATAAAAATTTCAATGATTAATTCGCGCTTTTTCCAAATTTGGTTTGACGCTTCACACAATTGTTTACTTTTGACTGATCGCGTTGCACTCTGTGACAAGATAAAGCTTTGGGGGTTTCGAATTTTGATGTGTTTACTATTAAGCTTTTAAGAAAATAACAAACCAGGGTTGGCAATTGAAAAAAATACCATTTTGGCCAAGAATTGGGCGGTCTCTGTGTATTCTCGTTCCTGGACACGGTCTTCCCACTCCGCGCAGAGGTTCTGGGTCGACTTACGGGTTCGAGCATCTTTCAGGTATTGGTCCTTTGTCGGCCATTGTGGTCGTAAGCTCCGTCTTGTTTAGCAAGTAGATCCACCCTATGTTCATCGAAGCGAGGCATCCGTTGCTGGTTCTCGGAGTGTTGGGGCATCATCTTTTCCAGACGCCATGGCTAGCACGATCCGGTTCTGGTTGTGGTTCGGTCTGGCCCGGCTTTACGGTGGTGCCTCTAGAGGTCTGGTTCTGGTGTTACCTCTTATAGAGGTCGGGTTCCGGTTCGGTCTGGTTCTGGTGGTACCTCTTGTAGAGTTCTGGCTCTGGTGTGGTCTGGTTCCGGTCCGATCTGGTTCTGATGGTACCTCTTGTAGAGGTCCCTGCTCGGGCGGCAATTGTAAAGGTCTTTTTTATTGAAGGCTACGGTGAGCACACCGGCTCCAGGGTCAACCCAACGAAATATCCTAAAACTTTGGGAAAGAGGTACTTTATTATTTAATGACCGGAATATTATTACAATGTTCTTTTTAACAATGCAAGTTGTTTTTCCATTAACAATTCTTATGCTTAACAATATTTCGATAATTCTTAATTCTGCTCTATAATATTTAATACCGCTTGATGATACGTAACGGGCTGGCACTCCGCGGTGGGTCTCCGGTGTTGCAGCTCGGAGGTTGGCTTGGGGGGCGTGCTATCCACGCGTCGTATAGGCTTGCTGTCTGTCCGGCCGAGGGCTGCGCTTGCGGGCGAGTCCGGCCAAGGGCCGGGCTTGCTGGATCGTCCATGCTAGGCACGGGCAGGCGTGGGCAGTCCGTACAAGGGTACGGGCTTGCTGGCTCATCCGTACTAGGCACGGGCGGGCGTGGGCAGTCCGTACAAGGGTACGGACTTACTGGTAGTCTGGGAAGGACTGCTTATCGAGAAAGGGAAATTTTAAGCGTAAGCTTAGAAGCGGGAGGGCTAAGGGGCCAAATCCGCTAAATGATGACCTGGTAATGTCACCCCAAAAGCAGGAAGGAAACTTAATCGGCTGTGGTCAAAAGCGGACCCGTAACTGGATGTGCACTCACTGATGTGAATTCAAAAAGGGAAAAACCAAAGTATTCCTTCGGAGACCAAACTTAGGAGAGTCTGTTCGTCGTACACCGGATTGGTACGCTGCTGGTTGGTAGTTAGAGGTAGAGAAACACGTCACTTCGTTACAGTGGTTATCAGCGATGTACTCCGTGCAGCATTTGCCTTCTTTTTTTTTAAACTTAGACAGCCAGTCATTCATTTAAACGATTCGCCAGCCAGCCATAGCCAGTCGATTTTATACGAACATATCTCTAGGAACCAAGCAACCTCGCAGTGACGGCAACAACAAATAACTAAAAAAACATTTGTTTTTGCGCCGCCTGAAATTAGGCATCACGAAATTCCCAGCCAGTAACTTTTTGGTGGGGATAAAATCGAGAGTAGTAGCCAGCCTGTTGTTGTATTTGTTTTATGTGTAAAATTTTACTTTACTAGCAACTACTGGCTGGCTAGGTTTAAAAAAAACACGGGTATTGACGGAAGCTAATAATGGAATTCGTTGGATTATGACATCTTACACTAAACACCTAGATTACGCTGACGATGTTTCTCTACTTTCATATCGGATAATGGATCTTCAATTGATGGCCCAAAATCTAGAAGCTGAGGCCAACTGAGTGGGACTAAAAATAAACACAGCCAAAACAAAAGCCCTGAGCACTTCTTCTAACAACCGCGCTCAACTTAACATTACCGGCCAGGAAGTCGAGAAAGTTGATAATTTTCTTTATTTATGAAGTGTGGTCTCGGCTAATCGCGGTGGCACCGAGCTGGATATGTGCGGCAGAATCGGGAAGGCTAAAGCTGCGTTCGGAATGCTGTCCAAAATCCGGAGAACCAATGTTATCAGCTTAAGAACCAAGCTGCGACTGTTCCGCTCCAATGTAGAATCAGTACTGCTTTATGGGTGCAGTACTTGAAAGGTGGACACTATTAGCACGCGCAAGCTGCAAGTTTCCGTAAACAGAAGAATCATCTTGAGGATTTTTTGGCCGAACCGCATCTCCAACGAACAACTTTATCTGAGAACGGGCCAAGAACCTATAAGCATTACTGTACAAAGAAGAAAGTGGCAATGGATTGGACACTCCCTACGGCGCGCAGACAACTCCATTGCGAAATAAGCCATGCAGTGAAATCCGCTCACCCAGGCAGGCAGAATATCGGGCTACCCTAGGCAGACGTGGCGCAGAACAGTTGAGGAGAAATCGAGCTCTTTAGGAATGACTTGGAGGCAGCTCAAACGCGTTGCAGAACTTCGAACAAGATGGCGCGCAGGCGTGGTTGACACCCTATGCCCCCCGAAGGGTTAAAGGATCTAAGTAAGTGAAGTAATATCGTTGACGTATAAAAGAATTAACCTTTTAGTTCCCTCGGTGCAACGTTTTTTGATGAGCGCCATGTATCAGTAATGTTGAGAACTGATGACTACATTTTTGCAATATTGGATGCTTTTTACTAAAAAGCAGCTGTGCATTGGACAACCTTCCCCTCACTCGCTATAGGTTTCTCTCATCGCGAAACGGGTTAAGAGTTTTGTATCCTCTTGTGTTGTTTTCTCCATCTCGTGGAAACATTTCCTGCTGAACAATACTCACGATGCGTGTGAGCACCTCCTCCAGTTCTTCTGGTGACAGAAGCTTCAGATTCCTGCTGAGTGTCCAGACATGGCGATTGGTTGGGGAATGGCGCATCCCATTGGTGCCTTAAGAACACAACTTCTGGATGATTTTGGACAGGAGGAGACATCGAGGTGTTAGATCCGGTGGGTTTAATTGTGGTGGAATGTGCTTCCACAAGGCACTGAGAGTTAGTTTTTGAACATGTGACACTCGGTTGTAGATAAACGCCTTCCATTTTGACTGTGGTGCCTTTATCCAGCAGAGCGTGATTACGGAATCGGCCCACGCCCAAACATCAACAGCTTCCAACTTCAGTACCTGTATTGTCTCGTATAGCGGCTTCGCCAGAGGACTGCTCCGCATAGTTCAAGACAACATAACATATCATAATCCATAATCCGTGACATAATCCACCACCACAGAAGTACAAACCAGCGATCATCCACACTCTGCGCACATCTCACTAAACGGATGCGGATGCCGCCATCTGTTGGCAGGCAGCGAAACCGTGAATACTCTCCGATCCTCAGTCGAACAAGAGGAAACGGAGGGAAATACAATATGGAAGAAGTAAATACAAAAGTCCCACACGAGAATGTGAAGGGGATTTTGCATTAGCTCCTGATTCACATTCTCGTCTTGCAAGATTTTTCCATAAAGGAGAGTGCATGAAAGGCATTCGGTAGAGTCTGCTCAAGCGTGGTAGTACCAGGCAATTGTACTCTTGACAGCCTCTCAAGGAATTAGTTTTCGGACTTTTCCACCGATCTTTTTCTCTGCCTTCACCCCGGTGATTGGGCAATAACCCACGGGTCTGCTACTAGCTATAGCGGCCCGTCCGATAGGTTTCTCCCCGTCTGAGAAAAACAACCCGATTCAAGCATAGGGGATTTACCGCCTTTTTTAAAGCTACCTTCCAAGCCTGCCCTAAGTGCGGACTGCGTCACAGCAAACCTGCCCTAAGTGCGGACTACTACCTTCCAAACCTGCCCTAATTGCGGACTGGATCCCTCCTAAGCCTGCCCTATCTGCGGACTGCTACCTTCTAAGCCTGCCCTAAGTGCGGACTGAAACCCCTTCGAGACGACGAACCGAGCCGAGCCGGACAACAACTCGCGTAGCCCCGACGCGTACCAGAACCAATCGCAGGACGTCGATAGTGTTAAGCTTATCATTTATATTGTTAGGTATAAAAGTTGTTAACGTATTGTGAATTGGAGGCACAACGGCTGGCGTTCTGTAGTAATGCATTCGAATTTTGGAAATTGGCTGCGAAGCTGAATGGGAAAAAGTTCACCATCCATCGGGAACTAAGTCCTAACCGCCTTTTTGCTCATTTTAATAGCCTGTTGAACCCAGTACTCAATAGATGCACCTTTCAGTATGCTACACCTGATTTCAGCGATGAAATATTGGATTCCCCAATCACTCGGGATGAGTTAATGGAAACTTTAAGCAGAGTCAAGGATGTTAAAGCCCGGGGATCGAATAGAATACCTGCCGAATTTTAAAAGTATGCTTCTGCTTAGCTTGGAAACCATTTCTTGTACATCTATAACAGTATCTTTGAACGTGAAGTAATTCCAAAAGAGCTTAAGGAGGCGCTTATCTTCCCCATCCACAAAAGAGAAGCTTGACTGATCCGGCAAATTATCGGGGCATTTCTTTCCTAAGTGCATCGTATAAAATTTTTAGTGGGATCCTGCAAAATCGAATCAACTTGTGGACTGCCGCTAACAACTTACTAGCGAATACCAAGCAGGATTCAGGCCCGGTTATTCCACGATCGACCAAATTTTTGTCCTAAGGAGTATCGTAGAAACTTTTCAACGGAATGGTAAAAAGTTATACGCTTTTTTTTTGTCGATATCAAGGCTGCATTCGACACAGTTGATCGCGATGCGCTGGTTTATAAACTCTATAACCTGGGAATGTTTTGGAAGTTCGGCAGAGTTCTTCAAAATCTTTACAGCGAAACTCAGGCAGCAGTGTGGACAACAAATTAAGGCCTTGCTTTTTGTGGACGATATAGTTATACTTGCATATACGCCCGAGTCTCTTCAATTGATGAACAATCGTCTGCATCAATATTGCTCGTTGTGGAATCTGTCGGTAAATTTGGAGAAATCCAAAGTACTGATTTTTAAAAGAGGTGGAGGACGAAATTGCTTAAATGAAAGGTGGAATTTTAATGGTGAGAGCATCGAACTAGTCAATGAGTTTAATACCTTGGCGTTTACTTTACGAAAAATTTAAGCATGGAAAGACATTTGACGGAGAAACTTTTCAAGGCTAAATGCGCTATCAGCGCCACATGGAAACGATGTTTTGCCAATAAAAACATTGCGCACAGTAACAAGTACAACATTTTTGAAGCAGCGTCTGAGGCCATTTCGTTTTATGGGGCGCAGGTATGGGGTTGCAAACACTATGAAACGGTCGAAAAGTTGCTGAGCTGCTACGTTAAAAGAGTATTTCAGCACCCCCCTACATGATTATGTTGGAAACGGGATTGTCTCCGCTGTTTATCAAAACACTTAAGTTACAAGTTGATTACATCTTGAAAGTCCTCAATATGAATAACGACCGGTTGCCCAAGAAAGTGGCCCTCCAAACAATTCGTAATAGAGACAGCTGGTACGCAGTGATACCATTGTGGTATGGATTTAAATCTAAATAGCTCAGATTTTGGCACCTGGAAAGCGGTACTTTATAAATTAATCTCAACGGTGGACATAAAGTACAGAGAGCGGTTCTAAGAGGAGGCTGTGGGTTCCCTGCATAGGATGATCTACAGCCGTTTATGTCACAATCTTCGGCTGAAAAACTATTTTCGGGATGAAAACAGCGTGGACGAGATTTCTATGATGCTTAAACTACTAGGGGAACTAGTGGAGCTCCTACGCCTGAACTACATACCATATCGTGAGGATCTCCCTATGTTATGAAACTTATGCAACCTTGGGGAAAGAGAGGATGTTCTGCATTTTGTTGGCAGTTGCCCCATTTTGAAGGAAACAAGAAGGCACTTTCTCGGTAAGGATATATATCCTAACAGACCACGAAATCTTAGCCCTGCTCAATGAATTGAACGTATCCAAGCTATACCGTTTTTGTAAGGTAGCCCTAGCATATCGTGAAAGAATAAGAAATGAAAACTTTTAACTCGATTTTTTTATCTTTTGTTTTTGTTTTCCCTTTTTTATACTTATGAAACTGAAAAAGGTTATTTAGTTGTTAACCTGGCAGACAGCAATGCCATGCTATATGATTTAGTTTTAAATCAACTGTGAATTTGTCAATGGTTACTGAAATACAAATCAATTATTATTATTATTATTATTAAGAGTTGTTGATTAAAAACCTACTTGAATTGTTCCATGGCAACTATTGTTAACCACCGATAGAAGAAATAAAGTACCTCTTTCGCAAGTCTAGGGTATTCTTTTGGGTTGACCCTGGGGCCGGCGAGCCCACCTCAGCCTTCGAGTAAAGATACCTTCACATGGTATCCAACGGGGCTACCTTAGTCTTGGACATCAGCAAGTTTATGTGCACCTGGCCGTTTTGGTCTTGGACATGTAAGTAGACCGCTGCTGCATATGCCTTCTCGGATGCATCGCTGAACCCGTGGATTTCAACCTTCCTGTTGTGTTTGTTGGTGTCTATCCGCCGAGGAATCTCCAGCTTTCCCAATGATGGCAAGTCGCCACGAAACGCGATCTATTCCCACTGCAGATCTGACGGTATTGGCTTATGCCAATCTAGACCTATTCCCCATAGTTGTTGCATGAGGATCTTCGCCTTGATCATACACGGTGAAATCCAGCCTATTGGATCAAACAACCTAGAGAACGAAATTAAGATGGACCGCTTTGTAACATTATCGTCGCAGAACCCTGTTACCTGAAACGAAAAGACATCTGCGTTTGGTTGCCACTTTATCCCTAAGGTTTTGATGCTACTCTTGCTTCAAATGGAACGGAGAAATTGAGTTCACGATGCTCAGGCGGAATGTGTTCCAAAACCTCCTCCGAGTTGCTCACGAACTTCCGGAGATGGAAACCAGCTGTGGCCAGGAGATCGCTTACAGCCTTAAGTTTGTGTTGGGCTTCCTGTACAGTGTCTCCCTCCGTAATGACATCGTCGACATAAGTTTCCTCTTTGATTATGGCTGTGGCGAGTGGAAGCTTGGATGCATCGTCGACTGACAGCTTCTGTAGTAGGAACGGTGCCAAAGGTTACCGTTTCCAGGCGATAGATCTTTAACTCCTGGCTGGGATGATCTCTCCAGAAGATCAGCTGATAGTTCACATCAGGGACGCTGACTCGGATTTAACGGTACATCTTTTCCACATCACCAGTAAAGGTAAACTTATACTTACGCCATCTTAACATGAAGTCAATTACGTTGGTCTGTACCTTAGGGCCCACCATCAACATGTCATTCAAGGAAGAGCCAAAAAGGGGTTTGCACGTTGCGTTGAAAACGACTCGCAGTTTTGTGGTGGTACTGGATTCCTTGATGAAAGCGTGATGGAGTATACAAAAATGGTATGGAGTTCGAAGGATGTCATGTGACTGCTTCATTTCAGTCATATGTCCTAGTTGCCGATACTCTAACATGCATTTCGAGTACTCTTTGTGTTGGGTTGGGTTGTTTTGAAGCCGCTTCTCCACCTGTATGAACCGTCTGACCACACCTTCACGTGGTGGTCCCATACTTGGATATTTACCGCATTTGAATGGCAGACAGACTTGGTATCGGCCATCAGGTAAGCACTTCGTGTGGTGGTGGTGCACTCAGATCCTCTCACCACGTGTCCTAGGACGATGTTAGGATAAACGTCGCTACCGAGGATCAGGTCTACTTTCGCCGATAGATAGAACGTTGAATTGGCCAGCTGCAACCCGCTCAGGTAAGGCCATTTATCGACGTTAATTTTATGGGCCGGAAGAAGCCCAGGCGGGGTTTTAAAACTAGAGCTCGCATTTGGCCTGCGAAATCGGACGTCAAAGATCGTATCTCCAGATCAACAATCTTCTATGCTGCTCCACTGCTGACCCTCTCCAACCCATTAACTTCGACAAACGTCCTCTTGGCCTTTAAACATAACCTCTGCACCGCTATCTCCGTGATGAAGGATGGCTCTGATCCAGGCTCGATCAAGGCCCGTAAGGTTAAAGAACCTCCACCTGAAGACCTTACTCTCACCAAGGCTGTCGCCAGCAAGACTTTGGCATCTGTATGGAGGTGGAACATGTTGACGTTAGAATTTGCGGATGACTGTGAGCTCTGCGATGGTTGGAACTCTGCAGCAGTGGGTTTTACCGTCGAAACCTGGTATGTGTGGCTGTGAGTGTGTGGATGAGTATTGGCGTTGAACGTTGAACGGTGTTGGGTTGTGCTGGTGTGATTTATGGCACTGGTGTCTTGGTATGTTGTTGGTACGTTGAAACCTGTTAGAAAATCAATTTTGCTCTACATGGATAAAATTTGACCCCTCTAAATTCCAAGTTAGCAAGGAATATTATTATAGGAAGTTTAAGCTACCGGGAATAGTAGACTGTGTTGATAGTACCCATATCCCTATTTTGAGACCAACAGAAAATGAGCACATCTATTTCAACCGAAAAGGGTTTCACAGCATAAATGCAATGGTGGTAATATTTTGAGTAATATTATTTAATACTTAAATGTACATGAATTTTATCTAGATTTGCAATCATCTTAACGAAATAATCGCAATCAACAGTTCACATGGTGGTGCTGCACACGACCCGGCTATTTGGAACAGCAGCAATGAAGTAGAGTTTTTAAAACAACAATTCCACGCAGGTGAAGTAAGCATTCGAATTCTAGGTTTGTTAATTTGTTTTCGTCATACATACATGGAATAAAATTAACTTATATTCATTTTCACACTTAAAGTGACAGTGGATACCCTTTACAGCCATGGTTTTAACACCTTATCGCAATGCAGTAGAGGGAAGTGCAGAAATACGTTTTAACAATATTCATTCTGTAGCCAGAAGCCAAATTGAAAGAACTATTGGTATTTTAAAAGGACGCTGGAGGTGCCTATCCAATGAGCGGAAACTTAGATTTGACCCCGAAACTGTCAGCCGAATAATTAATGTGTGCTGTGCTCTCCATAATGCCTGTATTCATTTCCGGATACCAATCGAACAGGGAGGTACAAGTACGGTGAGATATAGCACAGAAGCTTATGTAGTATCAAATTCAAACTTGAATGATAATCTGCCAAGAATTGCACAAAATATAAGAAATTATATTAAAAATTCTTTATAATTCTTGTTTTTAAACAAAATAAACTTAAAATAAAACTTCGTTGATAAATAAATAAAACTAACTTATATAAAAATCTTCATTGGTAAATTTCATCTTTGGGCTGATGATAAAGTCTTGAACATTGCATAGGTAGGTACTCTTAAAAAAGAAAGTTAGAACTTTTGAAATTCTATCTCTTGAAGTCTTATTCGGTTTTGTTCTATTTTAATACTCAACATTGCTTCTTGTAATTGCCTTAGTTCGTTCTTTTCGTAAGGCTCAAAATCCTTTTTTTGAGTCTGTACTGTTTTTCTTCGACTTCAAGTCTGCATTAAATTTTCTTTGTTTTCCTTTTTATTGCAACGAACATTTCCCTTTTGATTTGAGTTACCTAAAATATACTGTCTCTTAGAATTTTAACAATTGGTGCGTTTTTGTTGGTATTCTTTACAGACCTAAAAATAAAATGCAAAAAAACGCTTATCACGGCTAAAGAATTTCATCATGGAAATTTGGCAGCACTAAGTTCAATGACGTTTATGATAAACCTACATAAAATAAAATTAAAAATAAAATAATAATGGAAGACCCAAAGAAGGTACAGGTACATTAAAACATTCATTTTCAATGGCCCGCTAATCCTTCATGAGGGTCGCGGAGGTAGGATGCTCAGGTATACTCTCCATCCTTCTCGATCCTCCGCCATTGACTCCAATTCATCAGGAGGAATCCCTAAGCGGCTCCAGGAGAGATGTCGGACTTGGTCCAACCATCTATTTCTAGGCCTTCCGCGAAGTCGCCTACCTGATGGCACGGCAACTATGGCGCGTCCGGGAAGCCGGTCTGGGGGCATACGCACTACGCGACCAAACCATCGAAGCATAAATCGTTCCGTTCGGAGAAGTAGCTGCTCAACATTAAGCGCCTCGCGCACTCTGGTGTTGCGCACTCGATCCCTACGAGTTATTCCAATAACACCGCGAAGTAACCTCATTTCGGCAGCTTGTATCCGCGATCTTATTCTTTCGGTCACTACCCAAATTTCATGACCATAGGCGAAAGTTGGAACATACACCGAGTTAAAAACCGATAGCTTAGCTTGAACACTAAGTTCGGCCTTCCTTCCAACAGATTGGCCAAGCTCTCTCAAAATTGATCCAGCCTGACCAATTCTACAGAATAACTCGGCATTGCTCCTCCCATCACTCGTGAATAAAACCCCGAAGTACTTAAACTTCTCCACCTGCTTCAGTGGGACTCCACTAACATGCAGAGTGCACTGAATGGTTTTTTTGGAAACGACCATTACTTCCGATTTGTTCACGTTGATCTTCATTCCGGCATCATCACAAACGGCTACAAACCTTTCGAGTGCGCGGTGAACTTCGGTTTGAGTGGACCCAAGGATGACCAAATCATCCGCAAAGAGCAGATGACTAATCCTTAGGTCTCCCACTTCGAAACATTCCCCGCCACGGCTGCGCTGTAACATCCAATCCATATATACAATGAAGAGGAGATGTGACAAAACGCACCCCTGGCGGAGTCCAACGCCCACAGTGAAAGGTATTGATTTAACACCGTTTATCCAAACACAGCTTCTACAGTTTGTATATAAAGACTGAATCGCCCTTAACAGGGAACCATCAATCCCATACTTCTGCAGAACACTCCAGAGTTTGCCTCGAGGAAACCTATCATATGCTTTTTCCAAATCCACAAAACAAGTGTAGACAGGTTCACCATACTCCCAGGCCTTCTCAAGAACCATTCTGAGAGTGAACAGCTGGTCGGTTGTGCTTCTACCGGGACAAAAACCGCACTGCTCATCCCCCAAACTGTCCTCAACCACAGCTCTGGAACGCTTTTCTAGCACCTTAGCGAAGACTTTTCCAGGGAGACTTAAAAAAAATGTACCCCTCTAGTTGGCGCAATCTCTTTTGTCCCCTTTTTTAAAAAGAGGAACTATCACCCCCATTTGCCAATCACCAGGTGTTTCACCGCATTCCCAGGCCACTTTAATGACAGCCATTGAACTCCGTCTTTACCTAAAGCCTTTAGCATTTCTGGCCGAATTTCATCCACACCAGCAGATTTGCCAACTTTTAGCGCTTTGATCGCCAAAGTTACTTCCTCTACCGTAGGACTACTTTCCGCCATGCTCTCAACAATAGGTCTGTCATCTTCGGTGCCCTGTTCGGGATTGAGCAATTCTGAAAAGTGCTCGCTCCATCTGCGTAAGATGTCCTCCTCATTGGAAAGAAGTGTACCGTCTTTGGATTTGACTCCTTCAACGATATTCAACTTTTTTCCTCTGAGATCTGTGGTCACTTTCCAATTTCTCGCCAAACTCCTTCCAAGACTGTTCTTTCGCTGTTTTCACAGCTAATTTGCAAGTTCTTCGCGCCTCAGTGTACCGATTTCGAGAATCAGAGTTCCCCAAGTGATTCCACACCTTAAAGGCTCTCTTCTTCTCTCTGATGGCTTCTTGAACTCCGGGCGTTTTAAACCAAGCAGTTCTTTTCTCCCCACCAGCCGCCACACCAAGCCGCTTCACTCCACAAACATCTCGCGCAGAGGCAATAACCGCTGTTGAAAACAGTTGCCAATCTTCCTCTACATTTGATGGAACAGTTGGAATCCGTTCAAAACATACTTAATGCAAACGAAGTAGTTTTTTAATTCATGCAATTATTTGTTTCAGTTTGCGATTTGCAGCACATACAAGAAATGGTCACATTTCCGTTTAGTGGTTCTAGTTCGAGCAGTGATTCGGAAGGATCTGAAATGGACTTGGAGGAACACCCCAAATGTGTTAATTTTGTGCAAACAATTGATTCATTCGGTGACCAAGACTTCAAGTCCCACATGCGGCTGCAGCGTCAAACCATGGAATACCTCATATGTATGGATTTTTGTCTTTATAAATGTGAATAGCCATTACTTTGGTTTTTTTTTTCAGCAAGGTATTCCCAATCTGAAGCTTCAGATTTAAGGCATTCTCATGGAGGGAGAACAAGAATCGATTCCAGGAAAGCAGTCTACATGTACGTCTGGTACGTAAGCAACACCGTGACTTTTAGGCAGCTTGGTAATCTGTTCGGGGTTTCACAATCATCAGCATGGATTGCTGTCACCACTGCGTGTTGTAGCAAGGGGACTCCACCCCTCGTGTACTAAAGAAGATGTAATGCACGACCTTCAAGATAAAAGCTTTAAAATTCTTGATGCCGTCAATATTATCAAGAAGGAGAAGCAACAGTCGGAGGGAGATCATGAAAAATTGGTAAGGCGTGGACTTCCACTATTCATGCTTAGTTTCGATAAAGATGAAAATGAAGATGCTATATATGGTATTAAGGCTATTCTAAACATCGTAGTCAAAATCGAACCCATGCGTAAGACCTCTAGATCGATCCCGCAGTGTAAGCGCTGTCAAGGCTTCAATCACACGCAGATTTACTGCCAGAAAGAACCGCGATGCGTCAAATGCGCAGGTAAGCATCTCTCGGAAGAGTGTCACCTAAACAAGCAAACCCCAGCCACTTGTATAAACTGCAAGGAAAAAATCCTGCGAACTATCGAGGTTGCGAAGTGGCGAAAGAGCTCCAAAAAAGGCGCGATACGCTTAAAAATTCCATGCGCCCGAATATGAAACCAGTTAAGAACAGACCCAAAATAGCTACGAAAAAAGCAGCGAAAGATAGGAAATCCGTCAATATTGATTTAAGATCGGATAACGAAGAAAACCCCAAACGCAGTAGAGAAAATGTGACAGAAGCAAAGTCTTCGAATACTGACGCACAGTCATGAGCTCAAGCGGCGATGGCAGCTAATGGCAAGTATATGACCGTCAACCCACGGGAGATCAAGGCAAAAAACCGTCCAAACTCTAACGTAAAGACTCCTGCTCAAGTTGCGACATTGGAAAACGGTGATAGAGGTAGCTCACAAAATCCAGTATCCAATGTTTTCTCCTAAATACTTGCGAAACTTGAAGAGCAATGCAAAACAAACAAACTTATTTTCGAGAGACAAGTTGCACTAGAAAACAACATTCATAACAGGCGCACTTCAACCCGAATATGAAATAAATGCTAAAAATTCTTACATGGAACGCTAACTGCTTCATACGAAGACTCGACGAGTTAGAAATATTTATACGAGAAAAACATATTGATATATGCTTGGTCTGCGAAACTTATCTGACAAAACAAACGAATGTTAAGATAAGAGGATATAGCGTGTATCACGAATTCTACCCATCGGAAAGAGCAAGAGGCGGATTATCCTTGTTTATAAAAGAATGTATCGAACACTCAGCGGAAGTAAAGATTGAATTAGAAGCAATGCAAGTAAGCACGGAACGTGTTAGAAATAAACATTTTCCCTTCAATATTTCGTCTATATATTGTCCACTGCGATGTAAACTTGAAGAAAGTGATTTCACAAACATCTTCAACTTCCTTAAACCAAATTTTATTATTGGTGGCGACTTCAACGCGAAACACCCCTTCTGGGGTTCAAGGCACGCCTCTCAGAAATGTAGAAAGCTTTATAATGCGGGTATGCAATACAGTTGAGATTTTCACTCGACGGGTAAACCAACATATTGGCCGACTGATAGAAATAAGTTACCAGATCTGATCGATTTCTTTGTTGTTAAAGGAATATCTGGCAACTGTATACAAGTTGAAGAAAGCTTTGATCTCTCCTCTGATCATTCTCCAATCATTATGACGATAAGCGATGCTCTCATTAAAAAAGTAGGACCGGTCAGATTAACCAGCGCGAAAACTAATTGGGATGGCTTCAAAAAAGATATTGAAGCAAATACTGAGCTGAGCGTATCACTTAAAACGCAATATGAACTTGAAGTTAAAGTTGATCGCTTCGTCGAAATCCTACAGAATGCCGCGTGGAAGAAAACTCCCAAACCAAAGAAAACGCCGGCAAGCTACATTCAAACTTATCCGCAGCAAATAAAAGAGATGATTAAGGAGAAGAGAAAAGCACGCAAAAAATGGCAACAAACTCGGGCTCCGCAACATAAAGCACATCTTAACCGTTTGTGCAACTCGCTAAAAAGTTCTATTAAAAATCTTAAGAATAATGAAATCCAAACTTACCTAGAAAGCTTAACGGCAGAAAAAGATTCTACTTACTCGCTTTGGAAGGCTATAAAAGGTATTAAAAAACCTCAAATTCAAGCCGCCCAAATTAGGAAAAATCAAGACGAATGGGTTAGGCATGATAAAGAGAAAGCGCAAGTTTTTTCCACCCACCTGCAAGAAACTTTCAAACCGTTGGGTGGACAGGCTCTTATTGAAAATATAAATACGTCATATATAGCCAATAGCGTAATAAGAAATGCAACACTTACCGAAATTAAGGAAGAAATAAAGCAACTTAAACCAAAGGAGGCTCCTGGATACGACCTAATTACGAGAGAGGTTCTTAAAGCAGTACCAAGAAAAGCTCTAATTAAGCTTCTGTTCATTATAAACGCCGCGCTAAAACTAGAATATGTTCCCAGGCAATGGAAGGTCGCCGAAGTTATAATGGTCCTTAAGCCCGGAAAACCGCCGAATGAAAAAACGTCTTATAGGCCAATTTCGCTTCTTCCAATTATATCCAAAGTATTCGAGAGAATATTGATTAAGCGAATATAGCGAAGAAGGGCACCTCATTCCGGATCATCAATTCGGATTCAGAAGTAAGCATTCTACAGTTGAACAAGTACATCGAATAACACATGTAATCGAAAAGTCACTTGAAGAAAAAAATATTCGTTCAAGCGTATTCCTTGACGTTGACGTCTCTCAAGCCTTTGACAAGGTCTGGCACGAAGGCTTAAAGTTTAAATTACGACAAGTTCTGCCAGAGCACCTATATAATATTTTGAAGAACTACCTTACGAATAGACTATTCCGCGTCAAATGTGGAAACGAATATTCTGATTTTAAGGTAATAATGGTTGGTGTGCCGCAAGGAAGCGTTCTTGGTCCAGTCTTATATCTATATACACTCGTGATATACCGCAAGTAGAAGGCACTGAGCTAGCTACATTTGCCGACGACTCTGCTATCATGGCAGGCAGACCAAATCTGTTCATGTAAATTTTACTTATAGGAAAATGAAGAATTTGCCGATCTTTTTAAACTCGGTTCAAATCCCGTTTGCAAACGAGGCTAAGTATCTTGGAATGACACTTGATACAAAGCTGAAATGGAAAAGGCACGTAAAGAAAAAACGCAAAGAACTAGATAATAAATATCGAGAAATGTATTGGTTACTTGGAAAATGTTCCAAGCTTAATATAGATAACAACCTGCTCTTATATAAGCAAGTGCTAAAGCATGTATGGACATATGGTATACAACTCTGTGGTTGTACCAAAATAAGTAATATTAAAATTTTACAAACTTTTGAAAACAAAGTGCTAAGAGGTATTGTAAATGCGCCATGGTATATCAGAAATAGCGATATCCACAGAGATCTTGGATGATTTTGGAAGAAAGAAACTTACTACGCCGTCTACAAAGAACAAAACCTTTAGACTTAGCGCGATAAGTAACCGCGTCTAAACTGCGGAGCTAGCAGGAACTTCTAATTGGAAGGTACCTGCAAAACGTCCTTATTTCGTAAAACGAAAACTACTTGATAAGTCGAATACCTAGTTGTAGTAAAAAAATAAAAACAAAATTGTTTTGAAGGGAGGTTTTTTAGTGGGTAAGGATCCCACACTACTATGGGTACGCGCTGTCGATCCTCATAGTGTCTTGTTGAAGATTTTCACCTACCCTCAGAAAAGAAAAAATTAATATTTATTCATTTCAATATCAAATATAACACTACCATCCCTGACAGATCCGCATGGGATGAAGGTATCATTCTAAATGACGCCGCAGTCGAAATCTATACAGATGGTTCCAGAACATCGGAGGGCACAGGATTAGGTATATTTTCCGAATCACCTATGATAAACGTAGCTCTCCGACTTCCGGACCACTGTAGCATCTTTCAAGCGGAAATATCGGCTGTTCTGAAGCAGCTAGCAGACTCTCTATGCACCCGATAGATGGTAAGTCAATCGTCCTTTACATAGACAGTCAGTCAGCGATTAAAGCTCTGGAAACGCCAACAATAAGATCTAAGTTGGTCAAACATTGCCGCGAATCTCTTAACGAGATTGCGGACAGATGCAATATTACTCTGAGCTGGGTCCCGGGACACAGAGATATTCCAGGCAACTGTAAAGCGGATGAACTAGCTAAACAAGTCACCGTACTGCCTCTAGGTTTCAATAGAGAGGTACCGGCACCACCAATGCAATTGATGAAAATCCGTATGCTTAACGAATCGCAAGCTATTGCAAGCAATAGATGGAGTAATCTAGCTACGTGCGTATCGACCAGGAAGATCTGGCCTTTACAAGACGCAAAGAAAACCAAAAATCTCGTTTCATTAAATACAAGGAACATAAGCCTCACAGTAGGAATAATCACAGGACACTGCTTGTTCGGTAGCCACGCCACTAGAATCGGTGCCCCAGCAAACTTCTGTAGAAGCTGCAGAGATGAAGAGGAAGAGGAGAATAGTCTCCACCTCCTTGGCACATGCCCAGCGCTAGTCACACTAAGAAAGAAGCTACTAGGTGAATACTTCTTTGAGGACCTAAGTGACCTGTCTAACATAGACATTAGAAACTTACATAGATACGTAGGTAAATCCAACTGGCTTAGCTGAAATGCCGAAATATACACACAGCATAGGGGGTTCGATTGAATCAATCACTCCCCATCACTTGTTGCACACTATACCTCCTCGGTAAACTTTGACTTCAGGGTTGACTGAGTTAGTCACCCTCTCTAACCTTTCCAGTCAGCATTCTCAGCCAACACCCTCATGAGAAAGGTTAAGGTTCCCCCGGTAACCGGTGACTCGACCGGTCACTGCTCGTGTGGTATCACAATGGATCCAGGCGGTCTAAGTGTGTCCTGACCCTGTCGGCCACCATTACCTAACCTAACCTAACCTAACCTTCCTGCTTTGTAAATGATTTGGTATTCGTATTCGTCCAGTAGTATTCTCCATCGGGCTAGTCGTGATGTCGGGTCTTTAAGGTTCATGAGCCATTGTAGTGGCTTATGGTCCGTACATATCGTGAATTTTCGTCCGTAGTTATAAGGGCGGAATTGTTTAACCGCGTAGACATTTAGGGTCGCGCCGTTTAGGATGCGACTAGAATAACAGATTGGCTTGTCTTGACCAATGTCTCCTTGTGATAAAACGGCGCCTAGCCCCATGTCACTAGCGTCTGTCGTTACTATGAAGCCTTTATCTAAATCAGGATATGCTAAGATAGAAGGTTCTATGAGTTTATTTTTAAGTTTTTAAAATGCTTCATCAAAGAAAGCATCCCATTTAAATGCCATGTTCTTTTTCAATAATTTCGTTAGTGGCTTCGCTATTGTTGAAAAATTGTCTATAAACCGCCGGTAATAACCTATGAATCCTAAAAATTACTTTATTCCCTTTACGTTTTTAGGTCTTTTTTTTTGGATCCGGTTTAAGACCGTGTTCAGAGATAATGTGACCAAGATACATTAATTCTCTCTTCAGAAAATTACACTTGTCTGGTTGAAGCTTCAAGTTATTTTGGCGTAATGTCCATATGGAGTACTCAAACCGGTTTTACACCTAACTTCATTATGCATAAGGATTTGATGAAATCCGTTTGCCAAATCGAGAGTACTGAAGTAAGTTGCCTTGCCTAATTGATCTAAAATGTCCGTTATATTTGGCAAAGGGTACGCATCGGCAACTGTCAGCTCATTTAGCTTGCGAAAATCGACCATGACTCTCCATCCCCTATTTCCTTCCTTGTCGGGTTTCTTGATTACTAGGAGCAAGGGGGAGTTCCATGGACTAGCACTAGGCTGAATAATGTCACTTTGTGGCATGTTGTACACCTGTCTGTGGATTTCGTTCTTTTGTGTGTCAGGAAGTCTGTACGATCTGACGAATAAGGGAGGTTTGTTTTGGTCAGTAATGCTTCTATGGTTCAGTGTTTCTGTGAGTGTGAGGTTGTCGCCTTCCAGGTAAAATAAGTCACTGTATTCTCTGCAAATTTTGAGAATTGACTGTTCCTCTTCATTATTACAGTGACTTAGGTCGATTACTGATTTTAACTTATTAGCCCACCTGATTGGTTGGATCTAGGTTAAAGTTATCTAGGTTTTCCCATTCGAGATCAATGTTTTTAATATTTACCTTTTCTTTGGTTTCTAATATGTTCATCACTACTATCTTTATTTTCTGGTCTTTTGGATTGACTAAGGTTTCACCCACGTATAAACCTGGGCTAAATTGTTTCTTTTGAATCACTGTATCGCCGAATTTTGTTTGATATTCAATACTCAAAGGGAGTTCTATCACTTGATGGCTTCGGGGTCTTAAAGTGAACACCGTATGCTCATCCTCATTTATTGTTTTTTAATCATAGTTTTTCTTTTCAGCTTTTGTGTGCGTGGACACCTCTTCGTGAAGAATTATTTCTCCTAAATTTTCGCAACTTTTACTAAATCTTTTAATACTATTTATGTGATTAGTCTCACTTTCTGCTGATCTTTTTGTATGGTCAGTCTTACGCTCTCCTAATCCTTTTGTTTGGTCAGTCTTATTTTCTGTTGAACCTTTTGTATGGTCAGTCTCACTGTTGCGGTAAATTTTTACCGCCACAAGAAACACCCTGTGCACCTTCCTTTAATCCCTCGTTTGTCACCTTGTTCTTGCAACATTCTGGGAAAGTAGAGGGCAGCCATAGGTTCATCAGCCATAGGCCCATTCCCCCAGCATCTTGCAAGAACAATCATTTAGGTATCTCCAGATGACCCGAAGAAACGGGAGGTTCTTCTAGCGGGAAGGAGGCGAGCGACCAGGGCATGATGACCGGTAAGAGTGGGCGGATCGCCCAGACAAGTTTCCACACTAACATAGGCCCACACACACACACGTCAAAAGTCGAAACCGGCACAAGATACAACACAAGTAAAATCAACCAGCTAGACCGAGGACACAAAGCACAAAACATCACAACTGCGATGCACCTGCGAGAGGAGGGGACGTGGTGTCCCAGATTTAAACACTACAACACACGTCACCAACATGACAAATACGCATTGAACAACAACAACGGACAAATCAACAACACGTATCATCGGAGGGGGCGATGGGGCCAGATAATCTACAATTCTACACACATACAACACCAACAACATAATACCCAATGCGTACTGTAGCAACGACATCAACAACATTGACAACGTTAACACATCAAACACACTAAAACATCGACAAGAGACGAGAAGCTGCCCATAGCCTGAGGAAGGTCCAGACCGGACCCATCAATGGCCGAGAGCCCACCCTAACCCTTGATTCTATGTGTGGAGTGGCACGTTAAGGGCTCGTCCCTAGTCCCCAATTCTGCGCGGAATTCGATCGGGTAGATTAGATTAATCGCGTAATTAAAATCGTACTCCTTGTTTTATCTTCTTGCAGTAGTATAGGTTTGTTGAGCGCAGAATGGCGTTTTAGGGCCTGTCCTGTAGCTAATCAGGTCACTTCTTTCCTTCTTTTAGTATTGGTGGGAGGAAACCCACGGTAAAAAATTTTAATTGTTAATCTTCTTTCACTATGTTGATTTTCACAAATTGTTTAAGGAAACAGAGCGGATGGTGAAGAAAAGCCAAAGTCGGGCGAATTCGAGTCAGCGGAATGTGGGTGAGAACTGAGAGCGGTTGCATACTTACGCAACTTAGCGGAGTAATCCACAGCAAGCTGCTCTTGAAACCAATAGCTGAATGTGCGGGAATTCACGTATGTGTGCGTGAAAGGCTCGAAGCTGGACTAGGCCTAGTATTCAGCGGGAGACCACTTATTGGTTGACCAGCGAAGCTAGTGGAAGTTTTTTTTTGAGAGAGGAGGTTTAAACTTATAGTGAAGTTCAACATAGTGATAGTTTTGTGTAGTGCAAAAAAAAAGGAAAAGTTGAAAAGGAAAATTGAAAGAAGTGACCAGAACTAGGTATACAGGACGAGGACAGAAGGAATTTTTTTTATTGGAGGAAGATCGCTAGCCAGAGCGGGGTAGCCATTAAGAGGAACATAAAATAAGGAGGAACTCAGGACAGATAGATAAGTTTGCTTTTTATTTTAGATTGTGTTTTTTTTTTTTGAGCTAAAGATTAGCGCGCGTTTTGTTTAGGAAATTATTTTTAAATTTTGCGTAACCGTAGGATTCGGTTCCGTTTTTTTTGTTAAGATTTCCCGGTGAAAGCGGTACTCGCGCCCCGTAATTTTTCGGTTTGAATTGTTCGGGACTTGCCGTAACGGGCCACCCCTACGGCAATATTTTTTGTCTGCGTTGGGATCTTTTTTTCCTCCCGGAGGTTTTTTTTCTCGATCCCCGGTAATTGCTCTTTGGTTCTCTTTTTTTCCAATCTAATCTTTGTTTCGTTTAATTACCCCTCTTTTCTTTTCTTTTTAATAAATCGCCCGATCCAAAGGAGCGGTTATAACGCGTGTCTTTTTTATGAATGATCGAGTCCGGAAAGGGACTACATAATAAAATATAGAAGTGAAGTAGGAGCGACCTGGAGAGAATGAGTAACAGGACTTTAGGAGGATTAAAATGAAGGAGCAGAAGGAGGATTGGAGAAGAAATATTCAGGAGACGAGGAGTAGGAGTTAGGGTAGCAGGGGTTGGGTAGCAGGTTACCCACTCAGCCAATAAAACAGATATGTAAGTTGTTAGAAGAATATTTTTGAATTCTTGTTCGATTAGTGTAGGATTTTGGTTTTTGTGTGTGATAACTCCCGGTAGGATTTCACTTGGTTCATTTCCCGGTGAAAGCGGTACTCGCGACCTGTTAGTGATACATTTATTTTTGTGTTGTTCGGGACCAGTGATAGCGGGTCATCCCCAACGGCTATTTAAAGGTTTCTAGATTCCTTCAAAAATCTGGTGGCGCCCATCTACACATCGTGCGTAAACACCCTTCCAGTTTCGCTATTCGAGTGAACCCACCCCAGCTGAGTAACCGGGAGACCAGCATTCCACAGGCTGCCGCAGTTGCTTTTTCCCGATTCTCTTGCGCATTATCTGTGGCTATCTGTCATTTCCGATTTTACCCTTTCGCGTGCGCGGCCGGCCTTTTTTAGTGTTCTGTTTGTCATTTTTCGCGAATTGCACAGGGTATTGTGCAACAAATTTCTTATTATGCCGTCATATAGCAGATTTATTTGTTCGGTAAGTAGGTGGAGAGGATGCTCCGTTTTCCTGATGCTCCGTTTTCCTGACCTTTAAATGATTTTTTTTAAGAGGCATATGTCGGCTCTTGCATCAATCAGAAGGGTCGTATACCTTTTACCCGAGGGACTTAATCTGATACGTGTCGCTGGTTCCTTGAATTCAGGGAAGAGTGATACGTGGGACATCAGACTTAGTCCTGCGTTCGGTGTACTGGGGCTGTGGTAATCATTCGAGACGGGTTGCAGCACGTCTCCCAAATGAAACCGTTTTCCGATTCTTGTACCTGGTTCATATTCATATTTGAGTATCGGACTTCACAGTTATCGTGTTGCCTCGTGTTATTTGCCGGTCTTGGGTTTACGCTGGAACTAGTGGATGCAGCGTTGTCTCTAAATGGATTCCGATCTCCTCCTTGATGGTAGTTTGTATGCGGTCCGTTTCTGGATAACCGCAATCTACATTCGTTTTGAGTGTGATTAGGTTTTCGGCAGTAATTGTACTTGAGGTACTGTATTTCCATTTTTATATTTGGCCTATTCTGGAAATGTGCATATTCCGGTAACATGACCTTCCGCATGAGTTATTGACTGTTTAAGATTTGTCCCCCATGAGTCTGCGATATAATTTGAGTTGATCATTTTTCAAACCATCCTCAAATACCTGTACCGCCAATTTAGTATTTTCTTCTACTAGAAACGTCCTAACAGATTCATCGTTGGTGATCGGATATGTAGCAGAGTTCAACTCATTAAGAGCTACACAAACTCGGTCACCGAAACGTTGTTTTAAGGAAATCAATTCGTTATGCGTGGAGGAACGTGATTTTTCTTTGTATTCCGACTCAAGTTTCCTTTTCAGGGCATCCCAAATGGTCAATGTGTGGAATTGAATCAATTCGAATGCAGGACCCCTTAACCGAGTTTTAACGATCTCTAGAAACATGGACTGATAGCTGTCTTTCACGGCCTTTAATAAAATATTTCCACAGGAAATAAATTCCTTAAAGTCGGATTGTTTCCCATCAAAGACTGGGATGATGTTGAATACATCAGTTATTCCAACCTTGATATCCATTTTGAGTGGATGCTCAGCTAATGTTTCTTCAGCAAAATTGAAGGGTAAATTTTCGAAAAGACTGGCGTTGATTTTTGCCTGCCTAGCTACCTGCCTAGTAATGTGTCGCGGAATTTTGAGATTTCGAGGACCACCAAAGGAGAATAAAAAAAAAAAGGGAAATTGAGAAAGGACACGTATAGGGAACCGAGAGAATAAATTACATACATATATAAATTTCAACAGTGGAGGAATATCAAATTTTTAAAATTTTCTCACTTAAATTTCCGAATTTTAATCGCAAGGAAGGGCCAAATAAAATGTAGTTTAAGGTTACATGTGTGTTTTGTATATATTACATATATATATATATATATATGTATATTTTATTTTGTTTTAAATTTATTTGAAATTTACCCTTGAATATTGTTGCTTTTGTTGTTGTTGCTGGTGTTGTTGGTGTTGTTGTCGCTGTTGTTGATGTCGTTGTTGTTGTTGTTGTTGTTGTTGTTGTTGCTGTTGTTGTTGTTGTTGTTGTTGTTGTTAGTGTTGTTGTTGTTGTTGTTGTTGTTGTTGTTGTTGCGGTTGATGGATTTTACTGTTTTTTTTTTTTTTTCTAGAAGTGTTAGAAAGCTAATTATGTTATTGATAAGAATACGTGCCCCTGCATTGGTCACCATTATATCCCAAATTACCTTTGCATCCTTGCATGATAGTCCTTTGACTCCTCCTTTCAAGATCCATGGCTCCTGAATCAATACAATGCCCATGTTTTGTTTGGTAAGCATCCTACCTATTGCAGCTAATGCCGCTATGGCATGGTGGATGTTCAGCTGGGCGACCTTTATTTTACTGGTGGTGGTCATCGAGCTAGTGCTCGTCGGGGGCTGTTGCCCCACCCTCCGTCAGCAGAATCTTTTCTTCCTCCTGGTTAAAGTCCAGAGGGAAAGAAATTACTGTACTGTTTATGTCCTCTTCAGATTACGAGTCATCTGAGATGGACATAAATTCACCTGCGCTCCGGTCATCTTATTCTACAGTCGGAGTTGGTGTTTTGACCGTTAGCGGAACTGGATGCTCCACTTCCGGTGTCCCGTCTGAGGTTGGTCTCGAGTTGGTAATATGCCCTGCACTCTCCTCCGTCTTCTTGAGTCCACCCACCATCACTCTGCCGAACCGGTAGCTCGGAGAACAATTTTCAGCCTTAATGGCTTCGAAAGACTCTTGGTCAATTCCGAGGGCCAGTATCTCCCCAGTCCCCTCGTCCCGACCCTACAGAACCTTCTATGCCTTAATGTTCGTTCCATCATTCTGCGCTTCTAGGAGTGCCAAAGAGGTTTAGTAGTGCTGATGCACTCAGCGTGGTAGGAAGATGGTAATAGAAGGGGCACGTGGTATTTTCAGACTGCCACATCCAGTAAGGCCCACTCCTTTCCATCCCTTCAGTTTGGGAGCTACGGTCTTCAGCCATTCCACCATCTGCGGAGTTTCGCAGTCGACCAGCAGTAATAATAATAATAATAATAATGAGTTCTTTATTTCAAAAATAATAAATTTTACATTTAATGAAATTCCTCAATTATTAACTTGAATTTGGATGACATTTTTCCAGTTTTCCTCTAGACTCCCATTTAAAATATACACTAATTCTTTATCTGAAAGTGTGTTTTTAGCAAAGTATTTGCACCTGATCCCTCTAAGTACGGGACATCTACCCATAAAATGCTGAATTGTTTCATCTTCTCTTAAATTACATAGCGTGCATAATTTGGTACCGCCGATTTTATAGCTATTTCCATTTAGATGAATAAGATCTGCTCGCGCTTTAAAGATCCATGTTATGTCGCTTTGTACGTTTCTATCGTTACAGTATTCGTTACCTTTAGTAAAATCCAGATATTTATATATTCGTGTTTGACTATTTGTGGTTTATATACATGATGGTGGTATATCTGTTTCTTCATATTGTCTGTTAGTGCAATAAAATTTCTGTGCCACTCGGTTTGAGTTAACACACATCCCAATTTAAGCCGAAGCATAAGCTAACCTCTGAAGTTCTTTGAACCAATACAGCTTTTTCATTTTTATTAGATTTGAGTTTGTGTGGTAGCCTTTCTGAATTGTACTCAAATAATGTTTTTACAACGTAAACGCATATGTAAATTTAGGGTGTAGATATGACCCTCTTCTACTCCAGTTTCGAGTGCTATAACATAATTTGGGGTGAAATCAGGTAGTTTCAGCAGACGTTTGATGAAATAGCGTTGTAGTATATCTACATCTTCAAAACAAGAATACCCCCATACTTGTGCGCCATATGCTTGTATTGATCTACAGGTAGCAAGAAATAATTTCCATTTTGCATTGAGCCCGATCTCTTTCTTATTAATGAAATCCTTCCATGTTGCGTTAATACTAGCTTTCACCGGAGAGTTTCTGCTGCTTACATGCTTTACGAAAGACATTCCAGGTGTAAATATAACTCCCAAATACTCTGAAACTATTCTTATTGGTTCTCCCCTGTACGGCCACTTCTCTTGCCTAGCTAGTCTCACCCCTTTTCTGAAAACTATTATTTCACTCTTGTTCATGTTTGCCTCCATGCCCCAGGTATTACAATACGTGCCCAACTTGTTTATCATTCTCTGCAGGGTCTTAATATCGTCGGCTAAAATAACGATGTCGTCTGCGTACAACAATAGCCTTATATTAATCTGACCTACACTTAGTCCTCCCCCCAGATGATCATGCAGATCATTTATATACATCGCAAAGAGTAGTGGTGACAGCAGGCATCCTTGTTTAACATCGGAAAGAGTTTTAAAAGAATCTGAAAGTTCCGATCCCGTCCACACTGCCGATGTTGTTTCTTCATACACGCTTCGTAAAAAATTCACTATTTTGGAGAACACTCCCATCTCAAGCAGTTTGTAGATTAGGTGATTTCTTGGCACTCTGTCGAACGCGGCCTTAAAATCGACAAAAAACGCATACACTTTTTTGTTTTCCGCAAATTTTAGCTGAATTATAGCAGTAAGATTGTATATGTTATCTACTGTCGAGTAATGTTTACGAAACCCGGCTTGGAATTCATTAAGTTTTTGGTGTTTTTCAACCCATTCTGACAGCCGCTCATTTATTATGCCCATTAAAATTTTAGCTATACAGTTCATGAAAGAAATGCCTCTGTAGTTACATGGGTGACTCGCGTCTCCCTTCTTAAATATGGGGAACACAATGCTCGTACCAAAGGATTTATCAGCAATACCTCTATTTAATGTTAGATCATACGCCGAAGCTAACTTTTTTACGAACTCATCCGAAGCATTGATAAAAAATTCGTATGGGATTCTATCAACTCCCGCTGCTTTGTTGAGTTTTGCTTTAGACAGCATTAGTTTAATCTCCAATGATGAGATAGGTCGATCTAGATCGTCATCTAAATTCCGCCTTGCAGCATACAGTACGTCGTACGCAGCATTTGGAGGGTTTAGAAGTAATTCAAAATAGTTTCTGAAATCTTCGGCTGCAATATCTTTCCCGGTTTGAAAGTCTTGGTGCCTTAATTTCTTCACCAGCGACCACCACTCTTTACTGTCTGTTACACTGCTAATTTTTGCTTCAATATTCTGATAGAATTTCTCTTTTTTCCAAGTGCAAACTTCCTTATATATATATATAAGCAGTATGCCATTCTAAAAATTAACGCCCTGGAATTTGACCTTATGCTCTCATCCCAAGATCATTTCCGCCACGGTGGCATTCTCGAGTGCTCTGAGGTCCTGGGCATCGAGCATTTCCTGTGGGTAATTCACAGGAAGTACCGAAATCTGGTCAGCCTTCGCGGCATCAGCATGTCTTCCACTAGCCGGAGCTGCCACAGCAGCCACAGCATAGCTGCTACCAGCTGAGACACGGCTACTATACTATACTAGCATTTACAGCATTCACAGGCTCTGCCTGGGGCCTCTTGGCGCTCTCCTCTGTCTTCAGCCTTTTCCGCGCATTACATGCAGGAGGTATTATAGAATTACTGCCCCTCTTATTTGATGGCACAGCAGTGGCGTCGGGCTTTGCCCTATACTCCTCCGCCTTTTTCCTGGCATCCACAGGTGCAAGGCCCTTTTCGACGTAGCGCAGGTACCAGCGAGACCCCGCACCGCTAAGACCCTTTCTCAGGGGGTCATCATTGTCTCCCGGTTGCCCAGGTGGCGGTATCGGCGGGCAAGCTCACTTTCTCTTGGACGGAGCGGCATTGGATTGGGGAACTGTAGATGTCATTGCCTCATTATTCACCATAGCCAACTTGCCCAAGGCCCGTGAGGCTAGAGCCTCACCCCATCCTGGCACGTTTCAAACCTGCTGCTGTTTTTGACAGCTCATGGATCTTCCTTGAGGTCGTAGCGGCTGTTTGGTTAATGGTTGGTTGTACACGCCTAAAACCTCCCTCTCGGCTTGTCCCTGAGCGATTTCCACTTACTAGGTCGTCCACACAGAGTCACTGCTCCATCTGACCCGCTAGCATAGATGCGGTACAATCCCGCATTCTATTTAGGTTTTTTTTTTATTTTTTGTTTTTTATTTATTGTTTTGGTTCACGATCCCACGAGTAGGGCGGGAAAGAAATGTCAGCTGCACCAGAGCCCCGCATTAGCGCAGTAAGATCCTCATGGTTACTCCCTGAGGCGATCCTGTTTCAGAGAGGCTCCGTTATAATACAGCCGGTATACCCCCTGGCTGCAAACCATCCAATAGGCACGGGTCGCGTTACACCTTGGATTAGGGGGGTCAGATCTTGGTTCATTACTCGTCAGCGAGCCCATCCGAGAGCTAGGCTCCCGTGGCTGAGTGAGCCCTTGCAACTAAAGCTCTCGCACGACGTCAAGGTGTCTGTCAAGCGAGAGGGCGTTTAGGTATTAGTGTCGAAAATTCACCTGCCCTGCGTTTAGTTAGTAGGACAGGTGAATTCTCGGTCAAATTTTTATGCGCCAAGAATAAAGTAGCACCATTAAAGAACACCAAGATGAACTCACGTTACCGCAGTTGGAGCTTGTCGCTGCACTTGTTATGTTCCTACTTAGTGGGAAATATAGAAATTAAACCTGATAGTATTAATCCTTGGACAGACTCCAGAATTACACTTTGTTGGATTTCCAATGAGACTAAGAAATGGGTCCTCTTTGTAGCCATCAGAGTTCGGGAAATTAAGAAACTTACGGCAGATTACCGTTGGAATCACTCTCCAGGGAAAGATAATCCAATAAAGATTTATTGACGACAGGCGTTTCTGCAAAGTAACTAGCAACATCTGCTCTTTGGATGCATGGTCCTCCCTAGTTGCTGAAGAGTGTTGAAAACTGGCCTTCGGACGACAACGCGACATTAACTGACGTGATATCTTCATTTCAAGTGGGTGTAGAGGTTGAGCGTCTAAATATCAGAAGATCATATACGAGTATCTTGCGTGTAAAGGATTTCAGTAGCTGGAAGCGATTATTGTGGGTGAGTGCATATGCATTCAGATTTGTAAATATCCTTCTCAAAAGAAATTTGGAACGAGTAAAGTTTTTAACTGCAAAAGAGATAAGTCAGGCTGAAAGATATTGGATAAAAACTACTCAGTTTGAACATTTTAGTGATGAGATAAAACGTGTAAATGCCAAGCAATTGGTTATTTGTATTGTTTAGCGCGCGAAATAAGTTAAAAGTGAGAAAACTCCTCTAAAGCACGAGATTTCAAAAATATTTTTGCATTTGGTGTGTGTACATATTAAAAGCAGAGTTAACGAATCCGCAATCGCGGATAATAAAAAAAGCGGACGACGGAATAGCCGCAAATTAAAAAGACTTCTCCTTTACTTTTTATGATTTATTCCTTTAACTAATAACAATTCCGATACAATAACAATACTTGCTACAATAACCACCGCCGAAAGACTGACTGCCTGATCACCTCCGTTCATTCACATCGCCTCCCATAAGTCCGTTATATGTTGATACAGCTTTCTCACCTGTTGCATGAGCACAGGTATCCGATCCGGATGCGCGTGTGCTGAGTCAGTTACGGTTCCCATGCATTCGCTGAGCGCGTGTGCTGAGTCAGCTTAGGTTCCCATGCATTGGCAGATACAATGTGCGGTCAAGGCCAATGCAGATCATATTTCTCCATGTAGCCGCCGGTTGCAACGTGATAACTCCGCCCCCTCCAAAAATCTACGTCAAGTAAATCAGTGACGTCATATCTCGACGGGTAAGCTCTTTCCAATTTCTAGCTACAGTTTATGTGCCCTGAGAGAGTCTTATAGACAAGAGACCCAGCTTGCCACTAATTTTGTGCCATATGATGAACGCAAGGAAGATCAGCAGTATCGAAGAGATTTTCATTCTATTGGTCAGGTTACTAAGACATTAAATATTTTTCAGACTGAGGCTGTGGACGAATTGCAGATTTATGTTATGTTCTTGGGTAGTGATATTCACCATGACAGTTGGTAGGACCTGAAGGGTTGTGTCGCTTGAAATCGGAAATGTTCTGTTCTTCAGTTGGACCGTTTCGTTGTTCATCCTAATAAAAAAGATTCCCGTTAAAGTTTGTGTTAAGTTTTTCGACATAAAAACAAATACAAATATTTGGCACAACAGCTCTTTAAAGTGCCAGGGCCTAGCGACATAGGCTAGCCATTAAAATTGTTCACGAAGATGGTGTCCTCCCTGACTAGTTCAATGACTTTGTTGGGGTTTGTGCGGTATGTACAGGCTGCGTGACCTCCTTTCGATAGTCTAACCATGCAGTGATCCTCTGGAATCTTTACTAGCGCTTCTTTCTTGCAGATTGTAGAGTTGTTTATAGAAACGCAGTTCCTGTGTACGCCGTAGGTTTCTTCTTGGTTGATCAAGACCCTGTCGAACTCGATGCTAACCTGTCTGCCCTCAATGATTGTTGGTTTGAGCAGACGAAGGCTGTAGTCTTCTTTTCTCACCTTTGACATTGATAAAATGTACAGCAACGTTGATTTATTAGCGTAGATTGATGCTACTCCAAACTCGATTGCCTCGATTCCGTTCTCGTAGGATAGTGTCTCCAACTCATTTACCAGCATGTTGATTCTTTGATCAGCAAGATCTGGTCTAAGATATCTTGTCTAAACCTTTAAATATCTGCCACCCCTACGTTGTCCTTCGATTTATCGATGACCCAGTTGATTTTTGCCGTCATGTCTTCAATCACCCCGAAGAGTTTCTCGTTGATTTTGTATTGGTAATTGTTATTCTCTACTATTCCTTGCTGGCTTTCAAGGACCTTGTCCTAAGCCGCTGCATCCGGATTTCCGGCTACCCATTTCCACGCGGATCCAATCCAGTTAATGGATCTCTCCCTCCTTTGTGGTCTTTCTTTTAGTAGTTTGATGCGATCTGTTAATTCGGCCAGGTGGAGATCAGCTACTTTCCGTCTCGACCTTTTATTCTTCTCTAAGGTAGTAGTGACATCTGCTAGTTGACACTCGATTCATTCAAATCGATCACATTCAAATCGATCACTTGGACGAGGTTAAAGTGTCCATTCACTACCCAAGCTCTGCTTTTTTTGATAGAAATAAGTGGGGCGTGTTCTTGAATATCTGGAACCCTTCAGTCGCTGTTAGATAGATCAGGCAGGCTAGTCTGTAAAAAGTAACTCCGCGTGTTGTGGCGGGCAGTATGATTTTAATATGAATATGTTACAAAAATTCTTAAAAATATCTAAAGCTAATGTGCAAATGTTCAGAAAAGGGGAGACTAACTTGAGGATCTTAATACAAAATATTTTAGCATAAAAATTCATGTAAGATATATAATTACAAAATGGTTAAAATATTTAACAGTTTCTTACGTAGATCATTGATATACAATGAACACGTTCATCAAAAAATGATCATAAAAATCTTAAATAGGAGTATATTTGCCAACAATTTCCACTCTAACAAATAATAATTTTGCAATTATGAATTCATTAAAAATACTATATTATCCTAAAAAATCACCATACAAGTGTTAATTCATGATGAATTCATCAAGAAGGACAATAATGTTAATCGTACTCGTATAGTAGCATAGGTATATATGAGTGTACAGAAATTGTACTAAATTATAATTTTCTCTTTATAGATTTTTAATATGAGTTTTATGAACCCCTTTAATTGCTTGTTGACCCTGGAGCGGAAATCGACAAAATTTTGGTAGTTAAATCTCTGGGACCTGTCGAAAAAGATGTCGCTAGGCTTTCGCTTTGGGACGGAGTGGATCGTGTAATTATATCTGTCAACAACAATGTTCAGTAGCTCCTCTAATGCAGATTTTTATGTCCGGCTCTGAGGCATCGGAAAATCTCTAGGATGGTTGAGTGAAACCTCTCGACTTGCCCCTTCACCTCAGAGTGATGTACAGGTGTGCGGTATGGTTTTATCCCCAAAAGTTCTATAAAATAGAGTATGATTAGGCTAAGAAAGCTTCTCTCGTTGTCAGTAACCAACATTTTCGGAGCTGTGAAGTAATGAAGGATCTTTATGATTTTGTCTCTTAGGTGAAGGACAGATTTGTTCTTGAAGTGGAACAGCTTTCCAAATTTTAAAAATTTATCCACGCAACTAATAAATTTTTCATTCTGAATTTGAACTATATCCAAATGGAGGATTTCGCAAAAATAGGAGGACACAGGGGTTGGTTGAAAATCTAGATGAATAGGGTGCCTATCGTATTTCTTAGAAATCCAGATTTCACAGGATTTAGTGTAATTCTTCACCAAACTACTCATTCGCCGGAAGTAGTAATTTTCAAGTAGCTATTCCTTATTTTCCCGATGATTTCTGTGTGTCCTTCTATGTTCATTCATGATTAACTGACATATTGGGTTTTCTTGTTTTACGTCTTCGACGATTTTTCGGGTAATTTTGATTTTGTTACCGCTAAAGTTCTCTAAATAGACTTTCTATAGCATTGCCAAGCAATTCTCTGGTATTTTAATACCATTTATTACGTTTGGACTCAACTTCTTCTTTAATAGATTTACTAGGCTTTCTTTGCTTGGGTCTAAAATAACAACATAGTGGGGAAGGTAACCTGGATGAGGCCTTTGCCTACTCTAACAATTATTTAGTTGCGAAAGACATTAAGAGGGGCTTTCACATGTAGGATCAAGTCGGTGCTATCCAGGCCAGCACTGTGCACCATGGAACTTGACGACCGGTCTTCTTCCGCGGTTTTGGTAGCTCTGCTTCTCTCAGACTCACTTGCGTCCATGGTGACTGCATTGCTATTGGAGTCTTCACTGGCGGTATCAGTAGTTTCCTCTCCAGTCAATTCCCCATTTTGTGCCGTTTCAGTGCGTTCTGAGTCGGACAAGTGGTTGACTTCGGTCCTTAGTCTGGAAAGGGCATCCGCGACCAAGTTACATTTTCCCGGTTTATATACTAACTCGCAATTATATTCCTCTATTCGGGCCTTCCAGCGCTTTAGTTTGGCGTTATGGTTTCTGTTACCCAGCGCAAACGTTAAAGGCTGGTGGTCCGTATGTATGCGAATTTTCTTGGCACCGTACAGGTATGAGCGGAGATTGTTAAGAGCCCAAACTATGGCCAACATTTCCTTTTCGTTGGTAGCATAGTTCTCTTCCGCCCTATTGAGTGATCTCGGAATATAGGCTATTGGACGATCTTTGCCCCATTCCCCCTGGGACAGGACAGCGCCTATCGCAAAATTCGAGGCATCAGTTGTAAGGTTGAAAGCTTTATCAAAATCTGGGAAGGCCAGAACCTCGAATGACGTGAGTAAAGTTTTCAGGTCACTAAACGCCTGCAAAGCCTCATACACTCAGGGTAAGGGTAACTCTTAGCTTAAATGGGTTCGCTGTACAGTTCTGACTTTCGCTTTCACAGCTGTCTTGACGATCTCCCTCGTGTCGATTAGGCCAAACACTGGTTCGTACTTACCAATCCTCTCACGTAGTTTGACTTTGACATGCTCTGGGAGTGACTCATCTAGCACTGAGTTAATCTGTACAGATTTTTTTGTCATGAGAGGAATGGTAATGCCTGGTTTAAGAGTAAGAATGTTCTCCCTGCGATCTATCACTGCTTCCAATTCCATGAGCGTGTCGTCGCCGATGATTCCATCGAACGACGTTAAACCTGGGGGAAAATAAAACGTTAGGGTTGAATTATTGCCCGCCTTTTCAAAAATTTGCCGGACACCTTCTCATTAGTTATTATATTGCCGGCGGCGCAACGTACGACAAACGGTTTATCCAAACGTGTAGTTTTTTCGGCTATGGAAGGTTTGATAAAATTTCTGTTAGCGCCGGTGTCAATAAGGAAATGAAGTTTGTTGCCCTCTCGCGTCACATATTCTATATATGGAACGCTAGAGAGGCGCCCGTCATAAAATTTACTGTATGCTTAACACTGTCCTCGACTTCCTGATTATATTCTTCTAAATCCCCATCGTATATCATTTCTTTGTTATACCGACTTTGCTGCTTGCCGTAATTGGGACGGTGAACTTCAGACCTGGCACCCCTCTTGAATGGATTACTACTATGAGGGCGGTTTATGTAGTCCACCTGGCGCGTATGCATAGGCCCTAGCTCCGTCTTTTCGTGCGGTTTCGGAGCTGTTAGCCTGGGTGGTGCATTATCACTACGGAAGTAATGGGATGAGCCGGAAAGGCGGAACATTTTTTTTGCTGGTAAGGTAGGTCTCACTTCACCACTTGCCTTACTGTTTATTGGCCTAAATGATTGGTTAATGGGGGCAGTCACTGTATTAGACCAATTGAGAGCATGGATCGTGTTATTCCTGTAATTCAACTTTTGAATTTCTAAGCAGGCCGTATAAGCCTCGAGAAGTGTCCTTGTTATTTTTGGACAATCAACATTCGCAACAGATTGCCATTTAAGCCACGTATAAACACGTCCAGTGCGCGGTTGCGATATGTCTCGACCAGAGCGTTCACGGTTTCCTGAGAGTATGTCTCAGTCTTGATCTTATTGATCAGCAAGGAAAATTGATGTTTCGGTGGCGCAAAACTCGTCCATTTTAGATCCCTTTTTGCTTACTTACTTACTTAGGTGGCGCTACAGTTCGGGGTGAGTCTCGGCCTAAACCAACAAGCCTCTCTATTTAGCTCGCTCTTTAACTAATTGCCTCCAGTTGCGTACTCCAAATTGGTCGAGGTCCCTTTGAACTTGTGCGCGTCACCTACGGCGATGATTCCCTCTACTGCGTCGTCCGTCATGGTTAGATTCGTTGGTGTCCATTCACTCTACATGTCTTAGCCATCTCAGACGTTTTTGGCTAGGTCGATGTCGCTGTACAGCTCGTCTCGTATAGTTCGTGATTGAATCTTCTCCTCCAAAACCCGTCAACGCAAACGGGACCGAATATCTTACGAAGAATTTTTCGCTCGAGACGACCAAGGATATCTTTATCCTTTTTTAATAAAGTCCATATTTCAGCGCCGTATAGCAGGACTGGAATGATCAGGGTCTTATACAGAGTCTTCTTAGTTGTTCGAGATAGGGCTTAACTGTTGAATTGCCTTATAAGCCCCAAAAAACAGCGATTGGCAGGAGTTATTCTTCGCTTGATTTCTGCGCTGATCTTGTTTTTCGAGTTTATAGCAGAGCCAAGGTAGATAAAGTCCCTTACCACCACAAGGTTATAGCTGTCCACTGTGACGTTCTGTCCAATTTGTCGGTGTTGGCTGTCCCTTCTTGTTGACAGCATATAATTGGTTTTGCCCTCGTTTATCGCTAAATCCATTTTGGCCGCTTCCTCTTCAATGCTTGCAAACGCACCAGTGACAGCCCGCTGAGTTCTTCCAATAATATCAATACCGTCGGCGTATGCAAGCAGTTGTGGAGACTTGTGATAGATTGTGCCTCTGATGTTGGCTTGTGAGTTCCGCACAATCGGTTGAAGTACAATATTAAAGAAGTCACACGACAGCGCGTCACTTTGTCTAAAACATCAAAGGTCTCAGTGAGGTCATTACCGACCTTGAAGGAGCAGCCAACAGACGAACACGTTTGGCAAATATGTCAAAACTAGACATGGCTCTATAAAGCTCTTCTCTATAAATGTTCTCATAGGCGGCCTTGAAATCGATAAAAAGATGGTTAGTATCGATTTGGACTTCTTGGGTTTTCTCCAGGATCTGTCGAAGTGTGAAGATTTGATCGATGGTGGACTTTCCTGGCCTGAAACCACACTGATGGGGTCGAATCAGGTTGTTCATAAAAGGTTTGAGGCGTTCACAGAATATCGCAGGGAAGATCTCATATGCGATGTTGAGGAGACTCTCCCAATTATCACCAGCTGCCTTGAAAAGTTCCGCCAGTAAACCGTCAGTTCCAGCAGCCTTGCTGGATTTCAGCTTGGATATTGCTATCCTCACTTCGTTTTGATCAGGTGGACGGAAATTTTGGCTATCATCGTCTATGTTGAATGGGTCATTCTGCCTGACAGCGGGATGTTGGTCTTCGTCGCCGTTATAGAGTCTGCAAATATAACAACTCAATATACACCTTTTTTTTGTGACTTTCTAAATTGGAAATTTTTATTTATTTATTTTTATTATTTTTTTAACTTCTTGTTAGATTTACAACAAACTTATGTAGTGTAAAGCTATGGTAAAGCAATTTATTTATTTGGGGACATGTATTGCGATTGATCGGGAAACTTCTGACTGCTCAAAGCTTGGCTTGGGCCAGTAGCGCAACAATCAAGTTCGTGGTGAAGTGCTTACTTTACCTCCTAGTGGTGGTCCCCGGGCAACTATACGTATAAACCCTTATACGTATAGGCTAAAATTGTAAGTGCGGGTTGTCTAGGGCCTTGATTCTAGGCTAGGTAACGTGGGCCAGCAACCTGCATTACCGAATATTGCCCGCTACAGAAACCGACACTATGCCTCGCATAAGGAATGATCACATGTTGATGACTTTTGGCTATTGTACCCGGACAAAGATAGGTTTCTGGAATGTAAAGACGCTCCTCGACTCGGGAAGAGACGGTCCTTACAATGCCAGATTCCTCCAATCGGAGAACGAATTTATGCGATATAAACTGGACATTTTGGGGGTAAAAATCGGTGGGCAAAATCGCATCATCACCTCCTCGTGGTGGCCGCTGGATAGCTATCTGATAGTGAACTAACGATGAACGTATGCTCGGTCTGACGATATATGTGCAGCTGAACACTCAGACCTGCGAAAGAACATCTGGGTGAACTTCAGCGTGCATATGTCTAACCGGACGAGGCATCTCTTGTTGACCTGATTGGCTGAAATATGCGTCTCAGAAGTCTAGCAAGAGCTCCTCAGAAGGAGGACGTGCGGCGGATGAATTCTCTCGATGGAATCAACGGTGACGTCTACAGACCAGATGATACCTTACCGGAGCTACTACAACATATTTGGAGCTGAGGTCTGTAAGGATTTTCAATACTACGTCAGGGTATTGAAAAAGAGATGGTGGCGCTCATATCCCGAAGTGGGTTACTGACATCGGTGTATCCGGCCCCTCGGCCTAGGGGTTGCAAAAAAAGGATCAGGTCCTCCAGGTTGGGGGTTGTGCCGTCGGGTTAACTTCCCTACCACGTAAAAAACCTTCGGTTACGAAGCAACCAACAGCCTCGGATACGGATGATTCTACTGTTGACGACCCAACCAAACGTAAGAAGGACAACGATCTTCGTGTCTGCACATGGAATGTTAGGTCCCTCTACAAACCACGTGCAGCCGAACAACTTGCGGAGGTAGACATTACCGCCATCCAAGAAGTGCGATGGGATGGGCCGGGCAAAAGGAGTATGAACTGCGACATCTACTACGGCGATAGCTACAGAGAACAGGAACAGCGTCTATTCGGGTGCGGGTTTGTCATTGGAGGCAGACTTAGGCAAGAAGTCTTGAGTTTCCGGCATGTGAACGAGCGTCTCATGACTATCCGTATCAAGGCTAAATTTCCCAACATAAGCCTAATATGCGTTCACGCCCCTCACGAGGAGAAGGACGACGCGACAAAGGATGAGTTCTACCAGGTCTTGGACAAGACGTATGAGCAATGCCCTTGCCACGACGTTAAAATTATTCTAGGTGATTTTAACGCAAAGCTAGGAATAGAAGACGTCTTCAGTAGCGTTGTCGGAAAACACAGCCTGCACGACATCACATCCGGCAACGGACTCGGGCTAATCGACTTTGCGGCGGGGCGAAACTTTGTCGTAGCTAGTACGCGGTTCCCATGTCTCGACATTCACAAAAAAACATGGCTCTCCTTTGATTGAAAAACTGTCAACCAAATCGATCACATTGCGATCGACGCAATGCACTCTTCCAATATTCTGGGTGTGCGGACTTTCCGAGGAGCCAACGTGGACTCGGATCACTACCTAGTTGTAGCCAAGGTACGGATGCGGATATCCACAACGGAGCGAAATCAACGAAATACTGTTCGGAAATTTGACGTCGAAAAGCTACAATCGCAAGAGACCGCCAGAACCTTGCCGATCGTGTTTCTTCTAATCTCAATATAAGTCCTATGCCGCCAGCAGCAAATGCGGAAGACCAGTGGCAGCATTGCCAACAAGCCATCAGAGATGCCGCCTCTGATGTACTGGGTTTCTCTCGGCCACCACAACGAAACCCCTGGTTTGATGAGGAATGCCGGCAAGCACATGCAGCAAAACAAGAGGCGCACAAACCGGCGCTGCATAGAAGGACTAGAGCTGCTTACGAGCTCTACGTGCGCAGGAGAAAAGAGGAACATCGACTTCCCAGAAAGAAGAAAAAAGAGCATGAGAAGCGCTCGATCGAGGAGATTGAGAGACTTTATTGCAGAATAATGTTCGAAAATTTTACCGAAGGGTAAAAAGAACGTGCCAGGGTTTCAAAGCCAGAACAGAAGCCTGCAGGGACGAAAATTGCAACATAGTAGTAGAATCGCAGTCAGTGCTGAGGATATGGAAGGAACACTTCTGCAGACTGTTAAACAGCGATGATGATCAATATTCCGCTGTCAGGCAGAATGAGCCATTCAACAGTGACGATGGCAGTCAAGATTCCCGTCAACCCGATCAGACTGAAGTGAGCATAGCGATATCTAAACTCCAATCCAACAAAGCTGCTGGAGCCGACGGCCTTGCCGCTGAACTTTTCAAGGCAGGAGGAGATGAGTTAGTAAGGAGCATGCACCAGCTCATCTGTAAAATCTGGTCGGACGAAAGTATGCCCGATGAATGGAACCTCAGCATCGTTTGCCCGATCCTGAAGAAAGGAGACCCTCTGAACTGCGCCAACTACAGAGGTATAAGTCTCCTAAATATCGCATATAAGATCCTGTCTGCCGTACTATGTGAACGCCTAAAACCGATCGTCAACAACCTGATAGGTCCTTATCAGTGCGGTTTCAGGCCTGGAAAGTCCACCATTGACCAAATATTCACACTACGGCAGATCTTGGAAAATACCCATGAATATAAAATCGATACGCACCACCTTTTCATCGATTTCAAAGTTGCCTATGATAGCGTGTATAGAGACGAGTTATACAGAGCCATGTCTAGTCTTGGCATCCCTGCTTAGTTCGTCCGTTTGTGCGGAAAGATGATGGAGAACTCTCGCTGCTCCATCAAAGTCGGTAAGAACATCACCGAACCGTTCGATGTCAGGAAAGGTCTTATACAAGGTGACGCGCTATCAAGCGATTTCTTTAACATAGTACTTGAGAGAATTGTACGAAACTCACAAGCCAACCCCGGAGGTACAATCTTCTTCAAGTCTGTACAACTACTCGCTTATGCCAATGACATTGACATAATCGGAAGAACTCAGCGGCAGTCAATGGGGCATTTACGAGCATTGAGAACGAGGCAGCAAAGATGGGTCTAGCGGTCAATGAAACCAAAACAAAATATATGCTGTCTACAAAAAAGGACACCTAACATCGGCGTCTTGGACAGAACGCCACAATAGACAGATACACTTTTGAGGTAGTAAAGGATTTTGCCTACCTAGGCTCTATGGTCAGCTCCGCAAATAACATCAGTAGGGAGATCACACGGAGAATTACTCTTGCCAATCGTTGTTTCTATGGGCTAAAACGGCAATTGAGTAGCAAAGCCCTATCTCGAACTATTAAGGTAACTCTTTATAAGACATTAATCATGCCAGTCCTGCTGTATGGCGCAGAGGCATGGGCTTTGACAAAACCGGATGAGGATGCCCTTGGTTATTTCGGGAGAAAAGTTCTTCGAGTGATCTTTGGTCCCGTCTGCATAGACGGTGAGTGGAGGAGAAGGTACAATGCCGAGCTATACGGCCTGTACAAGGACATCGACTTAACCAGAAGAGTTCACATACAGCGACTAAGATGGCTGGGTCATTTAGAGCGGATGGAGCCCAACCTTCCCGCTAAGAAAGTCTTCGAATCCACCCCGGACGGACGGCGCAGTAGAGGACGACCTCGCTGTAGGTGGCGCAAACAAGTGGAGGGGGACCTCAACCAACTTGGCGTGCGCAACTGGAGGCAGCTGGCTCGTAACCGTGCTAGCTGGAGAGGTTTGTTGGTTGAGGCCCAGGTCCACCCCGGACTGTAGCGCCATCTAAGTAAGTAAGTTTTGGGGGTAAGTCAAGTAAGATGGTTAGAAGCGGGTGAGTACCAGTCTCCAACGCGTAACACTGTACTGCTCTATTCTGCAAGACCATCCGGAAGTCCGCGGGAATATGGAGTCGGACTACTGCTAACAACAACAGCACGCAAGGGCCTAATTTCCTGGCAGCCTCATGGTGATAGGATTTTGACGGCCATATTCCGGACTAGAGTACGACGCGTCACCATCATACAGTGTTACGCCCCAACGAATAGTTCGTCTTAGACACAACACCAAATGGAAACATTATCATAGTGATGCAGGATTTGAATGCCAAGGTAGGCAACGACAACGAAGGGCTCAAACATGTAATCGGGAAGCATGGACTAGGCAACCGCAATGACAACGGCGAAAGGTTTGTGGATTTCTGCAATGCCAACCGCCTTGTAATAGGTGGCAACATGTTTGAGCACAAGACCTGCCACAAAGTCAGCTGGGTTTCCAACGACAGGCAAGCAACCTCCAACCAAATTGACCATTTTGCTATCAGCCGCCGCTTTAGAAGTAGTCTCCTGGACGTCCGAAACAGACGAGGGGCAGATGTGGGGATAGTGCGTGATCATCATCTTATGATAGCTACTCTCCAACTACGCACTGTTGCAGTTCGAAGATCCCACGACAACACAAGAATGCCAAGGTTCAACATCGATAGATTTAGTGATCCCTCAGTGCGCCAACAATTAAGGGAGCACTTTTCACAAGGTGTGGAAGCAATCAGCAGCTCAATGCCCGCAACCATCCAAGACCATTGGTGTGCTGTGAAAAATGTTTTTACATCTGGTGCTGAAAGAATTGTCGGTCGATCGCAGGAAAGACATAGGGCGTGGCTTTCCGAGGATACCTGGAGACGGATTGACGAACGAAAACAGCTGAAAGCTCGCGTTGCAGCTACCCCAGCAGCAGGGAGAAGTGAGCTAGAGTCCCTATATCGCATGAAGATGAGAGAAGTTCAGCGTAGCGTGCGACGTGACAAGCGCAACTACATCAACGCGCTGGCTACAGAAGCAGAAGAAGCTGCACGGAGGTGCGACAGCAGGACCGTCTACAGAATCACGAAAGAGCTGACAGGTGGTCGCAGCTCCAGCCAACACCCAGTGAAAAGCCTGGCCGGCTCCTTGCTCATTTCGGATGAGGACCAGCTCAAGAGATGGAAAGAGCATTTTGCTACGGTTTTGAACCGTGTATTCGCTAGCGATATGCTCCTAAACCAGACTGAGATGCCCGAGGTGAGAAGCTCCCGAATACGCACCACAACTCCCAGTAAAGATGAGATCATTACCGCGATCAATGCACTCAAAACCAACAAGGCGGTAGGACTTGACGGTATTCCAGCAGAGCTCTTACGAGCAGCACCCACAACGTCGGCTGAGTTTCTGCTTCCACTTATAGAGAGAGCTTGGGAAGCTTAGAGCTTTCCTAACGAGTCGAAAAAGAGAATCATCGTCAAGCTTCCTAAAAAAGGAAATTTAATGGAGTGTGGAAACTGGAGGGGTATCTGCGTGCTGCCTGCTGTAGCTAAGATAATAGCTAAAATCATCCTGGAGCGAATCAAACAACATCTCGAAGACACACTCGATGCCCAACAAGCAGGTTTCCGCTCTGGATCCTCCTGTGACGACCACATCAACACCCTGCGAATTATCATCGAACAGTGTATTGAATATCGATCGCCACTGCACCTGCTGTTCATCGATTTTGAGAAGGCGTTCGATAGTGTCAACAGGGAGTTTATTTGGCGTACCTTACACAGGAGAGGTATTCCCGATAAACTAATTGCTATTATCAAAGCTACATATGAAGGTTCCAGATGTCACGTTCTGCACAGAGCAAGGTTGTCTGAGGAATTTGAAATCCAAAGTGGGGTAAGACAAGGCTGTATCCTTTCACCAATATTATTCCTATTGGTGAATAATGTTCTTCATGCAGCTTTGTCGACGGGAAACGCAGGAATTCGATGGACTCCTACATCTCAACTGAAACATCTTGACTACGCTGACGATGTATGCTTACTCTCCCACAGAATTATGGACCTCCACCAAATGACAGCAGATGTGGAGAGGGAGGCAGGCGTCGTCGGGCTGAAAATTAATACGGCAAAAACTAAAATTATCAGCCTTGGAACAAACTCATCGGCTCAAATATGCATTGCTGGACAACCGGTAGAGAGAGTAGAGGATTTCCAGTATCTTGGGAGTATTGTCCCGACCGATGGTGGAACCGAACTGGATATACCCAACAGGATCGCCAAAGCAAAGTCCGCGTTCGGGATGTTGTCCAAAATATGGCGAAGCAATGCAATCAGTTTGAGCACCAAAATAAGACTGTTCCGCTCCAACGTTGAATCCGTGCGGCTATATGGTTGCAGCACGTGGAGAGTGATCACTACTATCACCAGAAAGCTGCAAACGTTGTTAATAAGTGTCTGCGCAATATCTTAAGGATTTTCTGGCCCAATCGTATCTCTAACGAACACCTTTACGAGAGAAGGGGTCAGGAACCAATAGGCACAACTATCCAACGGCGGAAGTGGCAGTGGATTGGTCACACTTTCCGAAAGGGTGACAGCTCCATAGCGAACCATGCTTTGCAATGGAACCCTCTAACTCAGGATGGCAGAAGACCTGGCGGTCCGAGGAGAACATGGCGCAGAACAGTCGAGAAGGAGGCACGGCAGTTAGGGAAAAGTTGGGGAGAACTCAGACACATTGCCAGAAACCGTACACAATGGCCCGTAGGCGTAGTAGAGGCCCTAGGACCCACAAGGGGATACAGGACATAAGTAAATAAAGTATGGTAAAACAATAAAACACCGTATTCAATTTGATTATTCTTTATTTCTGCAACTACAATGTTGCCGTTTGTGTGGCTCGCGATCAACTGCCCCTTCCGTTTACTCAGGAGGTCTTTTATAGACCTAACATTCGGCCATCCTTAATAGATCGTGCCCTCACAATCTCTACGCCGGTTTCTCTCGCAGTACTGTCTCTACCTTGCTTGTGCTTGCTGATATCGCCGCCTTCCTCCGATATCGAAGCCGAATCTTCGACGGTCGTTCACTTCATCCATAGTTTTAGTTTGTCGGGGCTCATCACTGTCGAGAGCTTTCGGTGAGTCATCTGCATTTCGGGGACGCTAGGCAGCACGTGTCGTGCGATGTACCGCCATTTGTAAATCTATTCCAGCTTCTGGGACTTCTCGTGTGGGGTGGTATCTCCTTTGGTGAGACCACTCACACACGAATTGTTTGTAAAAACTAGGTTGCTCCAAACTTCTTGGAGAATGAAAAAACTGCTTTCACAAAGCTTAAATAAGTTAATTACACTTTTGACGTCTGTCCGCCATGACTTCTTTTCGTATTCTAACAGCGAAATGTTACATTTATTTTATTTTATGAATGCTTTTGTGCTTTGTTCGCCCTCTATATTTAATCTGAGAATTACATGATTTATTTTACATGTTACTACCATCTCTTTCTTCCGGTTATCTAGTTTATCTGTTTTATGTTTTTTCCTGCCATCTATGTTTCAAACCGCTACAGACTCACCAGTCGTAATTGCTTCCTGATCGGCCATTACCGGACCGCCCACATCTAGTTTCGGTGGTCTACGATGTCGCAAGTTGTAACGTCGTTTCTGGTCTGCATGAGTTCTCTCAATGTTTCGCAACGTTCTCTTCCACTCTACCTCGTGCGTTCCTCTTAGGATTCTCCATCGTATCACGCTCGACATCACTTCTCAGCTCGCTCTACCAGTCGCAACAGTCGCAGTTTCTTGAGTCGTAATTTCTTCCGTAGCTGTAATTTAATTTAAATTAATTAAATTAATTTAATTTCTATCTTGGCCGTTGGTTTGGTCGAATGCAGCTCCTTCCTTATAATCCCCACATCCGTGGTGTGCATTTCGACAACGAATAGGGATGGCTCTTTCATTAATCTCTCCTTGGGCACAGTCCGGTTTGCAGACGGAAGGTTGTACGGCAGCCCGCAGACCGGCTGTGATGTAGATAGCCCATATTTGCAGTCTCCCAACGACGCCTCACCCAAGTCTTTGATCGACACGCCCTTTTGGTGCCTATTTGTAAGGTTTTGTAGCGCTTGTTTGCTCGAATCTCCCTAATGTCGAGGTCCGCATTCGTTAACTTTTTTGACGACTTCTGGTAGACGTCCAGCTCTTGCTCCCACTCGATCAGCTGTACCTGTTGAGTCGCATTTCGTGTGTTGTCCATAATGGAGAGCTGTTTAAATGACTTCTCCACCTTAACTTGCGGTTGGTTCAATAGTTTTCGCCCGATTATCCTCGCGTATGGCTGGCTATTGTCCGGGCCCACCAGAACTTCGCACCAAGAAGTTAGTTTGTCCACGGAAACCTCCGCATGCATGCGCCCGATAGTAGTGCACCCACCGTCTCCGAATCCGTTGAGGTCATTTCGAACAGGGTGTATTCCCGATGTTCATTTACCGTATCTGACTTACACAAAGTCACGCAATCGCTTCCTAGGTCGATGAACGCCGATTCCTGATATCCGTACACCGTTGACCCCTTTATGTATTCCGAAAATTCATCCCTTATTAGCAGCTGCATTTGGTTGGTTGCCCGGCCTCCTCCTTGCACTAGCCGTTGGTTCACTCTGTTCATATGGCAGCGGACAGTCTATGGCATAGTGCTCCACCTGCTGACAGTCGAAGGGACTTGCACTTACGTATTCGGAAAATTCTTCTCTTACTAGCAGCTGCGTTTGACGTTGCTGATTACCCGTCTTCCTCATTGCACTACCCGTTGCTTCACCCTGTTCATGTGGACAGTCTCTGGCATAGTGCGCCACCTGATGACACTTGAAACATTTTGCACTGCCTTTACCAGTTTGCCAATTCGTCTCTTCACTAACGCCTTGGTGCTCCACACCTCGTTGTGGGGAATTTTCTGCCATCGTCTGACTTCTGGTCCTCAGTCCAACAATCCAACGGACCCTCTCCAGGATGTCATTGACTGACGACGGCTTTACCGCACGGAATGCCTCCTGACACTCTATCTGCCACACCCTGAGTAATATATTTACTGGACTGGTTGGCAACCCTGGTGTGAAGAGAAATACAAGTGACAAGAGCGAAGCTTTAATAAGGAAATATTGTGGTTTAAAGATAAATTAATTTATATTGATTGTTATTTTTTGAAAGTACAAGCGCGAAAATATACCAGCCACTCGAGTTCAGTCAAATGGTACAGTGTCTTAGCCGTGAAGTGGAGTGGACATTTGGGTGCTCCGCTTAACAAAACTTTAAGTAGTCGATCGTAAAAACGACCTTTGTTATCTACAAAAAAGAAAAAAAAAAAAAAAAGCGCCACACCGGTTAAGATCTAAGATAGCCCTTCTGATTGTAGGTTCTAGATTAAGCTTTTATAAGGTAACTTACATACCAGCAGTATTGCTAATGCGTATTTGTTATGCCACCTAAAAATATGCAACGTACTCCCGTAAAAAATTCAGAAGCTAGTACTTCTCAAGCAGCGTTGACTACATCAAAAAGAAAATTGATAGAAACATCGCCAGATCTTCCGTCAGCAAAAAGTACTGAAACACTAGTTGGAAATATGTCAGTAAATGGTCTCATGACTGTAATGCAAAGCCCCATGGCCACACTTTTGGATGAAAAATTAAAGCATTTACCAACGAAATCGGATCTAGATAAAATCACGCATCAAATAGGTACTCTGTCAACACAGCTCAACTTAGTTTCGCAGGAGAATCAGCGGTTAGAAGAGCAAATTGAAAAATTGTCAGTGGAGAAGGATAAAGATAGGCAAACAATAACATGGTTAGAGGATCAAATTAGAAATAAAAATATTTTGTTTGAGGGCCTTGAAGTGCAAAGCTCTACGAGTGAAGCTGTGAAGAAAGTATGCGAGGACATATTGCAAGTATCGCCAACAGTGAACCTGAGATCAAGCAAAAAAATATTCGAAAATAATGGAAAAATGTCAGTTATTGCTGAATTTGAGTCTGTAGAAATGGTTGACAGGATCTTGAAACACACCAGGAGTCTTGCTGGTACTTCAATAAGTTTAGAGAGAGATCTCAACTCAATAAAACTACAACAAAAAAAGGCCCTGCTGTACTTAAAGAGGTCCATTTTATCCTCAAGTCGACTTTATACCGTAAGGGTAATTAACAACAAAATGAAAATCGGCGAACATTGGTTAGCCTGGAACAGGCAAAATGAACTAGTATGCGGCTCCTTAAAAGGTGAAGAAATCTTTAAAAACCTATATAAAGTTAAAATAAGCTCAATAAACTGCAACTTTTATGATATTATCGAAAAAATCAACCAAAAAAGCTAAGAAATATATCCCAAAGTAAACTAATAAGTAGTAACAATGCAGGCTCAAAAATTATTAATATAATAATGAATGTGCCCAAAATATTGAATTACAACCTGAAATAAGAATTATGTCATATAATATTCATGGACTTGAAAATAAGTACCTATATTCACACTTTTTTTAATTTTGTAACATGCTAGAAACACATCTAACTGAAGACAGAATCGAACAAGCAAAAAAATATTTTAAGGATTTTTATACGTACTGGAGACCGGCGACTAGAATCAGTAGATTTGGCGGTTGTGTTTATGGTGTAAAAAAAGATCTGGTTAAGAAGAGGATAAGACACGAATTCGCTCACAGTGATGGAGTAGATATTATTAAACTGAGCATTAATCAGAAGGTAGTGACTATTATACCCTTATATCTAAGGGGTGCGAACTGGAGATAAGAATTTGGTATTGTAACAAATTTTGTTACTGAAAACAGCGTGCCCAATCCTATTGTCATCGGAGACTTAAATGTTAGAATTGGTGAGTTACAACAGGATATAGAGGGTTTCTATTTGTCATCTTTCATAGCTGGATTGGAAGTACGACACTCCAAAGACACTACCGTCAACACAAATGGTAAAGTGTTTTTAGAATTTTGCTCTGACAATGGTCTTATAATTCTGAATGGTAAGACAAAAGGAGATGAAGAGGGCAATTTAACCTTTATCTCCAGTTTAGGAGAGTCGGCGAATGACATATGTGCTGTCTCCCAAGAAATGTTGTCGGATGTGGAAAAATTTGTTGTAACGGAAGCAGTTTGGTCAGATCACATGCCAATAATATTAACATTAAAGCTGTCTGCCGCTGACATGAATTTTATTAATAACCTACTCCCTAAGGTACCATCGTCCGACAGAAAAAAGGCGGTATACCAAAATACACTGAACAAAAACTTACGGATATTAAAACAACAAAAAGATACAATTAAACTCAAAGATCTAAGTGATTTAATTAAAAAATGTGCTCCAGAATATCGCTACAATACCAAACCTCTTATGTCGAAACATAAATGGTACGACACTAAGTGTGAAAAAGCCAGGAAAAAGGAATTTAAATGGCTTAACACATTCCGAAAAACTGGAAGTCAAATAGCGAAAGAAAATTATTTGAAATCTCAACACAAATACAAAGCACTCTGCAGAAGAAATAAAACACTATACCTTAACCAATTGGACTTCAAACTGGGAATGGTAAGAGATAGCAAAGAATGGTGACAGTTGGCGAAAGAAATTCGAAATCAAAGCTATAAAACATGTTCTCAGGTTTCCGCTCCCGAATTCAAAACACATTTTAGCGCGCTTTTAAATCCAGTGCAATTGGAGAATCAATTTCAATATGCCCCAAATCTAATAGAAGACCAACAGTTGGATAAGGTGGTATCGGTAGAAGAGGTAGCGCATATATTAAAAAAAATAAAGATGAACAAGGCACCAGGTGAAGACAGAATTAGTTATGAGTTCTTCATAAATGCCACAAACGAATTCTTGAAGCAGCTGGCGTCTGTCTACAACCTCCTCTGGCGGTGATGGCCTATCACGATCCATGTAAACAGGGTATAAAAAAAGGGTGCTATTTGCAACCTCCAATTTAAGTACCGTTAAATCGGCAGAGCTAAAGTCAGGACATAGAAATACATTCAAATGTTTTTTAGCTAGGATGCAAGTCCTAGGTTCGTTACTAACCTAGCTTGTGGTCTTGTAGAAGATGTTGTAACGGTTGTCCTTGAGCCCTTTTATGGATGAACCCTTCACCCAGGGTTCCTGTACAATGCCGATATCTATATCCTCCTCGCCGAGGAAGACAAGAAAATTATCTGACGCACTCTTCGATTGGTGCAGATTACTCTGTATGATGTTCAGCATTGGTGGTAGGTGGAATAATGACATCTCCCATGTCCTCCGACATCCTGTCGGAACCGCCGATTTCACCTAAATCTTCATTAAGACCAGAGGGGCGGAAAATCTTAAGTTTAGCATGCCTTATGCCGAAACACAGCTTGTGATCAGATTTCTCGAGAGCCATCAGGCTAGCCTCGTTGATCAGCAGCAGGGAAAGAGGAGCTATTTTCCTGAGGTTCCTCCGGCTTGATGACTGCCCAGTCATCCATCGAAACCGCCGGATTGTGCAGTTTCAGACATTATAGAAACCTTCCCCCGTCAATCTGCATACTGGGCAGCCAGATGCGGGCCCTTGGTCTCCTGGGGATATCATTAGCGGGGATAAGCTTGAGCTTCAAGCCCTCCCAGGCGTCACTAACCTTAGTGACACACTCGCTAAGGAAATCCTTGGAGAACTGGTCCTCGTATCTGATGACCCGATAAGCCCTGACCAACTCGGCGGAGGTCTCCCAGGATTTCCCAACAGGTAGTCCATGACCATACCCGATAGTCTGGCCTCTATGCTACCCCACGCTTCACTGACCTTCTTGCCATCTGAGGAGCGCTTGTCCACGAGGGCGACCTGCAGATGGTCTCTTACTACTTCGGAAAAGTGTCGCGTTGTCTGAGTAGGACAGGTCGAGGATGTACCTGGTAGATTTTGTGTAGTAGTCGGCGTCTTGACAACCTTGGACTTTTTCGCCCCGCGATTGGTCTCATCCGAAAACCTGTTTCGCTTGCTTGCCTTGGTGTCATACTTCTTCTGTTGCGGATGTTGTTGTTGCTTCTCCACATGTGCGATGTACTCATCGACCACAGCTTGGTATTTGGCCTTATCCGCAGCGTCCCTCCCATGAACGGTACCAGCTGTTTCGTTTTTGGCAACCTTGTCAAGAACGAATCGAGCCATCTTGTACTTGCTCTTCATGATGGCGTCCGGGGTTTTGGTTTTCTTTGACGAACCAGCGCCACTAACCATAGTGTCTTTGGTTGCCATTTTGGTGTTTGCTGTTGTTGCTGTCTGATGAGCCGCCAACTGTACGCCAGGGGGAGTACTTTGCCTAGTACTTGCTGCGGCTTAAGGGAAGACTGAAGACTCCTGACTGGAGGCTAAAAGCTCGTCTTCCGATGAGGAGCCAATGTCGGGCATCCCCACCACATCTTGCTTGTTTTGATTGTTTGTTTTTGATTTTTGTATCCATTTTTTTTTAATAGTTTTTTGGTCCCACGAGTATGTCCGGAAAGAAGAGTCAGTCCTGGCAGAGCCGACATACCAGGATAAGGCGATTATACTACCGACCTCGCCTGGGCATCGATAGGGACCGTTCGAGACCAGCACTGTTTTATCACCAGCTGGCCATGCAGCCCATGCCTACACACCTTGGCTTAAGTGAGATTTTTATGGGTTTACTCCCCACCTTCGTCTTAATGAACCACAGCGCACGATTGAGTACATGCGTGTAAATTCTTAGCTGACACTAGACACTTGAAGGGTGAAAAGCCATTTCCGGCGGGCGCCCACGAGGACAACCAAAGACGAGGATTTTTGCCCACCATTTAGGTCCCCATGCATTGGCTGATGCAATGTACGGTCAAGGCCAATGCAGATCATATTTCTCCATGTAGCCGCCGGTTGAAACGTGATAACTGCACATCTACTTATTATTTTTCCACACAAATTACTGAATGCTTTAAGTGTAAAATGCCGGTAAAGTGTTGTGGTGGGGGCTGTAGCAATCGGCATGATAGAAATGGAAACAGAGTACGATTCTTTAAATTCCTAAAAGAACGGAGGTCTAAGGAACTTGCGGAAATCACCAACGTAAGGCAAGTTAACTGGCTAAATGCCATTAAAAGTATGGATCTGAAGGAGTCCAAATATACCGAGTACATCAGTCGAAGCTGTCTCAGAAATTTCTGAGATAGATAAACTGAGGCAAGAACTGACGGAAAGAGACCTGCTTATACTTAAAAAGATATAAAGAAGACCATGTAAAAGTAAGCGTTTTAGTTTTTTTATAAAATTTATGTATGTAACAAATCACGTAACTTTGTCCTAGATGTTGTTGAATTGTTATGAAGAAAAATGAAAGCAGAAAGTTGGCACCATTGAGAGCTTAAGAAGGGAAACTTTCTGCTGATAGCTTCAAGGATGATGACACCAAAGTCACATATTTTGCTGGCCTTCCGAATTTGATTGCTCTTGGTACTCTTTTTGATTTTGTCAAAGAGGATTTGAGCGATGTTTTGTCGAGGGGTATAAATGTGTCTGATGCTATTACTATGGTACTCATGAAACTGCCATTCACTTATTTGTCAAATAGGTATGGTATAGCATTATCCATTGTATCAAAAGTTTTCCATGAGAACCTGATAGCATTGACCATAAAAATTGGTTCATTTATCCTCTGGCCTGATGCAATTGCCCTTGAAAGCAATACATCGGACTATTTTAAGGAAGTTCTTGGGTGTAGATTTACAGCTATCATAGATTGCTTCGAAATATTCATCGAAAATCTGGGTATACTTTAAAAGATATTTTCATTGATATATTTGAACCCTTTATTCTCGTTTATATTTAAAGGTCCTGCCCTGGTACGCTCAGAGGTGTTTTCTTCTTATACCACAACACTATAAAATATTGTACTATCAAGAACATCGCCAGGTACTGTGTGCAACGACATCTATTGCCTGCTAGCCGTCAATATTCCAACCTGATGAGCTTACGTTCCACAATTGTTCCACACAATATCAAAATTATTCCAGGATCCTCAATTCATCCCTGGCGACATCTAGTATACTCTAGAAGGACTTGTATTTTATATATGGTAAATAACCATACCACAACCATCGTCGACACAGTTGTTTATAAGTGCATACAGCGATTACAAGAGGGAGATTAGACCATTGTAGCGACAGTTTAATTTGAAATAAATAAAGAATAAAGTGATTGAATATTGTGTTGAAATAAAGTTGGTGTTTGATAATAAACAAACGATTAAAATACACAAATACGATTTAAACGAACCCCAGCAAGAATATTACATTGGTGTCAGAAAAGTGGAATAAAACAGATTTTGTGTATTGCTTATTGTGTAAGTGAAAACAAAGAAATGGTTCGGAAATTGCAAGAAGATTTGTCATTGCCGCAACTAAAGGAAGTACTGAGCCAGCGGGAGCAACCTACGACTGGTACGAAAAGAGAATTGATTATTAGTGCAGATCCTGAAACAGCTTTGTTTGACGTCGAAGAAGAACAAGTAAGTACGACGAGTGACATGTCGGCTTTAATGAAATTGCTATCTGAGAAATTCGACGATCAGAATAAAAAATTCGAGAAGCTAGACAATTCTTTAGATAAGCAAAAGAAAAAGTCCGCTGAGCAAAAGAATTCTCTAGACGCCAAGCTTGATAAACAAAAGAATTCTCTATAGAACAGCTACTCGATCAAAGGAGTGTTCTCGAAAGCAAATTTGATGAACAAAATAGAAGTTTGGAAACAAGATTTGGGACAATCGACGAGAAGATTGGAAATGTAGATACCAAAATTGAGACATTTGAAACGAAATTCGAGAACGTTCAAACAAAATTCGAGGCTGTTGAAGGAAGATTCGAGAATTTGGCAAAGGAACTCGAATGCGTGAAGAAACAGAGAGTTCGGGAGTATTCAACCGACTGCCCAAGAAGGAAAGAGATGCAGCCTCCCGTCTTCGATGGACAAACATCATGGCCAATATATAAGAGGCAGTTCGAAGCTGCGGCAATGACGAACAGTTGGAATGACGAAGAGAGGTCCACTGCCCTCACGCTTGCGCTTAGAGGATCAGCTGCAGAGCTACTACAAACCATTCCCGAGGACAAACAACGCAACTACGATAGTCTGGTAAAAGCCATCGAGATGCGATTTGGGGACGACCACATGCAGCAAGTATATAGGGTCCAGTTGCGCAGAAGAGTTCTGGTGAGAGGAGAAACCCTCCAGCAGTTGCAAGCAGATATTGAGCTTGCTATCCAAATGCCGGTGAGGAGATCATTAACGAGATGGCAACAGAAGCATTTACCCATGCCATAGCCGATGCAAAATTGCAAATGGCTGCAAAGAAAACGCTCGCCGAAGCTGTGGCGTTTGCTCTGACAATGGAGGCGGCCCATCAAGTATGTTAGGAAATCCACCGTGTGCGGGAAGTAGCCGCCGTCGAATGCTCTTGCCAGAGGATGGACGTCGAAGACCGCAACAACGCTCGCGGAGGACAAATTCGTTGCTGGAACTGCAACAAAATAGGACACCTACAACGACAATGCAGAAATCCACCCAAACGCGGAAACTGTCCACATTGTGCGAATAGGCGACGCAACGAAAAACCTTCCTACAGGGACAACATCCATCCTGTTGGCCAGGCTTCTCGAAACCAGGAGTCGGAAAACGCCTAAGAGCCATCTTCGCGGAGCAGAAGTTGGCTAATGGAATCGACGCCCCCAAGACCACCATCCAGGTCGCCCAAACCAAACGATGCAACAAGAGTCTAACAGTGGAAGCATTCATCGGCAAAAACAAGTGCGTGGCTACTACTCTTTCCGGCAACTTTTGAGCGCCTAATGGAACACGTCCTGCGTGGATTGACCTGGAAAACTTGCTTGGTGTATCTGGACGATGTGATCGTGATAGCAAAAACATTCGAGGAACATCGCGACAACCTGAAGAATGTGCTAGAACGGCTTCGAAGCGCTCACCTGAAGCCGAACCCAAAGAAATGTGACCTCTTCAGATTCGAAGTCAAGTACCTGGGCCACGTTATCTCATCAGAAGGAGTGCAAACCGATCCGGACAAGGTGGAAGCTGTGAAAAACTGGCCAGTTCCAAAAGACAAACACCAAGTCAGGAGCTTTTTGGGTCTTGCCACGTACTAACGACGATTCGTAAAGGACTTTGCCGGAACCGCGAAGAGTCTACACCAACTGACAGAAAAAGGAAGGCAATTCAAGTGATCAGGTGAGTGCGACAAAAGCTTCAAGAACCTTAAGCAACAACTATGCGAAGCACCAACACTAGCAAACCCCATTCCCGGAGAAATGTTTATCGCGGATGCAGATGCAAGTAACGCCGGTGTCGGAGCGGTTCTTTCGCAGGTACATAATGGCCAAGAGAAGGTATTAGCATACTTCAGCAAAGTGGTCCCCAAGCCGGAAAGGAACTACTGCGTGACCAGGCGAGAACTTCTGGCGACAAAACACTTCCATAAATACCTCTACGGCCAAAAGTTATTTTTGCGCGCAGACCACGCGGCTCCAAAATGGCTGCTGCAGTTCAAGAATCCGGGGGGCCAGGTCGCAAGATGGATTGAACGGCTGCAGATGTACGATTAGGTACATAGCTCGATATCCGCTTGCAATTGCTGAAGAGTTTCTCCTCTCACCTGAACTCTTCTGCGCAACTGGACCGTATATACTTGCTACATGTGGTCCTCCCCAAATCGCATCTCGACGGCTTTTACCACACTATTGTAGTTGCGTTGCTTGTCGTCGGGAATGGTTTGCAGAAGCTCTGCAGCTGATCTTCTAAGCGCAAGTGTGAGGGCAATGGACTTCTCTTCGCCGTCCCAGTTGTTCGTCATTGCCGCAGCTTCGAACTGCCTTTTATATATCGGCCATGATGTCTGTCCATCGAAGACGGGAGGCTGCATCTCTTTCCTTCTCGGGCAGTCGGTTGAATACTCCCGAACTTTCTGTTTCTTCACGTATTCGAGTATTCGAAATTCTCGAATCTTTCTTAAACAGTCTCGATTTTTGTTTAAGCGTTCTCAAATTTTGTTTTATGTCTCGAGTCATCCTTCAACGGCTGTTTCAAATGTTTTAAATTTGGCCTCTACATTTTCAATCTTCTGGTCAATTATCCTGAATCTTGTTTCCAAACTTTTATTTTGTTCATCGAATTTGCCTTCGAGAACGCTCCTTTGATCGAAGAGCTGTTGCTCTAGAGAATTCTCAAATTGTTTATTCTGTTCCTCGAGCTTGGCGTCTAGAAAGTTCTTTTGCTCATCGAACTTTTTATTTTGGTCGTCGAATTTTTCAGAAAGCAGATTCATTAAGGCCGACATGTCACTAGTTGTATTTACTTGTTCTTCTTCGACGTCAAATAAAGCTGTTTCAGGATCTGCACCCTCGTCCGTCACTATTTCCCGCAACTTAATAATCAATTCCCTTTTCGTACCAGCCGTAGGTTAATTCCGCTGGCTCAGTACTTCGTTTAGTTGCGGCAATGACAAGTCTTCTAGCAATTTCCGAACCATTTTTTTTTTTTTTACTTACACAATAAGCAATATACAACATCTGTTCTATTCCATTATTTTGACACCAATGTAATATTCCAGCTGGAGTTCGTTTAAATTAAACTGTCCTTTGTGTATTTCAGCTGTTTATTTATTGTCAGCTACTAACTTTACTTCAACACAATGTTCAAATCACCTTATTCCTTATTTATTTCAAATTAAACTGTCGCTACAGACTCACAATCACAATATCGTTTATTTTCACCATTTTGTCGAGTATTTCTTGTAATCGCTGTATTCACTTATAAACAACTGTGTCGACGATGGTTGTGGTATGGGTATTTATATAAAATTGCAAGGGGTTCTAGAACATGCTAGATGTTTCTCCGGGTGAATTGATGATCCTGGAATATTGGGATATTGTGTGGAACGTAAACACATCAGATTGGAATATTTACTGCTAGCAGGTTTTGGCAATAGATGTCGTTGCTACAGTTTGAGATACAGTGTTTAATTTGGTACACAAACCATCCTGTAGTCAATGCTACATTATTATAACTACACTTGTTACGAAAATTACAGTTAAATTACAGGAATACAAGAGCAGAATTATACTAAGTGTTCCTACCCAGTTGTCGGTCATCGATGTCGGCGCAAATCTACGAAATACACCAGTTTCCAGAGCACCTTCGCCACGCACAGGACAAAATAAAATGCATTCCTTAAAATATCGATTAATCAGTGTTTAAGTAAGTATACAACTAATTGTTACTTATATTATCTTTAATTACAGATATACAATACAACTGCGACAACATTTCCAAGCATTTTCCACCCCAATTGTCGTGGTAGGCGCCAAAAAAGTTTCATCCCTTGAAACTTCGAGGACGAATGCAAATGATTTGCCCGGAAGACCAAGTAATCACTGACTAAGTTAAGTATTTTCCGTTTATGTGTAATTGCTATTAATGTACTTCTTAATTACAGGAACACAACACAGCAGCAGAATTTTCCCAAGTTTTCCTCCCCATATCAGCATACAAAATCTTCTCTGTGTTGAATATACTTATCCAAATATCCAGATCGCGCAGCAGACAAAATGTAAAAAAGCCAGCCTCTCCGAGAACAAAATGAAGGATGAATAAAATTTATTTCACAACAAGAGGTAATACAAAAAGTCATAGGGCATGACTACACCAAAAAGTCTAAGAGGTTGCTTACATTGAATAAATTATCTCTAACACTCCCACTTTTATTTAATGTAGATTGACTTTATAAAAAAATTTAATTCATTTTGCCAACACCAATTAGTTTTCGTAGGTATTGAAAATGTTCACGAGGTAACCCTTTCGTGAAGATGTCTGCACGCTGCTCGCTACTAGGAATATATTCAAGTTCGAAAACACCGTCTTCAAGCTTCTACCGAAATGAAATGATGCCTCACGTATAGTGGACCAGAACCTCTCTGAAAGAAATAACCAGATGTGTACTTTCGAGGTATTAAATCACCTGCATAATCTGCATCGCTATATGCGCACATCTGCGCGTTGACATCTCTTGAATCAAAAACAAGACCATACTCCTCCGTCCCTTTTAGATATCTTAATATCCCCTTCACTACGTTCCAATGAAATCCCCGTGCAGGGACGGGTTAAGAATATCACTGCAGCGCCCCCCCCCCCCCCCCCCCCCCCCCCCCCAAACACCAGCGCTTGTCGTAAAAGGCGACTAAGGGGACAAATCAGATCTAGGCAATATAACACCCAAGTGAGCCTAGCGACACATATACTACCTTAAAAACCCTCCCACAAGTGTGCATGTGAGTCCGTGGGTTGACACGACTGGAGATCACCGGTGTCATAGAAGAAAGATCAAACAATACTAAAACAATATGGTAATATTGCAAAACTGTATCATTATAGTAATACTTGCAAGGAAAGGCACTACCCCGCCAGGCTCTACCACTGCTGTGCATGGTACTGATCCTGGGCCGAGCAGAAATGTTCGGGTCAGAGCTATACGGATTCCGGGGGCTAGCAAAATAATGAAACGGTTTGGACGCCATTTGAGGGTCGCGAGTTGGAACGTTGGAAGCATGACCGGTCGAAGTTACGAGCTGGAAGAGATGATGAATAGAAGCCGGGTGAATATCTTGTGTGTCCAAGAGACGAAATGGAAAAACACCGGAAATCGGGCGCGTTTCTTGGACGTTAGAACAAAAGATTACAAGATGTTCTACTACGGAACGGAAAAGGCTAAGAACGGAATCGGTATCATCCTTGCGGCAGAGCTACTTGGAAATGTCTTGAGCATTTCGAAGTCCAGCGACCGTTTGATGTCTCTCAAACTAGTAATACAAGGAGAGGTGTGGAATATTGTCAGTGCATATGCTCCTCAAAATGGGTGCAATCAGAGAGATAAAGATGCATTTTGGCTAGATTTCCACAATCTCCTTAAGAACATCCCAAAGGAAGAGTTTCTGTTTGTTGAAGGAGATTTGAATGGACATGTCGGGAAATCAAACGAAGACTATGAAGACTGCCATGGAGGACTGGGATATGGCACCAGGGGCCTCACTCTGTATTGCTACTCTAAAGTCAAATTATTCGAATTCGCAGAATTGTCACTCTGTAACTCGAATCGCAAATCCAAATTTATGACAATCGAACAAACTTTTGTTGCCAACTTCAATTTCAATTTCTTATCGCAAATCTGGCACTCTGTATTGCTAAACGAAATGTCAAAGTAACTTGAATTCGCATCATTTTGTTCTATTGCTATTTGGTTTGCGGATGTTGAGGTAAGCAATTGTGTTTCTTTTAAAATGTAAATATTTTATGACATAAAATGTTATTTTTAACTTAAAATACAATGAAAGTGATATACATAAAATAGTTTTGTGAAATTACTTGATTAAACCGTGTTTTAGAACATGAGGGCAGTCCACCAAAAATCAAATGTAAATGCTCCACCAGTGGATAGAATGAGTGAAGTGGGAAATACACGATACAACTGTTCTACGAACGGTTTCACAGCTTTGGTGTTGTATACGATAATTGTGTCGTGTGTTCACACAACCGATATCGTATGGTCGCGTGGTATTGACTGTACGACCGCTGTAACATACACAAACTGTATGGAAATTATATGGTGTGTATGTGTAAAATGGCTGAATAAAATATCTGGTTGTACGTAAGTCGTATGCAAATTGTAAGTGTGTGCTGCATACAACATTTCCCACCTAATACTCTCAGTTTCGGGTTGAACCAACCACTGCTATATTTTTCTTCTACTTTTTATCACTTAGCACCATTATATTCGACCTATTTCTAATTCGCCTGCGTTCTATTCTTTCTCCTTGTGTGCCATCTTGATGGAACCACAATTCGACAGTATCTAGTTCCATTTCTATAACATATATTTAACTTTCTTTCTCAAATATATATAAAACACAAAATTCTTTGGAACGAAATTTGCTTCAAAGTGACATTTCTGCGTTCGATACTCGAAGCTAGATTCACACATTTCATAGCCCCAGTTGGCAATACTTCCATTCGATTCTGTTTTCTTACAGAGTGCCGGCTAAGATTAGAATCGCAAAGCACTTTCGCAAAAATTTGACTTTCGAGTAGCAATACAGAGTGAGGCCCCAGGAACCTTCCTAAGCATGTACAAATCACACGGTCTTATCGTGTTGAATACCATGTTCATTAAACAAAGCCGACACCTGATCACTTACAGCAGTGGTGGAGATGAAACTCAGATTGACTACCATTTGGTAGCCAGTTTCATGAAGCCTCGGGTAAAAGATTGCAAAGTGATCATAGGAGAGGCAATCGTTCCGCAACACCGTCTCCTGCTAACAGAAATTTTTATGAAAACACCGAAGAAAAGCAAACAAACAAGGGTCTCTGAGAAAATCAAGTGGTACAATCTGGACAAAGAAATAGGCGAGGCTTTTGTTTTCGTAATGAAAAATTACCTGTCTCACACCATCAACGGAGTTGATGATGAAGAGTGCAGAGCACAAAATATGTGGGATTCCCTACAGCGAACTTGCTTAAAGAAGGCCAAATCACTGCTAGGAGCTTCAAAAGGCCACCATCAACACGCCAAAGAAACATGGTGGTGGAGTGATAAAGCTAAGAATGTGATAAATGAGAAGAAAGCGGCTTTCAAAGCTTGGTCAGAGTGCCCCTCTAATAATAATGACGAAAAAGTTCACGTCGAAATGGAATACAGATGCTGCAAGAAAAAAGCGAAGAAGAAGTGCGCCCAGCTTCAAGCAGAGAGTACGGAGGGCCTGTATCGGGAGCTGGAGAAAATATCTTCCCCGGTTGCTGATGCAAACCAGGCTATCCAGGAGCTGCGAAGACACAATATGAACAAGAGTGCCACTATCTTCAAAATAACCGCCCAAAGAAGGAGGAATGCTCAGGAGATTCGTTCGCCAAAGTTCATTAGCAATGCTCAAGGACAGCTTCTTGTGGATGACGACAAAATTCTGCAGAGGTGGCGGCAGTATTGTGAATAACTTTTAAATGAACAGTTTCCCCGGCTATACTTTCCAAGAGCCACCCCTAACTGTGAAGAAATACCCGACATTACAGTCGAAGAAGTTAGTGAGGCGGTCAAATGCTCCAAAAAACGAAAAGTGGTTGGGCCAGATGAGATGCCCTCTGAGTTCTGGAAAAAGATGGGAGACGTCGGGTTCAGATGGCTCAGAATTCTCATCTCCAAATTCGTGAGAGGTGATCCAATGCCGAATCAATGGAGGGAAAGTTACCTTCTCCCTGTATACAAAGGGAAGGGTGATACGCGAAACTGTGATAGCTACCGTTCGATCAAGCTGATGTCACACACCATGAAGATCGTTGGGCGGGTATTAGGTGGCCGACTGCGAAAAATAATACGGCTATCTGATGATCAGTGCGGGTTTGTCTCGGGTAAATCAACCACAAATGCAATCCAAAGTATAAGGATCATAATGGAAAAACATCGTGATTCCTTAAGGGATTTGCATATTGTATTGGTTGACTTTGAAAAGGCATTCGACAGACAACCACGAGATTTGATATGGGTGGCGAAGATATCGAGGGGTTCCAGAAACCTATGTACAGATGATCATGGACATGTATGAAGGAGCAAAGACCAGAGTAAGATGCCCCGCTGGAGTAACCGAGGAGTTCCCAATCAAAGTCGGGGTCCACCAGGGAAGCGTTTTAAGTCCTTTGATCTTTATTACAGTCCTTGATTATCTGCTTGAAGGTAAAGTGATGGACCCCAAGGTACATCAGTTATTCTTTGCTGACGATGGAGCCATTATAAGTGAGAATCCTACATCCCAGAAACGAGCACTTGATGTGTGTGTGGGCGCTCTGGAGCGAAATGGGTATCGCATTAGTTCAAAAACGACAGAGTACTTGTGCTGACCGTTCTCTGATCCACTCAGGCCTATTCCAGACATTTATTTGAATGGAACAGTGCTTCCCAAGTGCGAAACTTCAAATATCTGGGATCTATGATCAATAGCAAAGCAACTTGTGATGACGACATCAATCATCGCGTAAGCGTAGGGTGGATGAAGTGGCGAGAAAATTCCGCTATCTTCCGTGACAGACAAATGCTCCCTAAGTTGAAAGGAAGGCTCTACGCCTCAGTTGTACGTCCAGCACTCACATACGGTTCACAATGTTGGACGATGTACAAAAAGTATGAGAGTAAATTAACGGCAGTTGAGATGAAGATGCTTCGCATGACAGCAGGGGCCTCACTCTGTATTGCTACTCGAAAGTCAAATTTTTGCGAAAGTGCTTTGCGATTCTAATCTTAGCCGGCACTCTGTAAGAAAACAGAATCGAATGGAAGTATTGCCAACCGGGGCTATGAAATGTGCGAATCTAGTTTCAAGTATCGAACGCTGAAATGTCACTTTGGAGCAAAATTTGTTCCAAAGAATTTTGTGTTTTATTTATATTTGAGAAAGAAAGTTAAATCAAGATAACATACAGGGAGAAAGAATAACGCAGGCGAATTAGAAATAGGTCGAAAATAATGGAGCTAAGTGATAAAAAGTAGAAGAAAAATATAGCAGTGGTTGGTTTAACCCGAAACTGAGAGTATTAGGTGGGAAATACACGATACAACCGTCGTACCGGCATCGGCATACTGTTGTATGCAGCACACACATACAATTTGCATACGACTTACGTACAACCAGACATTTTATTCAGCCATTTTACACAAACACACCATATAATTTCCATACAGTTTGTGTATGTTACAGCGGTTGTACAGTCAAGACCATGCAACCATACGATATCGGCACAACGGTCGGTTGTGTGAATACACACGACACAATTATCGAATACAACACCAAAGCTGTGAAACCGTTCGTAGAACAGTTGTATCGTGTATTTCCCACTTTACTCATTCTATCCACTGCTACCTTCAAGAGAAGTTAAGGTGGAGCATTTACATTTGATTTTTGGTGGACTGCCCTCATGTTCTAAAACACGTTTTAATCAAATAATTTCACAAAACTATTTTGTATATCACTTTCATTGTATTTCAAATTAAAAATAACATTAGATGCCATAAAATACTTACATTTTAAAAGAAACGCAATTGCTTATCTCAACATCCGCAAACCAAATAGCAATAGAACAAAATTATGCGAATTCGAGTTACTTTGACATTTCGTTTAGCAATACAGAGTGCCAGATTTGCGATAAGAAATTGACATTGAAGTTGGCAACAAAAGTTTGTTCGATTGTCATAAATTTGGATTTGCGATTCGAATTACAGAGTGACAATTCTGCGAATTCGAATGATTTGATTTTAGAGTAGCAATACAGAATGAGGGCCCAGGAGTGACAAAGCTTGATCGAATTAGAAGTTCGGAGATCCGTGGAAGCTTTCACATCAAGGAAACCATCGTACAAAAAATAGAGCGCGACCGGCTCAGCTGGTATTGCCACGTTCAAAGAAGAGATCATTTGAACCCTGTTAAAAAGGCAATATCTATGCGCGTTCCAAAGACATCGCGATGTAGGAAAGGCAAGTCTATAAACACCTGGATCAGACAAATGCGACGACATCGGCATTTCATTGGCCTCAGTAACCGAGTGATCCTAAATATCGGCCTGCCGATATTTTCTGAGGTCAAATAGGCGAACCCCACAGGCGGGTCAGTAGAAATGCGGTAAAGTGGGAGGGTTGTGATCCGTTGTTTTCGGATCATAGCCTCGCTGATACAGGGAAGAAGAAGATGGCGTTCCAATGAATCTTCGTGTGCTTCTCAAGATCCCTACCTGCTCACAACTCCAACTGCAAAGGAAATGTCTAGCCGCGTACCGATTGCCAGGTACATCAAGCTGCCAACCACCTCTCTATAAGGCACATTCTCCAACAATGTTTCTGCGCCCTCTACACTGCCTGCTTTGCTTATAGATGTATTCACGTCACATGGTGTTGACACTGGATTCGCTTCCTTCATGTTGAACTTGTCCAATATTCGTCTGGTATATGTTGACTGATTTACAAAAATTGGTCCAGTTCCAACACGATGCATCTCCAAACCAAGATAACATTTAGCATCTCCAAAAGTTACGGCGAAATGCATTTTAAGGTACTTCAACAGTTCAAGTGCGTACTCGTCATCAGTTACAGCAACTAGCCCATCATCTATAAAGATTGCCAAGATGATCTTTCTGTTGCCTTTGTGACTGGTGAAAACACAGGGATCGGCTTTGTTGACCTCAAATCCATACAGCTTCAGAAAATTTGAAAACTTCTGATTCCAGCAGCGAGATGCTTGCTTCAACCCGTAGAAACTCCTATGAAGCTTACATACTCTGCTGGATCCGTCTTGATAACCTACTGGCTGTTGCATGTAAATTTCGGAGTCCAAATTACCATACAAAAAGGCTGTTTTTACATCAAACTACTTCAAAACCAGCTTTTCGGATACAGCAATTGAGAGAATAGTTCTTACGGAGTCAAACTTCATTGTTGGGCTGAAAGTTTCCTGATAGCCGATCCCATACCTCTGGGAGAATCCTCGCGCTACCAGCTTCGCCTTAAACCTTCCGATCTGTCCCCCAGCGTCATATTTTATCCGAAAAACCCATCGATTATCTATCAGTGATTTGTCCGCTGGAAGATCCACTAGAGTCCAAGTTTTGTTGTCCATTAAGGATTTAATTTCTTGATCCATAGCTTTACGTTAGTCCATGGAATGTTGAGACTGAATCGCATCCTCGTAGGAGTCTGGTTCATAAATTATAGCAGCAAAAACTTCTCCTTTTTCGTAATCGTTAAGCTTTTGTGGTGGACGAATCATGCTTCTAGTGCGTAGTCCATAGCTCTGAGTAACTTCTTTATCACCGTCTTCATTGTCATCAAGAGCTTCCTCATAAGATTCAATCGCCATAGTCGCATCAAAGAAATTTTCGTCATCGCTATTTGCTTCACAGTCATCCTCTGCTTGTGCTTGTTCCCCGAATTTTTCATTAGTTTCCCTGGTTTCAGAAATGTCCCAATTCTGTGATGTTGGTCTTACATAGGAGTTTACAACTACGTCCAAATTGTCGATTTCGGTTTCCGATGATTTGATGGAAATATTATGCTCTTTAAAGGTTACATCGCGGCTCACTTCCACCGAATTTGTATTTTCTATCCACACACGAAAACCTTTCGTGTTCTCGCAATACTTACTTACTTACTTAGATGGCGCTACAGTCCGGGGTGGACCTGGGCCTCAACCAACAAACCTCTCCAGCCAGCACGGTAACGAGCCAGCTGCCTCCAGTTGCGCACGCCAAGTTGGTTGAGGTCCCCCTCCACTTGTTTGCGCCACCTACAGCGAGGTCGTCCTCTACTGCGCCGTCCGTCTGGGGTGTATTCGAAGACTTTCTTAGCGGGAAGGTTGGGCTCCATCCACTTTAAATGACCCAGCCATCTTAGTCGCTGTATGTGAACTCTTCTGGCTAAGTCGATGTCCTTGTACAGGCCGTATAGTTCGGCATTGTACCTTCTCCTCCACTCACCGTCTATGCAGCCGGGACCAAAGATCGCTCGAAGAACTTTTCTCTCGAAATAACCAAGGGCATTCTCATCCGGTTTTGTCAAAGCCCATGCCTCTGCGCCATACAGCAGGACTGGGATGATTAATGTCTTATAAAGAGTTACCTTAATAGTTCGAGATAGGGCTTTGCTACTCAATTGCCGTTTTAGCCCATAGAAACAACGATTGGCAAGAGTTATTCTCCGTGTGATCTCCCTACTGATGTCATTTGCGGAGCTGACCATAGAGCCTAGGTAGACGAAATCCTTTACTACCTCAAAAATGTATCTGTCTATTGTGGTGTTCTGTCCAAGACGCCGATGTTAGGTGTCCTTTTTTGTAGACAGCATATATTTTGTTTTGGTTTCATTGACCGCTAGACCCATCTTTGCTGCCTCGTTCTCAATACTCGTAAATGCCCAATTGGCGGCCCGCTGAGTTCTTCCGATTATGTCAATGTCATTGGCATAAGCGAGTAGTTGTACAGACTTGAAGAAAATTGTACCTCCGGGGTTGGCTTGTGAGTTTCGTACAATTCTCTCAAGTACTATGTTAAAGAGATCGCATGATAGCGCGTCACCTTGTCTAAGACCTTTCCTGACATCGAACGGTTCGGTGATGCTCTTACCGACTTTGTTGGAGCAGCGAGAGTTCTCCATCGTCATTCTGCACAAACGGACGAGCTTGGCAGGGATGCCAAGACTAGACATGGCTCTGTATAACTCGTCTCTCACGCTATCATAGGCAACTTTGAAATCGATGAAAAGGTGGTGTGTATCGATTTTATATTCATGGGTTTTTTCCAAGATCTGCCGTAGTGTGAATATTTGGTCAATGTTGGACTTTCCCGGCCTGAAACCGCACTGATAAGGACCTACCAGGTTGCTGACGATCGGTTTTAGGCGTTCACATAGTACGGCAGACAGGATCTTATATGCGATATTTAGGAGACTTATACCTCTGTAGTTCGCGCAGTTCAGAGGGTCTCCTTTCTTCAGGATCGGGCAAACGATGCTGAGGTTCTCAAAAGTTTGTAAAATTTTAATGTTACTTATTTTGGTACAACCCCAGAGTTGTATACCATATGTCCATACAGGCTTTAGCACTTGCTTATATAAAAGCAGTTTGTTATATATATTGTAGCATTGATTACAGGATGGTTTGTGTACCAAAAACTAAAACACTGTATCTCAAACTGTAGCAACGACATCGATTGCAAAACCTGTTAGCAGTAAATATTCCAACCTGATGTGCTTACGTTCCACAATTTTTCCACACAATATCCCAATATTCCAGGATCCTCGATTCACCCGGAGAAACATCTAGCATGTTCTAGAACCCCTTGCAATTTCCTATAAATACCCATACCACAATTACGGTGGACACAGTTGTTTATAAGTGCATACAGCGATAACAAGAGGAAGATTAGACCAGTGGTGAAAATAAGCGACATTATTTGAAATAAATAAAGAATAAAGTGAATGAATATTGTGCTGAAGTAAAGTTGGTGTTTGATAATAAATAAACGATTAAAATACACAAAAGACGGTTTTATCTAAACGAACCCCAGCAAGAATATTGCATTGGTGTCAGAAAAGTGGAATAAAAGAAATTTTGTGTATTGCTTTTTGTGCAAGTGAAAAATAAAAATGGTTCGGAAATTGCTAGAAGATTTGTCAGTGCCGCAACTAAAGGATGTACTGAGCCAGCGAAATCAGCTTACGACTGGTACGAAGAGAGAATTGATCATTAAGTTACGGAAAATAATGACGGACGAGGGTACAGATCCTGATGCGGCTTTGTTCGACGTCGAAGAAGAACAAGTGGGTACGACAAATGACATGTCAGCCTTGATGAAATTACTTTCCGAAAAATTCGAGAAGCTAGATAATTCTTTTGACGAGCAAAATAAAAAGCTGGATGTGCAAAACAAGAAGTTCGAGCTACTAGAAAATTCTTTAGCTGAGCAAAAGAATTTTCTAGACGCCAAGCTCGAGGAACAGAATAAACAATTTGAGAATTCTTTAGATGCCAAGCTCGATGAACGAAAGAATTCTCTAGAGCAACAGCTATTCGATCAAAGAAGTGTTCTCGAAAGCAAATTCGATGAACAAAATAAAAGTTTGGAATAATTGATGAGAAGTTTGAAAACGTAGAGGCAAAAATTGAGACATTTGAAACAAAATTCGAGGCTGTTGATGGAGCCATTATAAGTGAGAATCCTACATCCCAGAAACGAGCACTTGATGTGTGTGTGGGCGCTCTGGAGCGAAATGGGTATCGCATTAGTTCAAAAACGACAGAGTACTTGTGCTGACCGTTCTCTGATCCACTCAGGCCTATTCCAGACATTTATTTGAATGGAACAGTGCTTCCCAAGTGCGAAACTTCAAATATCTGGGATCTATGATCAATAGCAAAGCAACTTGTGATGACGACATCAATCATCGCGTAAGCGTAGGGTGGATGAAGTGGCGAGAAAATTCCGCTATCTTCCGTGACAGACAAATGCTCCCTAAGTTGAAAGGAAGGCTCTACGCCTCAGTTGTACGTCCAGCGCTCACATACGGTTCACAATGTTGGACGATGTACAAAAAGTATGAGAGTAAATTAACGGCAGCTGAGATGAAGATGCTTCGCATGACAGCAGGGGCCTCACTCTGTATTGCTACTCGAAAGTCAAATTTTTGCGAAAGTGCTTTGCGATTCTAATCTTAGCCGGCACTCTGTAAGAAAACAGAATCGAATGGAAGTATTGCCAACTGGGGCTATGAAATGTGCGAATCTAGTTTCAAGTATCGAACGCTGAAATGTCACTTTGGAGCAAAATTTTTTCCAAAGAATTTTGTGTTTTATTTATATTTGAGAAAGAAAGTTAAATCAAGATAACATACAGGGAGAAAGAATAACGCAGGCGAATTAGAAATAGGTCGAAAATAATGGAGCTAAGTGATAAAAAGTAGAAGAAAAATATAGCAGTGGTTGGTTCAACCCGAAACTGAGAGTATTAGGTGGGAAATACACGATACAACCGTCGTACCGGCATCGGCATACTGTTGTATGCAGCACACACATACAATTTGCATACGACTTACGTACAACCAGACATTTTATTCAGCCATTTTACACAAACACACCATATAATTTCCATACAGTTTGTGTATGTTACAGCGGTTGTACAGTCAAGACCATGCAACCATACGATATCGGCACAACGGTCGGTTGTGTGAATTTATCGAATACAACACCAAAGCTGTGAAACCGTTCGTAGAACAGTTGTATCGTGTATTTCCCACTTTACTCATTCTATCCACTGCTACCTTCAAGAGAAGTTAAGGTGGAGCATTTACATTTGATTTTTGGTGGACTGCCCTCATGTTCTAAAACACGTTTTAATCAAATAATTTCACAAAACTATTTTGTATATCACTTTCATTATATTTCAAATTAAAAATAACATTAGATGCCATAAAATACTTACATTTTAAAAGAAACGCAATTGCTTATCTCAACATCCGCAAACCAAATAGCAATAGAACAAAATTATGCGAATTCGAGTTACTTTGACATTTCGTTTAGCAATACAGAGTGCCAGATTTGCGATAAGAAATTGACATTGAAGTTGGCAACAAAAGTTTGTTCGATTGTCATAAATTTGGATTTGCGATTCGAATTACAGAGTGACAATTCTGCGAATTCGAATGATTTGATTTTAGAGTAGCAATACAGAATGAGGGCCCAGGAGTGACAAAGCTTGATCGAATTAGAAGTTCGGAGATCCGTGGAAGCTTTCACATCAAGGAAACCATCGTACAAAAAATAGAGCGCGACCGGCTCAGCTGGTATTGCCACGTTCAAAGAAGAGATCATTTGAACCCTGTTAAAAAGGCAATATCTATGCGCGTTCCAAAGACATCGCGATGTAGGAAAGGCAAGTCTATAAACACCTGGATCAGACAAATGCGACGACATCGGCATTTCATTGGCCTCAGTAACCGAGTGATCCTAAATATCGGCCTGCCGATATTTTCTGAGGTCAAATAGGCGAACCCCACAGGCGGGTCAGTAGAAATGCGGTAAAGTGGGAGGGTTGTGATCCGTTGTTTTCGGATCATAGCCTCGCTGATACAGGGAAGAAGAAGATGGCGTTCCAATGAATCTTCGTGTGCTTCTCAAGATCCCTACCTGCTCACAACTCCAACTGCAAAGGAAATGTCTGGCCGCGTACCGATTGCCAGGTACATCAAGCTGCCAACCACCTCTCTATAAGGCACATTCTCCAACAATGTTTCTGCGCCCTCTACACTGCCTGCTTTGCTTATAGATGTATTCACGTCACATGGTGTTGACACTGGATTCGCTTCCTTCATGTTGAACTTGTCCAATATTCGTCTGGTATATGTTGACTGATTTACAAAAATTGGTCCAGTTCCAACACGATGCATCTCCAAACCAAGATAACATTTAGCATCTCCAAAAGTTACGGCGAAATGCATTTTAAGGTACTTCAACAGTTCAAGTGCGTACTCGTCATCAGTTGCAGCAACTAGCCCATCATCTATAAAGATTGCCAAGATGATCTTTCTGTTGCCTTTGTGACTGGTGAAAACACAGGGATCGGCTTTGTTGACCTCAAATCCATACAGCTTTAGAAAATTTGAAAACTTCTGATTCCAGCAGCGAGATGCTTGCTTCAACCCGTAGAAACTCCTATGAAGCTTACATACTCTGCTGGATCCGTCTTGATAACCTACTGGCTGTTGCATGTAAATTTCGGAGTCCAAATTACCATACAAAAAGGCTGTTTTTACATCAAACTACTTCAAAACCAGCTTTTCGGATACAGCAATTGAGAGAATAGTTCTTACGGAGTCAAACTTCATTGTTGGGCTGAAAGTTTCCTGATAGCCGATCCCATACCTCTGGGAGAATCCTCGCGCTACCAGCTTCGCCTTAAACCTTCCGATCTGTCCCCCAGCGCCATATTTTATCCGAAAAACCCATCGATTATCTATCAGTGATTTGTCCGCTGGAAGATCCACTAGAGTCCAAGTTTTGTTGTCCATTAAGGATTTAATTTCTTGATCCATAGCTTTACGTTAGCCCATGGAATGTTGAGACTGAATCGCATCCTCGTAGGAGTCTGGTTCATAAATTATAGCAGCAAAAACTTCTCCTTTTTCGTAATCGTTAAGCTTTTGTGGTGGACGAATCATGCTTCTAGTGCGTAGTCCATAGCTCTGAGTAACTTCTTTATCACCGTCTTCATTGTCATCAAGAGCTTCCTCATAAGATTCAATCGCCATAGTCGCATCAAAGAAATTTTCGTCATCGCTATTTGCTTCACAGTCATCCTCTGCTTGTGCTTGTTCCCCGAATTTTTCATTAGTTTCCCTGGTTTCAGAAATGTCCCAATTCTGTGATGTTGGTCTTACATAGGAGTTTACAACTACGTCCAAATTGTCGATTTCGGTTTCCGATGATTTGATGGAAATATTATGCTCTTTAAAGGTTACATCGCGGCTCACTTCCACCGAATTTGTATTTTCTATCCACACACGAAAACCTTTCGTGTTCTCGCAATACTTACTTACTTACTTAGATGGCGCTACAGTCCGGGGTGGACCTGGGCCTCAACCAACAAACCTCTCCAGCCAGCACGGTAACGAGCCAGCTGCCTCCAGTTGCGCACGCCAAGTTGGTTGAGGTCCCCCTCCACTTGTTTGCGCCACCTACAGCGAGGTCGTCCTCTACTGCGCCGTCCGTCTGGGGTGTATTCGAAGACTTTCTTAGCGGGAAGGTTGGGCTCCATCCACTTTAAATGACCCAGCCATCTTAGTCGCTGTATGTGAACTCTTCTGGCTAAGTCGATGTCCTTGTACAGGCCGTATAGTTCGGCATTGTACCTTCTCCTCCACTCACCGTCTATGCAGCCGGGACCAAAGATCGCTCGAAGAACTTTTCTCTCGAAATAACCAAGGGCATTCTCATCCGGTTTTGTCAAAGCCCATGCCTCTGCGCCATACAGCAGGACTGGGATGATTCATGTCTTATAAAGAGTTACCTTAATAGTTCGAGATAGGGCTTTGCTACTCAATTGCCGTTTTAGCCCATAGAAACAACGATTGGCAAGAGTTATTCTCCGTGTGATCTCCCTACTGATGTCATTTGCGGAGCTGACCATAGAGCCTAGGTAGACGAAATCCTTTACTACCTCAAAAATGTATCTGTCTATTGTGGTGTTCTGTCCAAGACGCCGATGTTAGGTGTCCTTTTTTGTAGACAGCATATATTTTGTTTTGGTTTCATTGACCGCTAGACCCATCTTTGCTGCCTCGTTCTCAATACTCGTAAATGCCCAATTGGCGGCCCGCTGAGTTCTTCCGATTATGTCAATGTCATTGGCATAAGCGAGTAGTTGTACAGACTTGAAGAAAATTGTACCTCCGGGGTTGGCTTGTGAGTTTCGTACAATTCTCTCAAGTACTATGTTAAAGAGATCGCATGATAGCGCGCCACCTTGTCTAAGACCTTTCCTGACATCGAACGGTTCGGTGATGCTCTTACCGACTTTGTTGGAGCAGCGAGAGTTCTCCATCGTCATTCTGCACAAACGGACGAGCTTGGCAGGGATGCCAAGACTAGACATGGCTCTGTATAACTCGTCTCTCACGCTATCATAGGCAACTTTGAAATCGATGAAAAGGTGGTGTGTATCGATTTTATATTCATGGGTTTTTTCCAAGATCTGCCGTAGTGTGAATATTTGGTCAATGTTGGACTTTCCCGGCCTGAAACCGCACTGATAAGGACCTACCAGGTTGCTGACGATCGGTTTTAGGCGTTCACATAGTACAGCAGACAGGATCTTATATGCGATATTTAGGAGACTTATACCTCTGTAGTTCGCGCAGTTCAGAGGGTCTCCTTTCTTCAGGATCGGGCAAACGATGCTGAGGTTCTCAAAAGTTTGTAAAATTTTAATGTTACTTATTTTGGTACAACCCCAGAGTTGTATACCATATGTCCATACAGGCTTTAGCACTTGCTTATATAAAAGCAGTTTGTTATATATATTGTAGCATTGATTACAGGATGGTTTGTGTACCAAAAACTAAAACACTGTATCTCAAACTGTAGCAACGACATCGATTGCAAAACCTGTTAGCAGTAAATATTCCAACCTGATGTGCTTACGTTCCACAATTTTTCCACACAATATCCCAATATTCCAGGATCCTCGATTCACCCGGAGAAACATCTAGCATGTTCTAGAACCCCTTGCAATTTCCTATAAATACCCATACCACAACCACCGTGGACACAGTTGTTTATAAGTGCATACAGCGATAACAAGAGGAAGATTAGACCAGTGGTGAAAATAAGCGACATTATTTGAAATAAATAAAGAATAAAGTGAATGAATATTGTGCTGAAGTAAAGTTGGTGTTTGATAATAAATAAACGATTAAAATACACAAAAGACGGTTTTATCTAAACGAACCCCAGCAAGAATATTGCATTGGTGTCAGAAAAGTGGAATAAAAGAAATTTTGTGTATTGCTTTTTGTGCAAGTGAAAAATAAAAATGGTTCGGAAATTGCTAGAAGATTTGTCAGTGCCGCAACTAAAGGATGTACTGAGCCAGCGAAATCAGCTTACGACTGGTACGAAGAGAGAATTGATCATTAAGTTACGGAAAATAATGACGGACGAGGGTACAGATCCTGATGCGGCTTTGTTCGACGTCGAAGAAGAACAAGTGGGTACGACAAATGACATGTCAGCCTTGATGAAATTACTTTCCGAAAAATTCGAGAAGCTAGATAATTCTTTTGACGAGCAAAATAAAAAGCTGGATGTGCAAAACAAGAAGTTCGAGCTACTAGAAAATTCTTTAGCTGAGCAAAAGAATTTTCTAGACGCCAAGCTCGAGGAACAGAATAAACAATTTGAGAATTCTTTAGATGCCAAGCTCGATGAACGAAAGAATTCTCTAGAGCAACAGCTATTCGATCAAAGAAGTGTTCTCGAAAGCAAATTCGATGAACAAAATAAAAGTTTGGAATAATTGATGAGAAGTTTGAAAACGTAGAGGCAAAAATTGAGACATTTGAAACAAAATTCGAGGCTGTTGAAGGAAGATTCGAGAATTTGGCAAAGGAACTCGAATGCGTGAAGAAACAGAAAGTTCGGGAGTATTCAACCGACTGCCCGAGAAGGAAAGAGATGCAGCCTCCCGTCTTCGATGGACAGACATCATGGCCAATATATAAGAGGCAGTTCGAAGCTGCGGCAATGACGAACAACTGGGACGATGAAGAGAGGTCCATTGCGCTCACGCTTGCGCTTAGGGGATCAGCTGCAGAGTTACTACAAACTATTCCCGAGGACAAACAACGCAACTACGATAGTCTGGTAAAAGCCATTGAGATGCGATTTGGGGACGACCACATGCAGCAAGTATATAGGGTCCAGTTGCGCAGAAGGTCCCGGATGAAGGGTGAGACGCTCCAGCAGTTACAAGCAGACATCGAGCGACTGCCACATTTGTCCTATCCAAACGCCAGCGAGGAGATCATTAACGAGATGGCAACCGAAGCGTTCACCCATGCCATAGCTGATGCGAAACTACAAATGGCGGTAAGAATGGCTGGAAAGAAAACACTCGCCGAAGCTGTGGCGATTGCTCTGACAATGGAGGCCGCAGACCAGGCATTCAGATTCAGCTTCGCGGGGCAGAAGTTGGCTAATGGAACCGACGCCCCCAAGACCACCATGCAGGTCTCCCAAACCAAACGATGCAACAAGAGTCTAACAGTGGAAGCATTCATCGGCAAAAACAAGTGCGTGGCTACAATCGATACCGGCGCCACGGCTTCCATTGTAGGAAGAGATCTCGTCCAGAAGTCTTGGCTGCACAACACCAGCTGCTACTGTCTTAGAACTGCGACAGGGGAAGCGGCGAAAGTATACGGAGAAGTTCGCCTCACGTTACAACTAGCGGGGTTGGCCTTTTCCCATGCGTTCCTGGTGGCCGACATATGTGATGAATGCATTATCGGAGTGGACTTTATGAAAGAACATGACGTAATCATTGACATCGGGATGCAAGTTCTGCGGTACCGGAACGTAGAGATTCCAATGGTGTATGGAAACGAGAATGCAGCACATTTAAGGACAATACTCAGCAAGGACGAAGTCTTACCACCATCTTCCGAGACGATCATTTGGACAAAACTAGAGGGTGATCCTGGGAGCCACCGATTCTACCTATTGGAGCCAGATTTAGGAGGGAATTCCCCAAACTACATCGTGGGAAAAGTTTTAGTGGCAACAAAGAACAGCCTGGTCCCAGTTATGCTCATGAACTTAAAGAGTCACAGCGTGAAACTAAAACAAGGGGAGGTTATTGGTGAATGTGTTCCGATATGTTTAATCTCGACAATAACTGAAAAGGAATCTGCGAGGCCCGTTTCATCAGCCAGGTTGGCGGAAGTAAGGGACATGATCCTCAAGCACTGCGAACAGGGTCAGGATCAACGAGCCATGGCAGAAAATCTAATCGGTGAGTACGCTGATATATTTGCCTCACAGGATGGAGAGTATGGCCGAACACATCTGGTGCAACATCGCATAGACACTGGAGATGCCAGACCAATTCGCCAGCCTGCCAGACGACTACCATTGGCAAAACAGACAGAGGTTGCGGATATGGTGTCAACGATATAGAAAGAAGGGCTCATGGAAAGTTCTAAGAGTCCGTGGGCCTCACCTGTTGTATTGGTCAAGAAGAAAGATGGCAGCACTCGATTTCGCGTAGACTATCGTAGACTTAATGACGTCACCAAAAAGGATAGCTACCCTCTGCCACGGATCGATGACACATTAGACACACTCTCAGGAGCTCGATGGTTTTCAACCCTTGACTTAAAGAGCGGTTACTGGCAGGTACAGATCGATCCAAAGGACCGAGAGAAAACTGCGTTCACTGCAGGAAATGGGCTGTGGCAGTTTACAGTAATGCCATTTGGATTGCGTAACGCTCCGGCAACTTTTGAGCGCCTAATGGAACACGTCCTGCGTGGATTGACCTGGAAAACTTGCTTGGTGTATCAGGACGATGCGATCGTGATAGCAAAAACATTCGAGGAACATCGCGACAACCTGAAGAATGTGCTAGAATGGCTTCGAAGCGCTCACCTGAAGCTGAACCCAAAGAAATGTGACCTCTTCAGATTCGAAGTCAAGTACCTGGGCCACGTTATCTCATCAGAAGGAGTGCGAACAGATCCGGACAAGGTGGAAGCTGTGAAAAACTGGGCGGTTCCAAAAGACAAACACCAACTCAGGAGCTTTTTGGGTCTCGCCACGTACTACCGACGATTCGTAAAGGACTTTGCCGGAATCGCGAAGAGTCTACACCAACTGACAGAAAAAGGAAGGCAATTCAAGTGATCAGGTGAGTGCGACAAAAGCTTCAAGAACCTTAAGCAACAACTATGCGAAGCACCAACACTAGCATATCCCATTCCCGGAGAAATGTTTATCGCGGATGCAGATGCAAGTAACGTCGGTGTCGGAGCGGTTCTTTCGCAGGTACACAATGGCCAAGAGAAGGTAGTCGCATACTTCAGCAAAGTGCTCGTGACCAGGCGAGAACTTCTGGCGCTGCTTCTGGCGACAAAACACTTCCATAAGTACCTCTACGGCCAAAAGTTCCTTTTGCGCACAGACCACGCGGCTCTAAAATGGCTGCTGCAGTTCAAGAATCCGGAGGGCCAAGTCGCAAGATGGATTGAACGGCTGCAGATGTACGATTATGAAATACAGCTTCCTAAAGGGAAACTTCATTCCAATGCGGATGCCTTATCCCGCCGACCATGTAAAAGCGACTGCAAGCATTGTGTGCGGCAGGAAGAGAAGAACCTTCTTTCCATCCAAAGGGCGAGAGCTGAGCCTATCGCTGGTTGGAGTGCAGAAGAAATCCGCAACGCTCAAAAAGAAGACCCGGACATCGAGCCGATATTAGCGTGGAAGGAGTTTATTTAAAAGCCAAACGGACGAGATATCTCAGACAGGAGCCCCACTCTCAAGGCATACTGGGCTCAGTGGGACTCCCTTCATGTGCAAGATGGTGTGCTGAAAAGGAAATGGGGAAGGCCGGACGGGAAAGATTTCATAATGCAGCTTATCTTGCCGCGATCAAAAGTACACGAGGTGTTACGGGAGATGCATGGTGGAGCATCCGGAGGTCATTTGGGTGCAAACAAGACACTGGAGAAGGTGCGAGAACGTTTCTATGGGCTCAGCGCAAGGGACGACGTAGAAAGTTGGTGCCGAAAATGCGTCGTGTGTGCGGCCAGCAAGGGACCCAGAACGAAAACGCGAGGCAAGATGCAACAGTACAACGTGGGTGCACCATTTGAACGGATTGCCGCTGACATCGCTGGTCCGTTTCCGGAAACCGACAATGGCAACCGTTACATCCTAGTCGTCATGGACTACTTCAGCAAATGGCCGGAAGCATTCGCCATCCCTAACCAGGAAGCGAAGACCATCGTGGAACAGATCGTCAACAACTGGGTGAGCAGATTCGGCGTGCCTATGGAACTGCATTCTGACCAGGGACGAAACTTCGAATCAAAGATATTCCATGAGGTATGCCAATAACTAGGAATTAAAAAGACGAGGACGACTCCGCTTCATCCGCAATCCGACGGGATGGTAGAGCGCTTCAACAGAACCTTAAACGAACATCTCTCCAAGGTCGTAGAAGACCACCAGCGCGATTGGGATCGACAAATTCCTCTTTTCTTGATGGTCTACCGAAATGCAGTGCGCAGTACTACTGGACATACTCCATCTGAAGTCTTGTTTGGTCGAGCAGTCCGGCTACCTAGTGAGGTGAAGTTTGGATCCCCTAACGATGAGCCCAAATGTGAAGAGGACTACGTGGCAGACCTCAGGGAAAGGATCCGAGACATACATCAGAGGACCAGGACGAGGATAAGGATAGCGAGTGACCGCATGAAAACCAGGTAGGACACAAAGGCAACAACGTCCAGCTTCCACGAGGGAGACCTAGTATGACTGTACAACCCACACCGGCAAAAGGGGTGGTCACCCAAGCTGCAGCAAGACTGGGAGGGTCCTTATAAAGTCGTCACACGCATCAATGACGTCGTCTTCCGGATCCAGCGTGGAGTAAGAGGCAAGATGAAAATTGTCCACCTGAATCGTCTTCATCGTTATCATGGTAGTAAGACAGATCATCCAGGGACGAACAAGTTTAAGAGGGGGGCAATGTAGCATTGACTACAGGATGGTTTGTGTACCAAAAATTAAAACACTGTATCTCAAACTGTAGCAGCGACCTGTTAGCAGTAAATATTCCAACCTGATGTGCTTACGTTCCACAATTGTTCACCACAATATCCCAATATTCCAGGATCCTCGATTCACCCGGAGAAACATCTAGCATGTACTAGAACCCCTTGCAATTTCCTATAAATACCCATACCACAATTACGGTGGACACAGTTGTTTATAAGTGCATACAGCGATAACAAGAGGAAGATTAGACCAGTGGTGAAAATAAGCGACATTATTTGAAATAAATAAAGAATAAAGTGATTGAATATTGTGCTGAAGTAAAGTTGGTGTTTGATAATAAATAAACGATTAAAATACACAAAAGACGGTTTTATTTAAACGAACCCCAGCAAGAATATTACAATATTAAGCTTGGAATATTTTCCAAGCAACCAATACATTTCTCGATATTTATTATCTAGTTCTTTGCGTTTTTTCTTAACGTGCGTTTTCCATTTCAGCTTTGCATCAAGTGTCATTTCAAGATACTTAGCCTCGTTTGCAAACGGGATTTGAACCGAGTTTGAAAAGATCGGCAAATTATTTATTTTCTTATAAATAAAATTTACATGAACAGATTTGGTCTCGTTGAGTGCGATTCGCCAAATCTTTGTCCATTCAGTACCTCTATCCAAAGCTTATTGCAGTTTTTCTGTACTATTTTCGACCGTTTTACCTACTGTCAAGATAGCAGCGTCGTCGGCAAATGTATCTAGCTCAGTGCCTTCTACTTGCGGTATATCACGAGTGTATATAGTTATAAGACTGGACCAAGAACGCTTCCTTGCGGCACCCCAGCCATTATTTCCTTAAAATCATAATATTCGTTTCCACATTCGACGCGAAATAGTCTATTCGTAAGGTAGTTCTTCAAAATATTATATGGGTGCTCTGGCAGAACTTGTCGTAATTTAAACTTTAAGCCTTCGTGTCAGACCTTGTCAAAGGCTTGAGAAACGTTAAGGAATACGCTTGAACAAATCTTTTTTTCTTCAAGAGATTTTTCGATTACATGTGTTATTCGATGTACTTGTTCAACTGTAGAATGCTTACTTCTGAATCCGTACTGATGATCCGGGATGAGATGCCTTTCTTCTATTACCGGCTGTATTCGCCTGACCAATATTCTCTCGAACACTTTGGATATAATTGGAAGAAGCGAAATTGGTCTATAAGACGTTTTTTCATTCGGCGGTTTTCCGGGCTTAAGGACCATTATAACTTCGGCGACTTTCCATTGACTGGGAACATATTCTAATCGCGGCGTTTATAATGAACAGAAGCTTAATTAGAGCTTTTCTTGGTAGTGCTTTAAGAACCTCTCCCGTAATTAGGTCATATCCAGGAGCTTTCTTAAGTTTAAGTTTCTTTATTTCTTCCTTAAGTTCGGTAAGTGTTGCATTTCTTATTACGCTATTGTCTATATAAGACGTATTTATATTTTCAGGTGGGCGGCAAAAATTTGCGCTTTCTCTTTATCATGCCTGACCCATTCGTCTTGATTTTTCCTAATTGGTGCGGCTTGAATTTGAGGTTTTTTAATACATTTTATAGCCTTCCAAAGCGAATAGTTAGAATCTTTTTCTGCCGTTAAGCTTTCTAGGTAAGTTTGCATTTCATTATTCTTAAGGTCTTTAAAAGATATTTTTAGTGAGTTGCACAAACGGTTAAGACGTGCTTTATGTTGCGGAGCCCGAGTTTGTTGCCATCTTTTACGCGCTTTTCTCTTCTCCTTAATCATCTCTTTTATTTGCTGCGGATAAGTTTGAATGTAACTGGCCGGCGTTCTCTTTGGTTTGGGAGTATTCTTCCACGCGGCATCCTGTAAAATTTCGATGAAGCTATCTGCTTCCACTTCAAGTTCATAGGGCGTTTTAAGTGATACGCTCAGCTCAATATTTGCTTCAATATCTTTTTTAAAGCCATCCCACTTAGTTTTCGCGCCGGTTAATCTGGCCGGTCCTACTTTTTTAATCAGAGCTTCGCTTATCGTCATAATGATTGGAGAATGATCAGAATGATTGGGGGTGGCAATGGTGTAGTGGTAACATCGTCAATTGGCACGCTAATGGTTCATGGCTCAAATCCTGATGTCAGCAAGCATTTATTTATTTCTCATTAAATATATAAAGTCAGTCCGATCATTTGCGAAAGCTTTTGTGAACACTACTGCGAAGGCATAACACTGGCAGTAGCTTGGTCATGTGGCTGGAAAAATTGTTCGGTCTGTTGATGATGATTTGCCCTTTACATCGATTATCGGGAAAAAAGTACTGTTAATCAGAAGCAATGACAATAATAACAAAAAAATTTCCCCTGTTATCTGGACGTCACCCCCGGAGAATAGCTGAAGCATACACAACTGAGCTTCAAGAACCACTACACCAAAAATCTTTCTCTCTCTCTCTCTATCCATCCTTTCCAACACCCGCACTGTGTGTAAACATGTTAAAGGTTAATGGTAAAGGGTTATGAATACCCTTTGACTGCGCGTAAATTATATTAAAAAAAAAAAGAATGATCAGAGGAGAGATCAAAGCTTTCTTCAACTTTTATACAGTTGCCAGATATTCCTTTAACAACAAAGAAATCAATCAGATCTGGTTTCTTATTTCTATCAGTCGGCCAATATGTTGGTTTACCCGACGAGTAAAAATCACAACTGAATTGCATACCCGCATTATAAAGCTTTCTACCTTTCTGAGAGGCGTACCTTGAGCCCCAGAAGGAGTGTTTCGCGTTGAAGTCGCCACCAATAATAAAATTTGGTTTAAGGTTCAAGTTGAAGATGTTTGTGAAATCACTTTCTTCAAGTTTACATCGCAGTGGACAATATATAGACGAAATGTTGAAAGCAAAAGGTCTATTTCTAACGCGTACCGTGCTTACTTGCATTGCTTCTAATTCAATCTTTATTTCTGCTGAGTTTTCGATAGATTCTTTTATAAACAAAGATGATCCGCCTCTGGCTCTTTCCGATGGGTGAAAGGCGTGATACGCGTTATATCCCCTTATCTTAATATTCGATTGCTTTGTCAGATGAGTTTCACAGACTAAGCATATATCAATATCTTTTTCTCGTATAAATATTTCTAACTCGTCGAGTCCTTGTATGAGCCCGTTGGCGTTCCAAGTAAGAATTTTAAGCGTTTCTTTCATATTCTGGTTGAAGTGCGCGTGTTAGGAATGTTGTTTTCTAGTGCAACTAGTCTCTCGAAAATTGGTTTACTTGTTTTGCATTGCTCTTCAAATTTCGCAAGAATTAGGGAAAAAACATTGGATACATGATCTTCTGAACTACCTCTATCACCATTTTTCACTGTTGCGACTTGAGTAGGAGTCTTTACATTAAAGTTTGGACGGTTTCTTACTTTGATCTCCCGTGAGTTGTCGGTCGTGTACGTACCCTTAACTGTCTTCACCGCTTGAGTATAAAACTGCACGCCAATATTCGAAGATCTTCATTACTTTTCGATTTTTTTTCATTAACCGATCTTAAGTCAATATTGACGGATTTTCTATCTTTCGCTGCTTTTTTCGTAGCTGTTTTGGGTCTGTTCTTGATTGGTTTCATATTCGGGCGCATTGAATTTTTTAGCGTATCGCGCCGTTCTTGAAGCTCTTTCGCCACTTCCCAACCTCGATAGTTCGCAGGATGTTTTCCTTTGCAGTTTGTACAGGTGGCTGGTGTTTGCTTATTTAGATGACACTCTTCCGAGAGATGTTTACCTGCGCATTTGACGCATCGCGGCTCTTTCTGGCAGTAAGTCTGCGTATGATTGAAGCCTTGACAGCGCTTACACCTCGGGATCGATCTGGAGCTCTTACGCATAGGTTCGATTTTGACCACGATGTTTAGAATAGTCTTGACACCATATATAATATCTTTATTTTCGTCTTTATCAAAACTAAGCATGAATAAAGGAAGTCCGCGCTTTACCAATTTTTCCTGATCTCCCTCCGACTGTTGCTTCTCCTTCTTGGTAATATTGACGGCATCAAGAATTTTAAAGCCTTTGTCTTGAAGGTCGTGCATTACATCTTCGTTGGTGCACGGGGGGTGGAGTCCCCTTGGTACAACACGCAGTGGTCTTTCTAACTTATTTTCATAAGTATACCACTGAATCTTTTCGGCATTCAATTTTTTAGATACTGATCGGTAACCGTCGGCATCATCGACATTGATTTTCCACGTATTGTTTCGCAGAGATGTCACCTTAAACTTCGATGCCAGAGTTCCTTTAATGAGGCAATGCAACTTATTATAGTCCGTAATTCCAATGACGTTTATCGGTGGCGGAGGACGTACTTTTGGTTGTTGTTGCTTTTCTTGCATCTCCTTGCGCTTTTCATCTTTTTGTGGCTCGACTTCCGGTGAGGATCCCGCTTTGCGTTTTTTGCTAGGTCGTTTCTTTTCGACCCAATTTGTTTCGCGTGTTAGCTCTTCTTCATCCGTCTGGTATTCGCGACTAGGTGAGCGATGTGGGCTAACTGTATTTTCTTTTTGTAGGTACGTGTTTTTTAGGGCAATATTTTCTTGCCTGAGTAAATCTAACTCTTTCTTAAGCTCACGATAGAGTAGCTCCAAAGCTTGGTACGGAGTACGTCGTTTTCCTCCTCAATACTTTTAGATTTCGCTGAGTCCCGTTTTTCACGCGTTTGCGCTTCCGGCGGACTTCTTTTTCCGGAGACGTTCGATCTTGTTGGTGGAGATCGAGATACCCCTGTACTTTTGAGAAGGGATTTATAAGGTGCAATAAATGGCTCTCCCCAGAATCCGTAGAGCTGACCTCCGAAGAGGGTGGATTTTCTAGTGTACCTGGACTGCCACCTGGGGTATTCAAATCTTTTGTTTTGTTCATTGCATGTTTTTTGTATACGCCATACTCGGTATACGGGGAGAATATGCACTGACAATATTCCACACTTCTCCTTGTATTACTAGTTTGAGAGACATCAAACGGTCGCTGGACTTCGAAATGCTCAAGACGTTTCCAAGTAGCTCTGCCGCAAGGATGATACCGATTCCGTTCTTATCCTTTTCCGTTCCGTAGTAGAACATCTTGTAATCTTTTGTTCTAACGTCCAGGAAACGCGCCCGATTTCCGGTGTTTTTCCATTTCGTCTCTTGGACACACAAGATATTCACCCGGCTTCTATTCATCATCTCTTCCAGCTCGTAACTTCGACCGGTCATGCTTCCAACGTTCCAACTCGCGACCCTCAAATGGCGTCCAAACCGTTTCATTATTTTGCTAGCCCCCGGAATCCGTATAGCTTTGACCCGATCATTTCTTTCGGATTCCACAGATGGGTTATGATTGCTTGTTTACTATTTTTATTTCTGTTGATCTATGTATGTGGGTGTGACGTCATCGGGTATGGAGGTTTTTTTTCCGCTTAGGGAGGATGAGAGGGAGCGGAAAGAGGGGAGTTTGGCTGATTCTAGGAATTGAGTTTCGGATTCTATAGAGAAATTATGTACACCCAGCATATATAAAAATATGATACAGATTAAAGTGCAATGTGTTATTTATTATTCAATATTAATCAAGTCTTTTCATTTAGGGGTGATAAGAATTTGAGAAGAGTTCTGGGCTACGAGTCAAGCTGACTGCTGTGTGTTTATTCTTGAATGCTGACCTTGAGTTAGTAAATGTTTATCCCATAGCAAATGCTGCGCACTGCAAATGTTTATCTGTTGCTGTTCCGTAAAGAAAAAAAGTATGATATGAGTAAAGAGGATGACATAAGGAAAAAAAATGTGTACTCTGTGAGTTAAATTGATTTGTTTCCTGTTCGGTAGAGAAAAAATAAAAAAATAAATGTATGATATGAGTGATGAGGATGATATAAGGGATTAATAAAAAAGAAAATAAAAAATCTGGACTATGTGAGTCACACTAATTGTTTATTCTTGAACGCCAACTTCGAGTGAGTAATTTTAATGTGAGATATAAAATGTTGAGGTAGGTTAGCTGTTTAAAGGAGATAAATAAATAAAGAGGTGAGGTACAATAGTTAATATTCTATCAGAGCAGAGCTAAAGCAATTGAAACAAACAGGTGAAGTGGGGGGTTGTTATGGAGTAAAAGGTTATCAATACGATGTCCCATTTTTGCAATGATCAAAGCATAGACTTTATCAAAAGAAGGGATGTCTTTCCTTATGATTAATTTAAGCTCGTGGGGTAGATTAAATAAATTATCTCTTACGGGTAGAATTTTTCAATAAACTAACTAATGAGGAATGTACTGATGATAAAGATTATGCTCCTAAGGGATTCTTTAATGGCAAGTTAAGCATCGTCTTTAGTGATTTCCCCCTTTAAGGAGGTTAACGCAATGCAGTCGCAAATATTCAAAGTCAAATAATGAATTTATTTCTTCATTTGATCGGTTATATACCTACGCAATATACTGTATATTTAAATACGAATAATCTGTAGGCTTGGGCAATGTCTCAATAACTTCCTTATAAAGCATTTGAATGGGCAAATTCGGAAATATTTACAACTGTCTACATAAAAGTTCTAGATGATAACGGAGAAAATGGGTATGTATTAAAAGTAGATTTAAAGTATCCAGAATCTATTCATAACGCACTTACCTTAAAGCAGATAGTCAAGGAAGCAGTACTTAATGCTGAAATTACAAAATTTGTCGACTAATTACCATTGTGGAAATAAAACGTACAAGCCCAGAGCAGAAAAAGAGACCGATTTTTAATCTGAAAACCAATGATATGTAATAAAACACAAATTCATATTTTAAAAGAAATTTTTTTTATTTTATTCGCATTCACTTAAAAACTTTTCCAACAGATAAACATAAGTTCTTAACGCTAATTCTGCTTTTAACAATTTGTTTGATAATAACTGATGTTAATATATGATATCTGCTTCGCGTAGCTCTTCCACAGTTGAGTTTATCTCATTTTGGTGATTATTATTGCCGGCATTATGAGCATTCAGTTCATTGGAGTCATTTCAATACACATCTGTTCTTTATTTACGATGACTTCGTCATCAGTACAAAAACCAAAAAAAAAAGAAACATTAAGACCGACCACAGTAAGGCCTTAATTATGGCATACTGGATAACGAATTGGTATGAGAGCTTTGAGGGCTGACGTTTGTAGTATTCTGTTACCTGAGTAAGTTGGAGTAAAATCCGGTTGAAATGGCTTTCAGGCTAATGCTACAAGCGCCCCCGCCCCGTTAAAACCTTGACAGGCCTCAAAGTGCGTTCAATGTTTCGTCACCATTAAGTTGGTGATGTTGGTGCAGATGTAACATTCCTGCCTAGCACCGATCCGGCTCTGACACAATACCTCATAAGGGGTTGTGCCAACCTTCGCATGGCCTCCCTGCTTGCACAGATAACCATGAGATCCTTGGGTGACTACACATTCGAGCATTGATAGCGGGTTTGAGTGCGGATCTACTAGAAATGATTACAAACAAAACAAACAAAAACACCGGAGAAAATACAGAGGCGAACGAGGAAAACCCCTTTCAGGGGAGCTCAAGGATGCTGAGGTCGCCAGTTGGCCAAGTAGCAACAGCACAAAGACACACGGAACGACGCGAGTCACCTGCAATAAGAAACGTGGCGGTCTAACCGTCCGCCTAGTAATCTGTTTTCCACAAGCTAAGTGAGCACATTAGGGGGCTGGCAGAAATGCTGGAAGATGGAAAAAGGCCCTCGATTCACCAAGCGATGCGAGGTGCCATTGAAAGCATCAGAGCTCTCTATGAGCTCTCGGCGATTCAGTTGCACGATGAGAAAGCAAAAGAGGTGATTCTTCAGAACAACTTCTTATAAACTTCGCCCTGGCTAAAGTCAACTTTAGAACTCAAGAGAAGGTAGGCTGCAGCCAGCAAACTCCCGAAGCTAAAGCGGAAGCAGAAACACCCATCAAATTGTGTGGGCGACAGCGAACCCCCGGAGCCAAAGCGGAAGGAGGTACATCCGGCAAATGGTGCTACAGACAGGAAAGGTCCGGAGCCAAAGCAGGAACAGAAACATCCATATTTGGCAACCACCAAGCAAAAGGATGCCGCAGCTATCGTTGAGACCCCAGTGGCCACAGATAAGCGGACAAACGCAACCACAAGCAAGCAACGGGCGACAGGAGAAAATTAATGGTTAAATGCCTCCAGTAAGAAGGTCGCCAACATAGCCACAAAAAGTCAAAAGCCCGTCAGTGCGGTGAGCAACGAGCAGATTATACACGGCGCGTCAATGCAAGACCGAGCATGACCGATCCAAGCAGTGCAGAAACTGTGGAGAGGAGGGTCGCATAGCCAAAGAATTCAAAAAGGACGCATTATGCTTCTGGTGTAAGACGGTCACACCAGAAAACGCCGGACACGTAGCTGGTAGCAGCAAGTGCCACGAACTCAAAAAGGCACTGGCCAAACTAATATAATGAATATCGTCCAGATAAACCTAAACCACTGCGCAGCCGCGCAGGACCTTCTGGAGCAAACAGTAAGAGAGAAAAGGATCGACGTATCGCTAATAAGCGAACCGTACAAACCCATAAATGGAAGCAGCTGGATATACGATCCCACGAAAAAAGCCATGATATGGACCTGCAGGAGTTATGCCTTGCAACCAGTCGGCCACCAGGCTGACTTTTTGTATCTGCACGGATATATGGTGCGCACTTCTATAGTTACTTTGCGCCTCCCAGTCTACCACTGGTGGACTATCTGAAACTGCTGGACGACATTGTAGCTGACGCGCGAGGGAAACACCCAGTGATTGTTGCTGGAGATTGCAACGCCTGGGCTACTGATTGGGGCAGAAGAACCACAGACGCAAGGGGAAGAGTTTTCCTTGAATGCTTAGCAGCACTGGACAATAGTCTGGCCAACGACGGTACAGCGGAAACGTTTCGAAAGGCAGACAGAGGGTCAATCATTGACATCACACTCATGAGCAACTCACTCCTGCGGAAAAGCAAATGGCGGGTCAGCGAAGACTATACCCACAGTGGCCATCAGGCAATTCTATTTAATGTCGGCAAAGAGAAACACAGACTGCGTCCCACCCTAACAGGACCAAAGTGGAAGGACACGCTCTTCGACAAAGAGATGTTCGAAGAAATGTTAAACACCAACGCCACAACGAATAACGGATCGGCTGAGGCCCTTTGCATCAGCTGATCCAGGTCATTACCACAGCGTGCGCCGCAGCAATGCCCAGAAGGTCTGTCAGTAAAAGAGGCGAGCTCTACTATTGGTGGACCGACGAGATTAAACGGCTCAGAACGAAGTGTAGTAGACCGACTACTATGGTCTCCATCACGAGGGAGATCACCATGGAGCATAACCCAGCAATCACGTCGGAAGAACTCTTTGGAGCATGTAGAAAAATCAGAGACAGCAAAGCACCTGGACCGGATGGCATCCCGAATAGGGCAATCGAGGCGGCTTTTAAGACGAGACCGGACATCTTTCTAACAATGATGCAAATGTGCATAGAGGAGGGGGTATTCAATACACCATGGAAATTGCAACATTTAGTGCTGCTTCCAAATCGCAATAAGCCGCCCGGACAACCATCATCGTATCGCCCAATATGCCTACTCGATACGCTGGGAAAGATCCTAAAGCGTATCATCTATGACAGACTGCTTGCGGTGACGGAGGAAAACGGAGCCCTGTCGGACTGTTCGTACGCTTTCAGAAAATCATGCTCTACCGTCGATGCCATAAAGGCGGTAGCAGATATAGCAACTGAAGCAATACAAGGGAAGAGGTGAAGTGGGAGGGTTGTGATCCCTTCTTTTCGGATCATAGCCTCGCTGATAAAAGGAAGAAGAAGGAGGTGGAGATAGGAGACGAAGAAATACTGCGCAGTAATAACGCTCGACGTCACAAATGCCTACAACTCGGCAAGCTGGTCATTCATTAGGAGATCCCTGGCTAGGATGGATACACCATACTACCTGCTGAGGATAGTTACGGACTACTTCAGCAATAGGAAGCTAAGATACCATACTGACGATGGCATTAAGCACTAGAGTGTTTGCGCGGGAGTCCCGCAAGGGTCGGTTCTGGGACCTCTCCTATGGAACATTATGTACAACGGAGTTCTGCGACTAACATGCCCGAGGGAGTCAAAGTAATTGGCTTCGCTGACGATATCGCAGTGGTTACAGAAGCCAAGCACGTACACGAGGTGTAGTCTGCCACGGATGAGGCAGTTATAAAAATAAAGGAATGGCTGGAGTCTACCGGTCTGGAACTAGCTAAGCACAAGACTGAAGCTGTCCTAATAACCAGCCGCAAAAGGTGGAATATATCAGCTTCCGGGTCAGAAATCAGACAAGCAGGTCCAAAGAATCCTTGAAGTACCTTGGAGTCATGCTCGACAACAGACTGCGCTTCAGAGCCCACGTCGAGTATTCTAGTAAGAAAGCATGCAGGCAGCACACATCTTGAATTCGAATGAGCAGTTCGAAGCAACAAATTCCCGAATTCGCACCGTACCTCCCAGTAAAGCTGAAATAATAACAGCAATCAAGTCCCTCAAGAAAAACAAAGCGGTGGGTATTGATGGCATCCCTGCCGAGCTATTTCAAGCGGCGCCAAATACATCGGCAGATTTGCTGCATCCGCTAATACGGAGAGCTTGGGATAGTGAACAATTTCCACAGGAGTGGAAAAGGGGGATGATCATTAAGCTTCCAAAGAAGGGTAACTTGATGGAGTGCGGTAACTGGAGAGGTATATGTGTTCTTCCAGCTGTAGCCAAAATAATAGCTAGAATAATTCTAGAACGAATTAAAGATCATTTAGATTCAACTCTCGATGTCGAACAGGCAGGCTTTCGCGCTGGATCCTCCTGCATCGACCACATAAACACTTTACGGATCATAATCGAACAATGCGTTGAGTATAGGTCTCCGCTACATTTACTGTTTATCGACTTCGAGAAGGCTTTCGACAGCTTGAATCGAGATGCTATCTGGTTGGCCTTGCGCAGGAGAGGCATTCCAGAAAAGCTTATAGCTATTATCAAGGCTACATATGAGGGCGGCAAGTGTCACGTCGTGCACAATGGTAAGGTGTCGGAGGACTTTGAAGTCCAAAGTGGAGTACGTCAAGGGTGCATACTGTCCCCACTATTGTTCTTGGTGGTTATCAGCGATGTACTCCGTGCAGCATTGACGGAAGCTAATTCTGGAATTCGTTGGACTATGACATCTTACCTTAAACACCTAGATTACGCTGACGATGTTTGTCTACTTTCACATCGGATAATGGATCTTCATTTGATGGCCCAAAATCTAGAAGCTGAGGCAAACAAAGTGGGGCTAAAAATAAACACAGCCAAAACAAAAGCCCTGAGTACTTCCAATACCCGCGCTCAACTTAACATTGCCGGAAAGCAAGTCGAGAAAGTTGATAACTTTCTATATTTAGGAAGTGTCGTCTCGGCTAATCGCGGTGGCACCGAACTGGATGTGTGCAGCAGAATCGGGAAGGCTAAAGCTGCGTTCGGAATGCTGTCCAAAATCTGGAGAAGCAATGTTATTAGCTTAAGGACCAAGCTACGACTGTTCCGCTCCAACGTAGAATCAGTGCTGCTTTATGGGTGCAGTACCTGGAAGGTGGACACCATTAACACACGCAAGCTGCAAGTCTTCGTAAACAAATGCTTAAGAATCATCTTGAGGATTTTTTGGCCGAACCGCATCTCCAACGAACAACTTTATCTGAGAACGGGCCAAGAACCTATAAGCATTACTATACGAAGAAGAAAGTGGCAATGGATTGGACACACCCTACGGCGCGAAGACAACTCCATCGCGAAATACGCTATGCAGTGGAATCCGCTCACCCAGGCAGGCAGAATATCGGGACGCCCTAGGCAAACGTGGCGCAGAACAGTTGAGGAGGAATCGAGCTCTTTAGGAATGAGTTGGAGGCAGCTCAAACGCGTTGCAGAACTCCGAACACGCTGGCGCGCAGGCGTGGTTGACGCCCTATGCCCCCCGAGGGGTTAAAGGACATAAGTAAGTAAGTAGCACACTCCCGAATGCTCCCGAACATCGGCGGGCCTGGATACGACCGCAGGATCCTGCTGTCCAGAGTGGTCAGCACGGTACTTCTATACGCTGCCCCGATATGGGCAGGTGCACTGGCGACAAGCGAGTGCAGGAAGAAGCTATCATCAGCTCACAGGCTCTGCGCAATCAGAGTGATCAGCGGATTCCGAACTATCTCCGACGATGTAGCCTGCGTTTTAGCTGGGATGGTCCCAATCGACATCTTCGCGGATGAGATGCAGAGGGTATACCTTAGACGTCCCTCGAACCGGCAAGAGGCAAAAAGTATTAAGGAGGAGAAAAGGGCAGCATCAGCCACGCTGGGGCAAACCAGGTGGGACAGCTCTACCAAAGGCAGTAAGGTCTTAATTATGGCATACTGGAAAACGATTTGGAATGACAGCTATGAGGGCTGACGTCTGTAGTAATCTGTTACCTGAGTAAGCTGGAGTGAAATCCGGTTGAAATGGCTTTCAGGCTAATGCTACAAGCGCCCCCGTCCCGTTAAATCTTTGGCAGGCCTCAAAGTACGTTCAATGTTTCGTCACCATTAAGTTGGTGATGTAGGTGCAGATGTAACATTCCTGTTTCACACCGATCTGGCTCTGACACAAGACCCCACAAGGGCTTATTCCAACCCTTGCATGGCCTCACTGCTTGCATAGACAACCATGAGATCCCTGAGTGACTACACATTCGAACATTGATAGCGGCTTTGAGTGGGGACGGGACCCAAAAGAAATGAATTTAATAATAACAAAAACCCCAAACGACAACAAAACAAGCAACAGTCCAACCAATGGTGAGTATAGAGGAGACCCGTTCCAAAGGAGCTCAGTGATGCTGAGGTCACATGTGGGACAATCAGATAGAGCACTTCCGGGAGCATCGGAGGCAACGGTCGAAATAACCCCTGATCGACCTTACTTCCACGAGCTGGTAATGCAGATTAGGGAACTAGTCGACATGATCAAAAATGGAAAGCGGCGCTCAATACATCAACCGATAAGAGACGCCATCGAAAGCATTCGGGCGTTGTGTGAACTCTCGGCAATCCAGTTGCGGGATGAAAAGGCTAAGGAAGTGATAAGGAGAAATAACTCTTCTCAGACCTCCCCCTAACTCAAACCTGTCCAGGATGCAAAAAAGAAGAGGCTGCCATCGGAGAACAGCACGCCGAAGCCGGAACGTGAAGCGCCCCTCAGACGACGAAAATAAGAAGAAAGAGCAAAAAAAAGTCACAGAAACGGATATGGCAAAGGCTAATCAAGCCAGTACCTCTGGTAATAAGGAAAGTACTATGCAAGAAGAAGACAATGGTTGGTCAGCTGTTAAAAACAAGAAGGCCGCCAAAAAAAAGCAGGGGGGAGCGAAAGGGGAGGCTTCCTATGCCCAGATACTCCGCAGCGTAAAAGCAGACCCTAAGTTGGAAGCTGTGGGCAAGGCGGAATCCACAATCAGGAGAACGAAAAAAGGGGATCTTCTGATACAACTGAAGGAAGCAGGAGACAAAACGACGGATTACAAAAACGTCATTGGTGAAGCCCTAGGAGAACAGCTCGAAGTCAGAACGCTCACTCATCGTACCACGGTCGAGGTCAGAGACATCGACGAGGTCACTACTAAGGAGGACGTATGCGCAGCGCTCAGAGCCCAATTCGATTTGGGCAGGATCATGTCTACTGACATCATTTCTTTGCGGAAGGCGTACGGTGAAGCTCAAATGGCAATAATTGATCTCCGTGCAGAAATCGCGAATAAACAATTGGAAGCAGGACGCACCAAAATTGGCTGGGTAGTCTGTGGCATTCGTGAGTGGACGCTGCTACAGAAATGTTTTAAGTGCCTCGAATTCGGACATCTAGCCAAGCATTCTAAGAGCGAAGAAGACCGCTCCAAACTCTGTAGGAGATGCGGGACATATCGCGAGAGATTGCAACGAGGAACCATCCTGCATGTTCTGCAGGGAAGTCAACCCGGAAAATGCAAAGCACATAGCCGGCAGCAACAAATGCCCTGTCCTCAAGACAGCGATCTGCAGCAAGAAACCATGAAGGTTTTCCAAATTAACCTCAACCATTGTGAGACAGCTCAGGATATTCTGGCACAAAACCATCAAGGACGAAAAAGCAGATGTAATCTTGATCAGCGAGTCATATAAAGTTCCCGACAACAGCAGCATCTGGCACAGTAATCGATCGAAGTCGGCCGCAAAATGGTCATGTGGGAAACATGCGTTCCAGGATGCCAATGAAGAGTCAGAGGGCTTCGTTCGGGCTAAAATCAACGGTATACACTTCTGTAGTTGCTATGCTCGGCCCAGCTGGACTATAATTGAATATCAGGAGATGCTAGATAACCTCGTGGCGGATGCTCGGGAAAGAACTCCGGTGGTTATTGGTGGAGATTTCAATGCATGGGCGACGGAATGGGGCAGTAGATTTACCAACGCAAGGGGTCATGCCGTCTTGGAAACATTTGTAATTCTCAACGTAGGCATCGCAAACGTAGATAGGGCTAACAACTTCCGAAGAGCAGGAATGGGCTCAATAATTGATATCACGTTAGCGAATTAAATGGAGGAGCGGGGAATTAAATGGAGGGTCAGTGAAGATTATACCCATAGTGACCAGCAAGCTGTTGAATTTGACATCGGTCATGCCAGAAGCATTCACCGCCCGAGATCGAGTGGTCCGACATGGCAGGATAAGCTCTTCGACAAAGATACATTCGCGGAAATGGTTGACACCTTCATGATAGTCCAAGGATCGGCAGAAAATTCAGCTCGCAACCTCACCCAGTCCATCAACATGGCGTGCGATGCATCAATGCTTCCAATTATATCAATATGCACCCAATTTTTGATAGATTATGCCTCTGGTGTTGGCTTGTGAGTACCGCACAATCTGTTCAAGTACAATATTAAAGAAGTCGCATGACGTCGCTTCAATTTGTCGAGAAGTTTTTCTGTTTATAGCCCTTCTCTATGGCGTGGCAAAATCGCATCATCACCTCCCCGTGGTGCCCGTTGGATAGCTATCTGATAGTGAACTAACGATGAGCGTATGCTGAGTCTGACGATATATGTATGTGTAGCTGAACACCCAGACCTGCGTCAGGACATCTGGGTGAACTTCACTGCGCAAAAGCTTAACCGGACGAGGCATCTCTTCTTGACCTGATCGGCTGAAATATGCGTCTCAGAAGTCTAGCAAGAGCTCCTCTGAAGGAGGACGTGCGGCGGATGAATTCTCCCGATGGAATCAACGGTGACGTCTACAGACCAACGGATAACTTACCGGAGCTACTTCGATATATTTGGAGCTGAGGTCTGTAAGGATTTTCAATACTACGTCAGGGTATTGAAAAAGAGATGGTGGCGGATGAACCCTTGATGGGCTAACGGCAGCGCTCATATCCCCGAAGTGGGTTACTGACATCGGTGTATCCGGTCCCTCGTCCTAGGGGTTGCAAAAAAACGATCAGGTCCTCCAGGTTGGGGGTTGTGCCGTCGGGTTAACTCCCTACCACGTAAAAAACCTTCGGTTACGAAGCAACCAGCAGCCTCGGATACGGATGATTCAACTGTTGACGACCCAACCAAACGTAAGAAGGAGAACGATCTTCGTGTCTGCACATGGAATGTTAGGTCCCTCTTCAAACCACGTGCAGCCGAACAACTTGCGGAGGCCCTAGAGTGTGTAAAGGTAGACATTACCGCCATCCAAGAAGTGCGATGGGATGGGCCGGGCAAACGGAGGAGGGCCGGGCGACATCTACTACGGGGATAGCTACAGACAACAGGAACAGCGTCTATTCGGGTGCGGGTTTGTCATTGGAGGCAGACTTAGGCAAGAAGCCTTGAGTTTCCGGCATGTGAACGAGCGTCTTATGACTATCCGTATCAAGGCTAAATTTCCCAACATAAGCCTAATATGCATTCACGCCCCTCATGAGGAGAAAGACGACGCGACAAAGGATGAGTTCTACCAGGTCTTGGACAAGATATATGAGCAATGCCCTTGCCACGACGTTAAAATTATTCTAGGTGATTTTAACGTAAAGCTAGGAATAGAAGACGTCTTTAGTAGCGTTGTCGGAAAACACAGCCTGCACGACATCACATCCGGCAACGGACTCGGGCTAATCGACTTTGCGGCGGGCGAAACTTTGTCGTAGCTAGTACGCAGTTCCCACGTCTCGACATTCACAAAAAAACATGGCTCTCCTTTGATTGAAAAACTGTCAACCAAATCGATCACATTGCGATCGACGCAATGCACTCTTCCAGTATTCTGGGTGTCCGGACTTTCCGAGGAGCCAACGTGGACTCGGATCACTACCTAGTTGTAGCCAAGTTACGGATGCGGATATCCACAACGGAGCGAAGTCAACGAAATACTGTGAGGAAATTTGACGTCGGGCGGCTACAATCGCAAGAGACCGCCAGAGCCTTTGCCGATCGAGTTTCTTATAATCTTAATCTAAGTCCTATGCCGCCAGTAGCAAATGCGGAAGACCAGTGGCAGCGTTGCCAACAAGCCATTAGAGATGCCGCCTCTGATGTACCTGATTTCTCTCCGCCACCACAACGAAACCCCTGGTTTGATGAGGAATGCCGGCAAGCACATGCAGCTAAGCAAGAGGCGTACAAAGCGGTGCTGCATAGAAGGACTAGAGCTGCTTACGAGCTCTACGTGCGCAGGAGAAAAGAGGAACATCGACTTCTCAAAAAGAAGAAAAAGGAGCATGAGAAGCGCTCGATCGAGGAGATTGAGAGACTTTATTGCAGGAATAATGCTCGAAAATTTTACCAAAAGGTAAAAAGAACATGCCAGGGTTTCAAAGCCAGAACAGAAGCCTGCAGGGACGAAAATGGTAACATAGTAGTAGAATCGCAGTCGGTGCTGAGGATATGGAAGGAAGATTATGATCAATATTCCGCTGTCAGGCAGAATGAGCCATTCAACAGTGACGATGACAGTCAAGATTCCCGTCAACCCGATCAGAATGAAGTGAGGATAGCGATATCTAAACTCAAATCCAACAAAGCTGCTGGAGCTGACGGCCTTGTCGCTGAACTTTTCAAGGCAGGAGGAGATGAGCTGGTAAGGAGCATGCACCAGCTCATCTGTAGAATCTGGTCGGACGAAAGTATGCCCGATGAAACTTACCCAAAGATTCGTGCCGCTTTTGGTTTTTTTTGACATTTGTGTGTTCAATTTCCTCCTTTTCCACTTGGTCATTCAGCATCGTTCCGAAAATTGTACTAGAGCTTATCACATAGAGTGAGCTCAAGTTCAACGAGAACTTTGAGTGGAATTGCTAAACTAAAAAGGCGTTACGGTTTGAAATTCCTCTAGCTGAGAGAGCTCTCGAACGGCTAGTGGAATAACCCGTAGGCTAGAGGGACTCTTGGAAGAGTATAGGGAATAGGACAAAGAATTTAACCATTACGAAATCGAGAGTCCACAGAAACACACGCACAAGTGCCAGTACATTTTTAAAGACCACATAGTGGCAGTGAAATTTCTAAATATAATACATTCAAAAAATTCTATTAGATTGTTTTAATTTTATTTTTTTTTATTTGTGTTTAAGTAGACTCAAGTGCAATGAAACAGGAAAGTGCTTATAGATAACCAAAAAAAAAGGGAAATACAAAAAAAGAATATCATCTATAGTAAGAACGCGGAAAGATATCCGTACAAGGAGCAGTTTTTTTTTTGTTATTTCGTTCGGGGTAAGTGCTAGTTGTAAGCAAAAGAAGTGCGCTTATAAAAATTTTATTTAATTTGAAACATTAGGAGCTGCAGATTGTGTATTGGCGATCACAAATTACACATACCCTACATGGGATTTTAAAATTGCAGAGTGGCCGCCAATAAAATTAGTTTTTTCATTATTTTCTGCGTGAGGAATTTCGGTTCCCACCAAGTAAAAAAGAAAACTCCATCGAAGCCTCCAATCGCAGTTGCCGCTAGATTTGTTACGGGAGTATATCCGTTCCGCATCCGTAAGGAAAATCCGCACGAAAACGAATGCGGTTCTCGAGCAGCGGTCCCTGAATACAAAAAAAAAAAAAACATACAAAGGAAATTCGACAAGCGGATTTTATTTCTATTTTTTTTTATTTATTGGCATGACAAATTCTTAATTCTTTTTAAATTTATTTTGTTTCGATTACAATTTTTTTTTTTAATATAAATTTTTTTTATGAGTTTTTTGTGTGAAATTCGGTTTCCGCCTTTGTCGGATATTTTAGGGTGCGTTCCCGTTTATGGGACGAAATAATACACCTAACCAGAGCTCTAGGATAGGTAGGATTTTTTTTATCTTTTTTGGTTCCGCGCATAGTACCGTAGCTAGTTTAAAGTGCTACGTATGGGTGGCAACAAGTTTAGGGTAAATATAGTTTTTTTTTATAGTGTTAATTTGTAGGTTTATTTTAATTTAATTTTTTTATGGTTGTTGTCTCCTTTTTGTTTTTTTTATTTTTTTGAGTTTTCTTATTTATTTATTTATTGTTTTTAGTAGTTTTAATTATTATTTTAAGTTTAAATTATAATTTTTTTAGTTTCCTTTGATGTTACTTTTTTTTTTTTGAGTTAATTTATTTTTTTTTTGAAGATTCATTAGTTTAAATTGTTATTTTTGTTTAAATTATTATTTTTTATTTTTTTTCTTGTTGTTTGCTCATAAAAACAAAAATGTTAGAAAATCCAATACCTAAATAAATATTGTGAGTCACGCCACATGTGTGGAAAATGATTCTTTCTTTTTTTTCTAACGAAGTAGTTATGGCTTGTTAGAACAAGATTTCAGGGGGTGCGGTAGGGCTGGCTAAAGCCCTTTCGGTTTGACGGGTTGACACAGCAGCAGCAGCGATGTCGGGGAAATCCCAAAATTTATGGCCAAAGGATTTCCAGGAAGGGAGGGAAATGGCCAACGCTGCACTACCATCCGCAGCGCCTTCAGTGTGGTGAGGTCCGTCTGCTGTTTAAGTAAGTTAAATATTTTTTTTGTAATAGGTGAGGTTGTGTGCGAGAACAAGTTCCCCCCCATTTCCGGCGAGCTGAGGCGTGCTTCGCTAGCGTGCCATGTTTCTCGCATGTGACACTGTTTCCCTTTCCGGTCCCATCACCTCCTTAGGTCCTTTTCACATCCCAATTTCCTTCCCAAATTCAAATCCCAACGTCCAATACCTATCCTTTTGTCTATTACATTATATAAAAGCGGTTTGTTATATATATTAAGCTTGGAATATTTTCCAAGTAACCAATACATTTATCGATATTTATTATCTAGTTCCTTGCGTTTTCCATTTCAGCTTTGTATCAAGTGTCATTCCAAGATACTTAGCCTCGTTTGCAAACGGAATTTGAACCGAGTTTGAAAAGATCGACAAATTATTTATTTTCCTATAAGAAAAATTTACATGAACAGATTTGGTCTCGTTAAGTGCGATTCGCCAAAACCTTTGTCCATTCATTTACTCTATCCAAAGCTTCTTGCAGTTTTTCTGTAGTATCTTCGACCGTTTTACCTAGTGCCAAGATGGCAGTATCGTCGGCAAATGTATCTAGCTCAGTGCCTTCTACTTGCGGTATATCACGAGTGTATAATAGACACAAGACTCGGCCAAGAACGCTTCCTTGCGGCACCCCAGCCATTATCTCCCTGAAATTCGAATATTCATTTCCACATTTGACGCGGAATAGTCTATTCGTAAGGTAGTTCTTCAAAATATTATATAGGTGCTCTGGCAGAACTTGTCGTAATTTAAACTTTAAGCCTTCGTGCCAGACCTTGTCAAAGGCTTGAGAGACGTCAAGGAATACGCTTGAACAAATCTTTTTTTCTTCAAGTGTCTTATCGATTACATGTGTTATTCGATGTACTTGTTTAACTGTAGAATGCTTGCTTCTGAATCCGAATTGATGATCCGGAATGAGATGCCTTTCTTCTATTACCGGCTGTATTCCCCTAATCAATATTCTCTCGAACACCTTGGATATAATTGGAAGAAGCGAAATCGGTCTATAAGATGTTTTTCATTCCGCGGTTTTCCGGGCTTAAGGACCATTATGATCTCGGTGACTTTCCATTGACTCGGAACATATTCTAGTCTAAGTGCGGCATTTATAATGAACAGAAGCTTAATTAGAGCTTTTTTGGTAGGGCTTTAAGAACCTCTCCCATAATTAGGTCGTATCCAGGAGCCTTCTGAGGTCTAAGTTTCTTTATTTCTTCCTTAAGTTCGGTAAGTGTTGCATTTCTTATTACGCTATTGGCTATATAAGACGTATTTATATTTTCAATAAGAGCTTGTCCATCAAACGGTTTGAAAGTTTCTTCCAGGTGGGTGGCAAAAACTTGCGCTTTCTCCTAATCATGCCTGACCCATTCGCCTTGATTTTTCCTAATTGGCGCGGCTTGAATTTGAGGTTTTTTTAATACCTGTTATAACCTTCCAAAGCGAGTAATTAGAATCTTTTTCTGCCGTTAAGCTTTCTAGGTAAGTTTGCATTTCATTATTCTTAAGGTTTTTAATAGATCTTTTTAGTGAGTTGCACAAACGGTTAAGATGTGCTTTATGTTGCGGAGCCCGTTGCCATCTTTTACGCGCTTTTCTCTTCTCCTTAATCATCTCTTTTATTTCCTGCGGATAAGTTTGAATGTAACCGGCCGGGGTTCTCTTTGGTTTGGGAGTATTCTTCCACGCGGCATCCTGTAAAATTTCGACGAAGCGATCTACTTCAACTTCAAGTTCATAGGGCGTTTTAAGTGATACGCTCAGCTCAGTATTTGCTTCAATATCTTTTTTGAAGCCATCCCAATTAGTTTTCGCGCCGGTTAATCTGGCCGGTCCTACTTTTTTAATCAGAGCTTCGCTTATCGTCATGATGATTGGAGAATGATCAGAGAAGAGATCAAAGCTTTCTTCAACTTTTATACAGTTGCCAGATATTCCTTTAACAACAAAGAAATCGATCATATGTGGTATCTTATTTCTATCAGCCGGCCAATATGTTGGTTTGCCCGTCGAGTGAAAATCTCAACTGTATTGCATACCCGCATTATAAACCTTTCTACCTTTCTGAGAGGCGTCCCTTGAACCCCAGAAGGGGTGTTTCGCGTTGAAGTCGCCACCAATAATTAAATTTGGTTTAAGGAAGTTCAAGATGTTTGTGAAATCACCTTCTTCAAGTTCACATCGCAGTGGACAATATATAGACGAAATGTTGAAAGCAAAAGGTCTATTTCTAACGCGTACCGTGCTTACTTGCATTGCTTCTAATTCAATCTTTATATCTGCTGAGTTTTCGATAGATTCTTTTATAAACAAAGATGATCCGCCTCTGGCTCTTTCCGGTGGGTGAAAGGCGAGATACACGCTATATCCCCTTATCTTAATATTCGATTGCTTTTTCAGATGAGTTTCACAGACTAAGCATATGTCAATATCTTTTTCTCGTATAAATATTTTAAACTCGTCGAGTCTTCGTATGAGCCCGTTGGCGTTCCATGTAAGAATTTTAAGCGTTTCTTTCATATTCTGGTTGAAGTGAGCGTGCTATGAATGTTGTTTTCTAGTGCAACTAGTCTCTCGAAAATTAGTTTCTTTGTTTTGCATTGCTCTTCTTTCTCTTTGGACGGTTTCTTGCTTTGATCTCCCGTGAGTTGTCGGTCGTGTACGTACCCTTAACTGTCTTCGCCGCTTGAGCATAAGACTGCACGCCAATATTCGAAGATTTCGCTTCTGTCACCTTATCTTCATTACTTTTCGATTTTTTTTCATTAACCGATCTTAAGTCAATATTGACGGATTTTCTGTCTTTCGCTGCTTTTTTCGTAGCTATTTTGGGTCTATTCTTGGTTGGTTTCATATTCGGGCGCATGGAATTTTTTAGCGTATCGCGCCGTTTTTGAAGCTCTTTCGCCACTTCGCAATCTCCTTCTTGATAATATTGACGGCATCAAGAATGTTATAGCCTTTGTCTTGAAGGTCGTGCATTACATCTTCTTTAGTGCATGCGAGGTGGAGTCCCCTTGCTACAACACGCAGTGGTCTTTCTAACTTATCTTTATAAGTATACCACTGAATCTTTTCGGCATTCAATTTTTTAGATACTGATCGGTAACCGTCGGCATCATCGACATTGATTTTCCACGTATTGCTTCGCAGAGGCGAAATAAGTGTGTGTTTCAATCAAAAACTAAATGTGTTGTGTATTTTAATTTATAGATGACAAATTTATTGTGTAATGTATGTATGAGTTTAATTGATCGATTGTAAAACAATGTGTGTATGTGAATGTGTGTAGGTATCAACGATAATATGTTTATTGTTATATGTAAGAATGCGACTGCACTGGTCAACGGCTGAATCACCAGTAATTCGATAGAAAAAAATATTACAATTAGAATTAATTTTAAGTATAAGAGAATAACAGTGCATATGAAAAGAAATTGACTGAGAGGCAATAAAGATAGGGTGATTAATACAATGTTGGTGTTTTGATGCGCCGGTTACTTAACAGATGTAATACAAAAAAACAAAGCGAATTTAATGGTCGACAATCATAATTTATTAAATGTAACAAACATAACAATCATTGTATCAAGGCGAACCCCACAGGCGGATCAGTAGAGATGCGGTGAAGTGGGAGGGCTTTGATCCCTTGTTTTCGGATCATAGCCTCGCTGGTAAAAGGAAGAAGAAGAAGATAACAATCATTGTATCAATAATTATTGTTTTAATCCTAGTAATGTTACCTCCTCTTATCCTCTCCATAGTGGAGAGGTCACAAAGCAAGAAAGCAGAGGCATGGAGAAAAAGCGAAGACGACGAATGAGGCAGTCTGGTTTATGGGCACATCTCGCGCACTAAATACGCCTTTACCTTCTTTTCTTTATTTTTCGTACGTTGTATACCGAGACACAACATGGTAGAACGCGGAAAACAAATCTTATTATATAGATAGGGCGGTTGACGTGTTGGCATGACATTGTGAAGCATGCTTATTGTTCGGAATCTAAAACATTTTCAACAAGACCCAACGGACAAATATTGCAAAGCTGAACATCATCAGCATATAAGTGAATAGATGAATTTAGTGAAAGTAAGGGAAGTTCATTAACATACATTGAAAAAGTAATGGACCCAAAATTGATCCCTGAGGAACACCTCTGCACAATGGCAGAAAAATGGATGCCGAATTTTTGGCGACAACTGCTTGAAACCTTTCATTTAAATATGAAAAAATTAAATTTGTAGACGATACTGAGAAACAAAAGTGGTCCCTAAGTTTACTGCACAGAATATTATGGTTGACCGTATCAAACGCTTTTGGAAAATCTAAAAAAGTGAGAAAGGTTATACAATTATCATCTACAGCTTGTCTAATTTCTTCCACCACATTTATTAGAGCAGTGGTGCAGCTATGTTGAGAACGAAAACCAGATTGGTTTGGACGTAGCAAATTATTACTGCGGAGAAATGTGCGCATCTGAGAATTCATAATTCTTTCAAGCATTTTAGATAAAAATGGCAGGATAGCTATTGGCCTGAACTCATTTGAACAATTTTAACACGTTTCCAAGCATTTGGGAAGTCTCCGGTCATACGGATTATTTTGAAAAGATGAGTTATATGGTTTAAGGTGAATAGGAGCGTAGCTTTTAAAAATACTGGATGAATTTCGTCAAATCCAACGGAGTTTAATTTTATTGATATGCAACTTTCTATAACATCGGTTTCATCAACAGCTGCGAAGCTAAAACTACCTGCGAAATGTGTGTCCTCACTTTCCTGAAACCGTGAATAAAAGATGTTGTTATTGGAATCTATTAAAGAGAGCAAAGTAAAATTTGTATTTAGCTAATCACAGTCACGTTGACAAAATTTCTGTTGATGTGTCTACCCAAACCGATTTTTTTCAGATCCAGCAGAGAATAGTCTAGTCTTGTGGCATAAAATCGTCTCTTTGATTCACATATCTCAAATGTAACCTTATTTCTCAAAGCACGGTTAACGTTGAAGAGTGCATTCAATCTTAAATGCTAATATTATTAATCTTTATAAAGATTAATACTTTAACTTAATTTTCTTCTTCCTTTTATCAGCGAGGTTATGATCCGAAAATAAGGGATCATAACCCTCCCACTTCACCGCATTTCTATTGATCCGCCTGGGGGTTAATTAATTAATTCTTTAACGTTATTTGTAAACCAGGGTCCATTTTTGGCTCTCACTAACTTATTTTTGAGAGGAACGTGGGCATTAAAGAGAAAATTAAATTGACCCAAAATCTTTTTCTAACTGACTCGAGTTTACATTTTTTAAATCCATGAAACTGTAGTTGGCATTTAAATGAACGGGTTCACACTCAAAAGTTATCTGAATAAGATCGTGATGTGAAAAGCAAGAAGCAATGAGTTGGTTATAGTGGAGAACTTTATTGAGGTGACTCACAAAAAATACATCAAGCAGTGTGAATCCTTGGTACAGTGTGTGGAAGTTGATGTATTTACAGGCCGTAGATTCAGCATTCTCATGCCATCAACAAGGGAATTTTCTAAGAGAAGGTTGCTGTTAAAATCTCCAGTCAGAATGACAAAAGGCGAGACGAACGAAAGTTCATATAATACAACAATCCAGGGTAATGTATCAATATGTATTTTAGGCCTGTATGCCGACCCTATTAAAATTTTGTTTTCCCTGCACGTGAATTCAACGAACAGATATTCAATGCTACTACCACAGCCGGAGACTCGCGTATTGGTCTACAATATAAATTGGAACGGACGTAGATCGCCACACCCCCACCAATACGTCCCACTCTATCACACCTAAATAGGTTGTATCCATGCAGACAACATAAAGCATCACTCAAATCAAGTGAATACCATGTTTCAGTCACACACACCACGTCAACTTTCGAATCTTTGAAGAGATACCTGAATTCGTCTATTTTCGGTCACAAACTCTGAGCGTTAATACTACAGACTTGCAATCCAGCACGCTGACTACACAATACATTAACCATTAAACGCGTTGTATTGTTATTATATTATTATTATTATTAATAGTATTCTTTATTGCAATTCATTATAATTTTACACTTTGATTAATAAAAGAATTTGTAAGCATGGCATAAATTGCCGTCTGCCGAGAATTGACTTCATGATATTAATTCAAAAATAAATGTATAGTGGACATAATATATAAATAATAAAAGTTACAATTTTGGTTAATTGCGATATTTCATTAATAAATATAATTACTACCATTTATAAATTTATGAAACTGTTGCGATAGTTATAGACATGACTACAGTAAGATGCGAGTCGTTTCCAACTATATAAACCGTTTAGAGCTTGGTTTGCTTCTTCACGTGTAAGACAATTCCTGCAGAAATATAATCGGCGTATCTCCTGAAGTATGAGGCATACTGCTGAGAAGTTGTAAATATCTTCACTTTCATTTCTATTGCAAAGGGTGCAAATTGTTCGAAGATTTTGCCTATGCGGGATGTAATTGAGAGTTAAGACCTCCGTTCTTATTTTAAACACTGAGCTTATATCACTGGCTGTTAGTTGCCTGCAAAAATAGTTGCTTGAACCTAAAGAATGGCAAAGTTCCTTATAAAAAAGCCTACTTGTTGACTCCCAGACAACGCGAGGCCGCAAATCTAGATTGTGGGTTATAAGGAGCCATAGATATTCAAATTGTTTGACTACTTCAATAGGCTCATTAACCAGATACCACTTTTCCCCTAACACCCACCTACGCGAAAATGATTCTAAGACCATGATTTTAGATTTGGCAGCGTTGATTTTCAAACCCCAGGTATCACATTAGCACTTTAACTTGTTAATATGTAGCTGCATAGTAGGCGGACTCTCGGCTAGAACTACGAGATCGTCTACGTACAGCAAAACTTTAACACCTACACCTCCGAAAGTGACCCCACCAGGCAAATAATCAGGCACATCATCAATAAAAAGTGCGAATAATATAGGACTGAGAACGCATCCTTGAGGAACGCCTGTATCAGTCTTAAAAAAAGAGGACACATCATCTCCATTTGATACTGCAGGTAACATATTCGTGATTAGCTTTTTATATACCCGTAAGAATTTTGATGATAAGCCGATCTTAGGTTAGGTTAGGTTAGGTTAGGATCGGCCCTCGATGAGGATGTACTTAGACCAGAAAGTAGGTCCATTGTACTGCCGATGTATAAGGCGGGTGGGTCACCCTCTTACTCTTGGAACCATTTGCTTCGTTGAATGAAGTCGTGAATTTTAGCCGTGCAGGCGTTGCAGAGATCATTAAGATCATTGTAGAAGCATTCACCCAGAGTGGCCTTCCTGATGTTGGCGAGCGCACGACAGGCGCACAGGAGATAACTGATCGATGTCGGTGATGCTTATGCTATCTGTACCAGAGGAGCCTTGTCGTGCTAGTTCGTCGGCTGCACAATTCCCCTGTATGTCACAGTGACCTGGTACCCAGCAAAGGGTGAGGTTGTACTGACCAGCTATCTCGTTAAGAGATATGCGATAGTCTTTCACCGCCTTAGATCTCGTAGTGCTGGATGCGAGGGATTTGATGGCTGCCTGACTGTCGACATAAATAACAATTCAGGTGTTGATAGTGTGCTAGCCGCCAGCCAGTCAGCGGCTTTGCGAACTGCGGTGGTTTCGGCTTGAAAAACGCTGCAGTGGTCTGGAAGGTTAAAGGAGAGGTGTATGTCCAGATCTTCTGAGAAAATTCCGGCACCGACTCCGTTCTTGGTTTTGGACCCGTCCGTGAAAATTTACAGCGATTCGTTGTAAAGGACATTGCGTTGCGTCCACTCACTTCTGTCAGGTATCGAGTGCGTGTAGCCCTTGTTAAAATCATATTCAGTGGGGAGATGGTCAGTGGTGCATCGAAAGTATATTGGCATGTCCCGTGTATTGCTCCTTCCACTGCTTGGACCCTCTCAGTCTTATTGCCGACCTGACAGCTAATTGCTTACTGACGATGTCAATCGGAAGCAGGTGGAGCATTGTTTGGAGCGCCACTGTGGCAGAAGTTCTCAGTGCACCGGTAATATTGAGACATGCAACTCGCTGAGTTTTTTCTCCAAGGCGGGCCACCATACCAATACTCCATACATGAGAATCGGTTAAATGACCGACGTGTATAGCCAGTGCATGATGCTTGGTTTAAGGCCCCAGGTGGAGCCTACTGCTTTCTTGCAGATGTATAGGGCGGCCAGCGATTTTCTGGCTCGTTCGACGACATTCTATTTCCAAATTATCTTGCGGTCAAGCTTTAGGCCTAAATAGCTAGCACTATTTGAAAGCTTGAGGGTGGATCCCCTTATCTTGGGCGAGTGAAGTCAGGTAGCTTGTGTTTTCTTGTGAATAGAACTAGCTCGGTCTTCCTCGGGTTAACGGAGAGGCCGCATTTATCGGTCCATCTGAGCAGTTCATTAAGAGCAGACTGCATGACATCGGCCAGCGTCTGCGGATAATTGCCTGTTGTCAGAATGGCGACATCGTCTGCATAGGCAATAACATTGCATCCAGTTTCTTCGATCTTTAGAAGGGCCCCGTTGAGCACCAAATTCCACAATAGTGGAGACAGTACACCCCCTTGAGGGGTGCCTCGATGTGCATGTCGCTTGACAGTACTAATTCCGAAGGATTCTGTTATTACCCTGTTCTTTAGAATGTGTTCTATGAAACAACAGATGGGTTCGCAGATGTTGAGCCTACGTAAGGCACTGGTAATCGAATTTGTTTCAACGTTGTTGAAGGCTCCCTCTATGTCTAGAAGTGACACTAGGGTGAACTGTTTGATTGAGAGTGATTTTTCGATAGGGTGGATGATGGAGTGCAAAGCCGTTTCGACAGATTTACCTTTTTGGTAGGCGTGCTGTAACGTGGATAATAGGGTGCTATCACATTGCTAGAACATTTACCAGGGCGCGATCATCGTTGGGGTAGGCGTGCAGCCGGGGAAGTGAGTGTCTATGAGCAGGTTGAGCGATGCTTCGTCTGATTCCGCCCAGGATCCATTGGGGTTCATGATGACACTAGGTATAGTTGGTGTTTTGGAGAGGACTTTTCGCAGTCTAGAGGATTGAGACGTGTTGTCAATACTCTGAAAAAACCGCGCCAGGATCTGCGTCTAGCTTTCCGAACCTCTATTTTGAAGTTCTTCAGACTTTCTTTGTAGATCTCTCAGTCCAGTGGTAGCCTTGTTCGTTTGGCTTTATTGAATTGTTTCCTGCTTGTGCAGCGAAGACTGTTAAGTTCTGCATTCCACCATGGGGGACAATTGCCCACTTTTCTTCTTGTGATTGGACAGGATTCAATGAAAGCTGTATTAAGTGCAGAAGTTAGAACGGTGTTTAGCTTGTCTAATTCCAACTGTGTAGTTGGTGTAGTGTACACTTGATTGGATAGTTTAGCAGAGAGGGATTTATTGTGTAAGCACCAGTCGGTTTTCCGTCGATTGCGGAAGACCAAGGGTGCGGTACTGTGACAAATTTCCAGTTTGTACTCCAGATAGCGGTGATCAGAAAACGAATAACTATCAGATACAGTCCAGTTGGAAATTGCAGGATAGATACTTTGGGAAGCAAAGGTGACGTCAAGCACCTCTTGCCGGGTCTTAGTTATAAAAGTAGGACTATTTCCTCTGTTACAAACTACTAGGTCGGTGCCTACTAAATACTTGAAAATAGATCTACCTCGAGGGTTAGTGTCGGTACTTCCCCATAGATCATGGTGCGCGTTGGTATCGCACCCCAATATGATGGCTTCTCTTCTCCTCCTTGCTTCATCTACCATTTCTTCCACTTGCTTGGATGGAGCAGACTCGGGGTCTTCATAGGGTAGGTATCCTGACGCCAGCCAGATGGTGGTGTTTTTTGATTTAAGCAGTGTTACTACTAGGTCTCTTGTGCTATCGTGGGGAAGAAATGTTAAGTTTAAGGAAGTTTTAGCAAGAATGCAAGCTCGGGTTCTACCTACATTCTTCGCGTGGTATAGCGTATATCCTGGGGCCCGGTGTCATCTCTTATCCAAGGTTCTTGGATCAGGGCAATGTCAAAGCCTCGTTCACTGAGGCGAAGTAGCAGGTTAGCGGATGCTAAGGAAGAATGGTGGGGATTAATCTGTATCAGTTTGTGCATCATTATGAGCTGATACGGACCTCTCCACGACGGCAGCGTTTAGGTCATCGGGGGATGGTGGTTCATCATCAGGGATTACAACGCGGGGGAGGGCGGGAGTCGCCAAGTTAGAGGGACCAGCGATGCTATCTCGGTCCGCCGTGAAAAGCCTTACATCAATTACCTTCAGACCACAACGGATCTTAAACTCCTTTGCGCAAAGTAGAGGTAGTGATTCGGCAGTTAGAGAGATGACTAGCGAGCGGCCAGATATCTTGGTGTCATTATCCGTCTCTTTAGAGCTCGGTGGCTCCTCAAATGCCTTCCAGTCGTTGACTGGTAGGTCCGGATTCTGAAATGCAATCAGGCTAAGGACTTTTGCTGGCTCGGGCGGTTCGAGTGGAATCCAGATCCTTGCTTTCGTCCCGTGGGGGATTTGGCTCCGTTCCACCGCCTTGAGCTTGGCTCCTGGCCAGATTTCACCTATGCTGCTAATGGCAGCGGCGATGAAGTCGACCGAGTTCTGATCGTCGCATGCGATCAGCTTAACAAAGCCTTGATGCCAGCCAGCGTCTTGAAATGTGAGTGGAGAGTTAGGATGAGTTTAAATACGCCCGTAAAGGCAGTTCATCACTCTGCCTTCAATGAGCCTCCACTTGTGTAGGAGATTCTTCCTTCTTCATCATACAGGTCCACTATCATAACGATGAGGCTGTCCTTGACCGTCTCGGAGAAGGGTTTGGAGCTCGCTGAGCTCTTTGTCTTCTTCGAGACGTTGGACTCCTCGTCTGTGGACCTGCGTCTCTTGGGCGCAGGGTCTATCGCGACTACGGGCTGGCCCCCAGCTTGGTTTGGTAAACCAGATCGACTCGAAGTGTCGTTAGCGTGGGAGCGATTCTTTCGAGGAGAGGGATTTACTCTTTGATTCGTGGGTTGGCGAGTGCCCCAGGTGGAGAACTGGCGTGAGCCACGGGTGGAAGGGTGGCGTGTGCCACGGGTGGTTGGGTGGCGTTGCCCACGGGTAGCAAAGTGCCGTAGAGGCTTTAGCTTCATTAGTTCGCTGAACTGTCTGGCAATGTCAGTTGCCCAGACGTGAGATTCCCGCTCTTGCTGACTCCACTCCTTCCCGCCTTTTTGCGTAGTCGGTCAAGGATGGGGAAAGCCGCTTTAGTCTCACGACTTAGCGACTTCTTCTCTTGGTCAGTGAGCTTGGGAAGAGATGGAGGAGCTGAACCGCACGAAATAAATAATCAAATTTGCGAGATTTTTTTAATAAAGTTTTATTTATTTATTTTACTATTATTCTCGGTTATTAATTTGACTATTATGTTCAATAATACGGCCGCTGTCTCAATGCGGGGCTGCACCGTAAGATTGGGTTGAAGATTAAAACTCAACTGGACTTACAAACTAAAAGAAATGCCAAAGGAAGTCATCGAAGACCTAGAATTTTCCTATTGCGACATACTATATAATCTACTCAAGCAATACCGATTAAGAAATCTAGCCTATATTCGGTATTGCTTGTGTAGTCCACAATTCATGCTATGTTTACATTTATTAGTAGTGAACCCAGTGCATTGGTTCACTTTGATTTTTATGTTTATTTATGCTTTACTGGGTCGTCGTAAATTTATTGGGTCAACCCAAAAGTTACGACGGCCACAAATTAGGAAATACATTAAATGGAAACAAAGCAACACTTGAAAAATGTAAACTCAGCCAGTGCAATTAAGACCAATACTTAACTCCTCCTTCGTTAGAGAAAATTTCCGCCTGGAAATTATTATGACATGGGGATTTCATTTGTTTTTCCCTTGTTCTTCTGTTAAGTTTTTAATTTTATTTTGAATTTTACCGGTTCTTCTGACATTTTTATACATTATACTTCCGACAGTGATTGCAATTAATATGATTAAGCACATAGTAGTACCAGAAATTACACAGTTTTTAATTTTATGGTATTCAACTAATTCTATAGTATGTCTCTTATCAACTTCTTGTACTTCTTTAACTTTTCGAACAGACTGTTAACTGTTATGTTTTCTTTAAATATTTCTTCATAATATAACTGAAAGGTGTAATTTGTTTCTTTGTTCTTTATAATTGCATCATTAATTTTTATATTACAATTTTGAATGTTGATAATGTAATTTCCTTTAAGCTTTATGTCTCTAAGATCACAATTGTTTTGAATAGTTACATTTTCAGCGTTCTTAACAATATATGTTCTATCATTTAATTTAATAATTTCAAAGTTTGTATTTATTGTCATCCAACAGTTTTGTTTTACAATACAGTCACTTCTTTCTCTTAACTCGTTAACATTGTTTTCCTGACTATTATATTGATACCCTTTTCCTTCGTAAGTTATTACCATAAATGGTTCTAAATTGATTTCTTGTTTTTCTGAATTTGTGATAGGCACAATAATTTTAATGGGGAGGGTTATGACCTGTTCGGGGATTTTTAAAGCAATGATAATAGAGTCATCTTGATAATGCATTATTCCTGTTCTAATATTTTTTAGTTTACCTAGGTCCATATCTGTCATCATTAGTTCTTCTCTAGTGAGCAAACTGGGGTGAGTTATTCCCATTTTTATTTTAGCGATTGTATCTAATAAGTTATCGATCAGTTTTTCTAACATCTGAAGTCTGGTTAAAATTTCTGTCCTCTGAAGTCGGTCGATTATCGTCTTTTGTAGTTGTTGGCTTTCGTTCTGGTAACGTGCTATTTCTTCCCTGTCTCGTTTAACTAAGTCTTGAATGTTTTTCATATTGTCGTCTAGCTGTCTATTGATTTTAATTTGTGTATTTAGTTCTTGTATTGCGTTTTTATTATTAGTGTCTATAACCTGAAGGTGTTCTTCAATTTCTTCCTTATCTTCGTTATCCATTGTACCGAATAACCACTTCTGAGCTGTACCTACTATGTTTATTAATCCTCTTCTTGACCTTTGCTTATAGGGCCGTATACTAAGAATTTTGGTGTATATTGTATAACATTCCTTTTTAATTTCTAAATTTTGTCCGACAATTTCGAATTTCTTGATCTCATTTAACGTCTGCAAAATATCGTTCAGATTGATAATGTGTAGGATAGTTTGCGTTTGGTTGACTATTTCTCCGTCCCCGATGTTTATGATAGTGAAGCCGTTGTTGTTCTCAATTGGTGTTATTACGAGTGTTGCTTGTGCCTGGTTCGTTCCCATCAGTATTACCAGTGGTAGTAGTAGTAGAAAGAGCGATCGGACCTGCAAATTTCCTTGGACGTTTAATATTTGCTGTATGTACATTGTCTAATCTCTTAACTCTAAAGTTAGGTTCATTCTTGTGCCTTACATGTTTATAGTTTTTTATATTGCCTACTTGCCTTGTTTCTGCGTAATTTTCTCTTCTTCTGTTCTTGTTATCAATAATTTGTTGCTTCTTGGTCTTTAGTATCATTACTAGGGCCTCTATATCTGTATTTTGGGCTTGCGTTGGGGACATATTAATTGTGGAGTGATACCTTCTGTTATAGTTTTGAAACGCTTTAAACATTCTTACGTTTACTGATTCTTCCTGTTTCATTGTTATTAAGATTTCTGCTATTGTACTATGTAAGCGCTCTATATCGGCATTGCCCGTATGAGCGTTTGGCTTAGTAAAGTGTACCTGCACATTTCGTTCCCTAAGAAATTCTCTTCTGTACATTGTATTGAACTCGTTGTCTGTTATTATTTTTACGGGTACACCTTCTCTAGAAAAGTGTTCTGTGATAGCGTCTGTCTTATGCATATGGTTCTTGCTCTCTAATCTATAGACATATCCTTTTTTGGTGAGTTTGTCAATCATAGTTAAAAATATATGTTTGTGGAAGTGGTAAATATCTATATGAATTATTTCATTTGGTTGGTTAGGGGTCTCGGTTATTTTGAATTTCTCTTGTATCGGTTTCCTTTCATACTTAGCTTTCTGGCAGACATCGCAGTTGTTTATTATTTGTGTAATTACTCGAGTCAGTTTGGGATAGTAAATTTGTTGTTTCAGAGTATTATAAGATTCTATAATTCCTGAGTGTTGACTCTCTTTAATGTGATAAAGGGATATCTGTTTCCTAGCTTCGTCGTCAGTTCTTAAATCTCTTATTCTCCGCGTTAGTTTCACAAATTTCATTTTGCTGTTTCCTGCATATAACTTTATGATTATTTGCTGGACTTTGTTATAATCCGGTTCTCTCACGCCAGCATAAATGCCAATTGTTCCTGGAGTCATTTCTTTTAGTTGGTCCGTTATTATTCCTATAGAATCTGAAGCTCTAATATACAAAATTCTCTTACCATGAAGTGTTTCGCTTTTAGGTTCCTTATCATAACTTAAAACGATTTGTTGTTTGTATATATTGACTATTCCTTCTTTGATAGGAATGTGGTCCAGTTGTTCCTCCATTCCCGAATGGATTGTTTCGTTGTCCGACATTTGGTTGACTTCCAAGCTCGCTTCTTCGATTCTGCTTAGAAAGTCGGCAACTTTATTCTCCTGTCCCTTGAGATATTCAATCTCATAGTCAAACTCTTGCAATTTAAGTAACCACCTTTGGTTGCGCTGAGAGAACTCGGCACCATTATATTTTTTATTCAAATACTTTATGGGGAGATGATCGGTAGTGATCTTGAACTTGGTTCCCCACAGATATGGCCGTAATTTCGATACACTCCAAACAATTGCTAGGAATTCCTTATCTGTTACTGAATAATTCCTTTCATGCCCGTTAAGAGTCCTTGAAATAAAACAAACTGTTAACTGAGTTATCAAGTTAAGTTTGAGTGTCTTAAACGCGTTTACGTATTCGGGGTCATTCACGTTTATCCTGGTATCTTTTTTAAGGTACCTAGTCATTGGATATGCTAGTTTTGCATAATCCTGTATAAATTTTCGGTAGTACCCTGAGGCTCTTAGAAAACTTCTAAGTTGTTTTTCCGTTTGCGGAAGTTTAAGGTTTTTGATCGTACCTACTTTATTAGGGTTTGGCTTTATGCCCTCTTCCGTCAGAATGTGGCCTAGAAACTCAGTTTCTTTCTTAAGAAATGAGCACTTACCAATTTGTAGCTTTAAATAATGTTTTCTTAAGATTCTGAAAATATCTCTAAGATTTGTTAAATGTTCTTTTAAAGAAGTGGAGAATATCAAAATATCGTCTAAATAGACAACACAGGTTTTGTTTATGTATTCCCGTAATATGTGGTTCATTAAGCGTTGGAATGTAGCTGGTGCGTTTTTAAGCCCAAAAGGCATACGAACGTATTCGTATAATCCTTGTGGAGTTATAAATGCAGTTTTGGCTACATCATCTGGGTGCATTAATATTTGGTGATACCCTTTAGCTAAATCAAGTGTAGAAAAGTAAATTGCTTTCCCTAACTTATCAAAGAGGGTATCTATATTTGGTAGAGGAAACCGATCGTCTTCAGTGATTGCATTTAGCGTTCTATAATCGACACAAATGCGATACTGCAATTGACCATCCTTATCTGGTTTTTTTGCAACAACCACAATCGGTGAAGCATATCTACTCATACTTTTTTTGATTATACCCTGTCGCTCCATATCAGCAATTTGCTTAGCGACTTCTTCTTCATGTTTCTTTGGTAACCTATACAATTTATAATACAAGAGTTTATCTTCTTTTAGATGAATTTCGTGTTTTATTGTCGAAGTGTGGGTTAACAGATCGCCATCCCGATATTGGATATCTTTGAATTCATCTAGTAAGGAGGCTAATGCTGTTTGTTCTTCGCGATTCAGGCTGCCGAAGTCAGGATTACCTTCTTCCAGATAATTGCGGGATAACTCTTGTCCACGTTCTACCTTCAGGATGGTCTTGTTTTTTAGAATTATTTTCCCTTGCTCGATATCAATAATTTTTACTATTTTTTTAAGGACATCCATGCCTAGAAGTATGGAAAAATTCTTATTTTGTAAGCTCTGAGCATACGCCTTTATAAACGTATTATTGCTATAGCCGAATTCCGTTGGAACGGGAAATTGAATTATATCCGTACTCTGCGTTATTGTACTATTAATAGTTTTGATTTCGATTTGTCGAGTATCTAAAATTGGGTATTGTGTCATGTCAAGTTTGTTCGTGTTTACTAGCTATGGTTAATAATTGTCCGAGGCTCCATTCAGAAAAACCGGTGGTTCTACTGAATTGATCTCCTGTCTGATAGGCCCTTGATCGGTCTGTATATTGTAAGTGTCCATGGGCTGAGGCCTGGGAAACGGATTCTGTCTGACGTTTCTTGAAGGTCTTAGTTCGTTCCGATAACAATTACTATTTCTAACGTTCCCGGAAGATTTGCCACTTTGGTTACCCTTATTCTCAAAATTCCCCGAAGGTCTTTGTCCGCTGGAGTTATTATTGTAATTATTATTAAAATTTGGTCCACTTTCTCGATTGTTAGGGAAACTATACCTATAAGTTTGGTGCTGGCTAGTTTGGTTAAATATAGGCCTATTTGTTTCATTAATTTTTAAATTTCCATTATCATAGCCTATGTAGGAAAATAGGATATTCTTTATTTCGTGTATATCATATAAATTCCGTATTTCTCTGGCTAAATTTCCTATAGTTAATTACAATATTATAATATAATAATTTTTCTTGTTCCTGATTCTCACAAAATACTACATATGTATTTACTCTACTTAATATGTATTCTAACTTATTTGTTAAATCGGAAATCGAACTTACGTTCATATGGGTGATTTCTCTAGTCAGATCAGTGGCATTGATGATGGGTCTATAGTGTTGCTTAAACAGTTCCTCCGCCTGTTCCCATGAAGTGACTCCGTTGATGATTAGTAGATCCATAGCTCGTCCTTTAATCTTCACTTGTTGTATGATGTTCCAGGTGGCTTGATAATCTCCTACCGTATTCCAAAGGTGGTTTTCTACCATCACAATGAAGTGCATGAGAGATTTGCTTTCCCCATCGAACTCTGGTAGATATTGGATTTCCCGTAAGACGTTGCTTCCATGACTCGGCTGTGGCATCCTAGATACTATAGCCATTAAGCTATTCAGAATGTTCCGATTAGTCACCTCCGGCATCTCTACGAAATTCTGTGTCATTTTGTCTCTTTATTTTTTTGTTTTTTTTTTTTTAAGTCAACCGCAATTCACTGAATCTATGCTGTTCTGTTCACTGGACGGTTCACGGAATTCTTCGAGTACAATAGTCGAACACAATGCACTTTTGATACTTTAGCGAACGTCGCCGTTTTCTTAGGACTGCGTTTTGGATCAGGATAGTTGTACCTGATCCTATCGACTGCGCCAAATAAATAATCAAATTTGCGAGATTTTTTTAATAAAGTTTTATTTATTTATTTTACTATTATTCTCGGTTATTAATTTGACTATTATGTTCAATAATACGGCCGCTGTCTCAATGCGGGGCTGCACCGTAAGATTGGGTTGAAGATTAAAACTCAACTGAACTTACAAACTAAAAGAAATGCCAAAGGAAGTCATCGAAGACCTAGAATTTTCCTATTGCGACATACTATATAATCTACTCAAGCAATACCGATTAAGAAATCTAGCCTATATTCGGTATTGCTTGTGTAGTCCACAATTCATGCTATGTTTACATTTATTAGTAGTGAACCCAGTGCCTTGGTTCACTTTCAATCGATGCTGAGTTTACATTTTCAAGTGGTGAACCCAGTGCATTGGTTCACTTTGATTTTTATGTTTATTTATGCTTTACTGGGTCGTCGTAAATTTAATGGGTCAACCCAAAAGTTACGACGGCCACAAATTAGGAAATACACTAAATGGAAACAAAGCAACACTTGAAAAATGTAAACTCAGCCAGTGCTACTAAGACCAATACTTAACTCACGTGGGTGTAGCGCTGTTCAGTTCATCCGACAGCACGGAGCACTCGCTGACGAAATCGTCGATGCAGATATTCTGCGATGCTCTTCCACACGTGTAGTGCTTTTAGAGCTGCTGACTATGTCGGCTGTTTCCGGGTTTTTTTTGTTGAGGTCCGGCCTCAAAGTTTTTGTTTGAGGATGAAATTTTGGTCCCACGAGTAGCTAGGGAAAGGGTGGTCAGTCTGCACAGAGCCCCGCATTATGCAGATAAGGCGGTTGATACCAGAGCGTGCCCGCTGTCTCTGGATACACTGTTTGCGACTGAGCTATTTTTGGTTGTCCTGGGCCCTCAGCCAGGCTGATCCTCGGCACGGTACGGTTGACACCTTGATCCAGCCCAGGGGTAAGAGTTGGGGTAAGGGGGGGAGGGGGTGCAGAAGGATAGGAGATACTAGGTAGGATGATTATCTTTCAGTTTTACTTCGAGCCTCTTCAAGTGAATCGCTCATCGTTGCGGCGATACCGCTTGGGACGTAATACGTCCCCGATGTCGATTCCAAGCGTCTTTAGCTCTAGTATAAGCCATCACGCCACGACAAGGTAGATAATCAAGTGATGGATAAGGCGATCTTAGACAGTTTATATATAAGTGTTAGCACCATCACACTACATCGTACCACACCAGATCAGACCACGCAACCGTAACAACAAATCATACCATCAGAACACACCACATGACACAACCTTTAGCCGCTCTTTCATCGGCCGATTACATCAATTTAGACTGCTATTAGCCAATATGATGAGTCAGACTGTGTAGCGGGTGAATGTACGATTTTGTCACTGAGTACTGACTAAATATTTGGCGCAACAGCTCTTTAAAGTGCCAGGGCCTAGCTTCTCGCAACCACTCATGTTGTGTGCGTTATATTTTTCACACGAATGGAAGGGACCTACAGTTTTAATGCCGACTCCGAACGGCGATTTGAGAAGCTTTTTCGTGACAACAATACTCTCGGATGTTTGTCAGACGCTCGCGAGAGGTGGGACCGTGAAAAAACTTTTTGGTGTTTTCTGGGATTCGAACTTGGAACCTCATGCGTAGTGATCCGACACACTAACCACTTACGCCACGGCGCCCACTTCGAGTTTTTTCTCCTTTCATAAGCGAGTTTCTATTGGCGGTGTCGAATGCTGCCTTGAAATCGACAAAAAAGGCATAACGTTTTTTTTTTTTTGGTAGTATATCTCCTGGCAATACTCTCCGACGTAAATAATTGATCGACAAGCACGAAAACCTGCTTGATAAATGCTGAGGTGGTGATAAGCTTCGACCCAGCTGGCTTATCTCTTATATAGGACTTAAGTAAATACTTTGCGAAGGCTACTGAGCATAGATATCCCCCTATAGTTACACGGATCATTGCTGTCACCTTTCTTAAAAATGGAAAAGGTTATAAATTTTAGGAACAGGTCTGGAACTATCTCTTCGGCAAGGAGTTTATTATATAGAACTAGGAGAGCTTCTTGAAAGGCTAAAGTCGAGTTCTTGAAAAAAATTCCACTGGAATCCTATCAATTTCTGAAGCCTTATTATTTGTTATGCTTTTTAGGGCATATTGCAACTCTATAAATGATAACGGTTCATCCAACTCAGCAATATAAACAGTGGGCAATGCATATTGAAAATTTGATTCATCAAATCTTTTAAAATACGCACAAAGTGATTCGATGCAAATAGCGTGTGAAGAGACCGGCTTACAGCCACCGAATAGGCGCAATTTACGCCAAAACGACTTCGAATCATTGGACTTGTGACTTGTGTGTAAATAGCTGCCTTGTTTTATTTTGCATAGCTGTTTGTATTTCCTATTCGCTTCCAAGTAAAGAGACCTGAATAACTCAGCACTCGTTTTAGTAAACAGATTGAGAAGTACAAATGATTTTTTTCTCGAACTCCTGCACTCCCAGTCATACCATTCTGCTAAAAATATTGGCCTGTACGCAGTGCTATTGTTAACAGCTCAGTTTTTAATAGCTTGGGAGAGTATTTCCAGCAACTCGTTAAAGCAGAGATTACTCATCTCTGAAAAATGATTTGCCTGATGATTGGGCCGTCGCCTATATAGATCAACTTTTTTGGCTAACCATTTTAATCTATCACTGACTCTCCGTGGGGCAGGTAATTCGATGCTTTTAAACGTGAGGGAAGTCGACGTGGTGACGACGTGATGAAAATGAGACTACTTCAAAATCTTTTATAATACTCGACCACTCTCCTTGGGCCAAACAGTAATCAATAACAGAGCAACCCTGGCCAGTTACGAAGGTAAGCTCGCCTCTACTGTCGCTTTCAGTCACACCGTTTAAGACAACAAAGCCAAAATCTTCGAACAAATCTTTAAAATGTTTACCGCACGCATTCAAAATATCATCCAAGGACTGTCTTCTTCTTCTTCTTCTTCCTTTTATCAGCGAGGTTATGATCTGAAAACAAGGGATCATAATCCTCCCACTTCACCGCATTTCTACTGATCTGCCTGTGGGGTTCGCCTATTTGACCTCAGAAAATATCGGCAGGCCTGCCGATTTTGGATCACTCGTTTACTGAGGCCAATGAAATCCCGATGTCGTCGCATTGTGTGATCCAGGCGCTTATAAACCTGCCTTTTCTACATCGCGATGTCTTTGGAACGTGCATTGATATTGCCTTTTTAACAGTGTTCAAATGATCTCTTCTTTGAACGTGGCAATACCAGCTGAGCCGGTCGCGCTCTATTTTTTGTACGATGGTTTCCTTGATGTGAAAGCTTCCACGGATCTTCGAACTTTTTATTATTTCTCTTCTCTTATTTCGATTATTTTAAAAGTAGATATTGACATCTATAAAGTGGTGACCCCGACGTGATTAAATTCACGGTCGAAGTCAAACAATGGATAAAGACACAGACGCTGCACAGTCGCCACCACGGATGGAGTCTCAAATCAAATCAAATGAGACCGACGAACATCCCACTGAACAATTAACCGGCGCAAGGACAATCACCCAAGACGTCAGCATTGAATCTGTTTTTTCCGACATCAGATTACCAACTTTTTGGATGGCACAACCTAACCTCTGGTTCCTGCAAGTCGAAGCCAAGTTCAAGTTAAAAGGAATCGGAAGCGACAATACCAAATTTGACATCGTACTTGGCTCATTAGATTTAGAGGTGCTCCTCTACATATACGACGTTGTTCGAGCTCCTCCAACCAAGGATAAATCCCAATTCTTTAAGCAGAGTTTAATTAATCGCCTGTCCGATTCCAGAGAGAAGCAGCTGCACAAACTCCGCACAGATCTCGATCTAGCTAATAAAAAGCCTACACAACTGCTCAGAGAGATGAAGAACCTCGCGGTCGGAGCTGAAGGAGACGAATTTCTGTATTCCCTATGGATCAACAGAATGCCGATTAGTGTCCGGGGATTACTTTCGGTGTCTGGTAAATCAGACCTGAACACGTTAGCCGAGGTTGCAGACAGGATCATCGAAAGCACCACCAACGGGTACGTCATGGCTACTAATTCCAAACAGATTGCCAGGGAATCAACAGCAGCAACTTTTCAACTAGAACAAAGGATCAACAGTCTGGAGAAAACACTTGCTTCGTTCATGGAGGAGAACAGAACTACCATCAAGAACACACAGATCAGTACACAAAATCGTCGCTTCCGTTCCCGTTTCCGTTCGAAAACAACAACAAGGCAAGGCGTTTGCTAGTTCCACAACCGATTTGGCGCCGAAGCTCGGTGCTGCACTCAACCTTCCACATTCACCAGCACACGTCAGGAACACTAAGCCCGCTGTCAACCACAGGGGCAAAGGCCGACAGTAACAACCACAACATGCCTTTCCGAGAGCTCAGACTTCACATCCCCACAAAAAAATTCACATCAAGTTCTTAGTAGATTCCGGCTCTGTAATTTTGCTTATGCCTCGTACATATGTATCAGGTAAAATGCAACCAAGCATGTTCAAACTGTACGCCGCCAATAATTCCACCATCAACACATACGGCAACAAAATAGTCACCATCGGTCTTGGTCGGCGACGCTCTTTCAAGTCATCATTCCTCATTGCTTACGTAGCGTCTCCAATCATCGAAGCAGACTTTTTAGTTCAGCATGGTCTGCTTGTTGACCTAAAAACAGAAGGCTTCTCGACTCCAACACGTCTCTGTCTACACAAGGAATCCTGCAATCCCGGCTGATTTTTATTCAATTGTGTAGTTTCGATTATTTCGATTTCGATTATTTTAAAAGTAGATATTGACATCTATAGATTGATGTTATTAATTGACAAACCATCAGCAGTATTGTTGTTGCCGTCGAAATACTTCGGAGCAGCTTTACCCAATGTTTGTTTGACAAATGCCAGCTGTTCGTTTGTTTTGATTCTCAATCCGCGTGTTAAGTGATAGTCAAACGAGAAGTGCGTTGAATAAGCGTTCCTCTAATAGAGATATTTGCGGTCGGTATGAGATCAAGAAGATTCGTTTTTATATTGTACAGTGATTTCCGCTTTTGCCTATTAAGCAAGGAATGCTCCCGGTGAATCACAATACCCGATCCTCTCAGTTTTGGTGCGGCGTCGATGATCTGCCTCGCAGTGTCACCTGAGTGAAAATTCAGAACAACGGTTGACTTGTTTGTGCTGTGATTAGTGAATTCTTGTGCATTTTTCATTTCACCGGGAGTACTGCATTTTCTTGTAGGTGGAGAAGGCCGGTGTAAAATAAATGTCTTGCACGGACGCAGGCAAACACGTTTTTACCGTTTAACAGTTGAACAGAGAATGAATTTATTTCATCATCTTATATATTACATTGTCTTACGTCGTTTTCCATTGGGTTAACTCCCAATTTCACTCCTTTTTGATTCCAATGGAACATGTGAAATCGTCCTCTGCTTACTTCTGCGTTTGTTGGTGAATGTCTGATTTTTTGTTTACATTTTTCACAGAGAAACACAGCAAAAAAATGCCTTCTTTTTGCCCAATGGAAAAGGATACAAGCAATCCCATCATGTTTTTATTAACATATTATCGATTTGTTAATTATAACTATGTAAAATTTGTTTCTATTAACTTGCCCCAATTGAGAAAATAAAATAAACAAAGGAATGCTTCTTGTACCATATGACTTTGACAAGTAGTCCGATGTAAGGGTTTAACTTACCTGTTTAATTTTAGTGTTAAAAGCGGTTGTTTTCTTCAGCAGCTTAAATGCGCTGAAATTATACCACTTTTCAAAAAATGTAACAGGAAAAATATATCCAATTATAGACCTATTTCCTTGCTACCAACCTTCTCTAAGATTTTTGAAAAACTCCTTAAGTCACGGATTATATCATTTTTAAATAAAAACAACTTTTTTCGTAGTAACCAGTTCGGATTTAGAAAGGGAATGTCAACTGAGGATGCTATTCTTAGGGTTTGTAGTCAGCTGTACGAGAGCGTTAATCATAGCAAATCTACAATGGCTCTCTTTGTCGATATGACAAATGCTGGTTTCAGAGGAGTAATGCATAAATGGTTCACATCTTACTTAAAGTGCAGAGAACAGAAAGTTAAAATAAAACATATTTTCAGTAACTCCTTATTCTTAAAAAACGGCGTACCCCAGGGTTCGGTTCTCGGTCCTCTGTTGTTTTTAATATACATAAACTCTATTTTTGAACTAAATCTAAATGGAACGTCCACTGCTTTTGCAGATGACATAGCTTTTTGTTATCAATCTCATACAGGACTTGAGTGTATTGCAAAGATTTCGGAAGACCTGTAAACATTGAGGTGCTGGTTTACTGCGCACAAGTTAATCATTAGCGAAAAAACTAAACTTATGTCTTTCCAATTATCTAGGAACATCTTACATGATTTTAATCTTTGTTTTCACGCACATGATTGTACACAATTTTGCTTACCTGTGCATTTTTGCGGTAAAAGTAACTTTATACCAAGTTTTAATTGTTCCACTAATTGTTTTATAATTGAATCAGTGCTTCATTACAAATATCTAGGAGTATTAATAGATAGCAACTTAAATTGGAAAGATCATATCCAATCCATTAAAACTCATATGTTATTGGTGACGCGAAAAATGTATTTAATTAAACAATATTGCTCGAAAAAAGTCTTAAAAACAATTCATTATGGTCTTGCTCATTCCAAACTGCAATATGGAATTACTAGTTGGGGTGGTTCGTATGCTAACTCTTTTGAACCTTTGTTAATAGGACAAAAACATTTAATTCGGATAATTAGTATTATAAATATCGCTTTAGTCAGAGTCTGCCTCTATTTAGAGACCTGCATATCTTACCATTAAGACACCTTTACGTTTCTAAAGTTCTAAGAGAGTTTTTTAAGCAAAGCGGTAATATTCCTAGCAGAAACTCACAACTTCACAATCTACGTATGTATAAATAATATGCATCTTGCCAACGTACCAGTCGCTTACAAAACCTATTTTTCGCATTTCTACACCGCTAAAGCCCCTACAATTTTCAATAAGCTACCACCCTCTGTCCGAACTACTTTTAATTTTCATTCTTTTACAAATAAACTTAAAAAATGGCTATTTAATATTAATTATGCGAGTATTGAATCCTTTTTGAGAAGTATGTCTTAATCGTCAGCACAAATTATTTTTTCAAGCTCTAATTATCTTGTATTTTGATTGTATTTATATCTTTGAATTTGCTTTTCCATTAATTCTATTTCCTTTAATTCTATTTTTTTATACTATTTCTATTTTTTTTTATACTAATTCTCTTTTTTTTATATAATATTCTATCTGAAGTTTAATTTTAATATTGTAAAATTGATTTATCACCCCACATCAGATTTTAATTTAGTTGTAAATTCATTACCAGGTGTCATTTCACACTAAACAATCAAGTTTACTGAATGTACACTATTATTTTATTCCGCTTTATGAAGTATATTGTGAATTATGTAGTTCTAAGTTTGTAAAAAATAAAAAATTAAAATTGAATTGAAAAATTGTGTGAGTGCATTTTGAAAGCACTCCCAAATGAAATCCGGAACAGAAAAACACTCCCGAAACACCACTCCAAACAGCCAATGGAACGTGATTGGGAGTACTTTTTCTGTGCAGAACACGAAAAGAGTACTCCTTTTGGCCCAATGGAAAACGACATAACATTATGTTAGGTAGTACTATTCTGTAAGAATAGTGTTCATAAGATACACTGAACATAAGTGTTATAATAATGTATAACATCGCCATCCTAAGATTGCAAATCCATTATAGAATATGAAATTCAGTCTAATCTTAGTTTTACTTTTCTGTTCTTATTCTACATTTTTAACAATTTCAAAATCATTAAATACTCCGATTATTTAATCATTTATTTACAAGTTTAATCTCTTTGGAGGAACAATGTTCCTTGCATCGCTATCAACAGAGATCGTGCCCTCCCATGCTACCGATTTGTCACTACTAAGGTCCTTGGGCTCCGTAACGTCGACCATTGTTACCGGGCTTCTAGCACTCTTACCCGGTGATGCAAACAGCTGGGCTTTAGGCTCCTTATGCTGAGTCTGATTCAAATTAGCTGACAAACTTGAACTTACTTCGGTTAATACTCTGGGACTAGAGGAAATAGAATTATCTTCTCCTTCATTGTTATAACCCTCGTAAAACTTCCCTGCCCGAACTAGTTGATCAACATGCCTTCTTGCAACTTTACCAGACACAACGTCCTTGCACTCGTACACCGAAGAACCTAACCTTTTTTCCACCACCCCTGGGCTCCCACCTTTTTTAAACTGGTTACTATAGTTTCTAAAATACACCTGCTCTCCTGCGTCAAAACATTTTTCTACTGTCCTTTCCTTATTATAATTTACCTGCTGGTGTTACTTCCTGCTTTTTAAATTAGGACGCAGCCCATCAAAACGTGAAGACACATGCCCTTTAACCATAATAGCCGATGGCCTTTCCCCTGTCGTGCTATGCGGAGCATTTCTGTATCCAAACAAATACCTTTGTAACTGCGTATGCAATGTCGACCGTCCTTCTTGAATCATCTTCTTAACTGCCACTTTAAACATCTTAACCGCATTCTCAGCAGCACCGTTACTCGCAGGATGAAATGGTGGGGACTTCAAATATTCAATCCCATTCATATGACAGAAGTGTTCAAATTCTGATGAAACGAACTGCGCACCGTTATCCGTTACCAAGGTCTTGGGCAACCCGAAACGAGCAAAAACCTCTCTGAGTTTCTTCAGAGTATTTTTCGTATCTGCCCTGGGCACTTCAAAAATTTCTTCCCACTTGCTATATGAATCAGTTACAATTAAAAACATCCGACCTTGAAAATGTCCGGAATAATCCAGATGAACGCGTTCAAAAACATACCCTGTATGTGGGCACTTCGTTAATGTTGCCTTTGCTTGGTCTGGTCTAGCTTGCACACACAAGGAACAACCTTTCGCCAATGACTCGATGTCTTCGTGCAACATCGGCCACCAAAAATATGAGCGAGCTATTCCTTTCATCTTTGACATTCCCAAATGCGTGGCATGAAGCTCTTTCAACATATTCTTTCTTAATTTCGAAGGAACTACAACACGATAACCCCACATAACTACGGCATCTTCAATACTTAGCTCTTTTTTTTTTTGTTTTCTAAAATATGACTTTAACTCATACTCAACGCAGTCCGGCCAACCGTTCTGAATATAACGAAAAACCTTCCCCAAAACTACGTCTCGTCTAGTTTCATCTCTTATCTGGCACACTAACTGGTAAAAAATCCTCCACCCAATGTATGTAATCGAATTCCTTTTCATCTGTCTGACATATGTATTTTCAACCGCAATCTTGACAATCCGTCTGCTGCCGCATTGTCTGCCCCCTTAATACACCTTATTTCGTAATCAAAGTACGATAGGTACATCGCCCTTCGTTGAAGCCTTCCTGCTGCCATTACTGGTATTCCCGTTTTCTCTCCGAATAGAGCTTGTGTGCAACGCGAACACCTAGTGAACAAGTCGCCTGAAAAGGTAGCTCCATAACAAAACGACATTTTAAAAGTTTTCATTGGTTTTATTGGTTAAAACCTGTACTAATCAATACATTCCTCAATATTTAATCTAACTGCACCGAAATTTAGTAAGGTGAGTCGTTAAATTATATCTAAAAGCACCTACTGCGGCGAACGATGCCAAATATGCAACGATCTCCAGTTAACGTACGCGCAAACAGTGCATCAATTGCGGTACCTGCTTCAAAAAGGCGAATCACGGAAATGTCACCAGAATTTTCGGGAACCTGCCCCAAACCAAGTACTGCGGTCGGAAGTATGACGATCTCCGATCTTAAATCCTTGATGGTTGATACAATGGCAGGGCTTTTGGATGACAAATTACAGAACATGGCTACTAAATCTGACATAGAGGGCATTTGTTTTGAAATTCACGCTCTTAAAGAAAACAACTTATCATTGAAGGCGCAACTACAACAAATGGAGGCTCGATGTTTAGCGCTGGAGCGGCAAGTTGAGTTACTGGAAAAAAAAATCGAGAACGAGAAAAATATAATCGTGCACCTTCCGACGCTAAATGGAGTTAATGTTGTGGACAAAGCGAAATCCTTATGTTTGGAACTTCTACAAACAAATAACACTTACAAGGTAGCATCTACAAGACAGATTCGCGCCGGAGAGAAAATTACAAACGTCGTTGTGGGGATACACAGCAAGAGGACGTTGTACGCGTGTTAAAAGCAAAATCTAAACTCCGCGGCGCTGGAATATCACTACACACGGACTACCAGACAGCATCAAAGGAAAGAAGGAGGCGTTTGCTAAAGCTGAAATCCAAAATCATCGCGAAAAATGCAAACATAAACACGTCTTTACGAGGAGAAACTCTTGAGGTCGGCGGAAAAACTTTCTTTTTTGACAGAAGCAATAATCTCAGATGTGATGGCGATGACGGATGGGTGACACTTCAGCAGCTGGTTGGTGACTTTTCGGAATTGTCAGATGGCAGATCGAAACATATTGAGGGTGGAACCACAAGTAATGTGATTGAGGCTGTTCTTCCTAATTGTATTTAATTTGAATGCCGTCTGCCATGAAATTAATAGTAATAAAATAAATGTAACGTCAAACTATAGAAATAGGTTGCAAGAGTTTCAAATGCTCTCGTATAACGTATGAGGATTAAGCAATAATAGTTTATATATAAATTTTTATGATTTTATTAATCAATTTGATTTTGTATTCCTTTATGAAACCTTTTTAACCGAAGATGATTTTAGTGCTTATGAAGGGAAATTTACAAGCTACGAATTTATTTGGTCACCAGCGAGTAGAATTCATGTTAGGGGAAGAGCAAGCGGCGGATGTTTTTATGGATACAAAAGGGAGCTAAATGGTCCCACTTGCGACTTCAGAACTATAAATGGTACGTCTTACTTGAATGTGCAATTTAACAACAACAATTTTGGGATAATTCCTACATATTTGAACTGCAATCATTGGCAGGACGACATTCGAAGACTGGAGGAGTTGATGATGTGTATGAATATGCCGAGCATGCTTATTATAGGTTATTTAAATGCACGAGTGGGGGCGGAAGCAGGTGCAAAAAACATCGAATCCGGAATAGCGCGGCAGTCCAAAGATAATGTTTGTAATGCTCGAGGCTCCAAGTTATTGGAATTGTGTAATTCGTTCGAATTGCGAATTCAGAATGGTACAAGTGCATCGGACTCAGTTGGCGAATTTACATTTGTGGGAAGACAAGGTACCTCAGTTATCGATTTTAGTCTGATTGGAGGTGATTGGGTGACATACGTAGATGATTTTAAAGTGGAACATGTAACCTTTCTGAACACCTCCCTATAATTATAACATTCCTACTGGAAGCCAGTGAACCCGAAGGAATTTTATGCATGAAGCTCCTACCCAAACTGCATTGGAATCAGGATAGAGCACGATCTTATCGAAGTCAGCTCGATATGAGGTTACGAAGTCATCAGGAACTCGACATCGGCCAAATTGGAGCAATCATCAGAGTCTTACCCAATCTACACCATCAGTAGGCGTAGTAGTCAACAATTTTCTGAGCCATGGTTTGATGTGGAATGCCTAAGAGCGAGACAGATATCTTTGCGTGGCTTCGGAAGTTCCGGGACTCCAACGAAGGATTCTTTAAAAATCGCTATATGGATGCCAACAGCACGCTTAAGGCATTATGTAGGTGCAAAAAGAAAACGTGTTATGAATTTGAGGCACAACTGCTGGCGTTCTGTAGTAATGCATTCGAATTGTGGAAATTGGTTGCGAAGCTGAATGGGAAAAACCCAGTACTTTTGAACCCAGTACTCAGTAGATGCACCTTTCAGTATGCTACACCTGATTTCAGCTGTGAAATATTGGATTCCCCAATCACTCGGGATGAGTTAATGGAAACTTTAAGCAGAGTCAAGGATGCTAAAGTCCCGGGATCGAATAAAATACCTGCCGAATTTTATAAGTATGCTTCTGCTGAACTTGGAAACCATCTCTTGTGCATCTATAATAGTATCTTTGAACGTGAAGTAATTCCAAAAGAGCTTAAGGAGGCGCTTATCTTCCCCATCCACAAAAGAGGAAGCTTGACTGATCCGGCAAATTATCGGGGCATTTCTTTCCTAAACGCATTGTATAAAATTTTTAGTGGGATCCTGCAAAATCGAATCAACTTTTGGACTGCCGCTAACAACTCACTAGGCGAATACCAAGCAGGATTCAGGCCCGGTTATTCCACGATCGACCACATTTTTGTCCTAAAGAGTATCGTAGAAACTTTTCAACGGAATGGTAAAAACGCTTTTTTTGTCGATTTCAAGGCTGCATTCGATACAGTTGATCGCGATGCGCTGGTTTATAAACTCTATAACCTGGGAATGTTTTGGAAGTTCGGCAGAGTTCTTCAAAATCTTTACAGTGTGAAATGCTGACGAGCTTTCTGATTGGTTCCGCACGAAATCTGGAGTGAGACAAGGATTTACTTTAAGCCCGTCTTTATTTTCGCTGTTTATCGACGACGTAATTCATTCCTTGCCCGGTGGTATTGAGTATGTCGGACAACAAATTAAGGCCTTGCTTTTTGTGGACGACATAGTTATACTTGCATATACGCCCGAGTCTCTTCAATTGATGATCAATCGCCTGCATCAATATTGCTCGTTGTGGAATCTGTCGGTAAATTTGAAGAAATCCAAAGTACTGGTTTTTAAACGCGGCGGAGGACGAAATTGCTTAAATGAAAGGTGGAATTTTAATGGTGCGAGCATCGAACTAGTCAATGAGTATAAATGTAAGATGTAAACCTTGGCGTTTACTTTACGAAAAATTTAAGAATGGAAAAACATTTGACGGAGAAACTTCTCAAGGCTAAATGCGCTATCAGCGCCACATGGAAACGATGTTTTGCCAATAAAAACATTGCGCACAGTAACAAGTACAACATTTTTGAAGCAGCGTCTGAGGCCATTTTATTTTATGGGGCGCAAGTATGGGGTTGCAGATACTATGAAACAGCCGAGAAGTTGCTGAGCTACTACGTTAAAAGAGTATTTCGGCTACCAACTAGCACCCCCAACTACATGATTATGTTGGAAACGGGATTGTCTCCGCTGTTTATCAAAACATTTAAGTTACAAGTTGATTACATCTTGAAAGTCCTCAATATGAACAACGACCGGTTGCCCAAAAAAGTGGCCCTCCAAACAATTCGTAATAGGGACAGCTGGTACGCAGTGTGGTTGGAACTAGCTAACTTTTGTGGTATGGATTTAACTCTAAATATAAATATATAAATTAATCTCAACGGTGGACATAAAGTACAGAGAGCGATTCTTAGAGGAGGCGATGGATTCCCTGCATAGGATGATCTACATCCGTTTATGTCACAATCTTCGGCTGAAAAACTATTTTCGGGATGAAAACATCGTGGGCGAGATTTCTATGATGGTTAAACTACGAGGGGAGCACCTGCGCCTGAACTACGTACCACATCGTGAGGATCTCCCTATATTATGCAACTTATGCAACCTTGGGGAAAGAGAGGACGTTCTGCATTTTGTTGGCAATTGCCCAATTTTGAAAGAAACAAGAAGGCACTTCTCGGTGAGGACTACCTAACAGACCACGATACCTTAGCCCTGCTCAATGAATTGAACGTATCCAAACTATACCATTTTTGTAAGGTAGCCATAGCATATCTGAAAGAATAAGAAACGAAAACCTTTAACTCGATTTTTTTTATCCTTTGTTTTTGTTTTCCCCTTTTTTTTTATACTTACGAAACTGAAAAATGTTATTTAGTTGTTGGCCTGGCAGACGGCAATGCCATGCTATATGATTTCGTTTTAAATTAACTGTGAATTTGTTAATGGTTACTGAAATAAAAATCAATCATTATTTATTATTATTAGAGCTTGCAAAGGTGTATGGTCGGTTTTAATGCAAAACCGCCTACCCATTAGGTATTCACAAAACTTGCGGACACCCCAGTAGATGGCCAGCGTTTACTGCATAGTTTTTTTCCGCCTTGGTTAACGTTCATGACGCAAATGAAATCGGCCTTTCACTGCCGCCAGGCATCTTGCGCAGAAGGACTGCACCAATACCCTGCTCTGGCGCGTCTGCAGCGAGTACGACCTCATACTTTAGGTTGAAATGAATGAGTACCTCATCCGAAACCAAGGCCTTCTTGCACCTAGTAAATGCATTCTCACAATCCTTGCTCCATTTGAACTCAACCCCCTTTTGCAAAAGCTTATACAAAGGAGCAAGTAACCCTAAAAGATTCCGAACAAACTTCCCATAATAATTTAATACTCCTGTTTAACCAACAGGCTCGACTTTATTTTATCGGAAAAGGAATAAAGTTAACAAAATTGTAAAAAAACAAAAAAAGGAAAAAATGGTGTCTTCGTCGACCACGTTACTTCTTTACAATACTTTCTTAGGACAAGTAAGAAAATTACTTCTCTCTTCTCTAAGCTAGTACGGCTCAGGTTTTGCTGTACTAGATTTCACATCTTATAGTTCGGCCGTCCTGACTTCTGATCGTCCCCGAGCAGATCCATGGCTTGAGATGATTTGGTTCAGCGACCGAAATGAAGGGCTTCTAACTGTATTTACATTCGTTTATGTCTCCGACGTGATACCTGCCGTTGGGAAGAATTCGATGAATGAGAAATGGTCCTTTAAACAAAGGTTGCAATTTCTGGTTCGTGCCGGGTTCCGTAGAGTGCTGTCGTAAAGCGACCAGATCTCCTTCCTGATATTGGTAGCATTCCTTTTTCGTTGCGTTGTAGTAGGCTTCGTTAAGACTTTGTGACGTTTTAATGCTTTTGCTCATGTCGTCGCGAATACGGAACATGTCGCGATTGGTGTTGTTGACCTCATTTACCAAGTCTGCAACTACATCTAAATTTACTTCAACACCTCGTTGCTTCACGCCGAACAGAGCAGTTCCCTAGTGGAGACATTCGCCGCATTATTCATGGCGTACTCATACCTATTTAATACCTGGTCCCCTGGTCACTGAGCTTGGCGAGCATCAGTCGTAGTGTTCGGTTGTATCTCTCAACTTGCCCATTGGCCCTAGGAGTGGCAGTAGCGTTAAGCACGTGCTGGATGTTATTATCCTGAAGAAACCGACGAAATTCACCAGATGTAAATCCCGTTCCTCGATCGGAAACGATTCTAGCTGGCCGACTATACCAAGTTAAGTAGTTATTTTGGTGTTTGATAACTTCGATAGAACCCGTACATTACATGCTAACAGTTCCACCATCTTGGCAAACCCATCTACGACGACGAGTATATGTCGGTTCTTTCGTTTTGTCAACTCCAAGGGACCGAAATGGTCCACGTGAATGGTTGAAAATGGTTCGTTATGCTTTTTGATACTTCTCAAATATCCCTCTGCCTTCCCTGATTTCGGGGAATGAATTTTGCACTTTAAGCAGTGTGAGATGTGCTCGTTGACCTTCGAAATTAACTGCGGTATGAAGTATATACGTTTGATGGCAGTGATCGTTTTCTGTGGTCCCATGTGACCGAATTCACCGTGACACTTGTAAAGAACCCTTCCCTCCATAGACCCTGGCACATAAAACAAGAGTTGTCGATCGTTTCTCTTGTAAACCAGGTGATTGTGGACTTCGAATTCGCTAGTATCCCCTCTCATTACTTTCTTTCTCGCGTTTAGAACGCCCTCGTCATCTTTTTGAGCCCAGATTAAAGTGCGCATAAAAGGGTTATCGTCTATCAGAGCACATTCAGAACACTCAAACAACCTGCTTAAGGCGTCCACATGACGCATTCTGTCTGAGGGTCGATGCTCCATAGTAAAATCGTACGACTGTAACCATAGTACCCACCGGGAGATCCGCGCATTGACATCTTTTTTATTCATGGTAAGTGCCAGCGAATTGCAGTCCGTCATAAGTTTAAACCCGAAACCATAGACGTAGGGATGAAACTGTTTCAATGCGTTGACCACCGCAAGGGTTTCCAATTCAAACGAATGATGTTTTTCCTCAGCCGGTGTCGTTCGGGCACTATAGTACATAACGGGGTACGTTTTGCCGTCATTATGCCGTTGAAGGAGTATCCCCCCATAGCCGGGCTTAGAAGCGTCCGTGTGTACCTCACTGGGTAAATTTACATTAAAAATCCTTAGACATGGCTGTTCCCACGTTTTTTCAAAAGATCAAACGAACCTATTTCGTCTTTGCCAAAGTTAAAAGTCTGTGATTTGCGTAAATTATAAAGAGGGATACTAATTTTCTGAAAATCTTTTACATACCGGCGAAAATATCCACATAGCCCGAGAAAGCGTTGTAACTCCACTATATTGCGTGGCAAAGGATATTCCCTAACCGGTTTTATGTGACTGTTCTTTGGTTTAATCCCTTCCTGACTCAATCCGTACCCCAAATAGTCAATTTTGTTTTTCATGAAACTACATTTCGCTTCGTTTAATTCTAATAGATTTTCGTTTAAACGTTTGAGAACCTCTCGCAAAACAGATAAATGATCCGTAAAATTATCCGTTGCTATTAATATTAATATTAATAAGTTATATAAATAACTAAATCTCCTCGGTCGGCGAGATCTTTGAAGATCTTGTGCACAAACCGTGAAAAAATGGATGAACCGCCTTTTAAACCGAAAGGAACCTTGTTAAATTCGAATTGTCCGGCGGGACTAATAAAGGACGTGAACTTCTAAAAATTTTAATCAAGCTTTACATGAAAGAATCCGTCTTTTAAATCTATTAATGAATAAACCGATTTATCTTTCAAACGATCTAACAAATCTTCGATCAGAGGAAGCGGATATCCATCTCGCACGGTTAATGCGTTCAGCTTCCTGTAATCAATGCACATTCTGAAGCGTCCGTCGTGCTTCCTAACCATCACAATTCTACTAGTATACGGTGATTCGCTTTCTCGTATTATGCCTCGCCTCAGCCAGTCGTCAATGGTATAATGCTCGTTTTTTCGATATGAGAGTACTTACGTTGTGCACATGCTACCGGAGTTCTATCATCCACTAAGGAAATCGTCATGGTATACGCTGTAGTTGGTTTATTGGGTCTTGGTTGGGCACGATATTCCTGCATAACTTGGTGAAATTGAATACGTAGTTCTGGATCAATCGCTTCGTCTACCTCTAACACGTGTTCTGTATCTATTTCGAAATCGATGCTCAAAATATCGTTCCATGTATTCCGTGTAGGAATGCTTTCAGCATCTTCCACGTCGCTCGCGCTCGTAAGTTTTACTGACCCATTCTCGTCGACTCCCACTTGCAATCCGGTCACCTTCAAAAATCTCTGCCAAGGGTCAAATCAGGTCGCATCGAATCGTCGGCCACTACAGAAACAACTATCCTGCAACTAACATTAACAATCGTTATACAAATTTCAACGTTACCGAGAATAACAAGAGCTGAATTATTGATGCCTTTATAAATCGTTGTATTAGAATCGAATTTGAATGGTCCCAAAACGTTGGACACTTTAATCAGATTAATACCACAACCGGTATCGATCAATGCGCGAGCATCAATTATTCCCTATTCAAATTTACAAACACAATTCCTAATTATCTTATGCGTTACTGGTTCTTCCTTCTGTGCAGCGGTGGCTCGTTCTGGTTGTTCTACTACGCTGACTCCAGTGGTGATCGTCGATGGCGCCTTACGGTTGGTACAATTTGTGACTGTATAGGTCCATTCACAGCTCGGCGAATTGCGATTGCCCAAACTGCGAACAAACCGTTTTTAGCACATTTATAAGCACGCCCTTGGCAATTTTATTATTCCAAAGGAACCGAGCTTAATTTATCTATTGATTAATATATAAAAAGTTGAATTGTAGTTAGTTTCTGCGAAGAAATTAACAATTCGCCGATTTTTCCGCGAATAAGCGAATGATTTCTGCGAACTGTCAACTTTTATTCACATTCCACACATGTAGGACGCAATCCACATTCCCGCGACCAAAACATTCGCGAGAATTCGTTTGCTTTGTTCTTGGTGGGTAAGATCGTGGTTGAATTTATCGAAAGAATGTAGGATATTACCTTCTGAATGAAAGCTACGCTATGTATTTATGCATTTTTCACGTTTAGGCAATTAGTTATAAAATGAATGACAACACAAATTCGCGGATTGCCGCGACCACAAAAAAAGCAGCTGTGAAAGAAATGTCAAAATTTGCGAATATTCGCTTATTCGCATTCGCAGGTCGCTGAGCTGTGAATCGACCTTATGTCCTGTTCCCTTGCAGACATCACATCTGTGTTTCTTGGCAGGCTCAGGGCAATTGATGGAGATGTGCCCTTCCTTATTGCAGTTGAAGCACTTTATCGTAGTCCGGGATGGTTTCGTCGATTTCTCAAACATAGGCACCGACACTGCAGATGCGTGAGATCCCCTGGATGTCGTCCATTCCAAGCCGAATATACTTTATGATGGACTTGTCGTCCAGACTGAACTTTCGACCCAGTGCAATCATTTTGTGCACCTACTCCAGGATATTTTCTGTCCTTAGTCTTCATCGTCGCTTCATTTCCAGATGATAGTCGGCTTCCACTTTGACGTTTGGGAAATCGTGTTGCAGCTGATCAGCAAAGTCGTCGAACCCCTCAAAAATGTCTGACAGCCCGTCGACCCAGATTTTGGCAATGCCTCGTAGATTTATTTGTGCGGCTATCAGCGTGGAGATGTCGTCCTAATCGTAGTTTTATGGCGACACGCTGATGTCGCTGTCAAAATAATCAAGTCGAACTCAACGGCTAGATGGCGTTGCTCCCGCCGAGGGAGGGAGAATCATTCATTCGACTTTTAACTCTACTGAGTAGAACGTGTCCTGGCTCCTCAAGCATTTTATTGTTGATTGATTAAGCGTTTTATTATAGTAAATAAAGAAATAATAAGCATTTAATTGTGTTCATTGTTTGTTGTCTTGATACGGAATCTATAGTGGTGACCCCGACGTGATTTTTTTAGGATAAATAAGAATTCCTACTACGTCACGTTCATGCATGTATAAACATATACATGCAAAGTTGTTCATCGAGTCACGGACAAAGGGTATATGCACATTCCTTTGTGCGAACTACGTACAAGTTACATTTCTCTGCTGAGTCACGTACGCATTTTTAACTTGCCCCGCTGCGCATTTTCACATCATGCCAGATCCTGTTGAAGAAAGTACTGGCAAACAGGACGCAGTTAGTGATCGTTCTGCTGAAACAACCATGGCACAATCGCAGTCTACTTCCTTTTCCGAAGCTGAGGTTCAAGAGATCGCAGCGCTAAAAAATGTGAGGATTCCTGCATTCTGGAAAGTCAATCCGGCTCTTTGGTTCGTCCAAGTGGAAGCAGTTTTCCACACACACAGAATAATCGCCGACAACAATCGTTTTAACGCCGTCATTGCCTCGTTGGACCCGGAAATACTCAACGAAGTTTCGGACCTGGTTCAAACACCGCCAATTAAAGATAAGTATCTGGCATTTAAAACGTAATTAATCTCTAGGTTCACAGAGTCAAAAGAGCGTCAGCTCAACAGGCTCATGACAGGGCTCGAACTTGGAGACAGGCGACCGTCTAGTCTTCTCAGGGAAATACGCAGGCTGGCTGGTCAAAATGTTCCTGACGATATGCTGCTAACTCTATGGATGACGCGAATGCCTAGTCACGTGCGTGGTATACTATCCGCAAGTCATGGAGTTGAGTTGACATCACTGGCGGAAATCGCAGACCGGATCGTCGACAATACATCCGCCCATGCAGTATTTTCCACTGAGATTCGAGAGGAAGATTCACAACCTGAAAACTCTTCTTCCAGCGACATTCATCGACGCCTTCACACCATCGAGTCTTCGTTGTCGACCTTGACAACATTGGTGCAGGCACTAACGGCTGGACACAGCAGCACCAACAAGCAACGATTCCGCTCTAAATCGAGAAGCAACTCAGTTCCCAAGAAGTCGACGTCCCAACCAGAACTCAAAGTTTGCTACTTTCATAGAAAGTTTGGCAACGATGCTCGGAAATGCGACAAACCTTGCAGTTACAAACCGTTAAACTAAAACCGCTGTTGTCATCTCAGGCGGTAGACAACACCTTACGAACCAACAAGGAATGCCGTCTGCATGTCTTTGACAAGAACACCAACCAAACATTTTTAGTTGATTCCGGCTCATCAGTTTCTGTCCTGCCCCGTCCAAGTGGCCTCAAATGTACATCCTTAGAAACAACTCTCTACGCAGCAAACAATTCACCAATACACACCTACGGCGAAAAAGTGCTTAACCTCAACTTGGGACTTCGACGCGTCATTATATGGCCATTTGTTGTTGCTGAAGTAAAAACAGCAATAATTGGCGCAGACCTCCTGGCGCACTACGGGTTAATCATCGACTTGAAATCCAGACGTGTCATCGATGCAACTACATCTTTAACAGTCCCTGGCCATTTTCACACAGCCGCTGTATTTGGATTCTCAACAGTCAGTGGTCTGCAACCATACAGCGACATCGTGAAACATTTTCTTTTGGCCAAGGCTAACAACAACACAGCTGGAGCCGAGTCCTGAACCAGCACTGTACAGCATTGCATCGTCACCACAGGTCAACCAGTTTCGGAACGACCGCGACGACTCGCAGGAAACAAATTAAAACAGGCCAAGGCAGACTTCGAAGTATTGGTGAAAAATGGCGTCTGCCGACCGTCCAGCAGTCCATGGGCAAGCCCTATCCATCTAGTTGAGAAAAAATCCGGCGGGTGGAGATGTTGCGGAGATTACCGTCGTTTGAATGCTCAGACACAACCGGATCGTTACCCAATTCCGCACATTATGGATTTCACTGAGCCGTTGAGCAACAAAAGTTTTTTCTCAATCTTGGACTTAGACAAAGCTTACTACCAGATTCCGATGGCAACCGAAGACATTGAGAAGACCGCAGTGACCACCCCCTTCGGTCTATTTGAATTTACTGTCATGCCGTTCGGTCTCAAGAATGCCACACAAACCTTCCAAAGACACATGAACATGGTTCTTCGGGGATTGGACTTCGTGTTTTGCTACATTGACGACATCCTCATTTTTTCGAACTCGGAAGAGGAGCACCGAGAACATATCCGCAAAGTCTTGCAACGTCTCCATGAATATGGCCTCACCATCAACACCACTAAATGCGTCTTTGGAAAACCAGAAGTTACTTACTTGGGGCATACCATAAACAGGACTGGAAGCAAGCCACCTGAAGATAGAGTACAATCGATTTTGAACTATCCGAAGCCATCTTCTATCATGGAACTACGTCGCTTTCTTGGAATCTTTAACTATTACAGGCGTTACGTACCCAACTGTGCCCACATTCAGGCACCACTTAACGGGTTCATAAAAGATTCCAAGAAAAACGACAATCGACCTGTTCCCTGGACTTCGCAGAGTGAAGAAGCCTTTCTAAGTTGCAGAGACAGCATCGGCAAGGCAACCATGCTGAATCACATAGATCCTGAGGCGCTATTGGTCTTAACAACGGACGCGTCTGATGTCGCAGTTGGAGCCAAGCTTGAACAAGTAAGAAACAGGGACCTCCAACCCATCGGACTGTTTTCCTGCAAGCTGTCATCTACCCAAAGTCGCTATAGCACCTACGATCGAGAATTGTTGGCGATTTACCTTGCCGTGCGCTTCTTCAGGCACCTTCTCGATGGCCGACACTTTGTGGTACAAACAGATCATAAACCGCTCATCTATGCATTCCAGCAGCGTTCAGACAAGGCACCGCAGCGACGGCTGAGGCAACTAGATTATATATCCCAGTACACCACGGATATCATCTACCTATCAGGAAAAGACAACTCCATAGCTGACGCATTGTCGCGTATCAACGTCATAACCATGCCGCTTAAACTGGACCTACATGATCTTTACACATATCAGCTCAAGGACGTAGAACTTCAAACAATTCTCAACAACCGAAAGGAATCAGCACTCAGACTTCAACAACGCACGATGGATTCGGACTGCAAGATATTCTGTGACATCTCGACAGACACGATCAGACCATATATACCTTCAGTTTTGCGTCGAAAGGCCTTCGATTCTGTTCACGGTCTATCTCATCCTGGTGGAAGGGCAACAAGCCGCCAACTTCGCCAAAAATACGTCTGGCCCAGCATCAAGAAAGACGCATTGGAATGGTCACGCACTTGCATCCAATGTCAGCGTTCAAAAGTTCAACAACACAACAGCTTACGCCCTGATTCTATTAAAGTTCCCGAGCATCGATTCCATCACGTCCACATAGATCTTATAGTCCTTCCACTGTGTCGCGGCCATAGGTACTGTCTGACTATGATAGATCGCTTCACTAGGTGGCCGGAAGCTATTCCCTTAAAGGACATGTATGCAGACACGGTGGCGACTGCATTTTACACCCACTGGATTGCTCGATTTGGTTCACCAAAATCCCTCACAACCGACCAAGGAACGCAATTCGAATCAGCGCTGTTCAAAGCTTTGACCAACATGTGCGGAACGACAAGAATACGCACGTCGCCTTACCACCCAGCTTCCATTGGGCTCGTTGAACGCTGGCATAGGTCATTAAAGGCCGCGTTGATGTGCCACGAAGGATGCAACTGGATCGATGCCCTTCCAACAGCGATGCTAGGACTACGAACTGCATACAAAGAAGACATCAAGGCTTCGGCGGCAGAAATGCTTTACGGAACTAGTCTTAGAGTTCCCGGTGAGTTTTTCACTAACGATGACTTTTCAGCTAATCCACAGGTATTCGTTGAGAAGCATAGAGAAGCCATGCGACAAATGCGACCGACACCAACTGCACATCATGCAAAGAAAAAATTATTTGTGCACCCGGGCTTATACAAGTGTACTCACGTTTTTCTTCGTTGCGATGCCGTGAAAAAACCAATCGAACAACCTTACACTGGGCCGTATCCAATCATCCAAAGGATAAACGACAGGCTGTTCACCATTGAGGCAGAAGGCCGGAGGCTAAACGTTTCAGTCGAAAGATTGAAACCAGCGCATCTTGAAATAGAGGTCGTAGCAAACCAGCAACAGCAATACTCGACGGATATCAAAATATATGGTTTTTGGACAGTTTTTCGTGCCTTCGTCACTGAAGGGGGAGTGATATGGCGACACGCTGATGTCGCTGTCAAAATAATCAAGTCGAACTCAACGGCTAGATGGCGTTGCTCCCGCCGAGGGAGGGAGAATCATTCATTCGACTTTTAACTCTACTGAGTAGAACGTGTCCTGGCTCCTCAAGCATTTTATTGTTGATAGATTAAGCGTTTTATTATAGTAAATAAAGATATAATAAGCATTTAATTGTGTTCATTGTTTGTTGTCTTGATACGGAATCTATAGTTTGTTGCGAATCGTCGGATTTTCCTTATGAACAAGTCGCTTGTTGGTGACGATGGATCGTTTGGGTCGAATAAGGGAATGAGAGAGCAGATTTTATACGGAATCGGTTCCTGGAATTATCGTGTACCTGATTTGCTTGCCCGAGAATTGATGACTGGGACGTTCTCCTGCGAGATGTGACGTTTGTCTCTAATTCGTTGTCGTGAGACTCTTGCGTTGGAAATGCGATACGATGAGCGTCATCGAGCACGTTACTTCTTTACAATACTTTCTTAGGACAAGGAAGAAAACTACTTCTCTCTCTCTTCTCTATCTCCTTTCTCTCTTCTCTAATCTAGTACGGCTCAGGTTTTGTTGTACTAGATTTCACATCTTATATATTCCTATCAACGCTCGAACTTCCTTCTATCTCCCCTTGAAAAATTTGGCAAGCTGGCTTGGTCCCAAATGGTAAACGGAGTACTTTATAAATACCCTTGTGAGTTCTCCAAGCGAGCTTTTTACTCGTTTCTTCATCGACCACAGTCTGGTTATACGCAGCCGTAAAATCTAGCTTTGTAAACCGTTCCCCGCCCTGTAATGCATTCAAAAGGTCTGAAATGAGCGGGACCGGATGGTTCACATATTCCAACTGATCATTCACCGTTACCTTATAGTCGGTACAAACTCTAATTGTGCTGTTAGTCTTGAGGACAAGTACCAATGGTGTACCCCATTCCCTTAATGCAAATGGAATTCTCCTTGGTTTGCAAACTTTGGTTTTGCACCTGCCTTAAAATTAAGAGAAACGACACTGTGTTTATACTCCCCTAACTTCCCATCAAACAACTCTGAAAACTCTTTACAAATATCGCTGGCTAATCTATCCAGTCCATCCTCGGAATTTTCTTAAAAATGTTCTTCCACTACTTCTTCCCCGTCCATATACCAAGAAATACCTATCTGTTTCATTATATCTCGTCCTATTAACGGTTTCTTTTCTAGGTCATCCACATCTATAATCTGGAAGTAGCTCCAAACCTGTCTGCCCCTAAACTCGACTTTCACCCGCGCCCTTCCCGCCGGGCTAGTTACACCACCGTCGTTTCGCAAACAAACATCACTATTCTGCAACGACCCTTTTACGCAAACTTTTCGGTAAACGCACATCGGTAACACTGAAGCACCCGCACCTGAATCAAGCTCTGCCAATACTGACAAATGATTTATCTTTACGTGAATTACAAGTGGATTTACTCTAACCTTATCTAAATTCACATGGTATAAATCAAGAAAATTACACTCGGGCTCTAAACTATTATTATGTTTCATGTTTCTTTTGCAAACAAGTTCCAAATGCCCTTCTTTTTACATTTTCTACGTACAAAATCTCGATACTTACAAGCTTTAAACAAATGATCCCCTTTACCGCATGCAAAGCACAACTGTTGTCTGCCGCCATCTTTTACATCCGCTTTAGGCCGCTACTGTCCTTTTTGACCTTCGTCCATTTTTTCTAGTCCTCTTGTTGCAATTCGCCGTTCTCTGCAACCGATGCATCGCCATCTCTTTCTCCCTCAACGAGCAATCCCGCTGCAACGCCACCCTTAAAATGTCGGCCAATGACTTTTCCACTTCCTCTTCATAGACTCGATCCAAAATTGGGCCTTTTACTAGTCCTCCAACAAATTTCCATATTTGTAGTACATCCCCACACCTTTGACTCTCACCAACCAGCTGCTGACTGACTCCCCTTCGGACTGCCTCAACTCGAAAAACTCTATCCTCTTCCTTATGGTTGATGAGGTCGTTTTAAATTGCTTCCTCATCAATTCCATCAATTCGCCAAAAACCAACTCCTTTGGCTTCTTGGGAAACACAATTTCCCGTACCACCTCATACGCACGTTGGCTTATGGTTGTGAGAAATACAGGAACGCGACGTTCGTCTTCGACATAGTTCGCCAAGAAGTACTTCTACAACCTCTCTTCGTAGATGCTGAAGTCGTCATCTAGATTAAATGACGGCACTGCTACCACATGGCCAGAACTGCGCAAAACGGCTGCCGCCGCTGATCCTCTTATCGTTGCAGATCCCGATGCCACCGCAGATTCCATAGTCACCGCTGATCTCGTCGTCAGCACAAATTCCGTCACTTTTGTAGACTCCGCTGAATCTTTCGATCCTTCTGCTTTATCGGCTTTACCTTCTGCGGGAAAGTGCACCACAACATAATCTTCGCTGCATTTGTGTGTTAGAACCTCTAATTGCCTCTCTAGAAGTTGACAGTTAAGTAGGAAGGTATTGTGCGTTCGGAGTATCTCTGATGAAACAGCTATAACAACCTGTTTGGTGGCGATGTCTCTCAGCTTTGGCGAAATACTTTCATCCAGAATTTGTTTTAATTCTTCTCTAGTCATATTCCCCACAGCCATTTTTGATGTTGTTTGAAAATATGAGACGCGTTTGGTTGTTGATACGTGGTCTGGCGTGGTTTCAAGTAACTTCCGTTTGCGCAGCATATACTCTGATTTTCTCTGGATGCCGAATTTTCGGCGACAACTGCTTGAAACCTTTCATTTAAATATGAAAAAATTTGAATCTAAAACCAGTTTGGATTGGACATAGCAAATTATTACTGCGGAGAAATGTGCGCATCTGAGAATTCAAAATTCTTTCAAGCATTTAAGATAAAAATAACAGGATAGCTATTGGCCTGAACTCATTTTGATTTTTGGGAACAGGTACAATTTTAACACGTTTCCAAGCATTTGGGAAGACTCCGGTCATGAGGATTATGTTAAAAAGATGAGTTATATATTTTAATGTGAATGGGAGCGTAGCTTTTAAAAATACTGGACGAATTTCGTCAAATCCAACAGAGTTTGATTTTATTGATATTCAACTTTCTATAACATCGGTTTCATCAACATCTGCGAAGCTAAAACTACCTGCGAAATGTGTGTCCTCACTTTCCTGAAACCGGGATTAAGAGATGTTGTTATTGGAATCTGTTAAAGAGCGCGAAGTAAAATTTGTATTCAGCTGATCACAATCAAGGTTGATAAAATTTCTGTTGATTTGTTTACACATACCAATTTCTTCCAGATCCAGCTAGAGAATAGTCTAGTCTTGTGGCATAAAATCGTCTCTTTGATTCACGTATCTCAAATGTAACCTTATTTCTCAAAGCGCAGTAAGCGTTGAGGGGTGATCACGCTTATAGATTAATTTGTAAACTAGGGTCGATTTTTAGCTCTCACTAGCTTATTTTTGAGTGGAACGTGGGCATTAAAGAGAAAATGAAATTGACCTAAAATCTTTCTCTAACTGACTCGAGTTTACATTTTTTAAATCCATGAATCTGTAGTTGGGTGCCGTGGCGTAAGTGGTTAGTGTGTCGGTTCACTACGCATGAGGTTCCAAGTTCGAATCCCAGAAAATACCAAAAAGTTTTTTCAAGGTCCCACCTCTCGCGAGCGCCTGACAAACATCCGAGAGTATTGTTGTCACGAAAAAGCTTCTCAAATCGCCGTTCGGATACTGCATTAAACTGTAGGTCCCTTCCATTCGTTTGAAAAATATAACGCACACAACACGAGCGGTTGCGAGAAGCTAGGCCCTGGCACTTTAAAGAGCTGTTGTGCCAAATATTTGTATTTTTTGTAGTTGGTATTTAAATTAACGGGTTCACACTCAAAAGTCATCTGAGTAAGATCGTGATGCGAAAAGCAAGAAGCCATAAGTTGGTTATAGTGGAGAACTTTATTCAGGTGACTCACAAAAATTACATCAAGCAGTGTACTTGAATCCTTGGTAAAGTGTGTGGAAGTTGATGTATTTACAGGCCGTAGATTCAGCGTTCAAATGCTATCTACAAGGGAATTTTCTAAGAGCTATTAAAATCTCCAGCCAGAATGACAAAAGGCGAGACGAACGAAAGTTCATATAATAAAGCAATCAAGGGTGATGTATCAATATGTATTTTAGGCCTGTACGCCGACCCTAATAAAATTTTGTTTTCCTTGCTACTACCAATACACCCCACTCTATCACACCTAAATAGCTTGTATCCCCTACCCCCTTCGGGTAGAGGTCAGAATATACCCGAGGTAGGCATGCCTGTCGTAAGAGGCGACTAAAATCCACGCTCCGTATACCGAGTATGGCGTATTCGAAAACATGCAATGATCAAAACAAAAGATTTTAATACCCCAGGTGGCAGTCCAGGTACACTGGAAAATCCACCCTCTTCGGAGGTCGGCTCTACGGATTCTGGGGAGAGCCATTTATTGCACATAATAAATCCCTTCTCAAAATGTACAAGGGTATCTCGATCTCCACCAACAAGATCGAACGTCTCCGGGAAAAGAAGTCCACCGGAAGCGCAAACGCGTGAAAAACGAGACTCAGCGAAATCAAAAAGCGTTGAGGAGGAAAACGACGTACTCCGTACAAAGCTTACCGAAATGGAGCTACTCTATCGTGAGCTTAAGAAAGAAGTAGATTTACTCAAGCAAGAAAATAATGCCGCAAAAGACACGTATCTACAAAAAGAAAGTACAGTTAGCCCACATCGCTCACCTAGTCACGAATACAAGACGGATGAAGAAGAGCTAACACGTGAAACGAATTGGATCGAAAAGAAACGCCCTAGCAAAAAAACATGAAAAGCGCAAGGAGTTGCAAGAAAAGCAACAACAAAAAATTACGTCCTCCGCCACCGATAAACGTCGTTGGAATAACGAACTATAATAAGTTGCATTGCCTCATTAACGGAATCCTGCCATCGAAGTTTAAGGTGACATCTCTGCGAAACAATACGTGGAAAATCAATGTCGATGATGCCGACGGTTACCGATCATTATCGCAAAAATCGAATGCCGAAAAGATTCAGTGGTATACTTACCAAAATAAGTTAGAAAGACAACTGCGTGTTGTAGCAAGGGGACTCCACCCGTCGTGCACCAAAGAAGATGTTATAAACGACCTTCAAGATAAAGGCTTTAAAGGCATCAATTATTGATGCCGTCAATATTATCAAGAAGGAGAAGCAACAGTCGGAGGGAGATCATGAAAAATTGGTTGGGCGTGGACTTCCACTATTCATGCTAAGTTTCGACAAAGATGAAAATAAAGATGCTGTATATGGTATTAAGACTATTCTAAACATCGTGGTCAAAATCGAACCCATGCGTAAGAGCTCCAGATCGATCCCGCAGTGTAAATGCTGTCAAGGTTTCAATCATACGCAGACTTACTGCCAGAAAGATCCGCGATGCGTCCAATGCGCAGGTAAGCATCTCTCGGAACACTGTCACCTAAACAAGCAAACCCCAGCCACTTGTATAAACTGCAAAGGAAAGCATCCTGCGAACTATCGAGGTTGCGAAGTGCCGAAAGAGCTCCAAAAAGGCGCGATACGCTTAAAAATTCCATGCGCCCGAATATGAAACCAATTAAGAACAGACCCAAAATAGCTACAAAAAAAGCAGCGAAAGATAGGAAATCCGTCAATATTGACTTAAGATCGGGTAACGAAGAAAACCCCAAACGCAGTAGAGAAAATGTGACAGAAGCAAAGTCTTCGAATACTGACGCACAGCCTTATGCTCAAGCGGCGATAGCAGCTAATGGCAAGTATATGACCGTCAACCCACGGGAGATCAAGGCAAAAAACCGTCCAAACTCTAACGTAAAGACTCCTGCTCAAGTTGCGACATTGGAAAACGGTGATAGAGGTAGCTCACAAAATCCAGTATCCAATGTTTTCTCCTTAATACTTGCGAAACTTGAAGAAGAATGCAAAACAAACAAACTTATTTTCGAGAGACTAGCTGCACTAGAAAGCAACATTCATATCAGGCGCACTTCAACCCGAATATAAAAGAAATGCTAAAAAATCTTACATGGAACGCTAACGGGCTCACACAAGACTCGACGAGTTGGAAATATTTATACGAGAAAAAGATATTGATATATGCTTGGTCTGTGAAACTCATCTGAAAAAACAAACGAATGCTAAGATAAGGGGATATAGCGTGTACCACGCCTTCCACCCATCGGAAAGAGCAAGAGGCGGATCATCTTTGTTTATAAAAGAATCTATCAAACACTCAGCGGAAGTAAAGACTGAATTAGAAGCAATGCAAGTAAGCACGGTACGTGTTAGAAATAAACATTTTGCCTTCAACATTTCGTCTATATATTGTCCACTGCTATGTGAACTTGAAGAAGGTGATTTCACAAACATCTTGAACTTCCTTAAACCAAATTTAATTATTGGTGGCGACTTCAACGCGAAACACCCCTTCTGGGGTTCAAGGGACGCCTCTCAGAAAGGTAGAAAGGTTTATAATGCGGGTATGCAATACAGTTGAGATTTTCACTCGACGGGCAAACCAACATATTGGCCGACTGATAGAAATAAGATACCACATATGATCGATTTCTTTGTTGTTAAAGGAATATCTGGCAACTGTATAAAAGTTGAAGAAAGCTTTGATCTCTCCTCTGATTATTCTCCAATCATTATGACGATAAGCGATGCTCTGATTAAAAAAGTAGGACCGGTCAGATTAACCAGCGCGAAAACTAATTGGGATGGCTTTAAAAAAGATATTAAAGCAAATACTGAGCTGAGCGTATCACTTAAAACGACGTATGAACTTGAAGTTGAAGTTGATCGCTTCGTCGAAATCTTACAGAACGCCGCGTGGAAGAATACTCCCAAACCAAAGAGAACGCCGGCCAGCTACATTCAAACTTATCGGCAGGAAATAAAAGAGATGATTAAGGAGAAGAGAAAAGCACGCAAAAAATGGCAACAAACCCGGGCTCCGCAACATAAAGCACATCTTAACCGTTTGTGCAACTCACTAAAAAGTTCTATTAAAAACCTTAAGAATAACGAAATGCAAACTTACCTAGAAAGCTTAACGGCGGAAAGAGATTATAATTACTCGCTTTGGAAGGCTATAAAATGTATTAAAAAACCTCAAATTCAAGCCGCACCAATTAGGAAAAATCAAGGCGAATGGGCCAGGCATGATAAAGAGAAAGTTTTTGCCACCCACCTGGAAGAAACTTTCAAACCGTTTGATGGACAAGCTCTTATTGAAAATATAAATACGTCTTATATAGCCAATAGCGTAATAAGAAATGCAACACTTACCGAACTTAAGGAAGAAATAAAGAAACTTAGACCTAAGAAGGCTCCTGGATACGACCTAATTATGGGAGAGGTTCTTAAAGCCCTACCAAAAAAGCTCTAATTAAGCTTCTGTTCATTATAAATGCCGCACTTAGACTAGAATATGTTCCGAGTCAATGGAAGTCACCGAGATCATAATGGTCCTTAAGCCCGGAAAACCGCGGAATGAAAAACATCTTATAGACCGATTTCGCTTCTTCCAATTATATCCAAGGTGTTCGAGAGAATATTGATTAGGGGAATACAGCCGGTAATAGAAGAAAGGCATCTCATTCCGGATCATCAATTCGGATTCAGAAGCAAGCATTCTACAGTTAAACAAGTACATCGAATAACACATGTAATCGATAAGACACTTGAAGAAAAAAAGATTTGTTCAAGCGTATTCCTTGACGTCTCTCAAGCCTTTGACAAGGTCTGGCACGAAGGCTTAAAGTTTAAATTACGACAAGTTCTGCCAGAGCACCTATATAATATTTTGAAGAACTACCTTACGAATAGACTATTCCGCGTCAAATGTGGAAATGAATATTCGAATTTCAGGGAGATAATGGCTGGGGTGCCGCAAGGAAGCGTTCTTGGCCGAGTCTTGTGTCTATTATACACTCGTGATATACCGCAAGTAGAAGGCACTGAGCTAGCTACATTTGCCGACGATACTGCCATCTTGGCACTAGGTTAAACGGTCGAAGATACTACAGAAAAACTGCAAGAAGCTTTGGATAGAGTAAATGAATGGACAAAGGTTTTGGCGAATCGCACTTAACGAGACCAAATCTCTTCATGTAAATTTTTCTTATAGGAAAATAAATAATTTGTCGATCTTTTCAAACTCGGTTCAAATTCCGTTTGCAAACGAGGCTAAGTATCTTGGAATGACACTTGATACAAAGCTGAAATGGAAAACGCAAGGAACTAGATAATAAATATCGATAAATGTATTGGTTACTTGGAAAATATTCCAAGCTTAATATATATAACAAACCGCTTTTATATAATGTAATAGACAAAAGGATAGGTATTGGACGTTGGGATTTGAATTTGGGAAGGAAATTGGGATGTGAAAAGGACCTAAGGAGGTGATGGGACCGGAAAGGGAAACAGTGTCACATGCGAGAAACATGGCACGCTAGCGAAGCACGGCTCAGCTCGCCGGAAATGGGGGGGAACTTGTTCTCGCACACAACCTCACCTATTACAAAAAAAATATTTAACTTACTTAAACAGCAGACGGACCTCACCACACTGAAGGCGCTGCGGATGGTAGTGCAGCGTTGGCCATTTCCCTCCCTTCCTGGAAATCCTTTGGCCATAAATTTTGGGATTTCCCCGACATCGCTGCTGCTGCTGTGTCAAGCCGTCAAACCGAAAGGGCTTTAGCCAGCCCTACCGCACCCCCTGAAATCTTGTTCTAATAAGCCATAACTACTTCGTTAGAAAAAAAAGAAAGAATCATTTTCCACACATGTGGCGTGACTCACAATATTTATTTAGGTATTGGATTTTCTAACATTTTTGTTTTTATGAGCAAACAACAAGAAAAAAAATAAAAAATAATAATTTAAACAAAAATAACAATTTAAACTAATGAATCTTCAAAAAAAAAATAAATTAACTCAAAAAAAAAAAAATAAAATCAAAGGAAACTAAAAAAATTATAATTTAAACTTAAAATAATAATTAAAACTACTAAAAACAACAAGGTAATAAATAAATAAATAAATAAGAAAACTCAAAAAAATAAAAAAAATAAAAAGGAGACAACAACCATAAAAAAATTAAATTAAAATAAACCTACAAATATTAAATATATATTAAATTAAAATAAAAATACAAATATTTACCCTAAACTTGTTGCCACCCATACGTAGCACTTTAAACTAGCTACGGTACTATGCGCGGAACCAAAAAAGATAAAAAAAATCCTACCTATCCTAGATCTCTGGTTAGGTGTATTATTTCGTCCCATAAACGGGAACGCACCCTAAAATATCCGACAAAGGGGGAAACCGAATTTCACATAAAAAACTCATAAAAAATATTTATATTAAAAAAAAAATTATAATCGAAACCAAGAAATTTAAAAAGAATTAAGACTTTGTCATGCCAATAAATAAAAAATAATAAAAATAAAATCCGCTTGTCGCAGTACCTTTGTATGTTTTTTTTTTTTTGTATTCAGGGACCGCTGCTGAAGAACCGCATTCGTTTTTGTGCGGATTTTCCTTACGGATGCGGAACGGATATACTCCCGTAACAAATCTAGCGGCAACTGCGATTGGAGGCTTCGATGGAGTTTTCTTTTTTATTTGGTGGGAACCGAAATTCCTCACGCAGAAAATAATGAAAAAAACTAATTTTATTGGCGGCCACTCTGCAATTTTAAAATCCCATGTATGCCAATACACAATCTTCAGCTCCTAATGTTTCAAATTAAATAAAATTTTTATAAGCGCACTTCTTTTGCTTACAACTAGCACTTACCCCGAACGAAATAACAAAAAAAAAAAACTGCTCCTTGTACGGATATCTTTCCGCGTTCTTACTATAGATGATTTTCTTTTTTTGTATTTCCCTTTTTTTTTGGTTATCTATAAGCACTTTCCTGTTTCATTGCACTTGAGTCTACTTAAACACTAATAAAAAAAAATAAAATTAAAACAATCTAATAGAATTTTTTGAATTTTAGCTACACTGTACTTTTTATATGTATTATATTTAGAAATTTCACTGCCACTATGTGGTCTTTAAAAATGTACTGGCACTTGTGCGTGTGTTTCTGTGGACTCTCGATTTCGTAATGGTTAAATTCTTTGTCCTATTCCCTATACTCTTCCAAGAGTCCCTCTAGCCTACGGGTTATTCCACTAGCCGTTCGAGAGCTCTCTCAGCTAGAGGAATTTCAAACCGTAACGCCTTTTTAGTTTAGCAATTCCACTCAAAGTTCTCGTTGAACTTAAGCTCACTCTATGTGATAAGCTCTAGTACAATTTTCGGAACGATGCTGAATGACCAAGTGGAAAAGGAGGAAATTGAACACACAAATGTCAATAAAAACCAAAAGCGGCAAGAATCTTTGGGTAAGTTTCGGTTTTTATTTATTTTTTTTTCTACTAATTCTTAAGCTTTCTTTCTGAATTTTACAGATTACGATGGCGACTGTATACCCTTACCACCACAAAAGAAGGAGAAGCAGCATATTTCGTGTTAGTGTCTTTTTGTACGATTTTCCTATTTTGTTTACTTTTTTTTGTATTACATGTTCGGAGCCACTCGCGCCGGCTGGATGATTGGACGGACAGACGAAAGGACTTAAACTTCGATTTCATCACACCTATGCTGCTTCCTGTGGTAAGTCCCAATAAACAAATGTTACGAATATTTATATATTTTTTTTTTATTTTTCCACAGGGTAGCTGCAACAAAACTTCGACCTTGTGGATGTGCAAGGGTCTACAGGGGCGAAGAGAAGCAGATCTCCGAAATCAACGTGGGGAAGAAACCCACTTTCTGCAAGCCGGGCACTAAACACGTAAGTCGAACTTGTAAGGTGGTTGGACAATAAATAATACATAGACTAACATATTCCGTCACATCATACTTATACATATACTTAATGCTCATTCGTTGCTTCACAGATACATCGTACATATATCATCATGGAATGAGGAGAATCCGCCGCAGCAACTTAATGGAACAGCCAATTATGGACGAGATGAATTTATCGTTGGATCTTAGTGAGTAATATACATTTTGGTATATAAATCTAGTTTAACTATTAGCATGTGCATGTGTAAACATATAAAGAAATAAATAACGCTGATATCACAGCTGATAGAATTACATATGGACGTTTTTTAACAAGATTATGATAAATAGATAAATAAATTACTCTGGAGACGAAATAAATAAATAAATATATAAATAAACTACTATATAAACAAAATAAATAAATAAATCGATAAATATATTACTATACAAACAAAATAAATAAATAAATAGATAAATATATTACTATACAAACAAAATAAATAAATAAATTACTATATGAATACGAAACAAATAAATAAATTAATAAATAACAGATACTTGAAGTAGCAAATGATTCAATAAATAAATATATAATTAAATTAACTAAATAACTGACTAGGAAGATAAATAAGTGACTAGAATATACTTAAATACTAAATAAATAACCCTCTATTGACTAGAATATACTTAAATATCCAATTTTTTAAGCGATATTTACATTAAAAAAAACATGATACTTAATAATAAACTATCGACGGACATAAATACTTTTATAATCCTTTGCGTGAAAAACTCCTACTTTTTTTCCGGTCAGATTCTCCACCTCATACATATTGCTACCGATCGCTTTCACTACCCGACATTTGATGTATTTCGGACACAGTTTAGACGCAAGGTTCTTAGTTGTGTCGCTAAGTACAAAGTTACGCCTAAACACTTCCTGCCCGGGCAGGAAACGTATTTTCCGTGTACGTATGTTATATGTCTTTGCGCTTTTTTCATTTGCCCTTAGAATGCTTTCCTTTATTTTCGCACGTATGCACTGCAATCGACTTTGCCGAGAGAGAGTTAATAGCTCGCTGTCGGCAACCGCGCTCAACCTCCGTGCTAGATCGTAGCTACTACCATGTGTCATCATATTTATTCCGAATAGGGCAAAATATGGTGACACGCCAGTAGAAGCATGTATGGAGCTCCGCAACGCACACGCAATATCACTAAGGTGAAGATCCCAATCGCGTTGCTCTTCCCTTAAGTATGAGCGTATAGCTGCCAACAGCGTTCTATTCACCCTCTCTGACGCGTTCGATTGCGGTGCATAATAGGCTGTTTTAAAATGTCGAATACCATATTTTTTAAAAGATTTTGAAAATCATTGGCTACAAATTGTTTTCCATTATCGGAGTGAATTATTTCTGGTACTCCGAACATGTTGAAAATGTCATCGTGAAGAAATTTCACGACGCTACTGGTGTTGGCATTTCTTAGCGGTTTAAGGAAAACAAACTTGGTCAAATGATCTAAGACAACAAAGACATACGCGTTATCGGATTTAGATCTTGGGTACGGACCCAAGAAGTCGACATATAGCTTCTGAAAAGGACGATCGGAACAATAATTGGTGGATATTGGTGGACGGGAAATCTGACTGGACGACTTACTTTCTTTGCATGTTGCACAGTAAGTTATGAATTGTCTGATTTGTACAGTCATATTCGGCCAGTAAAAATACTGTCGAATTCGACTTAAAGTTTTTGCGATGCCACCGTGAGCTGCTTGAGGAGGATTGTGCGTACGGGAGATGATTTCTTCTGTTAACCCGGACGGAATCCACAACACCCAGTTGTGCTCTAACAGAGATTCATCTCGAATTAGTGGAAGAGACCGTTGGTATATATACTTCTCCTCTACTTTAAGATCCGGCAGCTGTTCTTGGTGATCTTGCACGGTGTTCATCAAACTTTTGTACTCATCAGACTGGAACTCTTGTGAATTCAAATCAACCAATAGACCGAGGACATCCTTATCCGCGATTTTGACCTTAGCGTAAGGTCTTGGGTCAGTGGCAGTTGCTAGAATTGTGGAAGATATACTTTTTCTAATTTCTCGTCTAAGTTTGTACCTCTTTCTTGCTTTCAGAATTCTTTTTGATATCACACTACTATCACCAAAAATTCTCTTACGCGCTGAGTAGTATTCCCTCAACCGTACATGCAATGGCTTAATTTCTAATCTACTCTTATTTCCTATTACCTCTACCTGCTTTTCTCTAGCTAATAACTTCATTTCTTTACTATCCGTCGATGTTTGAAACTCTACATCCCTCTTCTCAACGGTTACTGCGGGGTTTGAGTCGAACGCGACTCCTCCGACGACATCACGTTTGTGAACCGGTTTTCCGGGTTGCAACGGCGACACTTGGGCGTTATCACTCCTTCTTTACCACACCGATAACAAAATATGTGCCTGGTATTAGAAGCACAATCCATGAATGTGTGTCCTTCTGTCCGACAATTCCAGCAAACTACTTTATTGGGTTCTGCCTGATTCGAAACCACTTTGGGACGAACTCCTGGGTACTGTAGAGCCGCTACTTGCTCATTCGGGAAATTGGAGGTCTGCTCGAAGTCCAACTCGTTAGCTATATATTTGCCCGGAGTACGATGGTGTTTGGGTATCTCCCTACTCGGAAATGCGTTTTCCGCATCTTTACACGCATACCTCAGCTGGTCCAAAGTGAAGATGGCCATCGGATATACAAGCTTCCCTACCTTTTCGTTCAGGTTTCGCTTGAGGATCCTCACCAGCTCTACCTCAGGAATCTGCACCCTGAGCTGAGATTTAAGTTTCGATATCGATGAGAAGAACTCATCGGTACTCTCCCAGGTACCTTGCCGTCTGTCCATTATATCGCGCATCTGTTCGAAATCTGATTTCGAATTACGAAACTGTCGCAATAGTGCATCGCGTAGTATTGGCCAGTCTGGGCGGTAATTGGTACGTTGAAACTGCCAGTACCACTCGTATGCTGTACCTGAGAGCAGTAGATGGAAGTCACGCACAACCTCAGCCCAGGAGCAATTATATTGCCTTTGCAGTGTTTCTAGTCGAAAAATAAAATCCTCCACGGTAAGGGATTCAGGTTTGCCCTCGAAGTTAATTCCCCACTTGTCGATCTTCATAGGACCTCGAATTCCTGAATGGGGATTGATTCATCTCGTAAGGTCGCGGTGGGAATCCTGATTCCAGCCGGGAGGATGATTCATGTCTGGGTGTGCTGTCTGAGGATGAGGATGCCTGGCGTGAATCTGACTTGGACGGAATTCAGATTGGTTCTGCTGGTGAGCTGCATGACTCAAATGGAATGAATTCTAACCCTGGAGGTAAGTATTCGGTTCATACATCCTGTATCTGGCATTATTTTCCCTAGCATTGGCCTGAACTTGCCTCTGGTTTGTTGTTTGATCTAGCTGAGAGTGCGAGTGGGAGATGTTACGCTGTTGAGGAGGAGTCGGCTTCCGGACAACACTTGGATTCTTCTTTAGCTTCGGGACAATTTCCTCGGGTGGAGGAGTTGGACGCGTGACTAAGTTAATTTCTCTCATAAAATCAAGTAAACTTTTCTTCATTTCTAGTTTTAGGGTTTCTGAGATATCTTCTTTAATGGAATTCTGGTAAGTGGTGAATGCATTTACCACAGCCAGGTTAATATAAGATTTAAGCTCAGGCGACACCCTGTCCGGCTCTTGGACACTATTTCTGCTACCTGGTCTGGAGACATCTATGTTCTGTTCCTCCGTTTGGTCCACCATCGTTCGAACACTACTGTTCTGAGCTGAAAGTGAAGCTGCACCTAAGTGGCTAAGGCTACTAAAGGACGGGGCCTGCAAAGATTCTGGGGAGCTCTCGAACTGACTGGTATGTGTACTAACCCCTGAGCTAACTGGAATATTGGAAGAGGATATGGTCGTTGGTACCGGCGTTTTCTTTGGCGGTGGACTGTGCCTAACTGGGGCCATTACGAAAGACTCTTCTGAAATCTGTTTAGCTGCAGCACGAGTGAGTACCCTATCGTCTAAAATTTCTATTTTTTCTTTTCTAATTTTCCTAATTATTGACTCTTTTGAATCTTTTTCAGATGACATCATGTGCATCCAGTGGGAAATGTAGCAACAATAATAGGGGCAGTACTAGTAAATGTGTATTTTTAAGTACTTATGTATTATAGATTTAGGTGTAAGAATGGGCTAGGGGTAATAAATATAAACCAAAAAAAATGTAAAAAAAATATAAAAATAAATAAATATCTAACTACTAATAAATGTATATATAAAAGAAATAAGAAAATAAATTTAAGATACAAAAAAAAAAGATAACTATGTAATAATTACAACTAAGTAAGTATATGATTAAAAAAAAATAAATAAAAAATGTATTAGACTAAGTATAGATATATAAAAAAACAATATGTGTTGAAAATAATGTTTCTTTATGTGAGGATAAACAAAAAAATAGTATATATAAAAAAATGTATGTGTGTGCAATTTAGTTGTTTTTAAGTTATAATAAATATACTCTGGTACGAGAATTATGTTTTAAAATTTTGTTATGCATATTGCATTTAGGGGGTGTTTCGGGCAGCTGACTTCGGTGATACTCTTCTTGGCGCAGGCTTGACTTGCAACAGCATCTGATGTTTTTTTAAAAAATGTTGGCTGACTAAAATATTATAGCCCTCAGTGTGGCGAAACATAAACACCTAGAAAAAAAACGACAAGGACACACGCCGTTGAATTCCTCTCCGCTCACGCAATTCTAGTCTACTCCCTCGGGCTTTGCTAGAAGACTTTGAGCGGAAATAAAAACAACACATAAAAAAACTAACTAAAACGGGATAGTGCTCCATGATACGACTAGACTACATCGAACAAGGCCACTATACCATATTAAACTAAATACAAGACTGAAGATAAAAGTTAAAATTTTACAATAGGAAAGGAAAATAGGATTTAAGGTACACCCCTATCGTGGAATCCGCCGGGGCGAATTATTCACCGAAAAAAATATTTCGGCATCGTCAAATCCGCAAAGTGAACAGATCCCCGTGTGGGTAATGTGAATGAGTTCCACTGTATCGTGGAAAACGTTCGAATCTGATTTTTCCCGAACAAAATGACGTTTCTCATCAGCATCAAAATCATTGCGGATTTCCGGCTTGGCTGCTGAACGTCGTCTTCTTTGTAAAAACAATTTCTGTTTACATATCATAAATTAGAGGAAAAAAACTACAACTGCTTTATTAAGCCGAAAATTTTTGATAAACCTATGCAATATTGAACTTTATTAAAATCAGAAATAAATAAAAAATTGTTTCTAGAAACACACATTTCATTTGGAAGTTCCATGAAATCATCCACTGTTGCTATTAATCTCTGTTGCTATTAACCTCATCGTACTCTTCTCTGGGAAGACTGCTCATCTTCCTCCTCTTCTGCTCCCAAAAACAGCTATCCTGTCCATTTGTGTGCTTTATTTTTATTTTAGTCACTTTTTAAAGAAATTTTCCTTTTACGAGTCGAATGTAGCGACACAAATTTGTATTGACAAATAAAAGACAGCTGTTTGGTAGTGAAACTACCTTTCCCCAATGCCTGTCGATAAGGAGACGTTCTCGGCGGATTCCACGATAGCAGTAGAAAGTGAAAGGGAATCCAATAGGTGAAGTGAAACTCAATTCCGACGGATTCCACGATAGGGGCGGTAGACAATGAATAAAAGACTAGGACATACAGATTCCAATTGCTGTCGTTGTCAACATCAAAATCACTCGTCGCAATTTACCATGGCATGCTTAAGAGCTATCCAGGTAAAGACTTACGAGTTCTTTGACGTTAACAGCGAGGGCAATTGAGGACGAGGACAAACAAAAAGGTTCCAATTGTTGTCATTGTCAATATCAAAGACATTCGTCGCAATTTACCTTGGCATGCTTAAGAGCTATCCAGGTAAAGACTCACGAAAACTTTGATATTGATAATAAGAACAATTGTGGACTAATACAACATAGGATGGAAGACAAAGAAACATGGAACGCTAGCGAAGCACGGCTCAGCTCGCCGGAAATGGGGGGAACTTGTTCTCGCACACAACCTCACCTATTACAAAAGAAATATTTAACTTACTTAAACAGCAGACGGACCTCACCACACTGAAGGCGCTGCGGATGGTAGTGCAGCGTTGGCCATTTCCCTCCCTTCCTGGAAATCCTTTGGCCATAAATTTTGGGATTTCCCCGACATCGCTGCTGCTGCTGTGTCAAGCCGTCAAACCGAAAGGGCTTTAGCCAGCCCTACCGCACCCCCTGAAATCTTGTTCTAACAAGCCATAACTACTTCGTTAGAAAAAAAAGAAAGAATCATTTTCCACACATGTGGCGTGACTCACAATATTTATTTAGGTATTGAATTTTCTAACATTTTTGTTTTTATGAGCAAACAAAAAGAAAAAAATAAAAAATAATAATTTAAACAAAAATAACAATTTAAACTAATGAATCTTCAAAAAAAAAATAAATTAACTCAAAAAAAAAAGTAACATCAAAGGAAACTAAAAAAATTATAATTTAAACTTAAAATAATAATTAAAACTACTAAAAACAACAAGGTAATAAATAAATAAATAAATAAGAAAACTCAAAAAAATAAAAAAAATAAAAAGGAGACAACAACCATAAAAAATTAAATTAAAATAAACCTACAAATATTAAATATATATTAAATTAAAATAAAAATACAAATATTTACCCTAAACTTGTTGCCACCCATACGTAGCACTTTAAACTAGCTACGGTACTATGCGCGGAACCAAAAAAGATAAAAAAAATCCTACCTATCCTAGAGCTCTGGGTAGGTGTATTATTTCGTCCCATAAACGGGAACGCACCCTAAAATATCCGACAAAGGAGGAAACCGAATTTCACACAAAAAACTCATAAAAAAAAATTTATATTAAAAAAAAATTATAATCGAAACAAAAAAAATTTAAAAAGAATTAAGAATTTGTCATGCCAGTAAATAAAAAAAAAAAAAAATAAAATCCGCTTGTCGAATTTCCTTCGTATGTTTTTTTTTTTTTTGTATTCAGGGACCGCTGCTCAAGAACCGCATTCGTTTTCGTGCAGTTTTCCTTACGGATGCGGAACGGATATACTCCCGTAACAAATCTAGCGGCAACTGCGATTGGAGGCTTCGATGGAGTTTTCTTTTTTACTTGGTGGGAACCGAAATTCCTCACGCAGAAAATAATGAAAAAACTAATTTTATTGGCGGCCACTCTGCAATTTTAAAATCCCATGTAGGGTATGTGTAATTTGTGATCGCCAATACACAATCTGCAGCTCCTAATGTTTCAAATTAAATAAAATTTTTATAAGCGCACTTCTTTTGCTTACAACTAGCACTTACCCCGAACGAAATAACAAAAAAAAAAACTGCTCCTTGTACGGATATCTTTCCGCGTTCTTACTATAGATGATTTTCTTTTTTTGTATTTCCCTTTTTTTTTGGTCATCTATAAGCACTTTCCTGTTTCATTGCACTTGAGTCTACTTAAACACTAATAAAAAAAAATAAAATTAAAACAAGCTAATAGAATTTTTTGAATTTTAGCTACACTGTACTTTTTATATGTATTATATTTAGAAATTTCACTGCAACTATGTGGTCTTTAAAAATGTACTGGCACTTGTGCGTGTGTTTCTGTGGACTCTCGATTTCGTAATGGTTAAATTCTTTGTCCTATTCCCTATACTCTTCCAAGAGTCCCTCTAGCCTACGGGTTATTCCACTAGCCGTTCGAGAGCTCTCTCAGCTAGAGGAATTTCAAACCGTAACGCCTTTTTAGTTTAGCAATTCCACTCAAAGTTCTCGTTGAACTTGAGCTCACTCTATGTGATAAGCTCTAGTATAATTTTCGGAACGATGCTGAATGACCAAGTGGAAAAGGAGGAAATTGAACACACAAATGTCAAAAAAAAACCAAAAGCGGTAAGAATCTTTGGGTAAGTTTCGGTTTTTATCTATTTTTTTTTCTACTAATTCTTAAGCTTTCTTTCTGAATTTTACAGATTACGATGGCGACTGTATACCCTTACCACCACAAAAGAAGGAGAAGCAGCATATTTCGTGTTAGTGTCTTTTTGTACGATTTTCCTATTTTGTTTACTTTTTTTTTGTATTGCATGTTCGGAGCCGGCTGGATGATTGGACGGACAGACGAAAGGACTTTAACTTCGATTTCATCACACCTATGCTGCTTCCTGTGGTAAGTCCCAATAAACAAATGTTACGAATATTTATATATTTTTTTTTTATTTTTCCACGGGTAGCTGCAACAATAAGCAAGTGCTAAAGTCCGTATGGACATATGGTATATGTACAACTCTGGGGTTGTACCAAAATAACTAATATTAAAATTTACAAACTTTGGAAAACAAAGTTCTAAGAGGTATTGTTAATGCGCCATGGTATATCAGAAATAGTGATATCCATAGAGATCTTGGCATTAAAACTATTGAAGACGAAATTCAAACCTACGCGAGAAAGCATAGTCGACTAGAAAGTCACGTAAATATTACAGTCCTCCAAGTTTTGAAAGAAAGAAATTTACTGCGCCGTCTACAAAGAACCAAACCTTTAGACTTAGCGCGATAAGTAACCGCGTCTAAACTGCGGAGCTGGCAGGAACTTCTAATGGGAAGTTCCCTGCAATACGTCCTTATTACGTGAAATGAAAACTACTTGATAAGTCGAATACTTAGTTGTAGTAAAAATGAAAACAAGTTTGTTTTGATGGGAAGTTTTTTAGTGGGTAAGAATCCCACACTACTATGAGCACGCGCTGTCGATCCTCATAGTGTCTTGTTGAAAATTTTCACTACCCTCGGTAAAACAAAAAAAAAAAAAAAAACATAAAGCATCACCCAAATCAGGTGAACACCATGTTGCAGTCACACACACCAAGTCAACTTTCGAATCTTCGAAAAGATACCTGAATTCGTCTATTTTCGGCCACAAACTCTGAGCGTTAATACAACAGACTTGCAATCCAGCACGCTGACTACACAATACATTAACCATTAAACGCGTTGTATTATTATTATATTATTATTATTAGTATCCTTTATTGCAATTCATTATAATATTACATTTTGATTAACAAAAGAATTTGTAAGCATGGCATAAATTGCCGTCTGCCGAGAATTGACTTCATGATAATAATTCAAAAATAAATATATAGTGGACATAATATATAAATAATAAAAGTTACAAGTATGGTTAATTGCGATATTTCATTAATAAATATAGTTACTACCAATTATAAATTTATGAAACTGTTGCGATAGTTATAGGAATGACTACAGTAAGATGGGAGTCGTTTCCAACCATATGAACCGTTTAGAGCTTGCTTTGCTTCTTCACATGCAAGGCAATTCCTGGAGGGTGCAAATTGTTCGAAGGTTTGAGATTTGATTTGTAATTGAGAGCTAGGACCTCCGTTCTTATTTTAAGCACTGGGCTTATATCACTGGCTGTTAGTTGCCTGCAAAAATAGTTACTTGAACCTAAAGAATGGCAAAGTTCCTTATAAAAAAGCCTACTTTTTGACTCCCGGGCTCTGCTCATTGTTGGCGTAAATACTCGTCGACCTTTGCTATGCTGCGATAAAACATATCTTGCCAATCGTTAAGGTTTAACTCATCCAGGTCGAAGCCAACACCGTGTTCGTTTACTATATGATACCATTCTTTAAAGGGTGTTGAGCGGCATTGAAGCGCAAATTGCATAAGGCTTTTTTGGAGATTATTATCCCTCCTACGCATAATCTTGATGATATAATCTGCATTTGCCTTGAGATTTTTTAAATAGATTTGTGGGAGCCCAGATTCAACATGTATTGCGTAGGTGGGCGTTGTCACGGGAAGCTTAAAGATGCGCTTGAAAAAAGTGCGTTGAATATGTTCGAACTCTTCAATATGTTGGTATCCGAAGGCCTGGTTGCCGCAGGAAAGACAAGAGTGAATGGTAGCATCAAATACGCTGAATTTGGAAGTTATATCTACGCGCAGGTTAGCTGCCACCATTTTCTCTTTTACGTGAGGGCGCAAGTCTAAATTGTGGGTTATAAGGAACCATAGATATTTAAATTCGTTGACTTCTTCAATAGGCTCATTTCCCAGATACCACTTTTCCCGTGACACTCTCCTACGCGAAGATGATTCAAAGCTTTTTCGATTTTGCAGTGTTAATTTTCAAACCCCAGGTATCACAGTAGGACCTTAATTTGTTAATATGTAGCTGCATAGTAGGCGGACTCTCGGCTAGAACTACGAGATCGTCCGCGTAAAGCGAAACTTTAACACCTACACCTCCGAAAGTGACTCCACTAGGCAAATACTCAGACACATCATAAAAAAAAGAGCGAATAATATAGGACTGAGAACGCGTCCTTGGGGAACGCCTGTATCAGTTTTAAAAAAGTGGACACATCATCTCCATTTGATACTGCAACTAACGTATTCGTGATTAGCTTTTCATATACACGTACGATTTTGATGATAAGCCGATCTTAGACAGTTTATATATAATCAATCTGTTATCTGCGGAAGAACTCTGAAGGTTTACGATCCCCCATTTCTTCCCCCGACAGCAGCGCTTCGATTCTTTTGCTTTATGGATTTGTGGGAATGTGCGGGCGCATGCGACTTTGGCGTGGATGATGATTTGGCTGCGCCGTCGTGTGATGTTCCACTCCAACTCCAATGTAATAAATAAAATAAAAACAAATTTTGTGGGAGGAGAAACCTCTGATAAAAAAACAAATTTATTTTAAACAGAACTTTAGCGAATCTCACGTGGCGATTTTTCTTTGGAACGATTTGCGTTTGCAATGAATCCGTGATGTAAGCTGGTTTAAGGCAGTCCAGGGAAATAGATGAACTTTTTCCGTTCATATCTAACACGAAATATTTATGCAATTTCTTTAATACTCTATAAAGACCCTCATACGCCGCTTTTAACCCGATTTTAACTCTATCTATCCGTACAAAAACATATTCGCAATCAGTAAGATCTTTGGGTTCAAAAATATCGCGCTGCACTGAGGAACGACTGTTTTTCGGGATAACATTTCGCATTGCTTCTCTGAGCTTGTTGATTAGTGAAGTTGGGTCTACCGATGTGTTGGTGTTATCGTTAACTAAGAATTCGCCTGGTACTCTTGGCGTTTGACCGTAGACTAGATCGGCAGCTGTACAACCCAAATATTGTTTAATCGAAGTCCGTATACTTAAAAGTATAAAAGGCAATTCGTAGCTCCAGTTCAAAGTGTTTTCCCGAGCATATAACGAATTGCCGGTGGAAACGCTCGATCATACCGGTGGCTTGAAGGTGATAAGGTGTTGTTCGAATTCTATGCGACCCGAGGATATTATTGAACTCTTGGAATAGGTGACCTTCGAACTGACTGCCTTGATCCGGTGTTATTGGCAGTGGTATTCCGAAACGCGAGACATATTGTTCTACGAATGCGCGCACGATTGTGCTAGTTCTTATATCTCTCAAAGGTATCGCTTCGGCCATCTGGTAAAACGATCAATGGCCGTGAAAATGTAGCTAAATCCATTCGAAGTTGGCAACGGGCCTACCAGATCTATATGAATCTGTTCGAATCGGCCAGACGGAATATCGAATTGACCATGAGCCGTCCGAGTATGTCGATTGACTTTGGACTTTTGGCAGGATTGGCAAGTCTTGCCCCAAAACCCCGTGTCAACAATCATGTTTGGCCAAAAATACTTGGTAGTTACTAACTTAGAACTTCTTATTCGGTCAAGCTTTGTCACTCCTGTTGCCATTCGAAGCATCTTCATCTCAGCTGCCGTTAATTTACTCTCATACGTTTTGTACATCGTTCAACATTGTGAACCATATGTGAGCGCTGGACGCACAACTGCGGTGTAGAGCCTTCCTTTCAAATTAAGCGGCATTTTTCTGTCACAGAAGAAGCGGAATTTTCTTGCCACTTCATCCACCCTACGCTTACGCGGATTAATGTCTTCATCACAAGATCATAGATCCCAGACATTTGAGCTTTTTGCACTTGGGAAGCACTGTTCCATTCAAATAAATGTCTGGAATAGGCCTGAGTGGATCAGAGAACGGGCAGCACAAGTACTCTGTCTTTTTTTAACTAATGCGATACCCATTTCCCTCCAAAATATCCACCCACAGATCAAGTGCTCGTTGCAGGGGTGTAGGATCCTCACTTATGATGGCTCCATCGTCAGCAAAGAATAATTGATGTACCTTGGGGTCCATCACTTTATCTTCAAGACTCTTCCCTGGTGCACCCCAACTTTGAAGGCGAACTCTTCGGTTACTCCAGCGGGGCATCTTACTCTTCTCGAACTCCTTTGTATATATCCATGATCATCTGCATATAGGTTTCGGGAACCCGTCGATGTCTTAGCGCCACCCATATCAGATCTCGTGGTTTTCTGTCGAACGCCTTTTCAAAGTCAACCAATACAATATGAACATCCTTTAAGGAATAACGAAGTTTTTCCATTATGATCTATATTATACTTTGGATTGCATCTGTGGTTGATTTACCCGAGACAAACTCGCACTGATCATCAGATAGCCGTGTTATTTTTCGCAGTCGGCCACCTAATACCCGCTCAACGATCTTCATGGTGTGTGACATCAGCTTGATCGAACGCTAGTTCACACAGGTTTGCGTATCACCCTTCCCTCCATTGATTCGGAATTGGATCACCTCTCACGAATTTGGAGATGAGAACTCTGAGGCATCTGAACCCGATCTCTCTCATCTTTTTCCAGAACTCAGAGGGCATCTCGTTTGACCCAACCGCTTTTCGTTTTTTGGAGCAACTAACTTCTTCGACTGTAATGTCGGGTATTTCTTCACAGTTAGGGGTGGCTTTTGGAAAGTATAGCCGGGGAATCTGTTCATTCGAAAACCCTTCACAATACTGCCGCCACCTCTGCAGAATTGCGTCGTCATCCACAAGGAGCTGGCCATGAGCATTGTTAATGAACTTTTGCGAACGAGTCTCCTGAGCATTCCTCCTCCTTTGGGCGGCTATTTTGAAGATGGTTGCACTCTTGTTCATATTGTGTCTTCGCTACTCCTGGATATCCTGGCTTGCATCAGCAACCGGAGAAGATACTTTCCCCAGCTCCAGCCCCTCCATACTCTCTGCTTGAAGCTGGGCGCACTTCTTCTTCGCTTTTATCTTATTACATCTGTATTCCACTTCGAGGCGAGCTTTTCGTCTCATTTATCACTTCCTTGGCTTCATCACTCCACCACCATGTTTCTTTAACGTGTTGGTGGTGGCCTTTTGAAGCTCCTAGCAGTGATCTGGCCTTCTTCATCCTCAGCTTTGTTGATGTTGTGAGAGAGGTAATTTTTATCACGAAAACAAAAGTCTCGCCTTTTTTTCCAGATTGTACCACTTGATTTCCTCAGAGACCCTTCTTTGTTTGCTTTTCTTTGGTGTCTTTATAAAAATTTCTGTTAGCAGGAGACTGTGTTGCTGAGCGATGGCCTCTCTCAGGATCACTTCGCAATCTTTTACCCGAGGATTCATGAAACTGGCTACCAAATGGTAGTCAATCTGAGTTTCATGTCCGCCACTGCTGTAAGTGATCAGGTGTCGGCTTTGTTTGTTGAACATGGTATTTAACCCTGGATGGTTATGCTTCGTCGAATCGACGAACACCTCTTTTATTTTGTTTGCGAAAGAAAATGGGCGGATGTTCTTAAGGAGATTGTGGAAATCTAGCCAAAATGCATTTTAATCCCTCTGATCACATCCAATTTGGGGAGCATATGCAGTGATAATATTCCACACCTCTCCTTGTATTACTAGTTTGAGAGACATCAAACGGTCGCTGGACTTCGAAATGCTCAAAACGTTACCAACCCAGCGGGAAAAATGCGCTTCATAAGTGCTTTGTAAGCACATACAAAGAAGCTCGAAGCGCTTACTCAATATATGTCCTTCCGTTTCCTGTTTACTATATGAAGTCCGCAGATTAGTGTGAGGCGTTACTTCAGCGCTTGATAAGAAGGCAGAAGTAAGCACTTACGCCCGGATCAGTATTAAGCGCTTCTTAAACGCTTCAGAAGAAAGCAGATGTAAGCGGCTACGACTACATTGGATAATTTTATAATTATTTATTTATAAGAAAATAGAATTAAAAGTTAAAAAAAAAACAATTTTCATAAGAGCAAAAAAAGAAAATTAGAATTCTTATTTTAAGTGTTTTCATTCAAGGTTTTGTATTTTTCGTCGTGTTTTTGTTACATACATACATTTTCAATGGCCCGCTAGTCCTTCATGAGGGTCGCGGGGTTAGGATGATCAGGTGGACCCTCCATCCTTCTCGATCCTCCGCCATTGACTCTAATTCATCAGGAGGAATCGCTAAGAGGCTCCAGGAGAGATGTCGGACTTGGTCCAACCATCTGTTTCTAGGCCTTCCGCGATTTCGCCTACCTGATGGTACGGCCACCATGGCGCATCTTGGAAGCCGGTCTGGGGGCATACGCACTACGTGACCAAACCATCGGAGCATAGATCGTTCCGTTCGGAGAAGTAGCTGCTCAACATTGAGCGCCTCGCGTACTCTGGTGTTGCGCACTCGATCCCTACGAGTTATTCCAACAATACCGCGAAGGAACCTCATTTCGGCAGCTTGTATCCGCGATCTTATTCTTTCGGACACTATCCAAATTTCATGACCATACGTGAGAGTTGGAACATACACCGAGTTAAAAACCGATAGCTTAGCTTGAACACTAAGTTCGGCCTTCCTTCTAACAGATTGGCCAAGCTCTCTCAAAATTGATCCAGCCTGACCAATTCTACAGGATAACTCGGCATTGCTCCTCCCATCACTCGTGAATAAGACCCCGAGGTACTTAAACTTATCCACCTGCTTCAGTGGGACTCCACTAACATGCAGAGTGCACTGAATGGGTTTTTGGATATGACAAATACTTCCGATTTGTTCACGTTGATCTTCATTCTAGCATCATCACAAACGGCTACAAACCTTTCGAGTGCGTGCTGAAGTTCGGTTTGAGAGGACCCAAGGATGACCAAATCATCCGCAAAGAGCAGGTGACTAATCCTTAGGTCTCCCACTTTAAAACATTCCCCGCCACGGCTGCGCTCCAACATCCAATCCATATATACAATGAAGAGGAGAGGTGACAAAACGCACCCCTGGCGGAGTCCAACGCCCACAGTGAAAGGTATTGATTTAACACCGTTTATCCGAACACAGCTTCTACAATTTGTATATAACGACTGAAACGCCCTTAACAGGGAACCAGCAATCCCATACTCCTGCAGAACACTCCAGACGTTCCCTCGAGGAACCCTATCATATGCTTTTTCCAAATCCACAAAACAAGTGTAGACAGGTTTAGCATACTCCCAGGCCTTCTCAAGAACCATTCTGAGAGTGAACAACTGGTCGGTTGTGCTTCTATCGGGACGAAAACCGCACTACTCATCCCCCAAACTGTCCTCAACCACAGCTCTGGAAAAATTTTCTAGCACCTTAGCGAAGACTTTTCCAGGGAGACTAAAAAGAGATATACCCCTATAGTTGGCGCAATCTCTTTTGTCCCCTTTCTTAAAAAGAGGTACTATCACCCCCATTTGCCAATCACCAGGTGTTTCACCGCATTCCCAGGCCACTTTAATGACACGCGTGAGCCATTGCACTCCCTCTTTACCTAAAGCCTTGAGCATTTTTGGCCGAATTTCATCCACACCAGCAGATTTGCCAACTTTTAGCGCTTTGATCGTCAAAGTTACTTCCTCTACCGTAGGACTACTTTCCGCCCTACTCTTGACCATAGGTCTGTCATCTTCGGTGCCCTGTTCGGGATTGAGCAATTCTGAAAAGTGCTCGCTCCATCTGCGTAAGATGTCCTCCTTATTGGAAAGAAGTCTACCGTCTTTGGATTTGACTCCTTCAACGATATTCAACTTTTTTCCTCTGAGTCGGCGGACGGTCTGCCAGAACATCTTATTTGCAGATCTGTGGTCACGTTCCAATTTCTTGCCAAACTCCTTCCAAGACTGTTCTTTCGCTGTTTTCACAGCTAATTTGCAAGTTCTTCGCGCCTCAGTGTACCGATTTCGAGAATCGGAGTTCCCCAAGTGAATTCACACCTTAAAGGCTTTCTTCTTCTCTCTGATGGCGTCTTGAACTCCGGGAGTTTTAAACCAAGCAGTTCTTTTCCCACCACCAGCCGCCAAACCAAGCCGCTTCACTCCACAAACATCTCCCGCAGAGGCAACAACCGCTGTTGAAAACAGTTGCCATTCTTCCTCTACATTTGATGGAACAGTTGGAATTCGTTGAAACCTCTCAGATATTTGCCGCGCAAATGTCTCCCGTATCTCATCGTCCTGTAACCTCTCCCATCGTATGCGTGTAACCATCCTTGGTTTACGCTTTGGTAGGGGAGGCACTCTCTCGCTAAGATACAATTTGCACAGCACTAAGTGATGATCAGTTGACAGTTCGGCCCCTCTTGTGTTTTTGTTTATAAAAATAATTCTTGAACTTTCGGATAACGGAATTCATTGCTCCTTCAAAATCTTTGTAGCCAAAGTTTCCATTTTTGACTGCGCCTGAATAGTTTCAATAATTATTGATGGGTGCTAGTTAGACGAAATTAAAGCGTCGTACCGTAAACCAACTTATAGAATTAGAACAACTACCTCCGGTTATGAAGAGTTAGCGCTTACACATTGCATTCTCTGTAGGCGCCTTCTATTTTTTCCGCTGGGAAGTAGCTCTGCCGCAAGAATAATACCGATTCCGTTCCTAACCTTTTCGGTTCCGTAGTAGAACATCTTTTAATGTTTTGCCCTAACGTCGAAGAAACGCACTCCATTTCCGGTATTTTACCATTTCGCCTCTTGTACACACAAGATATTCACCGCCTTCTATTTGTTCATGATGGTTTTCCTGAATTGGGATACCAAACACATAAACTTGTTCACTTGATTGGAGTTCTTGTAAAGCAAGGTAAAGTAAGGTAATAAACACGAGACCAACTTGAGGCTAAATAAATACTACGTTTTATTGCTCACTACTTAACCCTTTCATGCCAGAATTAATTTGGGAGTGGCTAATACTTTTTCAAGGATATGGAGTTGTTAGTCTAGATGTAAATATGAAGTGATATCAATTTCAAAGTCCTATGTACCCTGGTTTAGAAGTTATGAAATGTTGCCTAAAAAGTTTAAAAAATTTTCTGACCATAAACTAAAAGTTTTAATTTTCTTACATGTGTTTAATTATTTTACGTACTTGGTTTTGTACACTTAAATTTCTTTATATATTTTTTTAAATAATTTGCAAACTCATATTTCGCATAAAAAAATTGTACATGTGCACTCACCGAAGATCAGCTACAAAGTGATCACTAGCAATACTTTCAATAAAATATTCGAAAAAAAAATTGTACAACAAACTTGCACAACATATCAACCTATTCTAAAAAAAAAAGTCGTTAGAGAATAAATTAAAATTACGCGACTTAGAAGCTAAAACATACAATTTGCCTATAAGCAACATCTGGCATGAAAGGGTTAAGTCTTTTATATACAGAAATTAGTCTAAAATAACATAACAAAGAACAAATTGCTTAATCTAAAAACATAACAAAAAAGAAATCGCTTAATCGAAATAATTGAATGACATTATTGAATTATTATTTTTTTTTTTTTTTTTTTTTGGTTGCGCCTGGAGGTGCAGGAATCTTCAAAAGATACCAATGGTCCGTACCATTGGTTATGCCCGATTCATATATCTGACAATGCCATCAGTGCTAGTCAGTATATGCCTACGGGCTAAAGCTCACCCCCTCAGAGAGGCACTATGAGAACCGGCTGCGCGTACTCATAGTAGTAGGAAATTCGTTCCTCTCATTTTTTCATTTTTTGTGATGACTACGACTAAGTTGCCTTAACGAGTAGTTTACGCTTCTGTAGTGTTAATCGCGTTAGGTAGGTAGCTTTCCAGTGAAGGCACCTACTAATACCGTCATTACATGCGGTTTTTCCTTACGGCGCTAGGTCGAAAGGTCTTGTTCTTTGTAGTCGGCGCTCAAGGCTTGTCACGTCCATAGTACGGATTATTTCATTATTGCAATGAACACGAAGACGGGTACGAAGTTTGCGAGCAAAGTTTGTTACTTCGTCCCTCACGGTAGCAATTCCTAGATCTCTGTGAATATCACTATTCCTTATATACCAATCAGCATTCACGATTGCTCTTAGCATTTTATTTTGAAATGCTTGCAGTAGAGCCATATTGCTTGGTTTGGTACAACCCCAAAGTTGTATACCATATGTCCAAGACGGTTTTAGCACTTGCTTATACAGAAGCAGTTTGTTGTATACGCTTAACTTCGAGTATCTTCCGAGTAGCCAATACATTTCTCTAAATCTGATTTCGAGCTCTTCGCGCTTCTTTTTAACGTGTGGTTTCCACTTAAGTTTTGCGTCTAGGGTCATTCCTAAATATTTTGCTTCGTTTGCGTAAGGTATTTGTACCGAGTTAATGGATATAGGTAAGTTGTTTATCTTTCTCAACGTAAAATTGACATGCGTTGATTTTGTCTCATTGAGGACTATTCGCCAGGTTTTTGTCCATTCGCATACATTGTTCAAAGCTCGTTGGAGTTTTCCCGTTGATGATTCGACTGACTCATCCGTTACGAGGATAGCCGTGTCGTCTGCGAACGTTGCTACAACGGTCCCTTCATCTTGTGGTATATCTCTTGTGTAGAGCAAGAACAGGATTGGACCGAGAACACTTCCTTGTGGAACACCGGCGTAGATATCTTTGAAATCCGAATATTCACTCCCGTGTCTAACACGGAAAAGTCTGTTTTCAAGATAAGATTCCAATATTCTGTACAACTTTTCCGGTAAGATTACCCTTAGCTTATACCTTAGGCCTTCGTGCCATACCTTGTCGAAGGCTTGCGATACGTCGAGAAAAGCGCTAGAGCATATTTTTTCCCCTTCTAGAGCTTTTTCAATCTCGTTCGTTATTCGATACACCTGATCGATTGTGGAATGTTTGACCCGAAACCCGAATTGATGATCCGGGATCAAGTGTCTTTCTTCAATTACTGGTTGCAATCGTTTCAGCAGAAGTTTCTCGAAGACCTTAGATATTATTGGTAGAAGTGAAATGGGTCTATATGATTTCTTGTCATTTGCACATTTCCCCGGTTTCGGAACCATAATAACTTCGGCGACTTTCCATTGCCTTGGGACATATAATAGTCTTAAGGAAGCATTTATAATGTAGAGCAACTTAACCAGCACTTTTTTCGGTAGCTCTTTCAAAATTTCGCCAGTGATTAAATCATATCCCGGAGCCTTGTTATTTTTCAATTTTTGTATTGTCATTCGAAGTTCGGACAGGGATACGGTTTTTACTCTAAAGTTGTCGGGTGCCATATTATCATTCGGATCTTCGATCAACGGTTGTCCATCGAACGGCTTGAACGTTTCCTCTAAGTGATCGGCAAATAATTCTGCTTTCTCTTTATCTTCTTTTGCCCATTCCCCGTTAGCTTTCCTAATTGGCGGCGAGTGCATTACAGGTTTCCTTATGGACTTCAAGGCTTTCCATAGAGAGTAGTTTGAATACTTATCAGCGGTCAAACCCTCGAGGTAAGTAGAAGTCTCGTGATTTTTTAGGTCCTGCAGCACTTTTTTAATCTTGTTACAAAGATGGTTCGGATAAGTTTTATCCGGTGGCGCGCGGGATTGTTGCCATCTCTTGCGCGCTCTCTTCTTTTCTCGTATGAGGTCTTCGATTTCAGGCTGGTATTTGACTTTATTGTTCCGCGCTTCTGTCTTTCGCAAAGGAGTGTTTTTCCACGCTGAGCTCTGAATGGCTTCGACGAGTTTGTCGATTTCTTCTTCTATTTCGAACGGTGTCTTTAGCGGTACATTTAAAGCAACATTTTCCTTGCAGTCTCTTCTGAAAGCGTCCCAGTTAGTTTTGTTACTAGTTAACCTAGGCGGTCCTTCTTTTTTTACTAGACTTCCACCTATTTTCAGAGTGACTGCCGAGTGATCTGAGCATAGATCATAGCATTCTTCGATTTCCGTCAAATTTTTAGTTAACCCTTTTACGATAAAGAAGTCGACGAGGTCAGGGATTTTATTTTTGTCAGTTGGCCAATAAGTTGGCTTTCCTGTCGAAAAAAAGTTCACCCCACGTTTCATGCTGGCTTTGTACAATAATCTGCCTTTTGTCGAATTGCATCTGGATCCCCAGAAAGTGTGTTTCGCGTTAAAGTCACCACCTAAGACAAAATTAGGTCCGAGTGAGTCAAAGAGACGAACGAGGTCGTCTTCTACTAGCTTATATCCCGGAGGGAAGTAACTAGATCCGATGCTGTAGTCTAAGTGGTTTATTTTTACGGAGACTGAGCTTATTTGCATAGAATCAAATTCTATTTCTATGTTTTCGGAGTGCTTAATACAGTCTTTGATGTAAAGAGAGGACCCGCCTCTCGCATTTTCCGAAGGATGATTCGCATGGTAATCGCTGTAGCCTTTTATTTTGGGTCTAAGTCCCTTTTTTACCAAACCATATGTCAATGTTATTTTTCCGTAGAAACACTTCTAACTCGTCGATTTTTTTCAGAAGGCCGTTTGCGTTCCACGTTAGTATCTTAAGTAGCTGTTTCATATTCATGTTTTTTTGATTGTCTTGCGAGGTTTGAACTCGAGCTTGCTCAATTTGTCAAGTATAATTTTATTAACTTTGGTTTGCTCCTCAAATTTTTCCAATATAATGGTAAATATTTGGCTAACCGGATCTGTTGTAGCTGATCTTAATTTGTTTTCGTTTGATGCGACTTGCGCGTACGATCTCGCGTCAACCTGTGGCGGTTTTTCCGCTGCACTTGGACCAGCGACGTTCTCTTGCGCAATTTTTTTATTTCCCTTTATCGGTCGCTTCGTTTTGACTGGCTTAGCGGTCTTGGGCTTATCGGTTTTACGATCTCTTAAGCTTGGGTTCGGGTGTATCGGTTTCTTGAGAGTATCGCGCCTTTTTTGAAGCTCCTTTGCTACTTCACAACCTCGATAGTTTGCTGGGTGCTTGCCTTTACAGTTTATGCAGGTCGCCGGAGCCTGCTTATTTAAGTCACACCTTTCTGATAAGTGGTTCCCGGCACATTTTACACATTTCGGTTCTTTTTGGCAATACGACTGGGTGTGATTGAAACCTTGACAGCGTTTGCACTGAGGTATCGATGGTGTATTCGTACGCATAGGCTCGATTTTAACTACGATATTCAAAATACTTTTTACGTTATAAATATCGTCTATATTTTCGCTTCTATCGAAGGTTAGCATAAAGAGCGGAAGTCCATGCTTGACCAAGATTTCATTGCCTTGTTCCGTTTTCTGCTTTATCTTCTTTAAGATATTAATTGCGTCGATAATTTTCAAGCCTTTTCCTTTAAGGTCATTTATAATGTCATCTTTAGTGCATGAGGGGTGGAGACCCCTTGCTATAACACGGAGTGGTCTTTCTGATTTATTTTCGTAGGTGAACCACTGGATCTTTTCCGCGTTTAGTTTTTTCGATATTGCTCGGTAGCCGTCAGAGTCAACTACATTAATTTTCCAATCATTGTTTCGGAATGACGTTACTTTAAATTCCGATGTCACAGTTCCCTTAAGAAGGCAATGCAATTTATTGTAGTCCGTAAAGCCGACGACGTTTATTGCAGGCGGGGGACGTAATTTGTCGTGAGTTTGTTTCTGTTTCAAGTCTTTTTCCTTGTCTTGTTTTCGTGGCTCGACTTCAGGTGAAGAACCGGCTCTTCGTTTTTTGCTGGGTCTTTTCTTTGAGACCCCATTTGTTTCGCGTGCTAGCTCTTCTTCATCCGTGTGATATTTGGGACTAGCTGCACGGGGTGGGGTAATTTCCCGTTCTCTTTGCAAAAGTGAATTCTTTAACGCCTTGTTTTCCTCTTTTAGTGATTCTACCTCTCTCTTAAGCTCTTGGTAGAGTAGATCCATTTTATTTAGCTTAATACGGAGTTCATTGTTTTCTTCCTCAAAGCTATTACATTTCACTGAGTCCCGTTTCTCTTGCGCTTGCGCTTCCGGCGGACTTCTTTTTCCGGAGACATTCGGTCTTGATGGTGGAGACCGAGTTACCCTTGAATTTCTCAAAAAGGGGTTTATTAAATGCAACAATTGGCTCTCCCCAGAATCCGTAGAGCCTACCTCCGAAGAGGGTGGATTTTCCAGAGAACCTGGACTGCCACCTGGGGTACTATATCTATTTGTTTTACTCATTGCATATTATGTATACATTTTATCCCCGGTATACGAAGGGTGGATTTTAGTCGCCTCTTACGACAGGCATGCCTACCTCGGGTATATTCTGCCCCCTACCCGAAGGGGTAATTATTATTAAATGCAAAATAAATAAAGAAATAAATAAACTCCAGTGATGCACCATCAGCATTTTAGGTCGTTAGCTTCAGCGATGCATCATTAGCATGTAGGTCATTGGCCTGACCCATATATGACTTATTGTTGGTTGCTGGTTATTCACGGAAGGGTTTGCGCTGTGTCAGCACAGAAGTTTGCTGGCCTTGGAGAGGTAATTGGACTAAACATCCTCCCCCGCGTTAAATGACTATTCAACAATCTATGCGATATTGACAACGAATTCTGAATTTGTTGGTGTTTGTCTAGGCTTAGGCTGAGGTATCTTTGTGATAACTGCTGAATTTGTCGTTGTATGTTTCCAGATCAGGTAGATGATTAGCTTTACTGACAATATTAGAGCCAAATATTCAATTGCGAACTTGTGATGGCTGTGAACAAGGGCTTCTTGCTGTGCGATTTTCTTTTGTAACTCAGTTAATATTGAAGTCTTGGAACAAAGGCTTATGGTACGATGGTGTTGCAATTTCTGATGAAGTTTCTAAGCTTGTGTAGGAAGCTTTTAAATTGGTGGAGAATGTGTTATGACCTTGAATTGTGATGAAGTTGTATTTTAAAGTGCATCATGGCTGTAACGTTAACATATCGGAACCTTCTAAGACCAGCTGTAGGTTTTTTCTTCCGCAGATTACAGTGAGTCGAGATGGGGTGCTTGTGGAATATAACCATTGATTTTTGTGTTCCATTTGAATCCACGTAGAATTTGTTCCAGATTTGTTTAGTACACACGTAGGTTTTGTCTCGTTATTGAAGAGACTCACTCAGACTTCACAAGAGCAGACCTCTGCTCCCTTGAGGTATCTTAATTGGAGGTTGAATATAAATATTGATCTACCCTTAACTTGATGCATGCTTCGAAGGTGGGTAACTGTATTGGGAAACCTTAGTTACGATGTGGGTTCAGAGGCAATATTGGTACACAGGGGGTGATGGTCAGCATGATTTTGTTTATGACGTGTGGCATAGGAATCATCCTAAAGAATTCGTAAGATTCTTGATTTGCTAATGGAAGTGTGATCCAAAATACGACTCGACTATCTATTACTCCTCATTTCGCTGCCATCAGTTTGATAGCTGTAAAAAATCTTCTTCATCAGTAGGTATCTCTGAAATGCTGTCTTTTTTCTTTTTTTTATGGTTGCGCCAAAGATACCAGTAGCCCGAGCTACTACCCGAGCAAACCTGAATACTCGATGCCAGGAATACGCCTACGTACTAAACCACACCCTGCACACTTCAACCACTCTCCCCGCGGGACTACCGTTAGGTATTACTTCGCGGGGCTGGTTAGCTATTTATGCTCTTCATTCGCTGTCTTGTCCGCTCCTTGTTCCAAAAAGTGTTGCCGGTTGGACTTGGTTGCTCTCTCTGACTCTTTCCAGCCGCCTAAGTTCCTGCACGATTATCGCTGCAACTTGTTTCACCGCGTCCCATATTGCATTCGATGCTATCATATGGTGCACAATGTTTTCGGGGGTTGGTATTTCTCCAATTTTTTCATCCAGTTCTCTGTGCTCTATATGAAAACGTGGGCACTGAAAAAATACGTGCTGAGCGTCTTCTGAGGCCTCTTCGCAATTTGGACAGTTGGGAGATTCATCGAGCCGAAACCTGTTGAGATACGCTCGAAAGCAGCCATGTCCGGTTAGGAACTGGCTAAGATAGAAATCTACCTCTCCGTGTTTCCGGTCCATCCATTTTTGGATATCCGGTATAAGTCGATGGGTCCATCTTCCCTTTGAGGACTGATTCCATCGCTCCTGCCATGCTCTAATGCTTCGCTGTCTTTCTTCCAGCTTGATATTTTTGACTGACGCTTGAGGTTCCTGAATTTTGGCGTCGTAGGTCCTTTGTAGCTCGATAGCCAAGATATCCGCTGGTAGCATTCCCGCGATGACACATACTGCCTCGTCTGATGCCGTACGGAAGGCACAGCATACTCTCAGCGCACATAGTCTGTTGACAGAGTTTATCCTTCTTGCGTTGGTCTTTTTCGCCATAGCTTTGGCCCATATGGGTGCCGCATACATAAGGATGGACTGCACCACCCTTGATAGAAAAAGTCTCCTTTGTTGCCTAGGTCCTCCTATATTTATCATTGTTCTTGATAAGGCACCGCTCACCCAAGCCGCTTTGTCACACGTTCTTTCAAGGTGCTCCTTGTAAGTGAGCCTCGCGTCGATCATCACACCTAGGTATTTGATAACCGATTTTGATGTCGTATTATGGTGGTGGTGGATGGTGATTTCCTCTCTTTTCTTGCGGCTGCTTACCAATACTGCCTCTGTTTTATGTTCGGCGAGCTCTAACCCGACTGCTGCCATCCACCGTTTGACTTTTCGGATACATTCATTTGCAATATCCTCTGTTTCCTCTAGATGTTTTGCAACCACGACAATTGCAATATCATCGGCGAAGCCTATGATTTTTCCCTCACTTGGGATTCCAAGCCTTAGAACCCCATCATACATAATGTTCCAAAGGATAGGGCCTAATACTGATCCTTGTGGAACTCCGCCAGATATGTGGTACTGCTTTACTCCATCGTCGGTATCGAAGAGCAGAAACCGTTTCTCGAAGTAGCTCAGTATTATTTTAATTAAGAACCATGGCACCATCATTGACCTAAGCGATTGCACTATGAGTCCCCAATTAGCAGAATTGAACGCGTTTTTGACGTCCAATGTTATTACGGCACCGTATTTCTTTGCACCGCCTCTCCATCTCCTGCCCTGAATAGCTTCTTCCAAGGTTGTAGTTACCCTTCTTATTGCGTCTACTGTAGAACGAGCTTTCCTAAAGCCGTACTGTTGGTTGGAGAGTCCCCCGGCTTCACCAATTGCCACTTCTAGTCGGTTGCATATGATTCGCTCCAGTATTTTACCCATTGTGTCTAACAGGCATATGGGACGGTATGACGAGGGTTCGTCTGGTGGTTTTTTCCCTTTAGACAGAAGCACTAGACGTTGCTTTTTCCATTGGTCTGGAAAAACTCCTTCTGTTAGACACTTGTTGTAGAGTTCCACAAATTGTTGCGTATTTGTTTTAATGGCTAATTTAACCGCCTTGTTCGGTATGCCATCCAATCCAGGTGACTTGGTATCCTCGAATCGTCTGCATACATCCAGGAGTTCCATTTGCGTGACAGTTGGGATGTCCTGTACTTCCGGATGTGGCTCTATACGCTCTGCTGGTATTTGAGGTGGAAACAACCCCGATACAATTTTCTGCATAAGGAGAGAGCATGAGGGGGAGGGTGCCCTAGTGCATTTAAGTTTTGCCATTACTGTTCTATAGTCGGTGCCCCAAGGATTTACATCTGCTTGCTCGCAGAGTTCCTTAAAGCTATTGCTCTTACTTCTGCGGATAGCTAGTTTTAGCTCTCTTCGCCTATCTTTGAATTGCACCCGTAGGTCCTGATGTGTGGACAAACCTCTGGATCGCTGGAATAGTCTTCTGGCTCTATGGCACTTGCTGCGTAGCTCTGCTATCTCTTGGTTCCACCAGTATACTGGTGGCCGGCGATTTGTTGACGTTTTCCGGGCCATGGATGCGTCGCAAGCCCTAGTTACTTGTTTGGTAACCTCAACGGCCATAGCGTTTGCTGTTCCTGGGCTTATTGTTGACTCTGCAAAAATCAGGGCAAGAGTGTCTTTGTCCATGGTGCTTACTTTCCACCCCATTCGTTGTGCCTTCTTTGGGCGTTCCTGGGTTGGTCTCCTAGGTTGTACTTCAAACAGGATGGCAAGGTGGTCGCTGTGAGTATATTGATTACTGACTCTCCAGTTGGCGCCTCTCGATAAGGAACTAGTTGCAAAGGTGATATCAACTATGGAGCCTACACCATTTCTACTAAAAGTGTGCTCACTTCTTGTATTTAGCAATAATAGGTCTAGTGACGATACGGCTTCTAGGAGAGCTTCTCCCCTTCTATTGGTCCGTGCGCTGCCCCAATCCGTGGCCCATGCATTGAAGTCTCCAGCTATAATCGTTGGGCTACGACCTCTAGCATCATCCACGAGCCTATCAAGCATACTTTGGAACTCCTCAATGGTGTTGTTTGAAGATGCATAACAGCTATAGACATGCACTCCTTTGACCTTAGCTCGCACGAAGCCTGTTCCGGGTGTCATCATTTTTTCTTCAAAGGCGCAATCTCCGCAGGCCCAAATAGCAGCTCTTTTTGAGTCATCCGCAGCCCAAACTGTACCATAGAGATTTTTGTACTGCTCACATAATACGGCAACATCTATCTTTAACTCGCGAACGGTTTGTGTCAAGATGTCCTGTTCCGCTTCGCAGTGGTTTAAGTTTAGTTGCAGCACTTTCATATTCTTCTTGCGACATTTGCAGCTTCTTGGTATACCGGGCATACTATGCTTCCTGCCGCGTGTTTGATGTTGCTACTTCCCTTTTCTTCGCAAAGGACGCACCTTGCATCATTGCTGCAGTTCTTGGATACATGGCCTTTCTGTCCACACCGAACGCAATCCTCACTCCTATCCAACGTGTTTTTACACGCCTTTGCTAGGTGCCCGAAGTTAAGACACCTAAAATACCGCAGCGGTACTATTTTCTCCCGTATTCGGCATACCGTCCATCCGATTTTTATTTTTCCAACCTCCAGAACTTTTTGGCAGTATTTATCGGGAGGCTAATGACGGCAGTTTGCGTCTCTGCATAGGCTGTCCTCATAGATTTGATGGATGAGATCTCTATGCCTTGTGCTTCCTCGAACTGCTCGGACAGAGCTTGGCAGATCTCTTCCTTTGTGGTGACGCCATCTAGGTCTTTGCACTCAATGAGCACCTCTTGCGTTAGGGATCTCACTTCCGCTATTTCACCGAGAACTTTTCCCACTTTACTTTGGTGTTCTGATGTTCTTCCATCAGCTGCTTTCTTGAGCTCAAGCAGTAGCTCTTCCTTGGCTGTCCTTCTTATGCGGGTTACATCACACCCCAATCCATTCAACTCGGGGTTGGTCTTCACCTTTCGGAGTATGTCGCAATAGGAAATTTCTCCGATCTTTTTAATCACCAGTGCGTCAGGCTTAGCATATATCTTGCCTCGACTTTTTTCTACTCTTGTCCAAACGACTTTATTAGTAGTTTCTGCACGTGGTTCTTCGATCCGGGGTTTCACTGTCTGTCCATGGTTTTTCCCTGTGGCCTTTTTTTTCTCTTTCTGGTCCTTATGCACGCTTTGTTTCACCTCCATTTCCGTTTTTTCCGCAACAATTTCGGCATATGACAGTGTGGAGGGTTTTTCGGTATTTGGAGATCTCGTCCTTTTTTGCTTTGGATCTGGCAGTTGTTCCAACGAAGAAGGGAAAGCCAACTCACTCATTTCTGGAGAGTGGATGGTTTGAGTGACTTTAGACACTCTACTGCATACCACTTTATCTATTTCGCAATCTACTGCGCAGCTGTAGTGTTTACGAATTGCACTAGCCAGTCTCCTAATCTCATGATGCACATTGTTTTTCCCTTAATGAAGTCCATGAGTGCCGATATGTGCTTTCCCAGGGAATGCATGGCTTCACGTTTTTTTCTCTCTCTTCGCTGGTTTCTTTGGCCTTTACTTCCGTGTTGGTTTCGGACTTCAGACTACCAGTTAATATTTCACTGGGGAGAGATTTCGACGGCATTTGCGAGGTTGTCTGTTCATTTATTGGTTCAGACGGCATCTCCGCATTTGTGTTATCTTCTTGCGTCGGTCCATCCGCTATTTTTAACGGCGGTGATCGCATCAGTACCGAGCTTCTCCTGAACGGATTTTCCTCTGTACTTTCGTCTCCTGAGTTTTGTACTTTTTTTTGTTCTTTTTTTTCTGTTTTATTTGTATTTGTTTTTGTTTGATTCATAGTTGGATCTCACGAGTATGGGGGAAAGAAAGGTCCACCACATCAGAGACCCCTGTAATGTGGTAAGGCTATATTACAACCAAAGGGCACCAGTTATCTGGAGGGCTCCGTTAGCGATGCTGTATGGGTTTTACGTCCCCAGCACCATTCAGGCTTCGCTACGGGTCGCATAACGCCTTGCCTTAGGGACAGGATGCTTATTTACGGGCGGCATATACTCGCCCTCTAACAAAAATTTCACTGGGCTTATATGTTATTTCCGCACACCCTCCATTTTTGCCGCTTTTGGTCGGGGACTGCTTATTGGTTATTCGCAGCTAACCTACATATCTGTAGGCCGTTCAGCTGTCCGCCACCATGCTGACCCCCCTGGTAGCCTAAGCTCAGCCCCAAGGCTGAAATGCTGGCTGGTGGGCCTTAATGGTTTTTATATCCTTCTTAAGTTGCTGCGCTGACAATAATAATGAACTTATTTTTCCGTGGTGAGTGCCCGTGAGTACGTCAATGAGAGCTGATTGCATCTTCTGTATGTTGATGATCATGATAATAAGTTGGGCCGAAAGGGATATAAAGATCTGAACTGTCTTGGCTTTATAGTTTTCTTCACCATTATCTCGTATTCTTGCTCTTATTTCACTTAGTTGATTATTGAGCCGATCAAACTTGTTCTTGGTGATGGTTTGATCTTGTTTTACCAGGTTGATCGTTCAATCGATAACTGATGTTTGATGTCTTAGCAAATTTAATAAGTGATTTTCATTTGTGTTTACATGCTCTAATGTGTTTGTCATCTGATCAGCGTACTATGAGTCAACACTCTAAATAGGGAGTTAGCTAGTTTTCCAACTAGATTAACTGCTCCTCGTCTAGTTCGTTTGGTTGGTAAAAGCGTGTTTTCCAATTTTAGTCCAGTATCAGTACCATGCGCCGCAGTGATAATGCCTGGCGGGGTAGTGCCTCTCCTTTTAGCAAGTATTACCATAATGATACAGTTTTGCAATATTATTGGGATGGTGTTCGTTGTTTGATACGTGCATGCTCCCGTTTTATTATTGTTTGTTTGATCTGTCTTCTTTGACACCGGTGATCTCCAGTCGTGTCAACCCACGGACTCGCATGCACACTTGTGGGAGGGTTTTTAAGGTAGTGTAAGGTAGAAAATCCCTATCTACTCTAATAGGAGTCATTACGGGGCATAATACCATGCGGTACCACATGAAAAAAGTACGTGTGACTAACGAAGACCTTTGAAGAGGCTGCGGCAACGAGGAGGCTCAGGAGGACACCGTCCACTTTCTTTGTCATTGCCCAGGTCTGTATCATTTGAGAAATAAGATCCTTGGACAACACTTCTTTGAGGATCTAGAAGAGTTGTCCAACAGACCAATAAATGACATCGCAAACTTCATCAAATCCTCTGGATGGTTTGTATCTAGGGCACAGTAATTACTAAGTTCTTTCTTTAGGATATTTACAAAGACGGCATTTTTCCACGAGGAAGGGATTCTCTTTCCTATTTCCTTTCCCCCCATGGGTATCACAATGGGTCTATACTGACCTGAGTGTGGTGTGGAGGTTTTCTATCCCCCTACACCAGCCCACTTACCTAACCTAACCTAACCTAAGGTAGTGTATGTGTCGCTGGGTTCACTTGGGTGTTATATTGCCTAGATCTGATTTACCCCCTTAGTCGACCTTTACGACAAGCGGTATTTGCTGTGGACGCTGCAGTGATATTCTTAACCCATCCCTGTACGGGCAACTCTAATTATTGTGCTCTAAACGTGCCATATAAGTGTTTTCATTGGGGTGTTCTATTATACGTCGTCGATTCAGCAGGGTCATCTCTTTATTATTACTTTTTATCTCGATGGGATCAAGTTCCCTAGAGTATCCCCGCCTGCGACAAGGAATTGCTGCCATGAACCCTTCCCCAACGAGACAATCAGACTGCCGCAGCCTGTGGCAAAAGAATTGCTGCCATGCACTCGTCGTCTACGAGATTTAATGTCGCCACCCGCGGCAACCAATTGTTGTCAACTGCAGCACTGGATAAGATTCTTTGCCTTTTTCTGTATTGTAACTCAGTCTATTCACAAGTCAACGCCGTCAAATTAAGTTTCACATCGAAATTCCATAGCATCAAGTTCTATTCAGCACAAGTGATTCACGTCTTGCATGCAGTGGCATTGCATTTCACCACGTCGCGACAATTAGCCGAATATGACCCAGTGGTGTATGCATATAAGCAAAGCACACTGGGCATAGGCAGGAAATTCGCGGAATGCATCCAAATGGCAACGGCAGCGACACATATTGCCTTGATTGTCGCTGGCTTGTGCGGCGCAGGGTATATGGTGTCATGGATCGTCAAGGCTATGGCGTGGTACAGATTGCTGAGCACGCTAAACATGTAGGAATGGCTGGGATAAGCGAGAACATGTTGGCGGCGCTGACCTGAGATGGAGGCTTGAGTTAGTTTTTCTTCCGTCGGCACTTGCGTCGGTCATTATTGTTCTTTATATTATATTTAATAAATGTAACTGTCGCCAGTCCTTCGGTCCGGTAGCCGATAATAAATATAACGTCCCCTTTGACTGTTGAGAGCGTTTATTTTCTATGAAATGCGTACATACAATTTAGTATAGGTAATGCGTATTACATTTCTTTTCTATGTGTATTACTTACATTTGGGTAACTCAGCTGACTGGCGTCCTAAATGGACGTGGATAAAATGACAGCTAAGAGTAATGGTATAAATGACAGCTAACCAAGTGTAAAGTTTGGGTGCGTTCATCGAGTCCGAACTCCAGGGGCCAAGTTACACACGCTGGTCGCGTTTTATTTTCGACACCCCACCCCCCGTGAGGCGATAGAGTCTCGACCAGAAGCCTCACCAACTTCTAGTACAGCGAGCTTGACTGCCGGTCTTCGGAATGTCCCGCCAGATGTCGTTATCTCCGCAAATTTTACTTGGCCATCGCTTTCCGGAAACACCTTCGTTACTCGTCCTCGGATCCATTGGGTCCTCGGCACATCGACGTCACACACAAGGACCACGGCACCAACTTGGATCGGTGGCACTTCTCTGAACCACTTACACCTTTTGGTCAGGACAGGCAGGTACTCTCGCATCCACCTCTTCCAGAAACGATTTTTTAATTGCTGCGACACCTTCCACTGTTTTCGGAGGAACAACGCCCTATCATCAATCGGACCCGGCGTTTGGGTCGAGTTCGGGACCCCCAGCAGGAAATGGTCCGGGGTAAGTGGCTCCTCTTCCTATGTTGATACTGATAGATGCGTAAGAGGCCGGCTGTTGACGATGTTTTCTGCTTCAATTAGCGCACTCTGCAAGGTCTCTATCTTCGGCGCAATCTCGGACAGAGTGGATGACAAGACTCGCTTGATGGACTGCACAACCCTTTCCCAACATCCACCAGCGTGTGGGTTCAAGGGGCAATTGAACAACCATTTGATTCCTGAAGACGAGAGTTCTGCTTTCAAGGCGTCGACATCAAAAATATTGGCAGCTTTTACCTGCTTGTTGACTCCAATGAAGTTGGTTCCGTTGTCGCTTCTTATTCGTAGAGGAACACCGCGCCTGTTGACGAAATTACAAATGCATAGGAGGCAGGCATCCGTAGACAGGTCGGCTGCAATCTCGACGTGTACTGCCCTCGTCGTGAGGCAAGTGAAGAGGGAAATCCATCGCTTCTCGTGACGGCGGCCTGTGGTGACGCTGACTGGGCCAAAATAGTCCAGACCTGTATAAGTGAACGGTCTGACATATGGCGTGAGACGATCTTCTGGCAGTTGACCCATTAGCGGGGCAGTGGTCTAGCATTTCGGATTCTACATAACTGGCACTCCTTTCTCACTCGTCTCACAGCAGGACGCAGGGCAGGAACCCAGTATTTCTGTCGTATCTCGTTAACTACGGTATCATCATTTTGGTGGCGAAAGCGTCGATGTAATCCTTCGATGATGAGCTTCGTAACTCCGCAGTCCTTTGGCAAGATAATTGGGCGTCTGGCAGCAAACGGTACCGTCATTGCGGCGTCGATTCGTCCCTTGACTCGAAGAAGTCCTGTTTCGTCCAGATACGGCGTTAGATTGAGGATTTTGCTCTCCTTGCTGATCGGCAAATCTTGTCGTAGTTTGGCGATTTCCTCGGAGAACGCTTCCCGCTGTATTTGACGGCATATAATACGCTCGGCACTGTTGAGCTCTGTTGCGGATAGCTCCCCTTGGTCGACAGGTCTTCTCTGGCATGCGGCAATTAAACGTCCTACCCAGGCAATGGTTCGTTGTAACTTCAAAAACGAAGAATACTTCGCAGCGTCGAATAGTGGGTCGAACTTCGAATTCAGGAGCAGCATATACTTCGGACGTAACTCTTCATTGGGCTCATGGTTCGCGATATCTTCCAGTAATTTCGGCCACTCTGCTTCCCCCAGCTGAAGAAATGGAGGTCCTTTTATCCAGGCATTATTGACATCGAATTGTGGCGGGTAGCGGGCTCTTGTACCCTCATCTGCCGGATTCAGTTTGGTGGGAGTCCAACGCCACTGATTTGTTTGACTGCTTTCGAGTATTTCAGCTATTCGAAAGACCACGAACTCCTTGTGTCGGCGAGGATCGGTGCGAAGCCAGTGTAGCACGGTCTTCGAATCACTCCAAAATACTCGGTTGGTAATCGGCAAATTGTGACAATCGGCGATGGAACTGCAAAGCCTTACTTCAAGTACAGCGGCCGAAAGCTCAAGGCGAGGTATGGATAATTGCTTCTTCGGTGCCGCCTTCGTCTTGCCACACACGAACGATATGTGAACATCTCCGTCGAATTCGATGCGGAAATACGTGACGGCGCTAAAGGCTACCTCACTTGTGTCGACAAAGGTGTGGACATCGACACGACGAGCGCTGTTTAGATGGTAATTATGGCACCTGGGAATCTTCAACTGCGTCAAACTTGATAGCTCCATCTTCCATTGTTTCCATCGCTTGAAGGCCTCCTCAGGGAGTGGATCATCCCACTCGACTCCAGTACTCCAGATCATCCGTAGCAGCAACTTCAGGTGTAAAGCATAGTTGGCAATCATTCCGAAAGGATCGTATATGGACATCGTTATGCTCAGGAATTCCCTCTTAGTTGGGCAAATGTCGTGTATCATGACGTCTTGGCTCACACGAGCAAAGTTAAGCCGAAAAACAAACACATCTTCTACACCGTCCCAGCACATGCCAAGCACTTTTCCAGTCCCCAGGGTCGCCTCGATGCTCATGTCCAGCATTATCTCCGAAGGTTTTTTCTGTACGGTGTCGGCTATCCCAATAAGCACTTCCTTCGAATTTGACGTAAAGTTTTGCAGCTCGAACCCGCCCTTACGATGAATTGAGATGACGTCCTTGGTAACTGCAATGGCCTCTGAGATACTTTGGAAACTATCCACGAAATCGTCCACATAATGATTGTTTATTATGGACTCAACGGCTCTGGGTTTATCCTTTCCATGGTGTGATGCATTTAAATTCTTCACGAAGTGGACTGAACACGGTGAACAACTAGCCCCGAAGGTCATCGCAGCCATCACGTAGATATCGATACGATCTGTCCGATCCTCTCTCCAAAGGAAACGTTGTGAGTGTTGATCCTCAGCTCTTATTGATACCTGATGAAACATTTCCTTGATATCTCCTGAGAATGCCACGGGCCTCATTCGGAAGTTGTACAAAATGGCTGTTAACCGCCTGTAGTCGTCCGGTCCCTTCAAAAGCGCGGAGTTGAGAGAGATGCCATTCACGTCGGTTGCTGCGTCGAAAACTAACCGAATTTTTTCTGGCTTGTTAGGATTCTTTACGCCGAAGTGCGGAAGGTGCCAAGTTCTTGGGGTACTGACTTGTGCTTCAGCGTCGCTCAGTTTTCTGGCATAGCCTTTCTTCAGGTAGCTGTTGACAATTCCCTTGTATTTTTGCGCAAAGTCAGGATCCTTTATCATCTTGTTTTCCAGGCTGAGAAGTCTTCGTTTGGCTAAGGGGTAGCTATCGGGCAGATTTAAGACATTTTCCCTCCACAGCAGGCCGGATTCATAACGCTTTCCGATCTTCACCGTTGTTGTTGATAGGATCTTCAGTGCTCTTTTGTCGACGTCGGAGATGGGCTTCTCTTTCAGTGGCTTGATGCCAAAGTTCTCGATGCGAAAATGTTCCTCGACGATTTGCTGCAGACGTAAATCCTGTTCCCGATGTTGACTGTTGCATAACCCAATGACATCTTGTTGGTCAGTTGCTTCTTTAGACGTTGACTTGCCATACACTACCCAACCAAGCTTTGTTTGTGCTAAAATTTGACCATTGGCTGTGATATGCACCGATCCTATCAGCGCTCCAAGATGACTATTGTCGAGACCGATGAGGATCTCCGGCTTGGCATCGCTGTATTCGGCCAAAGGTGTCGTTGGTAGCTGACGACTTGCTGCATCCAATTCGGTGGCGTTGAATGTCTGACTAGGTAAGCGCAACTCTTCCACGGTTTGTACTCCATTCACGCAGAATCGTTCGGCCTCGTCCTGATCGGCGCTTATCTCCACGTTGACGGCGAATGATTTCTTGAGTATCGCCTCTTTGTTGAACCACTGCACACTCAGATCCTTCTTGACTCAGCTTAACTGCAACCGCTTCGCCAGACCAAGACTCATTATGGTGACGGAAGACCCTTCATCGAGTAAAGCGAACGTCTGCACTACTACACCGCCATTGTAAACTCGCACTGGCAACACTCTGAATAGGATCTTCTTTCCCACTTTCAGACTGCAGCTAAGAACAGGTTCCTGTCTTTCGTTTCGTTGGCTGCCATAGGTTCCCGTTCCGAATGCCTTCTCTTGAGTTTCTTCGTGTAACGTTGGATGGTGTTTCTTACTGCAACCGTCGATTCCGCACTCTTTTCGAAGTCTGCACGTCCTTAGAGCATGGCCGTACTTGAAACAGCCGAAGCACAGCTTATTTCTCTTCAGAAATTCCCACTTGTCTTGGTGATCCAACTTCGTAAAACTGTTGCAGTTATTTAATGGATGTTGCCTTCCCTTACAGTAGCGGCATTTGTTGTCAGCGGTACTGGTTGATGTTGAACTCTTCGCAGCGTGAAGAATATTTGCGTGCCTAAGCCTTGAATCGCCTTTGTTTGGTGTTTGCGGAGGCAATGCATTCGCCGTGACTACGCAAACCAAACGTGCTAGACGACTTAACCACTCACTAAAGATTTTAATGGTTACGAATGGCTGAACCTTCACACTACACTGCGCCCAATCCAATCGTTTGCTCATGGGGAGTTTACTCACAAGCTCATCGATCAACGTCGGATTGGCCAGGTGTTGGTACATGCCGCTCGACTCCAGGAATGTTGACAGGTTCTGCACTTTGGTGGCAAACAGAATCACCAACTCCAATTTGTCTTCTGGGATCTGCTTCACCTCTCTAATTTTCTTCAGCTGACTCTGGATCAAGCACTCTGGACGTCCAAAACGAAATTCGAGGGTTGCCATCACTTGGTCCACACTGTTTGGGTGGATGAGAAGTGACTCCACCGCTTCTCTTGCTTCTCCTCTTATACTCCTGTGGAGACGGAACATATTCTCCACCTTGGTGTATCCCTGCATGTTGCTTGATTCGATGTAGGTAGTGCAGAACATGGGCCATTCTTCAGGTCTTCCGTGAAACTCCGGCAGATCATGCAGCTTCCGATAATTCCCAAAGCTGGCTGAGGATGGCACTTGAGTTGATTGGGCCGGCGGAAAGGTTGGCGGCGGCTGATGACGTTGTTGCTCGAACATTGGAAGTGAGGTTAGCGGCGGCAAAAACGTGGGAAAGGATGGCGTCGGCGTAAAAGTATATGGTGTTGCGCCCACAGGCTGTGTTTGCGGAAGGGTGCTTCGAGGCCAAGAATACGGAAAACATTGCTCCGTCGTGGCTGCAATTTCCGTCGAAGAACGGTTGTTGAATGTATTGGCGGCAGCTTTGGAGTACAGGGCAGAATTATACGGCGTCACAGCAGGAACCGTTGCGATGGCGTCAGCAACTGTACTTGCTGTTGTTGTAACTGTTTGTGTAGCAGACATGGGTACAGTTTCAACTGACGAGCCGACACCCGTGGGTACGTCTGTCGAAACGGTACTTGTGGTTGTTGTAGCGACGGACGAGGCGACACTTTTGGGTACGTCTATTAAAACCGTACTTACACTGGCTTGCCGTTGACTAAGCAGCTCTTCAAGGCGTTGACGCTCCTGCTTCTCGGCTGCGGCCGATGCCTTCAGTGCGTGCAGCTGCGTGCGCAATTCTTCCAGCGTCGACAAATTTTCATCCTCGCTATCCGACGACTGCTCCGGCGTGGCTGTTCGAAGCCTAGACCTCCTCGTGGTCACCCCGCTAGGGCTGTGTGAAAGCGGTATCACTCGGGTTGGCCAAATTAAAATGGACGGCCAAATAAAATAAAGATGTCGTCAGTCCTTCGGCCCGGTAGCCGATAATAAATATAACGTCCCCTTTGGCTAATGAGAGCGTTTATTTTCTATGAAATGCGTACATACAATTTAGTATAGGTAATGTGTATTACATTTCTTTTCTATGTGTATTACTTACATTTGGGTAACTCGGCTGGCTGGCGTTCTAAATGGACGTGGATAAAATGACAGCTAAGAGTAATGGTATAAATGACAGCTAACCAAGTGTAAAGTTTGGGTGCATTCATCGAGTCCGTACTCCAGGGGCCAAGTTACACTCGCTGGTCGCGTTTTATTTTCGACAGTAACTTTAGTGTAAGAGTTATTGCTCTCGCTTTTACTTATAGCAAATAAAAGTGAAGACATAAAGAAGAAGTAAAGAAAAGATAAACAATGAAAAGAAAAATGTTAGTAAAGAGTTGTAAAAAAGTAAAGAAAAGATGAGCAAAGAAAACGAAAAGAAGAAGTAAAGAAAAGCTAAATAAAAAAGATTAAATTGTTTAGAAAAGAAAAAAGTTAACAGTGAGGCAACTACAAGGATACGGAGTGCGTTCGAGGAAGGGAACTTAAGACCGGAAGACGTATTATAAGTGAATGAAGAATAAAAGCATTTAGAGGTAGACGACGGAAAGCAAAGCCGCGTGACTGAAGACAGTGAATTGGAACAATCAGGTACGAACGACGGAAGAAACAACGAATCACGAAAGGAAACCAAACCAGCAGCTCAGTCGACACAGGAGGGAAGAATTCAGGGAGAAGAGCAGCAGCAGCAACCGAACGAAGAACCACAACAGCAAGGAGAAGAGGGCCAGCAATAGCGACAAAAGTATAGAATCGGGAAAAAAAATAACTTCGTTTTCAGAGATGTAGAGGATTCTTTAGAAAAATTCTCCGGTGAAGCTAGTAGGAACTATGCGGACTGGGTCAAGGACTTCGAAGAAATAGTAATAGCGTGCGAGTGGAAAAATATGCAAAAATACCTTTACGCTAGAAGACTACTGGCAGGTGCAGCAAAGTTGGGGGTAAAAGCAGCGGGAGGAGTAGCAAATTGGACTGCGTTGAAGGGGATACTACAAAAGGAGTTTAGAAAAGTCACATCCAATATAGAAGTCCACCAAGCACTCAGCACCAGGAAGAAGAATTCAATGGAAAACTTTTTACAATATCTCTAGCAGGGAAACAGATTGCAAGAAATGGAGCTGTTGGCGAGTCATCGATAGTGGAGTACGTGATAAACGGCATCCCTGAGACTGCCACCTTAGAGGAGCTAAAAGTCAAGCTACAGTGTTACTAAAAGATGCAACGGTAACACCCGAAACAAAAATTCGAAAATAAACACCACAACAAGTTAGTATCAGACTCGAAAGGACTACAACATGCGGCAAATGAGAGATGCCATAATTGCGAAGCATTGTCTCACACATCTCAAAATTATCCAAAAAAGCGAAAGGGACACGATGTTTTAAATGTAGCCAGTTTCCCCAAACTGCCCAAATGCAAGCAACAGCGGGGAATACGCCAAGTAAGATGCATTTATCCAGAAGAAAGTCACATTTCAGTCGATATTAGAGGAAAGCCGTAGTATGCGACACGTTTCCATAATCCATGACACATTTAAGAAAGAAATAGGAGCAATATGTGAGGAACAACCCTAAGATTTGGTGATAGGCTTAGAAAACACTAGGATCATGTGTTGTAACGTTGCAAGTTGGATCGGAAGAGCATTTAGTTTGTTTTGAAGTGGTACTAGATAGGTAGATAGCCGATAAAATTTTATTGCGAAGAAATTTCTGAGAAGCGTCGAATTGCGGTTAAACCCCGATAAGATAACGACCATTAAAAATGAAGAGAGAAAGGAAGTGCAAAGACATATGATTTGGAAGAAAACGACGTGTTTAAAATTCAGGTCGAAAGTGTAAAAGCAAGGGGAGTTGTAACCGAAGAACAGTTAGGTGATGAAGACTTCAAGTAGGATATATCTAACCTCATCCCTACATAATCGCCAAGGGAAGTAAGCAAGTCATGCATTAGCCTAAAGATAGAATTAGATGACGATAAGCCGGTGTACCAAAAACCGCGGAGACTAGCGCCAAATAAAAGAAAAGCAGTGAATCAACAGAAAGGAGACACCCTCAACTGCGCCAATTATAGAGGCATCAGTCTCCTAAACATCGCATACAAGATCTTTTCTGCGATATTGTGTGAACGCCTGAAACCTTTTATCAACAGCCTGATTGGACCCTATCAGTGCGGTTTCAGGCCAGGAAAGTCCACCATCGATCAAATCTTCACACTTCGGCAGATCCTGGAGAAAACCCAAGAATTCTAAATCGATACTCACCACCTCTTTATCGATTTCAAAGCCGCCTATGACAGCATCTATAGACAAGAGCTTTATAGAGCCATGTCTAGTTTTGACATCCCTGCCAAACTTGTCCGTCTGTGCAGGCTGACGATGGAGAACGCTCGCTGCTCCATCAAGGTCGGTAATGACCTCACCGAGACCTTTGATGTCAAAAAAGGCTTTAGACAGGGTGACGCGCTGTCATGTGACTTCTTCAATATTGTACTTGAACGGATTGTGCGGAACTCACAAGCCAACACCGGAGGCACAATCTATTACAAGTCTGTACAACTGCTTGCATACGCCGACGATATAGACATTATCGGAAGATCTCAGCGGGCTGTCACCGGTGCTTTTGCAAGCATTGAGGCGGAAGCGGCCAAAATGGGTTTGGCGATAAACGAGGGCAAAACCAAGTATACCATATGCTGTCAACTAGAAGGGAAAACCAACACCGACGAATTGGACAAAACGTCACCGTGGGCAGCTATAACTTCGAGGTAGTAAGGGACTTTGTCTACCTTGGCTCTGCTATAAATTCTACTAACAAAATCAGTGCAGAAATCAATCGAAGAATAACTCTCGCCAATCGCTGTTTTTTTGGGGCTTATAACGCAATTCAACAGTAAAGCCCTATCTCGAACAACTAAAGAGACTCTATATAAGACCTTGATCATCCCAGTCCTGCTTTACGGCGCTGAAACATGGACTTCATTAAAAGAGGATGAAGATATCCTTGGTCGCTTCGAGAGAAAAATTCTTCGTAAGATTTTCGGTCCCGTTTGCGTTGACGGGTTTTGGAGGAGAAGATTCAATCACGAACTATACGAGCTGTACAGCAACATCGACCTAGTCAAAAAACTGCGTACTGGACGTCTGAGGTGGCTAAGACATGTAGAGCGAATGGACACCAACGCTCCGGCCCGCAGAGTCTTCGAATCTAACCCCGAGGGACGACGCAGTAGAGGGAATCATCGCCGTAGGTGGCGCGCACAAGTTCAAGGGGACCTCGACCAACTTGGAGTGCGCAACTGGAGGCAATTAGCTAAAGACCGAGCTAAATGGAGAGGCTTGTTGGTTGAGGCCCAGGTTCACCCCGAACTGTAGCGCCACCTAAGAGTGGTTGCAAGACGGAATTATTCAAGCAAACAAATCTGATTATGCTAGTCCCATAGTCCTGGTGAAGAAAAAGGACGACACTAACCGTCTGTGTAACCTTAACTTCTTGTTTTGTTCACCTAACGGTAGAAAAGTGGAGGGTTTTGGAGGAGGCATCTCTGTCTGATCACAGATGGATACGCTTTCAAATTAATTTCGAGACTAGGGTTAGCAACAGCTACAGAAACCCTAAGAGTACAGACTGGGGTATGTATACAGAGCTAGTAAGGAAACATCTTAAGGATGGGCCTATTCGCAACGGCGATCCTCAAGATATAGATAAGGCGGTAGATAACTTAGGCAAAGTAATGAACATGGCATTCGAAAGGGCCTGTCCACGAAGAAAGAAGTCCAAGAGGTCCCAACCTCCTTGGTGGAGCAAGGAAATCAACTCCAAGAAAAAACAGGTTAGGCATTTCTACAACAGGGCCAAAGAAATAGGAGACGGTACCACATGGGATGAATATATGGACCGCAAGCGGGAGTTTAAGTACTTAATCAGGCAATCAAAAAGAAAGTCGTGGAAGGAATTTTGTCAGTCCATTGCGGATACTAGTGAAGCTTCCAGACTTCGCAAGATGCTAGCCAAAGACACTTCTGTCCCAAGCTTCATCAAAAAATCTGACGGCTCGTGGGCAGAAAGTAGCGAAGAAGTTTTAGAAACGTTAATTGAAGCTCACTTCCCAGGAAGTAGATCGCCAATGAATTCTACAACTAATAGCTACTCGTATAATGGTAGGTCAATAGGGGACGACGTAGAGAATCTCATTACATGGAAGAATCTGCGATGGGCCATTATGTCATTCGCACCATTCAAGGCACCAGGCCCTGATGGAATTTTGCCAGCTATGCTGCAAAAAGCTCCAGCCAAGGTCAGAAGCAGGCTTAGGGAAATTTTTAAACATTGTTTAAGGTCATGTTACGTACCAGTGGCATGGAGGGAAGTGCGGGTTATATTCATACCTAAAGCAGGTAAACCAAGCCACACTTCAGCGAAAGACTACAGACCCATAAGTCTCTCGTCATTCCTCCTCAAGACACTTGAAAGACTTCTTGATATTGACATCAGAAGTAAGTGTTGCAACGGGATTCTATGCAAAGCTCAGCACGCATATCTGAAGGGGAAATCGGTGGAAACAGCTTTACACGACGTAGTAGGGAAGATAGAGACTAGCCTTCACCATAAGGAATATGCACTAGCAGCCTTCCTAGATATAGAAGAAGCGTTCAATAACGTAGAAGGAAGGGCCATCAAACAGGCCCTGGAAACAATGAACGTCGAGCATAGCATTACCAATTGGCTCTGCAATATGCTAGGCACTAGAAACATTAACTCCACTATCGGAAACAGTTCAATAAGAAAATCCGTTACCAGGGGGACTCCCCAGGGAGGCGTTATCTCACCCCTCCTCTGGGTTCTAGTCATCGATGAGATTCTTAAAGAACTAAGCAACACAGGCATAAGCGTCACTGCTTACGCAGACGACGTGGTAATTTTAGTTCAGGGCAAGTTCCTTGACACATTAAGTGAAATTATGGAATCAGCTCTTAATAGTCTAGAAAAATGGGCTAGAGGGTGTGGACGTCAAATCGGACAAAACCGAATTGGTACTCTTCAGCAAAAAATACAAGATACCACCCTTCAAACTGCCTAAGCTAGCAGGGGTGGAGCTTTCCCTTTCGGATCGCGCTAGATATCTTGGGATAATGCTAGATAGGAAACTAAATTGGAAACTTAACATACAGGAAAGGGTCCGCAAAGCTTATAATGCTCTTTTCATCTGTAAGCGGACCGCGGGGAAAAAATGGTGCCTGAAGCCCGCAATGATGCACTGGCTATACATCATGGTAGTCAGACCCATACTCACGCATGGGGCTCTTGTGTGATGGAAGGCAACGAATACGAAAAACACACGGGATATGTTGGCCATGGTACAAAGAACAGCTTGCATTGCCATCACGGGTGCTCTACGCACAACACCTACGGCTGCACTCGAGATCTTTCTGTATCTTTTACCATTAGACCTACAAATTAAATTTCAAGCGGGCAATAGTGAGATGGGATCAATATCCGATAAGAATATCGCCATCTACATTGACAGTCAGGCTGCGCTAAAGGCGCTAGAGTCTTACGTCACCAAATCTGATATAATCAGGAATTGCCGCACAATGCTTAGGGCATTATGTACGCAGAACCGAGTCAGATTATGCTGGGTACCTGGACACTGCGATATTGAAGGCAACGAGCAGGCCGACGCGCTGGCTAAAAGAGGAGCGGGGCTCCCACGTAGCGATATAATTGGTAGCATTAAGCCACCAGGGTGCGTGGCCAAGGGAATTATTCGGGATAAAATCATTGACATGGCTAATCTAAGATGGTCAAACATAGATGGTCACAGGGTGTCTAAGACCTTGTGGCCTGTGCTAGATCGCAGAAAATCTGGGGAGATAATCAAGTTAGATAGATCGCGGTTAAGAACAGTGATAGGAATACTCTCTGGCCACTGTCTCCTAAGCAGGCATGCCATGAGACTAGGGTTATCCGATACGGATGTTTGTAGGTACTGCGACGACCTACATGTCTCAGAGGATATAACTCATATACTCTGTGAATGTCAAGGAATTGCCAGGACAAGGCTAAAGCATCTTGGAAGATACTTCTTCGATAACCTTGAAGAGGTGAGGTCCCTAAACTATAACAAGGATCTTTTCAGATTCTGTAGGGAGATTAATTGCTTGGGAGAATGGGTTTAGGTCTTCTGCCGTGAAGGTTCCCTAGGGATCGCGATGGGCCCACTTTGGTGCCTAGTGTTTTATGATAACCTCATAACCCTACCTAACCTAACCTAACCTAACCGTCTGTGTGTTCATTATCGCTTATCAAATCGAAAAATTATCAAAGATCGGTACCCCCTTCTGCTGATTGAGGATATCCTGGGAGAATTGTACAAGGCGAAGGTATTTTCTAAACTAGATCTGAGGAATGGATTTTTTCACGTAGACGTTGATGAGCAAAGCCCAAGATATACATGATTTATTACTCCCGACGGGCAGCATGAGTTTCCCTAATGCCCTTTTGGACTCTGCAATTTCATCGTCGGTGTTTCAAAGATTTATAACATAAGTGTTCACAGTGTTCAACGATTTAGTGCGTAAGGGATGTGTTTCGATTTATATGGATGACTTAATAATCCCCAGCGAGACGGAAAAAGAAAATCTGGAAAAGTTGTAAGTTGTGCTAAAGGTTGCTGAAGAGAACGCAATGTGCATCAAGTGGGAAAAATGTTAATTTCTGAAGCGTTTCATAGAGTTTTTGGGTCATGTGATCGGGCAAGGCGAACTACCACCATCGAATGACAAGATCTTCTTCTTCCTTTTATCAGCGAGGTTATGATCCGAAAACAAGGGATCATAACCCTCCCACTTCGCCGCATTTCTGCTGATCCGCCTAAAGAATATCGGCAGGCCTGCCGATTTTGGATCACTCGGTTACTGAGGCCAATGAAATGCCGATGTCGTCGCATTTGTCTGATCCAGGCGTTTATAGGCCTGCCTTTCTCACATCGCGATGTCTTTGGAACGTTCATTGATATTGCCTTTTTAACAGGGTTTAAATGATCTCTTCTTTGAACGTGGCAATACGAACTGAGCTGGTCGCGCTCTATTTTTTGTACGCGGGCTTCCTTGATGTGAAAGCTTCCACGGATCTTCGAACTTCTTATTCGATCAAGCTTTGTCACTCCTGCTGTCATGCGAACCATCTTTATTTCAGCTGTCGTTAATTTACTCCCATACGTTACATACATCGTCCAACATTATGAACCGTATGTGAGCGCTGGACGCACAACTGCGGTGTAGACCTTTCCTTTCAACTCGGATGGCATTTTTCTGTCACAGAAGATAGCGGAATTTTCTCGCCACTTCATCCACCCTACGCTTACGTGATGATTGATGTCGTCATCACAATTTGCTTTGCTATTTATCACAGATCCCAGATATTTGAACTTTTCGCACTTGCGAAGCACTGTTCCATTCAAATAAATGTCTGGAATAGGCCTGAGCGGACCAGAGAACGGTTAGCACAAGTACTCTGTCTTTTTGAACTAATGCGATACCAATTTCCCTTCAAAACATCCACCCACACATCAAGTGCTCGTTGCAGGGATGTAGGATCCTCACTTATGATGGCTCCATCATCAGCAAAGAATAACTGATGTACCTTGTGGTCCATCACTTTACCTTCAATCAGATAATCAAGGACTGTAATAAAGGGCAAAGGATTTAAGACTCTTCCCTGGTGCACCCCAACTTTGATTGCGAACTCTTCGGTTACTCCAGCGGGGCATCTTACTCTTGTCTTTACTCGTACATGATCATCTGTACATAGGTTTCTGGAACCCGTCGATGTCTTAGCGCCACCCATATCATGCCACCCTAGATACAAACCATCCAGAGAATTTGATGAAGTTTGCGATGTCATTTATTGGTCTGTTGGACAACTCTTCTAGATCCTCAAAGAAGTGTTGTCCAAGGATCTTATTTCTCAAATGATACAGACCTGGGCAATGACAGAGAAAGTGGGCGGTGTCCTCCTGAGCCTCCTCGTCGCCGCAGCCTCTACAAAGGTCTTCGCTAGTCACACGTAGTTTTTTCATGTGGTACCGCATGGTATTATACCCCGTAATGACTCCTATTAGGGTAGAGAGCGATTTTCTATGCCCCTGTATGAGTCTATTGGTTCTAGAGGTCCACCTATTGTTAGCCTCCGTTATGGCTTTGTTCCCTGCTTCGAGCTTAAGGGCCCAAGGCGGGATGTACGCCGAGGGGTCGGATTGGTCCGAGCTTAGTGCTGAGCCTCCTCTAGCCAGTTCATCGGCTTTCTCATTCCCTGGTATGCCTTCATGACCAGGGACCCAGCAGAGCTTTACCTCGTGCTGTGTTCCAAGAACCTTGAGCTCTTCTCTACAACACTTCACAAGCTTCGATTTTATTTGTATAGCAGATATTACTTTTATCGCTGCCTAGCTGTCGATGAAAAATGTGATATCCTCTCGTGGTATTGCCCTCATCGCAGTCTCACGAGCTGCTATTGTAACTGCTAGGACCTCCGCCTGGAAAACGCTGCTGTAGTTCGGAAGCCGAGCTGACATGGAGAGGCCAAGCGCTTCAGAGAAGATGCCTGCGCCTACACCTATTTCCATTTGGACGCTCGTTAGGCGTCCTGTAATTTTTCCAGTCTTCCCTGCTCGGGTAGGTGCTAGAAAATGGTCTTATGAAGTCTAGGTAAGGCGTTAAGTAGTCTGTATTAGATACATTGCCTAGATATCTCTGCAGGATCGTGGTGTGACCCATTGCATTTGGTCTCCAGCTATCTGTTTGGCTTAATCTTACGGCACTATGAGCCGCCGATACTTGTATAAAGATGTCTAGCGGAAGCAGATTGAGAATGGCCTCGAGTCCTGCTGTAGGTGTCGTTCTCATCGCACTGGTTGTGGCGATGCACGCTAGTCTTTGTACTTTTGTTATAGCAGCTAGGTTATTTATTTTGCTGGCTGCCTGCCACCATACAAGGCTGCCATACGTTAGTATTGGCCTTACTATACCTGTATACATCCATAGGATGATTTTGGGGCTCGGTCCCCAAGTCTTCCCAAATATTCTATTGCACGAGTAAAAAGCTATCGTGGCTTTTTTGACTCTTTCGTTGATGTTTAGTCTCCAGTTCAGTTTCCTATCGAGCACCAGGCCAAGGTATCTCGCACTATCGGAGATACTCAGGGGAGTACCCCTTACGGAAGGAGTTACGAATTGTGGAATTATTCTTTTGTTAGTGAATAGTACTAACTCTGTCTTCTGGGGATTAACCGCCAGCCCAGGAAAGCGGCTAGTGTATATTCTTTATTTTTCAGTGATTTTTCTATTGAGCCGACTACACAGTGCAGCGCTGTCTCTACGCTTTTTCCTTTCGTATAAGCGTGCTGCGCTGGGGATATGTCACCTGGGCGTAGTTTACTACGGATGTATATGTCATCCGTCGGAGTTTCCGTTACAAAACTACTGTTAGTTACGATGTTATTATGTGGATGGGTCGTACAACCCGGAAAGTGTGCTTTTAGCAGGGAGCTAAGCGATTCTGCACAGGATTCAGTCCACCTTCCGTCGGATTCCTTGAGAGATCCAAGAGTTTTTGATTCCCTGGATAGAATTTTTCTCAGTCTCGCAGATTCTGTCGTACCCTTGATTTCATTACAGAAGTGCTGCCAAGAGTGGCGTTTGGCCTTCTGTGTCTCGTTTTTGAAATTTCTCTGACTGGACTTATACTATTCCCAGTCCGCTTCAAGCATACTTCTTTTGGCCACATTTAGAAGGTGTCTAGTTACTCTCCTAATTCTAGCTAGTTCAGATGACCACCAAGGTGGTGATTTTTTATCTTTTCGTTTGGTTTCTGGACATGCTTCATTAAAAATGGATGTAATATCCTCTGCCTTGCGGTCAATGTCGGCAGGTCCGAGCCAGTTGCTATCCTGCAGGGATCTTATACCTTTCCTCACCTCGTTGTTAAAGAGATCCCAGTTGGTTTTCCTGGGATTCCTGTAAGGTTTGGGCGAGTCGTAGTTGCTACCCACGAGGAATTCGATCAATTTGTGGTCGGAGTAAGATTCTTCCCCTATCACGTTCCACTTGTCAATAGTTAGGGTGCTCGAGTTACTGGCTAAAGTTACATCTATAATTTCTTGCCTGTTCTTTACTACAAAAGTAGGTTCGTTACCTCTATTCGCTACATTAAGGTTATTTTCAATTATAAACTCAAACAAAGACTCACCGTGTAAGTTTGTGTTGCTGCTACCCCATTGAGAGTGATGAGAGTTGGCATCACACCCCAGCAGCAAGTCCCATCTTTCCTGTTCCGCCTTTTGCACAAGAGAGCGGGTCAGTTTGGATGGCGGTCCCTCCTTGGCATCAAAAGGCATGTAGACGGCTGATAGAATCAGTGGGGAAAGCCCCCTCCGCTCAAGCCTTACCACTGTTTGGTCCTCATTGCTGTAGCTAGATAAAAGAAAAAGGTTAATTTGTTTCCTAGCTACGATGCACGTTCTGGTCTTACATTCCGCGTATAGCGGAAGGTCTGACCTTGCATCGGGTAATTCCAATGCGAACCTTATAGTTATATCTCCTTAGAATGGGCATAGACTTGTGGTTGAGCAACACCACTATCTCAGTTCCGGCTTCCGTATGGGTACCCGCTTCTAACACCTCCCAGTTTTCGCTATAGAGCTCGGGGTTGAAGTGTTGGAGGTTTCTTTCCAGCCGTTCTCTAGGAATGTGTGGGCCCGGAATGAGAATGCGCCCTTTAGGCCTAGTAAATTCCAGCAGATCTTTTTTTTCCACAAGTCGCAGGTTGGCATTCGCCCAAGGAGCCTGCGTGCTGGTTACAAAGTTCTTGAGCTATTTAAGTGCTGTCTCGTTGTCACACGACATGACCTTGAAGCCTTTGAAGGTGGTGAGCTGCTCAAAGAAAGGGATAGTTCCCTGATTTTTGACTATGGCGTCATTTACTCCGTCGAGTATACGCAGTTCCACCAGCCTCCATTGGTTTTCGGATAGCTTGCGGTCAGGGTTATTGAAATCGACCACCGCCACCTGAAGATTAGCTTTTTCTTTTCGAGAGGCCATCTTGGCTTTTTTGCTTATTCTTCGTGTTGGCGGCGATGTCGTGTCGTCGTGCCTACCTCTCTTGGAACACCCCGCAATCGGCTCGGCCGTGAGCCTTGTGGCCCCATCCGAAACGGTTGGCGGGGGCTTGAGTCTGTCCGAGACTGAGGTGGATGGCAAGAGGCTTTCCCTAATCGACTCGAACAGTCTCCTGCCTCTTCCCCTAGTCTGCCCTATGCTACGTCGATTGTTGCCTGAGTCAGCAACAGAACGCCTCGCAGTCGCAGTCGACCCAGGTTTGGACTGTGCGTCTTTGCTTGGATCGACTGAAAGCGGTTTAGGTCTGTCCCCGGCTGAGGTGGATGGCAAAAGGCGTTCCCTCCTCGCCGCGGTCAGTCCTACACCCATTCCTGTTGTGGTCGAGTTCCGTGACGTAGTCGCCTTATTGGAATAGCCAGCAACCGGCTCAAGGGTTAAGTCTGAGTTGGTAACTGGCCGAAGTCTCCTCGCGTCTGAGGCGGGGAGCAAGAGGCTTTCCGCCCCGCCGCGAGGGAACTTCTTACCTTACGGCCCGTGCTGTCTTGTCGGGTGGATCCTCTCAGCTTAAGCGTGTTAGTGGCTCTATGCAGAGCCACTCTTTCCTTGTCCGTGTAGGACTCCGAATCACGCTTTTTAAGCCGCCGTATTAACCGGATAGCGTTGCGTATACGGTTATGTACCGTCGTCTGTCTTCAGTAGATGCTTACGTCGCGGGTTTTTCCTATTTTGGGTGGTCGGGCTAGTCCCAAACCAAGGCTACCTAAGCTAACTACCGTCGCAAAGCTACAGGCAGAAGAGTTAATCCTAGGCTCAGCAGGACTGCATTCGCCAGGTTGCTGAGGTGTTGACGTATCCTTCCCACGTGAGTAGCTGAGGCACTCTTACCTAACACTGGGACTACCCCAGTCGTCGAGTCAGAGGCTTTATCGGTAGGCTTTTGCAATACCACTGAATCACGATTGTGCTCCGGATCGGCCGATGAGATCACCTTGCGTCCTGACTGGCTAAGTCTCGTCGCAGACTTAGGTGGTCCCATCAACCCTTCCTCGCTCGTGACTTCCGCCGTCACTGTTCTTTTTGGAGAGCTAGCAATAGGCTTACACTCCGCCTGTTCCTGCAGGAAGGCTCGTGCGTTATGGAGCCTCTTCCGCTCGCATTCCGTTAACTCCTCCCATTTCTTTGTCCCTAATCTCAGGACTGTCAACTTGCAATTTTTTGAGCGCTTGGAGGATGTTGACAATTGGAGAAGGATGAACTGGCAATGGAGCAAGTGTCGCTTGATTCCAGAAAAAGATTTTCCAGATTAACGTCAATTGCACCAACGCTTTCCTCATCCGACGTACGGAGAAGAATTGCTTCTTCCTCCACTCCTACACCTTGATCAGTTTTTATAGAGCTAGGAGTGCCCGATCGAATTACACTCATCGCTTTTGGTTTTTTATTATTAGAAATACTTGACATTTGGATCCCACGAGTAAGGGGGAAGAAGATGTCCGCCTGCACTCACCCCCTGTATGCAGGTAAGAGGAATTAAAATGAAACTGAAGGTCCCCAGGTATTCAGAGTTTGCGCTCGTGACTGAGCTTCCCCCCAGCCATGCAGGCCTCGGCGCGTCGTACCTTGACTTGGGTGATCACCTTTTGGTCTCTAAAACCTCCCCTTTAGTCGAACCGATATGTTGGAAAACATCTACCTGGACGCAGACTAGATTTAGATATTCTCCTCGGCTCGACCTTCGGTTCATAGGAAATAGATTAAGCCTCTCCACCGCGACACGGTAGGGATCGAGGAAAGGGTGACATCAGCTTGATCGAACGGTAGTTATCACAGTTTCGCGTATCACCTTTCCCTTTGTATACAGGGAGAAGGTAACTTTCCCTCCATTGATTCGGCATTGGGTTACCTCTCACAAATTTGGAGATGAGAATTCTGAGCCATCTGAATCCGATGTCTCCCATCTTTTTCCAGAACTCAGAGGGCATCTTGTCTGGCCCAACCGCTTTTCGTTATTTTGAGTATTTAACCGCCTCACTAACTTCTCCGACTGTAATGTCCGGTATATCTTCACAGTTAGGGGTGGCTCTTGGAAAGTATAACCGGGGAAACTGTTCATTTAAAAGTTCTTCACAATACTGCCGCCACCTCTGCAGAATTTCGTCGTCATCCACAAGAAGCTGGCCATGAGCATTGTTAATGAACTTTGACGAACGAATCTCCTGAGCATTCCTCCTTCTATGGGCGGTTATTTTGAAGATGGTTGCGCTCTTGTTCATATTGTGTCTTTGCAGCTCCTGGATAGCCTGGTTTGCATCAGGAACCGGGGAAGATATTTTCTCCAGCTCCCAATACAGGCACTCCGTACTCTCTGCTTGAAGCTGGGCGCACTTCTTCTTCGCTTTTTTCTTGCAGCATCTGTATTCCATTTCGAGGCGAGCTTTTTCGTCACTATTATTAGAGTGGCACTTTCCGCCGCCGCTTTCTTCTCATTTATCACCTTCTTAGCTTCATCACTCCACCACCATGTTTCTCTGGCGTGTTGATGGTGGCCTTTTAAAGCTTCTAGTAGCGATTTGGCCTTCTTTACGCAAGTTCGCTACAGGGAATCCCACATATTTTGTGCTCTGCACTCTTCATCCTCAGCTCCGTTGATGGTGTGAGAGCGGTAATTTTTCATTACGAAAACAAAAGCCCCGCTTTTTTCTTTGTCCAGATTGTACCACTTGATTTTCTCAGAGACCTTGTTTGTTTGCTTTTCTTTGGTGTTTTCATAAAAATTTCTGTTAGCAGGAGACGGTGTTGCTGAGCGATTGCCTCTCCCAGGATCACTTTGCAATCTTTTACCCGAGGCTTCATGAAACTGGCTACCAAATGGTAGTTAATCTGAGTTTCATCTCCACCACTGCTGTAAGTGATCAGGTGTCGGCTTTGTTTGATGAACATGGTATTCAACACGATAAGACCGTGTGATTTGCACATGCTTAGGATGTCTTCACCAGGAAGGTTCCTGGTGCCGTATCCTAGTCCTCCATGGCAGTCTTCATAGTCTTCGTTTGACTTCCCGACATGTCCATTTAAATCTCCTCCAACAAACAGAAAATCTTCCTTTGGGATGTTCTTAAGGAGGTTGTGGAAATCTACCCAAAATGCATTTTTTTTTTCTTCTTTTTTTCCGCGTGTAGGTGAAAATCTTCAACACGACACTATGAGGATCGACAGCGCGATTCAAATATATAAAATATAATGAAGAAGAAAAACAGAAGACATCCGATTTCGGTATGCTTTATTAAGACTAAATCCAAAAACTATAAAAATGACTTTTCTCTAGCACCATCGAACCAGTATAAATGATTACTCAGGTGTTTAATGTCTTTGGGAACGGATGCAAATTCGTCTTCTCATAAGTTCATATTTCAGAACGGATGAGAAAGCGAATTTGCATTTGGAGGAGAAGAAAAAAAAAAATCATATTTCCATTTATTCGTTTTACAAATAAGTGGAAATATGAATGATGCAAAATGAAACTGTTCACATGTAACTGTCGTGAACTGCGGGATATATGACCCCTCCCTCCTTAGGATTGACGTTCTCCCGAACGTTATTTGGTCTAAGAGTTTTGTTCACTATTTTAATACTGGTTCGATTTCGCTTTACATATTTTGCAATTACTAATATTAAAACTAGAAGTATAATAACGGTTAATGAAGAGAAAATTGTTATCTCATGACGTTTATTTGTAAATTTTATCTCTTCAATTTCCTTGGAATTTTTAATTTGTTTAACATGAACTTGACTTAAGTCTAATTGTTTTGTTGTATTATATATTTCTAAATAATTTGGAATGATAATATTCTGAATAATTGTTTTTTCATGATTTACATATTTATTATTATCAATATTAACTGTACAATTATTAAATGTTATTAACGAGTTTCCATATAATTTATAATCCATATTGTTACACGTATTTGACATTGTCACATTTTTTGCGTTTTTCAACAATATAACTCCTAGTTATATTTCTAAAGACTCAAAGTCTGTATTAATCCTACTTTTACAATTTAGATAACTTTTACCTAAGAGACTAGTTATACAAGCATTAGGCGATTTCATTTTTTAATATAGTTTTCATCATTTTTAATAAACACTGAATTTGTTGACATAATTATTTCGGTTTGCTCTAAAATAATTTCTTCATATTTTGAGTTAGGAACTGGTATTAACGTGTATTTTGTAAACTGTTCTTCACTAAAGACCGGGACTAAAATTACAAAAAGTAATTTGTTATCAATATATCCTACATGGCAACTAATGTGTTGTAGTTTCGAAAACCCTATTTGATATTTTAGTATTAAACGATTTTTTTTTAAATTTTAACAACTTTTATTTTACCACGACTTTATCGTTGTGTGTCTCTATATAAACTCACTCAAACTCCAACTATTTCATCATCCCTTTGTCTAGCCACGCTTCTCTCGTTTTTCCTTAAGCAAACCAGAAAGTATCGAGAGAAACGAGTCTCGAGGGAATCAACCTGAAGCTGGCCGCAGATCGGTTCGTGTCTGCGATCAGCCTGAAGCTGGATTCCTCGTGCACTAAGAACAGATTCTTTTAAAGTCTACAATTATTTTTCTTATGATACTACATCTCGGCCGAGCTGACAATTTGATCGACCTCGATCAACTACATTGGTCTCGACTTAACCTAACTTAATCTAATTCACTCATGCAATGACAAACGTTGCCCAAACAACAGCGACTCATAAGCATGCTTTCCATAAACGGATATTTTTAGCTTCAACAACGCCATCATATGGCAGTTGCGTAATCGGGCAATTCTCTATATCGCGCACGACATACCGGTCGTGGGGCAACACTCTATGAACAACGTATGGTCCCTTGAATTTGGGAATTAGTTTCTTGTTGGTCCCGACGGTCGTATCGACATTCCTTATAACAATATAATCTCCCTCAGCATATGTTTGTGCAGGATGATGACGCTCCTCAAAGCGCTTATGGTTATATTCCTGAACCTTAAGTATTTCCCTAGACGCATTCTCTCTTAAGAGACCTAGATCTCGTTCGGAAGGATTCAGTCTCTTTTCTTCGAGGAACTCAGTGAGCTTGTCCACCACAACGCCTCGCTGGTCTACCCCGAACAGAAGTTTACTAGGTGTAGTTCGGATCGACCTATGAACGGTATTATTCAGGGCGTACTCTATCTGGGACAGGGTTCGTACCCAGTCCGCGTGTTGTAATGGTTCACTTAGCTTGCCCAGCATGGGCATTAAAATTCTATTAACTCTCTCCACCTGCCCGTTAGCCTGAGGAGAATGCACAGCAGTCTTAACATGGGTTATATTCAAGTCTTGCAGAAACGAGCTAAATTCTAATGAAGTGAAACAAGTGCCCCGGTCTGTGATTATCCTAGTAGGTCGACTGTAATAATCGAAGTACTTACTAAGTGAGGCACATACCTCCTTAGTACTGGTTGATATGACTGGGTACAACTTCACGTACTTGGTAAATGCATCGACAACCAAAAGTATATGTTTCCGTTTAGAATCTATTCCGGGGAGTGGTCCAAAGTGGTCAAGATGGAGTGTGTGGAATGGTAAGGGCTCCTTTGGTATACTAAAGAGATTACTTTCACTCGACCGTACAGGGGAGGAGTACATGATACATCGAATACAATTCTTAATAAACCTGTCTATTTTATCCTGCATACCTAGGAACCAATAATGCATACGTATTTGGTTATAGCACTTCGTAACACCTAAATGACCGATTTTCTCATGGATGTGCCGGATAAGGTTGATCTCCATTTCAGAAGGAACATACAAACTAAGTCCACCAGTCCGATTCTTTTTAAATACAATCCCGTCTTGCAACACGTATAGGTTTGAATTCTCTGAACATAATTTTTCTCTTAGGGCTAAAATGTCTGAATCACGATTTTGGGCGGCTTGCAACTGGAAGTCAATGTCTTCTGAGTCTACTACGGACACCACATAGCATCTGCTAAGCGCATCGGTATGGGCCATATTTGCCCCACTTCGATGCTTCACTTTGTAGTTGTAGTTCTCAAGTTCCAGAGCCCATCGAGCTATTCGAGGGTTTACACTCTTTTTGCTTAAGGCCAATGTCAGTGAACTACAATCAGTTACCCTCCATGAAGGGGATACCCTCTAAATACACTCTGAAGCGTCGCAAGGCAGATATAATCGCAAGTGTCTCAAGCTCAAAGCTGTGATACTTGGACTCTTGACTAGTTGTACTCTTGGAAAAGTAGGCCACCGGGTGGAACCTCTCGTCGTCTTGTCTCTGAAGAAGTACGGCACCGTAGCCTAATGAGCTCGCGTCACAATGTAGTTGTGTTTCCCGCGTTGGGTCGTAAATCGCTAACACTGGTGCTGAAGTAAGACAACTTTGCAACTGGCGGAAGGCGTTCTCGCACTCAGCAGAGAAAATAAAAGGCTTATCCTTTTTCAGAAGGTCGTATAGTGGCCTAGCTATTCTGGAGAAGGAGCTTACGAATCGGCGGAAGTAAGAGCTGAGGCCGAGAAAAGAATGCAGCTCTTTGGTGTTTCTAGGCACGGGATACTGCCGAATGGCGCGCAGGTGCGAATCACTAGGCTGAATTCCCTGTTCAGTAACATTATACCCCAAGTATTCAATGGTAGAATAGGCAAAACAACACTTAGATAACTTCAGTTCAAGACCGTTTCTCGAAAGGCACTCTAACACATCGCCAAGTAGGCGAAGATGATCGGTCATATTATCATTAGCGATGACGATGTCGTCCATGTATATGACAATTTGCTTAGAATCTAAAAATTTTCGGAATACACGGGATATAAACCGCTGAAATACACTGCGCGCATTCTTAAGTCCAAAGGGCATTCTTAGAAATTCATATTGGCCATTTGGGGTGACAAAGGACGTCAGATGGGTGGAGTCGGGGGAAACCCTGACTTGGTGAAAACCGCTCTTAAGGTCGAGCAACGTAAATACTTCTTCCCGCCGAGGTATTCTAAGCAGTCTTCTATTAACGGAAGGGGGTAGTTATCGCGAACCGTATACTTGTTCAGGGCCCGGTAGTCTACACACATACGTATCTCGCCAGACTTCTTTTTTGTTAGCACGATAGCTGAGGCGTAAGGGGAATTACTATGTTTAATGATTCGTCGCATTAAGACTAGATTTAGATATTCTCCTCGGCTCGACCTTCGGTTCATAGGAAATAGATTAAGCCTCTCCACCGCGACACGGTAGGGATCGAGGAAAGGGTGACATCAGCTTGATCGAACGGTAGTTATCACAGTTTCGCGTATCACCTTTCCCTTTGTATACAGGGAGAAGGTAACTTTCCCTCCATTGATTCGGCATTGGGTTACCTCTCACAAATTTGGAGATGAGAATTCTGAGCCATCTGAATCCGATGTCTCCCATCTTTTTCCAGAACTCAGAGGGCATCTTGTCTGGCCCAACCGCTTTTCGTTATTTTGAGTATTTAACCGTCTCACTAACTTCTCCGACTGTAATGTCCGGTATATCTTCACAGTTAGGGGTGGCTCTTGGAAAGTATAACCGGGGAAACTGTTCATTTAAAAGTTCTTCACAATACTGCCGCCACCTCTGCAGAATTTCGTCGTCATCCACAAGAAGCTGGCCATGAGCATTGTTAATGAACTTTGACGAACGAATCTCCTGAGTATTCCTCCTTCTATGGGCGGTTATTTTGAAGATGGTTGCGCTCTTGTTCATATTGTGTCTTTGCAGCTCCTGGATAGCCTGGTTTGCATCAGGAACCGGGGAAGATATTTTCTCCAGCTCCCGATACAGGCACTCCGTACTCTCTGCTTGAAGCTGGGCGCACTTCTTCTTCGCTTTTTTCTTGCAGCATCTGTATTCCATTTCGAGGCGAGCTTTTTCGTCACTATTATTAGAGTGGCACTTTCCGCCGCCGCTTTCTTCTCATTTATCACCTTCTTAGCTTCATCACTCCACCACCATGTTTCTCTGGCGTGTTGATGGTGGCCTTTTAAAGCTTCTAGTAGCGATTTGGCCTTCTTTAAGCAAGTTCGCTACAGGGAATCCCACATATTTTGTGCTCTGCACTCTTCATCCTCAGCTCTGTTGATGGTGTGAGAGCGGTAATTTTTCATTACGAAAACAAAAGCCCCGCTTTTTTCTTTGTCCAGATTGTACCACTTGATTTTCTCAGAGACCTTGTTTGTTTGCTTTTCTTTGGTGTTTTCATAAAAATTTCTGTTAGCAGGAGACGGTGTTGCTGAGCGATTGCCTCTCCCAGGATCACTTTGCAATCTTTTACCCGAGGCTTCATGAAACTGGCTACCAAATGGTAGTTAATCTGAATCTGATCTGGCCGCAGATCGGTTCGTGTCTGCGATCAGCCTGAAGCTGGATTCCTCGTGCACTAAGAACAGATTCTTTTAAAGTCTACAATTATTTTTCTTATGATACTACATCTCGGCCGAGCTGACAATTTGATCGACCTCGATCAACTACATTGGTCTCGACTTAACCTAACTTAATCTAATTCACTCATACAATGACAAACGTTGCCCAAACAACAGCGACTCATAAGCATGCTTTCCATAAACGGATATTTTTAGCTTCAACAACGCCATCATATGGCAGTTGCGTAATCGGGCAATTCTCTATATCGCGCACGACATACCGGTCGTGGGGCAACACTCTATGAACAACGTATGGTCCCTTGAATTTGGGAATTAGTTTCTTGTTGGTCCCGACGGTCGTATCGACATTCCTTATAACAATATAATCCCCCTCAGCATATGTTTGTGCAGGATGATGACGCTCCTCAAAGCGCTTATGGTTATATTCCTGAACCTTAAGCATTTCCCTAGACGCATTCTCTCTTAAGAGACCTAGATCTCGTTCGGAAGGATTCAGTCTCTTTTCTTCGAGGAACTCAGTGAGCTTGTCCACCACAACGCCTCGCTGGTCTACCCCGAACAGAAGTTTACTAGGTGTGGTTCGGATCGACCTATGAACGGTATTATTCAGGGCGTACTCTATCTGGGACAGGGTTCGTACACAGTCCGCGTGTTGTAATGGTTCACTTAGCTTGCCCAGCATGGGCATTAAAATTCTATTAACTCTCTCCACCTGCCCGTTAGCCTGAGGAGAATGCACAGCAGTCTTAACATGGGTTATATTCAAGTCTTGCAGAAACGAGCTAAATTCTAATGAAGTGAAACAAGTGCCCCGGTCTGTGATTATCCTAGTAGGTCGACTGTAATAATCGAAGTACTTACTAAGTGAGGCACATACCTCCTTAGTACTGGTTGATATGACTGGGTACAACTTCACGTACTTGGTAAATGCATCGACAACCAAAAGTATATGTTTCCGTTTAGAATCTATTCCGGGGAGTGGTCCGAAGTGGTCAAGATGGAGTGTGTGGAATGGTAAGGGCTCCTTTGGTATACTAAAGAGATTACTTTCACTCGACCGTACAGGGGAGGAGTACATGATACATCGAATACAATTCTTAATAAACCTGTCTATTTTATCCTGCATACCTGGGAACCAATAATGCATACGTATTTGGTTATAGCACTTCGTAACACCTAAATGACCGATTTTCTCATGGATGTGCCGGATAAGGTTGATCTCCATTTCAGAAGGAACATACAAACTAAGTCCACCAGTCCGATTCTTTTTAAATACAATCCCGTCTTGCAACACGTATAGGTTTGAATTCTCTGAACATAATTTTTCTCTTAGGGCTAAAATGCCTGAATCACGATTTTGGGCGGCTTGCAACTGGAAGTCAATGTCTTCTGAGTCTACTACGGACACCACATAGCATCTGCTAAGCGCATCGGTATGGGCCATATTTGCCCCACTTCGATGCTTCACTTTGCAGTTGTAGTTCTCAAGTTCCAGAGCCCATCGAGCTATTCGAGGGCTTACACTCTTGTTGCTTAAGGTCAATGTCAGTGAACTACAATCAGTTACCCTCCATGAAGGGGATACCCTCTAAATACACTCTGAAGCGTCGCAAGGCAGATATAATCGCAAGTGTCTCAAGCTCAAAGCTGTGATACTTGGACTCTTGACTAGTTGTACTCTTGGAAAAGTAGGCCACCGGGTGGAACCTCTCGTCGTCTTGTCTCTGAAGAAGTACGGCACCGTAGCCTAATGAGCTCGCGTCACAATGTAGTTGTGTTTCCCGCGTTGGGTCGTAAATCGCTAACACTGGTGCTGAAGTAAGACAACTTTGCAACTGGCGGAAGGCGTTCTCGCACTCAGCAGAGAAAATAAAAGGCTTATCCTTTTTCAGAAGGTCGTATAGTGGCCTAGCTATTCTGGAGAAGGAGCTTACGAATCGGCGGAAGTAAGAGCTGAGGCCGAGAAAAGAATGCAGCTCTTTGGTGTTTCTAGGCACGGGATACTGCCGAATGGCGCGCAGGTGCGAATCACTAGGCTGAATTCCCTGTTCAGTAACATTATACCCCAAGTATTCAATGGTAGAATAGGCAAAACAACACTTAGATAACTTCAGTTCAAGACCGTTTCTCGAAAGGCACTCTAACACATCGCCAAGTAGGCGAAGATGATCGGTCATATTATCATTAGCGATGACGATGTCGTCCATGTATATGACAATTTGCTTAGAATCTAAAAATTTTCGGAATACACGGGATATAAACCGCTGAAATACACTGCGCGCATTCTTAAGTCCAAATGGCATTCTTAGAAATTCATATTGGCCATTTGGGGTGACAAAGGACGTCAGATGGGTGGAGTCGGGGGAAACCCTGACTTGGTGAAAACCGCTCTTAAGGTCGAGCAACGTAAATACTTCTTCCCGCCGAGGTATTCTAAGCAGTCTTCTATTAACGGAAGGGGGTAGTTATCGCGAACCGTATACTTGTTCAGGGCCCGGTAGTCTACACACATACGTATCTCGCCAGACTTCTTTTTTGTTAGCACGATAGCTGAGGCGTAAGGGGAATTACTATGTTTAATGATTCGTCGCATTAAGACTAGATTTAGATATTCTCCTCGGCTCGACCTTCGGTTCATAGGAAATAGATTAAGCCTCTCCACCGCGACACGGTAGGGATCGAGGAAAGGGTGACATCAGCTTGATCGAACGGTAGTTATCACAGTTTCGCGTATCACCTTTCCCTTTGTATACAGGGAGAAGGTAACTTTCCCTCCATTGATTCGGCATTGGGTTACCTCTCACAAATTTGGAGATGAGAATTCTGAGCCATCTGAATCCGATGTCTCCCATCTTTTTCCAGAACTCAGAGGGCATCTTGTCTGGCCCAACCGCTTTTCGTTATTTTGAGTATTTAACCGTCTCACTAACTTCTCCGACTGTAATGTCCGGTATATCTTCACAGTTAGGGGTGGCTCTTGGAAAGTATAACCGGGGAAACTGTTCATTTAAAAGTTCTTCACAATACTGCCGCCACCTCTGCAGAATTTCGTCGTCATCCACAAGAAGCTGGCCATGAGCATTGTTAATGAACTTTGACGAACGAATCTCCTGAGTATTCCTCCTTCTATGGGCGGTTATTTTGAAGATGGTTGCGCTCTTGTTCATATTGTGTCTTTGCAGCTCCTGGATAGCCTGGTTTGCATCAGGAACCGGGGAAGATATTTTCTCCAGCTCCCGATACAGGCACTCCGTACTCTCTGCTTGAAGCTGGGCGCACTTCTTCTTCGCTTTTTTCTTGCAGCATCTGTATTCCATTTCGAGGCGAGCTTTTTCGTCACTATTATTAGAGTGGCACTTTCCGCCGCCGCTTTCTTCTCATTTATCACCTTCTTAGCTTCATCACTCCACCACCATGTTTCTCTGGCGTGTTGATGGTGGCCTTTTAAAGCTTCTAGTAGCGATTTGGCCTTCTTTAAGCAAGTTCGCTACAGGGAATCCCACATATTTTGTGCTCTGCACTCTTCATCCTCAGCTCTGTTGATGGTGTGAGAGCGGTAATTTTTCATTACGAAAACAAAAGCCCCGCTTTTTTCTTTGTCCAGATTGTACCACTTGATTTTCTCAGAGACCTTGTTTGTTTGCTTTTCTTTGGTGTTTTCATAAAAATTTCTGTTAGCAGGAGACGGTGTTGCTGAGCGATTGCCTCTCCCAGGATCACTTTGCAATCTTTTACCCGAGGCTTCATGAAACTGGCTACCAAATGGTAGTTAATCTGAATCTGATCTGGCCGCAGATCGGTTCGTGTCTGCGATCAGCCTGAAGCTGGATTCCTCGTGCACTAAGAACAGATTCTTTTAAAGTCTACAATTATTTTTCTTATGATACTACATCTCGGCCGAGCTGACAATTTGATCGACCTCGATCAACTACATTGGTCTCGACTTAACCTAACTTAATCTAATTCACTCATACAATGACAAACGTTGCCCAAACAACAGCGACTCATAAGCATGCTTTCCATAAACGGATATTTTTAGCTTCAACAACGCCATCATATGGCAGTTGCGTAATCGGGCAATTCTCTATATCGCGCACGACATACCGGTCGTGGGGCAACACTCTATGAACAACGTATGGTCCCTTGAATTTGGGAATTAGTTTCTTGTTGGTCCCGACGGTCGTATCGACATTCCTTATAACAATATAATCCCCCTCAGCATATGTTTGTGCAGGATGATGACGCTCCTCAAAGCGCTTATGGTTATATTCCTGAACCTTAAGCATTTCCCTAGACGCATTCTCTCTTAAGAGACCTAGATCTCGTTCGGAAGGATTCAGTCTCTTTTCTTCGAGGAACTCAGTGAGCTTGTCCACCACAACGCCTCGCTGGTCTACCCCGAACAGAAGTTTACTAGGTGTGGTTCGGATCGACCTATGAACGGTATTATTCAGGGCGTACTCTATCTGGGACAGGGTTCGTACACAGTCCGCGTGTTGTAATGGTTCACTTAGCTTGCCCAGCATGGGCATTAAAATTCTATTAACTCTCTCCACCTGCCCGTTAGCCTGAGGAGAATGCACAGCAGTCTTAACATGGGTTATATTCAAGTCTTGCAGAAACGAGCTAAATTCTAATGAAGTGAAACAAGTGCCCCGGTCTGTGATTATCCTAGTAGGTCGACTGTAATAATCGAAGTACTTACTAAGTGAGGCACATACCTCCTTAGTACTGGTTGATATGACTGGGTACAACTTCACGTACTTGGTAAATGCATCGACAACCAAAAGTATATGTTTCCGTTTAGAATCTATTCCGGGGAGTGGTCCGAAGTGGTCAAGATGGAGTGTGTGGAATGGTAAGGGCTCCTTTGGTATACTAAAGAGATTACTTTCACTCGACCGTACAGGGGAGGAGTACATGATACATCGAATACAATTCTTAATAAACCTGTCTATTTTATCCTGCATACCTGGGAACCAATAATGCATACGTATTTGGTTATAGCACTTCGTAACACCTAAATGACCGATTTTCTCATGGATGTGCCGGATAAGGTTGATCTCCATTTCAGAAGGAACATACAAACTAAGTCCACCAGTCCGATTCTTTTTAAATACAATCCCGTCTTGCAACACGTATAGGTTTGAATTCTCTGAACATAATTTTTCTCTTAGGGCTAAAATGCCTGAATCACGATTTTGGGCGGCTTGCAACTGGAAGTCAATGTCTTCTGAGTCTACTACGGACACCACATAGCATCTGCTAAGCGCATCGGTATGGGCCATATTTGCCCCACTTCGATGCTTCACTTTGCAGTTGTAGTTCTCAAGTTCCAGAGCCCATCGAGCTATTCGAGGGCTTACACTCTTGTTGCTTAAGGTCAATGTCAGTGAACTACAATCAGTTACCCTCCATGAAGGGGATACCCTCTAAATACACTCTGAAGCGTCGCAAGGCAGATATAATCGCAAGTGTCTCAAGCTCAAAGCTGTGATACTTGGACTCTTGACTAGTTGTACTCTTGGAAAAGTAGGCCACCGGGTGGAACCTCTCGTCGTCTTGTCTCTGAAGAAGTACGGCACCGTAGCCTAATGAGCTCGCGTCACAATGTAGTTGTGTTTCCCGCGTTGGGTCGTAAATCGCTAACACTGGTGCTGAAGTAAGACAACTTTGCAACTGGCGGAAGGCGTTCTCGCACTCAGCAGAGAAAATAAAAGGCTTATCCTTTTTCAGAAGGTCGTATAGTGGCCTAGCTATTCTGGAGAAGGAGCTTACGAATCGGCGGAAGTAAGAGCTGAGGCCGAGAAAAGAATGCAGCTCTTTGGTGTTTCTAGGCACGGGATACTGCCGAATGGCGCGCAGGTGCGAATCACTAGGCTGAATTCCCTGTTCAGTAACATTATACCCCAAGTATTCAATGGTAGAATAGGCAAAACAACACTTAGATAACTTCAGTTCAAGACCGTTTCTCGAAAGGCACTCTAACACATCGCCAAGTAGGCGAAGATGATCGGTCATATTATCATTAGCGATGACGATGTCGTCCATGTATATGACAATTTGCTTAGAATCTAAAAATTTTCGGAATACACGGGATATAAACCGCTGAAATACACTGCGCGCATTCTTAAGTCCAAAGGGCATTCTTAGAAATTCATATTGGCCATTTGGGGTGACAAAGGACGTCAGATGGGTGGAGTCGGGGGAAACCCTGACTTGGTGAAAACCGCTCTTAAGTTCGAGCAACGTAAATACCTTCTTCCCGCCGAGGTATTCTAAGCAGTCTTCTATTAACGGAAGAGGGTAGTTATCGCGAACCGTATACTTGTTCAGGGCCCGGTAGTCTACACACATACGTATCTCGCCAGACTTCTTTTTTGTTAGCACGATAACTGAGGCGTAAGGGGAATCACTATGTTTAATGATTCGTCGCATTAAGAGGTCCTTTACAATTTTGTCTACTTCTTGCTTTTCTGCAAAAGATAACCGTCGCGGAGGGCAGAAGAACGGAGTGTCTGTTGTAAGTCGAATTTGCATTTCAAACTCTAACGGCGAGACGTTTGGTTGATTAAAATTCATGTTTTTGGTGTTTACTACCTGAAGTACCATATCCCTAGTCACTAGATCTAGTTCTGGGCCTATCCTAATGACCGCTTGTTCTAATTCCGGTTCTATAGCGGAAATTTCCAAAATACTGCTGCCACCAACCATAGACGGAAGAACGGAATCATCACTGCAATACTCATGATCTTTAGACGGAAGAACGGAATCACTGCCATACTCATGACCCTTATTAACGATGTATTCGGAATTCGCGAGCTCGCTATCACCACAGAATCTATTTCCAATTGAGTTACCTGGCTTATAAGTCACTGCTGTTTTATAATCTACCACGGAAGGAGAATTAGAGCACAAATGCAAACAATTTGATATTAACTTTTTATTCTTATTTGGAGACACTTGAGGGCGTCCCATGTATCCACTCTAACTGTTCGTATGAGCATCCTTGCCGTTCCCTGCAGGAGTCTACGTGCACAGACATACTTGGATCTGTCGTCACAACCAAGAGACTGTGACACATCTTCAAAATCAGTGATCCACTTTCTTATCCCATAGGAGTCATCACCAGAAAAAGGCGGAACCGCATTCTCGATGTCCGTAAAGTCGATCCTTCTTCCAACCGGGGTACTTAGCTCGGATTCGGCACGTTCACGCTTAAGGTCAGCAATACGTTTGCGTCTCTGAAGGCGGGCTAGCTCCCGCTCCTCCTTGGCATCAGAATCCGTAATTGTGGTAGTGCCAGAAGAGCAAACGTGTGCGGCAGCAGAAGTGGCAGAAGCAGAAGTAGCCGAAGCAGAAGCGGCGGAAGCATAAGCGGCAGAAGCAGAAGCGGCAGAATCAGAAATGGTTGGTGTATCCAACGCAGCAGAAGGTTCAGAAACGGAACGGATTTCGGAGGTTATTGTAGCACTGCCAGAAGAATGAATATGTGCGTCAGAGGTGGCTGACGTGCCCAACGCAGCAGAAGGTCCAGAAGCAGCATGGATTCCAGAGGGTACTGTAATTACAGAAGTCTCAGGAGCTACGGAGGGTGCAGTAGAAGCAACGGCAGTGACGAGGCTAGCAGGTGGTCCCACAGCCAAGTTAACAGAGGTCCCACCCTCTTCAGAGTCCTCGGAAGTAGTCTTCTCAAACGCTGAGCGAAGTTCCTGTGCGTACAATGTTCGTAACTGTCTCACGGAAGCGGAGGGGGAGGCTTCGACACCAGCGGCCTGCAGTGCCTCCAACAATTGCGCTCTAGTAAGTTTATTACTCATTACTAAACGCGGGTTTTACTTGTTCGATTTTTCGCGATATCGGGTCGTCCACACGATGTTTTCCAATGGCTGTGTGTGACCCCACACCTGAGTTTTAGTATTAAACGCTTTTTTTTAAATTTTAACAACTTTTATTTTACCACGACTTTATCGTTGTGTGTCTCTATATAAACTCACTCAAACTCCAACTATTTCATCATCCCTTTGTCTAGCCACGCTTCTCTCGTTTTTCCTTAAGCAAACCAGAAAGTATCGAGAGAAACGAGTCTCGAGGGAATCAACCTGAAGCTGGCCGCAGAAAAAAAAATAGACCTACTCATTATTCCACATTTTGCAACCAATATATTGTTTTGGATTTTTTCAATTTCATCTTCTAACAGCTTCAAGTCTGTTAAAATTTGAATAAAATGCAATTGCTTTAAGACAACTTTATCTATAAGTGTAACACTGTTATAAAGTTTAGTCATTAGTTCTTGATTCTCATTAATTTTGTTAGTAAGAGTCAGTAAATTCTCCTGAAGATCTATATTAATTTTTATTTGGTTATTAAGGTTAGTAATAGCATTATGATTATTTTCCTCTACTACTTTAAAATGTTCCTCAATCTCCTCGCGATCATCGTCATCCATACTTCCAAACAACCAATTCATTATGTTGCCGCCGATGTTCAATAAGCCTCTTTTTGACCTTTTTGGTATTATTGTTTGGATTTCATGCTTAATTCTATTGAGTGGAACTTGTAATTGCTTATAGTATACTACGTCGTTTGCATCTGCAAAATTTTGTTTTATATTTATCTGTACCTTCTTAATTGTATCTTTTAACATTTCAACATCGATAATATGTATAATTTTTTCATAATATTCTATGACGGGTTCTTTTCCTTGTTTGATAATTGAATATCCTGCATTCGTCTCAAGTTTTTCTATCCTTATTTCTCCTGTTGCAAATCTAAGTAGGGTTAGGATCACCAATAGGAACGTTATTACCTGGAAAGAATTTATAGTTTCGTTTAATCCTGGTTTTATGGATATTTCTTTTCCTAGAATCTATTAGTTTGTTGTTAACAAACGTTGTCTTAATTCTCTTATACTTTGGTTGCTCTTTATGCCTAACAATATCTGGGTTGTGAACTAAAATTTCGTTACTTTCGGCTAATTTAACTTCGTCACGATTAATATTCAATTTGGTTATAGTATTTTCTTTGGTTTCCTTAATCTTTGCAAAAAGTTTTGTAAATTCGATAAGATTAACTTTACCTGTAATAAAGTCTATTGGTTTTATTTGAGTTGTTGAATGTATTGTAGAATTATAAATTTCAACTGATCTTAAAATTATTTCTTCAGGTTTTAAATGTTTATTCTACAATTTCATTAAACGTATATGTTCATTTAGAGTTCCATGAACCCTAGGGGATGTAAAATGGATGGGAATGTTCTCATTTCTAAAAAAAATCTCGTATATTTAAAGAGTCGAATTCATTGTCTAAAACTATTTTTTCTGGTTTTCCTAATGTTGAGAATCGCTGGCGGAATGCTGTAATGATTGTCATATAATCCCTGTCATTTAATTTGATAGCCATCAAATGTTTACTAAATTTGTCTATTGTTGTAAGATATATTTCTTTATGAGAAATAAATATATCACCATGAACAATCTCATTTGGCTTTTGAGGAGTTTCTGAGATTTCGAATTTAACTTTCAGAGGATGTCTGTCATATTTACCCAAATTGCAAATATCACAATTATTGACGAATTTATGTATCAATTCTTTAAGTTTTGGATAAAAGTATTTGGATCGAAGTTGTTGGTAGTTTTCTATGATTCCTCTGTGGTTCCCTTTCATATGCACTTTTTTAATTTCTTCTACGGCTTGTTCTTCTGATTGTAAATCAATAGCTTTTCTAGTACATTTAACAAACTTGATTGTTCGATCGTTACTAAATAGTTCTACGAGCTTTTGCTGAACTTTGTTATAATGTGAATCTCCTAATTCAGAATAAATCCCGGTTATTCCCTTTTTTATATATCTTCTGAAAACATCGTTCAAATAATTAACGTGGTACACGTCTTCTTTTGCAATAAATATTTGCCTCACGTTTCTATATTTTGTAATAATTTCTTGATTTTTGTTTTCTACTAAATGTATTTGTGTTCGATAAACGTTAATGATTTTATCAGAAATAGGTATATGGTCACCAACATCTTCTACTCCGCTATGAATTGTTGCTAAATCTGTGTCGGTTTCATTATTATGGACTTCCAATCGACTTAAGAAATCAGCTACGTTATTATCCCTACCTTTTACATATTCAATATCATATTCATATTCGTTTAGTTTTATACGCCACCGCTGTAGCTTCGAGTTTGGTTCTTTAAGCGAGTCTAACCATTTTAACGGTCTGTGATCCGTTTGGATCGTGAATTTTACTCCATATAAATAGGGACGGTAATATTTACAAGCCCAAACTATGGCTAGAAGTTCTTTTTCTATAGTACTGTAACGGACTTCATGCTCGTTTAATGTACGACTAGCATAGCTTATAGGGTGACCCTCTTGGGATAAAACAGCTCCCAGTGCATACTGGCTAGCATCCGTAGTAAGTGTGAACTTCTTCTTAAAATTGGGGTATCTTAAAATTGGGTATTCTATTAAAAGGTCTACAAGTTTATTAAATGCTTCTCTGTACTTACTGTCATTAATATCAATTTTTTTTAGCTTTTTTTAAACAATTTGTTAACGGTTGCGCCACCTTTGCATAATCTTTAATAAATTTACGGTAATAACCGCTCATACCGATAAAACTTTTGATTTCTTTTCTGGTTCTTGGAATACTAAGGTTTTTAATTACTTCGATTTTTTTATTATTGGGCTTAATTCCTTCGCTAGTTAAAATATGTCCCAGGTACTCAGTTTCTTTGGCGAAAAAACGACATTTATCTACCTGTATTTTTAGATTGGCTTCCCTCAGTTTCTTAAAAATTTTATTTATTGAATCCATATGTTCTTGAAAAGAAGTGCTAAAAATAAGAATGTCGTCAAGATATACGACACAAATCTTATTAATATGTTCCTTTAATATATGATTCATCATTCGTTGGAAGGTTGCCGGGCGTTTTTTAACCCGAAAGGCATTCGTGTGAATTCGTAGTGACCCTGAAGTGTAGAGAACGCCGTTTTTTCTCTATCCTTTTCGTCGACCAGAATTTGATGGAATCCTTTTGCCAGGTCCAATGTTGTAAAATACTGGGCCCTCCCAAGCTTATCGAACAATGAATCAATATTTGGAATCGGAAACTTGTCATCGAGAGTAATCTCGTTAAGTTTCCGATAATCAATGACAATTCGCCATTTTTTGGTGCCGGAGTTGTCGTCCTTTTTCGGTACTATCCAAATAGGAGAATTATATGCTGAACTTGACGGTTGTATAATACCTTGTTCTAGCATTTCTGCTATTTGTTTTTCTACTTCACGTTCATGTATTTTGGGAAATCTATAAATTTTTGAATAAATCGGTAAGTTATGTTTTACTATAATTTGATGCTTAACCGATTGGACACTTGTTAGCTGCTGATCTTCTTGAAAGAAAAGGTCTGTATTTTGTTTAATTATTTTGCAAAGCTGTTGTCTTTCTTCACTATTCAAATTTGATGTTTCTAATCGCGATAATAATTCTGAATGGTTTATGTTTAAAATTTCAGGTTGAACTACGTTATCATGGGGACATGAAAGGGAAAATTTTGTAATTCTGTTATTTATAGAAATGGAGTTATTTTGTAAATTGATAATGGCTTTAAGAGGGCTTATTAGATTTTGTCCTATTATAGCATCGAAATTTCTATTCCTTATTTTTATTACTTTCCAGCTCATAGTGGCTTCTTCATTAAATTCTTCTGGGAGTTCAGTAATAATTTCATGTCTGATTATATCATTTCCAGTAAGAGTACACAATTGAATAGGTTTTTCTAAATATATCCGAACTTTTTCAGGGAATAAATGGGAATTTATTATAGATGTTGTAGACCCTGTATCAATTAAACAATTAATTTTCTGACCCTCTACTGTTACTGAGACTATCGGTAATGAGTTACCCGAGAAGGTAAAAGAAAATTTTCTTGCTTTTCTACGTTCTTTACGTAATTGTGACCCATTTCCATTGGTTCTGGCCTATCGTGATTATTTCGAAAGTTAGAAGAATTTCTATTAGTGTTATAAAAACTAGGATTAGTAAAATTAGAATTTTGATGTCTGTTTCTGTAGCTACGATTCATATCAGGGTTAAAATGTTGAACATTTCTATCTTGGTAAACATTTTTAGGGTTTTCATAATATCGATTTGAGCCAGTATCCCGTCTACTTACATTAAATTTATTATTTGTACGGTTTGCACTGTATTCACGGGTTTGATTTGAATTATTTTTATTTTTATAACTGTAATTACTAGCATCGTCGTTAATACCAGTTTGAACTAATTCATAATATGCTTCCTCTAGAGTTTTCACATCCTTAATTCTAAGATACGTACTATCAGATCTATTTATTTTATTCAAGAATTTGTTTAAAATGCTATTCTCATTATTTGCTGGCGAAAATTCCAGGAGTTTAGTGCTGTCTAACTTATATTTAAGATTAAGTTTATCTAAAATTTCACTTAATTCTTTGTAATTCTGACTCCTCCTACATGACTACACACCTCGCCGTGGTGTAGGGGCCTAGTAATGGTCAAGGATTCTCGGGTATTTCCCCAGATGAGACACGAAGCCAAGTTGTAGTCGTCCTAATCCCTCCCCGTCATATCCTTTCCCTCCCTCTCTCCTCTCCAGTGGGCCGGATCAAGGTGTAATACGACCCGTGCCGAGGATCAGCCTGGCTGGGGGCCCACTTTAAATAATAGTCCAGTCGCTAACGGAGTATCCGGATACCTGGCGACCTCCGGATTAGCCTGCCTTGCCTGCACAATGCGGATCTCTGTGCAGGTCGAACTCCCATTCTCCGCCACTCGTGGGTCCAAATATGAACAAAAAAAACAAAAATATACAAAATATAAAAAAGATAAAGAAAGAGTACGGTCCTCTTAAAAAACCGTCTTCCAGCCTCCTGGGAAGCATACCCGCAAGCTCTGCTGTGGCAATCCCATCTAGCGCATTGGCCTTGAGGCCTAGCACTAACGTTGCAAGCAGTTGCAAGCAGGTTGACGCCCCCAGGATTGCTGAACGCGCGTCTGGTACACTGGCGGATAGGACAGTGGTGTCAACACCTGGTCCCATCGTAAAGCCAGACCATGAAACGCGAGGGGGCAAACCCTTTAACATCTCTGCCCCTTCAGGGACAGCATACTGTTCGGCCTCGAGCTTACAGCGTGCTGTGCCCTCCACTTCGAAGGATCCACATCCCCTTCTCAAATCTCTTTCGGGGGCGACGGATGGCTCGGCTTCGAGCTTGCCGAATGTCGCTCTCCCCAAGATCTCCTACCAAGATCGCCGGCTAGCTTATAAGCTAATTCGCCGCATCCAGGTAATTCCTGAACAGGACAGGACCCAGAAGCATAAGACTTCTCTAAGCTGGGCACTCAAACGCGTCCAGCTCCCCCCTGACTCATCCAGCAAGGACTTGCCGTCCAAATGCCAGAGGTCTCAAGATGAGTCTCCCACCCTTGCCAAAAAGACCAAGGTAGAACAGTCCATCGCTACTACCAAGCCCTTCAACCAAGTGCTTAAGGCACACTTGGAGATTGCGGTCGTTGACCATAGCGATCCGGATGGCAGCATTACGGCGGATAAGTGGAGGAAGGTGGAGATTAAACTCGCCACCAACTGTCTCCAAATCCTACGTGACCATCCCGGCCCTGATGTTTCCTGCAGGGATGGTGGCTGGCATCAAGGGTATGTCAAACTTATTGCCTGCGCTGACCAAAGATCGAAGGATCTCTATAAACTTGCTGTCTCCAGATTAGGACAGGTTTCGCCAGGTGCACAGTTGGAGGTCGTGGAAAAGGACCAGATTCCTAACCGACCAAGAACACGTGCTACCATTCCGGCTGAACCCTCTGATCCTAAAATCATCCTGGATATTCTGAAGGCTAACAACAGCTCCCTTCCTACCCATAATTGGAAGATTGCCAAAGTGGACGAGCCGAGAGGAGACGTCAGAAGTGTGATCATTGTCATCAATGAAGAGTCTCTGGCCCCCCTGGCATCTTCTAAAGGGGTAGTAAATTATGGTTTCAGCTCCATCACCCTGAAAGTCTACAAATGTGACGAGAAGGAGCTCGAGAAAGTACCTCCCAAGCAGGTTGCAGTCCCTTCTGCACCAGCTAAGAATACCTCTCCTTCCGAGCCCCTTCCCTCGCTCCCTTGCGTCGATCCATCTTTTTCGGGGGTTGACTCCTCGTCGACAGACACCGAGATGGTTGACGCTCTTTTGAAACTGGACTTCTCTGGTCCTCCCTCTCCCTCTCCATCACTCCTGGACAGTGACCCATGTGGCCTCTCTCTCGAGGATGACCTTCTGTCATCAGATTCAGAGGAAGCCAATAATACCGTGGTAATGGTATCTGTAGCGAGAAGTAGCCCCAATGCTGCGGATCCTACAGATTAACCTGCATCACTCCATCACGGCTTCGGCCTCCCTCATTCTCCGGCTCAGCAAATACGGGGAAGACTTAGTCTTGATCCAGGAACCATGGGTTGTTGGAAACCGGGTTTGTGGACTCAAGACTCCAAACTACATATTAATCTACGCAAGAAAAGAAGGTAAACCGAGATCCTGTATCCTTGCGAAGACCCATCTAAACATTCATTTACTCTCTAATTTCAGCAATCAAGACATAGTCGCTACCAACCTGGAATTGCGATCAAGAAATTACTGGTTGGTATCGGCTTATTTAGGTCACGATCTTGCGGGCCCACTCCCCCCGGACATCTTGGGGAGCTTGATTGCTGTAGCAGAGAGCCGAAACACTGGTCTCATCATTGGCTGTGATGCGAATGCCCATCACTCAATCTGGGGCAGTTCCGACATAAATGTAAGAGGTGAGCAACTTTTTGACTTTATCCTTAGTACTAAACTCCTAATCTGTAACAGTGGGTCCAAACCGACCTTCATTACTCGAAACCGACAAGAAGTCCTGGACATCACTCTTGTCTCCGATCATTTATATAACTTGGTTAAGGACTGGAGAGTCTCTGATGAGCACTCTTTTTCAGACCACCGTTACCTCCAATTTAGTCTTGATGACTATCTGCCTGACCAGAAGGCTTTTAGAAATTATAGAAAAACCAACTGGTCCCTTTATAGGAAACGTTTATTAACGCTTATTCCCTCCCATCTGCCTACTGAACCTTCTTGCACTGAAGACCTCGACGATTTAGTCAACACCCTAACATCGGCACTAAATGGTGCCATGGCCGAGGCCTGCCCACTCCGCAAACCTCGAGGTAGAATGAAACCTCCCTGGTGGAATGCAAATCTCAGTACTCTTAGGAAAGACAGTAGGCTCCTTTTTAATACTGCTAAAAGCTCCCGTGAGACGGCCGACTGGGACTCCTATAAACTGTCTTTCAGAAAATACAAAATCTCACTGAGGAAGGAGCAACGACGCTCCTGGAGACTTTTCTGCGACAGCATTGAAGAGTCCTCGGAAGCTTCCAGGTTGCGGAAAATGCTCTTTAAAAGCCCTGCTACACCCAGCTTCCTTTTGCATCCGGATGGTTACTGGACCTCCTCTGCGGAGGAATCCATTGACATCTTACTGGATACCCACTTTCCTGGTAGCTCCCCTGTTGCTATATCGCGAGAGGGAAATCCCCCCCCCCCCAACCTTGCAGCAACTCGCTAGTCTTGATAACTACAGAAAAGATCCGTTGGGCCATGCGCAGTTTCAAACCGTTCAAGTCCCCAGGACCTGACGGTGTTATTCCAGCTGAATTTCAGCAATGCGAGGACATTGTGCTTCCATGGCTCAAAGTCATCTTGTCGGGCTGTCTAAATCTGGTCTATATTCCCAAACTATGGACCGAGGTTGAAGTCATATTCATACCTAAGGCAGGAAAGAGCTCGCACGTGGAACCAAAGGATCTCCGACCTATCAGTCTATCGTCCTTTCTGCTCAAAACGTTAGAAAGGTTAATTGATATCCATCTTCGGCAAAGTGGCTTTCCTTGACATTGAGGGAGCTTTTAACAATGTCAAACCAAAGGCAATTACCGACGCACTTGTAAATCTGAAAGTGGATACCTCGCTCGGAGTGTTGATCAATCAATTGCTTACATGCAGGATTATTAACACGCAGCTGGGCGGAGCATCGGCCAGAAGAATTGCTCGCTGCGGTACACCTCAAGGTGGAGTCTTGTCACCTCTTCTGTGGAACCTGGTAGTTAATGAACTACTGTTGGACCTGGATACGTCAGGTTGTAGAGTGATCGCCTATGCTGATGACATTGCTGTTGCTTCCTTCGGTAAACACCCGGACACTCTCAGGGATATCCTCCAATATGCTCTCCTTCGGCTCACCAAATGGGCCTCCAATTGTGGACTGGGGGTTAACCCCCATAAAACGGAACTCGTTCTCTTCACGAGGAAATATAAAGTTCCTCTCATAGACCCTCCTTTGATAAATGGCACCAGTCTCACCTTCTCTGAAAACGCAAAATATCTGGGTCTTATTTTGGATAGGAAATTAAACTGGAAGGCCAATCTACTAGAGCGCGTCAAGAAGGCTAATGTAGCTCTCTATTCCTGTAAAAAGGCTATAGGTAGGAGCTGGGGTATTAAACCTCAAATCACCCATTGGCTATACGTGTCCGTTATCAGGCCTATACTACTATATGGCGTGATCGTATGGTGGCCTGCTCTTGAAAGGGCTGTCCACCTCACTCAACTAGCTAAGGTGCAAAGATCTGCATGCATCTGCATCAGTGGCGCACTTAGAACTACTCCCTCCGCGGCACTGGACATCTTGTTCAACCTGCTACCCTTAGATATTTTCGGCAAACAGATGGCAGCCTGTGCGGCCATCCGCTTGAAAGCCTCCTCTCAGTGGTCTAGCTATCGCTTTGGCCACTCCTCGATCCTTGATCTTCTCAACTTCAAACACGAAAACACGGACTACACCCCGCCGAAACTGAGATTTGACCGTAACTTCAGTACGAGCATCCCTAACCGGGATGTATGGGACACCTCCCCCCCTGTCGATGGTAGTTCGGTTCACTTCTTTACAGATGGATCTAAGACGGAGGGTGGGGTGGGTTGTGGTGTTTTCTCCGAACAGCTCAATCTGAGCATCTCTTTCCGCCTCCCCGATCATTGTAGCGTTTTCCAGGCGGAAATCATGGCGATTAAAGAAGCCCTGTCCTGGCTGAAATGTAATGTATTATCTGTCAGGGATATTAGCATTTTCACTGACAGCCAAGCGGCAATCAAGTCCCTGGAATCGTTCTCCTTCACTTCAAAGGCTGCCTTAAACTGTCGTCTATCTCTTATGGAGATGACAGAGCAGTTCAACATTCACCTATGCTGGGTGCCGGGTCAAAGAGACATTCCAGGTAACTGCAGGGCTGACGACGTCGCCAGACAGGGTACCACTCTAAGGATTTTGCCTGAAAGGCAAGCCCTGGGTATGCCCCTCGCTACATGTAAGTATCTACTAAAGCTGAACGCTATTAGCGCGACCAACCTTATATGGGGAAACGGCTCAACGTGTCACATTTCGAGACAGATCTGGCCTAAGCTGGATCAAAAACGTAGTGCCGATCTGATCAAGTTAAAGCGTACACAAATCAGCTGCGTTGTCGGTGTTCTCACTGGACACTGTCTTATAGGCCAACACGCCAAAAGACTTGGCCTCTTCTCCAATGACTTCTGCAGAAGCTGTAGGGACGAGGAGGAGGAGGAAACCATCCTTCACCTCCTATGCACATGTCCAGCCCTGTCGCATAAAAGAATGCTCCATCTAGGGTCCGCCTTCCTTGACGACCTCTGCGATCTGGCGTCCTTGGACGTCATGAGCATCCATCGCTTTGTCAAAAGCTCCGGTTGGTTTTGTTAGTCCCTGAGTGGCCTAATGGTTTGATCCTGGTATCACAAAGGACCTTCTCTGGTCTAAGTGTGTCCACACTCTCGTGTGGACAGCCAACATAACCTAACCTAACCTTGTAATTCTGACTTACATTAACAAATTTAATGGCATCTGCTTTGTCCTTTAATCTCAAGTACGATTCCTGAACGCCGAATGATTTTATAAGTTGCTCCTTAATCTGGTCCCAAGTCCGATTTTGAGGAAGTCGTCTGATGGATGCTGAAGCAGCTCCTTGTATTTTTCCCGTCAGTATGTGATAGAGGTAAAGTTTAGAATTTTCATCCGGTGCAATGGCAACGATGGTTTCCACTTCCGAAAGAAAGGTAGAAAGTTCATACGAACCATCACCTCTATATATGGGAACTGATCGAGCTTCAGATATTAAATCGTGTAATGTTATCGTCGCCATAATTGTTCACTTAGCACTTATTGTTTCCTTTGAGTCTTAGTTTTTTTTTCGATAAAACCAATTTACACTTTTGTCTTTGAGTCTTGCTCTGAGTCTTAGGCTTTCAACAAAACGGATTTATACTTTTATATTTGAGTCTTAGTTTCAATAAAACCGATTTATACTTTTGCCTGCTATCACTCGATACCGACTTAATCTCTAAGAGAATAAGTATTTTAACACTTTTAAAGCACAACACTTAGTCGGTATCCTACCGACTGCGCCATTCAAATATATAAAATATAATGAAGAAGAAAAACAGAAGACATTCAATTTCGGTAAATGCTTTATTAAGACTAAATCCAAAAACTATAAAAATGACTTTTCTCTAGCACCATCGAACCAGTATAAATGATTACTCAGGTGTTTAATGTCTTTGGGAACGGATGCACATTCGTCTTCTCATAAGTTCATATTTCAGAACGGATGAGAAAGCGAATTTGCATTTGGAGGAGAAGAAAAAAAAAATCATATTTCCATTTATTCGTTTTACAAATAAGTGGAAATATGAATGATGCAAAATGAAACTGTTCACATGTAACTGTCGTGAACTGCGGGATATACGACCCGCGTGCTCATAGTAGTGTGGGATTCTTACCCACTAAAAAACTTCCCTTCAAAACAAATTTGTTTTTATTTTTACTACTACTAAGTATTCGACTTATCAAGTAGTTTTCGTTTCACGAAATAATGACGTTTTGCAGGTACCTTCCCATAAGAAGTTCCTGCTAGCTCCGCAGTTTAGACGCGGTTACTTAATGCGCTAAGTCTAAAGGCTTGATTCTTTGTAGACGGCGAAGTAAATTTCTTTCATCCAAAACTTGGAGGACTGTTATATTTACGTGACTTTCTAGTCGACTTCTATGCTTCCTCGCGTAGTTTTTGATTTCGTCTTCCATTGTTTTAATGCTCAGATCTCTGTGGATATCGCTATTTCGGATATACCATGGCGCATTGACAATACCTCTTAGCACTTTGTTCTCAAAAGTTTGTAAAATTTTAATGTTGCTTATTTTGGTACAACCCCAGAGTTGTATACCATATGTCCATACAGGCTTTAGCACTTGCTTATATAAAAGCAGTTTGTTTTATATATTAAGCTTGGAATATTTTCCAAGTAGCCAATACATTTCTCTATATTTATTATCTAGTACTTTGCGTTTTTTCTTTACGTGTGTTTTCCATTTCAGCTTTGTATCAAGTGTCATTCAAAGATACTTAGCCTCGTTTGCAAACGGGATTTGAACCGAATTTGAAAAGATCGGCAAATTATTTATTTTCTTATAAGTAAAATTTACATGAACAGAATCGGTCACGTTGAGTGCGATTCGCCAAATCTTTGTCCCGTCATTTACTCTATCCAAAGCTTTTTGCAGTTTTATTGTAGTATCTTCGACCGTTTTACCTACTGTCAAGATAGCAGTGTCGTCGGCAAATGTAGCTAGCTCAGTGCCTTCTAGTTGCGGTATATCACGAGTGTATAATAGATATAAGACTGGACCAAGAACGCTTCCTTGCGGCACCCCAGCCATTATTTCCTTAAAATCAGAATAATCGTTTCCACATTTGACGCGGAATAGTCTATTCGTAAGGTAGTTCTTCAAAATATTATATAGGTGCTCTGGCAGAACTTGTCGTAATTTAAACTTTAAGCCTTCGTGCCAGACCTTGTCAAAGGCTTGAGAAACGTCAATGAATACGCTTGAACAAATCTTTTTTTTCTTCAAGTGATTTTTCAATTACATGTGTTGTTCGATGTACTTGTTCAACTGTAGAATGGTTACTTCTGAATCCGAATTGATGATCTGGGATGAGATGCCCTTCTTCTATTACCGGCTGTATTCGCCTAACCAATATTCTCTCGAACACTTTGGATATAATTGGAAGAAGCGAAATTATAGACCAATTTCGACGTTTTTTCATTCGGCGGTTTTCCGGGCTTAAGGACCATTATAGCTTCGGCGACTTTCCAGTGACTGGGAACATATTCCAGTCTTTTTAGAGCTTCTCTTGGTAGGGCTTTAAGAGCCTCTCCCGTAATTAGGTCATATCCAGGAGATTTCTTAGGTTTAAGTTTCTTTATTTCTTCCTTAATTTCGGTAAGTGTTGCATTTACGACGTATTTATATTTTCAATAAGAGCTTGTCCATCAAACGGTTTGAAAGTTTCTTCCAGGTGGGCGGCAAAAACTTGCGCTTTCTCTTAATCATGCCTGACCCATTCGCCTTGATTTTTCCTAATTGGCGCGGCTTGAATTTGAGGTTTTTTTAATACCTCTTATAACCTTCCAAAGCGAGTAATTAGAATCTTTTTCTGCCGTTAAGCTTTCTAGGTAAGTTTGCATTTCATTATTCTTAAGTTTTTTAATAGATCTTTTTAGTGAGTTGCACAAACGGTTAAGATGTGCTTTATGTTGCGGAGCCCGTTGCCATCTTTTACGCTCTTTTCTCTTCTCCTTAATCATCTCTTTTATTTCCTGCGGATAAGTTTGAATGTAACCGGCCGGGGTTCTCTTTGGTTTGGGAGTATTCTTCCACGCGGCATCCTGTAAAATTTCGACGAAGCGATCTACTTCAACTTCAAGTTCATAGGGCGTTTTAAGTGATACGCTCAGCTCAGTATTTGCTTCAATATCTTTTTTGAAGCCATCCCAATTAGTTTTCGCGCCGGTTAATCTGGCCGGTCCTACTTTTTTAATCAGAGCTTCGCTTATCGTCATGATGATTGGAGAATGATCAGAGGAGAGATCAAAGCTTTCTTCAACTTTTATACAGTTGCCAGATATTCCTTTAACAACAAAGAAATCAATTAGATCTGGTTTCTTATTTCTATCAGTCGGCCAATATGTTGGTTTACCCGACGAGTAAAAATCACAACTGAATTGCATACCCGCATTATAAAGCTTTCTACCTTTCTGAGAGGCGTACCTTGAGCCCCAGAAGGAGTGTTTCGCGTTGAAGTCGCCACCAATAATAAAATTTGGTTTAAGGTTCAAGTGAAATCACTTTCTTCAAGTTTACATCGCAGTGGACAATATATAGACGAAATGTTGAAAGCAAAAGGTCTATTTCTAACGCATACCGTGCTTACTTGCATTGCTTCTAATTCAATCTTTATTTCTGCTGAGTTTTCGATAGATTCTTTTATAAACAAAGATGATCCGCCTCTGGCTCTTTCCGATGGGTGAAAGGCGTGATACGCGTTATATCCCCTTATCTTAATATTCGATTGCTTTGTCAGATGAGTTTCACAGACTAAGCATATATCAATATCTTTTTCTCGTATAAATATTTCTAACTCGTCGAGTCCTTGTATGAGCCCGTTGGCGTTCCAAGTAAGAATTTTAAGCGTTTCTTTCATATTGTTGTTGAAGTGCGCGTGTTATGAATGTTGTTTTCTAGTGCAACTAGTCTCTCGAAAATTGGTTTACTTGTTTTGCATTGCTCTTCAAATTTCGCAAGAATTAGGGAAAAAACATTGGATACATGATCTTCTGAACTACCTCTATCACCATTTTTCACTGTTGCGACTTGAGTAGGAGTCTTTACATTAAAGTTTGGACGGTTTCTTACTTTGATCTCCCGTGAGTTGTCGGTCGTGTACGTACCCTTAACTGTCTTCACCGCTTGAGTATAAAACTGCACGCCAATATTCGAAGATCTTCATTACTTTTCGATTTTTTTTCATTAACCGATCTTAAGTCAATATTGACGGATTTTCTATCTTTCGCTGCTTTTTTCGTAGCTGTTTTGGGTCTGTTCTTGATTGGTTTCATATTCGGGCGCATTGAATTTTTTAGCGTATCGCGCCGTTCTTGAAGCTCTTTCGCCACTTCCCAACCTCGATAGTTCGCAGGATGTTTTCCTTTGCAGTTTGTACAGGTGGCTGGTGTTTGCTTATTTAGATGACACTCTTCCGAGAGATGTTTACCTGCGCATTTGACGCATCGCGGCTCTTTCTGGCAGTAAGTCTGCGTATGATTGAAGCCTTGACAGCGCTTACACCTCGGGATCGATCTGGAGCTCTTACGCATAGGTTCGATTTTGACCACGATGTTTAGAATAGTCTTAACACCATATATAATATCTTTATTTTCGTCTTTATCAAAACTAAGCATGAATAAAGGAAGTCCGCGCTTTACCAATTTTTCCTGATCTCCCTCCGACTGTTGCTTCTCCTTCTTGGTAATATTGACGGCATCAAGAATTTTAAGCCTTTGTCTTGAAGGTCGTGCATTACATCTTCTTTGGTGCACGGGGGGTGGAGTCCCCTTGGTACAACACGCAGTGGTCTTTCTAACTTATTTTCATAAGTATACCACTGAATCTTTTCGGCATTCAATTTTTTAGATACTGATCGGTAACCGTCGGCATCATCGACATTGATTTTCCACGTATTGTTTCGCAGAGATGTCACCTTAAACTTCGATGCCAGAGTTCCTTTAATGAGGCAATGCAACTTATTATAGTCCGTAATTCCAATGACGTTTATCGGTGGCGGAGGACGTACTTTTGGTTGTTGTTGCTTTTCTTGCATCTCCTTGCGCTTTTCATCTTTTTGTGGCTCGACTTCCGGTGAGGATCCCGCTTTGCGTTTTTTGCTAGGTCGTTTCTTTTCGACCCAATTCGTTTCGCGTGTTAGCTCTTCTTCATCCGTCTGGTATTCGCGACTAGGTGAGCGATGTGGGCTAACTGTATTTTCTTTTTGTAGGTACGTGTTTTTTAGGGCAATATTTTCTTGCCTGAGTAAATCTAACTCTTTCTTAAGCTCACGATAGAGTAGCTCCAAAGCTTGGTACGGAGTACGTCGTTTTCCTCCTCAATACTTTTAGATTTCGCTGAGTCCCGTTTTTCACGCGTTTGCGCTTCCGGCGGACTTCTTTTTCCGGAGACGTTCGATCTTGTTGGTGGAGATCGAGATACCCCTGTACTTTTGAGAAGGGATTTATAAGGTGCAATAAATGGCTCTCCCCAGAATCCGTAGAGCTGACCTCCGAAGAGGGTGGATTTTCTAGTGTACCTGGACTGCCACCTGGGGTATTCAAATCTTTTGTTTTGTTCATTGCATGTTTTTTGTATACGCCATACTCGGTATACAGGGAGAATATGCACTGACAATATTCCACACCTCTCCTTGTATTACTAGTTTGAGAGACATCAAACGGTCGCTGGACTTCGAAATGCTCAAGACGTTTCCAAGTAGCTCTGCCGCAAGGATGATACCGATTCCGTTCTTATCCTTTTCCGTTCCGTAGTAGAACATCTTGTAATCTTTTGTTCTAACGTCCAAGAAACGCGCCCGATTTCCGGTGTTTTTCCATTTCGTCTCTTGGACACACAAGATATTCACCCGGCTTCTATTCATCATCTCTTCCAGCTCGTAACTTCGACCGGTCATGCTTCCAACGTTCCAACTCGCGACCCTCAAATGTCTTCCAAACTGTTTCATTATTTTGCTAGCCCCCGGAATCCGTATAGCTTTGACCCGATCATTTCTTTCGGATTCCACAGATGGGTTATGATTGCTTGTTTACTATTTTTATTTCTGTTGATCTATGTATGTGGGTGTGACGTCATCGGGTATGGAGGTTTTTTTTCCGCTTAGGGAGGATGAGAGGGAGCGGAAAGAGGGGAGTTTGGCTGATTCTAGGAATTGAGTTTCGGATTCTATAGAGAAATTATGTACACCCAGCATATATAAAAATATGATACAGATTAAAGTGCAATGTGTTATTTATTATTCAATATTAATCAAGTCTTTTCATTTAGGGGTGATAAGAATTTGAGAAGAGTTCTGGGCTACGAGTCAAGCTGACTGCTGTGTGTTTATTCTTGAATGCTGACCCTGAGTTAGTAAATGTTTATCCCATAGCAAATGCTGCGCACTGCAAATGTTTATCTGTTGCTGTTCCGTAAAGAAAAAAAGTATGATATGAGTAAAGAGGATGACATAAGGAAAAAAAATGTGTACTCTGTGAGTTAAATTGATTTGTTTCCTGTTCGGTAGAGAAAAAATAAAAAAATATATGTATGATATGAGTGATGAGGATGATATAAGGGATTAATAAAAAAGAAAATAAAAAATCTTGACTATGTGAGTCACACTAATTGTTTATTCTTGAACGCCAACTTCGAGTGAGTAATTTTAATGTGAGATATAAAATGTTGAGGTAGGTTAGCTGTTTAAAGGAGATAAATAAATAAAGAGGTGAGGTACAATAGTTAATATTCTATCAGAGCAGAGCTAAAGCAATTGAAACAAACAGGTGAAGTGGGGGGTTGTTATGGAGTAAAAGGTTATCAATACGATGTCCCATTTTTGCAATGATCAAAGCATAGACTTTATCAAAAGAAGGGATGTCTTTCCTTATGATTAATTTAAGCTCGTGGGGTAGATTAAATAAATTATCTCTTACGGGTAGAATTTTTCAATAAACTAACTAATGAGGAATGTACTGATGATAAAGATTATGCTCCTAAGGGATTCTTTAATGGCAAGTTAAGCATCGTCTTTAGTGATTTCCCCCTTTAAGGAGGTTAACGCAATGCAGTCGCAAATATTCAAAGTCAAATAATGAATTTATTTCTTCATTTGATCGGTTATATACCTACGCAATATACTGTATATTTAAATACGAATAATCTGTAGGCTTGGGCAATGTCTCAATAACTTCCTTATAAAGCATTTGAATGGGCAAATTCGGAAATATTTACAACTGTCTACATAAAAGTTCTAGATGATAACGGAGAAAATGGGTATGTATTAAAAGTAGATTTAAAGTATCCAGAATCTATTCATAACGCACTTACCTTAAAGCAGATAGTCAAGGAAGCAGTACTTAATGCTGAAATTACAAAATTTGTCGACTAATTACCATTGTGGAAATAAAACGTACAAGCCCAGAGCAGAAAAAGAGACCGATTTTTAATCTGAAAACCAATGATATGTAATAAAACACAAATTCATATTTTAAAAGAAATTTTTTTTATTTTATTCGCATTCACTTAAAAACTTTTCCAACAGATAAACATAAGTTCTTAACGCTAATTCTGCTTTTAACAATTTGTTTGATAATAACTGATGTTAATATATGATATCTGCTTCGCGTAGCTCTTCCACAGTTGAGTTTATCTCATTTTGGTGATTATTATTGCCGGCATTATGAGCATTCAGTTCATTGGAGTCATTTCAATACACATCTGTTCTTTATTTACGATGACTTCGTCATCAGTACAAAAACCAAAAAAAAAGAAACATTAAGACCGACCACAGTAAGGCCTTAATTATGGCATACTGGATAACGAATTGGTATGAGAGCTATGAGGGCTGACGTTTGTAGTATTCTGTTACCTGAGTAAGTTGGAGTAAAATCCGGTTGAAATGGCTTTCAGGCTAATGCTACAAGCGCCCCCGCCCCGTTAAAACCTTGACAGGCCTCAAAGTGCGTTCAATGTTTCGTCACCATTAAGTTGGTGATGTAGGTGCAGATGTAACATTCCTGTTTCACACCGATCTGGCTCTGACACAAGACCCCACAAGGGCTTATTCCAACCCTTGCATGGCCTCACTGCTTGCATAGACAACCATGAGATCCCTGAGTGACTACACATTCGAACATTGATAGCGGCTTTGAGTGGGGACGGGACCCAAAAGAAATGAATTTAATAATAACAAAAACCCCAAACGACAACAAAACAAGCAACAGTCCAACCAATGGTGAGTATAGAGGAGACCCGTTCCAAAGGAGCTCAGTGATGCTGAGGTCACATGTGGGACAATCAGATAGAGCACTTCCGGGAGCATCGGAGGCAACGGTCGAAATAACCCCTGATCGACCTTACTTCCACGAGCTGGTAATGCAGATTAGGGAACTAGTCGACATGATCAAAAATGGAAAGCGGCGCTCAATACATCAACCGATAAGAGACGCCATCGAAAGCATTCGGGCGTTGTGTGAACTCTCGGCAATTCAGTTGCGGGATGAAAAGGCTAAGGAAGTGATAAGGAGAAATAACTCTTCTCAGACCTCCCCCTAACTTAAACCTGTCCAGGATGCCATCGGAGAACAGCACGCCGAAGCCGGAACGTGAAGCGCCCCTCAGACGACGAAAATAAGAAGAAAGAGCAAAAAAAGTCACAGAAACGGATATGGCAAAGGCTAATCAAGCCAGTACCTCTGGTAATAAGGAAAGTACTATGCAAGAAGAAGACAATGGTTGGTCAGCTGTTAAAAACAAGAAGGCCGCCAAAAAAAGCAGGGCAGAAAACCAAAACCTGATGCCATCGTCATCGAAGCGAAAGGGGAGGCTTCCTATGCCCAGATACTCCGCAGCGTAAAAGCAGACCCTAAGTTGGAAGCTGTGGGCAAGGCGGAATCCACAATCAGGAGAACGAAAAAAGGGGATCTTCTGATACAACTGAAGGAAGCAGGAGACAAAACGACGGATTACAAAAACGTCATTGGTGAAGCCCTAGGAGAGCTTGAAGTCAGAACGCTCACTCATCGTACCACGGTCGAGGTCAGAGACATCGACGAGGTCACTACTAAGGAGGACGTATGCGCAGCGCTCAGAGCCCAATTCGATTTGGGCAGGATCATGTCTACTGACATCATTTCTTTGCGGAAGGCGTACGGTGAAGCTCAAACGGCAATAATTGATCTCCGTGCAGAAAGCGCGAATAAACAATTGGAAGCAGGACGCACCAAAATTGGCTGGGTAGTCTGTGGCATTCGTGAGTGGACGCTGCTACAGAAATGTTTTAAGTGCCTCGAATTCGGACATCTAGCCAAGCATTCTAAGAGCGAAGAAGACCGCTCCAAACTCTGTAGGAGATGCGGTAAAGAGGGACATATCGCGAGAGATTGCAACGAGGAACCATCCTGCATGTTCTGCAGGGAAGTCAACCCGGAAAATGCAAAGCACATAGCCGGCAGCAACAAATGCCCTGTCCTCAAGACAGCGATCTGCAGCAAGAAACCATGAAGGTTTTCCAAATTAACCTCAACCATTGTGAGACAGCTCAGGATATTCTGGCACAAAACCATCAAGGACGAAAAAGCAGATGTAATCTTGATCAGCGAGTCATATAAAGTTCCCGACAACAGCAGCATCTGGCACAGTAATCGATCGAAGTCGGCCGCAAAATGGTCATGTGGGAAACATGCGTTCCAGGATGCCAATGAAGAGTCAGAGGGCTTCGTTCGGGCTAAAATCAACGGTATACACTTCTGTAGTTGCTATGCTCGGCCCAGCTGGACTATAATTGAATATCAGGAGATGCTAGATAACCTCGTGGCGGATGCTCGGGAAAGAACTCCGGTGGTTATTGGTGGAGATTTCAATGCATGGGCGACGGAATGGGGCAGTAGATTTACCAACGCAAGGGGTCATGCCGTCTTGGAAACATTTGTAATTCTCAACGTAGGCATCGCAAACGTAGATAGGGCTAACAACTTCCGAAGAGCAGGAATGGGCTCAATAATTGATATCACGTTAGCGAATTAAATGGAGGAGCGGGGAATTAAATGGAGGGTCAGTGAAGATTATACCCATAGTGACCAGCAAGCTGTTGAATTTGACATCGGTCATGCCAGAAGCATTCACCGCCCGAGATCGAGTGGTCCGACATGGCAGGATAAGCTCTTCGACAAAGATACATTCGCGGAAATGGTTGACACCTTCATGATAGTCCAAGGATCGGCAGAAAATTCAGCTCGCAACCTCACCCAGTCCATCAACATGGCGTGCGATGCATCAATGCTTCCAATTATGTCAATATGCACCCAATTTTTGATAGATTATGCCTCTGGTGTTGGCTTGTGAGTACCGCACAATCTGTTCAAGTACAATATTAAAGAAGTCGCATGACGTCGCTTCAATTTGTCGAGAAGTTTTTCTGTTTATAGCCCTTCTCTATGGCGTGGCAAAATCGCATCATCACCTCCCCGTGGTGCCCGTTGGATAGCTATCTGATAGTGAACTAACGATGAGCGTATGCTGAGTCTGACGATATATGTATGTGTAGCTGAACACCCAGACCTGCGTCAGGACATCTGGGTAAACTTCACTGCGCAAAAGCTTAACCGGACGAGGCATCTCTTTTTGACCTGATCGGCTGAAATATGCGTCTCAGAAGTCTAGCAAGAGCTCCTCAGAAGGAGGACGTGCGGCGGATGAATTCTCCCGATGGAATCAACGGTGACGTCTACAGACCAACGGATAACTTACCGGAGCTACTTCGATATATTTGGAGCTGAGGTCTGTAAGGATTTTCAATACTACGTCAGGGTATTGAAAAAGAGATGGTGGCGGATGAACCCTTAATGGGCCAACGGCAGCGCTCATATCCTCGAAGTGGGTTACTGACATCGGTGTATCCGGTCCCTCGTCCTAGGGGTTGCAAAAAAACGATCAGGTCCTCCAGGTTGGGGGTTGTGCCGTCGGGTTAACTCCCTACCACGTAAAAAACCTTCGGTTACGAAGCAACCAACAGCCTCGGATACGGATGATTCTACTGTTGACGACCCAACCAAACGTAAGAAGGACAACGATCTTCGTGTCTGCACATGGAATGTTAGGTCCCTCTTCAAACCACGTGCAGCCGAACAACTTGCGGAGGCCCTAGAGTGTGTAAAGGTAGACATTACCGCCATCCAAGAAGTGCGATGGGATGGGCCGGGCAAAAGGAGTATGAACTGCGACATCTACTACGGGGATAGCTACAGACAACAGGAACAGCGTTTATTCGGGTGCGGGTTTGTCATTGGAGGCAGACTTAGGCAAGAAGTCTTGAGTTTCCGGCATGTGAACGAGCGTCTTATGACTATCCGTATCAAGGCTAAATTTCCCAACATAAGCCTAATATGCATTCACGCCCCTCATGAGGAGAAAGACGACGCGACAAAGGATGAGTTCTACCAGGTCTTGGACAAGATATATGAGCAATGCCCTTGCCACGACGTTAAAATTATTCTAGGTGATTTTAACGTAAAGCTAGGAATAGAAGACGTCTTTAGTAGCGTTGTCGGAAAACACAGCCTGCACGACATCACATCCGGCAACGGACTCGGGCTAATCGACTTTGCGGCGGGCGAAACTTTGTCGTAGCTAGTACGCAGTTCCCACGTCTCGACATTCACAAAAAAACATGGCTCACCTTTGATTGAAAAACTGTCAACCAAATCGATCACATTGCGATCGACGCAATGCACTCTTCCAGTATTCTGGGTGTCCGGGCTTTCCGAGGAGCCAACGTGGACTCGGATGACTACCTAGTTGTAGCCAAGGGACGGATGCGGATATCCACAACGGAGCGAAGTCAACGAAATACTGTGAGGAAATTTGACGTCGAAAAGCTACAATCGCAAGAGACCGCCAGAGCCTTTGTCGATCGAGTTTCTTGTAATCTTAATCTAAGTCCTATGCCGCCAGTAGCTAATGCGGAAGACCAGTGGCAGCGTTGCCAACAAGCCATTAGAGATGCCGCCTCTGATGTACCGGATTTCTCTCGGCCACCACAACGAAACCCCTGGTTTGATGAGGAATGCCGGCAAGCACATGCAGCTAAGCAAGAGGCGTACAAGGCGGTGCTGCATAGAAGGACTAGAGCTGCTTACGAGCTCTATGTGCGCAGGAGAAAAGAGGAACATCGACTTCTCAAAAAGAAGAAAAAGGAGCATGAGAAGCGCTCGATCGAGGAGACTGAGAGACTTTATTGCAGGAATAATGCACGAAAATTTTACCAAAAGGTAAAAAGAACATGCCAGGGTTTCAAAGCCAGAACAGAAGCCTGCAGGGACGAAAATGGTAACATAGTAGTAGAATCGCAGTCGGTGCTGAGGATATGGAAGGAACATTACTACAGACTGTTAAACGGCGATGATGATCAATATTCCGCTGTCAGGCAGAATGAGCCATTCAACAGTGACGATGACAGTCAAGATTCCCGTCAACCCGATCAGAATGAAGTGAGGATAGCGATATCTAAACTCAAATCCAACAAAGCTGCTGGAGCTGACGGCCTTGCCGCTGAACTTTTCAAGGCAGGAGGAGATGAGCTGGTCAGGAGCATGCACCAGCTCATCTGTAGAATCTGGTCGGACGAAAGTATGCCCGATGAATGGTACCTCAGCATCGTTTGCCCGATCCTGAAGAAAGGAGACCCTCTGAATTGCGCCAATTACAGAAGTATAAGCCTCCTGACCATCGCATATAAGATCCTGTCTGCCGTATTATGTGAATGCCTAAGACCGATCGTCAACAACCTGATAGGTCCTTATCAGTGCGGTTTCAGGCCGGGAAAGCCCACAATTGACCAAATATTCACACTACGGCAGATCTTGGAAAAAACCCATGAATATAAAATCGATACGCACCACCTCTTCATCGATTTCAAAGTTGCCTATGATAGCGTGTTTAGAGACGAGGTATAAGACCCATGTCTAGTCTTGGCATCTCTGCCAAGCTCGTCCGTTTGTGCAGAAAGACGATGGAGAACTCTCGCTGCTCCATCAAAGTCGGTAAGAACATCACCGAACCGTTCGATGTCAGGAGAGGTCTTAGACTAGGTGACTCGCTATCATGTGGTCTCATTAACATAGTACTTGAGAGAATTGTACGAAACTCACAAGCCAAAACCGGAGGTACAATCTTTTACAAGTCAGTAAAACTACTCGCTTATGCCGATGACATTGACATAATCGGAAGAACTCAGCGGGCCGTCAATGGGGCATTTACGTCAATTTTATTGAGACCGAGGCGGCAAAGATGGGTCTAGCGGTCAATGAAAGCAAAACAAAATATATGCTGTAAACAAAAAAGTGCACATAACATTGGCGTCTTGGACAGAACACCACAATAGACAGATATAATTTTGAGGTAGTAAATGATTTTGTCTACCTACGCAGATGCATGGGCTTTGACAAAACCGGATGAGGATGCTCTTAGTTATTCCGAGAGAAAAGTTCTTCGAGCGATCTTTGGTCCCGTCTGCATAGACGGTGAGTGGAGGAGAAGGTACAATGCCGAACTGTACGGCCTGTACAAGGACATCGACTTAGCCAGAAGAGTTCACATACAGCGACTAAGATGGCTGAGTCATTTGGAGCGGATGGAGCCCAACGTTCCCGCTAAGAAAGTCTTCGAATCCACCCCGGATGGACGACGCAGTAGAGGATGACCTCGTGGTAGGCGCAAACAAGTGGAGGGGGACCTCAACCAACTTGGCGTGCGCAACTGGAGACAGCTGGCTCATAACCGCGCTGGCTGGAGAGGTTTTTTGGTTGAGGTCCAGTTCCACCCCGGACTGTAGCGCCATCTAAGAAGAAGAGCCCTTCTCCCTAGATGCTGTCATAAATCGATAGAAAGGTGATGAATATCGATTTGGACCTCTCGCTTTTTCTCCATTTTCTGCTGAAGTGTGAAGATCTGATCGAAGGTGGGCTCTTCTGGCCTGAAACAGCACTGTTAATAAACTGATGCCACTATTATAGGCGCAGTTCAGGGGTCTCCTATCATGTGGATTGGGCAAACGAAACTGAGATTCCATTCATGAGGCATACACTCGCCTAACCAAATATTAGATATGAGTTACTGCATACTCTTTACCAATTCATCACCAGCTACCTTGAAAAATTAGGCCGGTAAACCGTCAGGTCTAGCAGCCTTGTTGGATTTCAGCTTGCATATTGCTATTCTCAATACGCTTTGGTCAGTTGGATGGGCTATGTGATTTCTTCTTCTTTTGGAGAAGCCGGTATTCCTCTTGTGCTCATTCCGAGCAGCTCTCGACTGCCACTGCACCGCCGCTTTATACGACTCCTGTCTAGGTGCATGCACTCGCCGGCATGCGTCGTCAAACCAGTAGTTTCTCGGTGGTGGGCGAGCGAAACCCAGCACATCAGTCGCGGCGTTTTTGATGGCATGGTGGCAGCGTTGCCACCGCTCTGCGGCACTTGATACTGGCGGCATAGGTGTGATTGAGGGATTTCGCGGTACCGGTTCTGCGAAGAATCTGGCGGTTTCTTGCGATTGCAGCCTTCCGACGTTGAATTTTTTCACAGTCATTCTTCTTTGTTCCTCACTTAAAGATATACGCATTCGTGCAAGGTAATGATCCGAGTCTATGTTTGCCGGTCGGAGGGATTCGAACATCCAGGATACTGGAGGCATGTCTTGGGTCGATCGCCTTTACTAATTGTTCGGCTGCACTTGGTCTGTTAAGGGATAGAACATTCCACGTACAGATCCGAAGGTCGTTGTCCTTATTTCGTTCGCTGGGGTCGTCATTAGTTGAGTCGTCCTTATCCAGTAGTTGGTTGTTTCGGAACCATTAGTTTTCTACTTGGTATGGAAGTTACCTCGACGGCACAACTCCCAACCTGGAGGGCCAGTTCCTTTAGTTATACCCATAGGACGAGGGGCCGGGTACACCAGTACACATTAGTTCCTGACTCGTTCTCTCGTAAAGGTGTTCGGTAGAAATGCGATTGGGCCAGAAAATCATTAAGATATTGCGCAGGCACCTATTATCGAACGTTTGCAGCTTTCTGGTGATAGTAGCGGTCACTCTCCACGTGCTGCAACCATATAGCAGCACGGATTCAACGTTGGAGCGGAACAGTCTTATTTTGGTGCTCAACTTGATTGCATTGCTTCGCCATACTTTGGACAACATCCTGAACGCGGACTTTGCTTTGGCGATCCTGCTGGCTATATCCAGTTCGGTTCCACCATCGGTCGAGACAATACTCCCAAGATACTGGAAATCCTCTACTCTCTCTACCGGTTGTCCAGCAATGCATATTTGAGCCGATGAGTTTGTTCCAAGGCTGATCATTTTAGTTTTTGCCGTATTAATTTTCAGCCCGACGACGCCTGCCTCCCTCTCCACATCTGCTGTCATTTGGTGGAGGGCCATAATTCTGTGGGAGAGTAAGCATACATCGTCTTACTTACTTAGGTGGCGCTACAGCTCGGGGTGAACCTGGGCCTCAACCAACAAGCCTCTCCATTTAGCTCGGTCTTAAGCTAATTGCCTCCAGTTGCGCACTCCAAGTTGGTCGAGGTCCCTTGAACTTGTGCGCGCCACCTACGGCGATGATTCTCTCTTCCCCTCCCTCGGCCGGAGCGCTAGTGTCCATTCGCTCTACATGTCCTAGCCATCTCAGACGTCCGATACGCAGTTTTTTGACTAGGTCGATGTTGCTGTACAGCTCGTATAGTTCGTGATTGAATCTTCTCCTCCAAAACCCGTTAACGCAAACGGGACCGAAAATCTTACGAAGAATTTTTCTCTCGAAGCGACCAAGGATATCTTCATCCTCTTTTAATAAAGCCAATGTTTCAGAGACATAAAGCAGGACTGGGATGATCAGGATCTTATACAGAGTCTCCTTAATAGTTCGAGATAGGGCTTTATTGTTGAATTGCCTTATAAGCCCAAAAAAACAGCGATTGGCAAGAGTCATTTTTCGCTTGATTTCTGCACTGATTTTGTTAGTAGAATTTATAGCAGAGCCAAGAACATTTTCAAGAACAACGAGAAATGGTTTGATAAGGAGTGTGAAATAGCACGGAAAAGATCATTTGCATGGCTCAAAGTGTTTCGAAAATGTAGCAACAGATACTTCAAAAGTATTTATATTCAAGCAAACAATGCATTTAAGAATCTATGCAAAGATAAACAGATCCGATCCGAATGGGAAGAAATTACAAATCGGTGTAGAGCTTAATGCCAATATACTTCTAGATCACTTTCAAATGCTTTTAAATCCCATTACATATATATCGTCTATACACTATGCCGTACCATCGTATAACGATGAAATATTGGATGCACGTATAACAAATGAGGAAGTACGCTTAACTATAAGGAAACTGAAAGATGGAAAGGCACCAGGGTCGGATAGAATTCCAGTCGAATTTTTTAAGCATGGGACAGATGGGCTCACCAAAAAACTAACAGCGGCTTATAATGGAATTATGGACACAGGTGTGGTACCACAGCAATTCAAGGAATCTATAATATTTCCTATTCATAAAAAGGGAAACATTTCCGATCCAGTTAACTACCGTGGAATTTCTTTTCTGAATTCGTCATATAAAATTTTTGCAACGCTTCTAAATAACCGACTGTCGCAGTGGATTCATGGCAACAAGCTGCTGAGTGAATTCCAAGCAGGATTTCGCAGTGGCTATTCTACGGCAGATAATATTTTTGTATTGCAAAACATTGCTGGGACATTCATTACACAAAAAAAGAAATTATGTACTTTTTTTGTTGATTTTAAGGCAGCCTTCGACACAGTTGACCGAGGAGCTTTATTCTTTAAGCTCTACAACGCGAGAATGTCATCTAAGTTTGGAAAGGTTCTTGAAAATATTTATAATGGTAAGCAGTCATCTGTATGGAATGGTTTGGAAATCTCGAACTGGTTTGAAACTAAAATGGGACTCAAACAAGGGTGCACTTTAAGCCCCTCTCTATTTTCACTGTTCATCGACGATCTTATCGAGTTTCTACCGGGAGGAATAGAGTTTGCAAGAATCAGGATCAAAGCACTTCTGTTTGCTGATGATGTGGTACTGTTCGCGAATACACCTGAAAGCCTTCAACTCTTGATGAATCGGTTTCAAGACTACTGCCAGCTATGGAATCTTACGGTAAATCTGTGCAAATTAAAGGTGATGGTATTTAAAAAAGGTGGAGGAAGGAACTGCAGGAACGAGAAGTGGTACTATAATGGAGAAACCATTGAACGAGTAAACGCGTATAAATATCTGGGGGTAACAATAACTAGCAATCTGAGCATGGAAAAACACTTAAAAGATAAGCTAGTAAAGGCGAAGAGTGCGATCAGTGCTACTTGGAAAAAATGCTTCTCTAATAAAAAAATTGCACATAGCGTGAAATATAAAGTATTCGTAGCAGTGGCCGAGTCTATATTGTTTTATGGAGCGCAAGTCTGGGGATACCAAAAGTATGAAGAAGTTGAAAAACTACTTCGATATTATGTAAAGAGATGCTTTCATTTACCTAGGAATACACCCAACTACATGATTATTATCGAAACGGGACTGTCGCCACTTTTTGTGAAAACTCTTAAGTTTCATGTGGACTATGTAGCCAGAGTTTTAGAAATGTCAGATGAGAGACTTCCAAGAATTTTAGCGTTGTATACCATTCAAAAAAAGAGCCTATGGTATGAGAAACTAAAGGACCTAGCAAGATGCTGCGGAAGTGATTTCCATTTGTTAGAGGGACATAGGTTGTGTACGAAAAATACACTATATGACCTCGTATCTAAGGTAGATGAGCAATATACGTTAAATTTTCTCACAGTAATTCTTCTTTGTTGCTCAGATTGGGATATCCGCATTCGTACCTTGGCTACAACAAGGTAATGATCCGAGTCTATGTTGGCCGCTCGGTAGGTCCGGACATCCAGAATACTGGAAACATGCCTTGCGTCGATCGCAATATGATCAACTTGGTTGATCGTTACATGATCATTGGACCGCCATGTCTGCTTATGAATATCGAGATGAGAAAACCATGTGCTTGCTATGGTGACATTTCGCTCTACAGCGAAATCAATTAGCCTTAATCCGTTATCAGACGTGGTGTCGTGTAGGCTATGCTTAGCAACTGCCCTACCAAAGACGTCCTCCTATCCTAATTTGGCGTTAAAATCGCCCAATACGATTTTAACGTCGTATTTAGGACATTCCATATATGTTTTGTCGAGGAGCTCGTAGATACACTTTGGTGGCAGGGTCCTTTTCTTCCGTGGGGACATGAACACATATTAGGCTTATGTTAGCGAATTTAGCCTTGATCCGGATAGTCATAATACGCTCGCGCACGTGTCGGAAGCTTAAGACTTCTTGCCTAAGTATAGGCGTATGAAAAATCCGCATCCGAATAAGCGTTGCCTGTTGCCTCTGTAGCAATCACCGTAGTAGATGTCAAAGTTTTGTATCCTCTTTTTGCCCGGCCCATCCCATCGCACTTCCTGGATGGCGGTAATATCTGCTTTATAGCAATCTAGGGCCTCTGCTAGTTGTTCGGCTGCACGTGGACTTTAAAGGACAGAACATTCCACGTACAGATCCGAAGGTCGTTGTCCTTATTTCGTTTGCTGGGGTCGTCATTAGTTGAGTCAACCTTATCCGAGGTTTTTGGTTGTTTCGGAACCATATATTTTTTACGTGGTAGGGAAGTTACCCCGACGGCACAACCCCCAACCTGGAAAGCCAGTTCCTTAATTATTCCCCTAGGACGAGGGGCTGGGTACACCGGTGCAAGTAGTCCACTACGGGAGTATGAGCGCTGCCGTTGGCCCATTAAGACCTCCTCCGCCACCATCTCTATTCCAATGCCCTGACCAACATTGGAAATTCCTTACCGACCTGTGATCCGAACACGTCGAAGCAGCTCGCGCAAGGTATTCACTAAGTTCAACCTAACTGGAACTATAGACGCCACCGTTGACTCCGTCTAGGGAATTAGTCCGCTGCCGCCTGGAACAGGAAGAAGTGCTCTAGTGAGAAAACACTCTTCCCCCCCTCTCTCATCCGCTGCCGCCAAGAATCCTCCAAACGGGGTTGGTCACCCATTTCTTGGATTAAGATACTAGGCACCCGGCTGTCACCGCGTGGAGGTTGAGAGTAGGAGTTGGTAGGCCTCAGCTCGTTAGCGTAGTCAATATGTTTCAGTTGAGATGTAAGAGTCCATCGAATTCCTCCGTTTCTGCATGAAGCACATCACTAATCACCAATAGGAATAATATTGGTGAAAGGATACAGCCTTGTCTTACCCCACTTGTCGCACTCATTTTTCCCGAAAATAAAATTTAAGTACACAAAAAAGTAACACAAAAGTAAAACCGGCCGCGCACGCGAAAGGGGGTAAAATCGAAAGTGACAGATAATCGCCACAGATAATCGAAAGAGGATCGGGAAAGTGCAACAACAGCTCTCCCGGTTGCTCAGCTGGGCGTGGGTTTATTTCGCGTAGAAACGAGAATGGATTTTGTTTTTTGTGACACACTATACAAAAAAAAAATGGGCGCCACTAGATTTTGATGGAATCTAGAAACCTTTTTGGGGAAAATGAATGGGGTGGGGAAACCTGAAAGTCTGCGAACCAAAATAATAAAAAAAGGAAAAAGAAACAACGAACATGCGTTATAATGGCTCTTTTGAAGCACGGCCAATTTATTGGAGATTAGAAAAAAAAAGAAAAGCAAAAAAGATAAGATTTCGGATGACACAAAAAAGCAAAAATAAACAGCCGTTGTGGTGGCCCGCTATCACCGGTCCCGAACAACAGAAAAATTAACGTAAAGATAACGGTCGCGTGTCCCGCTTTCACCGGGAAATGAACGGAATGAAACCCTACCGGGATTTATCGAACTTAAAATTAATCTTGACTACTCGCACCAAGAGTCTTAGTAAAAAATATACTACTTATCTCTTTTCCTGAGTTGGTATTCGGCTTCCTACTCCTCGTCTCCAGAATATGGTGTCCCTCGATTCTTCCTATTGCTCCCTTCTTTCTTCCTCTCTTGCTCCTTCCTCTCTTTAGTATCTATATTTTGTAGTCCCCTTCCGGACTCGATCACTCAAAAGATATAAGTAAATTCGCTACTTAGCTCACTTCTAAAAAAGAAACTCCTCAAAACACTAGCGCTTGTTTGCACTCACTCGCAGCTAACCAAGAAGTGCTGAACTTCCCTCAGTACTTTGTTCAACCGACCAAGAGCCTCTCTCTCAAAATTGGCCTACCGCTTATTCAGCAATTACAGCCCAAGGACGGCCTTATGTGCAGTACTCCGCTCTTTTGCTGAAGCATGCAATCGTTCCCTGAACGCCGCTCTTTCCAGTCTTCTTCGCTCGTTACCCTGGTGCCACATCCACAGCAAGCGCTCGCAATTGAGGGGCTAGTGAACGCAAAATGAAATAACCAAACAGTATCGCGAGAAATATAAAATCGACGAAGGAACATGAGAAGAAAAGGAAATTTGTCAAACAACGCTTGGCGTTGGACCTAGCGTGGAAGAAACGAGGTTATTGAATCTAAAACGCCTTGCGTCGGACACTCCTGAGGAGGAAGAAACCTGAGTACCAACTCGTATTCCTATTATTACGTTATTAAATCCGCGAACACTAGTTATCCCGGTGGAGTTTGACCTGCGACTGCGAGACACAATTTCATTTATACATACATATGTATGTACATATATTCATATGTAGGTACCTACGTATTTTCGCTTTTCATTTTGCTATATTGATCGAAGTTTCGATCTGTGTAGATCTGTGGTGTGGTAAAAAATATTTAGATTGTATTTTTTCGAAGTAAAAAGTGATATTTTACTGTGTGTCTCCAGGAAGATTTTTGAAGAGTTAATCTAGGAAAGGTAAAATACAAAAAAGTTGCGAAAAAAAATCGACTTAGAGGAAATGTCGTGGCGAATAAAGTGCGCTATTGTATGCTGCAATGCAACAATTGCCCAATTTCCAGAGAGGAAAATGCTTAGATTTCCTAAAAAGGGAACTAAGAAATATAATAACTGGCTAGCACAGGCAGAAGAATCCCGGCCATACATTTGTAGTAAACATTTCGATTTGAAATTTTTTGGGGAAACAAATTAAAATACGACGCTTTTCCTACACTTTTTATGAAAAGGAGTGAAATTTTTTTGGAATCTAATGACAATGAACTTGCTTTTGCTCTTGAGAAAGCCAAAATAAACTACCCTTATCACGAAAGATTAAAAGCGCAAACGAGTAGCGATATATCCATTGATGAACTAAATTAAGTTTCAGCACTTATAGACTGCAACAGATCTATAGATTCCATAGAATCTGTATGCAAGAAATACGAAGCGAACACAACACAAAAAAGCAATTTTTTATATTCAACAAATAAGGAGACTGAAAAAAATTAACAAAATCCTCAAAGAGAGAGCTAGAAAAAGTCTAAAATTCAGAAATATCCTGGCAATTAAAGTCCACAGGCTAAAAAAAGATAAAGCACAGCTTAGAGAATATCAAAAGCAAACAATAGAAGAAAAAATAGATTTCTTACATGATATAAATAAAAATTAAAAAACATTTTGCAAACTCATTTTATCACAAGGCAAACGACAATTTACCCAAGTAGAAAGGTGGATTTGCCAATGTATATTTTTCTGCTCGTCGTCTGGATATAATTTCTTCGCGATCAGCTGCTACTGCACTTGCCACACCCAGCTTCTTTGCATAAATGGATAAAACTTAAAAGTTTATCTCCTGGTCTAAGCGAAAATGTTTTTGAGGAAATACAAAAAAAATGTTTTAACATTGGAACCAAAAGACAAAGAAGTCATTTTAATATTCGATGAGATGAGTATCCAGGCGAATTTAACATACAACAAATCTAAAGACATAATCGAGGGCTTCGTTGATTATGGAGAAAATCAAAGATTAGATTTGTGTGCGAAATTAGTTTACGTGTTCATGATTCGTGGTATATGTGCTTTATCATGTGACCTGTCCAAGCAATATACCAACAAAGCAGCTCGAAATTGAAGTATACAACTATATTGACATATGTAGAAATCTGGGACTAAGCGTAAGAGGCATTTGCTGTGACCCTGTGAGACTAGCGCGGCAAGTACTTAGCGGATCCGTGGCTTGCGCAATTAATGCATTACGCTTGAATAAATTTCCAGACAAAATTGCACAGTCTGCGCAACCAACAGCAGAATTTATAAATAAAGTCAATAAAATATTTGGTTTATTGAATGGAAGAGCTGCGCTTATTCGAAATGACGCAAATATTGACTTTTTTAAAGAAATGCAACCATATTTAAAACAAATTCAGCCAATCAATGCAAAATATTTGGCTGGTCAAACGGTAGTGCATGCGATCATATGAAAACACAAGCGTTTTCACTCAGCTGAAGCCTACCAACTCCTACTCTCAACCTCCACGCGGTGACAGCCGGGTGCCTAGTACCTTAATGCAAGAAATGGGTAACCAACCCCGTTTGGCGGATTATTGGCGGCAGCGGATGAGAGAGGGGGGGAAGAGTGTTTTCTCACTAGAGCACTTCTTCCTGTTCCAGGCGGCAGCGGACTAATTCCCTAGACGGGGTCAACGGTGGCGTCTCTAGTTCCAGTTAGGTTGAACTTAGTGAATACCTTGCGCGAGCTGCTTCGACGTATTCGGATCACAGGTCGGTAAGGAATTTCCAATGTTGGTCAGGGCATTGGAATAGAGATGGTGGCGGAGGAGGTCTTAATGGGCCAACGGCAGCGCTCATACTCCCGTAGTGGACTACTTGCACCGGTGTACCCAGCCCCTCGTCCTAGGGGAATAATTAGGGAACTGGCCCCCCAGGTTGGGGGTTGTGCCGTCGGGGTAACTTCCCTACCACGTAAAAAAACTCATGGTTCCGAAACAATCAAAAACCTCGGATAAGGATGACCCAACTAATGACGACCCCAGCAAACGAAATAAGGACAACGACCTTCGGATCTGTACGTGGAATGTTCTGTCCCTTTACAGACCATGTGCAGCCGAACAACTAGCAGAGGCCCTAGACAAAAACGCCGCGGCTGATGTGCTGGGTCTCGCTCGCCCACCACCGCGAAACCCCTGGTTTGACGAAGAATGCCGGCGAGTGCATGCAGGAAAACAAGAGGCATACAAAGCGGCGCTGCAGAGGAAGACGAGAGCTGCTCGTGAGCTCTACGAGCAAAATTGACGGGAAGAACATCGGCTTCTCCAAAAGAAGAAAAAAGAGCATGAGAAGCGCGCGTTTAAGAATATCGAAAGTCTATAGTCCAGGAACATTGTACGGAAGTTTTACCAAAAGGTAAAAAGAACGTGTCAGAGAAGTAATACCCGTACAGAAACCTGTAGAGATGAAAATGGAAACCTCGTAGTAGAATCACAGTCGGTGCTGAGAATATGGAAAAACTACTTTGCGTACTGTATAACGGCGACGAAGACCAACATCCCGCTGACAGGCAGAATGAACCATTCAACATAGACGATGATAGTCAAAATTTCCGTCCAATTGACCAAAACGAAATGAGGATAGCAATATCCAAGCTAAAATCGAACAAGGCTGCTGGACCTGACGGCCTACCGGTCGTACTTTTCAAGGCAGCTGGGGATGAATTGGTAGAGTGCATACACCAACTCGTTTCTAATATTTGGTCAGATGAGTGTATGCCTGATGAATGGAATCTCGGCATTGTTTGCCCGATCCACAAGAAAGGAGACCCCCTCAACTGCTCCAATTATAGAGGCATCAGTCTCCTAAACATCGCATATAAGATCTGTCTGCGATATTGTGTGAACGCCTGAAACCTTTTATCAACAGCCTGATTGGACCCTATCAGTTCGGTTTCAGGCCAGGAAAGTCCACCATCGATCAAATCTTCACACTTCGGCAGATCCTGGAGAAAACCCAAGAATTCCAAATCGATACTCACCACCTCTTTATCGATTTCAAGGCCGCCTATGACAGCATCTATAGAGAAGAGCTTTATAGAGCCATGTCTAGTTTTGACATCCCTGCCAAACTTATCCGTCTGTGCAGGCTGACGATGGAGAACGCTCGCTGCACCCTCAAGGTCGGTAATGACCTCACCGAGACCTTTGATGTCTATTACAAGTCTGTACAACTGCTTGCATACGCCGACGATATAGATATTATCCGATGAACTCAGCGGGCTGTCAGCGGTGCGTTTGCAAGCATTGAGGCGGAAGCGGCCAAATTGGGTTTAGCGATAAACGAAGGCAAAACCAAGTATACCATATGCTGTCAACAAGAAGGGAAAGCCAACACCGACGAATTGGGCAAAACGTCAGAGTCGGCAACTATAACTTCGAGGTAGTAAGGGACTTTGTCTACCTTGGCTCTGCTATAAATTCTACAAACAAAATCAGTGCAGAAATCAATCGAAGAATAACTCTTGTCAATCGCTATTTTTTTGGGCTTGTAAGGCAATTCAACAGTAAAGCCCTATCTCGAACAACTACGGAGACTCTGTATAAGGCTCTGATCATCCCAGTCCTGCTTAACGGCGCTGAAACATGGACTTTATTAAAAGAGGATGAAGATATCCTTGGTCGCTTCGAGAAAAAAATTCTTCGTAAGATTTTCGGCCCTGTTTGCGTTGACGGGTTTTGGAGGAGAAGATTCAATAACGAACTATACGAGACGAGCTGTACAGCGACATCGACCTAGTAAAAAACTGCGTATTGGACGTCTGAGATGGCCAGGACATGTAGAGCGAATGGACACCAACGCTCCGGTCCGCAGAGTCTTCGAATCTAACCTCGAGGGACGACGCAGTAGAGGGAATCATCGCCGTAGGTGGCGCGCACAAGGTCAAGTGGACCTCGACCAACTTGGAGTGCGCAACTGGAGGCAATTAGCCAAAGACCGAGCTAAATGGAGAGGCTTGTTGGTTGAGGCCCAGGTTCACCCCGAACTGTAGCGCCACCTAAGTAAGTAAGTAATGCAAAATATAAACCCTTCTACTTAAGCGGTAGAATTACCAGATGAAGACACGATTTCAATAAAAATGACAGAAATGAATGACATAGCCACACGGTATTTTGCAGGTTACTGTTTTTTTTTAAAACACTTAAAAAAATTAATGCAGTTTGTGAGAACTGTGTCAAAGAAATGACAAAGGACAAAACCAATTTCGATCTCATGGAAACATTGATCAAATTGAAAGAACTAAAATAAATATTTACATATGTACATAATGTATGAATATTTGAAAAAAAACGAAGGCGGTGGTGAGGTAAGGGAGGTGGTGTATGTATGTATGTATTATGTAAATGTCTAAAGACAAAAATATTTTGCAAATGCATTTTCACATAAAAGCCTTTAACTAAAGTGGGCTAAGAGCAGGGTTGATTTTGTTTCCTATTGTTTAACGTGCATGAACAAAAAAATAATAAAAGAGTGGCTGTGGCTACCTATCAGACCCCTTCTTTTATGTAAAATGTAAGGACCAAACATCGAACATACTGTAAATGAGAGTAGGAGTACCACAAGGATTTGTAAAAGGCAGATGTATGGTATTCAAACAATTAGGAAATAAATAAACATAATTATTTGTCTCAGCCTCAATCTTATAATACGTACATACCTACATACATATGAATAAAGTAAAGTAAAATAAAGTTAGCCTACAATACCTACAGTACCTACTATTTAAATTGTTTGTGCCGCACCTACAAATTCTTCACATCATTGCAGATCGCATTAAAATTATTCCTGATCTTAACCTTTTCTAATTTGATGTACATATGTAGGTATACATATGTACATATGTAGGTATATTTCTGCTCTGTCTGTTCCTCACCGTGCCAAAGTCGCAGGCCAGGACAAAAAATACGAGAATACAAAACAAAACAAAAAATATATTCCGCTGTGGATATGTCACAAACTCTACGCTGGTAGTGAAAGCTTTTCGCAAAGCAAAACAAAAAGCTTTTCGCACAGAAAATTTATTTTCCGTTTTTTTCTTTGCGAGCAGAAAAGCTGTTTGTTTGCCCATCGTTGTTTGCTCATTGCAAAAAAGATCAACATTTTTTTTATGGGGATGCGACATCTGGGTAAGTTTATTATCTGTGGTAGAAGTTTACAGGCGTTCACAAAGTATCATAGAAAATATCATATATGCGATGTTGAGGAGACTGATGCTTCTATAGTTAGCGCAGTTGAGGGGGTCTCCTTTCTTGTGGATCGGGTAAGCGATGCTGAGATTCCATTCATCAGGCATACACTCGTCTGACCAAATTTTATAGATGAGTTTGGTGTATACTCTCTGCCATTCATCTCCAGCTGCCTTGAAAAGTTCGGCCGGTAAGCCATCAGGTCCAGCAGCCTCGTTGCATATTGCTATCCTCACATCATTTTGGTCACCTGGGCCGACATTTTGACTATCATCGTCAATGTTAAATGGTTCATTCTGCTTGACAGCGGGATGTTGGTCATCGTCACCGTTATACAGTCTGCAGAAGTCGTTTTTCCATATTCTCAGCACCGACTGTGGTCTTATTAACAGGATTTCAATTTCATCTCTACAGGTTTCTGTACGGGTATTGCTTCTCTGACACCCATTTAGTAAAACCTTCGTATATTGTTCCTGGAGTATAAACTCTCAATGTTCTCGATCGCGCGCTTCTCACGCTCTTTCTTCTTCTTTTGGAGACGCCGGGGTACTTCCCGTCTCTTCCGTTTGTAGTACCTCTCGTCTTTCGCTGCACCACTGCTTTATATGCCTCTTGTTTTGATGCATGCACTTGCCGGCATTCTTCGTCCCGCCGTGGAGGGCGAGCGAGATCCAGCATATCAGTCGCGGCGTTTCTGATGGCATGTTGGCAGCGTTGCCACTGGCTTCGGCACTTGATGCCGGCGGCATAGGGGTGATTGAGAGATTTCGGGATATGCGTTCAGCAAAAACTCTGGCGGTCTTCTGCGACTGTAGCTTTTCGACTTTAAATTTTCTCCCAGTGATTCTTCTTTGTTGCTCAGTTTGGGATCTCCGCATTCGTACCTAGGCTACAACAAGGTAGTGATCCATATCTTGTATGCTTGCCACTCAGAAGGTTTGCTTGCTATGGTGACATTTCCCTCTACACCAAAATCAATTAGCCTTAGTCCGTTATCAGACGTGGTGTCATGTAGGCTATGCTTACCGACTGACCTACCAAACGCGCCCTCCTTTCCCATTTTGTCGTTAACATCTCCCAATACGATTTTAACGTCGTATTTAGGACATTGCTCATATGTTTTGCCGAGGAGCTCGTAGAAACACTCTTTGGTGGCAGGGTCCTTTTCTTCCGTGAAGGCATGAACACATATTAGCCTTATGTTAGCGAATTTAGCCTTGATCCAGATAGTCATAATACGCTCGCTTACGTGTCGGAAGCTTAAGACTTCTTGTGTAAGTCGTAGATATCACAGTTTTTCATCCTCTTTTTGCCCAGCCTATCCTATCGCACATTCTGGATGGCATTAATATCAGGTTCATAGCATTCTAGGGCCTCTGCTAATTGTTCGGCAGCAAGTGGTCTGTAAAGGGACAGAGCATTCCACGTACAAATTTGAAGGTCTTTGTCCTTATTGCGTTTGCTGGGGTCTTCATCAGTTGAGTCGTCCTTATCCGAGACTTTTGGTTGTTTCGGAACTATTCGTTTTTTTTTACGTCATAGGGAAGTTACCCGGACGGCGCAATCACCAACTTGGAGGCCCGGTTCCTTTATTTATACCTCTAGGACGAGGGGCCAGGTACACCATTGCCAGTAGTCCACTACGGGAGTATTAGCGCTGCCGTTGGCCTATTAAAGACTCCTCCACCACCATCTCTATGCCAAGGTCCTGACCAACATTGGAAATTCCTTATCGACCTGTGATCCGAATACGTCGAATCAGCTCGCGCAATGTATTCACTAAGTTCAACCCAACTGGAACTATAGACGCCACCGTTGACTCCGTCTAGGGAATTAGTCCGCTGCCGCCTGGATGCTAGCGAATTTAGCCTTGATCCAAAATCACCAAAATCAATTAGCCTTAGTCCGTTATCAGACGTGGTGTCATGTAGGCTATGCTTACCGACTGACCTACCAAACGCGCCCTCCTTTCCCATTTTGTCGTTAACATCTCCCAATACGATTTTAACGTCGTATTTAGGACATTGCTCATATGTTTTGCCGAGGAGCTCGTAGAAACACTCTTTGGTGGCAGGGTCCTTTTCTTCCGTGAAGGCATGAACACATATTAGCCTTATGTTAGCGAATTTAGCCTTGATCCAGATAGTCATAATACGCTCGCTTACGTGTCGGAAGCTTAAGACTTCTTGTGTAAGTCGTAGATATCACAGTTTTTCATCCTCTTTTTGCCCAGCCTATCCTATCGCACATTCTGGATGGCATTAATATCAGGTTTATAGCATTCTAGGGCCTCTGCTAATTGTTCGGCAGCAAGTGGTCTGTAAAGGGACAGAGCATTCCACGTACAAATTTGAAGGTCTTTGTCCTTATTGCGTTTGCTGGGGTCTTCATCAGTTGAGTCGTCCTTATCCGAGACTTTTGGTTCATTCGGAACTTTTCGTTTTTTTTAATGTCATAGGGAAGTTACCCCGACGGCGCAATCGCCAACTTGGAGGCCCAGTTCCTTTAGTTATACCTCTAGGACGAGGGGCTGGGTACACCGTTGCCAGTAGTCCACTACGGGAGTATTAGCGCTGCCGTTGGCCTATTAAAGACTCCTCTACCACCATCTCTATGCCAAGGTCCTGACCAACATTGGAAATTCCTTATCGCGCCTGTAATCTGAATACGTCGAATCAGCTCGCGCAATGTATTCACTAAGTTCAACCTAACTGGAACTATAGACACCACCGTTGACTCCGTCTAGGGAATTAGTCCGCTGCCGCCTGGAACAGGAAGAAGTGCTCTAGTGCACTCTTCCGCGGCAAAAAACCCTCCAAACGGGGTTTGTTACCAATTTCTTGGATTAAGGTACTAGGCACCCATATGTCTCCACGTGGAGGCTGAGAGTAGGAGTGGGTACGCCTCAGCTAAGTGAAAACGCTTGTGTTTTCATAAATCGCACGCACTAATTTCGGACTAATTGCTAATTACAATTAAGGGAAACAAGGATTTATGGTGATTAAAATTTTCGCAGAACTTGGCAATGATTATCTAACATCAATAACTCAAACATTATCATTTATAAACAGATGCCAATTATTTTTCAGTGTTAAGATATTGTGTGAATTCTTGTATTTTTCAGTTCAGCCTTTCATTTCATAAAAACCATTTTAACACTTAAGTTCTTATCTTTAACTTGTGGAACTGACTCATTTTTCTCTGCATATAAGTAAGAAACTGAAGCACTCGCCTAGTTCAGTTCGGTGACTGTCCCTCGCTCAGCTCACTGTATCAACCGTCAATTATAAGAGTTTTGTTTGATATATGAATCTGCCTGGAGAACGAATATACACTGGAAGATTTCAAAATAAATGAGTTTGATATTTACAGTGACCTACAAAATAGACGAGAAAAGTTAAACCGCATTTTAACTAAACGTTCGTTCAAGTTCTACTGTAAGACACTCACGGTTTAAGTATGAGTTTAAACTCGCTTGTGAACTTAACTAAACCTAAGTTTAAACCTGCACTGTTTTTTTTTTTAGGTTGCGCCAAGGATGTATAATCTTCATAGATACTAATAGCCCGAGTGCTACTAGCATGCACGATTCGCAAATCTGAGTAATCGATTCCAGGAATGCGCCTACGTACTAAACACACACCCTCCACACTTCAACCACTCTCCCCGCGGTACTGCCGTTAGGTATTTCTTCGCGGGGCTGGTTAGCAATTATGCTCTAGTCTCCGAGGCCGCCTCTTGGGCTCTTCTTAGGGCATCTGCTCTTCGCAGCGCATTCTGCACACATACTATGAATGAGCAGATCTCCATCCACTGATCGTGTCATGTGACTAACAAGATTTTCTGGACTTGGCAGGTTTGCTCTGTCTTCTGCAAAGCGTCTGCAGTAGAACACTGCATGCTCCGCGTCCTCCTCTTCGTTCGGACATTTTGGACACAGGGGCGAACTATCGTGTCCAAATCTATGGAGGTATTTCCGGTAGCCACCGTATCCGGACAGGAACTGTGTGAGGTGGTAGTTACAGTTCCCCCTCGCTCTCGCTGTCCATAATTTTATAGGGGCAATGAGCTTGTGGGTCCACCTGCCTTTGGTAGAGCTGTCCCACCTGGTTTGCCACAGCGTTGCTGATGCTGCCCTTTCCTCCTCCTTAATACTTTTTGCCTCTTGCGCAGCCTGTTGTCGAGCATGACTCCAAGGTACCTCAAGGATTCTTTGGACCTGATTGTCTGGTTTCCGACCCGGGAGCTGGCGTATTCCACGTTTTTGCGGCTGGTTATTAGGACAGCTTCGGTCTTGTGGGCAGCTAGTTCCAGACCGGTAGACTCCAGCCATTCCTTTATTCTTATAACTGCCTCATCCGTGGCAGACTCCACCTCGTGTACGTGCTTGGCTACTGTAACCACTGCGATATCGTCAGCGAAGCCAACTACTTTGACTCCCTCGGGTAATGTTAGTCGCAGAACTCCATCGTACATAATGTTCCACAGGAGAGGTCCCAGAACCGACCCTTGCGGGACTCCAGCGGAAACGCTCTAGTGCTTAACGCCATCGTCAGTATGGTATCTTAGCTTCCTATTGCTGAAGTAGTTCGTGACTATCCTCAGGAGGTAGTATGGTGTATCCATCCTAGCCAGGGATCTCCTAATGAATGACCAGCTTGCCGAGTTGAACGCATTTGTGACGTCGAGCGTACTACTGCGCAGTATTTATTCGTCCCCCATTTCCACGTTTCCCCTTGTTTTGCTTCAGTTGCTATATCCACTACCGCCTTTATGGCATCGAAGTTTTCCTCCGCCACCGCAAGCAGTCTGTTATAGATGATACGCTCTAGGATCTTTCACAGCGTATCGAGTAGGCATATTGGGCGATACGATGATGGTTGTCCAGGCGGCTTATTGCCCTTTGGAAGCAGAACTAACACCGGGCATTAGTGATGCTATAAACAGTTTTACTGTCACAACTACTCGCTGCTTCTTTAGCCCTTGCAGCCAGTGTGTTGATATTCTTACATTTGTCACGCCTCACACTACGCTTCTAGCTCCGTTCTCTCTACTGTTGAAACTGCTGCAATCTGAGCCTTGATTGCTGTATGCTCCTCGATCCGTCTCCAGCTGTCTGTAGAAAACCATGTACGATCGTAGTTCTGCCTTTTACCGACATATTTAGGTGCATGTCCCAGTCGCAAAAGCATTTTTCGCAGCATTCCAGTGGTCATCCATGCTCTACTCCATTGCTTCTGCTTCTAAGGCAAGGTAATCCCTGAACTGTTGGCGCACTTGGGAGCCTTGAACCTGTCGATATTAAACCTGGTGATGTTAAGTAAGTCCGAGCGGATGCTGTTGACGGATGCAGTACGAAGCCGTATATGAGCTATAATAAGATGATGATCTCGTTCTTTTCCGATACCAGCTCCACGTTTGTTTCAGACATCCAGGAGACAATTTCTAAAGCGGCGGCTGATTGCGATGTGGTCGATCTGGTTGGCAGAAGTCCACACGCCGCGGCTGTGAGCTACCATCACGTGTCTAAGCATAGTGTTGCCGCTACCTACATCGGCATTGAGATCCCCCATCACCATTACGACGTCCCCCCACCCCCCCATTCGACTTTTGGTTGTAGAAGGCTCCTAGCTGACTATACAAGTTGCCCTTTTCATCCTTAGTGGGAGCATAGCACTGTTTGAAGGTAATTTTCCTTACTCTACAGTGGAACCTAGCCGACAATATCCGGTCAATGTGAAGTATCCACGATATGAGGCTTCCTCGTGCTGCTGGAGTTAGCACCAGTCCTACTCCGGACGTCCGTGCACTTCCAGCTGGCTTACCAGAGTAGAGCACGACAGCGCTTTTTTTGGGGAGATGTATTCCCCTCGCTCAGCCCTAAGATGTTTATTTTATAGCGTGGGAATTCTCGTTCCATTTGGAGGAATCTGGAGTTATATGTCCCTTCCTGGAGCGAATCCAGGACGATCTTAGCGTTCCAGAATCCGATTGTTGTCCATGTTCGATAGCCAAAAGTCGTCATCAAATTATCCGTCCGTATCCGAGGCGTTGATTTCCGTTTCGGAGCAATATGTTTTTTTCCGGTTGAGGCTCGCTGGGCTCCAAACCAACTGGCACCAATCCTGTTTTTGGCGCAGGAAGCTCACCGTTCTTCCTCTTTCGTTCGCAATTTTCGAAGAAATTTACAAGTGGCACCGCGAAGAGGTGGGAGTAGGGCTTACTAACAGAGCTTTCTTGTTACTTAGCGGACCAACACCTATCGGAAGATGCTGCTCTTAAGAGGCATTTGCTAGTCGTTTACCATCCCAATTACTTCCGGTTATTTAGAAGTATATTTATTGGGCAAAATAGCTGAATAGGAGCATAAAAAAGATAAATACAAAGCTTGAATCTGATTTGCGATGTGGGTGTGACGGGAGATAATTTTGAGTGTAGAAGAAAAAAAATGTTGGCAATCATTTAGATGAAACCTTTATTTTCAAACATAATGCTTTAACGCTGTATATCTTATGATAAGAAATACTCAACTGTGGATAACATATTTTCATTAACAAGTATCGTAAAATCATATCTGTCTAGGGGAAAGAAGTTATACGCATTCTTCGTGGATTTCAAGGCGGCTTTCGACTCTGTCGATAGGAATGCCCTCTTCTACAAGCTGAGCAACCTGGGAATGTCAACAAAGATGCTCAAAGTAATCCAAAGCCTTTATGATGAAAACAAGACCTCAGTCTGGGATGGAAATGACGGATCCTCGTGGTTTCAGACGAAAATGAGAGTAAAGCAAGGCTGCCTACTAAGTCCTCTACTTTTCTCGCTCTTTTTAGATGACCTTACAACATATTTACCAGATGGGATCATGTTCGTCGGGCTGATTATCAAAATGCTCCTGTATGCGGATGACATCGTTATACTGGCGGAGACCCCACACATGTTGCAAATGATGATACCCAGATTGCAGCGGTATTGCTGTTTGTGGAATCTTAAAGTTAATACGAGCAAATCCAAAATAATGGTTTTTCGAAACGGGACAGGGAGGTATGCAAGAGATGAAAAGTGGACCTGGGAAAGCGGGGAACTGGAGATAGTAAAGGAATATAGGTACCTTGGAGTCATCATCACACCAAAGCTATCGTTTCGAAAACATCTTCAAGAGAAACTGAAGGAAGCCAAAACGGCCATCAACTGCCGTGAGAGGAATCTTGGGGAAGAAAAATGTAGCCCCTAGTGCAAAATATAAACTTTTTGAGGCGGTAATGAGGTCAATAATGTGCTATGCTCAGGTATGGGGATTTCTTCAGTATGAAAAGGTGGAGAAGTTGCTGAGGTACTTCGTAAAAAAAATATTCAGATTACCAGAAAACACCCCTACTTATATGTTACACCTAGAAACTGGGATCCGTCCATTATACATATTTACCCTTAGGATGCACTTCAGGTACGTGGAAAAAATAGTGTCATTCCCAAGTCACCGCCTTCCCCATATGATTACAAAGCACCTTCTTCAGCGAAAACTACAGTTCTTCGAGGAATGTTCAAGGCTGGCTTTTCAACATAATGTACTGTTTAGGCTCGAGGAAGGAGGCGCGGAGTCTTGGAAAAACTATTTTCAAACTATTCTGGGCGAAATCGAAAAGACTAGCTTCCAAAAGTTTACAAACAGAGCACAGCAAAGTGAGTCTAGAAACATGTATCGTATACTCCAACATGACCTCGGAGTAAAAAACTACTTCAACAACCGTTACACTCTAGATACTATCTCTTTGGTTTTCAAAGTCAGGGGCGAGCTTTTGCATCTAAACTATGTCCCACATGGCCCTGAGCGAAACACAGAGTGTAGTTTATGCAATCTCAGGGAGAAAGAAAATGTACAGCACTTTGTTGGGATCTGTCCTATTTTGGGTGAGATAAGGCGAGTTCATTGGGTTAAATTCACTCAATCTACAAGCGAAACCATAGACGCACTAAATGGCCAGGACTGGGTGGTTCTGTATAGCTATGTAAAGTCCGCTCTGCGATATCGTCAACAAATTATTAATGAAGCATTTGAAATTCGATTAAAATTAATTAACTACTAAGCTAAGATCTAAAACGTTCCTATTGAAACTTTTAAACTTATATACATTGTGTTCTTTTTTTTTAATTTTTTTTTTATTTTATTACTACGAGTACTTATATATTTAATTGATAGTAAACTCTTTCTTTCTTTGTGAAATTGTAAATCTAGTAAAATGAAGTATTAATAAAATCACATTACTACTACTACTACTACTACTATCGTATGATAGTTTATGAAACAGTTTTTTTGTGTATTGCAGAATAAATGAACATCACATTTTGTGCACTTGTAGTTTCGAAATCCATTCTTTCAATGCCAACACCGATGATTATATTGGTTAAAACTAATATTGCACCTAGCATCTACGTATTGCCGATGCTCGATGAAGTTGTAGTTTTCGGAATAAAATATTTGCGAGAAATAGAAAGGTGACTTTTTCTGGCTTTTATTATTCGATTTTCTATTTTATATATGACTCCATGAGCTATTTGTGTTTGGAACTGAAGCAGTAGCATATGTTTTTGGATTGAATCAAGCGATTTTAAGTTTCGCCTGCATAAAAGCCAACAATTTGTAACTGCAGTATCAAAACCCCAGCAAATGATCCGTGTATAATACTTGCCGGATGTGATAAAGTTTAATTAGCATGTCAGCCAAATCTACGGTGCCCATATTCTTATTGTGCACAGCGACTATTTCCGGACGATCAATCTCGCAGTACTTGTATTTTAGCATACCATCGACGACATTTTCCCAATGGCTCTGCAGAAACATATCTATATAGTTAGAAATGCGCTGGACACTTTTATTGCCATACCAGCGAACAGCCTCAATATTATATGCCCGCTCAACTCTATAATCATAAGAGCATCATTCTGATGAACCCAGCTTCTTTTCTGTGTGTAAGTTCCAGTTCCCCAATCTGTTACCACGAATTGTGCCCACAGCTAGTATGCCAATTTAATATACTAGTGGCTGCCCAATGTTGCGCCAATGCAACATCAAAGTTTGAAAATCCCCAAAGTCACAATTCACAATTTATCATTAGAAATCACTTTGAATATATTATTTTAGTCTATTTTTTACCGCAAAATATCAACACACTCGAAAATAAAACCACTGACATACAAAAATATTGTTCTCAAAATACATACAGTAGCTCAAAGTTAAAATGGAACAACCTGTATTTAAAACTTTAATTGGCGACGGTTTAGTAAACGAATGTTATTCTAATAAAAAAACATATCTGTGTCATTGGTTTATATCTTGACTATGAAAAAATTTAAACCGGCCATATTTTAGATAATTATTTTAACGCTCAGGAAAAATTTATAATGCACTCTCCAAAAATCGACGACAAAGATAAAATAGAACACACCCAGGATTGTTATTTCGCTTTTGATTCAACTGCATCTTATTTCACATTCGAGTTGTACGTAATCAGGGAAATCCCCCTATAACAATTTGAGTTTAATTTTTGGTTTCTAAAGTACTTAAAGGGAGATACTTATCAATATGGCACCTAAAGGTCCTCAAACTTCAGTAGAGTTACGAAAACTTATAATTTCTCATTCCAAAAATGGTAAAACTGTGCGGGATATAGCAAGTACTGTTGATAAACCACCAACAACAGTATTTAACATCATAAAACGTTATAAAAATACTACGGACTATCAAAATAAGCCAAAACCAAGCGCACGAAAAATATTTACCGATTCCGATGAACGCTGGATTGTTCGTAAAGTGAAACAAAACCCCCATATTAGTGCTCCAAAGCTTGCTGCAGAAGTCGAGAACTACCTTGGAAAAAAAGTCAACCCAGAAACGGTAAGAATTGTACTGCGGAAGCATGAACTTCATGGAAGAGTAGCAAGAAGAAAGCCTCTTGTGAGCAAGATCAATCAAAAGAGGCAAGAATTCGCAAAACAATATGGTGACAAAGACTTTTCATTCTGGGAGCAGGTTTTATTTACTGACGAAAGCAAATTTAATGTTTTCCGATCAGATGGTAGATCGTATGTGTGGAGGAGAAGTAACGAAGCACTAAAAGAAAAAAATTTGCGACCAACAGTGAAGCACAGTGGAGGGTCTGTGATGGTTTGGGGTGCTATGTTGGCTGCAGGCCCCGGTAACCTTCACATAATTGAAGGTATTATGGAACAAACAGTTTACCTCAATATTTTGAAGTCCAACGCCAAAGATAGTGCTCGGAAATTAGGAATTGAAAGAAATTTTTACTTTTACAAGGGCGATGATCCTAAGCATAAGGCTTATAACGTTAGAAACTGGCTTCTCTACCATTGTCCTCACGTCTTGGAAACACCGCCTCAGTCTCCCGACCTAAACGTAATTGAGCATTTATGGAGCTACCTTGAAGAAAAGTTAAAAAAAATATTCGATATCTAATCGAAATGACCTTAAAATGGCATTAGTGACAATGAAATGTGACATTGTGTTCCATTATTACTTTGAGTTTGTTTTTTGTTCTTATAATCAAATTGTTTATTTTTTTAAGCTAAAACCCCAACTTGAATTCTTGTGTTTATTTATTCGATATGTTAATTAACAAAGTTTTTCAAAATTACCTTCAGAAATTTATTCTATTACATTTGGACATTACAATTGCTACTTCATTCCTTTTCTTTAAGTGTGTTCCATTTTTACTTTGAGCTACTGTACATACATATATCGAAAATAAAGTTTTAACCATTGACTTCTAAGATCACGGTGCAAGTAAATTTAAATCTGTAAATTTCAAACGACTTACTGACTTAAGCACAGAACATTTCTCGGTCATAACAAAAAACAAAGACAAAAAATCGGAGCAAGGAATATGGAAAAATTAGTACGAGAACACAATGTTGCGTGCACGTAACATCAGGCGCGAACGGGTCAACCATATTGACATAAATGAATTAATTCATCTTAAGAACACATAAACGTAAAAAAATATAGAATAAAATATAAAGAATAAGAATATCGAGCAATTAAAAAAAATTTCTTCGATTTTACGCAATCTATAGCGAAGTGCCTTTTTCGTCAGGTAATATAAAGTATCCCAGCCTCGATTTCCATTGAAAATATTCATGGCATCCTCTGACTCCAATGCTCCAGATCCAAAAAATCTGTATCGATATTCTTTAAGAATTGGACACTCTGCCAGGATATGAAACACGTCCTCACGTAGATTAAGGTTGCAGAGCTCGCATAAAATCGGAAGGTCTGCACGGTGCGGTACGAAATGAAGATTTAACAACTCGCGTCTTATTTTAAAAATTGTACTTATCATCTCTGTTGAATTTTCTAAATATATTTTCGAAATAAATACTGTCCTGCAAATTCTGCTACTTCTATTCTACTGTTAGGTTAGGTTAGGTTAGGTAGATGGGTGCCTTGTGACAAGGAGTCACTGCTCACTCAGACCAACAGTACGGGTCCATTGTGCCCACTACCACGAGTCCTCATTCTTCTGACGGATAGGGCAGGACAGTCACACAACAGGTGACGAACAGATTCAATTTCTTCTTCGTCCCTGCAGCTTCTGCAATAGTCATTATGCAGCACACCGAGTCGTTCCGCGTGAACGCCAATGGCACAATGTCCGGTAATTATGCCAGAAATGACCCGTGCGTTATAACGACTAAGTTTTACCAGAGAGGTTGATCTCTTCTTGCTGTAGGCCGGCCATAGCGCCCTGGCCGTAGCGCATGTTTCCAGATGAACCCATCGTCTGTTTGCTCGACCGGTGGCTTCATCCTCTATTTTTTTCCGCAAGGAGCTGATCAGGATTGCTATAGAGGGGAGGGCCCGCGATAAGTGCAGTATCCATATGCCCTGGTACCCAGCAGAGGGTCACCTCATTGGCTCTGGATATCTCGTTTGAGAGTGATTTACAGCTTCTCACGAGCCTCGACCTAACTACAACAGAGTCCAGAGCATTAACGGCTGCCTGGCTGTCTATATAGACAGTGATCGTTTTGCCAACGATATTGCTCTCGCGTATAATTTCCGCAGCCTGTATAATGGCTGCGACCTCGGCCTGGAAGACGCTGCAGTCGTCGTTAATTCTACAGGAGCGGTTTATTCCTAGGGCCTCACAATAAACTCCGGCTCCCGTGCCAACGTCCATCTTAGAACCGTCGGTATAGAGAGCCAACTCCTTTTTCTTCATGGTTCTAGAATTCTTCCAGTATATTCTATCGGGAATTCTTGTAGCGAATCTCCTTTCGAATGCTAGCGTCGGATTCATGTGATCAGTTCCCGTCAATCCGCTGGTTATCCCCCATCGGGACAGAATGGAGGCATGGCCGTAAAGGCTTGATGAACACAACCGGCCTTCTCTCAGTCTTACAGCGGTTTTAGCCGCCAAACTGCTGCAGTATATGTCAAGCGGAATGAAACTAAGCATGGTTTCCATTGCCGCCGTTGGTGTTGTTCTTATTGATCCCATGACACCGATGCACGCCGCCCTCTGGATTTTGGTGAGGTTTGAAAGCAGGTATTGCCTCTCAAGTGCCGTCCACCATACTAGTGAGCCATATGTGAGAATGGGTCTTACAACCGCCGTGTATATCCAGTACACCACAGCCGGTTTGAAGCCCCACGTATTGCTGAAAGCCTTTTCGCAGGAGTAGAAAGCTACGCTTGCTTTTTAACGCGTTCGGCAATATTTTCCTTCCAGTTAAGTTTGGAATCTAAAACTACGCCCAGATACCGAGCTGAACTTGAGATACTTAGTTCAGTGCCACCAATATTTGGGGGTCTGATGGTAGGGATTGATCTCCTCTTAGTGAAGAGAACTACCTCCGTCTTTGAAGGATTCACTCCCAGCCCTTTGCTGTTGACCCAGTTGTCCACTAGTTGTAGCGCGAAATTAAGCCTTTCACTTAGGACTGGAGGAAATTTTCCCGAAACCAGGATAACGACATCATCCGCATAGGCCGTCACGTTGAAGCCGTTTTCCTTCAGTGTTACCAAGATCTCATCCACCACAAGGAGCCATATTAGCGGGGACAAGACTCCACCTTGGGGTGTTCCTCTGCAGACCCTTCTCCGGGTGGTTACATCTCCTTGCGTTGAAGATATTATCCTTGATTGAAGCATCTGCGCAATCCAGTTGCAGAGGCCGGTGCTGACATGTGCTCTGTACAGACTGCTCAGGATTGCGTTAGAGCTTACGTTGTTGAACGCTCCTTCAATGTCCAGGAACGCCCCAAGAGTGAACGCCTTGAAGTGGAGGGATCTTTCTATGCTCGATACGACCCGGTGGAGGGCCGTGTCTACCGATCTGCCGCCGATGTACGCGTATGTTAATTTAGATAGGTAATCATCGCCGATCACACCTCTTATATATACATCTATCAAGCGTTCCAAAGTTTTCAGCAAAAAGGACGATAGACTGATAGGTCTCAGGTCTTTTGCGTTTGTATGGCTCGCTTTTCCAGGAAAGTGAGTACTCAGTAGCATATCCAGCGTTTCCTCGTGTGATTCTGCCCAGGTGCCATCGCCTTTCCTGATATTGGATTCCGGCGTTGGTGTCTTGGCCAGGACCTTCCTTAGGCGGGACGCTTCCTTTGTTGATTCTATAGATACGCAAAAAGACCTCCAAGAGCTCTTCTTTGCGAACCTAATCTCTTTCTTGAGGAGCTTCACGCTTCCTTTATAGGTGGACCACTCGACGACCCCCTCCTTAGCGAGGTTCCACCCTACTCTTGAAATACGAATGAGTTCCGCTATTTTATCATTCCACCATGGTGGACGCCTTTTACCGCTAAGCTTACTAACCGGACAGGACTTCTCGAAGGATCGCGTAAGGCAACCAGTCAATGCATCGACTGCATTGTCAACTGCTTCAGTCGAGTCGAGGTCCTCAGTGAGGTGATACACTGATTTCCTCAGTTCTCTCTTGAATTTTGACCAGTTGGCGCCCTACGCGGATTTCTGAAGGTCCCACTCCCATGAGTAGTAAGTTGTAGCTTGAAGAGTATCCAACAGTGGTCAGATAGTGACGCCTTGTTGGAGACTCTCCAGTTAACAACTTCAACAGAGCTCTGGCCAGAAATAAAAGTTATATCCAAGACTTCCCTTCTATTAGACGTTACAAAGGTGGGGTCATTGCCTCTATTACAAATAATAAGATTGGTTTCAAGAATATAATTAAACAAAACTTCGCCTCTAGCATTGATGTCGGTGCTACCCCACAGAGTATGGTGGGCGTTTGCATCACATCCCAAGACTAAGTTTTTCTCACCTTTTTGAGACGCTGATATGAGCGACCTCAGATTTTCCGAGGGGACATTGATGCCGTCATCGTAGGGTAGGTACGCAGACGCCACCGTGCAGTTTCCATTCACCCCTCTCACGTTTACCACTGTCAATTCGCCGGAGCTGAAATGAGATAACATTAGTATGCTTAAACTCTTTTTGGCCACGATACACGTCCTAACCTTGCCAGCGTCGCTTCTATAATATACATTATAGTTTTTTGACCCTAATCCCATCACGCGATTGTTATGAATCCACGGTTCCTGGATTAAGGCCATATCCAGCAGCTCCTCCATGAGGAGCAGCTTCAAGTTGTCGGAGGCGACCACTCTATGATGAAGATTGATTTGCACTACCTGCATCGGTTGTCGCAATCTCAACTTCCATAGCGTCAGTCGCCCCATCGTTCTCCGCACGTTGAGTCCGCTTTAGGAGCTTTAGAGTTACTTCTCCCGCTCCATAGCACAACCTCAACTGCTTGTCTTCCAGAAGTGAGGCCGGGGGTTCATTCATAAGAATGATGAATCCCTTGGTCCCATTCTTCGCCTCTTCCTCCCCGACGACTTCCCAGCCCTTCATATCAGTAGAAGGGTTCTGGGCTTTCAGGACGATCTCTGTTTTGTCCACACCCCAGTCAGGAACACAGAGCCTTCCCTTGGGTATGGTGGGTATCTCCTCGCAATGCAGCCCCCCCCCAAAGTTTAAAACCGCGAACCGTGGCCTTTACGAAGTCAAGCGATAACTGATCCTTTCAGTCTATCATAATGACCCCACGATGCCACTTCGCTCTCCCGAATGTGGGTGCAGTTCCGCCGGTATTCTTTCGAATACGGTCGAAGATTGCTCCAGCTAAGGCCTTCTCAATCATCTGACCGCATTCTTGGGAATACTGGCTACTAGGTTTTCCGAAATCCACCACAGCTAGCTGCAGTGAACTTCAAATCGCCCCGCTGGAGAACATCCCCGTATTAGCCTTCGACCTTTTGGGGGGATTTTTTGTGTCCTCCGAAGACCTAAGCCTCTTTGACACAAACTCCTCCCGCCTGGTCTCGGCCATCCTACGACGATGTTCAGCGGCCCTCGAGGTTTCTGGCTGAGCCCCAGCAGGACCTGCCTTAGCGGCAGCGGTCTTGCTGGTTTTCATATTTGTGGTTGCTCCTTTCCCGCCAAGGTTTGCCTTAGGGGCAGCGACCTTACGGCTGGCCTTGGTTTCAGCAACGCTCTGTTTAGGCGCAGGCCTCGTCAGAGTGTCCTTTGCTATTGTATCAATAGCCCAGGCCAGGGAGTTCTTTTCCTTCTCAGAGAGGGAAGAGGGATCTATTGCGTCCAGCACCGACTTGACATGCGTCGCTCTACGGAACTACCGCCGTCTTATCTGGGATGGAGAGACCTTCTTCCCCCCCTTCGGTTTCCGGGGACCCTCGGATGGATCTACTAAAAGCCGCTCCTCCATCTCCATAGAGATCTCCTCATCCGAGCTAGCTGCCGATGGTGGCTGCAGCTCGGCCAGTACCGGTACGCCCACGGGTAGCGTGTCAGCTTCCGGACTGGTGTCTGTTGTTGTTGTTGTTGTTTTGTTGTTGTTATTTTTTTGGTTCATTTTTGTTCCCACGAGTAAGGTCGGAAATTGTAGTTCGCCCCGCCAGAGCCGCCATGCCGGGGTAAGGCATTCACTATACACAGACCTCACCAGGGCATCTGTGAGAGCTCGTTAGTGGTTGGTTTTATGTATCCCCCCAACCTTTCATCTTTCGGCACGGTTTTAAAAACGCTCACACCACCGGTAGAATTAGGGAGACTATCTCTTGGTTTTGGACCTCAGGTAGTCTAGGAGTCCGGCACTCGCCGACACGTCTCCGCAGAAAACCTTCAGCCCTACTTAAGCCCCAGCACCGCGACAAGGTGGATAGTCATCGCTGGGGATTCTACTGTAGTATACTCTATATTGAGATAATTGCACATCTTTCCTTAATTTATCGTACACACTTTGAGCGGTTCTCTTCAGCAAGATGTTAAACTTCGATTTCAATGATGCGGATTGTTCATCAGATCTACAGACTAAAATCGCAGTTTGATGAGAGTTGACCGCACTCTTTAACGAAGTTCACCCCAGCCGATATCATGTGGGACAGCACTATCTTTGGTATTCTTTCTTGGTGTAGTATTAATAAAAACACGTTTCAGGAAAAAGATACAGTTCTTTTTATTCAGTTCAATGCTTAACCTAAGCATTATAGGTTCAATAAAGTGTTATACAATAAAGAGAGCGCGTTCACCAACCTTGTTTGTATCACATCATTTACTTATACAACATCTCCCTCTACAACAGACTGCAGTTGAGTATTATCATTGCATATACATCTAATAGTAGTATCACTTGAGGAAATCGACACTACCGCCTCTAGCGAGAAGTGAAGTAACCAACCATTTGCACTCTTGCACACTTTGCAAAGAACAAAGTAAAAGAGCACCAAAAGAAACAGCCGATAATAGGTGGAGCGGGAATATACAAAAAAAAAAAAACGTTTACACACTTCGGCAGATCCTGGAGAAAACCCAAGAATTCCAAATCGATACTCACCACCTCTTTATCGATTTCAAGGCCGCCTATGACAGCATCTATAGAGAAGAGCTTTATAGAGCCATGTCTAGTTTTGACATCCCTGCCAAACTTATCCGTCTGTGCAGGCTGACGATGGAGAACGCTCGCTGCACCCTCAAGGTCGGTAATGACCTCACCGAGACCTTTGATGTCTATTACAAGTCTGTACAACTGCTTGCATACGCCGACGATATAGATATTATCCGATGAACTCAGCGGGCTGTCAGCGGTGCGTTTGCAAGCATTGAGGCGGAAGCGGCCAAATTGGGTTTAGCGATAAACGAAGGCAAAACCAAGTATACCATATGCTGTCAACAAGAAGGGAAAGCCAACACCGACGAATTGGGCAAAACGTCAGAGTCGGCAACTATAACTTCGAGGTAGTAAGGGACTTTGTCTACCTTGGCTCTGCTATAAATTCTACAAACAAAATCAGTGCAGAAATCAATCGAAGAATAACTCTTGTCAATCGCTATTTTTTTGGGCTTGTAAGGCAATTCAACAGTAAAGCCCTATCTCGAACAACTACGGAGACTCTGTATAAGGCTCTGATCATCCCAGTCCTGCTTAACGGCGCTGAAACATGGACTTTATTAAAAGAGGATGAAGATATCCTTGGTCGCTTCGAGAAAAAAATTCTTCGTAAGATTTTCGGCCCTGTTTGCGTTGACGGGTTTTGGAGGAGAAGATTCAATAACGAACTATACGAGACGAGCTGTACAGCGACATCGACCTAGTAAAAAACTGCGTATTGGACGTCTGAGATGGATAGGACATGTAGAGCGAATGGACACCAACACTCCGGCCCGCAGAGTCTTCGAACCTAACCCCGAGGGACGACGCAGTAGAGGGAATCATCGCCGTAGGTGGCGCGCACAAGTTCAAGGGGACCTCGACCAACTTGGAGTGCGCAACTGGAGGCAATTAGCTAAAGACCGAGCTAAATGGAGAGGCTTGTTGGTTGAGGCCCAGGTTCACCCTGAACTGTAGCGGCACCTAAGTAAGTAAGTATACACATTTGTCATAAATGACTGTAGGTTATAATGGAGAGGAAAAGTAGAGTCCGGAAGAGCATATGTATGTACGTGGTGTGCTTGTGCAGGTCATGAAATGATCCCTACATTTCGCGGTACGTCCGAAGATAGGCTATAGGGTAAACCGGCTATCAATTGAGCATTTTCGATGAACACACGTCTCAACAAAACAGGGATAGATAGGAGACATTACGGCGGTATTCAAGCGAAACAATGCTATTAGCAATATTCATGTCTCCTACAAGCTTTATCACGCGATTTTGTATTCTATCTAGGAAGTGCAATATGGTTTTTTGTGCACCTGATCAGATGTTTATTTTTTCGAGTTTCTTAGTTTTTTTGACAAGTCTTTCTGTATTCTAAGTTGTTTTAGAATTTTAAATGTGCGGAAAGCGTGGAAACAACAAGTTACTACTATGCCAATTGGGTGAATGCTGAATTCATTCTTATTTAGTAGAGCCAGAAGCACAATTGTGGCCATTCCTCAGAATTTTAAAATTTGTAACATTCATGCTTTTGGCATATGGGGGACAATGTACATTATATAAAGAGTTTAAGGTGCTTTGCGTACCAAGAAGGAAAGTGTATTAAGAATCAAAGTCTCGAAGACAGGTGCACAGTAATAATCCCTCAGAATTCTGGACTTTGACAAAAAACTAATTGGTCGAAATTATATACATATATCATAGACAGGGAACTTCAAAAAGACTCTGAACCCATCTGGTAGTTCACTTAGAATAAAGTAAGCTATGGCTGGCTTCCGGAAAGAATTCCAATTGCCTTGCAGGTCATTGTTGAGACACTAAGTCGTCTTAAGGTTGGTAAAGTTGCATGATCGGATGGAATACCAGCCGCATCATATAAATATCGTACTGACGAATTGAACACCGATTTTACTTACTTGTTCAACAACATTTTGGAAAAGAAGATAATACCGCCCATCTGCTCTTTGCGGATTTGGCCAATCTGTTATAAGGAAGGCCGAACTTAGTGTTCAGCTAAGCTATCGGTTTTTAACTCGGTGTATGTTCCAACTCTCACCTATGGTCATGAAATTTTGCTAGTGACCGAAAGAATAAGATCGCGGATACAAGCTGCCGAAATGAGGTTCCTTCGCGGTGTTGTTGGAATAACTCGTAGGGATCGAGTGCGCAACACCAGAGTACGCGAGGCGCTCAACGTTGAGCAGCTACTTCTCCGAACGGAACGATCTATGCTTCGATGGTTTGGTCATGTAGTGCGTATGCCCCCAGAAAGGCTTCCAAAACGCGCCATGGTTGCCGTGCCATCAGGTAGACGACTTCGCGGAAGGCCTAGAAATAGATGGTCGGATCAAGTCCGACATCTCTCCTGGAGCCGCTTAGGGATTCCCCCTGATGAATTGGAGTCAATGGCGTAGGATCGAGAAGGATGGAGAGTCCACCTGAGCATCCTACCCCCGCGACCCTCATGAAGGATTAGCGGGCCATTAAAAATGAGTGAATGAATGAATGATGAGAAAATACCGTATCGCTTCAAGGAAGCCTTGATCTCTCCCATTCATAAGAAAAGTTGTATGGTGGGAACTGCCGAGACATTTCCTTTTTAAATGCGTTAAAAGTCGACTAACTGCATAGATAGGTACCAATACTCGTAATCTGCCCAAGGAATATTAAGCGGGTTTCCAGCAAGGATATTGTATTGTTGATCACGTGTTTGGCTTAAATACGTGTAGTATTGTGTAGTCATTTCTCTTGAAGGATAAGAAACTACAGGAATACCCCGCTTTACGACAGGGTTACGTTCCAGAAAATGACGACTTAACTTGAAACGACTTAAATCGGAGCCAATATAAATGCATATATATACATATGTATGTAGAAAAGATAAGTTTAAGACTCAGCATAGTATATTTTCCTATTAACATGTAAATCTTTCCAGACCGCCAACGCAGCATTCCCGATGTCAGTTGAGTTCATTCACTGTTCTCGCTTCGCCGCATTCCGGAGCGATCATGTTACTGCAATGCAGTGGGTAGCTAAGAGCTCACATTCGTCAGCATAGTGGTGGGTAATGACTCGCTAGCAATGTGATGCGAATGACCTAGAAAGGAGATAGAATAAAAGCAGAGATACGTGGTGCCATAGGGAATTCTCCGAAATGAAAAGCTGGAGGAAACTAATACTGCTAGTTGCTGGGGTGTGTGGAGCCGGAGTCGTGTTCGCCTGGATAGCTAAAGCGTGGGCATGGTACAGACTGCTTGATCAGCTGAATGTGTGGTCGCTCTGGTGAGGAAGGCGAAGTGGAGAACAGACACGTCAAAAATGGACAGTTCTATTTTATCTTTCGGCTGGTGCGGTTGGCGGTCTTGGAAGGTGTTTTCGTAAACTTGCTTAGTATAAAAATAATGTCTAAACATAGAGTAAATATAAAGAATAAAACATCTTTACCATAACTATCAAAAATCATAGTTCCTACATTTGGGGGCTCAATCGGGATTTTCACCGGATTTAACGATAGATAACGAATTGTGGGCTTTGATATTGTGGTGAAGTGAGTCAAGAAGACTCAAAGCTAAGAAAGATAAGTGTAAAGTAGAGGCAGAGAAAGTTAAGAAAGGTAACTGCGAAGTAGAGCGAAGAAAGTTTCAATATTGTGGTGAAGAGAGTCAAGAAGACTCAAAGCTAAGAAAGATAAGTGCAAAGTAGGGCAGAGAAAGTTAAGAAAGATAAGTGTAAAGTAGAACGAAGGAAGTTAAGAGGAATAAGGTAAAGTACCGGTGATGCAGAAATTGCAAGACATAGCAATTCCCTGGCTATTACCGATTTATGGGAGTTGCTTAAACCTAAGCCATGTTCCCCAAACCTGGAGACGTGTCAAAGTGGTTTTCATCCCCAAGGCGGGCCGGCGAGGACATGAATCAGCGAAGGATTTTAGACCCATAAGCCTGTCCTCCTTTGTTTTGAAAACTTTAGAACGTATCCTAGACTTCCATATCCGCGATAACCTGAGTTCTCCACTGTCGAAATCCCAGCATGCGTATCTCAAAGAGCGGTCCACAGAAACTGCTCTTCATGAGGTCGTGCGTACAGTGGAAAAAACTCTTCACTACAAAGAATATACTCTCGCCACATTTCTTGATATAGAAGGAGCCTTCAACAACATTTTCACTGAATCTATTCAGGAATCTCTCACCGAGTTAGGTGTAGAAGGCTTTATTAGCCAATGGATAGTTTCTATGCTCAGTACTCGTATAATCCAAGCAACACTAGGCAACAGTAGTACAACTAAGACGGTAAACAGAGGAACCCCACAAGGCGGAGTCATCTGCCCCCTGCTCTGGTTAATGGCAATCAATAAAATCCTGGTGCAACTTGATAGGGAGGGTTTTAAGGTGGTTGCGTACGCGGATGATATGGTTATACTAGTATCAGGAAAGTTCCTCTCCGCGATAAGTCAACTCATGGAGAGGAATCTGGATAAGGTACACTCATGGGCTACGAGCTGTGGCCTCGGAGTAAATCCGAAGAAGACTGAAATGATGCTGTTTATCACCAAAACCAAGGCACCGGTATTCACCCCCCCCAAACTAGATGGTCAGCCTCTCTCGCTTTGCTCCAGTGCAAAATACCTAGGCACGGTTCTAGACCCGAAACTTAGTTGGAAACTCAATATAGAACAGCGAATTAAGAAGGCAAGCGTAGCCTTCTATGCCTGTAATAAAACATTCGGTAAGAAATGGGGACTCCAGCCAAAGATGACCCTTTGTATGTACACAGCCGTTGTGCGTCCAATTCTTACTTACGGCGCCATCGTTTGGTAGCCAGCTTTGAGCAAAAAGTACAATATCGACAGAATAAAAAAAGTACAGAGATCGGCGTGCGTGGGTATCACAGGAGCAATGAGGTCTTGTCCAACAGATGCTCTCAGTGTGATCCTGCATCTGATCCCTCTCGAACTACACATCATAGACACAGCTATATGCAGCGCAATCCGGCTCAGGGAATATGGATGCTGGACTACAAGGCCATATGGTCACGGCAAGGTCCTGGAGACGATTCCTAGTGAACTGGTTGCGCCCTCTACCGACTACACGATACCCAAACTCAAAATCGTTCTTAGAAAAATTCCCTTCCAGAGAAGAATGGAAGAACGGACGCGTTACCTGCAACTATGATATAGGGATACACGGACGGTTCGAAGATGGACTGCGGAGTCGGCGCAGGCATCTTCTCTGACCAGCTGAATATATCAAGGTCCTTCCGTCTCCCAGACTCTGCTGGCGTTTTCCAAGCGGAGCTTCTTGCGATTCGAGAAGCCTGCCGCCTGCTAAACAACCTTCCAACATCTAACCACAACATCGCTATTTTTTCGGATAGCCAGGCTGCCATCAAGGCCATTGATGCAGTTTGCATCTCTTCAAAACTGGTAGAGCAATACCGGTTGAATTAAACCAACAAAGCACTTACTCGAGAATCACTCTCATCTGGGTCCCAGGGCACAGCAACCATGAGGGAAATGAGCGTGCTGATGAGCTGGCCAGGCGAGGGTCGGCCCTTAACGGCTCTCTAGCAGAAAGAGTCGACATTGCGCTTGGAGCCGTTAAGGGCTATATTCACCTCCACTTCCTCCAGCTAGCCAATCGCAGGTGGAACAACCTCACAAGCTGTGTCATATCTAGGAAGACGTGGCCCAGTTTCAACAAACCCAGGTCAAAAGAGTTACTAGGCAAACCAAGACCAGTTATTGCCAAAATCGTAGCTATTATCACAGGCCTCTGGCCAGTTGGGGACCATGCGGCCAAGCTTGGAATCCCCCACAACACCTTTTGTAGGAGCTGCAGGGATATAAATGAGAAAGAATCTCTATGTCATTTCCTTTGCAGATGTCCGGCCCTGGCGAGGATCAGACAGCAAACTCTTGGCAAACCCTTCTTCGAGGATCTGAGAGAGATAGCGAACAAGAGGATTGGAGAACTAATCCTCTTTCTGAACTCCACGGGCTGGGTTTAAACTTAATATCATTTTCAACTAGCCACTACAACAGGTAGACACGAGTCCGTGGTAACAAAACGGCGCACTTTAAGCGCTAATTGGGTTCTTTTTGGACCGCTACTTTACCTACCTACCTACCGGTAAGAACAAGGGTTGGTGTTGAGGTGAATGGATGAGCTACAAGCCTTTACTGTCCGACAGTTACAAGCATTTCTTAAGAAAAAGGGGCCTGCCTTACTGGTACAACGTAAAAAAGACTTGGTGGAACGAGTTTACAGCACATGCGAAAAGGGAGGCTACAAGATTGAAGACGTAGTGACCGCAACAGGAGAGGGAGAAAACAACCAACCAGCTACAAGCGTCAGCCGCCAAGAAATAGAACTCCAAGAAGAAACTACAGACGAGAAGACACAAGAAACAGGAGTGGAGTTACAAGAAAATACGATGGCAAACAAAAACAATTTTGTCTTTCGCGATGTGGAGGAGTCCCTTGAACAGTTTTCGGGGGAAGAGGGAAGGGGCTGCGCTAAGTGGATCGAGGAGTTCGAGGCTATCGCCACGTCGTGTGAATGGAACGACATTAAAAAATATCTGTATGCGCGGAGGCTATTGAAACGCGCTGCAAAGCTGGCAGTTGAGGCCACCGGAGGCGTCACCGATTGGAACAAGCTGAAGGCGCATCTAACCAAGGAGTTCGGAAAGAGAGCAACGGGTATCGAAATTCACAAGCAGTTGGAGTCCAGGAAGAAAAGCCCGTCGAAAAGCTTGTTGGAATATCTTTATGCGATGGCACAGATCCGTAATCAGGGAGATGTTGACGAATCTTCTCTGATTGAGTACATCATAAATGGAATTCCGGACACGGTAGCCAGTAAAACGATACTCTATGAAGCCTCAACGCTTGAAGAGTTGGAAACGTACAAGAAAATGCAGCGGCACATGCCAAAGGCAAGAATGGAGGTAAGCAGAAACAATAGCGGGCCAAACACATCTGCAAGGGGACCTGCGACATCAAAACGGTGTCATAATTGTGGTTCGATGTCACATTTAGCGCAGAGCTGCCCAGATAGAGGAAAAGGCGCCCGCTGTTTCAAGTGTAATCAATTTGGACATATATCGCCGAACTGCCCGGTTAAAAACGAAGCAACCTCATCGTCAAGGGGGATAAGTCAGGTGAAACGCATCGAATCCGACGGCAGTCATCTCATGGTCAGTATCGAGGGCAAACCTCACTACGCTTTTGTCGACAACGGGAGTTATGTATCACTGGTGCACCAGTCGTTTCGGAAGTGTATCGCAAAGCGCGGAGACTGGCACCAGAAGAGAAGAAGGTGTTGGACAACCAAATACAGGAGTGGTTGGAGGAGGGCGTGATCCAGGAAAGTCGATCTGAATACGCCAGCCCAATCGTGCTCGTTAAGAAGAAGGACGGCAGTTACAGGTTGAGCGTGGATTACAGAGAATTAAATGCGAAGATGATTAAGGACCGATATCCGATGACCGTAATGGAGGATGTGTTAGAGCAGCTACACGAAGCGAAGGTATTTATAATTTTAGACCTAAGAAATGGGTTCTTTCATGTAGACGTCGCGGCGAACAGTAGAAAATATACGGCGTTCGTAACGCCGGACGGTCAATACGAGTTCCATAAGGTGCCCTTTGGCCTGTGTAATTTTCCAGCCACGTTCCAGAGGTTCAACAACCAGATATTCCGGCACCTAGTGCTAAAGTGATACCTATTACTGTACGTAGATGACATTATAATTTTCGTCAGAGAAGAGGAAGGAGCATTGGAGAAGCTAGTCGTAATACTTGGAGTAGCAGAAGAGTTTGAGCTGAAGATCAAGTGGGAAAAGTGCAATTTCTTGGGCAGGTCTGTTGAGTTTCTGGGGCACATAGTGGAGAATGGAAGTATTAAGCCATCGATGGAGAAGGTAAAAGCGGTACAGAGATTCCCAGTACCAAGCACCGTGAAGCAGATACAGAGTTTCTTAGGGCTAACGGGGTTCTTCCGGAAATTTGTTCCGGGCTACTCACAAATCGCAAGGCCGCTCTCAGGTCTGTTGTGCAAGTCAGTTAAATTTAACATGGGAGAAGAACAGAATGCTGCAATTAACGCGCTGAAGTCGTGTCTGTGTAGCGAACCGGTGCTGAAACTATTTAATCCTGCGTTGCCGACTGAGCTCCACACAGATGCGAGTCTGATCAGATATGGTGGTGCCTTGTTACAGAAGCATGCTGACGGTGAGTTCCATCCTACATTCTACCTAAGTTTTAAGACAGCAGCGTCGGAAAAGGACTATACGAGTTACGAACTGGAGGTGTTAGCCATAATGAAGTGCCTCTAAAAATTGCGTGTGTATATGCTGGGGATCCAGTTTACAGTGGTAACGGACTGTAAAGCGTTCCAGGCGATGATGACGAAGAAGGATTTGTGCCCGCGAGTAGCCAGGTGGGCCATAATGCTGCAAGCGTACGATATGAAGGTGGTACACAGAGCAGGAACGGCGATGCGGCATGTTGATGCATTGAGTAGGTATCCAACGGTAATGAGAGTCGAGGATGGAGTCTTGCATAGGATAAAGGTGGCACAAACGAGGGATGAACATTGTCAATTGGTGATGGAAATACTGGCAGCAACAGGATGCTGCAAGGATTATGAACTAAGAAACGACATTCTCTACAAGTTTAAAGGAGGAGCCCATCTACTTGTGGTACCAAAGGCAATGCAAAGGGAAATAATAAGGGGGGTCCACGAGCAGGGTCACATCGGCGCAAGGAGGTGGAAGCCGTTTGTAAACAGGATTATTTCATCCCTAAGTTAGGTAGCTGTGTCGAAGGTGTATTAGCTAACTGCGTCGCATGCATATTGTCGGCAAAGAAAAGTGGGAAGATGGAAGGCTTCCTGTATCCGATAGAAAAAAGCGAAGTCCGACTGCACACGTATCATGTCGATCATTTAGGACCACTTCCTTCAACTAATAAGTCTTACAATTATCTTTTTGTAGTGGTCGATGCATTCAAGAAGTTTATCTGGATCTACCCTGTAAGAACCAAGAAGTGCGACGAAGTGGTGAAGAAGTTGGAGCTGCAGAGTGAAATCTTTGGCCAGCCGGCCCGTATTGTATCAGATCGAGGGGCTGCGTTCACCGCAAATGCATTCAAAGAATTTTGTGAGTTAAACCATATCCAGCACATTCTAACAACGACCGGAGTGCCGAGGGGAAATGGGCAGGTGGAGCGGAAGAACCGAATCATTGTGGAGATCCTTACTAAATTATCAGTAGACGATCCTAAGAACGAGAATGAACGAGACTAGGTCAGGCAAGCCGCTAAACAGCAGATCTCAAAGGTACAGGCGGAGAATCGTAGAACTTACGACCGGAAAAGGAAAGCGGCAAAACAATACAAGGTGGGCGATCTAGTCGCAATCATGAGGACGCAGTTTGGCGTGGGGTTGAAGTTGCATGTCAAATACTTCGGGCCATACGAAGTGGTCAAAATAAAAGGGACGGACAGGTACGATGTCCGAAAGCTAGGGCAGCACGAAGGCCCAAATACGACATCAACAGCAGCAGATTGTATGAAACCATGGATCGCAGACGTAGACAGCGAAGGCGCAGAGGGTGAAGAGATGTGCGATGAAGGATCCGACTGAGGGCAGTCGAATTCCAGGATAGCCGAATGTAGAAAAGATAAGTTTAAGACTCAGCATAGTATATTTTCCTATTAACACGTAAATCTTTCCAGACCGCCAACGCAGCATTCCCGATGTCAGTTGAGTTCATTCACTGTTCTCGCTTCGCCGCATTCCGGAGCGATTATGTTACTGCAATGCAGTGGGTAGCTAAGAGCTCACATTCGCCAGCATAGTGGTGGGTAATGACTCGCTAGCAATGTGATGCGAATGACCTAGAAAGGAAATAGAATAAAAGCAGAGATACGTGGTGCCATAGGGAATTCTCCGAAATGACAAGCTAGAGGAAACTAATACTGCTAGTTGCTGGGGTGTGTGGAGCCGGAGTCGTGTTCGCCTGGATAGCTAAAGCGCGGGCATGGTACAGACTGCTTGATCAGCTGAATGTGTGGTCGCTCTGGTGAGGAAGGCGAAGTGGAGAACAGACACGTCAAAAATGGACAGTTCTATTTTATCTTTCGGCTGGTGCGGTTGGCGGTCTTGGAAGGTGTTTTCGTAAACTTGCTTAGTATAAAAATAATGTCTAAACATAGAGTAAATATAAGGAATAAAACATCTTTACCTTAATTATCAAAAATCATAGTTCCTACATGTATGAATATGGATCAAGAAAAATTTGTATTCACTTAATTCAGAATGTACATAGACATGTAATGAATGTATACGTACACATAAAATAATATATTTTTAATTGGCCAATTAATTTACCTAAATAAATAGCGTATTAAATTAGTTGATGCTTCTTTTGAAGTGGGAGTGGGTGATAGCGAACGTGTTGTTTGCGGGGTAATCTTTGGAAAGTATTCATCTATATTCCACTGAACTGCGCGCCCCCTCTATTCAGCATGTAATTCCGTATAAGAAATGCGGCATTACTTAACCCTTTCATACACGATGTTGCCTATAGGCAACATTGTATGTTTTAGCTTCTAAGTCGCGTGATTTTAATTTATTCTCTAAGGACTTTTTTTAAGAATAGCTTGATATGTTGTGCAAGTTTGTCGTACAATTTTGTTTTCGAATATTTTATTAAAAGTCTTGCTAGTGATCACTTTGTAGCTGATCTTCGTTGAGTGCACATGTAAAAATTTATTTTAAAAAATTATTTAAAAAAATATATAAAGAAATTTGAGTGCATAAAACCAAGTGCGTAAAATAATTAAACACATGTAAGAAAATTAGGAAGAAAAAAAACTTTTAGTTTATGGTCAGTAATTTTTTTAAACTTTTTAGGTAACATCTTATAACTTCTAAATCAGGGTACATAGGACTTTGAAATTGACGCCACTTCATACTTACGTCTGGAGTAATAAGTTCATATCCTTAGAAAAGTATTAGCCGTGTCCCAATTAATCCTGCATAAATGTTTCGTTTCTATCCTTGTCTGAATCCAAGCTGAAAATTGCCTTTCAGTTAAGTCTTGGGATGTTAAAGGAGAGCTTTCACCTCTGTCTTTTGTTCTTTCATCTTCTGCTTCTTCTTCGTATATCGAGTCGGGCTGGGTATTTCTCAATGACTAAAGTTTGAAAAGACTTTCATCGAAGCAACTTAAATCGGCGTATTCCTGTATATGCATTCGTCGTTTACTTCAATACAGCTTTTGACTCAATGGACCGAAGTGCGTTATTTTACAAGCTCTCTGCAACTATCCAAATGGTGAAAGAGTATAAGTACCTCGAACTGTATTTTACGAGAAAAAGTCTAAAAGAGCCGTCAATATTGCTTAGGGAAACTGTTACACTAACAAATGTATAAAGTTTTTGAATCAGTTTTGAAATCCATTCTTTTCTACGCTGCACAATTCTGGGGAGGAAAACAATTTGAGATGGTGGAAAAACTAGTCAGGTTTCATTCATTTTATCATCCATCGAACATACTAAATTACCACTCTTTATATAAATCTTGAAACCACAAGTGGATTAGGTCTACAGTCTACAGCTGCTTATGCCCCAATTTTGAGTGCAATAACTACTTCTGGGATGAGTACGGCACAGAAGAAATAGCAACGATTATAAAACTCGAAAGCTCCTGAAACTAAATTATATATCTCATAGGAATGATCCACCACCAGTCTGCGGCATGTGCAATTTGTCAGAGACACAGGATACTATATCAAAATTGTCCTACAATTTATAGAGAGAATCTTAAATGATTACTTTAAAAGATTGTAAAATAAATAATAAAAATAAATAATTAGTTAATTACTGTACTATTAGGCTACAATTAAGACTTAAAGGAGGCCCTAAAACTTCACACATACAGTATGTTCCAAGCAAAGGTTCTAGCTGTATTTAAAGCTGCGGAATTACTTGAGATGGGATCAATATCCGATAAGATTATCGCCATCTACATTGACAGTCAGGTTGCGCTAGAGTCTTACGTCACAAAATCTGAGATCGTCAGCAATTGCTGCACAATGCTCGAGGCATTATGTACGCAGACCCGTGTCAGATTATGTTTCGTAGGTACCTGGACACTGCAATATAGAAGTCAACGAAAAAGCCGACGCGCTGGTCATAAGAGAAGCAGAGCTCCCGCATAGTGACATAATTGGTGCATTAAACTACCAAGGTGCGTGGCTAAGGAAATGATCCTTGATAGAATCATCAACATGGCTAATGCAAGATGATCCAACTTAGATGGTCATAGGGTGTCCAAGACCTTGTTTGTGGCCTGTGCTATGTGTTAGACCGCAGGAAATCTGGGGAGATTATAAAACAAGAAAGATTACGGCTAAGAACAGCGATATGAATACTCCCTGGCCATTGTCTTCTTATACATATATAACTTATGAATACAATCAATAATTTCTTAATTGCATGTGCAATACATCTAGTCATTTGAACCCCGTTAAAAAGGCAATATCTATGCACGTTCCAAAGACATCGCGATGTAGGAAAGGCAGGCCTATAAACGCCTGGATCAGACAAATGCGACGACATCGGCATTTCATTGGCCTCAGTAACCGAGTGATCCAAAATCGGCAGGCCTGCCGATATTTTCTGAGGTCAAATAGGCGAACCCCACAGGCGGATCAGTAGAAATGCAGTGAAGTGGGAGGGCTGTGATCCCTTGTTTTCGGATCATAGCCTCGCTGATAAAAGGAAGAAGAAGAAGAAGATTAAATATTTTTTTTCAAATGCAAAATAAATTTATTGATAACTAACTTAAACACCAAAAAATAAAAATACGAATGGTACAACTAGACATAATCTCACAAGCCAACCCTTCACAATAATACCCATACCAGTATGTACATACATATGTATGTATACTACCTCGAAGAGAATTTTTTGTTAATTTTCTCGCTTTCTCTGTGCTTTTCCATTTCGGTTTCGATGTATACTTTTCTGTGAAAAGTAAGCACACGCCACCTACCGAATCATGAGGGTAAGAATAAATTTCGTCTGATGAGAATACTATTAGATGTATATGGTATACAATGGTATTATATATGCAAATACGGAGTTATTATATGATATTTCTATGCTTGATAAAAATTAGGTTTTACAATCTGACATCCGTACCTGGTGGTGTAGTGATCTTGCTTGTGGTTGTTGGTTGGTGAAGTCGTTGTATTGGTAATCTGTTCTGGCGAGGTAGGCTCTAGTTGAAGTTAATTTTGATTTTCACTAACTTAATCTTCAGCTGGCTTAAAATTTGGGTCATTAAACGATTCGCGTTAGTGCAAACTATTTCTACAGAATATCGGATTATTCTCGTTGCGGATAAAATTAGACCTGCTGCTCCTTCCATCTTTGCTGGTTCCCACCTGGCACTTACCATCCCTCCGATAAACAACATTATTTCTTTTCATAAGTTTTAATTCACATTCCTTACAGTTTTTATTTTATTGTTTATCTCTTATTAGGTACTTGTTGTCCCTGATATCGAAGTCTACTGTTCTACTTAGGAAGTAGCAGGCTTCTAGCAACAGGATATTTTGTTCTAAGTAATTTGCTGTTAATAATTGAGTTGGGGTATGACCCAGACTTGGAATATTTGTTATTCGATTTTCAAGCAAGGATGTGTTAATACCCTTGTTACTTCCTTTTTGGATTTCCTCATCATGGTTTTAGCTATATGAACTGCTTTCTCTGCAAGTCCATTAGAACGAGGATAATAGGAACTCGAATAAACGAAATTTAGACCCCAGTCGTTTGCGAAATTATGACATTCGAAAGAATTAAATGGTTAGTTATAACAAACCTCAATTTCTGGGGTACAATGAGTGGCGAAAACCTCTTTTTATATTTTAACAACACTTTTAGCTGATTTGTCATGTAGTTTTCAAATCAAACCACCGTAAAAAATAATCTATAATGACAATAAATTCCTTCGAATTCTAAAATGTATCGACCCATTATTAAAACCTCGAAACTTTTCACGAATTGAACACCTATAAATCAAATTTTCAGTATCTTGGCAGGGCCGTAGCCAGGGGTACGCCAGACATTTTTGAGCCTACCGTTAGATGACTTGTTTATTTTTTAAAGAATGTCTTCAAAATTTCCAAATTTAAAAATAAAAAAATACTCGTAAGTAGGCGACTTGCTTCTTTTTTAAAAATAGTTTCCGAAATTCCAAATTAAAAAAAAAAAAAAACTTGTTCGTAGATGTAACTACTGGGCATTGCAGAGAAGAACTACCAGATGAAATATTCATTCGTGTGTCATTACTTTGCACGGGTCTGGAACCACTGTCGTGGAAAACCCCTCATCCTCATCATCGTTGTTTTGTATGTCAGTGTCAGTAAGCAGCTGATTTTCATTTCGCTTTTTGCATTTTTTTTTATCTGTGATGTGCGGACAATTCGGATGATTTCTTGACCGTTTCGATCAAGTTTTCGTATTTTTATAACGTTATCATCTAAGATACTCGCCACTTCATATGGATTTCGCTCATAAGATGAGGATAGCTTATTTCGTTTCGATGGATTCAGTAGGCGCCCTGGCGTAAGTGGTTAGTGTGTCGGATCACTACGCATGAGGTTCCAAGTTCGAATCCCAGAAAACAGCAAAAAGTTTTTTCACGGTCCCACCTCTCGCGAGCGTCTGACAAACATCCGAGAGTATTGTTGTCACGAAAAAGCTTCTCAAATCGCCTTTCGGATACGGCACTAAACTGTAGGTCCCTTCCATTCGTGTGAAAAATATAACGCACACAACATGAGTGGTTGCGAGAAGCTAGGCCTTGGCACTTTCAAGAGCTGTTGCGCCAAATATTTGTTTGTTGGCTTCAGTGCTAGCACCAGGTATCCTACTTTCATAGCGAAAGCATTTCTGTGCTCATCAATACGAATCTTGTCTTGCGTCTGTGATTTGTTGAGATTTATCAGTATTTGCTCACGGTCTGAATGTAGTTGCAGGAGTTGCTGATTTCTATCTGTATAACACTCCACTGTTACAAAGAGAACTTCGTCTCGAATCCACGGAGAAGGTAGAGTGGTGATTGCTGGAGTGATGAGTGTTTGCTCGAATTGATAACTTGTGTTATTTCAGGAATGTAAGATGAGCAATGTTCAATGTCTCTTTCTAAGATATATTTTTGAAGGATTTAAGAAACTGTTTGAACCTCGCGCTCTATTAATCCATTCGATTCTGGCCAACAAGGTGGAGTTGTGAGGCTTTGGATTCCATACTTCTTTAAGAATTCCTGAAATTCAAGTGTGGTGAAGCTATCGTTGATAATTGTTGTTAGAAGACCGTGGACTGATATTATTTATATTTAATTAATGATATTACGTGTTTGGAGCTGACATCGGGTACGCTTTTTGCTATAACATATCGGGTTGTGTGATCTATTACAATCAAAATGTTTTTGTTACCTTCAGAGTCTTTCGAAAAGCTGCTCTGTTACATGGAGATTACATCAAAAGGTCTTTGAGGAATTATTCTCGGTTTTAGAAGGCCAATCCTTTGCTTGTTCGATGGTTAACCGATTGACATGTATGACAGCTGGATGCATACTGCTTGCAGCCTCTCGCAAATGATGGCCAAAAGTATCGTTTTGGCAATTTTGAAAAAGTCTTTTCGTGATCCATGTGTCCACTCTAATCATGGTACATTTCAGGGACACAGTTTTGCAATGATTTGGGTGTATAAATCCGGCCAAAGCTTTTGTTGTTTTTATGCAGCAGAATATTATTTTCAATAAAGAATTTCTAAGATGCGCAGTGGAAGGAATATATGTCAAAAAAATGCAATTTTTCAGGAGACGAAAAAACGTAATAAAACTTTAAACTTTCCGACTTTTTTTTTAACTTAAACTGTGATTTTATATTCTTATACCAGACTAAAAGATACAAAATGATTTTTTTAATATTATGTAGTAAATAAGGAAATAATGCACTCATTTGATCATTAAGTTTTTATTCGAAAAGTGACGTATGCTGGTAAAATCAAGTAACAATATAACAATTCAAAGTAAGCTATTTTTATTTCAATGAAGTATTTATATAGGAAAAAAAAACAAAAAGGAATGCTGGAATGAGCGTGTTTTAAAATGAATCGTCTTCTTCAAATTCTTCTATATCCGGAATTCTTCCAATTCTCAGTTTAAATGTTGGTGTAAAATTCATGAGACTCAAGTCTTATAAGGAGCAGAAGACTTATTAAGTCCTTTTTCTTTTGAAATAGGCAAAGTGTCAGTGTATAATGTCTTTGGTTGCAGTATCGGATCCGGTTTTCCTCGCCTTACGAAAAATACGCTCATGAATGGTTCATCCTCCTGCAAACTAGTTTTGTATAAGACTTCTGCAGGTGATCTAGTATATCGTAACTGTTTCGACAGCAAATGAAAGTTGGAACACGAAAACACGTCTGCTAATTTTCTAGGTAGTTTAACAAACTTTATTTTTAAAAACGGAGCACATTAAAGTTGACGACAAGTTAAAGAAAACAAAAAAACTAAAAATCAAAGCGACGGCTCCGGCTCCTCAAATCCAACTCCCCTGATGATCTCATCTTTTTGTCCTCCTCATGAAAAACCAAGGATCGTTTTTGAAATGGGAAAAAATGGAACATTAAGCAAATAAATGGTGGCAAAAAGGATGTGTTGAAAAATAAGTAAGTAAATGAAAATGAGCGTGTTCAAAGCCGCATCATGGATTTCTGTTGCATTGTCCGCTACAGGATTACTTTTCGTAACACATTCCCCCAGTACTACGACTTGCTGTAGTATGTCGTTGCTACTCTACACTGTGAATCTCCAAGCGGGCAAACTTCACCGTTGGTCGCTCCATGATGCCATTTGCAGTCTGCACGGTTGCACTTCGTACTTGTCCGTCAGCTGCTCGTCGGATCTCGATTAGTCGTTCCTTTGGATAATTATTCCTGGGTAAATTCCCATCTATGATCAATACGATGTCGCCGACTTTAAGCGGTTGCACTGCTTGAAACCATTTGGTGCGCAGAGTAAGTTCTGGTAAATATTCATTGATGAAAATCTTCCAGCATCGTTCAGCAAACCGCTCTTTGTATTTGTAGCTTAGCCTGAGAATCCTTTCGCTGAAATCCGGCTTGCCGATGGACTTGATGTTGCCCGAGACTAGACCTAAAAAATGATTGGGCGTTAACGCCTCCTCTAGTTCGCTGTCCAAAGGCATATAAGTGAGTGGTCTGGAGTTGATGATATTTTCAGCCGCTACTAAACAGCTTCGCAGCACCTGATCTGTTGGAGTTCCTGCCGGTAAAGAGTTATAAAGCGCAATCTTAAAGGATCTCACCAGGCGTTCCCATGATCCACCCATGTGTGGCATGGAGGGTTAAAGCTCCATTTTAAAGTTGGGCTTGTAAAATGTTGGGCCAGTGCTTCGGGGTCAACGGCGTTAAGCTCCTCTCGCAGCAATCTCTCCGCTCCCACGAAATTCGTTCCCCTATCGCAGAAAATTTCTGCTGGGTAGCCACGTCTGCTTATAAAATCCGTAAAGCACAGGATAAAGGTATCTGCATCTATTTTATGTGCAATTTCAATATGCACAGCTCGGATAGTCAGGCACGTAAACAGCACTCCCCACCTTTTCTCAACTCTTCTACCAACTTTAACAGTCATAGGACCAAAATAGTCTACTCCAACGTATGTAAAAGGAGCGACATATGTAGACAGTCTTGCAGGGGGTAATGGTGCCATCTGCGGCGGCTGCGGCTTCGCACTTCGAATTTTACATAATTGACATTTTCGCCTGACTGTTTTTACCACGCATCGAAGTTTCGGTATCAGGAACCGTTGACGAAGTTTATTAACCACACTTTCGTTATTGCCGTGTAGGAACCTTTCATGCTCTTGTTGAATGATTAAAAGCGTAATAGCATGGTATCTTGGGAGTATAACTGGACGTCTAGGTTCTTCCCCTAGGCATGTAGCAGCATCTATCCTTCCTTGAACGCGAAGTACGCATTGCTCATCCAGATAAGGTGAAAGACGATATATTGAGCTGGTTTTGCTGACAGTAGACTGTTGCTTATTCGATGTCATCTTCTGAAGGACTTTAATTTCGTTGAAATAGACATCCGCTTGTGCCATTCGGAATAAAACAGTCTCTGCTTGCCGAAGCTCCTCGCTGGCTAACATCCCATTTTGCTTGGTCTTTTTCCTGGAATTGTTAATAAACCTTAATACGTAAGTCATGCAATTAAGTAGTTTTCTCCATTTAGAGAATCGTTCATAATTTATGACTGAGTTCTCAATCGAATATACGTTTAGCAGTTCTTCGGCTGTTGGTGAATTCGGTGGGACATCCTTCGGCCATTGTGTTTCTTTCAGATACAGGTAGTCAGGACCACGAAACCAGCGATCCATCATGTCAAGCTTCGGAGGCTTCACCCACTTGGTGGCATCATCTGCGACGTTGAACTTGGATGGTACATAGCGCCAATTTTTTACTTTAGAGTTGTCCTGGATCTCGGCTGCCCTAAAGGCTATATATTTATTATATTTACGTGGCTCACCTTTGATCCAGCTAAGAACAGTCTTAGAGTCACAGCTGTTCCTGGATATTCTTCGCTAATCTGCATCCCAAAATTGCTGCGTCCAGTTCCAAACGTGGCACCGATCGCAGTTTGATGGGAGCGACCTTCGTCTTTGCGGCAACCAATGAACATAAGACCTTGCTTCCGGACTCAATCCGGAGATATGCCACTGCAGCATATGCTTGCTCACTAGCATCGACGTAAATGTGCAGCTGTGCGTTGACGTCGGACCAATTAGGCAAGTCCTTTAGGTAGCATCGAGGAATCTTTACCCTTTCAATATTTTTAAGCACCTTCAGCCACTGCAGCCATGCTTCGAACTGTTCGTCTGGGATTGGATCGTCCCAATCGATGTGACTTTTCCATACTTCTTGGAGTAATATTTTGGCGTATACCAGGAAATGTGATATCAAGCCCAAAGGATCGTAGATTGACATCAGGATTTTCAAAAGTTCGCGTTTGGATGGTCTTTCCTCACCATTCAGCACAGCTTGATTTCCTTTATTGTAACGCAGTGAGTATGTGAACTCATCGCTGCTAAGACACCACCACATGCCCAGGATTTTCTCTGTGGAGTTTCTTGAGTTCATCTGCATGTTGACATCTGCATTCGAGGAGTTTGGGTTTAAAGCTTGCATCACCTTGATTGAGTTTGACATCCAGTTGCGTATCTTGAACCCTGCGTTGTGATGTATATTCGATACCTGATTGGCTAGACATACAGCTTCTTCGTCGGTATCCACGCTGTCGAGTAAATCATCGACGTAGTGATTGTCAATGATACATTTGACAGCTCTTGGATACTCCTGTTCGTACTTGAGAGCGTTTATATTTTTGATATATTGTGCTGAGCTTGGAGAGCATGTAGCTCCAAAAGTCATGACTCTCATTACGTAAGTGTCTGGTTCCCTAGTTTCGTCAGCATCTCTCCACAGGAACCTCAGTACATGTTGATCCTGTTCTACTATGCAGACCTGATGGTACATCTCTTTGATGTCAGTGGCTATACAAACTCGCCTTTCTCTGGAACGCAAAAGTACACCAAATAAAGAAGAATTTAAATCTATACCTTTCATCAGCAATGTGTTCAGCGATACTCCATCGACTTTAGCAGCAGCATCCCATACTATACGCATCTTGTCAGGTTTGTTGGGATTACGTACGGGAAATATGGGTAGATACCATACCCGCTCTCGTGGCTCCAAGAGTTCATCACGACTGAGCTTGTGTACGTAACCCTTTTCTTGATACTGCTTGATTTGCTGCTTCATACTATCTGCCAAAGCTGGATCAGACTTCAGCCGCCTCTCGAGACATCTCAGCCTTTGCATTGCCATTGGTCGGCTATCCGGTAGCTTGAAGTTTTCGTATCGCCATAGCAGTCCCGTTTTGTATCGATTGCCAATGTAAGTGGTTGAAGAATTTAATAAACTCCTAGCACGCTTTTCCTCTTGTTCCTGCAACTCATTCGATGGACCTACGACTCCAAGGTTATCGATTGGAAAAAATTGTTTTACGAGCTCATGTAATCCTTCGTCTTCATTATGGCATTCGCATATATGATAGCTGTGTTCGCCAGTAACTTCCTTGAAAATTTTGTCACCCATCTTGCAGAAGATTGTCCATCCAAGTCGACATTTAATTGCCATTGGTTCGTCGTCTGCGCCTTCCTTTACCTTTAGTGGAACTGGCACTTTCCAACTACGCAAACCGATGAGAATTCCGGGACTCGCCTTGTCATATGATGTGACTGGCAAGTTTCTAAGATGGCTATACTTCGCTGCCAACTTGGGATAGTTAAGTGACTGAGCCGGTAAGTTTAATAGGCTTACAGTCCTCACGTTAGTCAACGTGAATGATGCAGCATTTCGATGGACACCAGAAATCACAACATCTACCTTCCTGGATTGCTCTTCAGTTCTGGAAACAGTTCCTGTCCACTTGAGACACAGTGGCTCATTTATCCCTTCCAGTCCAAGATGCTCCGCGATGTCTTCTGCTATTAAAGTGCTGGTTGATCCTTCATCCAGGAAAGCAGTAGTGTTAATGTGTTTCCCTTTAGACGCTAGTATTACTGGTATCACTCTAAAGTGAATACCGGTTGGCGACCGTGTCTGATGACTCATTGCTGCTTCTTTCGCTTGATAACGGGAAACTTGAGACTGGTCGGTGTGCAACAATGGATGGTGGTTCCGCTTGCAATTCTCCCTGTCGCATCGTGTTGGCGTATGACATTTCGACTGATGCTTCTTCAGACATTCGCGGCATAATCTTTGAGCCCTAATAAAGCTCCAGCGATCGTCTACGTCCATGGTAGTGAACTTTTTACAGCTACTCACATTTCTACATGTTCCACTGCACACTTTGCACTTATTATTATTCACCTTAGTTGTGGTGTGATGAGGCTCGCTGGAACTTACTTCTTGGTGCTGGTAGAAGTTTTGCATCTCCTTTCTGCCTTTCTGCTGTGGCAAAGATTCTCTGGCGATCCAACTCGATATTGTTGTAACGCTGCAAACGTCCATGGCGATCTCGTTCAGCCATTCAGCTAATGTGCATAGGTTATTGGGGTCACTTGCATACCGCTTACGCTCCGCCCAGCTCATCTTCATTGTGGGAGGAAGCTTCTCCTGGAGCTCCTGCATAAGCATGGGGTTACGAAGGTGATCCTCCATCATAGCCTGCGTTAAAGTGGAGCACAAATTCTTTACAGCCATCGCAAAATTTATTACACTGTCCATTTTATCTAGCTTCGGACCTGGCAATGTACGTAGCTTTTGAATTTGTTGACCCATTACTAATTCTGGTCTGCCAAATAACATCTGCAGGGTATCTATGATGTTGTCGATGCAATCCGGCATCGTGAGTTGAGCTTCCACTACCTCTCTTGCCTTACCTTTCAGGCATCGTTGTAGTCGAATTAGATTTTCGTAATCAGAGAACCCACATGCTGCTGTCGTTTGCTTATAGCTGCTGAAGAAAATTGGCCACTCAGACGGATTGCCTGTAAATGTTGGCAGGTCCTTGGCAATGGCTTGCCTAGTCATAAGTTGACGCGATGTTAGCTCTTGATAATTTTGCGCTTCTATTGGGTTTTCACTTTTGGCGTTGTGAAATTCCTGTGTAGTGGTATGAGCTGCTTTTGGTTGACGCAACTCCTGCGTCTGGACATGTACTTGCTCAGCTACGCCGATTTTCTTTTGAGTAGGTTTCTCTTGGTGTTCCTCTTGGATGCTGAGCTGCTGGATAAGTTCTTGTCGCCTTTGTACCAGAATTTGCTGCCTCTTCAGAAGTTCTTGTTCCTCCTGTAGTAGCCTCAACTGCTCCCGTACAGACACACTGCTGCAAATAGGCTTTTCTTTGTGCGCTCTGTGGGAGTAACTTCCTATTGACGTCGGTGCTGCACCGGATACGCCTTCGGTATTGAGGTTCAATGCTGGAGCTGAAACTGGAACGAATGATTTAAGAGTATTCGAAATACCTGAACTGACAAATTCTGCTGCTGTCCTGCGAAGAATTCCTGCTGAAATCGTTTTGGAAGATGTTGGTACTGCTGTCGTGGATGCGGCTTTGGTTGGGAATTTGTTGGTGCCGGCTGGTGACTGGTGATTCGCATCCAGACCCGCTTCTACGCAGTTGACACATTTCCACCTCACATCGTTGGCTACCTCATCTCCTACGCCTGCGCATACATAATGCGTCCAATTTCCACATTCGGTGCATTCCACCATATCTTCCTTTGTATACAAATTATTGCATACAGGACATCTGTCCTTTTGGAGTCCTAGCGGCGACATTGTTTGACACGATTTGTACTGCGCAAATTCGTGTACCTTCTGGAATTCTCCTTAGAATTCTTTTGAGCTTTTGATTTTTAGACAATGTTGCGACAGCAAATGAAAGTTGGAACACGAAAACACGTCTGCTAATTTTCTAAGTAGTTTAACAAACTTTATTTTTAAAAACGGAACACATTAAAGTTAACGACAAGTTAAATAAAACAAAAAAACTAAAAATCAAAGCGACGGCTCCGGCTCCTCAAATCCAACTCCCCTGATGATCTCATCTTTTTGTCCTCCTCATGAAAAACCAAGGATCGTTTTTGAAATGGGAAAAAATGGAACATTAAGCAAATAAATGGTGGCAAAAAGGATGTGTTGAAAAATAAGTAAGTAAATGAAAATGAGCGTGTTCAAAGCCGCATCATGGATTTCTGTTGCATTGTCCGCTACAGGATTACTTTTCGTAACAGTAACCATTTTGCTTTCTGCCACTTAAAAAGCTCACCTGTCGAATCTTCTTTTCTTAAGACCAGTATGGACTTCAGCAATGAAGCGTAATCATAAAACTTGCCATGAGCCATCTCATTAACAGTAAACTTTTTCTTTTTTACAACAGTTCTGACATGTTGATACCAGTCGTATGGATGCGATATAGGATGTTGTTTTTTTTTTTTTTTTGCATGATCCATGTCGCACTCCATATGGCTATAGCTACTGACCATAAACTTATGATCAATGATTTTTAATGCGGTTTTGTGTTGCATAGCTGTTAAAAACATAGCTGCAACATGCGAATTTTTGCATCAGAATAAAATACAACATGATCTACGTCATCAGGCAAATTTATGAGCTCCTCTAATAATGCAGTGGTTATTTGATTAGCTTCACGTCCTCCTTCTGCTTCATGCCACATGTAACAGTTAACTTCATACCCCCGAAGGTTATGAACAGTCAGATTAAAAGTCCATAGTTGACGTTTGTAAAAAGCAACAGATGTATTCAGGTATGTAGTGGGAAGGCATTGTTGTAGATCGAAAACAAAAGTTCGTAGAGTTGGTGTTCTTTTTGCTCGGTCTTTGTCAATTCTTTTGGCAATAATTTTAACACCTTTTAATTTCACCACATTATGCGTATAAGTTTTCCGTGCATATAAAAGTTTGGTAATGGAACGAAATGGCAGCAGAACAAAAGCGAGCCATTAGTCATTAGCTGTAATGATACGTAGGCCATTCTGATTCGCACTTTCACCCAACGCGGTTGGTCCATCCGAAAACTTGTTTGTTGAAAATAAAATAGTAAAAGTAAAAAATAGCTTCTTTTATCCCTTATCATCGGTGTGCCACCACAGCAGCTTCCGCTAGCAAAAATTTAATTGAAGTTGGGAACATTAAATGACGGTGCACCCAACTCTCCGTCACAGCCAAAGACATGCGCCCGCATTCTCACAACTCCATGACTTTAAATCGGTTATGTATTTTTCCTTCAGCTCCATCTGAGATTTAATTTTAATTCTCATTGCTAGAGTGTCACATGCACATATGACATGTATCTACTTGCGGAATCTTAAAACTAAGATTTTGGTTTTGAAATTCAGGCAGTTGTTGCTAATAACTCCGTATCTACCTTCCTACCATTAAATAGAGGTGTCCCTCAGGGGTCAATACTGGGGCCACTTCTCTTCGCATTGTATATAAATGAGTTCGCTTCACTCTCACTACACTGTACTATTCACATGTATGCTGATGATGTTCAGCTATGTAATAGTTGCCCATTGGGTCTGATTGGAAATGGGGCATGCGAAGTGTATGAAGATCTTTACAAGATACTAAACTGGTCGTAGTCAAATGGTCTCTGCCTAAATCCGGCTAAGTCAAAATGCCTGGTAGTCTCAAGGACATCCATCGATACGTCGTATTTTCCTCAGATACATCTTAATAATGCACCCATAGAGTTCGTCAATTCTGCAAAAAATCTTGGTATAACCTTCAACAAAACGCTTACGTGGAATGATCATATAAGATTGACTATAGGAAAGGTTTACGGAGGTCTTCGTATGCTATGGGCCGCTCAGCGTATAACTCTATTGAAAACAAGGATGATACTTGCTAAAACCTTGCTTATTCCTATTTTATTGTTCGGATCTGAAATCTTTTCCAACTGCGACTATGACCACATGCGAAGACTTAATGTTGCTTACAATAGTGTTGCACGGTATATTTATAGACGGCGGAGGTATGATCATATTTCCTCCTTTTCCAAATCAATCCATGGCCTCACTCTCGAGAACCTTTTTACTTTCAGATCGTTAACCCTGCTTCACAATATAATGCAAACGCGTCAACCTTCCTACCTTTATCATAAAATTCGCTTTCTGCGCTCTACTAGAAGTTATGATCTTGTTACAGTACGCTACTCGTTTTTAGTATCTGAGCGTCAATTTTTCGTGAACGCTATTCGGCTATGGAATTCCCTTCCTCGAGCTATCAGAATGATAGGCAGCTCAACCCAGTTTAAAACGAGACTAAAACAGCACTTGGAGATACTTTGATGATGATGATTGGTTTTATTAGGCGTCGAATTTGAATTTGAATTTAAATCTAAAACGCAATAACTTGCCGACTTAATATTATTATCCTCTTGAATTGTTTACATATTCTTTGTTTCCTTTTCTTCTTTTCTATATCTAGCAGTTGTAATTCTTTTTAATTATTATAATTTTTCTTTTTACTTAGTACACAAATGGAAATATTCACTAATAGTATTGCATGTAATACTGAAGCTTGCACTAATTTAAAAGATATTGTATCTTACAGTGTAAGACTATACAAATAAATAAATAAATAAATTCTCTGGAATAAATCTTCCAGCTGCAGGAGCAGGTACTTTTTCACAACAAAATGAATACATTTTCTGTATATTGATATATAGTGTGATTCATGGGAAAGAAATGAAAGAATATGCCCTATAACGCTTGTAATGGTTTCGCCGGAAAGTTTATTGTTACATCTTTGTCCTTTCCTGTCTTGTTGCGGAACACCCGAGATCGATAACGTGTTTTTTTTTTTAACATTAGTTACAAATATTTGGCTGATATCGTACGTTTTCATAAAACAATTTCGGCAAACCATTTTTCTTTCACCATTTGTTATTTGTTTTATTTTCTTCCGGAACATTTTTTCTTTTCCTTGTTACTTTAGTTGCAGAAGTATTAATCAAATTTTTTAAATATCCAACTTGCTTGGTATGATCCGCCAAGGAACAATACTCGTCAAAAAGCTGCTTCTTTACATTTTGCAGAAAATTTTCATTGCATTAAACACGACAATTCCCTAGCGGTTTAATTTTTCTTTGTCCTACTACTTTTCCATTAACGTCAATATATTCATCTCCAGTACTTCGTTTCAATTTCCGCTCTGCTTTAATTCTTGTCGAAAATTTCTTTGTCGGATTATTTAAAAGCACTGCATTTTCTATATTTTGCGTCTGTTCATCGCCATTAGAAAAAGTTTGATTAACATTCACTGACCCGCAGCTTGAAGTAGATGCTAAGGCAAGTATTCGATATCTTTTACTGGATCATCACTATCAAAATCAGTTGGCTGGTTTAGATCATTGCTCGTTGACGGAATTTCATCTTCATTAGTGTTGGGCCCTGGCAGAAACATAGAAAATCAAGAATTAACATTGGGAAGGACTGTGTATGTGCTTTTCTATTGGACACTTTCTACCCAATGAAAAACGTTATTAAGCAATTGTAGATTTATATTTAGTTCTATGTATTTCATGTCACAAAAGAGTACCTGTTCGATTAACGCTCATTGCAAGTGCAACCATTTTTGCAGCTCGGTTAGTCTTGGAAAACATTTTACTTTTTTTTATAAAAAAATGTACACTATGAACTACTTACTATGTGTGTTGGAGAACTACTAACGAGTAACAATCTTGCCTTGAAACTCAAAATGAAAACATCTGTTATTCATGCTAACTATGTGGAACATAAACAAAAGCGAAAGAATAGCGAACGCAACAGAATTATTTGGTCATTTGACTATAGGTCATATTTTATTGTCAGCTGCCAGTCAAAAAAAGTACTCCTTGTTTGATCATAATAGTATAAGTTTACTTATACTCTTTTACATACTTACTTACTTAGATAGCGCTACAGTCCGAGGTGGACCTGGGCCTCAACCAACGAAACTCTCTAGCCAGCGCAGTTAAGTCTCGAAATAACTAAAGCATCCTCATCCGGTTTTTTCAAAGCCCATGCCTCTGGTCCATACAGCACGACTGGGATGATAAGTGCCTTATAAAGAGTTACCTTAGTAGTTCGAGATAGGGCTTTGCTACTCAATTCCCTTCTTAGCACATAGAAATAACGATTGGCAAAAGTAATTCTTCGTGTGATCTTCCTACTGATGTCATTTGCGGAGTTCACCACAGAGCATAGGTAGACAAAATCCTTTACTACCTCAAAATTATATCTGTCTATTGTGGCGTTCTGTCCAAGACGCCGATGTTGGGTGTCCTTTTTTGTAGACAGCATATATTTTGTTTTGCTTTCATTGACCGCTAGACCCATCTTTGCTGCCTCGATCTTAATAAAATTGACGTAAATGCCCCATTGACGGCCCGCTGAGTTCTTCCGATTATGTCAATGTCATCGGCATAAGCGAGTAGTTTTACTGACTTGTAAAAGATTGTACCTCCGGTTTTGGCTTGTGAGTTTCGTACAATTCTTTCAAGTACTATGTTAAAGAGATCGCATGATAGCCGCGACACCTTGTCTAAGATATTTCCTGATACCGAACGGTTCGGTGATGTTCTTACTGACTTTGATGGAGCAGCGAGAGTTCTCCATCGTCATTCTACACAAACGGACGAGCTTGGCAGGGATGCCAAGACTAGACATGGCTCTGTATAACTCGTCTCTATACACGCTATCATAGGCAACTTTGAAATCGATGAGGAGGTGGTGCGTATCGATTTTATATTCATGGGTTTTTCCAAGATCTGCCGTAGTGTGAATATTTGCTCAATGGTGGACTTTCCCGGCCTGAAACCGTACTGATAGGGACCTATCAGGTTGTTGACGATCGGTTTTAGGCGTTCACATAATACGGCAGACAGGATTTTATATGCGATGTTGAGGAGACTTATACCTCTGTAGTTGGCGCAGTTCAGAGGGTCTCCTTTCTTCAGGATCGGGCAAACGATGCTGAGGTTCCATTCATCGGGCATACTTTCGTCCGACCAGATCTCACAGATGAGCTAGTGCATGCTCCTTACTAACTCATCTCCTCCTGCCTTGAAAAGTTCAGCGGCAAGGCCGTCGGCTCCGGCAGCTTTGTTGGATTTGAGTTTAGATATCGCTATCCTCACTTCATTCTGATCGGGTTGACGGGAATCTTGACTGTCATCGCCACTGTTGAATGGCTCATTCTACGTGACAGCGGAATATTGGTCATCATCGCCGTTTAACAGTCTGTAGAAATATTCCTTCCATATCCTCAGCACCGACTGCGATTCTACTTCTATATTGCCATTTTCGTCCCTGCAGGCTTCTGTTCCGGCTTTGAAACCCTGGCATGTTCTTTCTACCTTTTAGTAAAATTTTCGAACGTCTTTCCTGCAATAAAGTCTCTCAATCTCCTCGATCGAGCGCTTCTCATGCTCCTTTTTCTTCTTCCTGAGAAGTCGATATTGCTCTTTTCTCCTGCGCACGCAGAGCTCGTAAGCAGCTCTAGTCCTTCTATGCAGGGCCGCCTTGTACGCCTCTTGTTTAGCTGCATGTGCTTGCCGGCATTCCTCATCAAACCAGGGGTTTCGTTGTGGTGGCTGAGAGAAACCCAGTACATCAGAGGCTGCATCTCTGATGGCTTGTTGGTAACGCTGCCACTGGTCTTCCGCATTTGCTGCTGGCGGCATAGGACTTAGATTAAGATTACAAGAAACTCGATCGGCAAAGGCTCTGGCGGTCTCTTGCGATTGTAGCCGCCCGACGTCAAATTTCCTCACAGCATTTCGTGGGAACCGCGTACTAGCTACGACAAAGTTTCGCCCCGCCGCAAAGTCGATTAGCCTGAGTCCGTTGCCGGATGTGATGTCGTGCAGGCTGTGTTTTCCGACAACGCTACTAAAGACGTCTTCTCTTCCTAGCTTTGCGTTAAAATCACCTAGGATAATTTTGACGTCGTGGCTAGGGCATTGCTCATATGCCTTGTCCAAGAGCTGTCTTGTCGCGTCATCCTTCTCCTCATGAGGGGCGTGAACGCATATTAGGCTTATGTTGGCAAATTTAGCCTTGATACGAATAGTTATAAGGCGCTCGTTCACATGCCGGAAACTCAAGACTTCTTGCCTAAGCCTGCCTCCAATGACAAATCCGCACCCGGATAGACGCTGTCCTTGTTGTCTGTAGCTATCTCCGTAGTAGACGTCGCAGTTTTTCATCGCACGGTAATGGCGGTAATGTCTGCTTTGAGACACTCTAGGGTCTCCGCAAGTTGTTCGGCTGCACGTGGTTTGAAGAAGGACCTAACATTCCATGTGCAGACACGAAGATCGTTGTCCTTTTTACGTTTGCTTGGGTCGTCAACAGTAAAATCATCCGTATCCGAGGCTGTTGGTTGCTTCGTAACCGAAGGTTTTTTACGTGGTAGGGAAGTTAACCCGACGGCACAACCCCCAACCTGGAGAAGCAGATCCTGTTTTTGCAAACCCTAGGACGAGGGGCCGAATACACCGATGTCAGTAACCCACTTCGGGGATATGAGCGCTGCCGTTGGCCTATTAAGGGTTCATCAGCCACCATCCCTTTTTCAATACCCTGACGTAGTATTAAAAATCCTTACAGACCTCATCTCCAAATATATCGAAGTAGCTCCGGTAAGTTATCCGCTGCTCTGTAGGCGTCACCGTTGATTTCATCGGGAGAATTCATCCGTCGCACGTACTCCTTCTGAGGAGCTCCTGCTAGACTTCTGAGGTGCATATTTCAGGCGATCAGGTGAACAAGAGATGCCTCGTCCAGTCAAACATATGCGCGCTGAAGTTTACCCAGATGTGCTTACGCAGGTCTGGGTGTTCAGCTACACATATATCGTCAGACTCAGCATACGCTCAGCGTTAGTTCACTATCAGATAGCTATCCAACGGGCACCACGGGGAGGTGATAATGCGATTTTGCCACGCCATACTCTTTTAATATCCCACAGTTATGTCTCATACAGTAAGGCTACTTTGGGCGGCCAGGTATGGGCTCTTAGGGTAAAGTTGTTATACGATCTCTATTGAGCAACCGTTACAAGAAGACTCACTGCCTCCTCGGGGCGGCCGCCGGGCAACGAATGCTACAGCATGATAATCTGCCTACTGGTCCCGAGACGCTCAACCGGGCTTTGTGTTTTCTTGCGCCTCCCTGGACCATGCGGCTCGAATTCATTACTGTGGTATTCGACCAAAGTGTGCAATGTGAGAAAGCAACCTCTGGAAAAAACCTCTAATCCAAGTTGGGACAGCATACGCCGAGGGATGCATGGCTAAGAGGGTGCTTAGTCATTAGTATGCGAACTCAGGATACCCAGGCGGCCTCGTGTTTTATTTTATGCCCTCCCATGGTATACGGGGCTCTGCTGTGGGTGATGTTTCCTTTCCCGACTACTCGTGGGTCGAAAATTACAGATCAAATAAATAAAACTTTACAGGGTGATGCACTTTCTATTGCATCAACTTCTGGGTCAGCAGCCGTCCTTTCCCTAAATCCCGAGGAGGTTGCTGCTACTAGAGCTGACGCTCTCATCGTTGTCGCTGACAAGAGACGGGGTGAGGCGGACCTGTCCTCCCTTCCTGACTCGGACTCTGACACTCTCTGCGGAGAGTCCTCCAGCATGATCTCGGACGTACACTCGGTTCAATCCGGATGCACTGCCGTTGAAGCCGGTGTCGAGAAATCGTCCCTAAACACCAGCGGATTCGTTAGGTTAACTTCGGCTGAAAGGAGGCGATTCAATCGCCCCTTAAAAGATGGCGTTTGCAGAGAACGTGCTCTTGAAAAAGCCTATTCCTCTCAGCCTGAAAAGGGTACCGAGGTGAAGTACCGAATGCGATCCGAGGAGTCTACCCCTTCTGCTCCGCAGAAGAAAAAAGCCAGAATCGAGTCTGCCAAACTCGACAAGACCTCGTACAGGGACAAAGTAGATACTCTCAAACTGGGCGTGGTTCCCGCTGATCTGGCATGCAGTCCCTTTAGTGCCGAGCAAATGGCCGGCGTCCAAAATAGCATCATGGACACCATTATTGAGCTGGTAGACGAGGTCGTTAAGCCACAATTTCATGGTTTGTTTCACAAATTAGGCTGGCTCCCTATTGTGTGCCCAGACCCCTCCACTGCAGAGCGGATGAAGGTCATTTTCAATAAAATCAGAGGGAAATGTGACTTGAAGATGATGCTAGTGGATGAGGATTCATTTCCGAAACCACATATCATCCGTGGGTTCTTTCCATAAAGTACCGGCTTTGCCACTGGCAAAATTCTGACGCTTTTGGACGCTCAGAATACCGATCTGTTCGCTAGGAACTTGAAGGTGGTTCAAAGAACCATAGAGCGTGATCTTGTTTATCTGGTTCTTGGTGTCACGGACTGCTCGATAGATCACCTAAAGCTGCTAAAAGGCAATGTGGCATATTGTTTTGGCAGAGCTAGGCTGATCCTGAAGAACTCAGACAAGATCCCAGGTGAGCAAAAGCCCGCACAAACTGCCGTAGGAGCAGTTACAGATGATGCCACCCGTTCTGGGGGCGCAGCATCGTCGGACATTGTGGAACGTAGTATACCTGTGTCTACACCTTCCACCTCAGAAGTCTCTAATGAGGTTGCACAGAGTACACTTAAGTCGAGTGCAGCCACATTGCAGAGTTCAGTGACTTGCGATGCTAGTGCCTCGACGGTGACACCATCTACTGCTCTTATGGCGGGTGCGGCACCTGTGCCCACTCTATTAAAAAAGACAGCTTCTCCTGTGAAGGATAATCTTGCTGGCCACTCTCGTTGGTATGGTGAACTTAAGAAAACAGGCATTAATATGACTGCCAGTAAGAAAGAGCCATCCCATGAAAAACAATAATGCAGTAATGATCATGGACGACATGAAAGCACTGTCCCGGTAACCTGCATCATGCTAAAGGTGCCTCGGATATCTTTAGCCAACGGTTCATCCAGAATAAAATCGCTCTGGGTGATTGGAGGCAAAATAAAGGTCCGTCATAATAGGACATGTAAGTTGTTATATGCCCATGGGGAGTTAATGCCTAGGGCTACTTGCTTAATCAGTTCTAAAATTAATTTTCTTCCCATCCCAGAGTTCATCAGCAGAGATTTTATGGCCTGCATTGTCGAAATTTCGATCACAGGAGGAGTTCGATGAAACGCATCGCCGCACGTGGCATTATAGATACAGAGTTAATAATTCGTTATATTGTGAGTGGCTTAAATCTCCAAAGTGACTTTAAGTATAATCTATATACATAGCTGCAAATCCTACAAAGAGTTGAAAAGCAAATATGATGTTTACGAAAGTGTGGCAAATAATGATCAAAAAGCAAACGTAGAGAAAAAGCAGTTTAAACCCAATAACAACCAAAATATGTATGTATGCCAAGAGTGAGAAGAAGCGGCATTGCTGTAATTGCGGCTCAGCGAGCACTTACGGAAAGACTGCAAAGTGGATCCGAAGTGTTTTCGCTGCAACAAGAGTGGACACATGTCAGGGGAATGCTCAAACGAAGCACCTGTTAATATTGTATACGACGCTAAGCGACTCAAGAGACTAAGGATCATCAACGTAGAAGTGGACGCGCTGGTGGATACTTGCGCTGACGTCACAATCCTGAGAAAGTCATGCTTAACAGAATCAAGGATGCGGTGCTGCACAGGAGCATGATAACACTGCGAGGCCTAGGCAGCAACACAACACGACCTGTAAGCTATTTCTTAGCAGACGTAGCAGTCGAGAACATGCAGGTTGCCAAAAAGTTTCTGGTGGTGCCCGACTACGCATTGGATGCGATGCGCTGCTTGGTTACGATTTTGTCAGTAAGTTTGAATTTACTTCGACCGCGTACGGATACAAGTTTTCTCCCCTGTTGGGGGAGGAAACGCAGGAAACATATCAGATAAGTATTTATAATATTTTTGAGGCAAATAATGATTCGGATGTACTTCCGCAGTTCAAAGACGTGGTGCAAACAATGGTGAACAACTGCAAACCGGCTGCGCTTGCTCCTGAATGCCATGTCAGATGGTGATAAGATGCCGTTTCGCCATGCACCAAGTCGCATTGCAGTCGGCGAGATTGAAGCAATGAAGAGCAGATTGATGAGTGGCTCGACGCAGGAATTATACGACGCTCCTCGTCAAATTTCGCCAGCCGTATTGTCATTGTCAAGAAGAAGGACGGAGCTAACCGTGTTTGCGTCGATTTTCGCGAGCTAAGCAAAGTGGTGTTGAGGGATTGCTTTCCAGTGCCGGTGATTGACGACGTGCTGGAAAAACGTCAAAACGCAAAATACTTCACTATTATGGACTTGGAGAATGGTTTTTTCCACGTCCCAGTTGAGGAAAGCAGCAAGAAGTATACGGCGTTTGCCGTCAAGGATGGTTTCTTCGAATTTAATAGAGCGCCCTTTGGATTCCGGAACTCGCCAGCAGCTTTCATTCGTTTTGTTAATTACGTACTCCAAGATTAAATAAACGAAGACATACTGGATCTCTATATGGATGATATTAACATACATGCAGTAACAACCGACGAATGCCTCACAAAGATGGGAAGAGTTTTCAATACAGCAGCAGCGTTCGGACTTAAAATCAAGTGGAAGAAATGGCGTTTTCTACAGTTCTCGGTTCACTTCCTTGGACACACAGTTGAAGCTGGGCAGATAAAACCTGGTATAGAGAAGACAAACGCAATCAACAAGTTTCCTGTTCCAAAAAATATCAAAGCAGTACAAGCTTTTTAGAACTAACCGGATTTTTTCCCAAATTTATAAGGAACTACTCGGAAATTGCAAAACCGCTAGCAAACTTATTGCGCAAAGGTACTGAATTTAAAATGGATCACGGTGAGTGCATTCCGGCTGTTAAAGGAGGCATTGATAAGAGAACCCGTGTTAAGGATATACAACAGAGATGCGAAAACCGAAATCCACACAGATGCTTCAAAGGATGGATTCGCTGGGGCTTTGTTGCAATGGTTCGACGGTCAGCTGTATCCTGTATTCTTCTGGAGCAAAAAGACCACTGAGGCTGAAGCACAGCAGCATAGCTATGTACAAGAGGCTAAAGCTGTTTTCCTGCCATTTAAGTAGTTCCGTCAGTATATACTGAGCACCTCATTCAAGCTGGTAACAGATTGCGCTGCATTAAGGCAAACGCTGAGCAAGAAGGACGTACCTCGTGAAATTGCGCAATGGGTCGTTTACTTACAAGATCTTGATTTTGAGGTCGAGCACCGAGCTGGGGAGCGGCTCAAACATCTGGACTGTCTTAGTCGCTATCCTCAGCAGATTATGTTGGTTTCATCAGAGATCTCAGCTCGAATCAGGAAGGCGCAACAGGACGATGCAATGATTAAAGCCGTTTCAGAAGTTCTTGTCAGTCGACCGTACGGGAATTTCAAACTGAAAGGCGGCCTTATGTTCAAAGCAGTAGACGGTTGAGATCTTCTGGTGGTACAAAAACTTATGGAAAGAGAAATTATCATTGGCGCTCATAATGCTGGGCATTTTGCCGTTCAGAAAACCATGCACGCTATCCAACAGATTTACTGGATACCACACTTGGAGAACAAAGTCGAACATGTTATATGGAACTGTGTTAAATGCATTTGGTATAACAAAAAGCTGGCTAAAAAGGAAGGCTTTTTGCATAACGTCGAAAAAGGAGTGACGCCGCTGCACATAGTAGCATAGCATGTTGACCACCTCGGATCTATGGACCTAACCGCAAAGCAGTATAAGTACATTTTCGCCATGGTTGATGGATTTAGGAAGTTTGTATGGCTGTACCCGCCAAGATCTCAAACTGCGAAGAGGTACTCAAGAACCTGGCCGAATGGGCTGCAGTTTTTGGCAATCCAGCTCGCATCGTTAGCGATCGAGGAGGGGCGTTTACGTCAAATATGTTCGAGGAATATACAAAAACAAAGGGCATCGAACACGTATGGAGCACCACAGGAGTACCAAGAGGGAACGGCAAAATCGAAAGAGTCATTCGGACGGTGCTGGCGATCATATCGAAGCCAGCAAGATGGTTTAAGTTTGTGCCATGCACGCTTCCACTAAGAGATCCCCTTTTGAATTGATGTTTGGTGTCAAGATGAACAACATGGCGGAAGATCGTATTATACAGCTACTTCAAAAGGAGATGTACGACAATTTTGATGACGAAAGGCAGCAGGTGCGTCAAGGCAGAAATTGAGCGAGCTCAAATCGCTTACAAGGAGCAGTTTGATAATAAACGAGTATGGATATAAAGTGCGCGATTTAGTTGCAGTGCGTCGAACACAGTTTGTGCCTGGAAGAAAGTTGGCAAATGAATATCTAGGGCCATACGAGATTACTAAGGTCAAGCGCAATGGTCGTTATAAAGTTCGCAAGGCTGCAAACGTCGAGAGGCCCAACAACACTTCCACAATTTGCGACAATATGAAATTATGGAGGTATGCAATAGACAACGAGGAACTCTGATCATCGGAGTCCGATAAATAATAAGGGGTCATGCGGGGGTAAGAGGAATGGGGTAAGCAGAGGAAACGGCAGTTCGATCAGCGGAAATGGCACAATCAGCGGTGGTCGAGAGTCAGTGGTCAGTAGAGAGTCAGTTGTCAGCAGTAACAGTCGCAGTAAAGCAGGAGTCTCTTTGGTATTTTTACGCGTCGAATACGATACTAATCTAGTATCATTATATAATTATTATTATTATTATCATTATATTATTTATGAATTCAATAAAACCTTAAGGGCTGAGTCAGCTCATTCCTTTACATATATACATATGTAAATATGTATGTTGTGACGTTACCTCTCCCTCCTCAAGATTCGAGTTCGCCGAACTGAGTAATCATTATGAATATATTTGTGTTAGTATAAATATGTGTTCATAGATAGATATTATAAAATTTTAACAACATTAGTTACAAAATTGGATAATATTGTAATCAATTTTGGGGAGTTTAATGCTTATTTCTATTACATTACTTCATTTATAAGATAATAATTGACGTAGGATATGCAAATTTAAAGTAAATGGAAAAACAATATTCTTAAATTAGTATTATGTTTAACATTTTTTGTATACAATTATTTTAACAATTCCAATTACATATTTATTTTAGGTTAGTTGCTTCGAAAACAATATGGAGTTTTTGCATATTTTATTTTATATATTTTTTTTAAAATACTTTTTTTTGCTGGCGTGGCAATATCGCATCATCACCTCCCCACGGTGCCCGCTGGATAGCTATCTGATAGCGAACTAACGATGAGCGAATACGGAGTCTGACGATATATGTGTAGCTGAACACTTAGACCTGCGATAGCACATCTGGGTGAACTTCAGCGTGCATATGTTTACCGGACGAGGCATCTCTTGTTGACCTGTTTGGTTGAAAAATGCGTCTCAGAAGTCTAGCAAGAGCTCCTCAGAAAGTGGACGTGCGGCAGATGAATTCTCTCGATGGAATCAACGGTGACGTCTACAGACCAGCGGATACCTTACCGGAGCTACATCGACATATTTGGAGCTGAGGTCTGTAAGGATTTTCAATACTACGTCAGGGTATTGAAAAAGAGATGGTGGCGGATAAAGCCTTAATTGGCCAACGGCAGCGCTCATATCCCCGAAGTGGGCTACTGGCATCGGCGTATCGGGCCTCTTGCCCAAGGTGTAGAAAAAAGGAGGATCTGTGTGTGTGTCAAAGTAGACACCACCGCCATCCAAGAACTGCGATGGGATGGGCCGGGCAAAAGGAGTACGAAAAACTGCTACATCTACTACGGCGATTGCTACAGACAACAAGGACAACGTCTATTCGGATGCGGATTTGCCACTGGGGAGAGACTTAGGCAAGAAATCTTGAGTTTCCTGCATGTGAACGAGCGTCTCACGACTATCCGTATCAAGACTAAATTTGCCAACATTAGCCTAATATGCGCCCACGCACCTCACGAGGAGAAGGACGATGCGACAAAGGATGAGTTCTACCAGCTCTTGGACAAGACGTATGAGCAATGCCCTAGCCACGACGCAAAGCTCGGAATTGAGGACGTCTTTAGTAGGGTGGTCCGAAAGCACAGCCTGCACGACATCACATCCGACAACGGACTCAGGCTGATCGAATTTGCAGCGGGCGAAACTTTGTCGTAGGTAGTACGCGGTTCCCACGCCTCGATATTCACAAAGGAACATGGCTCTCCTTTGATCGAAAAAATGTCAACCAAATCGATCACATTGCGATCGACGCCAGGCACTCTTCCAGTATTCTGGATGTACGGACTTTCCGAGGAGCCAACGTGGACTCGGATCACTACCTAGTTGTAGCCAAGGTACGGATGCGGATATCCACAACGGAGCGAAATCAACGAAATACTGTGAGGAAATTTGACGTCGAAAAGCTACAATCGCAAGAGACCGCCAGAACCTTTGCCGATCGTGTTTCTTGTAATCTTAATCTAAGTCCTATGCCGCCGGCGCTGCCAACAAGCCATCAGAGATGCCGCCTCTGATGTACCTCGTTTCTCTCGGCCACCACAACGAAACCCCTGGTTTGATGAGGAATGCCGGCAAGCACATGCAGCTAAACAAGAGACGTACGAATTGACGCTGCATAGAAGGACTAGAGCTGCTTACGAGCTCTACGTGCGCAGGAGAGAGAGAGAGAGACTTTATTGCAGGAATAATGTTCGAAAATTTTACCAATAGGTAAAAAGAACATGCCAGGATTTCAAAGCCAGAACAGAAGCCTGCAGGGACGAAAATGGCAATATAGTAGTAGAATCGCAGTCGGTGCTGAGGATATGGAAGGAATATTTCTACAGACTGTTAAACGGCGATGATGACCAATATTCCGCTGTCACGTAGAATGAGCCATTCAACAGTGACGATGACAGTCAAGATTCCCGTCAACCCGATCAGAATGAAGTGAGGATAGCGATATCTAAACTCAAATCCAACAAAGCTGCCGGAGCCGACGGCCTTGCCGCTGAACTTTTCAAGGCAGTAGGAGATGAGTTGGTAAGGAGCATGCACCAGCTCATCTGTGAGATCTGGTCGGACGAAAGTATGCCCGATGAATGGAACCTCAGCATCGTTTGCCCGATCCTGAAGAAAGGAGACCCTCTGAACTGCGCCAATTACAGAGGTATAAGTCTCCTAACCATCGCATATAAGATCCTGTCTGCCCTATTATGTGAACGCCTAAAACCGATCGTCAACAACCTGATAGGTCCTTATCAGTACGGTTTCAGGCCGGCAAACTCCACCATTGACCAAATATTCACACTACTATCTTGGAAAAAAACCCATGAATATAAAATCGATACGCACCACCTTTTCATCGCGCTGCCTATGATAGCGTGTATAGAGACGAGTTATACAGAGCCATGTCTAGTCTTGGCATCCCTGCCAAGCTCGTCCGTTTATGCAGAATAACGATGGAGAACTCTCGCTGCTCCATCAAAGTCGGTTAGAACATCACCGAACCGTTCGATGTCAGGAAAGGTCTTAGGCAAGGTGACGCGCTATCATGCGATCTCTTTAACATAGGACTTGAGAGAATTGTACGAAACTCACAAGCTAACACCGGAAGAACAACTACTCGCTTACGCCGATGTCATTGACATAATCGGAAGAACTCAGCGGGCCGTCAATGGGGCATTAACGAGTATTGAGACCGAGGCAGCAAAGATGGGTCTAGCGGTCAATGAAAGCAAAACGAAATATATGCTGTCTACAAAAAAGGACACCCAACATAGGCGTCTTGGACAGAACGCCACAATAGACAGATATAATTTTGAGGTAGTAAAGGATTTTATCTATCTAGGCTCTACAAAACCGGATGAGGATGCCCTTGATTATTTCGAGAGAAAAGTTCTTCGAGCGATCTTTGGACCCGTCTGCGTAGACGGTGAGTGGAGGAGAAGGTACAATGCCGACCTATACGGCCTATACAAAGACATCGACTTAGCCAGAAGAGTTCACATACAGCGAATAATATCGCTGGTTTATGTAGAGCGGATGGAGCCCAACGTTCCCGCCAGGAAAGTCTTCGAATCCACCCCGGATGGACGACGCAGAAGACGACCTCGTGGTAGGTGGCGCAAACAAGTGGAGGGGGACCTCAACCAACTTGGCGTGCGCAACTGGAGGCAACTGTCTGGAGAGTGTTGCAGCTACCCTGTGGAAAAATAACAAAAATAAATATTCGTAACATTTGTTCATTGGCACTTACCACAGGAAGCAGCATAGGTGTGATGAAATCGACCCTTACGTCCGTCCGTCTGTCTTCCACTTATTTAGCCGAGAGTGGCTCTGAACATGCAAAGAAAGACATAAACAAAATAGGAAAATCGTACAAAAAGACACTTACACGAAATATGCTGCTTCTGCTTCTTTTGTGGTGGTGAGGGTATACAGTCACCATCGTAATCTGTAAAATTCAGAAAGAAAGCTTAAGAATTAGTAGGAAACAATAAATAAAAACCGAAACTTACCCAAAGATTCTTGGCGCTTTTGGTTTTTTTTTTGACATTTCTGTGTACAATTTCCACCTAGTCCCCTTGGTCATTCAGCATCGTTCCGAAAATTGTACCAGAGCTTATCACATAGTGAGCTCAAGTTCAACGAAAACTTTGAGTGGAATTGCTAAACAAAAGAGGCGTTACGGTTTGAAATTCCTCTAGCTGAGAGAGCTCTCGAACGGCTAGTGGAATAACCCGTAGGCTAGAGGGACTCTTGGAAGAGTATAGGGAATAGGACAAAGAATTCAAGCATTACGAAATCGAGAGTCCACAGAAACACACGCACAAGTGCCAGTACATTTTTAAAGACCACATAGTGGCAGTGAATTTCCATATATAAAACATATAAAAAAGAAGTACAGTGTAGCTAAAATTTAAAATTCTAATAGATTGTTTTTAATTTTATTTTTTTTTATTAGTGTTTGAGTAGACTCAAATGAAATGAAAGAGGAAAATTGCATATAAATAACCAATATTAAAAAAAAATCTATAGTAAGAACGCGGAAAAATATCCGTACAAGGAGCAAAAGCTTATAGTCATTTAGTTTAATTCGAACCATTCAGAAATCACACGTACCCTACATGGGATTTCTAGTTAAAATTACAAAGTGGCCGCAAATAAAATTTGTTTTGTTATTATTTTCTGCGTGAGGAATTTCGGTTCCCACCAAATAAAAAGAAACTCCATCGAAGCCTCCAATCGCAGTTGCCGCTAGATTTGTTACGGGAGTATAGCCGTTCCGCATCCGTAAGGAAAATCCGTTGTGTACGAAAACGAATGCGGTTCTCGAGCAGCGGTCCCCGAATACAAAAAAAAAACAGACAAAGGAACTGCAGTGGCGACAAGCGGATTTTTTTTTTATTTATTTTTTTAAATTGGCGTGACAGCTTCTATTCCTAATTTTTTTATTTTTATTTTTATTTTTAAATTTAGTCTCTTAATTTTCGTATTTTTTTTTTCTTTTTTGTTTCTAACACTCCTTTTGAGTAGTAACCTCGTTTTTTTTTATTCTTGTGTGAAATTCGGTTCCCCCCCCCCACTCTGTCCGATATTTTAGGGCGCGTTCCCGTGTATGGGACGAATTAAAACGCCTAGCCAGAGCTCTAGATAGGTAGGATTTTTTTTTTATCTTTTCGTTCCGCGCATAGTACCGTAGCTAATTTAAAGCGCTACGTATGGGTGGAAACGAGTTTAGGGTAAATATAGTTTTGTCGGTTTATTTTAATTTCATTTTTCATGGTTGTTGTCTCCTTTTTTTTTTTTTTTTTGAGTTGTCTTATTTATTTATTACCTTTCTGTTTTTATTAATTTTAATTACTATTTTAAGTTTAAGTTATTTTTTTTTATTTTTTTTTTTTGCTCATAAAAAAAATGTAAGAAAGTTCAATTCTTAAATAAATTTTGTAAGTCACGCCACAGATGTGGAAATCCATGCTTTTTTTTCTAACAAAGTAGTCATGGCTTGTTAGAACAAGATTTCAGGGAGTGCGGTGGGGCTGGCTCGGTTTAATGGCTTGACACAGCAGCAGCAGCGATGTTGGGGAAATCCCAAAAATTATGGCCAAAGGATTTCCAAGGCAGGGAGGGAAATGGCCAACGCTGCTCTACCATCAGCAGCGCCTTCAGTGTGGTGAGGTCCGTCTGTTATTCGAAAGTAAGTTAAATATTTTTTTTGGCACGATATATGTTTTTTTGTAATAGGTGAGGTTGTGTGCCAGAACAAGGATTCCCCTATTTTCGGCGAGCTGAGCCGTGCTTCGCAAGCGTGCCACGTTTCTCGCACGAAATAAATAATCAAAGTCGCGAGATTTTTTTTAAGGAAGTTTTATTTATTTACTTTACTCTTATTCTATTGTATTATTCTCGGTTATTTAATTTGATTATTATATTCAATAATACGGCCGCTGTCTCAATGCGGGGCTGCACCGTAAGATTGGGTTGATGATTAAGACTCAACTAAAACTTATCGTCTTCGAATGCCAGAAGAAAACCAGAATACTCATATTCGACATTTCAAGTAATATGGATTATTGGGACATAATCCATATTACTTGTTTTATTTCATTTTCTTTATTGAGGGTATTGCCATATTATGTAATGCACTCTGTTCCCACGCCATATTGCTCAAGTGTATCTGACCCACAATCAATAATTCTTATTCAATCGGTTGACCGAGTGTACTTGATACCATTCCACAATGAGTCAACCGAATGCATTGGGGTCATTTGTTTACGTTTTACTTTAATTCTTCTTCTTCCGCCGTCGTAACTTTTTATGGGTCTATCAAAAAGTCACGACGGCTGCAATAATTGGCTTTGGACAAAAATGCATACAAAGTATGGTTTATTACTTAATTATATTTTATGAGGGGTATGGTCTTAGGACCAATACTTAACTCCTCCTTCCTCAGACAAAATTTTCTCCTGGAAATTATTATGTTTTGGAATATCCGATACGGCCCCCTCTTGTTTTTCCGTTAGGCTATTAATTTTGATTTTAGTTTTTTCTGTTCTTCTGACATTCTTATACACTATACTTCCAACAATAATTACAATTACTATGATTACACACTATGATTGTACCCGAAATTACATAGGTTTTCATTTTGTGATATTCAATCAATTCTATAGTACGTGTATTTTCTATTTCTTGCCATTTTCCAATTTTTGTAAATATGGTATTAGCTGTGACATTTTCTTTAATGATCTCTTCGTAATACAATTGAAACGTATAATTCGTTTCTTTATTTTTAATTATGGCAACGTTAAGCTTGACATTACAATTTTGGATGTTAATGATATAGTTTCCTGCGAGAATCAAGTCTCTAGCGTCACAATTATTTTGTACGGTTGCATTTTCAGCATTTTTAACAATATAGGTTCTTTCATTTACATTCATAATTTCAAAATTCTTATTAATTTTCATCAAACAATTTTTCTTAATAATACAATCTTTTCTTCTTCTTAAATCATTGACATTATTTTTTTCACTGTCATATATATATTCACTTCCCTTGTATTGTTACAACAAATGGTTCTAAATCTACTTGTTGTTTCTCATGATTTGTTATTGGTACGATTAATTTGATCGGGGGTGTAATGATTTCATCTGGTATTTTTAATGCTATAATAATAGATTCATCCGTATATTTCATGACTCCTAATGTAATATTTTTTAACTTACTTAGATTCATGTCTGTCATAATTAATTCGTCTTTTGTAAGTAAACTAGGATGAGTAATTCCCATTTTGGTTGCAGCTATGGTATCTATTAAATTATCGACTAGTTTTTCTAACATTTGTAGTCTAGTGAGTACTTCTGTCCGTTGTAGTCGTTTAAGTATTGTCTTTTGTAACTGTTGACTTTCATTCTGGTATCGTTCTATTTCTTTTCTGTCTTTCAAAACTAGTTCTTCATATTATCGTCTAATTGTGTGTTAATTTTAATTTGGTTATTTAATCCTTGAATTGCATTTTTATTATTAGCGTCTGTTGTTTTTAAGTGTTCGTCTATCTCTTCCCTATCTGCATCGTCCATAGTACCGAATAACCACTTCTGAGCAGTTCCTACAAAATTTAAAAGTCCTCTCTTGGATCGTATTTTAGAAGGCATGATACTAAATATTTTTGTATAAATTGTGAAGCACTCTTATTTTATTTCTGGGTCTTGCCCAATGATCTCAAATTTTTTTATTTCTTGTAATGTTTCTATCAGCTTGTTTATCTTAACGATGTGAAGGATGGTTTGGGTCTGGTTGATGATCTCTCCTTCCCCCATATTTATTATCGTGAATCCATTGTTACTCTCGATTGGTGTTATTACCAGTGCCGCTTGTACCAGATTGGTTGTCAGCATTAGGCCGATTAGCAGCAATGGAAGAATCTGCAAATTGTCTTTGTCGTTTAATATTTGTTGTATGTACTCTATCTAAATTTTTTAATCTAAAATTAGGCTCATTCTTATGTCTTACATGTTTGTAGTTTTTAATGTAGCCAACTTGTCTGGTTTCTGTATAATCTTCCCTAGTTAAGATCCTTTTGTTTATAACGTTTGTTTTCTTATTTTTAAGTCTTTTAACTACCGCTTCTATATTTGTATGTTGGACTTGTTCCGGTGACATGCCTATCGTAGTATGGTATCTTTTATTATAAATTTGAAAAGCTTTAAACATCTTTGTGTTTACTGACTCTTCCTGGTTCATTGTAAGTAGGATCTCAGCTATTGTACTGTGTAGTCGTTCTATGTCAGCATTGCCTGTATGTGCGTTTGGTTTCGTATAATGTACGTCAATATTTCGTTCTCTAAGGTAATCCCTAATATACGCTGTATTAAATTCGTTGTCTGTGATTATTTTTTTCGGTGATCATACTCTAGTCAAATGTTCGGTGATAGCGTCTGTTTTGTGAAAGTGATTTTTACTTTCGGGTCTGTATACATACTCTTTCTTTGTCAATTTATCAATCATCGTTAAAAATATATATTTGTGGAAGTGGTAGATATCTATGTGAATTATTTCGTTAGGCTGGTTAGGTGTTTCTGTTACTTTGAATTTCTCTTGTATTGGTTTCCTCTCGTACTTTGCTTTCTGGCAGATATCGCAATTGTTTATTATTTGCGTAATTACTCGAGTAAGTTTAGGGTAATAAATTTGTTGTTTTAGTGTGTTATAGGATTCTATAATCCCTGAGTGTTGACTCTCTCTAATGTGGTACAGGGATATCTGTCTCCTGGCTTCATCCTCTGTTCTCAAATCTCTTACTCTCCGTGTTACTTTCACAAATTTAACCTTCCTATTTCCTGCATATAAATTTATGATCATTTGTTGGACTTTATTATAGTCGGGCTCTCTTACTTCAGCATAAATACCAATTGTTCCATGGGCCATTTCTCTGAGTTGGTCCGTTATTGTTCCTATAGAGTCGGAGGCTCTAACATACAAAATTCTTTTACCATTAAGTGTTTCGATCCTAGGTTCTTTATCGTAACTTAGGATGATTTGCTGTTTATATATATTAACTATGCCTTCCTTGATAGGAATGTGATCAAACTGTTCCTCCATTCCTGAATGGACTGTTTCATTATCTGACATTTGGTTGACTTCCACGCTTCGCTCTGCAATCCTGCTTAGAAAGTCGGCAACTTTGTTCTCCTGACCCTTTAGATACTCAATATCGTACTCAAATTCCTGTAGTTTAAGTAGCCATTTTTGGTATCGCTGAGAGAATTCGGCATCATTATATTTTTTGTTCAGATACTTTATAGGGAGGTGATCGGTAGTGATTTTGAACTTATTCCCCCACAGATATGGTCTTAGTTTAGACACTCTCCAGACAATGGCTAGAAATTCCTTAGCTGTTACTGAATAATTTCGTTCATGTTCGTTAAGCGTCCTCGAAATGTAACAAACCGGCTGTTTGTCTTGTGTGAGGACAGCTCCGATGGCGAAGTTACTTGCATCTGTGTACAGGTGGAATGGCTTTTCAAATTCCGGATACTTCAGGATTGGGTGTGTAATTAAATTAAGTTTAAGTGTCTCGAACGCATTTACGTATTCGGGGTCGTTGATGTTTATTTTGGTATCTTTTTTGAGGTACCTGGTCATTGGGTATGCTATTTTTGCATAGTCCTGTATAAATTTCCTGTAGTACCCAGAAGCTCCTAAAAAACTTCTCAGTTGTTTTTCTGTTTGCGGGAGTGGAAGATTTTTGATCGCCGCTACTTTATTAGGGTTCGGCATTATGCCGTCTTTCGTCAGGATGTGGCCTAAAAACTCGGTTTCTTTCTTGAGAAATGAGCATTTACAAAATTGCAGTTTTAGGTTATGTTTTTTTAGGGTTTTAAAAATGTCTCTAAGATTTGTCAAATGTTCTTTGAGAGAGGTAGAGAATATCAAGATGTCGTCTAAGTAAACAACGCAAGTTTTGTTTATATATTCTCGCAGTATATGGTTCATTAAGCGTTGGAAGGTAGCTGGTGCGTTTTTCAGCCCAAAAGGCATACGAACATTGTCGTATAATCCTTGTGGTGTTATAAATGCAGTTTTGGCTATATCATCTGGGTGCATTAATATTTGATGATATCCTTTTGCTAAATCAAGTGTTGAAAAATAAATTGCTTTTCCTAACTTATCAAAGAGGTTATCTATATTGGGTAGAGGAAAACGGTCATCTTCAGTGATTTCATTTAACGCTCTATAGTCGACGCAAATGCGATACTGCACTTGACCGTCCTTATCTGGTTTGTTTCAACCAGTACGATCGGAGAAGCGTATCTACTCATACTCTTCCTAATTATACCCTGTCGCTCCATATCATCAATTTGTTTAGCGACTTCATCTTCGTGTTTTTTTGGTAACCTGTACAATTTTTAATACAAGGGTTTATTTTCTTTCAGACGGATTTCGTGTTTTATCGTCGAAGTGTGGGTTAGCCGATCGCCATCCGATATTAGATATCTCTGTATTCATCTAGTAAGGAGGTTAATGCTGTTTGTTCTTCGCGATTCAGGCTGCCGAAGTCAGGATTACCTTCCTCTAGATAATTGCAGGATAACTCTTGTCCACGTTCTATTTTCAAAACGGTCTTGTTTTTCAGGATTATTTTCCCTTGTTCGATGTCAATGGTTCTTACTATGTTCTTAAGATCATCCATGCCTAGAAGTATGGTACAGTTCTTATTTTGTAAGCTCTGAGCATAAGGTTTTATGAACGTATTATTACTATAGCCGAATTCCATTGGCACGGGAAATTGAATTATATTTGTACTCTGCGTTACTGTGCTATTAATAGTTTTAATTTCAATTTGCCGGGTATCTAAAATTGGGTACGGTGTCATGTCCAGTTTATTTGTATTCACTATAGTCATGGCACTACCTGTCTATTAAAATATAATGTCGTTGGTTTTGAATGTTGGTGGCTATAGTCATTAGTTGTCCGAGGCTCCATTCAGAAAAACCGGTGGTTCAACTGAATTGATTTCTTGTCTGATAGGTCTTTGGTCAGTCTGTACATTGTTAGTATCCATGGGTTGTGGCCTTGGAAACTGCCTTTGCCTAGTATGTCCTGATGATCTTGGTTCGTTCTGATAGTAATTATTATTCCGAACGTTCTCTGCAGGTCTGCTACTTTGATCACCGTTGTTTCTAAAATTCCCAGAGTTTCTATAATTTCCCCCAGTTCTTTGTTCATTGTGAACTCTGTTCTGCTGTCTACTTTGGTATTGGCTAGCTGAATACTTATTTTCTACTGTCTTTAAGTTTCCGTGGTCGTAACCAATATAAGAGAACAAAATTCTTTTTATAACTTGCACATCGTATTTGTCTCTTAATTCTCTAGCTAAGTTTCCTACAATGATTTCTCTTAACTTATTTATAATAATATTGTGGAGCAACAGTTTCTCTGGCTCTGTATTATCGAAAAAGATGACGTATGTATTGATCTTACTTAATAGGTATTCTAGTTTATTAACTAAATCATAGATAGAACTCACTCTCATATTTAATATTTCCCTCGTTAAGTCGGTGCTGTTGATGATGGGCCGGTAATGTTGTCTGAAGAGCTCCTTCACCTGGTCCCATGTGGATATGCCGTTGACTAGGAGTAGATCCATTGCTCGTCCCTTGACTTTCGTCTGTTGGATTATCGTCCATGTTGCTTGGGGGTCCCCTCCTGAATTTGTTAGATGGTTTTCAACCATGATCAACAAGTGTGTCAGAGTTTTACTGTCTCCTTCGAATTCGGGTAAGTATTGAATTTCTCTCAATACATGGCCGCCGAATCTAGCCGGTGGAATTCTGGCCACTATAGCCATTAGGCTGTTCAAAATGTCTCGGTTGGACACATCTGGCATATCTACATAGTTTTGTGGCATTTTGTGCTTTGTTTATTTATTATTGTTTTCTTTATGCTATGCGAGCACACCAGTTAAACACAATTCACTGATTCACCGCTGTTCTAATTAACGTTTCACGAGGTTTCCCGAGCACTAGAACTAACACAATTCACTTTGGCTACGTCTCAGTCTGCCCGGATCTTTACGGAACTTCACGGTTTCGAACGGTTTGAATTTTTCGGGATTTTCGTACTGAACTTTCACGTTTTGGATCAGGATAATAATTTTTTAAGGAAGTTTTATTTATTTACTTTACTCTTATTCTATTATTCTCGGTTATTTAATTTGATTATTATATTCAATAATACGGCCGCTGTCTCAATGCGGGGCTGCACCGTAAGATTGGGTTGATGTAGTAGTGAAGTATCAATGTTAACAATTTCGTTTTGTTCATATGGAGTTTGCGTCGTCCTAAATTTTACCTTGATTGGGCTTCTGCCGTATTTAGCTAATTGGCAAATATAGCAATTATTAATAAATCTTTCTATCAATTTCTTTAATTTTGGCTAATATATTTTGTTTTTAAGTAATTGCTAATTCTCATTAATCCCGCGGTGATTCGACTCTTCTTCATGAACGTCTTTTATGTATCTTATTGTTTCATTTTCATCTTTAACTTCGTCTGCTAAATATGTACATACATCTTCTGAATTTCACATTCCTATCGTTGCTAAACAATCCTATAAGCAGATTATACAATGGATCATTCAATTCGGTGTATATTCCTACAATTCATCTCATTCTAATTCTTCTAAGAATATCATTTAAGTTCCCCCTCTCCATGTCCTGTCTAGATATGTATATTTTCCTATTTTGGTTTGCAATTTCTGTTTCTTTGGTTTTTTGCTCAGACAATATAATTTGCGTTTTGAATTTATTCACTATTGCTTCTACTATAGGAATATGGTCATCCAGATGTTCTTCTTCACTGTGAGTTGTCCCACCTCCAAGCTTTCTATCTCATTAATATCTTCAGTACCTATTTCCTTTTCAAATATATGTTTTATTGGAATTGGACTAACTTTTATAGTTTCATATTTGTCAGCATTAATCCTACTACTGCAACATTAATATCTCTGCTTTTTATGTATTCTGTTTTAAACGTGTAGGTACTCTCCTAATCTTAATATCCATCTTTGTAATCTTTGACTTATATCTCGACATTCCTTTTTTGTTTGCAACCATTTTAAGGGTTGATGGTCAGTGTATACATCGAATTCGACCCCGTAAAGGTATGGCCTGAAGTGATGAATTGACCAGACAATGGTCAAAAATTATTTTTCGATGCTGCTGTACATAGTAGGTCTGTTCGCGTACTTTCTGCACCAAAATTCGCAGTTTGTCAAATTTCCACGAGTAGGGGTAAAATTCTCTCAGGGAGAGGTAAAATTACGAAAAAGTAAACGAACGCGTTTTCCGCCTCCCTGGTCATTGTAGCGTTTTCAAGGCGGAAATCATGGCGATTAAGGAAGCCGTGTCCTGGCTGAAATGTAATGTACAATCTGTCAGGGATATTATCATTTTCACTGACAGCCAAGCGGCAATCAAGTCCCTGGAATCGTCCTCCTTCACTTCAAAAGCCGCCTTAAACTGTCGTTTATCTCTTATGGAGATAACAGAGCAGTTCAATATTCACCTATGCTGGGTGCTGGCCCACAGGGACATTCGAGGAAACTGCAGGGCTGACGAGCTCGCCGGACAGGGTACCGCTCTAAGGATTCTGCCTGACAGGCAGGCCCTGGGTATGCACCTCGCTACTTGTAAGTATCTACTAAAGCTGAACGCTATTAGCACTACCAACCTCAGATGGGAAAGCGGCTCAACGTGTCACATTTCGAGACAGATCTGGCCTAAGCTGTATCAAAAACGTAGTGTCGAGCTGGTCAAGTTAAAGCGAACACAAATCAGCTGCGTTGTCGGTGTTCTCACTGGATACTGTCTTATAGGCCAACGTGCCAAAAGACTTGGCCTCTTCTCCAATGACTTCTGCAGAAGCTGTAGGGACGAGTAGGAGGAGAAAATCATCCTTCACTTCCTATGCACTTGTCCAGCCCTGTCGCATAAAACAATGCTGAGTTGATCCATGGATTCACAAAGGACCTTCACTGGTCTAAGTGTGTCTGCACTCTCGTGTGGACAGCTAACCTAACCTAACCTAACCTAAACGAATGCGTTGAACCACAAAGTTGCCCACTTTTTAAACGTCAGACCTCAAATCCATTTGTATGCGAAAGAAAGAAAGAGAAGGAACAACCCAACAAAAAATCACATATACAGCGATTTGACAGATTTGACAGTTTTCACAAGCTAGCCAACAGAAATATTTGCACTAAAATTCGCAGCATGGGGAAATGTTTTACTCTCTCGAGAGCGCTCTCTTCTGTGAAAAACTATGAAAACTCTGAGTACTTGATCAGGTTTTCGTAAAAATTCGGTGTTTTGGGAGGGTACGCGAACAGACTTAGTTTCATGTTTGTTTAGCGTTCTGCTTGCAAAGCATACTGGGTGATTATCTTGGCTAAGTACAGCACAGATTGCAAAATTACTTGCATCATTTGTTAACTTGAATCTTTTCTGAAAATTGGGGTAATGCAAAACAGGAGGGCTCGTAATTAATTCTTTTAATTTGCCAAATGCGTTTATAAATATTATATCGGAAAGATTGATTTTTGTATCTTTTTTCAAATATTTTATGAGCGGTTGGGCTACTTTTACGTAATCCCGAATGAACTTTCGATAATACCCAAGGAACATTTTAATTTGTTTCGTAGTAGGGGGTAGTTTTAAGTTTTGTATAACTTCTATTTTGTCTGGATTTGGTTTTATATGTACCGGTAAAGGTATGGCCTAAATAATTGTTGTTTTTTTTTTGGCAAAGAAATTGCACCACCTGAATCTTTAAACTACTTTGTCTAAGTCTGTTAAATATACAATACTATCTAAACTTTGTTTGTGTCCTTCCAAACTGGTACTAAATATAAGTATATCGTCCAGACATACAACACCAATTCTATTAATTAGTCCCCTTGATTCATCATCCGCTGAAATGATGCAGGTGCGTTTTTGAGACCAAAGGGCATTCTAATGTATTCATAGTGTCCCTGTGGTGTCGAAAACGCAGTCCTTAACTGATCCTTTTCGTCGACTAAAATTTGGGTGGAAGAGCTTTGTGAGCTCAAGGGTGGTAAAATATTGCGCTCTTCCCAATTTGTCGAATATGTTATCAATATTCGGAATTGGGAACTTTTCGCTTACAGTGATTTCATTTAGCTTCCGATAATCGATAACTAGTCTCCATTTCTGTTGACCAGTTATCTATCTTCTTCGGAACTATCCATATCGGGCTGTTATAGGGAGAATTGTTTTCTTTGATAATACCCTGATCGAGCATTTCTTTTACCTGCTTCTCTACCTCTTTTTCATGCACCGGGGGAAATCTGTATGCTCGAGAATAAATCGGTCCATTTGAGGTGGTACGAGTCATAATTTGATGCTCTGTTTCATTGACACTTGTCAATTACTGACGCTCTCTAAAAAATAGATCCTTATTTGCTTTCAAAACTCTTTTTAAAAATTCAAATTCTTCATTTAATTTTGATATGTCTAGTCTATGCATTAGGCTATCCTGAAGTGTTAATATCTACATAGGTATAGGGACGGTCAAATCCTTTAAAAACAATTCTTACTCTGTTAATGTCCATTAAATGGTTTTCCAAATCTATTTTAGCTTTCAATGGTATTCAAATATTAATTCCTAATATATCATAAATTTTTTTGTGTTTAAGGTCGAACAATTTCCAAGACATGGTATCCATATCTATAACACAATCGATTTTTCATCCACGAATAGCAATTTCAATTATGTATTGGAAATGAATTATATCCGAGGCATTGACATTGACATTTTTGGAATTCGTTGCTTAGCTTTTATTTATATTATTAACATACATATATTGGTTCCATTTGTCTATCATTTCTGCAATGTCTGGAATAATTCTTCTTCTTTCTTTTATCAGCGAGGTTATGATCCTAAAATAAGGGATCACAACCCTCTCACTTCACCGCATTTCTACTGATCCGCCTGTGGGGTTCGCCTATTTGATCTCAGAAAATATCGGCAGGCCCGCCGATTTTGGATCACTCGGTTACTGGGGCCAATGAAATGTCGATGTCGTCGCATTTGTCTGAATCAGGTGTTTATAGGCCTGCCTTTCCTACATCGCGATGTCTGGAATAATTATTTGTAAATTGTCTCGTGTTTTGTTGAAATCTGTTCTGGTATGTGCTATTGTTATTATATTGAAAATGAGCGGTACTTTGTTGTTGTCTAGTTCTATAAATATTTGTATTTTCATTTCTATTGTCATTATTATTTCTATATTGAGTATACTGATCTGCTTATTGTCTTGATTGGGTTTGATTGTTAGTGTTAGCCCTACTATTTCCGTTGTGGTACTGTTGAAAATTTGCGTTGTGGCTGTTGTTGTTTTGATCACATGATCTCTAGTTCGTTCCAATCCATAACTGTTCCTATAGCGTGCGTCTCTATTGTAGTTGTCGCTTCTATGGTCAGATCTAACCTGACATTTTTCTTCCATACCGGAAGGAAGGAAGGATAGGGCTTTGCTACTCAATTGCCGGTTTAGCCATAGAAACAACGATTGGCAAGAGTAATTCTTCGTGTGATCTCCCTACTGATGTCATTTGCGGAGTTCACCATAGAGCCTAGGTAGACAAAATCCTTTACTACCTTAAAATTATATCTGTCTATTGTGGCGTTCTGTCCAAGACGCCGATGTTGGGTGTCCTTTTTTGTAGACAGCATATATTTTGTTTTGCTTTCATTGACCGCTAGACCCATCTTTGCCGCCTCGATCTCAATAAAATTGACGTAAATGCCCCATTGACGGCCCGCTGAGTTCTTCCGATTATGTCAATGTCATCGGCATAAGCGAGTAGTTGTTCTTCCGGTGTTGGCTTTTAAGTTTCGTACAATTCTCTCAAGTACTATGTTAAAGAGATCGCATGATAGCGCGTCACCTTGTCTAAGACCTTTCCTGACATCGAACGGTTCGGTGATGTTCTTACCGACTTTGATGGAGCAACGAGAGTTCTCCATCGTTATTCTGCACAAACGGACGAGCTTGGCAGGGATGCCAAGACTAGACATGGCTCTGTATATCTCGTCTCTATACGCGCTATCATAGGCAACTTTGAAATCGATGAAAAGGTGGTGCGTATCGATTTTATATTCATGGGTTTTTTTCCAAGATAGTAGTGTGAATATTTGCTCAATGGTGGAGTTTCCCGGCCTAAAACCGCACTGATAAGGACCTATCAGGTTGTTGACGATCGGTTTTAGGCGTTCACATAATAGGGCAGACAGGATCTTATATGCGATGGTTAGGAGACTTATACCTCTGTAATTGGCGCAGTTCAGAGGGTCTCCTTTCTTCAGGATCGGGCAAACGATGCTGAGGTTCCATTCATCGGGCATACTTTCGTCCGACCAGATCTCACAGATGAGCTGGTGCATGCTCCTTACTAACTCATCTCCTCCTGCCTTGGAAAGTTCAGCGGCAAGGCCGTCGGCTCCGCCAGCTTTGTTGGATTTGAGTTTAGATATCGCTATCCTCACTTCATTCTGATCGGGTTGACGGGAATCTTGACTGCCATCGACATTGTTGAATGGCTCATTCTACGTGACAGCAGAATATTGGTCATCATCGCTGTTTAACAGTCTGTAGAAATGTTCCTTCCATATCCTCAGCACCGACTGCGATTCTACTACTATATTGCCATTTTCGTCCCTGCAGGCTTCTGTTCTGGCTTTGAAATCCTGGCATGTTCTTATTACCTTTTGGTAGCATTTTCGAACATTATTCCTGCAATAAAGTCTCTCTCTCTCTCTCCTGCGCACGTAGAGCTCGTAAGCAGCTCTAGTCCTTCTATGCAGCGTCGTTTCGTACGCCTCTTGTTTAGCTGCATGTGCTTGCTGGCATTCCTCATCAAACCAGGGGTTTCGTTGTGGTGGCCGAGAGAAACGAAGTACATCAGAGGCGGCATCTCTGATGGCTTGTTGGCAGCGCCGGCGGCATAGGACTTAGATTAAGATTAGAAGAAACACGATCGGCAAAGGCGGTCTCTTGCGATTGTAGCTTTTCGACGTCAAATTTCCTCACAGTATTTCGTTGATTTCGCTCCGTTGTGGATATCCGCATCCGTACCTTGGCTACAACTAGGTAGTGATCCGAGTCCACGTTGGCTCCTCGGAAAGTCCGTACATCCAGAATACTGGAAGAGTGCCTTGCGTCGATCGCAATGTGATCGACTTGGTTGACAGTTTTTCGATCAAAGGAGGGCCATGTTCCTTTGTGAATATCGAGGCGTGGGAACCGCGTACTACCTACGACAAAGTTTCGCCCGCTGCAAATTCGATCAGCCTGAGTCCGTTGTCGGATGTGAATTCGTGTAGGCTGTGCTTTCGGACCACCCTACTAAAGACGTCCTCAATTCCGAGCTTTGCGTCGTGGCTAAGGCATTGCTCATACGTCTTGTCCAAGAGCTGGTAGAACTCATCCTTTGTCGCGTCGTCCTTCTCCTCGTGAGGTGCGTGGGCGCATATTAGGCTAATGTTGGCAAATTTAGCCTTGATACGGATAGTCATAAGGCGCTCGTTCACATGCCGGAAACTCAAGACTTCTTGCCTAAGTGTGCCTCCAATGACAAATCCGCACCCGAATAGACGCTGTCCTTGTTGTCTGTAGCAATCGCTGTAGTAGATGTCGCAGTTTTTCATCCTCCTTTTGTCCGGCCCATCTCATCGCATCTCTTAGATGGTGGTAATGTCTGCTTTGAGACACTCTAGGGCCACCGCAAGTTGTTCCGCTGCAAGTGGTTTGTAGAGGGACCTAACATTCCACGTGCAGACACGAAGATCGTTGTCCTTTTTACGTTTGCTTGGGTCGTCAACAGTAAAATCATCCGTATCCGAGGCTGTTGGTTGCTTCGTAACCGAAGGTTTTTTTACGTGGTAGGGAAGTTAACCCGACGGCACAACCCCCAACCTGGAGAAGCAGGTCCTGTTTTTGCAAACCCTAGGACGAGGGGCCGAATACACCGATGTCAGTAACCCACTTCGGGGATATGAGCGCTGCCGTTGGCCCATTAAGGGTTCACTTATATATGTTATATAAACATAATATATAGCAATTATATAATTATTTCTTAAATACATGTGTAATACATATAGTCATTGCAATAGAACGAGAAATAGGCCTTCTGGGGACACCTAAATAGCAAAACGCATTTAGTATTCTACCCCACTGGGTGATGTGTAAAAGAATGCATGCATATACCTATATATACATTGTATTTATATATATATATATACCAAGCCACATTAATACATTAAGCATAATTATTATTGGTAACCAATATTTTATTCCAAAAGGTGAAAAATGTGTCGTTTTAAGAAATATTGTTTTGTTGTTTTCCAATGGAGAAAACTGGCCTAGGCCATTTTTCCTCGAGCAGTCCAGTAAAGATGAGAGATTTTTGTGCTTTGCTTCCTAGCTTGATCCAACGCCGGGCATCTTGAGAGGTGGTCTTCGTCTTGTATTTCGTTGGTTGTGCAAAGGCTGCATATGTCGGATTCAAATATTCCAACTCTTTTGAGGTGTGAAGCTAGGCAGCTGTGTCCAGTTTTTAATCTTATCAGTGCAACTGCTTCCTTCCTTGGTGCATGAGACGTTTTGTGGTAATAGTCATGTATGTTTTCGTAGCATTTCCCTGCAATTGCTGCTTGTTCGTTGTTGGTTTCTTTGTGCATGAGATGTGTTTTTATTTGATGCAGTCTGCTTGGTGTCGTGGCGTCGTCTCTGGGCTTCTGCTTATGATGTTGGCTCCCTTCTCGGCTAGTTTGTCTGCTGTTTCGTTTCCCAGTATGTCGACATGGGCAGGTATCCACTGTAGTTTGACGCAGTGTCCTCTTTATTGTAGAAAGTGATATGCTCGTCGGATGTTTCTTGTAGTACGTATTTCGTTTTGGCCGTTGTAGCTAATCAATGATTGGAGAGCGGATTTTGAGTCCGAAAGGATAACAAAATTTTTTGGAAGATTCCTGTCTATGAAGCTGCGAGTTCTTCTTCAAATACAGTAGAGTTGGTTGGTAATGCGAAGCAGTGACTACATTTTTCACAGTGTACTGCTGCGCCTGCACCGATGCTGTCTTTCAGTAGGGATCCGTACGTGTATATTCGAAGCCAAGTTTTGTTTGGGTACTTTTCATTGATTGTTGTTAGTGCGATTTGTTTCATAGCTTCTGCTGTTGTGTGATGTTTGTTGACTGGTAATACGAGGTTTGTGTTTACGTCCATAGATATGAGGTCTAGAGGGTTCGTACGTGGTGGTATCGGGCCGATCTGTTCGAGGATGTTTTTGGCTGTTTGCGAGAAGTCCCGGTATGTCTGGTATGTCTTAAGATGGAACATAGAGGCGTGATTTTTCAGCCATGGAAAGTTTTCTCGTTGAAGTTTAGTTTGTATGTATATTGTTGTATATTCGCAACTACTGACAAAAATGTTCTCCTCACGTTGGAGCTTTTTCCAAACACCTTCTTCTTCTTCCTTTTATCAGCGAGGCTATGATCCGAAAACAAGGGATCACAACCCTCCCACTTCACCGCATTTCTACTGATCCGCATGTGGGGTTCGCCGGTTCCAAACACCGATTAGGAAAATTTGCGTTCAGTGCAGGAAAATTCCTAATGCAACTTTTACGAGTTCTACGAGAAGGGTACCTGCGAATATGTACAAAGGTAGAGTGGAGTGCAAGTATATGCGAACGAGCGGAGTGATGGCGAAAAGAAAGGAAAGTGCGTCTCAACTGTACGGTAACAAGTGTCTGTTTTATTTCAAATTCAGATTAACATCACCTTGGTTTTATAATATACAATGGGTTTGGAGACTTCAAAAATATGGCGAATCTTAACAATGTGGCGCCAAGTTTAAATGTATTGTTGATCTTTGTAGAGATTTACATGACGTTGGTGAAATATTTAGTTTACGTTACAATTTCAATTTATAGTAAATCAGTGTATAGTAAAATAGTATTAATTAAGTTAACAATAATGACATTTCAAAAACTAAAATGAATGTAAATGCTGTGTCCCAACACCGTGAAAAAACTTGCACATTATTATTTCTTGAATAGAACTTGTTCCTTCCCTTATCCTTTCAGGAATAATTGACGCTACATCTAACATGGCAAAGACATTTATGTACATTATTTTCTTTGCTGAGTTCCGTTATAAATTTCTGTACACTTCGCTTAGCTTGAAAATAACGGAACATTTGAAAATTACTTGGATTGTGATGTGTAAAAGCACACTACTATTATTTTGACCACAGCTGTATGTATGTGCGTGTTCTGCTTGTGCAGGTCTTCAAATAATCTCTATATTTCGTGGTACGTCCAAAGATAGGCTTTAGGGTAAACTGGCTATTTCGGTTGAGCATTTTCGGTGAATATATCAACAAAACAGGGATAGGCAGGACACATTATGGCGGTGCTCAAGCGAAACAATGCTGTTCGCAATGTTCATGTCTTCTACCAGCCTTATCGCCTGATTTTGTATCCTATCTAGGAAGTGCAATATGGTTTTTGGTGCACCTGACCAGATGTAAGCGTTATACTCTAACTTATAAATTAAAGCCGAATCCGAAGTGGAGAAATATTTACTAAGCCGTTTTAGGAAACCTTAACAGATTCTATTTTTATATAAGATAGATTTTGTTTTGTACAGTTTGTTTCATATTAAATGTTAGAAGTTTACAAAAATCATTGTGCTAAATATTGTGCCTTTACGATAGTAAATTTACATACATATTTACTTTACAACAGAGACATACCCAAATTAATTTTTTTATTTCTTTAACATTTAGATTTATTAGAAATTTTCGTTCAGTATTCGGTCCCTATATGCTATTGCTGTTTTGCAGTATGGATAAAGCTTGTGGATATGCAGCTCATCAAGGAGTTCAAATACCCGATCTTCTTATTTCTCGTAGCGCCTTCATCTTCTCTCTCTGCAACGTTACATATACCACATAAAATTGTGAGGTCGTTCCGAAGAGGTACGTAGTTTAAGGGAAGAAGTTCTCCTCGCAGTCTCGCCATCATGGATATTTCGTGAATACTCAACTCATCTCGAAAGTAATAATTATGATTTAGCCTAATATAGATCGATCTGTGTAGTGAGCCCGAAGCATTCTCTGTGAATCCGTTTCAGCATTGTTCGTCCACTTTTTCTATTAGAAGGTATAAGGCAGCTTTCCAGCTTGCAGTATCTGCTTCCTGTAGTTTAGAACTAATCCACATTTTTGTGCTAGCTTCAGCCATTCACCATATTAGCTGCTCCTATTAGATATAGTTTTAAGGGCTTCGATCTTGGGAAGTCTCTCATTTGGCATGTTTAGTACTTTGAGTATATCATCGACTTGCAATTTTAAGGTCTAAATAAAAAGCAACCTTAACACTTCTCTGCATTCTTCGAGATTTCGAATATATGGTAATTTCAACAGAGTTTGTTATTGATACACATAGCGAGCATCCGAAGGACGTCAGTGCAATGGGTCGGTAGCTGGAGAGAGAGAAAGATTCGGCTTTTTTAGGCACGAGATCTGAGGAAGTATACTATACCATTTGTACCAACGGATTTGTGTTTGTTAAGATCAGAAAATACTCCAGCAACTGTACGAGTGCGAAAATAGATTGGTCCCACGGAGTGCTCTATGCTCAAGTACAGGTGTACTTTTGGTCGTGAGAGAATTTAACACGGTTAATGTAGCAATGCTGTCATTTCTGGCTCGCTTAAACTATTCCGGTTTTCCTCAGTTGGATTGGTCTTGTGAGACCGAAAACCTAATCCCTTTAGCCTAATAGCTCCTTTACAGCTCGAGTCATACTAAGCGTTTTCCTTAGCTCTAATAGTTTTTATTTTGTGGGAGATACATGTTCTCATACCTGTCTGTTATTTCTGTATGCTTTGATCTAGGCAGAAATAACAGACATGCATACCAAATGCTTGGAGTAAATTATACTAATTTTTTTAAATTGAGGACAATAGAGTTTTTCTTTAATACGAATATCATCACCTATTTAAGCGCGTAAGAAATTGTTTATTTAAAAATAATATTAAAATTCCTGAGGACTTGGCTTCATGGATCATTGTTTGAAGAGGATTCAAAGAATATATCTCAAGTTTGTTTCAAACTAACGAAAGCCATAAAAACCCAAATGCCTTCGAAAAATTGTCCATTAAGTTGGCCACGCAGGTTTTTAGCGGAAATGTTTCGACTGGAATTTTTAATGAAATTGAACCAAACTGCCATAAAACGGATGCTGATAAAAAAGTAGTTGTATAAAGGGGAACTTTCATAAGCAATATAAATGGTTTATTTGATAACTTAAGTAGCTAGAAAAAGGTCCACTACTCGTCGTCGGGCCGGATATGGTTTGGGGTCAGAAACCTCCGATGTTTTCTTGGACTTTATTGCAAGAGTTGATAGAGTACGACAACACTTTTAGTGTTATAGATAAAAAACGACCAACGAAATGTACAGAACAACACACGACAACACTTTTAGTGTTGTAAAGAAAAACAACCAACAAAATGTTTTTAGCAAAATTAAACAACCACCAAAGAATAGTTCAAGCAATTGAAACCGTACACTTTTCTTCATGTAATTGATAATTTTTTATTAAGTTAAAAAAATAATAATAATTCGGTTACAATGTGTATGTCTTGCTAGAAGGGCGGAAAATCAAACTTAAAACTAGACATGCAATTCAAACTACTACTTGTAGGCAAAATTTGCTGACGCCGCTGCTGTATATTGCATAAACTGCTGATGATGCGTCTGGTTGTTTCGCATGTCAGTGTTCCGTTGCATTCATGACCTTATTTTTTATTATCCATAACACTATACTTTAACTTCAAGCAATCCTCATCGACAACCTGTGAGCCACTATAGTGACACATTACGGAATATTAAATCTGCCAGAGAGTGGCAGTTGATACTAATTTTTCAGAATCTTAAATCCGTTGAACATTCAGGTTATGAGAACCCTGGGGCTGAATCATTCCTGAATGAAGCAGACTGCGATGAAGTAGAATTAGAAGTCTATGACGTTGAAACTCCAATGAAAGTAGATATCTTAGTAGAAGACCTTGTGAGTAAAATTGAATACAAACAAGATTTGGATGGCGAAATCAAAGAATTGACAAATCAAAACGCAACTGAAATAGTCGTAAAGGATGCTCGAACAAGCTACAAGAAACAGCTTTCAATAAAGAAAATTAATTAAGTTCTTGGTGGAGTGAAAAGCATGAAACACTTATAAAACCTTTAATCACAACTGACGTATATATGATACTTACTTACTTAGATGGCGCTACGGTCCGGGGTGGACCTGGGCCTCAACCAACAAACCTCTCCAGCTAGCACGGTTACGAGCCAGCTGCCTCCAGTTGCGCACGCCAAGTTGGTTGAGGTCCCCCTCCACTTGTTTGCGCCACCTACCGTGAGGTCGTCCTCTACTGCGTCGTCCATCCGGGGTGGATTCGAAAACTTTCTTAGCGGGAGCGTTGGGCTTCATCCGCTCTAAATGACCCACCCATCTTAGTCGCTGTATGTGAACTCTTCTGGCTAAGTCGATGTCCTCGTATAGCTCGGCATTGTACCTTCTCCTCCACTCACTGTCTATGCAGACGGGACCAAAGATCGCCGGTTTTGTCAAAGCCCATGCCTCTGCGCCATACAGCAGCACTGGGATGATAAGTGTCTTAAAAAGAGTTACCTTAGTAGTTCGAGATAGGGCTTTGCTACTCAATTGCCGTTTTAGCCATAGAAACAACGATTGGCAAGAGTAATTCTTCGTGTGATCTCCCTACTGATGTCATTTGCGGAGTTCACCATAGAGCCTAGGTAGACAAAATCCTTTACTACCTCAAAATTATATCTGTCTATTGTGGCGTTCTGTCCAAGACGCCGATGTTGGGTGTCCTTTTTTGTAGACAGCATATATTTTGTTTTGCTTTCATTAACCGCTAGACCCATCTTTGCTGCCTCGATCTCAATAAAATTGACGTAAATGCCCCATTGACGGCCCGCTGAGTTCTTCCGATTATGTCAATGTCATCGGCATAAGCGAGTAGTTGTACAGACTTGTAAAAGATTGTACCTCCGGTGTTGGCTTGTGAGTTTCGTACAATTCTCTCAAGTACTATATTAAAGAGATCGCATAATAGCGCGTCACCTTGTCTAAGACCTTTCCTGACATCGAACGGTTCGGTGATGTTCTTACCGACTTTGATGGAGCAACGAGAGTTCTCCATCGTTATTCTGCACAAACGGACGAGCTTGGCAGGGATGCCAAGACTAGACATGGCTCTGTATAACTCGTCTATATACACGCTATCATAGGCGACTTTGAAATCGATAAAGAGGTGGTGCGTATCGATTTTATATTCATGGGTTTTTTCCAAGATCTGCCGTAGTGTGAATATTTGGTCAATGGTGGACTTTCCCGGCCTAAAACCGCACTGATAAGGACCTATCAGGTTGTTGACGATCGGTTTTAGGCGTTCACATAATACGGCAGACAGGATTTTATATGCGATGTTGAGGAGACTTATGCCTCTGTAATTGGCGCAATTCAGAGGGTCTCCTTTCTTCAGGATCGGGCAAACGATGCTGAGGTTCCATTCTTCGGGCATACTTTCGTCCGACCAGATTTTACAGATGAGCTGGTGCATGCTCCTTACCAACTCATCTCTTCCTGCCTTGAAAAGTTCAGGGGCAAGGCCGTCGGCTCCAGCAGCTTTGTTGGATTCGAGTTTAGATATCGCTATCCTCACTTCATTCTGATCGGGTTGACGGGAATCTTGACTGCCATCGTCACTGTTGAATGGCTCATTCTGCCTGACAGCGGAATATTGGTCATCATCGCCGTTTAGCAGTCTGCAGAAGTGTTCCTTCCATATACTCAGCACCGACTGCGATTCCACTACTATGTTGCCATTTTCGTCCCTGCAGGCTTCTGTTCTGGCTTTGAAACCCTGGCATGTTCTTTTTACCCTTTGGTAAAATTTTCGAACATTATTCCTGCAATAGAGTCTCTCAATCTCCTCGATCGAGCGCTTCTCATGCTCTTTTTTCTTCTTTCTGAGAAGCCGATGTTCCTCTTTTCTCCTGCGCACATAGAGCTCGTAAGCAGCTCTAGTCCTTCTATGCAGCTCCGCTTTGTACGCCGCTTGTTTTGCTGCATGTGCTTGCCGGCATTCCTCATCAAACCAGGGGTTTCGTTGTGGTGGGCGAGAGAAACCCAGTACATCAGAGGTGCATCTCTGATGGCTTGTTGGCAACGCTGCCACTGGTCTTCCGCATTTGCTGCTGGCGGCATAGGACTTAGATAGAGATTAGAAGAAACACGATCGGCAAAGGTTCTGGCGGTCTCTTGCGATTGTAGCTTTTCGACGTCAAATTTCCTCACAGTATTTCGTAGATTTCGCTCCGTTGTGGATATCCGCATCCGTACCTTGGCTACAACTAGGTAGTGATCCGAGTCCACGTTGGATCCTCGGAAAGTCCGGATACTCAGAATACTGGAAGAGTGCCTTGCGTCGATCGCAATGTGATCGATTTGGTTGACGATTTTTCGATCAAAGGAGAGCCATGTTCCTTTGTGAATATCGAGACGTGGGAACCGCGTACTAGCTACGACAAAGTTTCGCCCCGCTGCAAAGTCGATTAGCCTGAGTCCGGTGTCGGATGTGTTGTCGTGCAGGCTGTGCTTTCCGACAACGCTACTAAAGACGTCCTCTCTTCCTAGCTTTGCGTTAAAATCACCTAGGATAATTTTAACGTCGTGGCTAGGGCATTGCTCATACGTCTTGTCCAAGAGCTGGTAGAAGTCGTCCTTTGTCGCGTCGTCCTTCTCCTCATGAGGGGCGTGAACGCATATTAGGCTAATGTTGGCAAATTTAGCCTTGATACGGATAGTCATAAGGCGCTCGTTCACATGCCGGAAACTCAAGACTTCTTGCCTAAGTGTGCCTCCAATGACAAATCCGCACCCGAATAGACGCTGTCCTTGTTGTCTGTAGCAATCGCTGTAGTAGATGTCGCAGTTTTTCATCCTCCTTTTGTCCGGCCCATCTCATCGCATCTCTTAGATGGTGGTAATGTCTGCTTTGAGACACTCTAGGGCCACCGCAAGTTGTTCCGCTGCAAGTGGTTTGTAGAGGGACCTAACATTCCACGTGCAGACACGAAGATCGTTGTCCTTTTTACGTTTGCTTGGGTCGTCAACAGTAAAATCATCCGTATCCGAGGCTGTTGGTTGCTTCGTAACCGAAGGTTTTTTTACGTGGTAGGGAAGTTAACCCGACGGCACAACCCCCAACCTGGAGAAGCAGGTCCTGTTTTTGCAAACCCTAGGACGAGGGGCCGAATACACCGATGTCAGTAACCCACTTCGGGGATATGAGCGCTGCCGTTGGCCCATTAAGGGTTCACTTATATATGTTATATAAACATAATATATAGCAATTATATAATTATTTCTTAAATACATGTGTAATACATATAGTCATTGCAATAGAACGAGAAATAGGCCTTCTGGGGACACCTAAATAGCAAAACGCATTTAGTATTCTACCCCACTGGGTGATGTGTAAAAGAATGCATGCATATACCTATATATACATTGTATTTATATATATATATATACCAAGCCACATTAATACATTAAGCATAATTATTATTGGTAACCAATATTTTATTCCAAAAGGTGAAAAATGTGTCGTTTTAAGAAATATTGTTTTGTTGTTTTCCAATGGAGAAAACTGGCCTAGGCCATTTTTCCTCGAGCAGTCCAGTAAAGATGAGAGATTTTTGTGCTTTGCTTCCTAGCTTGATCCAACGCCGGGCATCTTGAGAGGTGGTCTTCGTCTTGTATTTCGTTGGTTGTGCAAAGGCTGCATATGTCGGATTCAAATATTCCAACTCTTTTGAGGTGTGAAGCTAGGCAGCTGTGTCCAGTTTTTAATCTTATCAGTGCAACTGCTTCCTTCCTTGGTGCATGAGACGTTTTGTGGTAATAGTCATGTATGTTTTCGTAGCATTTCCCTGCAATTGCTGCTTGTTCGTTGTTGGTTTCTTTGTGCATGAGATGTGTTTTTATTTGATGCAGTCTGCTTGGTGTCGTGGCGTCGTCTCTGGGCTTCTGCTTATGATGTTGGCTCCCTTCTCGGCTAGTTTGTCTGCTGTTTCGTTTCCCAGTATGTCGACATGGGCAGGTATCCACTGTAGTTTGACGCAGTGTCCTCTTTATTGTAGAAAGTGATATGCTCGTCGGATGTTTCTTGTAGTACGTATTTCGTTTTGGCCGTTGTAGCTAATCAATGATTGGAGAGCGGATTTTGAGTCCGAAAGGATAACAAAATTTTTTGGAAGATTCCTGTCTATGAAGCTGCGAGTTCTTCTTCAAATACAGTAGAGTTGGTTGGTAATGCGAAGCAGTGACTACATTTTTCACAGTGTACTGCTGCGCCTGCACCGATGCTGTCTTTCAGTAGGGATCCGTACGTGTATATTCGAAGCCAAGTTTTGTTTGGGTACTTTTCATTGATTGTTGTTAGTGCGATTTGTTTCATAGCTTCTGCTGTTGTGTGATGTTTGTTGACTGGTAATACGAGGTTTGTGTTTACGTCCATAGATATGAGGTCTAGAGGGTTCGTACGTGGTGGTATCGGGCCGATCTGTTCGAGGATGTTTTTGGCTGTTTGCGAGAAGTCCCGGTATGTCTGGTATGTCTTAAGATGGAACATAGAGGCGTGATTTTTCAGCCATGGAAAGTTTTCTCGTTGAAGTTTAGTTTGTATGTATATTGTTGTATATTCGCAACTACTGACAAAAATGTTCTCCTCACGTTGGAGCTTTTTCCAAACACCTTCTTCTTCTTCCTTTTATCAGCGAGGCTATGATCCGAAAACAAGGGATCACAACCCTCCCACTTCACCGCATTTCTACTGATCCGCATGTGGGGTTCGCCGGTTCCAAACACCGATTAGGAAAATTTGCGTTCAGTGCAGGAAAATTCCTAATGCAACTTTTACGAGTTCTACGAGAAGGGTACCTGCGAATATGTACAAAGGTAGAGTGGAGTGCAAGTATATGCGAACGAGCGGAGTGATGGCGAAAAGAAAGGAAAGTGCGTCTCAACTGTACGGTAACAAGTGTCTGTTTTATTTCAAATTCAGATTAACATCACCTTGGTTTTATAATATACAATGGGTTTGGAGACTTCAAAAATATGGCGAATCTTAACAATGTGGCGCCAAGTTTAAATGTATTGTTGATCTTTGTAGAGATTTACATGACGTTGGTGAAATATTTAGTTTACGTTACAATTTCAATTTATAGTAAATCAGTGTATAGTAAAATAGTATTAATTAAGTTAACAATAATGACATTTCAAAAACTAAAATGAATGTAAATGCTGTGTCCCAACACCGTGAAAAAACTTGCACATTATTATTTCTTGAATAGAACTTGTTCCTTCCCTTATCCTTTCAGGAATAATTGACGCTACATCTAACATGGCAAAGACATTTATGTACATTATTTTCTTTGCTGAGTTCCGTTATAAATTTCTGTACACTTCGCTTAGCTTGAAAATAACGGAACATTTGAAAATTACTTGGATTGTGATGTGTAAAAGCACACTACTATTATTTTGACCACAGCTGTATGTATGTGCGTGTTCTGCTTGTGCAGGTCTTCAAATAATCTCTATATTTCGTGGTACGTCCAAAGATAGGCTTTAGGGTAAACTGGCTATTTCGGTTGAGCATTTTCGGTGAATATATCAACAAAACAGGGATAGGCAGGACACATTATGGCGGTGCTCAAGCGAAACAATGCTGTTCGCAATGTTCATGTCTTCTACCAGCCTTATCGCCTGATTTTGTATCCTATCTAGGAAGTGCAATATGGTTTTTGGTGCACCTGACCAGATGTAAGCGTTATACTCTAACTTATAAATTAAAGCCGAATCCGAAGTGGAGAAATATTTACTAAGCCGTTTTAGGAAACCTTAACAGATTCTATTTTTATATAAGATAGATTTTGTTTTGTACAGTTTGTTTCATATTAAATGTTAGAAGTTTACAAAAATCATTGTGCTAAATATTGTGCCTTTACGATAGTAAATTTACATACATATTTACTTTACAACAGAGACATACCCAAATTAATTTTTTTATTTCTTTAACATTTAGATTTATTAGAAATTTTCGTTCAGTATTCGGTCCCTATATGCTATTGCTGTTTTGCAGTATGGATAAAGCTTGTGGATATGCAGCTCATCAAGGAGTTCAAATACCCGATCTTCTTATTTCTCGTAGCGCCTTCATCTTCTCTCTCTGCAACGTTACATATACCACATAAAATTGTGAGGTCGTTCCGAAGAGGTACGTAGTTTAAGGGAAGAAGTTCTCCTCGCAGTCTCGCCATCATGGATATTTCGTGAATACTCAACTCATCTCGAAAGTAATAATTATGATTTAGCCTAATATAGATCGATCTGTGTAGTGAGCCCGAAGCATTCTCTGTGAATCCGTTTCAGCATTGTTCGTCCACTTTTTCTATTAGAAGGTATAAGGCAGCTTTCCAGCTTGCAGTATCTGCTTCCTGTAGTTTAGAACTAATCCACATTTTTGTGCTAGCTTCAGCCATTCACCATATTAGCTGCTCCTATTAGATATAGTTTTAAGGGCTTCGATCTTGGGAAGTCTCTCATTTGGCATGTTTAGTACTTTGAGTATATCATCGACTTGCAATTTTAAGGTCTAAATAAAAAGCAACCTTAACACTTCTCTGCATTCTTCGAGATTTCGAATATATGCTAATTTCAACAGAGTTTGTTATTGATACACATAGCGAGCATCCGAAGGACGTCAGTGCAATGGGTCGGTAGCTGGAGAGAGAGAAAGATTCGGCTTTTTTAGGCACGAGATCTGAGGAAGTATACTATACCATTTGTACCAACGGACTTGTGTTTGTTAAGATCAGAAAATACTCCTGCAACTGTACGAGTGCGAAAATGGATTGGTCCCACGGAGTGTTCTATGCTCAAGTACAGGTGTACTTTTGGTCGTGAGAGAATTTAACACGGTTAATGTGGCAATGCTGTCATTTCTGGCTCGCTTAAACTATTCCGGTTTTCCTCAGTTGGATTGGTCTTGTGAGACCGAAAACCTAATCCCTTTAGCCTTATAGCTCCTTTACAGCCCGAGTCATACTAAGCGTTTTCCTTAGCTCTAATAGTTTTTATTTTGTGGGAGATACATGTTCTCATACCTGTCTGTTATTTCTGTATGCTTTGATCTAGGCAAAAATAACAGACATGTATACTAAATGCTTGGAGTAAATTATACTCATTTTTTTAAATTGAGGACAATAGAGTTTTTCTTTAATACGAATATCATCACCTATTTAAGCGCGTAAGAAATTGTTTATTTAAAAATAATATTAAAATTCCTGAGGACTTGGCTTCATGGATCATTGTTTGAAGAGGATTCAAAGAATATATCTCAAGTTTGTTTCAAACTAACGAAAGCCATAAAAACCCAAATGCCTTCGAAAAATTGTCCATTAATTAATAAATAAATAAAATAATATTATATAATATAAATTAATTAATTGGCCACGCAGGTTTTTAACGGAAATGTTTCGACTGGAATTTTTAATGCAATTGAACCAAACTGCTATAAAACGGATGCTGATAAAAAAGTAGTTATATAAAGGGGAACTTTCATAAGCAATATAAATGGTTTATTTGATAACTTAAATAGCTAGAAAAAGGTCCACTACTCGTCGTCGGGCCGGATATGGTTTGGGGTCAGAAACCTCCGATGTTTTCTTGGACTTTATTGCAAGAGTTGATAGAGTACGACGACACTTTTAGTGTTATAGATTAAAAACGACCAACGAAATGTACAGAACAACACACGACAACACTTTTAGTGTTGTAAAGAAAAACAACCAACAAAATGTTTTTAGCAAAATTAAACAACCACCAAAGAATAGTTCAAGCAATTGAAACCGTACACTTTTCTTCATGTAATTGATAATTTTTTATTAAGTTAAAAAAATAATAATAATTCGGTTACAATGTGTATGTCTTGCTAGAAGGGCGGAAAATCAAACTTAAAACTAGACATGCAATTCAAACTACTACTTGTAGGCAAAATTTGCTGACGCCGCTGCTGTATATTGCATAAACTGCTGATGATGCGTCTGGTTGTTTCGCATGTCAGTGTTCCGTTGCATTCATGACCTTATTTTTTATTATCCATAACACTATACTTTAACTTCAAGCAATCCTCATCGACAACCTGTGAGCCACTATAGTGACACATTACGGAATATTAAATCTGCCAGAGAGTGGCAGTTGATACTAATTTTTCAGAATCTTAAATCCGTTGAACATTCAGGTTATGAGAACCCTGGGGCTGAATCATTCCTGAATGAAGCAGACTGCGATGAAGTAGAATTAGAAGTCTATGACGTTGAAACTCCAATGAAAGTAGATATCTTAGTAGAAGACCTTGTGAGTAAAATTGAATACAAACAAGATTTGGATGGCGAAATCAAAGAATTGACAAATCAAAACGCAACTGAAATAGTCGTAAAGGATGCTCGAACAAGCTACAAGAAACAGCTTTCAATAAAGAAAATTAATTAAGTTCTTGGTGGAGTGAAAAGCATGAAACACTTATAAAACCTTTAATCACAACTGACGTATATATGTTACTTACTTACTTAGATGGCGCTACGGTCCGGGGTGGACCTGGGCCTTAACCAACAAACCTCTCCAGCTAGCACGGTTACGAGCCAGCTCCAGTTGCGCACGCCAAGTTGGTTGAGGTCCCCCTCCACTTGTTTGCGCCACCTACCGCGAGGTCGTCCTCTACTGCGTCGTCCATTCGGGGTGGATTTGAAAACTTTCTTAGCAAGAACGTTGGGCTCCATCCGCTCTAAATGACCCAGCCATCTTAGTCGCTGTATGGAACTCTTCTGGCTAAGTTGATGTCCTTCTACAGTATAGCTCGGCATTGTACGTTCTCCTCCACTTACCGTCTATGCAGACGGGACCAAAGATCGCTCGAAGAACTTTTCTCTCGGCATAACCAAGGGCATCCTCATCCGGTTTTGTCAAAGCCCATGCCTCTGCGCCATACAGCAGGACTGGGATGATTAGAGTCTTATAAAGAGTTACCTTAGTAGTTCGATAGGGCTTTGCTACTCAATTGCCGTTTTAGCCCATAAAAACAACGATTGGCAGGTGTAATTCTTCGTGTGATCTCCCTACTGATGTCATTTGCGGAGTTCACCATAGAGCCTAGGTAGACAAAATCCTTTACTACCTCAAAATTATATCTGTCTATTGTGGCGTTCTGTCCAAGACGCCGATGTTGGGTGTCCTTTTTTGTAGACAGCATATATTTTGTTTTGCTTTCATTAACCGCTAGACCCATCTTTGCTGCCTCGATCTCAATAAAATTGACGTAAATGCCCCATTGACGGCCCGCTGAGTTCTTCCGATTATGTCAATGTCATCGGCATAAGCGAGTAGTTGTACAGACTTGTAAAAGATTGTACCTCCGGTGTTGGCTTGTGAGTTTCGTACAATTCTCTCAAGTACTATATTAAAGAGATCGCATGATAGCGCGTCACCTTGTCTAAGACCTTTCCTGACATCGAACGGTTCGGTGATGTTCTTACCGACTTTGATGGAGCAACGAGAGTTCTCCATCGTCATTCTGCACAAACGGACGAGCTTGGCAGGGATGCCAAGACTAGACATGGCTCTGTATAACTCGTCTCTATACACGCTATCATAGGCGACTTTGAAATCGATAAAGAGGTGGTGCGTATCGATTTTATATTCATGGGTTTTTTTCCAAGATAGTAGTGTGAATATTTGGTCAATGGTGAAGTTTCCCGGCCTGAAACCGCACTGATAAGGACCTATCAGGTTGTTGACGATCATTTTTAGGCGTTCACATAATACGGCAGACAGGATCTTATATGCGATGGTTAGGAGACTTATACCTCTGTAATTGGCGCAGTTCAGAGGGTCTCATTTCTTCAGGATCGGGCAAACGATGCTGAGGTTCCATTCATCGGGCATACTTTCGTCCGACCAGATCTCACAGATGAGCTAGTGCATGCTCCTTACCAACTCATCTCTTCCTGCCTTGAAAATTTCAGCGGCAAGGCCGTCGGCTCCAGCAGCTTTGTTGGATTTGAGTTTAGATATCGCTATCCTCACTTCATTCTGATCGGGTTGACGGGAATCTTGACTGCCATCGTCACTGTTGAATGGCTCATTCTGCCTGACAGCGGAATATTGGTCATCATCGCTGTTTAACAGTCTGCAGAAATGTTCCTTCCATATCCTCAGCACCGACTGCGATTCTACTACTATATTACCATTTTTGTCCCTGCAGGCTTCTGTTCTGGCTTTGAAACCCTGGCATGTTCTTTTTACCTTTTGGTAACATTTTCGAACATTATTCCTGCAATAAAGTCTCTCAATCTCCTCGATCGAGCGCTTCTCATGCTCCTTTTTCTTCTTTTTGAGAAGTCGATGTTCCTCTTTTCTGCTGCGCACGTAGAGCTCGTAAGTAGCTCTAGTCCTTCTATGCAGCGCCGCTTTATACGCCTCTTATTTAACTGCATGTGCTTGCCGGCATTCCTCATCAAACCAGGGGTTTCGTTGTGGTGGCCGAGAGAAACCCAGTACATCAGAGACGGCATCTCTGATGGCTTGTTGGCCACTGGTCTTCCGCATTTGCTGCTGGCAGCATAGGACTTAGATTAAGATTAGAAGAAACACGATCGGCAAAGGTTCTGGCGGTCTCTTGCGATTGTAGCTTTTCGACGTCAAATTTCCTCACAGTATTTCGTTGATTTCGCTCCGTTGTGGATATCCGCATCCGTACCTTGGCTACAACTAGGTAGTGACCTTGCGTCGATCGCAATGTGATCGATTTGGTTGGCAGTTTTTCGATCAAAGGAGAGCCAAGTACCTTTGTGAATCGCGTGGGAACCGCGTACTCGCTACAACAAAGTTTCGCCCCGCTGCAAAGTCGATTAGCCTGAGTCCGTTGTCGGATGTGATGTCGTGCAGGCTGTGCTTTCCGACCACGCTACTAAAGACGTCATCTCTTCCTAGCTTTGCGTTGAAATCACCTATGATAATTTTAACGTCGTGGCTCATACGTCTTGTCTAAGAGCTGGTAGAAGTCATCCTTTGTCGCGTCGTCCTTCTCATGAGGGGCGTGAACGCATATTAGGCTAATGTTGGCAAATTTAGCCTTGATATGGATAGTCATAAGGCGCTCGTTCACATGCCGGAAACTCAAGACTTCTTGCCTAAGTGTGCCTCCAATGACAAATCCGCACCCGAATAGACGCTGTCCTTGCTGTCTGTAGCAATCGCTGTAGTAGATGTCGCAGTTTTTCATACTCCTTTTGCCCGGCCCATCCCATCGCACTTCTTGGATGGCGGTAATGTCTTTTTTGAGACACTCTAGGGCCTCCGCAAGTTGTTCGGCTGCACGTGGTTTGTAGAGGGACCTAACATTCCACGTGCAGACACGAAGATCGTTGTCCTTTTTACGTTTGCTTGGGTCGTCAACAGTAAATTCATCCGTATCCAAGGCTGTTGGTTGCTTCGTAACCGAAGGTTTTTTACGTGGTAGGGAAGTTAACCCGACGGCACAACCCCCAACCTGGAGGACCAGATCGTTTTTTAGCAACCCCTAGGACGAGGGGCCGGATACACCGATGTCAGTAACCCACTTCGGGGATATGAGCGCTGCCGTTGGCCCATTAAGGGTTCATCCGCCACCATCCCTTTTTCAATACCCTGACGTAGTATTGAAAATCCTTACAGACCTCAGCTTCAAATATGTCGAAGTAGCTCCGGTAAGGTTTCCGCTGGCCTGTAGACGTCACCGTTGATTCCATCGGGAGAATTCATCCGCCGCACGTCCTCCTTCTGAGGACCTCTTGTTAGACTTCTGAGACGCATATTTCAGCCAATCAGGTGAACAAGAGATGCCTCGTCCAGTCAAACATATGCGCGCTGAAGTTTACCCAGATGTGCTTACGCAGGTCCGAGTGTTCAACTACCCATACATCGTCAGACTCAGCATACGCTCATCGTTAGTTCACTATCAGATAGCTATCCAGCGGGCACCACGGGGAGGTGATGATGCGATTTTGCCCACCATGATAATACTGATCTATATTATAATATTGTTACGCGAGCGCACAAACAGGCACAGAAACATAAACAACCGCGAAGCCCTGAGACATCTTGAAGCTGTCAACCCGAAGGTACCAGAACTTTCCAGATTCTCTGCGGATTGAATTCCAGCGGCGAATTGAAAATTTGGTAATTTGTCTGGAAAGCCAGAGCCAAATATAAAAGGAGGTTGGCAAAAGCCAACGAGTTTTGTTTTGGTAAGCAGGGACAACGAATACTAAAGACGCGCAGTTCTTAAGCTAAAAAGAAAGCTGAGAAATTCTCAAAGTTTTACCTAGAAAAGCATTGATTAAGCTTCTCCATATTGTAAATGCTGCACTCAGATTAAAACACGTACCGAGCCGATGGAAAGTTGCGGAAGTCATTATGGTTTTAAAACTAGGAAAACCGCCAAAGCGTATTTCTTGACGTCTCGCAAGCCTTTGAGAAGGTGTGGCATAATGGCTTGAAATCCAAACTACGACAAGCTCTCCCTGTATGGTTATACGATATTCTAGAATCATATCTCAGGAATAGACTCTTTCGTGCTAGACATGGAATTGAATACTCCGAGCTCAAAGAAATTTTGGCCGGCGTATCGCAAGGAAGCGTTCTTGGGCCACTCTCTATCCGCTATATACTCGTGATATACCGAATGAATATGGCACTGTCCTTGCTACATTTGCCGATGGCACCGCTATACTAGCAGTAGGCAGAACAATCGAAGAAACGACTGCAAAATTGCAAAACGCACTGAATAATGTAAATGAATGAACGAGGGACTGGCGGATCGCCCTCAACGAATCTAAATCTGTAAGCTAATGACTTGACAATTTTTCTAAACTCGGCCCGAATACCTTTTGCAAACGAAGCCAAATACCTGGGAATGACACTCGACGCAAGGCTGAAATGGAATTCGCACGTGAAATGTAAAGAACTCGAAATCAAATATAGAGAAATGGACTGGTTACTGGGAAAACATTCCCAGCTCAGTTCTGAGAACAAACTGCTTTTATACAAGCAAGTGCTAAAGCCGGTGTGGACCTATGTTATACAACTTTGGGGTTGTACCAAGAAAACAAATGCCAATATTTTACAAACTTTTCAAAATAAAGTGCTAAGAGAAATTGTCCAAGCACCGTGGTATATTAGAAACGACAATATCCACAGGGATCTCGGAATTCCGGCAATCGAAGCTGAAACTAGAAGCTTCGCGAGAAAGCATAGAAACCGACTAATCGGACATGTCAACAATACAGTCCTACAAATTTTGGATGAGAGCAATTTATTGCGCCGGCTACAGACGACGAAACCTTTCGACTTGGCGAGATAATGATTAACCGCATCTAGATTGCGGAACATGTAGGATCTTTCAGTGGAAATTAACCTGCCAAACGTTTTTATTTCGTGATAAAAAAATTTCTCGATAAGTTATTACTCAATTGCAATATGTGTGGTTAATTAAAGAAAAAGTGTTCTGGAATTCAAATATAAACTTTATTATAAATTCAGGTAAACGATTACGTTGATAAAATTAGATTATAAAATGAGAAATTTATGTTATGCTTGTGTTCTGTCCGACGGTCAAACGAAGAAGAAGAAAAGGTAAGAAAATAAAGGAAAAGGGGTGAAAGAAAAAGGTGATTAGGTTGACAATCTGACGACTTGGCAAACTAAAAAGTGTGGATTGTACACTAAGGTCCAACACGCCCCTTCAAGACACACGTTAGTGATCATTCTGTGTAGTAAAACCCAGTCGATACATGTCCAGTACGAAATGTCGCAGCAACTGCATCACGGACAAAATGAAACCTTATGTCTATATGTTTCGTGCGAGAATGAAACACGGGATCATTGGCCAAGAATTGAGCGATTGATTATCCACGAAGATGGTTATGTCTGCAAAATCTTGTAACGAGAGCTCAGATAAAACACTTTGTAGAAATATAGCTTCACTAGCTGCCTCCGACAAACATTCACATATTCGGCTTCCGTGGACGACAATGCAACAGTCCTTTGTTTCTGAGATTTCCAGGGTATCGCTGCTCCACTAGATTTACATAGCCTGTATAGGAGCGCCGATCGATGGTACAGCCACCCCAGTCAGCGTCGGTGCATCCGATTAATGGCTTATTGGTTTTTGTATACACCAATCCAATATTCGCACTTCCTGTAAGATATCTGAGGCCACGTTTTGCAGAAACCCAATAACATTTAGTACATCCTTTTGCAAATTGCGCCAACCTCGAAACGGTATTTGCAATATCCGGCCTTGTTGACGCAGATAAATACATCAAAGCATCGACAAGTTCACGGTATGGATAAGTTTCATGTGAACTGCCAGCAGACATCTTCATCTCTGAGGGCGTCGCAGCTGGGTTACAGTCCTCCATCGCATACTGTTTAAGTATTCCCAAAATATATCTTCTATGAAAGAGTTTGATCTCATTCGTGTCTTGATCAATCTCCAGACCAAGACAATACTTGGCGGGACCAAGATCTTTCACTTCAAACTGTTTCAACAAATGATTTTTAATTTCAAAAATGTACCTTTTACCTTGTGCTGCAACCAGCAAATCATCGACGTAGACCCATACAAACAGCAGCCTTCTTTCAACATTGTTGTAAAATAGACAGGGTTTATTTTTCGTTGGTTTCAGCCCTAGGTCCAGCAAACATTGGCTGAGCTTCACGTATTATTGACGACCAGCTTGGCGTAACCCATACAAGGCTTTCCGCAAACGGCACGCATTTCCTCCACCTCGTGTATCTCGCAGCATTCCCTCAGCTCGAACTCCAAGATCAGATTTTTCTCCATGTTTGGATACAATCCGTTCCAATATCTCACTCAGCGACTCCCATAATTACCTCCTCGTCTAATGACCCATTTAAATATGCTGTCACTACTGCTAAATTTTGAGTTCCAACTGAACCACAAAAGCAAGCAGTAAGCGCAGTCTCCAACCGTACTACTGGAGCAAATGTATAATGATAATTGATACCATACTTCTGACTACATCTCTTAGCCACCTTACCGTCGATATCGTACTTATTTGCAAGGACCTAGCGAATTCCGACCATGTTTGCATTGTCCTTCTTCAGCACAATCTCCCAAGTGTTGTTGTTTATTAGGCATGTCACCTCCGACTTCATTGTTTCCTTCCATTCGTCACGCGCATCGCTATTTAAAGCATCAGTAATACTGATCTCGGCAACTCCAGCAAAAATCTTATTCTCGGATTCAGATGCAATTTTAACACCATCTTCTTCTGCTGCTTGTCGTTCCGATGAGCTTCGTGTTGTCCTAAACAGCTTCCTTGGTCGCCCTCTCTTCCCAGTGCGCAATACCGCAGCCCTTCCAGGTGTTCTCTTAAAATCCTCCTTTGACATCTCCTTCATCAAAGGAAACGCCCGTTGTTTTCGACCGTATTCGAAAGAATGCCGGCGGAACTGCACCCACATTCGGGAGAGCGAAGTGGCATCGTGGGGTCATTATGATAGACTGCAAGGATCATTTATCGCTTGACTTCGTGAAGGCCACGGTTCGCGGTTTTAAACTCTGGGAGGGGGCTGCATTGCGAGCGGTACCCCCAGAGGAGATACCCACCATGCCCAAGGGAAGGCTCTGTGTTCCTGACTGGGGTGTAGACAAAACAGAGATCGTCCTAAAAGCCCAGAACCCTTCTACTGATATGAAGGGCTGGGAGGTCGTCGAATGAATGAACCCCCGGCCTCACTTCTGGCAGACAAGCAGTTGAGGTTGTGCTATGGAGCGGGAGAGGTAACTCTAAAGCTCCTAAAGCGGACTCGTGGACAACGTGCGGAGAACGATGGGTCGACTGACGCTATGGAAGTTGAGATTGCGACAACCGATGTAGGTAGTGCAAATCAATCTTCGTCATAGTGCGGTCGCCTCCGGCAACTTGAAGCTGGATCTGCCCCTAATCCAGGAACCATGGATTCATAACAATCGCGTGATGGGATTAGGGTCAAAAAACTATAATGTATATTATAGAAGCGACGCTGGCAAGGTTAGGACGTGTATCGTGGCCAAAAAGAGTTTAAATATACTAATGTTATCTCATTTCAGCTCCGGCGACTTGACAGTGGTAAACGTGAGAGGGGTGAATGGAAACTACACGGTGGCGTCTGCGTACCTACCCTACGATGACGGCATCAATGTCCACTCGGAAAATCTGAGGTCGCTCATATCAGCGTCTCAAAAAGGTGAGAAAAACTTAGTCTTGGGATGTGATGCCAACGCCCACCATACTCTGTGGGGTAGCACCGACATCAATGCTAGAGGCGAAGTTTTGTTTAATTATATTCTTGAAACCAATCTTATTATTTGTAATAGAGGCAATGACCCCACCTTTGTAACGTCTAATAGAAGGGAAGTCTTGGATATAACTTTTATTTCTGGCCAGAGCTCTGTTGAAGTTGTTAACTGGAGAGTCACCAACAAGGCGTCACTATCTGACCACTGTTGGATACTCTTCAAGCTACAACTTACTACTCATGGGAGTGGGACCTTCAGAAATCCGCGTAGGGCCAACTGGTCAAAATTCAAGAGAGAACTGAGGAAATCAGTGTATCACCTCACTGAGGACCTCGACTCGACTGAAGCAGTTGACAATGCAGTCGATGCATTGACTGGTTGCCTTACGCGATCCTTCGAGAAGTCCTGTCCGGTTAGTAGGCTTAGCGGTAAAAGGCGTCCACCATGGTGGAACGATAAAATAGCGGAACTCATTCGTATTTCAAGAGTAGGGTGGAACCTCGCTAAGGAGGGGGTCGTCGAGTGGTCCACCTATAAAGAAAGCATGAAGCTCCTCAAGAAAGAGATTAGGTTCGCAAAGAAGAACTCTTGGAGGTCTTTTTGCGTATCTATAGAATCAACAAAGGAAGCGTCCCGCCTAAGGAAGGTCCTGGCCAAGACACCAACGCCGGAATCCAATATCAGGAAAGGCGATGGCACCTGGGCAGAATCACACGAGGAAACGCTGGATATGCTGCTGAGTACTCACTTTCCCGGATGTACATCAATCTCTGGAGATGATCTAACCATCCCAGAGACGACATCGGGAATAAGTGCGGAAGAGGTGGGTTATATAATAGATGATGACAAGATAGCGTATGCAATTAAATCATTTGCTCCATATAAGGCACCAGGAATGGATAACATTCGACCTGTGATGCTGCAAGAGTCAGTGGATATTGCTATTCCATGGCTCAAACGTATCTTCACAGGATGCCTTAAGATAGGTTATGTTCCTAAAGCATGGCGGGAGGTGCGCGTTGTTTTCATTCCCAAAGCAGGGAAAGCGAGCCATACAAACGCAAAAGACCTGAGACCTATCAGTCTATCGTCCTTTTTGCTGAAAACTTTGGAACGTTTGATAGATGTATATATAAGAGGTGTGATCGGCGATGATTACCTATCTAAATCACAACACGCATACACGGCCCTCCACCGGGTCGTATCGAGCATAGAAAGATCCCTCCACTTCAAGGAGTTCACTCTTGGGGCGTTCCTGGACATTGAAGGAGCGTTCAACTACGTAAGCTCTAACGCAATCCTGAGCAGTCTGCATAGAGCACATGTCAGCACCGGCCTCTGCAACTGGATTGCGTAGATGCTTCAATCAAGGATACTATCTTCAACGCAAGGAGATGTAACCATCCGGAGAAGGGTCTGCAGAGGAACACCCCAAGGTGGAGTCTTGTCCCCGCTAATATGGCTCCTTGTGGTGGATGAGATCTTGGTAATACTGAAGGAAAACGGCTTCAACGTGACGGCCTATGCGGACGATGTCGTTATCCTGGTTTCGGGAAAATTTCCTCCTGTCCTAAGTGAAAGGCTCAATTTCGCGCTACAACTAGTGGACAACTGGGTCAACAGCAAAGGGCTGGGAGTGAATCCTTCAAAGACGGAGGTAGTTCTCTTCACTAAGAGGAGATCAATCCCTACCTTCAGACCCCCAAATATTGGTGGCACTGAACTAAGGATCTCAAGTTCAGCTCGGTATCTGGGCGTAGTTCTAGATTTAAACTTAACTGGAAGGAAAATATTGCCGAACGCGTTAAAAAAGCAAGCGTAGCTTTCTACTCCGCTTGACATATCTGCAGCAGTCTGGCGGCTAAAACCGCTGTAAGACTGAGAGAAGGCCGGTTGTGGTCATCATGCCTTTACGGCCATGCTTCCATTCTGTCCCGATGGGGGATCACCAGCGGATTGACGGGCACTGATCACATGAATCCGACGCTAGCATTCGAAAGGAGATTCGCTACAAGAATTCCCGATAGAATATACTGGAAGAATCGTAGAACCATGAAGAAAAAGGAGTTGGCTCTCTATACCGACGGTTCTAAGATGGACGTTGGCACGGGAGCCGGAGTTTATTGTGAGGCCCTAGGAATAAACCGCTCCTTTAGAATAAACGACGACTGCAGCGTTTTCCAGGCGGAGGTCGCAGCCATAATACAGGCTGCGGAAATTATACGCGAGAGTAATATCGTTGGCAAAACGATCACTGTTTATATAGACAGCCAGGCAGCCGTTAAGGCTCTGGACTCTGTTGTAGTTAGGTCGAGGCTCGTGAGAAGCTGTAAATCACTCTTAAACGAGCTATCCATGCGGTGACCGTCTGCTGGGTACCAGGGCATATGGATATCGAAGGTAACGAAAGGGCTGACGAGCTTGCTAGGAAAGGGTCGGCGCTGCACTTATCGCGGGCCCTCCCCTCTGTAGCAATCCCGATCAGCTCCTTTCGGAAAAAAATAGAGGGTGAAGCCACCGGTCGAGCAAACAGACGCTGGGCTCATCTGGAAACATGCGCTACGGCCAGGGCGCTATGGCCGGCCTACAGCAAGAAGAGATCAACCTCTCTGGTAAAACTTAGTCGTTATAACGCACGGGTCATTTCTGGCATAATTACCGGACATTGCGCCATTGGCGTTCACGCGGAACGACTCGGTGTGCTGCATAATGACTATTGCAGATGTTGCAGGGACGAAGAAGAAACTGAATCTGTTCGTCACCTGTTGTGTGACTGTCCTGCCCTATCCGTCAGAAGAATGAGGACTCTTGGTAGTTACTTCTTCTCGGTGCTGGAGGACTTGGGTAATATTGAGCTAGCGGACCTCCTGAGATTCATATCACTTTCTGGGTGGTTCTAACGGCGGATTTTCTTTACAGCGTTTCCAGGGTTAAATGATTGGGCACAATGGACCCGTACTGTTGGTCTGAGTGAGCAGTAACTCCTTGTCACAAGGCACCCATCCACCTAACCTAACCTTCATCGGATGTGGCGAAAATTCAATCTCCTTTGGACTGCTTTCGGTATCTTTTAGTTTTTCTACCATAGGCACTAACACAGCTGTATCGTCTGCAACACCTCGATGCATTTCCAAGAATTCTACGTCACGGGCTTGGATTATTTGACACTTTTGGGGAAGCCAAACACGATACCCCTTTGTCCACGAGGATACCCCGCGAATATGCCTTCTTCAGCTCTCTGCACAACTTTACTTTTATTAGGGTTCTTATCCAAGACGAGCGCCTTCGAACCAAAAGCTTTTAGCTCGTAAAGAATCTGACCCTTCAAACTACTGGTTGGGCATCGGTTACGAATATGGCAAGCAGTGGCAACAGCTCGTACACTCCACTCTTCTGTCTCAGAAAATACACTTCGCACCACCGCGTGCTGTCGTCTATAAAAGTCACGAAATATTTTGCGCGGCCAGAAGATTCCATTCTGAAAGGACCAACTACATCAGAATATATGACCTTAAGTGTCTCTGTGCAGGGTTCTCGACTCTTGGAGAAAGGTAAAGAGGACATTTTTTCCTTCAGACACACTACACATCGCGATAAAGATTCAGCGTCTCTCATATTAACAGGGGGCTCTATACCACTGCGGATAATTTTTACCAAGTCTTTCGAATTCAAATGTCCCAACCTTTCCTGCCACTTCAACAGTTCGGAGCACTCAGAATGATTTAACCCTTCATGCCACTTCAACAGTTCGGAGGACTCCGGTCCAACAACCGCATTCGAGCACTCAGAGTCCTCCCGGACAAAATAAAGTTCACCTTTACAATCCACGATTAGTGGTATATTGCCACATTCATCTCGAATAAAAGCATCATTCTTTCGGAACGTCACTTCATGTTCCTTATTTGTTATTTTTGAGACGGAAATTAAATTATTTCTTAAATCAGGGTCTCTCTGTACTCTATCAATCGAGAGCAATTGTCACTTGCCACAAACATATAAACTACACCCTTTCCCTTAATTTCAGCTGACGCCGTACTTGCGAGATTTAATTTAGCATTTGTGGAATTACACATGCAAACACCACGTACAGCCGAACAACTAGCAGAGGCCCTAGACTGCTATAAAGCAGATACATATTACCGCCATCGTACACAAATTAGAGCGCGACCGGCTCAGCTGGTATTGCCACGTTCAAAGAAGAGATCATTTGAACCCTGTTAAAAAGGCAATATCTATGCACGTTCCAAAGACATCGCGATGTAGGAAAGGCAGGCCTATAAACGCCTGGATCAGACAAATGCGACGACATCGGCATTTCATTGGCCTCAGTAACCGAGTGATCCAAAATCGGCAGGCCTGCCGATATTTTCTGAGGTCAAATAGGCGAACCCCACAGGCGGATCAGTAGAAATGCAGTGAAGTGGGAGGGCTGTGATCCCTTGTTTTCGGATCATAGCCTCGCTGATAAAAGGAAGAAGAAGAAGAAGGAATTGCGATGGGATGGGCCGGGCAAAAAGAGGATGAAAAACTGTGACATCTACTACGATGATTGCTACAGAGGCAATAGGCAACGATTATTCGGATGCGGATTTGTCATACGCGGCAGACTTAGGCAATAAGTCTTAAGCTTCCGAAACGTGAACGAGCGTATTATGACTATCCGGATCCCCCACGGACGAAAAGGACCCTGCCACCAAAGAGTGTTTCTACGAGCTCCTCGACAAAACATATGAGCAATGTCCTAAATACGACGTTAAAATCGTATTGGGGGATTTTAACGCCAAAATAGGAAAGGAGGACGTCTTTGGTAGGACAATCGGTAAGCATAGCCTACACGACACCACGTCTGATAACGGACTAAGGCTAATTGATTTCGCTGTGGAGCGAAATGTCACCATAGCAAGCACATGGTTTCCTCATCTCGATATTCATAAGCAGACATGGCGGTCCAATGATCATGTAACGATCAACGAAGTTGATCGTATTGCGATCGACGCAAGGCATGCCTCCAGTATTCTGGATGTCCGGACCTTCCGAGCGGCCAACATAGACTCGGCATTACCTTGTTGTAGCCAAGGAACGAATGCGGATATCCCAAACTGAGCAACAGAGAAGAATCACTGTGAGAAAATTCAACGTCGAAAAGCTACAATCGCAAAAGACCGCCAGACCTCTTCGCTAAACGCGTATCTCTCAATCACCCCTAAGCCGCCAGCATTAAGTGCCGAAGACCAGTGGCAACGATGCCAACATGTCATCAGAAATGCCGCGACTGATGTGCTCGGTCTCGCTCGCCCACCATCGCGAAACCCCTGGTTTGACGAAGAATGCCGGCGAGTGCATGCAGCAAAATAAGAGGCATACAAAGCGGCGCTGCAGCGGAAGGCGAGAGCTACTCGCGAACCCTACGAACAAAACGGGAAGAACATCGGCTTCTCCAAAAGAAGAAGAAAGAACATGAGAAGCGCGCGTTCGAGAATATCGGAAGTTTTACCAAAAAGATAAACTCAATTTCCAAGTAATTTAAGTGACGTTTGATAGATGTTTTGACAATCTAACTTTCCAAAATGTTTGATTTTGAGTTGGAAGCACTTACACCCAATCCGAGAACCATAGAATCGGATTACATTTTCGAATGGCAATCCGAATCCGAAAGCAGTACAAAATAAGGTCCCTGTAGAGATGAAAATGGAAACCTCGTAGTAGAATCACAGTCGGTTCTGAGAATATGGAAAAACTACTTCTGCAGACTGTACGAGTATAACGGCGACGAAGACCAACATCCCGCTGTCAGGCAGAATGAGCCATTCAACATAGACGATGGTAGTCAAAATTTCCATCCACCTGACCAAAACGAAGTGAGGATAGCAATATCCAAGCTAAAATCCAACAAGGCTGCTGGACCTGACGGCTTACCGGCCGAACTTTTCAAGGCAGGATTGGTAGAGTGTATATACCAATTTATCTCTAAGATTTGGTCAGACGAGTGCATGCTTGATGAATGGAATCTCAGCATCGTTTGCCCGATCGACAAAAAAGTAGACCCACTCAATTTGAGTGGGATTGAACTTGAACGGATTGTGCGGAACTCACAAGCCAACACCGGAGGCACAATCTATTACAAGTATGTACAACTGCTTGCATACGCCGACGATATAGACATTATCGGAAGAACTCAGCGGGCTGTCACCGCTGCGTTTGCAAGCAATGAGGCGGAGCGGCCAAAATGGGTTTAGCGATAAATGAGGGCAAAACCAAGTATATGCTGTCAACAAGAAGGGAAAACCAACACCGACGAATTGGACAAAACGTCACAGTGGGCAGCTATAACTTCGAGGTAGTAAGGGACTTTGTCTACCTTGGCTCTGCTATAAACTCTAATAACAAGATCAGCCCAGAAATCAGGCGAAGAATAACTTTTGCCAATCGCTGTTTTTTTTTGGGCTTATAAGGCAAATCAAAAGTAAAGTCCTATCTCGAACAACTAAGGAGACTCTATATAAGACCCTGATCATCCCAGTCCTGCTTTACGGTCGCTTCGAGAGAAAAATTCTTCGTAAGATTTTCGGTCCCGTTTGCGTTGACGGGTTTTGGAGGAGAAGATTCAATCACGAACTATACGAGCTGTACAGCGACATTGACCTAGTCAAAATATTGCGTATTGAACGTCTGAGATGGCTAGGACATGTAGAGCAAAGAAACCCAACGCTCCGGCCCGCAGAGTCTTCGAATCTAACCCCGATGGACGACACAGTAAAGGATCTCCTCGCAGAGGTGGCGCGCCCAAGTTCAAGTAAGTAAGTAAGTAAGTAAGTAAGTAGGAATCACACATGGATTTAAATAATCTCTTATCACCACACAAGTGCCGTACAGCCGCCGTCAAAAATCTAGGTTTTACTTGCCGGTCCAGTTTTCGCACAGTAAACATTGTCAACAACTGCGGTCACATTGTGACTTACCGCGTAGGATTCATTAACAGTATTCGCTGACTGCCAATAACGCTTCTTCCGGCTATCGTCTGACTTCTTCGTCGGACACGCATTAGCTTTGTGCCCCAGTACACCACACTTAAAGCACTTAAACTCTCCGGCCTTGGGCAGTCCTTTATCATGTTTAGGTCGATTTTGTCGATGAAGGCCACCGCTTCCCATTGACATAGCTACGACTACACTACCAGATGACTGCTGTCGTGCTTCACATTCTTCAATTATCTTCACTTTGAGTTCTTCGGCTGTGGGCAGCTTGTCTCTGGATTCAATAGCACACCGAAAATTATCATACGTAGAAGAGAGACTGTAAAGAAGCATAATGATCAGTAAATCTCCATTTATTTGTACATCCATACTCTCCAATTTGTCAACTGCATCAAAAAATGTTACCATGTGTTCTTTGACATCACCCCCGTTGTCCAACCTCTGAAGTATCAGTTGCTTTAGCAGCGTCGCCTTCTTTGCATGTCCCTTTGAAGCGTAGACTGATTCCAGTTTGAGCCACACGTCCATCTAAGTCTTACACCCAGGAATTTGCTTCAGTTCCGATGGTTGAATTAGCAGGATTAAGTCGGCCTTAGCCATACTATCGTGATTTAACCAATCACTGCGAGTAGGAGCGGCATCTGGGATTTTAATTTGTTCATTCACATAATCCCATAAATCATTTTTCGTCAGGTGCGCATCGACTTGAATATATCAAGTATCATAATTGCCTTTCGACAAGAGTTCCAAGAGCGAAGACGAACTCGATGGTGGATTGGCTGATAATATCGGCATTTTCCATGTGTTTCACCATCTATGTGTATAAAATTTGATCGTGCTTTAGGCGCTACTGGGCCCATAACCTGTAGATTTTTTATTTACGTTGATAAAATTAGATTATAAAATGGGAAATTTATGTTGTGCTTGTGTTCTGTCCGACGGTCAAACGAAGGAAAAAAAAGGAAAAGATCGACAAGCTGACAACTTGACAAACTAACAAGTGTTGATTGTATACTAAGGTCCAACAAAGTAGTTAAGGAATATAAATATCTTGGCGTATTTTGACCAAGAGTTAATGTATGAAAATGGATCTAAAGGAAAAGCTAAAGAGCGTAATCAGTGCCACCTGGAGGAGATGCTTCGCTAATTGGAACATTGCACACAGTTGTAAATTTGAAGTCTTTGAAGCGGTATCTGAAGCCATTTTGTTTTATTGAGCACAAACGAATTTCACTTACCAGCAAGTACACCTAATTACGTGATTATGCTGGAAACCGGCTTGTCCCCACTGTTTGTAGCAGATTGGAAACCAGCACTTTATCAACTAATCGTAGCAACAGACATGCAATATAGACAACGTTACCTAAGTAATCCTTCGGAATCACAGCACAGGATGATTTACAGCCGATTATGCCATAACTTAGATAGATAGATAGATATCTTTATTGTAGCTAGAATAATACATTTCTTATAGACTAAAATTGCACAATTTTTAGAGATTTGGTTTATTGCTACCTTACTGCTGAAAAATTCATTAACAATTTCTACAATTATATCACAGTTTCATTCATAATATTTTGGAAGGAAAAGCTACATTAAAAACCTTCATTAAATTAAAGTACATACTACGTTACTAGATATATGTACATAATGTTTGTATTTCGAACTTGAAAAGAGAGAAGGGGAGAAGGTAATAACCGATGCAGTAAATATATTCAAACTTCGTTGATTAAATATATAAGTAAAATAATGAATACAATGAATAAATTAACAAGTAATCAATAAATAACAAGTAATAAATAATAGACAATACATAATAGATAATAAATAAAAAATAATAAATAACAAATAATAAATAGTAAATAATAAATAATAAATAATAAATAATAAATAAATACATACAATAGAATAAATAAATAGATTCTGCGATAATTTAACCAACTAAGTTTGAAATCAGGTTGTTATCAGATGAAATGCAAGATGATATGTGACGGTCGCGTAATTTAGTAATTTTGATCGGAACTTTATTTACATTTGCAATTTGATGCAATTCTTCGGTAGAAAAGTACCATGGTAAACTTAATATTAATTTCAGCAACTTATTTTGTGCTATTTGCAGTCTCCGAATGTGCATTTTTGCACATGTACCCCAGACAGGTGACCCGTAAAACATTATAGCTTGAAATATAACTTTAAAAATGATAAGCTTGTTTTCGTTGCTCAATTTTGATTTCCGATTGATGAACGAGTAAAGAGTTTTAATGGTGATGTTTATTTTGTTTATAATTTCCTGCATATGTACGCTATACGTTAATGTCTTATCAAGGTGGACCCCAAGATATTTAACGTTCGACTTCCACTCTGCCTGAGCACCAGCAATAATAAGTGTACTGCTTGGTAAGAAACAGGTTTTTCTTTTTCTTGTAAAAAAGATAGCCTGTGTCTTAGAAGCGTTTATTTTTACTTTCCAATTATTGAAATACGTTTGAATTGTATTTAAAGCGGATTGCAGATTAGTTTCAATATTGAAACCAGCCGCATCCGACGAATAAATACATGTATCATCTGCGAAAATAGCTGTTTCACAGTTTCTTGATCGGGGAAAGTCGGACGTATATATATTAAATAAAATTGGAGCAAGGATTGATCCTTGAGGTACACCTGCATCGATAAAAAATACATCAGATAGACAGTTATTGACGGACACTACAAACGATCGAACAGTTAAAAAGGACAGTATCATTTTCACAAGGTATGTTGGGAACTTAAAATTGATTAATTTATGCAACAGTCCATGGTGTCAGACTGTGTCAAATGCTTTCTCTACGTCGAGTAGCACCATACCCGTGCTATTACCCAACAGAAAGTTACTTTTTATATGTTTCGTTATACGGTGGATTTGATGGACCGTACTATGGCGCTGTCTACAACCAAACTGTTCTGGTGGCAAGATGTTATTGGCGTCAATGTGATCATCTATTCTCTTTTTTATTAATTTTTCTAAGCATTTGCTTAACGCACTTAGTAGACTGATTGGCCTATAACTTAAAGGCATATTGGCATTTTTGCCAGGCTTTAAAATTGGAATAATTTTTGCTCGTTTCGAAGCCTTAGGAAAATACCCCAGTTTAATGCAGCCATTAAAAATATCTTGGAGGAATCTTATTCCAGCTACAGGTAAATTTCGTAAAAATAGATTTTTGATGCCGTCTAAACCCGGCGATTTAGTTAGTTTAAGAGAACGAAGAGCCACTTGCACTTCATTAAGTGATAAGCTATCAGTGTTGTCCTCAATATGGTGTGAAAGAAGGAAGTTCATGGATTGCTCCACTTCAGATTGAACACTGATGCTACCAATAATGCTATTACCTATTGAGTGGTTTTCCAAAAAAGCGTGGCCTAGTGCGTTCGCCTTTTCAGAGTTCGAAAGCAGTACTGTGTTACCTGTATTGAATGCAGGAATATGACTTTGTTTTCTTTTGATTACCTTTACTATATTCCAGAAAGGTTTGCTTGATTTATCTAAGCCCTGTAGTTTACTATTCCAAGCTTGATTTCTGAACGTTGCGATGGATTCTTTAATCAATGCGTTAAGGAGTTTAGTCTCCGAAAGATAGACGCTATTTCGTGTTCTCGTCCACCAAGACCTATATCTATTTCTAGTTCTAATAAGTTTTATTATATAAGGTGGGAGCACGTTAGCACTATTGTAGAACCTGACTTTTTTAGGAACAGATTGCTCCAAACTCTCGCGAACTGCAGATGTAAATGCATTTATAGCTTCGTCAATTTGTGTTTCATTAACAGCATCAGGAACTACTCCTTGCATTTCCCTTAATCTCAGTGTTATGTTATTCTTAAATATATTCCAATTAGTATTTTTGAAATCATACACTAAATTATTATTACGGACAGGTGTACTAAGGACGCTACATTTGACAGGAAGATGGTCAGAACTTAATTCGTTCACTACAATAGGCTGCGTAATCAGTTGCGGTGCATTGGTTAAGAATAAATCCAATGTCGATGGGTTAGACCGACTACTAGAGGAAATATAAGTTGGGTGAGGAGGATATAAGATACTGAATGGATGCCTATAGTTCATGTCTTCTAAGACGTTACCCCAGGCATTGGCTCTTAAGCATCCCCAGTTTCTATGCCTAAAATTTAGATCACCGCCGATTAAATAAATCTCGTTCGAGCTTACTAACTTGCGTATATCATTTCTAAAATCATTGCGTCTGTTCACATCGCTAGAACGACCAGAAAAATAGACAGCGAAAATTTTAATTGAAAGCCCGTTGGAAAATGGTATTTCAATACCTAGGTTTTCTACAAATTTAGTTTTCAAGACCGGAAGCACTTTATGCTTAATTGTTCTTTTAACTATTACCGCGACACCGCCTCCCCTTCTCTCGTCTCTATCTAATCGATAACATTTGTATTCGCTATTAGACAAATTATCATTATTCTTTAACCATGTTTCACTAACTAGGCTTATATCTATATTATGTTTGCTTAAGAAAGCAAAAAATTCGATGTCTTTATTTCGAATGCTTCTAGCATTCCAACAGGTTATGTTTAGACTAGCATTCATTATTATTTACCTTGATAAACATACTTAATAGCTAAGCTAGTGATTATATTAAATTGTTCGGCCTTAGAACTACAATTTCCAAGCAGCGTTAACATCTCGGCAGTCAGAGCGTTGATCTCTTCCATGGAGAAAAGTTTGTTGGATCCATTCGAAGTGGTGTTGTTGTTGTTCTTCGACCATGCATTAGTGTTATTGCTGGTCGTCGGCTTAGGTACCACCGACGCGGAGGTTTGTCGCTGAGGTTTGAGAGCGGGAAAGTCTGTCATGCTTGCAACAAATGAATGATGTTCGACTCTCTTTGCCATTGGTTGTATTTTACTTTTGGTAGCGATTCTCTCTCGTACTTGATAAAAGCTTTGTCGACTCATGAATGAGGGATCAGTCGCTTTGTGTGTACCATTGCAGTTGGCACATTTGATGTTGCTTGATTTGCAAGCAGAGGTATCGTGGGTCTCAGCACATATGGCGCAATATGTTTTAATGTGCCAGTTTTTTTCCCCATGTCCAAACATTTGGCAGTTGTAGCACTGCGTCAGTTTATTTCTCTGCCGGCGCGCAAAGTCCCACTTAACTTGGGTTTTAAAAATTGACCGCAAATTTTTTTTTAGATCGTTAAGTCGAATCGAACCAATTTCGAGATAAATGAGATAAAACACATCCGTGTAATTGTCATACTTTTTCTTGATTATCTTAATGTTTTGACATTTAAGACCTGACACTATCAACTCAGTTTTTAGAGAGTCAAGGGGAGTTTCATCTAATCCATACAATATGACTTTGAACGACCTTGCAGATGGCAGATCGTGTGTGAAATATTGCCAATTTTTGTCTTTTAACAACTCACAGATTTTATTAAATGTATCAATTTCTTCACTAATAATTTTAATGCCAATAGACATCTTTTTAACACAATATTTGTGGACTTGGTTTTCGCGGCAAAGATCGTGAACATTAGCACAGGTTTTTTGCAGAACACAGATGGGTGGGTTTTCGCTTTTTTGTTTGAGATTGGCGGTGTCACGATTTCATCGCACTCAATTGCATCGTCCGAATCTGGCAAACTTTGAAGGGGAGCAAAATAATTAGTTCTTAAATTTTTGTCCCCGTAACTTATTTTAGGGTTTTTAACCGTTGAAGACATAATGTCTTCAATCACTGGTGACCGATTTCTTTTAGGAATTTTGCTTTATCTAAGTACCGCACAGAAACAAACGTCTTACGAGTTCAAAGCTCCGATTAGTACTCTATGCCATAACTTGCAGCTAAAAGACTACTTTCGAAATGAACTCAGTGTGGACGACATTTCGATGATGGTCAAGTTACGAGGAGAAATGCTTAATTTGAATTATATGCCGCATCGAGTGGATCTTCCAAATTTATGCGGTTTATGCAACCTGGAGGAAAGAGAAGACGTTCTACATTTTGTTGGAATGTGCCCAATCCTGAAAGAAATAAGTAGGTATTTCTTTACCTATGATATATGAAGTGATAACGTAACATTAGTTTTACTCAACGAATTGGAAGTACCCAAACTCTATCAGTACTGTAAAGCTGCCCTAGTGTACAGAGAAGAATATTAAAGGAGAACTTTTGAAGGAAAATTTATTATCTTATTGTCATAGATACATATTATTTAGTTTTGTTTTATTTGCAATTCTGGATATTAAAAACAAGTTATTAATTTAGTTGTCAACTTGGCAGATGGCAGTGCCATGCCTAATCATTTTTATATAATTTTGATCATGTCTTTACAATGTTCACATGAATAAAATAAATCTAATCTACTCTGAAATCTGATACCCATGTCAAGAGGGTTGTGAAGGAAGAGGTAGTCTGCCATGTTCGGTTTAGAACTACGTCACACAGCTTATTGTGTTCTATTTATCAAACCCTTTCAGTTGATGCCCATGTCAAGGGTGTTGTGAACAGGTAATAGGCTATCTTGGGCGTCCGCCATATTGGGTTTAGAACTACGTCACATAGCTTACCGCATTGTACTCGTCCAACCCTTTTAGTTTGTCTTTAGTCAAGAGGGTTGTGAAGAAAAACGTAATCCGCCAAATTTAGTCGACTGCCACATTGGATTTAGAACAATATCGGTATACCATATTGCATTGTCACCAGACTTACACACATGTGCAAAATTTCGAAATCCTAGCTTAATTAGAACTAGTCGAAACTTTTACTGCAGTATTTGACATAAACACAAACTAACTGACAGACTAACATAGCAAGTCAAGTAACATTTTTTAATAAAAAAATAACAGTAACAAATTTTTATTGTATCTTTCACTTTTAATATGATTTAAATATTTTTAAAAGCGTGTGCTGAAGCAACCCCATTTGATGAGATTTAGCAACATTTATTAGGGTGTTCAGTTTGTTCCTTGTGTCTTCCATTTTAAGGAGAGATATATAGCTTCCACCACAGCTGCAAATATCAGATAAGTTGTCTTTTTTAACTCTGCTGCACTGACAACATTTAATGTCTTGTAATACATAGGACATTATTCTACCAGCTAGATCTCCCAAAATCAAAGTCTCAATTTCTTTGTTATCGTGTGGTACAAAGCATCGGTGGCACAGCCATACGCCTCTAAAATAGAATTCAAAACATGTTTTTAATTTACACCAGAATAATATAAGTGTAACTCACCCATCCTTACGCATAGTTTGATGCTTATCATTTACGAGGTCAATATTCCTGTACTCATTACATGCTTTGCAAGTCACTCCTATCAGCGTGAACTCATAAGATATGCCGAATTCATTATCAGCACTAAATTCATTGTTACCAATAACTTTTAGTATATTTCTACGCAGGCTGATCATATCTTCGGTTAGATCGTTTATACTAATAATTTTAAGAATTGCATGTACAAATTTTGAAACTGCGGTAGGATTCTCAGTGGAATATTTTTTGTGTAGATAAATCACTAATTCGAAAATTCTGTGGGAAATATTCTGTATTCCTTCAGTGGCTGATTGCTTTTCTAATAATGATTGCACTAGTAAAGCTACAAATTCTTCGAATTTAACCTTAAATTCTTTTTGTAGAGAAATTTCCTTTCCTAAGGAAAAATGTATGTCTAAAGAATTAGATATTCCGTTTAAACATGTATCATTATTTTGATTACTAGTCCCATTGCTTTCCAACGAAGGTGAATCACTTTTGACACCTGCAAAATTTGCATTGTCTAACCAAATTAAATTATTCCAAATTTGTTCAAAAGATAGTTCAACACTGTGATAAAGTTCCCTTTTTCGAACACTTTCAACAATAAATTCAACATAACTAAGCGCTTCTAGCACAGTTTTCTTCTTAGAATTGATTACTATATGGTTTATATCTGCAAACACAATAACTACCCCTAGTCGTTTAAATTCTGCTATAAGACCAAGAAAAACTTTTTCCATTAAATTAGTAAGAGTTTTACAAATTGCTGGATCATACATAAATGCGTTCCTCGAACGAACCCACCTATAAAAGTGTGCGACATGATAGTCTGAGAAAACATTATGATTGATTGAAACTTCTCGTAGCCATCCATTGACCATAATTCGTAAAATCCGAAAAGCTTGGTTGCAAGAAGAAAAATCGTTCATATTTATTTGTGATCCGGTAGTTTCTGTAGCCAACATATCTTCTAAGGTAGAATTGATGTCAAATGATATAGATGAATACCCGCACTCCATCTCCTGAATTTTATTTGACTGCAATAATGCACTTACAGCTAAATTTTGTATTGTTAACGCAACACAAACTCCGGTGTAGTAACCAGGATTATTCTGAATAACAGGTATGTTATTATCGATGCCAGTAAATAACTTGTAATCTTCAGTTTCTTTGCCTCCAAGATCAGGGCGATTATTTGTAGACCACCAAAGTATAAAATTATTTTTTTGCAGCAGACGAGCATAAAATATGTCTGTTCCAATAAGCACAGGATCTGATGGTACATTGCCAATAGGAATATTTAAAAATCTACTCTGTTCCAGCATCAAATCGAGAACGTTATTAAAATTGAGAAAATGGCGAATCATTGAACGAGTTGTTTGTCTTTGCCAATTAAATCCATGAAGATTCGATGCATCATCACAAATATGAATTTGTATATTCGGAAATTCTGACGATATCGGTATAACTGATTTTAAATTGTTTGCACAAATAGTTGTCTGCGTACATAACACAGTTGGTCCCTTTTTATCTTCTTTATATCTGCACAAAGATCTTTGTATATGCCGATAAACTTGTGTCAAGTCTACTTCTATAAAGATTTCAAAAACCATATCTTCTGGACAAGTTTCGCTTTCTAGATCATTAATTAATTTTTTTTTAAAATACGCTGTCCGCTCCGAAGCATAAAGAGTATTCATGTTAGGCATTTGATTTGCTCGAATTTTATCTAGAATAACAATCACAGCGCGTTTACAGGTAGGCAGAAAAAGTCCCCATATTTGTCTTTTACTGAGAGAACTATGTTGATAAAGATAATTCTTTTTTAACTTTTTCCAAGACTTTGCTAAATAAATATTGATACTCGAATGCGCTTTCAGTTGTTCAAACGAATACGTATCTCTTCCACTTAATGGGGTAATTACCTTAGCTTTATGCACGCTACATAGACATCCAATGTCTATTAAGAACCGAAACTCTAGAGAAACTTTGGTTTCATATACACCCTCAATCTCAGCCATGGGAACACTTCCTATCACACTTAAACCATTGCATTTAAAGTCCTTCTCCTGGAATGTGTATTTATACAGAGCATTTGCTTGCGTAGAGCGTGGTAATATGCAGTGCACTTTTTTTCTGCTTGAACTAGAATCTCCTGAAGAGGTTTCCGATCTTTGATTTACATAAAATACCCGAGGAATGTAAAGTTTAATTTTGTGTAATTCATCTTCAATTACAGCCCAAATTAAAAAATTTCCAAAATCATCTGTAGCTGTTATTTGAATTATTTGCCATAATTGGTCGAGAACAGATTTCTTAGATCGTCTTAAAAATTCACTTACCGTAAATGATTTTATTTCCACGGCATCTCGTGCATCATCGTACCGTAGCTTTTTTAAATTTTGCCTATTTGCCTGCTTTTGACGCAATTGAAAGACCCATTTTTTTTTTTGAAACAAAACCCACTCAATAATTTCAAGTTTTGTTTTACCAACTGGAGGAGGTGAACTCAACATTTGTCTCCAAATTTTATTTCTATCACCATTCATTTCCGAAAATGTTCGTTTAATACCACACGCTTTCCTTACTGTTATACCTTCTACGCGCGTTTGAACAGCCACCTCGTTTATGTTTGTATTTTCATTTCTAGAATAAAACATTTCTGTCATTTTTTTTTGTTTTAGTTTATCAGTGTTTTCCATCATTCGTTTATGCAGCCAATCAGGATGTAAAACTCTTGGAACAGGATTGCTAACACCTTGCATTGCAGCCGGAATTGTGATAATTTTTTGTATAGCTCCACTTAAACGTTCAATATAATAACCCCAATCAACAACTTCTCTAATATCTGCATCGCCCATATTTGTATCACGAAGCCAACGACATAAATAATACCGTCGTATACTTGACTCACACTGAAAAATTGCCAGAGGTATTGCTCTTTCTGTAACGGGTGACCCTTCTGGCTTTTTTGATATCACATATTTGCAGGCTAGGCCAGCGTCTTTTACCATTTGATCTCCTAAGAACTCTGCAAGCCTTTTGGCTGTTGATATGGAAGTACTTTTTTGAGCTCCATACTCTTCGAGTTTTTTCGACATTGATCTGTTTTCTGATATAAGCTCAAATAATTCACTATCAGGTAAGTTTTTCCCATGGCTGTATAATACATCTAGCCAATAATTAGCTATTTTTGCTACGTTAGCGTAACAATCTTCAAGAGTATTACCAGATAAAAAAGATTCAAATACAGAACTCTGAAAATTTTTAATCAATTGTAACTCTCCGCGGCGCTTTACCTCAAATCCTTTAAGTTCAGCCATGGATCCATCAAAATTGAAAACAGCGTATCGTTTTTTTAACTTTTTCCCTTCTTCTTTAGCAGCGGGTAAAACCATAGCCAAATAAGGGCCATCGACTTCAAAAAATATAGAATTCTCCGATCGTATTTTATATTCAGGCAAGTTTGCTACAGTGGTATCAACAAGTTGATGGTACTGGTTGTTTGTGAAATGGTCTCTTACCATATTATTTAAGACAGCATTGGGATATGATATATTAAATGTTATTTTCTCGTTATAATTAGAATGTACCGTAAAAACTTGAGGGAACGAAGCTGGTAGTATACACCATATACCATCGGTATCTAATTCAAGTGGGCGACCAATGCCCTCAATAATTTTGCGAGCTTTTGTTATGATATTTGAGCCTGTTAAACAGACTATACCTGCCATTGGCATACAATGCCAACGTGCCCCTTTCCGCATAACATAACCATAAAAAGAGTTCAGAATACATTTATGAGCCAACTGAAGTGAATCGTAAAGTACCTCCTTACTTTTCGCTGCCTTTATTTCAGCAGCGTCACCTTTCTTTAAAGCTGCAGATATTGCTTTTTTTGCGATTTTTGTTAACCCTTTATAATCATAACGGCGATCTCGGAATGCTCTTACAGTATCCACATAAAAACTGTTTTCTTTTTGGCATATTGTAGAAATGCGTTCTTCTAGCTTAATTATCTTGGTTTTTTTGTATACTTTACGGCAGTAGTCCGACAGACGCTTCTTTTCATAAGCTGCTTGGTCTTCCTGTGATAGTTCATGAAAAGCTCTTTGGCTGTCACCAATATGTATGGGCGGAAACTTTTCCATTTCCAACTGCTGTTTTATTCGCTGTAGTTCATTTTTGGAAGCTGGGAGCATGTCACCTCTCCATTGCCATTTCATGGTTCGCTTACACATCGCATCACGGTAATTGAAGTCACATGCAGCACAGTCTGCATCGTCAACAACAGCCGAAGGTTGTAGGCGATTCGTTAGAATAATATTGGGATACATTGCCCCAACATCAAGATGATAAATTACAGGTTGCTCTAATCGGTTAGGGATGTCAAGTAATCCCTGTAGAGCGTCTTTAATTTCGGTTGATATTTCCTCGAAATTCGTTACTTTTTCTAGTGGAACACCTTCCTCGGTTACAATAGCGTGTTCCAAAACGTTGTCAATACTTTTCATTAATTCTGTTATCATATTTCGATCTAAACGAAATCGACACGGAATGTCGGCTCTATAAATTCCGCACTCCAGGGCCTCCACATGTCCCCCCACATAGGTCTCTGAATCTATAAGATGACCATTACTAGATAATTTACCAGTTTCGTTTTGTTGCTTGTTTGGGTATATTATGTTCGCATGATATGCTTCCACCATAAGGAGAGTTTCGCAAAGAGTGCCTGAGCCTTTTCGTAATATTTCGTCTGGTTCCATTGGAATAATAGTGTTTAATGCAAATATAAACGGATGTACGTACTTCATATAAAGGTAAAAAGTAGCAATCGCGTCTGATACTGAATAATTTGACAAAATTTGGGGATTTTCTACAGCCAATTTACACATTTCTTCCGGATCTAACTCAATTGGATCATACCTTAATTTTGCTTTTGCCACCGCTTTTAATCCATGCGAGCCAACAGGAAGGTACGAATCCCTCTTCACCCAACAAAGGCAGTCCATGTGAATGGCAGGTCTACATAAATATACACCATCCCGCGATTTAGAAAATCCTATTTCGTTACTCATATTCAAGCCATACATTGAGGCTCTAATCTCTATAAAAGGCCAATCGAAGAAATCACCATTATAGGTTACAAATATGTGTGGACGAATTTGAATAATATGATTGAAAAACTTCTGTATAGCCATCATTTCATTTGATTCATTAAATACTATAAAATGTCCTTCAAACTCAGGTTTTGGTGTATATTCGAAATCGTTAACATCTACAGAGATTATTTCACGATTTGTTATTAAGTATCCTTGGCCATCAATCATATAAGAAATCATCATAATTTGATCTGTATGAGGGTCAGGAAATTTTAGAGGTAGTTTTGTAGTCTCAATATCAAAGGCCAATATGACAGGTTCTGGACGTTCCAAAATGTCTGGTCTTGATTTAATCACAGGAGATGTTTTATTTTTTCCAATTATTTCAATGTCGTACCATATTCCACAAAATATTTTAAGATCTATAGATACACGAACATGATAAGGGACGTCATATTCCCGTATGTCTACGATGAAATCTAATGGTTCTATTTCTTGAACATTTCTTTTCAAGATATCATTCGTAATTGGAATGCTAGCGCTTACTATTTGCTCAAATGCATTTCTTTTATTAAAACGTTCCATATTTCGTTTTACAGCAGACGTTAAGACTTTCCTAACTTTAGCCAAAGAGCTTTGATTATAAAACAATAATTTAAGATAAAGCTGCTTTAATCCTGAGAGATGATTAGGCAAATCCAAGTCTTCTTTATATATATTTTCGATATTTGCAATGTCACCACCAAATTTGGTTTTTAAAAACTGTGCAGTTTCAACTAGATGGTTATCTTTAACGCGAACGAAAAAATAGGGAAAATATGAAATGGAATATTTAAATCTTGTTCCATCCATTTGAATAAAGAACAAGTCTAAAACTGATACCAGGCGTCGCTCGTCATCCAAGAATTCAATCTGAAAATTTAAAAATAATATTTATGAGATACTTGACTAAATCTTGTACATAAATTAAAATTTGTTAAGCTTAATTAGTAACGCAGTGGTTAGTGCACAACATGGATGGAAAAATTACCATCATACAGTGTTATGCTCCGACTCTAGACGCGACTGAGGATGAAAAGGATAATTTTTATAGCCACTTAGGTGCCGCCTACAACCAAACGCCTAATGGAGACATCGTAATGGTAATGGGAGATCTCAATGCCAAGGTGGGTAGCGACAACACCATGCTTAAGCACGTGATGGGAGTTCACGGCGTGGGAGACCGTAATGACAATGGTGAGCGGTTTGTGGACTTCTGCAATACCAACCGCCTAGTCATCGGAGGTACGCTGTTTAAGCATAACACCTGCCATAAGATCAGTTGGGTCTCTACTGATAGGCAACGAACATCCAACCAGATCGACATTGCGATCAGTCGCCGCTTTAGAAATTGTCTCCTGGACGTCCGAAACAGACGTGGAGCTGACGTCGGACAAGAACGAGATCACCATCTTATGGTAGCTCATTTACGCCTTCGTACTGCATCCGTCAACAGCAACCGCTCAAACCTGCTTAACATCACCAGGTTTAATATCGACAGGCTCAAGGTTCCCCAAGTGCGCCAACAGTTCAGGGACCATCTTGCCTTAGAAGCAGAAGCAATCAGCAGCATAGAGAACATGGATGACCACTGGAGTGCTGTGAAAAATGCTTTTGCGACTGGGGCACACACTTATGTCGGTAAAAAGCAGAAACACCACCGCACATGGCTTTCTACAGACACCTGGAGACGGATCGATGAGCGTACAGCAATCAAGGCTCGGATTGCAGCGGCCTCAGCAGTAGAGAGAACCGAGCTTGAAGCCCAATACCGTGCGAAGAAGAAAGAAGTGCAGCGTAGTGTGAGACGTGACAAGCGTCAACATGTCAACTCACTGGCCTCAAGGGCTGAAGAAGCAGCGAGTAGGTGCGACAGTAGGACTGTTTACAACATTACTAAGGAGCTCATTGGTGGTCGAAACTCCAAACAACATCCAGTGAAGAGTCTAGACGGTGACCTTCTGATTTCGGATGAGGATCAGCTCACTAGATGGAGAGAACATTTTGCTGCAGTGCTAAATCACTTAGACGACGGCGGTATGATCTTGAATTCGAATGAGCAGTTCGAAGCAACAAATTCCCGAATTCGCACCGTACCTCCCAGTAAAGCTGAATTAATAACAGCAATCAAGTCCCTCAAGAAAAACAAAGCGGTGGGTATTGATGGCATCCCTGCCGAGCTATTTCAAGCGGCGCCAAATACATCGGCAGATTTGCTGCATCCGCTAATACGGAGAGCTTGGGATAGTGAACAATTTCCACAGGAGTGGAAAAGGGGGATGATCATTAAGCTTCCAAAGAAGGGTAACTTGATGGAGTGCGGTAACTGGAGAGGTATATGTGTTCTTCCAGCTGTAGCCAAAATAATAACTAGAATAATTCTAGAACGAATTAAAGATCATTAAGATTCAACTCTCGATGTCGAACAGGCAGGCTTTCGCGCTGGATCCTCCTGCATCGACCACATAAACACCTTACGGATCATAATCGAACAATGCGTTGAGTATAGGTCTCCGCTACATTTACTGTTTATCGACTTCGAGAAGGCTTTCGACAACTTGAATCGAGATGCTATCTGGCTGGCCTTGCGCAGGAGAGGCATTCCAGAAAAGCTTATAGCTATTATCAAGGCTACATATGAGGGCGGCAAGTGTCACGTCGTGCACAATGGTAAGGTGTCGGAGGACTTTGAAGTCCAAAGTGGAGTACGTCAAGGGTGCATACTGTCCCCACTATTGTTCTTGGTGGTTATCAGCGATGTACTCCGTGCAGCATTGACGGAAGCTAATTCTGGAATTCGTTGGACTATGACATCTTACCTTAAACACCTAGATTACGCTGACGATGTTTGTCTACTTTCACATCGGATAATGGATCTTCATTTGATGGCCCAAAATCTAGAAGCTGAGGCAAACAAAGTGGGGCTAAAAATAAACACAGCCAAAACAAAAGCCCTGAGTACTTCCAATACCCGCGCTCAACTTAACATTGCCGGAAAGCAAGTCGAGAAAGTTGATAACTTTCTATATTTAGGAAGTGTCGTCTCGGCTAATCGCGGTGGCACCGAACTGGATGTGTGCAGCAGAATCGGGAAGGCTAAAGCTGCGTTCGGAATGCTGTCCAAAATCTGGAGAAGCAATGTTATTAGCTTAAGAACCAAGCTACGACTGTTCCGCTCCAACGTAGAATCAGTGCTGCTTTATGGGTGCAGTACCTGGAAGGTGGACACCATTAACACACGCAAGCTGCAAGTCTTCGTAAACAAATGCTTAAGAATCATCTTGAGGATTTTTTGGCCGAACCGCATCTCCAACGAACAGCTTTATCTGAGAACGGGCCAAGAACCTATAAGCATTACTATACGAAGAAAAAAGTGGCAATGGATTGGACACACCCTACGGCGCGAAGACAACTCCATTGCGAAATACGCTATGCAGTGGAATCCGCTCACCCAGGCATGCAGAATAGCGGGACGCCCTAGGCAAATGTGGCGCAGAACAGTTGAGGAGGAATCGAGCTCTTTAGGAATGAGTTGGAGGCAGCTCAAACGCGTTGCAGAACTCCGAACACGATGGCGCGCAGGCGTGGTTGCCGCCCTATGCCCCCCGAGGTGTTAAAGGACATAAGTAAGTAAGTAGTGCACAACACTGCACGTAAAGTTCAGTGTTCGAATTCGGGTTTTCACGGTCTCACCTCTCGCGAATGTCTGACATACACATGCTACCATAAATAGGTTAACATGGTTAAACTGTATTTTTTCTTAATAGCGCAGCAAATTTTACAACGCATCCCTTGTATTTTAAGGACACAATTACATATTAGAACACAAGAAATGCCGTTAGGTCAGACGCATTTTAATGACCGAGAAAAACTTTAACGTAGTACGATCAGTTTGTGTTAAGGCAAAAGTAATATTTTTTGAGTCCCTGCTTTTTTTTTAAATTCAAACATTAGTATTATCATTGTATATATAGGTACATCTAATAGTATTCCCATCAGACTAAATTCTTCTATTCTATTTTTCGCTAGGTGGCGTGTGCTTGCTTCTCGCAGAAAAGTATACATCGAAACCGAATTGACAAAGCACAAAGAAGGCGAGAGAATAAACAAAAAATTCTCTTCGTGGTAGTGTACATACATATGTATGTACCTACATACAGGTGTGGGTGTAATTGTGAGGGGTGAGGGGTATGAGTGGGTATAAATAAAACGAACTAGTTAAAAAAAAAAAACAGTTTTTCATCTCGTAACGACGTAACCGTTTTTTTTTTTTTTTTTTTTTCATAAACACAGTTTGAATTGTAACTACATTTATCTCCTTTGCGCATTTAAAATTCGATGAAAAAAAAACGAAAAGCAAACGAGCCCAGCAAACTAAAAAATTAACCAAACAAAGAATACACAAAATTCAACACAGGCATGCGAACGGATCATTCTGTTGCGCACACCCGCTCGTTATCGTTTTTTGTTTTTCGTTTTTAACGTTTTCTGCGTTTTTCGTTATTTTCGTTTTTTGTTCGTTTGCACTAAATGGTATGGCTTTTTCGCTCGTTTTGTTAAAGTAGTTATTATTTAACTAGTTTTTAAACTAGTTATATTTTTTTAAATAACTGTTTCGTTTCTTTAACACAAAAAACGAAAACGAGCCACTTCTAGCCACGGCACAAGCCCCAACCTGAAGGGGCGAGGGGTCATGTTCGTTTTTGGTTTTTCGGGTTTTGATGCATAAAGAATTTTCTTTGTGTTAATACAATATATTTGTATCTAGGAATATGTATGTTCAAGTACATATACATGCATTTGCAAAAAAATATTTAACACATTCTAATGTTTTATACCCCAATTAGAGATTTATTTGTTTATTATTTACAAACACTGAATTAAATATCGGTTATAACGACATATTTCTTAAAACGAGGGGACCAAAGTAATCCAACTCCTCGTTGGTGATTCCTGGGCAACATATAAATTACGGCAAAATGGATTACAAAAAGATGGAATTATAAAAGGGAATCAGTGAAAGCAAAAGCACTTGGTAAATGAGTCAAGCCCAAATGATACGAAGATAAGAGAACAAAATAAAATTAATCAATAAAAGTGCAATATACAGTGTGATTTGCATAAGATGCGACAAAAGCCTAGGACGGATAGGTTGGGTCTAGGCAAGAAAAAAATTGTATGGGAGGGGGGGGGGGGGGGTCTATCTCCCCCCGGTTAGGCGAGAGGGGCAATTTTGTAAAAAATTGACTTTAAATGAAAAAAATAATATTAAAAATCAACGGATACACGTAAAATAATGTACCATAGCTTTTTTGAAAGCCAATATTTCATTCTTTTATATGCTTTTTAAATCAAGTTATTACAGTGAATACTTTTTGTAAAATTAAATTTCAAAGTCAAAATTTTTAAAAAATATTTTGATTCTTTTTTTGTCAAGTTGATTTTTTTCAAAATGTTGCGTTATTAACTGCCACTGATATTTTTATTTTTCAATACTCTTATCAATTCTTAATTAAATACCGAAAACCCGATGTAAAAATCTTTTTTAGTTTTTGAGATACTTGGCAAAAAAAAATCTAAATATTTTTCAAAAATTTTGACTTTGAAATTTAATTTAGCAAAAACTGTTCACTGAAACAACTTGATTTAAAAAGTAAATAAAAGAATGGAATATTAGCTTTCAAAAAAGCTTTAGCACATTATTGTACGTTTTTCCGTTGATTTTTAATAATTTTTTTTTCATTTTAACTCAAATTTTTACAAAATTGCCCCTCCCGCCCCCTCATACGATTTTTTTCTTGTCTCGACCCAACCTATCCGTCCTAGGCTTTTGTCGCATCTTATGCAAATCACCCTGCATATGTTAAGAACGAATGCAGTATATATGTTAAGAAAGAGTGCAATATATATGTTACAATCAAGCTACGTGTCAGTCAAGTGACAGAACCTTAACCAAAAATAAAAGTGCAAACATAAAGACTATAAAGACTTGTGATACCCCTGCTGCAGGGAACAAACTAACTAGATAATAAATAGTCAAATAATGAAATTATTTAAAACACTACATTGGAATGCAGGTGGGCTTTCAAAATCAAAGAAAGCCGCTGTAGTAAAACATCTAACGGATAGCGACATAGACGTCTTCAGCGTAGTAGAAGCAAACATCACCGAAGAAAACCAAAAATACTACAAATTTACAGGTTACAATACTTACATTCTACCTAAACATCCACAAATCACTAGCGGAATTCTGATGGGAGCCAAAATCACACTAACAACAGACTTCAAAATAGTAAAAATTATGAACAATCTAGACACCTCAGAAATAGCGAAGCTTGAATTTGGATAAATAACAAAAAATGCACGTATTACGGTATATATAGCCCACCTAATAATAAACACCTGAACCTGGACAACATCAGAGACTGCAATAACACCATCGTCACCGGAGATTTCAATGGGCACTCACAGCGATGGGGGTACCATGACCTCAACACCACCGGAAAAGAAATCGAAAACTTCATAGATGGTAAGTCATACGAATTACTATATGACCATAATGGCCTCAAGACGTTTATACACTACACAGGACATTCGACAACCCCAGATTTAGTACTAGTATCATCAAACCTAATAACACGTTGCAAAAAACGGGTCATAGAAGACGCAGGTAGTGGACATAGAATACTGGAAACTACGATAAATCTTAACCTTAAGCCAGACAAAAGCACAAACGACAAGAGTACAATACGTACCCAATGGAACTTCAAAAAAGCAAACTGGGACCGTTATAACAATCATCTACAAGCCCTCCTGGAAAATATCAACCTAACAGAAAATCCGAACACCAACATAAATCTTTTCACAAAATATATCATCCTTGCTGCAAAACAGTGAATCCCAAGAGGGAAGACCAAAAAATACAGCAGCTTTTGGAACAAAGACCTACAAGCGCTTAAAAAGAACAAAAATCAAATCAGGACAGAAGCGGAAAAAACAAAGAACTCAGCACTGGTACAGAAATGGAGAAAACTAAATGCCGAGTATCACCGAAAAATAAACACAGCTAAAAAACAAACTTTTACAAATTTTATAAATGAACTAAACTATAGAACTAAAAGCTCTAAGGTGTACAAATACATTAACAATCTGAACGAAGTATTAAAACAAACAAACGAAAGCCATACACAAAACATAATCCAACATAACGGCAAAACTTTAACTCAAGACATCACGATAGCTAACGCACTAGCAACGTACTACAAGAAAACATATGAACTAAACAACGATTTAAAAAACATCAGCGTAAATTCAACAGTAACAATGCTAGTGCTCGACAACCAAGTCTTTTCTCTGACAATTTCACCACTGCTGAACTAGACAACGCTATAAACTGGCTGAAAACCAAGAAACAACCCGGATGCGACGGTATCTTCCCAGAGATGATACAAACCAAAATATTCAACACCATCTGGAATTCAGAAGATGGGATCGTCCAATCTCACTTACCTGCATTCCAGCTAAAGTGATGGAAAAAATCGTCACAAACAGACTAAATTACCACATAGAAACACAAAAACTATTACAAGCTGAACAAGCCGGCTTTCGTAAAGATTTCTCCACCATACACCAAGTCACCAACCTAAAGCAAAGCATAACAAATTCTTTTAACAACAGAAAAAGCGTAATTGCGCTTTTCATCGACTTTAAAGGAGCTTTTGATGGAGTATGGAGTGAAAAACTATACAAAAAAAATTGAAAATATGAACATCGGGAGCATAATTCCAAGATGGATCAAATGCTTCACCAAACAACGCAGGGTCTCAGTCAGGTGGAATAAGACCACTTCAAATTGGAAACAAATCAGGGTACGTGTTCCACAAGGTTGTGTCTCCAGTCCCATCCTCTTTATTATATATATAAATGACCTAATTAAATAAATAAAAGACACTGGCAACAACATAGCCATATACGCAGATGACGTGGTTATTTGGACGGATGCGGAAAACAAGAAGGACACCACTCAAAAATTAAAAACGCAAATACTAAAAGCTACAGAAAAACTAACAACCTGGTCCAAAGAAAACAACATGACAATGAACACTGACAAGACATCTTACCAACTCTTCACATTAAAACATAAATTGGACGACATCGAAATCAAAATCGATAACAAAGCAATAGAACAAAAGTATTCCACCACCTATCTCAGGATCTCCTTCGACTCGAAACTAAACCTAAATGAACAGATTGAAAAAATAAGAACCAAGATCCAACAAAAATCAAACATACTTAAGAGACGAGCAGGGTGCAAATGGGGCGGGACTATAGACTTACTAAATCGGACGTACAAAGCATACATTAAACCAATTATAAAATACGGAGGAGTTACTGACAACTCTTTGAAATTAAAAAAGGGAAAAGCTAGAAACGGCACAGAACAACGTCGTCAGAATAATTACAGGAGCCGTCAAAACCACACCAGTAATAGCTTTAAGACGGTTCACAGGAAACGCGACAGTAAAAAAAAGAGCACAAAGAGATTTCAAGAGAAATTTCAAGATTAAATATTATCAAAAATGTATTTTGTGAAAATCAAGGGTAATCTATTTGGCGTGAAACTAAGAACTTTCAACACATAGTCGATTTGTAGTTTGAAGGTGTAGATGAAGAGAGTGGGTAAGCCTGTTTCGAGCAGCAGAACGTAATTAGGTGTTGTTACAGGTAGATGAAATAGTTTTTTAAGGAAGAAGCGTTGGAGCTTCTCTACTTCTTCGTATAACCTACCATATATCCCCATGTTTGACAACTATAACACATTACGGAACGCATCACGGCTTGAAATACTTTGAATTTTGCAGAATTTGGTATCTCATTTTTTTGAATAATACTTTGCCATGAGGCATTAATCAAACATTTTGCCGCATTTAATTTATTCTCGAGGTGATGGGTCCAATTCATGTTGGGTTTCATTAGTATTCCAAGATATTTGTATTCCGTAACTACTTCAACTTTTACACCATTAAAGAACCATTTTTCATTTGTACTTAACTTTGATTGTCTTTTGCATATTCTGCTAGCAGAACAATATCATCTGCATAGAGTTTTTATATTCAAACCGGCGAAGCGTATTCCAGCGGGGAGATACATTGCTATATCGTCTATGAATAGAGCAAAAAGAGCGTCACAGAAGAGCACAATATACAAGCCGCACAACTGTACGAGAAAACTAAACTTCAACGAGAAAACTTTCCATGGCTGAAAAATCACCCCTCTATGTTCCATCTTAAGACATACCAGACATACCCGGACTTCTCGCAAACAGCCAAAAACATCCTCGAACAGATCGGCCCGATACCACCACGTACGAACCCTCTAGACCTCATATCTATGGACGTAAACACAAACCTCGTATTACCAGTCAACAAACATCACACAACAGCAGAAGCTATGAAACAAATCGCACTAACAACAATCAATGAAAAGTACCCAAACAAAACTTGGCTTCGAATATACACGTACGGATCCAAGCCACGACACCAAGCAGACCGCATCAAATAAAAACACATCTCATGCACAAAGAAACCAACAACGAACAAGCAGCAATTGCAGGGAAATGCTACGAAAACATACATGACTTTTACCACAAAACATCTCATGCACCAAGGAAGGAAGCAGTTGCACTGATAAGATTAAAAACTGGACACAGCTGCCTAGCTTCACACCTCAAAAGAGTTGGAATATTTGAATCCGACATATGCAGCCTTTGCACAACCAACGAAATACAAGACGAAGACCACCTCTCAAGATGCCCGGCGTTGGATCAAGCAAAGCAAAGCACAAAAATCTCCCATCTTTACTGGACTGCTCGAGGAAAAATGGCCTAGGCCAGTTTTCTCCATTGGAAAACAACAAAACAACATTTCTTAAAACGACACATTTTTCACCTTTTGGAATAAAATATTGGTTGCCAATAATAATAATGCTTAATGTATTAATGTGGCTTGGTATATATATATATAAATACAGTGGGGTAGAATACTAAATGCGTTTTGCTATTTAGGTGTCCCCAGAAGGCCTATTTCTCGTTCTATTGCAATGACTAGATGTATTACACATGTATTTAAGAAATAATTATATAATTGCTATATATTATGTTTATATAACATATATAAGTGAACCCTTAATGGGCCAACGGCAGCGCTCATATCCCCGAAGTGGGTTACTGACATCGGTGTATTCGGCCCCTCGTCCTAGGGTTTGCAAAAACAGGATCTGCTTCTCCAGGTTGGGGGTTGTGCCGTCGGGTTAACTTCCCTACCACGTAAAAAAACCTTCGGTTACGAAGCAACCAACAGCCTCGGATACGGATGATTTTACTGTTGACGACCCAAGCAAACGTAAAAAGGACAACGATCTTCGTGCCTGCACGTGGAATGTTAGGTCCCTCTACAAACCACTTGCAGCGGAACAACTTGCGGTGGCCCTAGAGTGTCTCAAAGCAGACATTACCACCATCTAAGAGATGCGATGAGATGGGCCGGACAAAAGGAGGATGAAAAACTGCGACATCTACTACAGCGATTGCTACAGACAACAAGGACAGCGTCTATTCGGGTGCGGATTTGTCATTGGAGGCACACTTAGGCAAGAAGTCTTGAGTTTCCGGCATGTGAACGAGCGCCTTATGACTATCCATATCAAGGCTAAATTTGCCAACATTAGCCTAATATGCGTTCACGCCCCTCATGAGAAGGACGACGCGACAAAGGATGACTTCTACCAGCTCTTAGACAAGACGTATGAGCCACGACGTTAAAATTATCATAGGTGATTTCAACGCAAAGCTAGGAAGAGATGACGTCTTTAGTAGCGTGGTCGGAAAGCACAGCCTGCACGACATCACATCCGACAACGGACTCAGGCTAATCGACTTTGCAGCGGGGCGAAACTTTGTTGTAGCGAGTACGCGGTTCCCACGCGATTCACAAAGGTACTTGGCTCTCCTTTGATCGAAAAACTGCCAACCAAATCGATCACATTGCGATCGACGCAAGGTCACTACCTAGTTGTAGCCAAGGTACGGATGCGGATATCCACAACGGAGCGAAATCAACGAAATACTGTGAGGAAATTTGACGTCGAAAAGCTACAATCGCAAGAGACCGCCAGAACCTTTGCCGATCGTGTTTCTTCTAATCTTAATCTAAGTCCTATGCTGCCAGCAGCAAATGCGGAAGACCAGTGGCCAACAAGCCATCAGAGATGCCGTCTCTGATGTACTGGGTTTCTCTCGGCCACCACAACGAAACCCCTGGTTTGATGAGGAATGCCGGCAAGCACATGCAGTTAAATAAGAGGCGTATAAAGCGGCGCTGCATAGAAGGACTAGAGCTACTTACGAGCTCTACGTGCGCAGCAGAAAAGAGGAACATCGACTTCTCAAAAAGAAGAAAAAGGAGCATGAGAAGCGCTCGATCGAGGAGATTGAGAGACTTTATTGCAGGAATAATGTTCGAAAATGTTACCAAAAGGTAAAAAGAACATGCCAGGGTTTCAAAGCCAGAACAGAAGCCTGCAGGGACAAAAATGGTAATATAGTAGTAGAATCGCAGTCGGTGCTGAGGATATGGAAGGAACATTTCTGCAGACTGTTAAACAGCGATGATGACCAATATTCCGCTGTCAGGCAGAATGAGCCATTCAACAGTGACGATGGCAGTCAAGATTCCCGTCAACCCGATCAGAATGAAGTGAGGATAGCGATATCTAAACTCAAATCCAACAAAGCTGCTGGAGCCGACGGCCTTGCCGCTGAAATTTTCAAGGCAGGAAGAGATGAGTTGGTAAGGAGCATGCACTAGCTCATCTGTGAGATCTGGTCGGACGAAAGTATGCCCGATGAATGGAACCTCAGCATCGTTTGCCCGATCCTGAAGAAATGAGACCCTCTGAACTGCGCCAATTACAGAGGTATAAGTCTCCTAACCATCGCATATAAGATCCTGTCTGCCGTATTATGTGAACGCCTAAAAATGATCGTCAACAACCTGATAGGTCCTTATCAGTGCGGTTTCAGGCCGGGAAACTTCACCATTGACCAAATATTCACACTACTATCTTGGAAAAAAACCCATGAATATAAAATCGATACGCACCACCTCTTTATCGATTTCAAAGTCGCCTATGATAGCGTGTATAGAGACGAGTTATACAGAGCCATGTCTAGTCTTGGCATCCCTGCCAAGCTCGTCCGTTTGTGCAGAATGACGATGGAGAACTCTCGTTGCTCCATCAAAGTCGGTAAGAACATCACCGAACCGTTCGATGTCAGGAAAGGTCTTAGACAAGGTGACGCGCTATCATGCGATCTCTTTAATATAGTACTTGAGAGAATTGTACGAAACTCACAAGCCAACACCGGAGGTACAATCTTTTACAAGTCTGTACAACTACTCGCTTATGCCGATGACATTGACATAATCGGAAGAACTCAGCGGGCCGTCAATGGGGCATTTACGTCAATTTTATTGAGATCGAGGCAGCAAAGATGGGTCTAGCGGTTAATGAAAGCAAAACAAAATATATGCTGTCTACAAAAAAGGACACCCAACATCGGCGTCTTGGACAGAACGCCACAATAGACAGATATAATTTTGAGGTAGTAAAGGATTTTGTCTACCTAGGCTCTATGGTGAACTCCGCAAATGACATCAGTAGGGAGATCACACGAAGAATTACACCTGCCAATCGTTGTTTTTATGGGCTAAAACGGCAATTGAGTAGCAAAGCCCTATCGAACTACTAAGGTAACTCTTTATAAGACTCTAATCATCCCAGTCCTGCTGTATGGCGCAGAGGCATGGGCTTTGACAAAACCGGATGAGGATGCCCTTGGTTATGCCGAGAGAAAAGTTCTTCGAGCGATCTTTGGTCCCGTCTGCATAGACGGTAAGTGGAGGAGAACGTACAATGCCGAGCTATACTGTAGAAGGACATCAACTTAGCCAGAAGAGTTCCATACAGCGACTAAGATGGCTGGGTCATTTAGAGCGGATGGAGCCCAACGTTCTTGCTAAGAAAGTTTTCAAATCCACCCCGAATGGACGACGCAGTAGAGGACGACCTCGCGGTAGGTGGCGCAAACAAGTGGAGGGGGACCTCAACCAACTTGGCGTGCGCAACTGGAGCTGGCTCGTAACCGTGCTAGCTGGAGAGGTTTGTTGGTTAAGGCCCAGGTCCACCCCGGACCGTAGCGCCATCTAAGTAAGTAAGTAACATATATACGTCAGTTGTGATTAAAGGTTTTATAAGTGTTTCATGCTTTTCACTCCACCAAGAACTTAATTAATTTTCTTTATTGAAAGCTGTTTCTTGTAGCTTGTTCGAGCATCCTTTACGACTATTTCAGTTGCGTTTTGATTTGTCAATTCTTTGATTTCGCCATCCAAATCTTGTTTGTATTCAATTTTACTCACAAGGTCTTCTACTAAGATATCTACTTTCATTGGAGTTTCAACGTCATAGACTTCTAATTCTACTTCATCGCAGTCTGCTTCATTCAGGAATGATTCAGCCCCAGGGTTCTCATAACCTGAATGTTCAACGAATTTAAGATTCTGAAAAATTAGTATCAACTACCACTCTCTGGCAGATTTAATATTCCGTAATGTGTCACTATAGTGGCTTAAAGGTTGTCGATGAGGATTGCTTGAAGTTAAAGTATAGTGTTATGGATAATAAAAAATAAGGTCATGAATGCAACGGAACACTGACATGCGAAACAACCAGACGCATCATCAGCAGTTTATGCAATATACAGCAGCGGCGTCAGCAAATTTTGCCTACAAGTAGTAGTTCGAATTGCATGTCAAGTTTTAAGTTTGATTTTCCGCCCTTCTAGCAAGACATACACATTGTAACCGAATTATTATTTTTTTTTAACTTATAAAAAATTATCAATTACATGAAGAAAAGTGTACGGTTTCAATTGCTTGAACTATTCTTTGGTGGTTGTTTAATTTTGCTAAAAACATTTTGTTGGTTGTTTTTCTTTACAACACTAAAAGTGTTGTCGTGTGTTGTTCTGTACATTTCGTTGGTCGTTTTTAATCTATAACACTAAAAGTGTCGTCGTACTCTATCAACTCTTGCAATAAAGTCCAAGAAAACATCGGAGGTTTCTGACCCCAAACCATATCCGGCCCGACGACGAGTAGTGGACCTTTTTCTAGCTATTTAAGTTATCAAATAAACCATTTATATTGCTTATGAAAGTTCCCCTTTATATAACTACTTTTTTATCAGCATCCGTTTTATAGCAGTTTGGTTCAATTGCATTAAAAATTCCAGTCGAAACATTTCCGTTAAAAACCTGCGTGGCCAATTAATTAATTTATATTATATAATATTATTTTATTTATTTATTAATTAATGGACAATTTTTCGAAGGCATTTGGGTTTTTATGGCTTTCGTTAGTTTGAAACAAACTTGAGATATATTCTTTGAATCCTCTTCAAACAATGATCCATGAAGCCAAGTCCTCAGGAATTTTAATATTATTTTTAAATAAACAATTTCTTACGCGCTTAAATAGGTGATGATATTCGTATTAAAGAAAAACTCTATTGTCCTCAATTTAAAAAAATGAGTATAATTTACTCCAAGCATTTAGTATACATGTCTGTTATTTTTGCCTAGATCAAAGCATACAGAAATAACAGACAGGTATGAGAACATGTATCTCCCACAAAATAAAAACTATTAGAGCTAAGGAAAACGCTTAGTATGACTCGGGCTGTAAAGGAGCTATAAGGCTAAAGGGATTAGGTTTTCGGTCTCACAAGACCAATCCAACTGAGGAAAACCGGAATAGTTTAAGCGAGCCAGAAATGACAGCATTGCCACATTAACCGTGTTAAATTCTCTCACGACCAAAAGTACACCTGTACTTGAGCATAGAACACTCCGTGGGACCAATCCATTTTCGCACTCGTACAGTTGCAGGAGTATTTTCTGATCTTAACAAACACAAGTCCGTTGGTACAAATGGTATAGTATACTTCCTCAGATCTCGTGCCTAAAAAAGCCGAATCTTTCTCTCTCTCCAGCTACCGACCCATTGCACTGACGTCCTTCGGATGCTCGCTATGTGTATCAATAACAAACTCTGTTGAAATTAGCATATATTCGAAATCTCGAAGAATGCAGAGAAGTGTTAAGGTTGCTTTTTATTTAGACCTTAAAATTGCAAGTCCATTATATACTCAAAGTACTAAACATGCCAAATGAGAGACTTCCCAAGATCGAAGCCCTTAAAACTATATCTAATAGGAGCAGCTGATATGGTGAATGGCTGAAGCTAGCACAAAAATGTGGATTGGTTCTAAACTACAGGGAAGCAGATACTGCAAGCTGGAAAGCTGCCTTATACCTTCTAATAGAAAAAGTGGACGAACAATGCTGAAACGGATTCCCAGAGAATGCTTCGGGCTCCCTACACAGATCGATCTATAGTAGGCTAAATCATAATTATTACTTTCGAGATGAGTTGAGTATTCACGAAATATCCATGATGGCGAGACTGCGAGGAGAACTTCTTCCCTTAAACTACGTACCTCTTCGGAACGACCTCGCAATTTTATGTGGTATATGTAACGTTGCAGAGAGAGAAGATGAAGGCGCTACGAGAAATAAGAAGACAAATCTTTGGAGCTGATTTTTTTGCCAGACGATCGGGTATTTGAACTCCTTGATGAGCTGCATATCCACAAGCTTTATCCATACTGCAAAACAGCAATAGCATATAGGGACCGAATACTGAACGAAAATTTCTAATAAATCTAAATGTTAAAGAAATAAAAAAATTAATTTGGGTATGTCTCTGTTGTAAAGTAAATATGTATGTAAATTTACTATCGTAAAGGCACAATATTTAGCACAATGATTTTTGTAAACTTTTAACATTTAATATGAAACAAACTGTACAAAACAAAATCTATCTTATATAAAAATAGAATCTGTTAAGGTTTCCTAAAACGGCTTAGTAAATATTTCTCCACTTCGGATTCGGCTTTAATTTATAAGTTAGAGTATAACGCTTACATCTGGTCAGGTGCACCAAAAACCATATTGCACTTCCTAGATAGGATACAAAATCAGGCGATAAGGCTGGTAGAAGACATGAACATTGCGAACAGCATTGTTTCGCTTGAGCACCGCCATAATGTGTCCTGCCTATCCCTGTTTTGTTGATATATTCACCGAAAATGCTCAACCGAAATAGCCAGTTTACCCTAAAGCCTATCTTTGGACGTACCACGAAATATAGAGATTATTTGAAGACCTGCACAAGCAGAACACGCACATACATACAGCTGTGGTCAAAATAATAGTAGTGTGCTTTTACACATCACAATCCGAGTAATTTTCAAATGTTCCGTTATTTTCAAGCTAAGCGAAGTGTACAGAAATTTATAACGGAACTCAGCAAAGAAAATAATGTACATAAATGTCTTTGCCATGTTAGATGTAGCGTCAATTATTCCTGAAAGGATAAGGGAAGGAACAAGTTCTATTCAAGAAATAATAATGTGCAAGTTTTTTCACGGTGTTGGGACACAGCATTTACATTCATTTTACTTTTTGAAATGTCATTATTGTTAACTTAATTAATACTATTTTACTATACACTGATTTACTATAAATTGAAATTGTAACGTAAACTAAATATTTCACCAACGTCATGTAAATCTCTACAAAGATCAACAATACATTTAAACTTGGCGCCACATTGTTAAGATTCGGCATATTTTTGAAGTCTCCAAACCCATTGTATATTATAAAACCAAGGTGATGTTAATCTGAATTTGAAATAAAACAGACACTTGTTACCGTACAGTTGAGACGCACTTTCCTTTCTTTTCGCCATCACTCCGCTCGTTCGCATATACTTGCACTCCACTCTACCTTTGTACATATTCGCAGGTACCCTTCTCGTAGAATTCGTAAAAGTTGCATTAGGAATTTTCCTGCACTGAACGCAAATTTTCCTAATCGGTGGTTGGAAAAAGCTCCTATCTTTCATTTTGGCACCCAACGTGAGGAGAACATTTTTGTCAGTAGTTGCGAATATACATATATATTCTATCGTTTATAGTTCAATAGCGAACAAAAGACAATAAGACGTGTAGTCCAATCGGGAAAGTGATTGAATGCATAGTGCAAGTGTAAAATCTCCAAAAACTGTAGCGAACATTAGGAGATTCGTGGTTCGGTGCGGTATTCGGTACTCGGTTTCGGTTTTCGCGAGTGAAATCCTGGACCATCATCCAAAGGAATCAGGAGCAGCAGGAAGCATATCAGAGGATCAACCGGCAAACAAAAGGAGCCACTAGAACCGGAAAAAATCAGGGTAGATAAGTAGACATCTTCCCACAAGGTACGTGCCCATCACCTTACTACGAACGTGCGTTGCATTGGTGTTGCATACTTATATGCATGCACATTCCTGAAACATATTGGCAAAATTCGTCTGCAATGGAGCTACAGTACTCATATTCATTAAAACGCCAGCTAAAAAACGCACATTCGTCTTAAGTTAATTTTATTCATGCATGCTTAAGTTCAAATTAGCTTCAGTTAAATTATTGTATAATCCATCGGAATCGATACATAAGAGCTTTGTTCGAATGAACTTTGATCACACATAAAATCACGTCACAATATAAAACGGTTGCAAGAGCTTCCAGTCATACGATAAGCATACGTCAGGCCATAACAGAATCGTCTTGCAATCACCCCACACGAGCTTTAATGCGTTCGATCGTTGTCTTCTGCACCCACACTTTATTCGCTAATTTTTCGCTGAGTCTTGGATTGCAATTTTCAAGTGCCCACATATGGTTGAGGGCTTTTATCATTGCTACACCTCAATGTCATTCTAATCGCATGTTGCTGGGAGATGAATACCAATCAATAGGATTACATTTATAAATCAGCATTGCATTCCTGATTATTAAATACATAGTTGCTATCGCGTGTAAAATTAAAATAATTTTGGATTTATAAATTGCCTAATCTCGTAGTGCAATTTTTGCCTTTGGATTGTGGACATTGTGTGAGAGGATTTTGGATGTATTTTGGATTAATCATTGCGGATAGTGGATACTGTGCGGCTAGTGGAATTGAATATTAGTTTCAGTGCTGATGACTGGGGTTATTGCTGCCAAGTTATTACTATTGTTGGATTAATGCTATTGGGATTGCTATTATTGTTGCCTTTCTGCTGTGGAGATTACTGTTGTTTTTTCGGATTATTACTAGTGGTGTTGCTGCTGCTGTTATTCTTGTTCTACTGCTGTTGTTGTTAGCGCAAATTACTTGAAAGAGGTTGTTGAGGTCGTATAGTCAATTCGCTTTCTATTTCATTTGGTTTACGAATCCATTACAATGCCAGACGACACACAGTCCATTGAGGAGCTGAAGCAACAGCGCGCGTCTACTAAAGGTAACATCACCCGCATCAAAACATTGGTGGAGAAAGCAACCAGCCCCTCTTTAACAGAATTAGAATGTAGACTAGGTATTCTCGAGTCCTATTTTAAGCAAGGGTTTGCATACCAGACCCAAATAGAACGAAAGTTACCAACTGATACCGGAAGGAGTGAACTCGAGGAGTTATACGTGACAACGAAGACGAAAATAATTTCGCGCATGGGAGCAGGAAGACGTAACAGCGCCTTAGAAGCAAGTTTTGTTATTCCATCGCCACCAGCTAATCGTTTGCCACATCTTCGCTTACCAAAATTTAGTGGAAAGTACTCAGAGTACAAGAATTTCATGAACTCGTTCGACAATTTAGTCAATTCTGACCCTACCCTAACTAAAATAGAGAAGTTCAACCACCTGTTATCATGTCTCTCGGACCAAGCGCTAGGAACCATTCCCGCCTTTCAGGTTACAGAGGAGAATTACACCAAGGCATTGGATAAACTCAAAGAACGATACGATAATGACACACTTATCTTTCTTGAGAATATCGCAACAATGTTTGAGCTCCCTAAGTGTTCAAAGGCATCGGCTCCTCAGCTTCGCCATTTGGTGGATAGCATTTCAGCCATTTTCAATTCTCTTACGTCCTTAGGATCAGAGTCGAATATCTGCAACGCTATCATTATTTACATAGCTATGTCGAAGGTAGATGCTGAAACGCAAGCAAAATGGGATGAGCAACTCGATTATTCGAAACTGCCAAGCTGGAAAGACTGCTCTAAAATGATCAGCAAACGGTGCCAACATCTTGAGGCACGCGACAGCAAACAATTTCGTTCGGATCGGCCGGATCCCCATCAACGCTGGCCAAACAAGGCAAGATCACCAAGATTTACTCCACGACTGCAAACTTCGTTCACTCTTATGCAAAAATCTTGCACATTTTGCAAAGATAATAGTCATTTTATTACCATCTGTCCAAGCTTTATTAAGCTTTCAGTTTCTGATAGGTTTTCGAACACAAAAAAGCTAGGTCTTTGTATAAATTGCCTAGGAAAGGATCATAATATGTCCAAATGCCCGTCAGCACATAGGTGCAAAACATGCAACCAGCAACACCACACTTTACTGCATCGGCAGCAACAGGAAATCGTTCCAAGTGGTGGTGAAAGCACATCTTCAGTCGCAGTTAGTACAGCAATGCAACCGGAACCTGTAAACACGGCAAGTCAAGTCATTTTGGCTACAGCATTAGTGCTGGTACAAGACTCTACAGGAAGTTTCCAAATAGGTAGAGCACTGCTGGATTCTGGGTCGCAAATCAATTTGATAAGCGAGAATTTTGTTCGTAGTCTCCAGCTACATAAAAGTAAGAAACGCGTAGAAATCATTGGAGTAGGTTCAGCACAAACTCAGTCGAATTATCAAACGCAGACTGTCGTTAGATCGCGGTTCAATAGCTTCGAAGTATCGTTGGAGTTCTTGGTAACTCAAACCATCACTGGGTATCAGCCTGATAGAGCAATGGTAGTTTCAGACTGGAAACTACCTCAGAATATTGAACTGGCCGATGAAAGCTTCAACCAACCGTCGAATATTGATCTTCTCCTAGGTGCAGAGGCATTTTTCGATATGCTGTCAGTAGGACAGATAAAGCTGGGACCAGAATTACCAACCTTACAGAAGACCAAGCTAGGATGGATTGTGTCAGGACGATGCAGCACTCATCTCGATATGTCTAAATCGAATTTTTGTCTTACTACACAAGATGATTTACTTCATACATACGTGGAAAAATTTTGGGAGTTGGAAGAAACGAGTAGTCGGAAACAGAAGTGGACAGACGAACAAACAGAATGCGAAGAATGATTCTTGGAAACAGTCGAGGTTATTGGGTTATTGCCTTTAGGCGTTTTCTTTCCCTCGAACGCAGGCTTCAGAAAAACTTTTCGTTGAAAGTGGAATACACAAAATTTTTAAGGGCCACATGTCGTTAGTTGAAAGACCAAATCTGCACGAACCTCACTATTTCATTCCGCATCATTGCGTTCTAAAGCCGAATAGCACCTCTACAAAACTAAGGGTTGTCTTCGATGCCTCCTGTTGCACTTCCTCGCAGATATCGCTGAATGGAGCCCTAATGGTTGGAGCAACAATCCAGGATGACGTCTTTATTATACTGCTCCGCTTTCGTCTCCATAGGTATGCCCTCACGGCGGATATCGTAAAAATGTATCGGCAGGTGTTGATCCATCCATCACATCGGCGATTCCAATACATTCTTTGGCGAGAAAACGAAGTTACTCCAATAAAAACGTATCAGCTAAACACAGTGACGTATGGAACGTCCGCTGCTCCATTTTTAGCCATACGATGCCTACGTTATCTAGCGGATAAATTTTCAAAAACTTATAACATAGGGTCTAAAGTACAAGGGTCTGACTTCTATGTTGATGATATGCTCACAGGAGCGGATGATTGGGAATCGCTGTTATGGATCAAGAAGGAAGTTAGTGCTATCTTAGGATCAGTCGGATTCGAGTTGTCGAAGTGGCACAGCAACCATCAATTGGTTGCTACAGAAGCATCTAACAAATCAACCAAAGATTTTAAGCTAGTAGAAGCAGATCTAACTAGCACACTAGGAATCACATGGGACTCACAAGACGATCATTTTCAGTTTTCTTATTACCCCAATCGGACTTATACGAAGTACACAAAACGATCAATACTTTCCTTACCTTCCTCACTTTTCGATCCAATGGGATTATTAAGCCCTATTATCATTAGGGCCAAAATAATTCTACAGAAGTTGTGGGTCGAAAAACTCGACTGGGATGAATCGATTCCACAATGTTTAGATACGGAATGGAAACAATTCCTTACAGATTTAAATTCTCTTCAGAACATTCCAATCCCGCGGTACGCGTTAGCAGAAAACAAAAATGATATACAAATACATGGATTCTGTGACGCATCCATGAATGTATACGGATGTTGTATATACATTAGGACAACAAATAGAAAAGGAAATACTACAACGAAATTGTTAGTGGCAAAATCAAGGGTTGCTCCGACCAAGCGGAAGCAACTTCTCCGCTTTGAGTTGTGTGGGGCACATTTGTTGGCAAGGCTTTGGGCAAAGATGCAAGGTCTCTTTAGCAAATCCTACTCGCTAGTATATCTTTGGACCGACTCAGAGATCGTCCTTCACTGGATCGCTACCCATTCTTCTAAACTGAGCACCTTTGTCGGTAATAGGATTACTGAAATTCAAGAAAAGTCTATAGAAGCCGTTTGGAGACATGTTCCTAGCGAGGGCAATCCAGCAGACAAGCTCTCCAGGGGATGCACGGTAGAGGATTTGAGGCAGTCGATTTGGTTTGCAGGTCCAAGGTTCTTGCAACTTAGCCCAGACAGATGGCCAGCGTCATCGAAAAACCATCTTCACAGGAAGAACTGAACCTGGAATTTTCTTTGCCAAGAAAAACAACAAAACTATCTGCTAGGAATAATTGACAATCACAGTTCGTATTTGAAAATTGTGCGGATATTTGCATACGTATTGAGGTTCTCCAATGTATCACGGAAACAGCATACAGAAAACCAAGATCTCCTTTCTCCCAGCGAGCTTACGACATCGTTAAATCGCATCGTTTGGATGATCCAGACACAATTCTTCTCAGAAGAAATTGCATGCATAAAATCGCACCAACAGCTTAAAGGTTCGATTAAGTGCCTTACTCCATTTTTGGACAACACAACAGGATTAGAGCTATTAAGAGTAGGAGGGCGATTGAAACACGCAAACTTACCTGATGAGCAAAAACATCAATTGCTATTACCAAAAGACTGTAATTTTGTTGTTTGCATGGTACCTGCATACATCAAACTACCACGCAGGTCCAAAAATGTTAGTGTCTTTGATTCGTAGGCAGTTTTGGGTCATAAAAGCAAGAGAAATTGCACGTAGGGTGGTTAGGAACTGCATACACTGCGTCAGATACAGGCCAAAACTGCTCGAGCAAATCATGGGCGAATTACCAGCGGAAAGATTGACAGCATCTCGTCCATTTTCACGTTGTGGGGTAGACTTTTGGTCTACCGTGGTGACGCACTTCAACATTCGTGGCAAGAGGCCATACAAAGCGTACATTGCCGTTTTTGTGTGCTTTTCTTCAAAGGCTGCCCATCTGGAGGTGGTATCAGATCTTTCGTCAGAAGCGTTTATAGCAGCGCTAAAGAAGCTAATAGGTCGCCGAGGGCTTCCATCGGATATCTATTCAGACAACGCTACTAATTTCGTCGGCGCACAAACAAAGCTCTTAGAACTTAGTCGTATTTTTTTTCAAAAATCGTCAAAAGAAGCTATTTACAACTTTTGTACTAATAAATGTATAAATTTCCACTTTATTCCCCCTAGAGCTCCTCACTTTGGTGGATTGTGGATGGCTGCGGTCAACGTAGCAAAAGGTCACCTTATTAGAACTCTCGGGAACGCCAAGCTGACATACGAGGAACTCGCTACTGCGTTAGTAGAAATCGAGGCGATCATGAACTCCCGACCTATCACACCGCTTTCTACCGACCCCAACGACTATGAGGCACTTACACCAGCACACTTTCTCATCGGCACCTCCTTAAAGGCAGTTCCTGAAGTAGCAGACGATACGCCAAACATTAGCTACGTACAAAAATGGAGACGAATCAATGCGGTAAAATCTCACTTCTGGAGGACATGGGCAGCTGAGTACCTCTTTGAGCTGCAACAACGCAACAAATAGTCAATGGAGCAAGCAAATCTACAAGTCAACGCAATGGTGCTAATCCACGAAGACAACGTTCCCCCGCAAAGATGGCAATTGGGAAGAGTTCTTCAAGTCTTCAAGGGGAGCGATGGAAAGGTCTCTACAATCTCTACAAAGATCAACAATACATTTAAACTTGGCGCCACATTGTTAAGATTCGGCATATTTTTGAAGTCTCCAAACCCATTGTATATTATAAAACCAAGGTGATGTTAATCTGAATTTGAAATAAAACAGACACAGTTGAGACGCACAGTATATCCTTTCTTTTCGCCATCACTACGCTCGTTCGCATATACTTGCACTCCACTCTACCTTTGTACATATTCGCAGGTACCCTTCTCGTAGAACTCGTAAAAGTTGCATTAGGAATTTTCCTGCACTGAACGCAAATTTTCCTAATCGGTGGTTGGAAAAAGCTCCTACCTTTCACACGGAAAAAATAATTTTAAGTCAAAACTAAAGCTAGAATCTAAAAAGTAAGAATTAATATATATTTTTTCTTTGTTTTTTTATTTTCCTTATTTGATTTACAACTGTCTAAGTAATGACATTAAGTAAATTGTTTAAAAGATACATTTACGGATTTTAAGCGTGAGCGTTGGCCTTTGTCCTTAAAATTTAATCACCTTTTTTGTTGGTGTGGCACAGGTGGATTTTAATCCACCCGAAGCGTTGAGGGTTTTATTCACACCGAATAAAAATAAAGGAGCCCCTTGTCGCTCGTTGTTGTCGCCTTTCAGGTGAGTGCAATAATCAGTCAATTTAAAGTTACATTTAACAACGTTACATACATCAGTGACAATACTTAAGACTTGGACATACAATCTTAAATGTTAATACATAGTTTTAGTTCTGAATTAGGTCGGTGGGTCTTCTTCGTTTGAGTTTTCTTCTTCTTGTGGTTTCTTGGCCGAGTAGAGTGTTGCCGTCGCTGTTAAAATGTGTTAGAATTTTTTCCAGGTGTTTTAAGTTGATTCTTTGTATTTCTTGGTCGACTGTGTTAATTTTTTAGGTCGCGATGGATATCATCATTGCAGATATACCACTCAGCGTTGATGATCGTTCTTAAAATGTTTGGTTGTTGTCTTTGTATGATTTTGAGGTTCGATTTCTTTACGGTTCCCCAAATTTCAATTCCGTACGTCCATATTGGTTTTATTATACTCTTATAGACGAGTAACTTGTTATTTGTCGAAAGTTTGGATTGAGGTCGTAATAGCCAATAAAGTTGTCTAATTTTTTGTTTTATTTGGGTGCGTTTTTGTTGAATGTGGTACTTCCATGTCAATTTGCTGCCTAGATGAATCCCCAAGTATTTGGCTACTGGTTGGATGGACACTTGTGTGTTGTTTATTGTTAATGGTAAGGGCGTCAATTTTATTTTGATAGTTTAGATAACTTGTATCGTTTTGTCTTCGTTGATCTTTATGTGCCACTTTGAGAACCACTCAATCGCTTTATCAAGTATTTTTTGTAGTTGGCAAGTTACAGTTTGGAGATGGTTACCGGAGTTGAGTAGAACTATATCGTCAGCAAATGTTGCAATCATGGCCGTTTCTCTGGTAGGGGAGGGGATGTCTGCTGTGAAGAGTAGATAGAGGAGCGGCCCTAAGATGCTGCCTTGGGGTACGCCAGCATTGATTGGGTGGATTTGGGAACATCTGTCTTTGAGTCGTACATAAAAGTATCGGTTTTCTAAATAACTTTTTATGAGTAAGAAGTATTCCTTCGGAACGACGTTGCTAAGTTTGTATAGTAGTCCCTTGTGCCAAACCGAGTCGAAGGCATTGCTTTTCGTCCATGGTGGTTGATATCTTGTTTTCCACTCTGTGTATTTGCTCAATAGTTGAGTGTTGTCTTCTGAACTCGAACTGGTGATGGGGACAGCGTTAGATTGTGTCAATATTGGTTGAAGTCTTTTCAATAGGAGTTTTTCGAAGACCTTGGATATGAGAGGAAGCAAACTGATAGGTCTATACGAGTTTGACTTTGTAGCTTCCTTTCCTGGCTTCAGAATAGCTATTACCTCTGCGACTTTCCAGAGTTTTGGAAAGTGCTTTTGTCTAATTATGCTGTTGAAGAGATTGCGTAGGAAGATGAAGGCTAATCGCGGTAGTTCTTTTAGTAATCTACCAGTCAAGAGGTCATAGCCAGGTGCTTTCTTGCTGTTTATTTCCTTTTTGATGCAGAGCTCTATCTCTTTGACTGTTATTCTATTTATGCGTTTATTGTCTGTATTGTTGTTGTAATGAAGTGACGATGAGTCCCCATCGTCTCGAAGTAGGTGGCTAAGGGTGTCGCTTTGTCCATGTTGTCCCTAGCCCATGTGTTATCCGGTTTCTTAAGAGGTGGGTGATGCTGGGTCCTGTTTGTCATATGCTTGGTGGCTCTCCATAGGGAGTAGTTTGTCTCGGATGTTGGCGTCAAGTTACTTAAGTAATTTGAGAGGTTATTGTCCTGGATTTCCTTGAGTTTCTGTTTGAGGTCTTTGGTAATCTGGTTTAGCTTGGTTTTGTCACTTGGTGCTCGAGTCATCTGCTATCTTTTCCTTAGTTTTCTTTTGGTCTGTATGAGTTCTTTAATAACTGGAACCGATGAAAAGTTGTTTGGTTTATATTCCATTTTAGGTGTTGCTCTATGAGCACCTTCGTTGATTGTGTCATTCAAGTGTATTATCGCCCTTTCAATGTCGTTTTATGATTTGAGGGGAATGTTCGTTGATAAGGAGTTATCTATATGTTGTCTAAAAGTGTCCCAGTCGGTTTTTGAGTTGTAGAGCTTGGTTGGTTCTGTTGCTTTTATTAGATGCGTGGAGTATTCGATGGTTATAGGTGAATGATCTGAAGAAAGGTCAAAAGAAGACTTGATTTTTATATTATTAATGTTGATGTTTTTGGCAACACTTACTTACTTAGGTGGCGCTACAGTTCGGGGTGAACCTGGGCCTCAACCAACAAGCCTCTCCATTTAGCTCGGTCTTTAGCTAATTGCCTCCAGTTGCGCACTTCAAGTTGGTCAAGGTCCCCTTGAACTTATGCGCGCCACCTACGGCGATGATTCCTTCTACTGCGTCGTCCCTCGGGGTTAGATTCGAAGACACTGCGGGCCGGAGCGTTGGTGTCCATTCGCTCTACATGTCCTAGCCATCTCAGACGCCCAATACGCAGTTTTTTGACTAGGTCGATGTCGCTGTACAGCTCGTCTCGTATAGTTCGTGATTGAATCTTCTCTTCCAAAACCCGTCAACGCAAACGGGACCGAAAATCTTACGAAGAATTTTTCTCTCGAAGCGACCAAGGATATCTTCATCCTCTTTTAATAAAGTCCATGTTTCAGCGCCGTAAAGCAGGACTGGGATGATCAAGGTCTTATATAGAGTCTTAGTGTTTCAAGATAGGACTTTACTGTTGAATCGTCTTATAAGCCCAATAAAACAGCGATTGGCAAGAGTTAATCTTCGATTGATTTCTGCGCTGATTTTGTTTGTAGAATTTATAGCAGAGCCAAGGTAGACAAAGTCCCTTACTACCTCGAAGTTATAGCTGCCGACTGTGACGTTTTGTCCAATTCGTCGGTGTTGGTTTTCCCTTCTTGTTGACAGCAAATGGTATACTTGGTTTTGCCCTCGTTTATCGCTAAACCCGCCGCTTCCGCCTCAATGCTTGCAAACGCACCGGTGACAGCCCGCTGAGTTCTTCCGATAATGTCTATATCGTCGGTCGGCGTATGCAAGCAGTTGTACAGACTTGTAATAGATTGTGCCTCCGGTGTTGGCTTGTGAGTTCCGCACAATCCGTTCAAGTACAATATGGTAGAAGTCACATGACAGCGCGTCACCTTGTCTAAAACCTTTTTTGACATCAAAGGTCTCGGTGAGGTCATTACCGACCTTGATGGAGCAGCGAGCGTTCTCCATTGTCAGCCTGCACAGACGGACAAGTTTGGCAGGGATGTCAAAAATAGACATGGCTCTATAAAGCTCTTCTCTATAGATGCTGTCATAGGCGGCCTTGAAATCGATAAAGAGGTGGTGAGTATCGATTTGGAATTCTTGGGTTTTCTCCAGGATATGCCGAAGTGTGAAGATTTGATCGATGGTGGACTTTCCTGACCTGAAACCGCACTAAAAGGTTTCAGGCGTTCACATAATATCGCAGAAAAGATCTTGTATGCGATGTTGAGGAGACTGATGCCTCTATAATTGGCGCAGTTGAGGGGGTCTCCTTTCTTGCGGACAATGCAAAAGTCAATAAGATCAGATTTCTTCGTCAAGTCTGTGGGCCAGTAGGTGGGTTCTCCCGTGCTGATGCGCTTGCACTTATTTGTTTTGATTGCGTCTAGTAGCTTTTTACCCTTTTTGGTGATTAGTCTGGAGCCCCAGTCTTCGCATTAAAGTCGCCTGCCACTAGAAAACGGTTGCCTAGAGGTTTTAGATAGTGGTCAAATTGAGAACTGATGATTTGGTGCTTTGGTGGGCAGTAGATTGAGGATATGACCATAGGCCCTTGTTTATCTTGCAATAGAATAGACGTGGATGGGATGTAATCAGTCTGAAAGTCGTTGAGTTCGGTGCATTTAATTTGCTTATTGACTATTATTGCGGTTCCTCCATGTCCTGTTCCATCTGGGTGATTTGTATTGAAGATTTCTTAGCCGGGGAAGTTTATGTGTTTTTTCTCAGTAAGATGGGTTTCAGCAATGAGCATTATGTCGATTCGATTGTCTTTTAGGTATTGCTTAAGTTCCAGGTAGTGTTGATGAAGTTCGTTTGCGTTCCATATGGTGATTTTGAGATGGTTATTGTCTGCTATCATCATGTCTAGTATAAGTAAGGTTAGGATATTTAACATGTTAGACATTTGTGTGATTAATTGCTTCTTCATCTCTTTGAGTTCTTTTATGTGGTTGTGCTGGTGGTACTGAAGATTGCGGTGGATTCAGAAGGGGTTCGTTTTTTGTTGTGTTGTTGTTGGCAATGGATGTGGATGAGGGACTTGGTTCGATGGCAGACTTTTTGCAACAGCGTCTGCGTAACTTATGTTCGTTGTCGTAGTAGTTGATTGTCTGTCTTTGTCTTTTAGCGTAGCTTCAGTTTGATTGTCTGTATTTGTATTTTCTCTTAGGCGAAGAGAAGGAAAATGCTGAATCTTAAGAGCTTTGTGGACTTCGCATTCCTTATAGTTTGCGGTGTGATTTCCTCCACAAAGGGCACATTTGGGGTTTTTGTCCTCTTTTGTAAGTTGGCATTCGATGGTCTTATGTTTGGCAGCGCATTTGAAGCAGACTGGGTCCATTGTGCAAAAATTTCTTGTGTGTCCATACCTTTGACAGTTTGCGCATTGGGATATTAGTCTCCTGTAGTGGGGAGTTTCAAAGGATACTTTGCAGCTTAGTAAATTCGTGATTTGGTAAATGTCCTTGTTTTCAAACTCGATTGTGAAGAGAGGAAGTGGTTTTTTGTACCGTTCTGTTGAATGTTATGTATATTGAGTACTTTGTGTCCAAGATCTTCAAGCTCTTGTTTAATGTCGTTTGGATCGGTTGATGGATGCATGCTTCTTAATACTACTTTAAAACCTCACTCGTCTTTTGATTTGTGTGTGAAGTATTTTGTTCCTTTTTGTTTTAGCATTTGAATTATCTTTCTGTAGAAGGTGGACTCGGCTGCTTGAACTCTTACTTGGTTTTTCATCAGGACTTTAAGTTCATATTCCTGCTTTGCTTCCATGTCAAGAGCCTTTAGTTAGAGTCTTTATGCATTCGACTTCTTGAACGTAAATTGGCGGTGGTTTGTTTGTTTTTAGGGCAGGTTCTATTATGTTTTCTTTTTTTTCGTTACTAATGTAAGTGATAGGAAAACAAATTCTAAATTTGTATACAGTGGGCCGAAAAAAGAATTGCACTGATGAGCAAAGAAATTTAATTTTAAAACTACGTGCAAATGAAAAACGTACAAAGAAATAGAAAAAATAATAGTATGCACAGCCCCAATGATTGCTAATGCAATTAAGTACTATTTCAAGCCCGAAACTCGCGGACGGAGAAGATAAACATCGGAATTAGACGACCGGAAGATTATTAGTTACTGCAAAATGAACCCTTATGCACCTTCGAAAGTATATCCAAAAAGAGTTGGAGCTGACTATTAGTGCTGTCACAGCCCGTAGGCGACTGTTAGAGAAAGAATTGTATACTCGGAGTCCCCGTAAGGCTCCCCTACTCACCAAAAAGCACATAGCGACCCGCATAAAAAGAACATGTCACCTGGCTTGTGGAGAAATGGCGCCACATATTATGGACAGATGACATCAAAATTGTTCTTTTTGGTGGAGCTGGCTCCCGTCAATATGTTCGCCGACCCCCAAACACTGAATATCTGCCAAGGCTTACAATTAAGACCATAAAGCACGGCGGTTCGAAAATAATGGTTTGGGGCTGTTTTTCCTACCAAGGTGTAGGCCCCATCCATCTTATTTCTGGGATTAGGGACCAAAATGTGTATGTTACCATCTTTGAAGGAACGATGTTGTCTTATGCATGGTCTTCCAGCAGGATAACGACCCGAAACATACCATCAAAAAGGCTAAGGAATGGTTTCAGGTCAATGGGGTTAAGGTAATGATGTGGCCCACACAGTCACCTAACCTTAATCCCATAGAAAACTTATAGTGTGACGTAAAGAGAGCAGTTAGACATGCAAAGCCAACAAATAATCGAGAGCTTTGGCAGGTAGTACAAAGCGCGTGGCAAAATATTTCTGTCCAACGATGCCAAAATCTAGTGAACTCCATACCATGCCGGTGCAATTTAGTACTAAAAAATTATGGATGTGCAACTAAGGATTGAGGTTATCATATGTATAAGAGTAGTTTTTATAAGAAATTTCTAATATATCTTAATTTTTTTACAGTGAAAGGCAATACTACTATTATTTTGAAAAGTGGATTTTATAGGTTTTTTTTTTTTATTTTGGCAATATTTTAAATTATAAAGTTTTAAACGCTATGAAATAAAAATTAAATAAAACATAAACATACACTTGTTATATCCTAGCCTCTAGAATTAAAAAATAAATTATTATTTTACCACAAGAATATTAAAACCCGTACGACTAAGCGCACTACTACTATTTTGAACGCAACTGTACATATGCTCTTCCGAACTCTATTTTTCCACTCCATTATAACCTACAGAAATTTGTTACCTTCGATACCTTCTTTCTGTCTTATATCCTTATCTCATTAATACTTACGCTACATACGTATGTATCCAAACAATACATAAAAAAGGGAAGTCGAGCGCGAGTGAATTGTAAAAAAAAATCTTAGTCGCCAGAACCATGAAAAGAAAAACAATATACACGTATGTTCATACACATGCAAATAAGCTGCATACAATATACATCATGGTAGAAACTTCACACTACACTGTGATCATACATTTTTTTATTTTTTTTTATATTCCCACATTTCACCTATAATTGGCTGTTTGTTTTGGTTCTCTTTTACTTTGTTCTCTTCAAAGTGTGCAAACGTGCAAATGGATGGTTGCTGTCAAGAATTGACTTATTCATTGAATGTATCCGTCAGTTCTCGCTAGAGGCAGTAGTGTCGATTTCCTCAAGTGATACTACTGAGTTTTATATACAATGGTATTATTTATGTTACCAAGGTTGATTGGACGGAGTTTAAAGAACCTGCTTTAAGGCATACTTTATTTTTTCATCAGATGATTGCATCAAAAGGTAATTTTATTATAATTCCTCCTCTGAACACAGTTTCGAAACTTTTTCAAGAAAAAAGGCGCGAAAATGGGTAAATTAAAGTACTTGACTGCTGAGGAAAGGAAATTAATTATTAGGCTTAATCAAGAGGGCAAAACAATTCGAGATATTCCCCAGTTATCCAAAAAATGTACGCCCTTCATTTTCAGTCACTGAAGCATTTAAAAATGATAAAAGAACAGAACCGATTCATAGAACATAGTCATCCAAGAATTACTTAAGAGTGGCAGGATAACAAAATAAAATCAATTTCCAATGCTGATCCCTCGTTCTCAGTGCCTAAAATAAGAGTCGTTGTACAAAACAAGGACCCAACGCCACCATGGAACCAAACTATTACACAAAGATGACAAAAATGGGTGTGTTGCGCATAAAGTACCCTGTATAAAAAAAAAAACAAAATGTGGTGGAAAGAATGCAGTTCTACACAGATAATGTTTTAAAGGCTATTCACTTTTGGGTTAAAGTGCTCTGGATAGATGAATATATCTTCTTCTTCCTTTTATCAGCGAGGCTATGATCCGAAAACAAGGGATCACAGCCCTCCCACTTCACTGCATTTCTACTGATCCGCCTGTGGGGTTCGCCTATTTGACCTCAGAAAATATCGGCAGGCCTGCCGATTTTGGATCACTCGGTTACTGAGGCCAATGAAATGCCGATGTCGTCGCATTTGTCTGATCCAGGCGTTTATAGGCCTGCCTTTCCTACATCGCGATGTCTTTGGAACGTGCATTGATATTGCCTTTTTAACAGGGTTCAAATGATCTCTTCTTTGAACGTGGCAATACCAACTGAGCCGGTCACGCTCTATTTTTTGTACGATGGTTTCCTTGATGTGAAAGCTTCCACGGATCTTCGAACTTCTTATTCGATCAAGCTTGGTCACTCCTGCTGTCATGCGAAGCATCTTCATCTCAGCTGCCGTTAATTTACTCTCATACTTTTTGTACATCGTCCAACATTGTGAACCGTATGTGAGCGCTGGACGTACAACTGCGGTGTAGAGCCTTCCTTTCAACTTAGGTGGCATTTTTCTGTCACAGAAGATAGCGGAATTTTCTCGCCACTTCATCCACCCTACGCTTACACGATGATTGATGTCGTCATCACAAGTTGCTTTGCTATTGATCATAGATCCCAGATATTTGAACTTTTCGCACTTGGGAAGCACTGTTCCATTCAAATAAATGTCTGGAATAGGCCTGAGTGGATCAGAGAACGGGCAGCACAAGTACTCTGTCTTTTTTGAACTAATGCGATACCCATTTCCCTCCAAAACGTCCACCCACACATCAAGTGCTCGTTGCAGGGATGTAGGATCCTCACTTATGATGGCTCCATCGTCAGCAAAGAATAACTGATGTACCTTGGGGTCCATTACTTTACCTTCAAGCAGATAATCAAGGACTGTAATAAAGAGCAAAGGACTTAAAACGCTTCCCTGGTGCACCCCGACTTTGATTGGGAACTCTTCGGTTACTCCAGCGGGACATCTTACTCTTGTCTTTGCTCTTTCGTACATGTCCATGATCATCTGTACATAGGTTTCTGGAACCCCTCGATGTCTTAGCGCCACACATATCAGATCTCGTGGTTGTCTGTCGAATGCCTTTTCAAAGTCAACCAATACAATATGCAAATCCCTTAAGGAATCACGATGTTTTTCCATTATGATCCTTATACTTTGGATTGCATCTGTGGTTGATTTACCCGAGACAAACCCGCACTGATCATCAGATAGCCGTATTATTTTTCGCAGTCGGCCACCTAATACCCGCTCAATAGATGAATAGATAGATGAATATATGATTCGTTTAAAGCATACTTACTTACTTATATCCTTTAACCCCTCGAGGAGCATAGGGCGTCAACCGCGCCTGCGCGCCATCGTGTTCGGAGTTCTGCAACGCGTTTGAGCTGCCTCCAACTCATTCCTAAAGAGCTCGATTCCTCCTCAACTGTTCTGCGCCACATTTGCCTAGGGCGTCCCGCTATTCTGCATGCCTGGGTGAGCGGGTTCCACTGCATGGCGTATTTCGCAATGGAGTTGTCTTCGCGCCGTAGGGTGTGTCCAATCCATTGCCACTTTCTTCTTCGTATAGTAATGCTTATAGGTTCTTGGCCCGTTCTCAGATAAAGTTGTTCGTTGGAGATGCGGTTCGGCCAAAAAATCCTCAAAATGATTCTTAAGCATTTGTTTATGAAGACTTGCAGCTTGCGTGTGTTAATGGTGTCCACCTTCCAGGTACTGCACCCATAAAGCAGCACTGATTCTACGTTGGCTGGTCAAACGGTAGTGCATGCGATCAAATGAAAACACAAGCGTTTTCACTCAGCTGAGGCCTACCAACTCCTACTCTCAACCTCTACGCGGTGACAGCCGGGTGCCTAGTACCCTAATCCAAGAAGTGGGTAACCAACCCCGTTTGGCGGATTCTTGGTGGCAGCAGATGAGAGAGGGGGGGAAGAGTGCTTTTCCACTAGAGCACTTCTTCCTGTTCCAGGCGGCAGCGGACGAATTCCCTAGACGGAGTCAACGGTGGCGTCTATAGTTCCAGTTAGGTTGAACTTAGTGAATACCTTGTGCGAGCTGCTTCGACGTATTCGGATCACAGGTCGGTAAGGAATTTCCAATGTTGGTCAGGACATTGGAATAGAGATGGTGGCGGAGGAGCCCTTAATGGGCCAACGGCAGCGCTCATACTCCCGTAGTGGACTACTGGCACCGGTGTACCCGGCCCCTTGTCCTAGGGGAATAATAAGGAACTGGCCCTCCAGGTTGGAGGTTGTGCCGTCGGGGTAACTTCCCTACCACGTAAAAAATATATGGTTCCGAAGCAACCAAAAGCCTCGGATAAGGATGACTCAACTAATGACGACCCCAGCAAACGAAATAAGGACAACGACCTTCGGATCTGTACGTGGAATGTTCTGTCCCTTTACAGACCACGTGCAGCCGAACAACTAGCAGAGGCCCTAGATTGCTATAAAGCAGATATTACCGCCATCCAGGAAGTGCGATGGGATGGGCCGGCCAAAAAGAGGATGAAAAACTGTGACATCTACTACGGTGATTACTACAGAGGCAACAGGCAACGCTTATTCGGATGCGGATTTGTCATACGCGGCGGACTTAGGCAAGAAGTCTTAAGCTTCCGACACGTAAGCGAGCGTATTATGACTATCCGGATCAAGGCTAAATTCGCTAACATAAGCCTAATATGTGCTCATGCCCCCACGGCAGAAAAGGACCCTGCCACCAAAGAGTGTTTCTACGAGCTCCTCGACAAAACATATGAGCAATGTCCTAAATACGACGTTAAAATCGTATTGGGGGATTTTAACGCCAAAATAGGAAAGGAGGACGATCTTTGGTAGGGCAGTCGGTAAGCATAGCCTACACGACACCACGTCTGATAACTGACTAAGGTTAATTGATTTCGCTGTTGAGCGAAATGTCACCATAGCAAGCACATGGTTTCCTCATCTCGATATTCATAAGCAGACATGGCAGTCCAATGATCATGTAACGATCAACCAAATTGATCGTATTGCGATCGACGCAAGGCATGCCTCCAGTATTCTGTATGTCCGGACCTACCGAGCGGCCAACATAGACTCGGATCATTACCTTGTTGTAGCCAAGGTACGAATGCGAATATCCCAATCTGAGCAACAAAGAAGAATTACTGTGAGAAAATTTAACGTCGAAAAGCTACAATCGCAAGAGACCGCCAGACTCTTCGCTGAACGCGTAGCCCGAAATCTCTCAATCACCCCTTTGCCGCCAGCATCAAGTGCCGAAGACCAGTGGCAACGCTGCCAACATGCCATCAGAAACGCCGCGACTGATGTCCTGGGTCTCGCTCGCCCACCACCGTGAAACCCCTGGTTTGACGAAGAATGCCGGCGAGTGCATGCAGCAAAAGCGGCGCTGCAAAGGAAGAGCTCTACGAGCAAAAGAGACGGGAAGAACATCGGCTTCTCCAAAAGAAGAAGAAAGAGCATGAGAAGCGCGCGTTTGAGAATAGTTAGAGAGTTTATACTCCAGGAACAATGTACGGAAGTTTTACCAAAAGGTAAAAAGAACGTGTCAGAGAAGTAATACCCGTACAGAAACCTGTAGAGATGAAAATGGAAACCTCGTAGTAGAATCACAGTCGGTGCTGAGAATATGGAAAAAACTACTTCTGCAGACTGAATAACGGCGACGAAGAGCAACATCCCGCTGTCAGGCAGAATGAACCATTCAACATAGACGATGATAGTCAACATTTTCGTCCACCTGACCAAACCGAACTGAGGATAGCAATATCCAAGCTAAAATCCGACAAGGCTGCTGGACCTGACGGCTTACCGGCCGAATTTTTCAAGGCAGCTGGGGATGAATTGGTAGAGTGCATACACCAACTCATCTCTAAGATTTGGTCAGACGAGTGTATGCCTGATGAATGGAATCTCAGCATCGTTTGCCCGATGCACAAAAAAGGAGACCCCCTCACCTGCGCCAATTATAGAGGCATCAGACTCCTCAACATCGCCTACAAGATCTTTTCTGCGACATTGTGTGAACGCCTGAAACCTTTTATCAACATCTTGATTGGACCCTATCAGTGCGGTTTCAGGCCAGGAAAGTCCACCATCGATCAAATCTTCACACTTCGGCATATCCGCGTTCAACGATATGAGTCGGTATGTCTATGGCTTGCGGAGATATGACCACATATCAGCCTACCAAACCAACATCCTAGGTTGTACTCTCTCGCAGTACATCAGTGCAAGAAATTGCATTTTTCTCCATAAAATTATCCATACAAAGTCACCAAGTTATTTGCACAACAAACTTATCTTCTGCCAGTCTACGAGAACACTCAACATAGTAGCTCCTGACTTTAAATATCTGAATTCATCGCGCCTCTTTTATGTTAATAGTATTCGCCTCTGGAATTCGTTGCCAGTAAACATCAAACAAGTTAGAGGTTTCACAAGTTTTAAAAATTATATATTTAAATATTTTTCTAATCAGCGCTAGTTCTCATCTCTCTTTCTCTATCTGTTTCTTCGCCTTCTTCCCACATTTTCCTATGTCCTTTCTATGATCTTATTTTTATTATTATTTTTTATTGAATTTTTAGTTGTAATTCGTTAGTATTTAAATCAAACCACTTGTGTAATATCCCTTTATTGTACTATAAAAGACTTTATGTCTTACTTGTATAAACCGTTTGAAATAAATGAAATAAATAAAATAAAAAAAATAAAAAATAAATAAAAAAAAAAAAAAAACCCAAGAATTCCAAATCGATACTCACCACCTCTTTATCGATTTCAAGGCGCCCTATGACAGCATCTATAGAGAAGAGCTTTATAGAGCCATGTCTAGTTTTGACATCCCTGCCAAACTTGTCCGTCTGTGCAGGCTGACAATGGAGAACGCTCGCTGCTCCATCAAGGTCGGTAATGACCTCACCGAAACCTTTGATGTCAAAAAAGGTTTTAGACAAGGTGACGCGCTGTCATGTGACTTCTGCCATATTGTACTTGAACGGATTGTGCGGAATTCACAAGCCAACACCGGAGGCACAATCTATTACAAGTCTGTACAACTGCTTGCATACGCCGACCGACGATATAGACATTATCGGAAGAACTCAGCGGGCTGTCACCGGTGCGTTTGCAAGCATTGAGGCGGAAGCGGCCAAAGTTTAGCGATAAACGAGGGCAAAACCAAGTATACCATATGCTGTCAACAAGAAGGGAAAACCAACACCGACGAATTGGACAAAACGTCACCGTGGGCAGCTATAACTTCGAGGTAGTAAGGGACTTTGTCTGCCTTGGCTCTGCTATAAATTCTACAAACAAAATCAGTGCAGAAATCAATCGAAGAATAACTCTTGCCAATCGCTGTTTTTTGGGCTTATAAGACGATTCAACAGTAAAGCCCTATCTCGAACAACTAAGGAGACTCTATATAAGACCTTGATCACCCCAGTGATGCTTTACGGCGCTGAAACATGGACTTTATTAAAAGAGGATAAAGATATCCTTGGTCGCTTCGAGAGAAAAATTCTTCGTAAGATTTTCGGTCCCGTTTGCGTTGACGGGTTTTGGAAGAGAAGATTCAATAACGAACTATACGAGACGAGCTGTACAGCGACATCGACCTAGTCAAAAAACTGCGTATTGGGCGTCTGAGATGGCTAGGACATGTAGAGCGAATGGACACCAACGCTCCGGCCCACAGTCTTCGAATCTAACCCCGATGGACGACGCAGTAGAAGGAATCATCGCCGTAGGTGGCGCGCATAAGTTCAAGGGGACCTCGACCAACTTGGAGTGCGCAACTGGAGGCAATTAGCTAAAGACCGAGCTAAATGGAGAGGCTTGTTGGATGAGGCCCAGGTTCACCCCGAACTGTAGCGCCACCTAACGCAACGCAACGATTCTACGTTGGAGCGGAACAGTCGTAGCTTGGTTCTTAAGCTAATAACATTGCTTCTCCAGATTTTGGACAGCATTCCGAACGCAGCTTTAGCCTTCCGGATTCTGCTGCACACATCCAGTTCGGTGCCACCGCGATTAGCCGAGACGACACTTCCTAAATGTAGAAAGTTATCAACTTTCTCGACTTGCTTTCCGGCAATGTTAAGTTGAGCGCGGGTATTGGAAGTACTCAGGGCTTTTGTTTTGGCTGTGTTTATTTTTAGCCCCACTTTGTTTGCCTCAGCTTCTAGATTTTGGGCCATCAAATGAAGATCCATTATCCGATGTGAAAGTAGACAAACATCGTCAGCGTAATCTAGGTGTTCAAGGTAAGATGTCATAGTCCAACGAATTCCATAATTAGCTTCCGTCAATGCTGCACGGATTATATCGCTGATAACCACCAAGAACAATAGTGTCGACAGTATGCACCCTTGACGTACTTCACTTTGGACTTCAAAATCCTCCGACACCTTACCATTGTGCACGACGTGACACTTACCGCCCTCGTATGTAGCCTTGATAATAGCTATAAGTTTTTCTGGAATGCCTCTCCTGCGCAAGGCCAACCAGATAGCATCTCGATTCAAGCTGTCAAAAGCCTTCTCGAAGTCGATAAACAGTAAATTTAGCGGAGACCTATACTCAACGCATTGTTCGATTATGATCCGTAAGGTGTTTATGTGGTCGATGCAGGAGGATCCAGCGCGAAAGCCTGCCTGTTCGACATCGAGAGTTGAATCTAAATTTTCTTTAATTCGTTCTAGAATTATTCTAGCTATTATTTTGGCTACAGCTGGAAGAACACATATACCTCTCCAGTTACCGCACTCCATCAAGTTACCCTTCTTTGGAAGCTTAATGATCATCCCCCTTTTCCACTCCTGTGGAAATTGTTCACTATCCCAAGCTCTCCGTATTAGCGGATGCAGCAAATCTGCCGATGTATTTGGCGCCGCTTGAAATAGCTCGGCAGGGATGCCATCAATACCCACCGCTTTGTTCTTCTTGAGGGACTTGATTGCTGTTATTATATCAGTTTTACTGGGAGGTACGGTGCGAATTCGGAAATTTTTTGCTTCGAACTGCTCATTCGAATTCAAGATCATACCGCCGTCGTCTAAGTGATTTAGCACTGTAGCAAAATGTTCTCTCCATCTAGTGAGCTGGTCCTCATCCGAAATCAGGTTACCGTCTAGACTCTTCACTGGATTTTGTTTGGAGTTTCGACCACCAATGAGCTCCTTAGTGATGTTGCAAACAGTCCTACTGTCGCACCTACTCGCTGCTTCTTCAGCCCTTGAGGCCAGTGAGTTGACATATTGACATTTGTCACGTCTCACACTACGCTGCACTTCTTTCTTCTTCGCACGGTATTGGGCTTCAAGCTCGGTTCTCTCTACTGCTGAGGCCGCTGCAATCCGAGCCTTGATGGCTGTACGCTCAATGATCCAGTTAAAGCGTAGTCATGATCGAACCTACTCTGATGGATATAAGTTTGGAATCACCTAGTAATTTTATGCTTTTCCGAGTTTTTGAAGTAAATATGAACTTAAAAAAAATAACGTTGATGTCAAAAATCTTGACCATAGGTAGGTTTAAAAAGTGTATGCCATATATTTTTGTAAGACCAACTAAGTCGAATAAAATTAAATCAATTTGGCCCTACCAAATTAAAAAAAAAAAAAAAAATGGTCAGCCTAGATACTACTGCAAAAACAATTATACTTTTGTGAATTTATTTCACAATTTTTTTGTAATTGTGCTTTTATTAAGTACTAGCGGATGCCCAGCGTGCGCTGCAACACCATTTAATAGAATGAAATAGATGTTTTTTTTGTGTGTGTATGTTTTTTTATTGAATGATTAGTAAACTTAAGCGTGGCAAAATCGCATCATCACCTCCCCGTGGTCCCCGCTGGATAGCTATCTGATAGTGAACTAACGATGAGCGTATGCTGAGTCTGACGATGTATGTGTAGCTGAACACTCAGACCTGCGTAAGCACATCTGGGTAAAGTTCAGCATACGTATGTTTAACCGGACGTGGCATCTCTTGTTGACCTGATTGGCTGAAATATGCGTCTCAGAAGTCTAGCAAGAGTTCCTCAGAAGGAGGACGTGCGGCGGATAAATTCTCTCGATGGAATCAACGGTAACGTCTACAGACCAGCGGAAACCTTACCGGAGCTACTTCGACATATTTGAAGCTGAGGTCTGTAAGGATTTTCAATACTACGTCAGGGTATTGAAAAAGGGATGGTGGCGGATGAACCCTTAATGGGCCAACGGCAGCGCTCATATCCCCGAAGTGGGTTACTGACATCGGTGTATTCGGCCCCTCGTCCTAGGGTTTGCAAAAACAGGATCTGCTTCTCCAGGTTGGGGGTTGTGCCGTCGCGTTAACTTCCCTACCACGTAAAAAACCTTCGGTTACGAAGCAACCAACAACCTCGGATACGGATGATTTTACTGTTGACGACCCAAGCAAACGTAAAAAGGACAACGATCTTCGTGTCTGCACATGGAATGTTAGGTCCCTCTACAAACTACATGCAGCGGAACAACTTTCGGTGGCCCTAGAGTGTCTCAAAGCAGACATTACCACCATCTAAGAGTCGCGATGAGATGGGCCGGACAAAAGGAGGATGAAAAACTGCGACATCTACTACAGCGATTGCTACAGACAACAAGGACAGCGTCTTTTCGGGTGCGGATTGTCATTGAAGGCAGACTTAGGCAAGAAGTCTTGAGTTTCCGGCATGTGAACGAGCGCCTTATGACTATTCGTATCAAGACTAAATTTGCCAACATAAGCCTAATATGCGTTCACGCCCCTCATGAGAAGAAGGACGACGCGGCAAAGGATGACTTCTACCAGCTCTTAGACAAGACGTATGAGCCACGACGTTAAAATTATCCTAGGTGATTTCAACGCAAAGCCTATACTCTGTCCAACATAAATTGGCAGTACACGTCTTATGGGGAAGCTTTTTCAAAATCAGTAGCGTGCCATATTTTTGCACCATACTAAATTGAAAGAAACCCCCCATAAAAAGTGTTTACCCGCCAGTGAATTTCTAATTGGATCTGACGTAGATCTAACACATCTTATACAGCGCACATCTGAGTGTGCACTGATTGGCTGTGGCTTGTGGCTGCTGCTATTCAACCCCCATTAAATTGATGTGCGTTCAGAGTTACCATTGTCCGTTTGGTAACTCGTTCAGTTTTTTTTCCTTGGGTTTCTGTTGGGGAACTTTTGGTTTTAGAGCTTTGAAAAAAGTTCTTAATGATAAGTGTTATCGTGGAGATCTTGTTTTGATCTTTTGCATTTCTTTTAATGTGTGGAAAATACGTTAAAATGCAGTTACAAAATTGTAAGCTGTTTTCTTTAAGGAAAAAGTTTATTTGCGAAGGTTTTCGTAGCGCGCGGTCAGTTTCTTGATGTTACGTGAATTTTTTTAAATTTGGATTGTGATACTAATGTGAAGTTAAGTGTTTTGATGTAAATTGTATTTTTAAAATGTGTATTTTATTTTTTTGAGTTTTGTGCAATTTGTGTTTTTAAGGCGGGTAGTTTTTTAAGAATTGTTTGCAAATAGTTTTTTGAAGAGGTGTATTTTTTTTAAAGTTTTGTGCAATTTGTATTTTTAAGTCGTGTATTTTGTGCTTAATCTTAGTAGTTAGAAATGGCGTCAAAATCATCCAAAGACTTAAGTGCCGAAAAAACACACGAAATTGTTGACGCGACAAAAAAAATTCATAACAATTTAAAAAATAAAACAGAAGCTGTGAAGCACGTAGCTGATATTTTTTCTGTGGGTGAACGAACAGTGTACAGACTTCTCAACGAAAATAGTACCAAGGGCCACAACTCGCCACCAAAAAAGAAAAACCAAGCTGGTCTCAAAAGTAAAGTAGACGATTTCGATAAGTGTGCCATCAGGCGAATAACGAACTTCCGACACTGGATAAAATACTGCATGAGGTAAGACGCAATGCAAACATCACCAAAATTAGCAGGTCTTCTCTGCATACGGTTTTAAAAAAAAAAACTAGGTTTTAAATTTGCCCATCGTCAGCGAAAGAGTGTTCTTTTGGAAAGAAGTGACATCATAACATGGAGAAGGCGATACTTACGCGAAATTAAAAAACTAAGGGAACAGGACAGAAAAATCTATTTTACTGATGAGACTTGGCTCAACGAAGGACACACAATAGACAAAGTTTGGATGGATCCAGCCATATTAACACCACGGCAAGCGTTCAACGAGGGATTGTCAACAGGACTGCGTGCACCATCGGGAAAAGGTAAGAGGCTTATAATAACGCACATAGGAAGCTCAACAGGTTTCGTAGATGGCGGACTCCCATGTTTCGTTTCTGGTAGCAGTGGGGATTATCACGAAGACATGAATGCTGACGTATACGAGAAGTGGTTTAAGGAAACACTTTCGCGCCTGGATCCAAACTCTGTTATCGTTTTGGATAACGCATCATATCATTCACGAAAGAAGAACAAAGCTCCATCGACTGCAACAAGAAAAGAAGACATACACCCCTATCGTGGAATCCGCCGGGGGGAATTATTCACCGAAAAAAATATTTCGGCATCGTCAAATCCGCAAAGTGAACAGTTCCCCGGGTGGGTAATGTGAATCAGTTCCACTGTATCGTGGAAAACGTTAGAATCGAATTTTTCCCACATTTCTCATCCGCATCAAAATGCTTGCGGGTTTCTGCCGTTGCTGCTGCACGTCGTCTTTTTGTTTGTAAAAATGTAAGTGAAATTCAAAAAAACAAACATTTTTTGTTTACATATAGATTACAGGAAAAAAAACTACAACTGCTTTATTAAGCCGAAAATTTTTGATAAAAATATGCAATATTGAACTTTATTAAAATCAGAAATAAATAAAAAATATTGTTTCTAGAAACACACATTTCATCTGGAAGTTCTATGAAATCATGCAGTGTTGCTCTTAACCTCTGTCGTACTCTTCTCTGGGAAGACAGCTCATCTTTTTCCTCTTATGCTTCCAAAAATAGAGCTATCCTGTCCATTTATGTGCTTTATTTTTATTTTAATCACTTTTTAAAGAAATGTTCCTTTTACGAAACGAATGTAGCTACACAAATTTTTATTGACAAATAAAAGACAGCTGTTTGACAATGAATCTACCTTTCCCGATTGCCTGTCGATAAAGTGACGTTTTCGGCGGATTCTATGATAGCAGTAGAAAGTGAAAGGGAATCGAATAGGTGAAGTGAAACTCAATTCTGACGGATTCCACGATAGGGGTGATAAAGATTTGGCTCCGGTCAAACAATATTTCTTTCCAGGATGATATGGTTAAAGCGGAGTTGTTGAGTATCGTAAAGCGTCATAAAACCCATTACGAAACCTACGCCATTGACGATATTGCCCAAGCTGCTGGACACAAAGTGCTTCGGTTGCCTCCTTATCACTGCGAGCTTAACCCAATAGAATTGGTTTGGGCTCAAGTGAAAGGATTCATGGCAAGCCACAACAAGTCCTTTAAGATGGCAGAAATAAAAACCCTTTTATCAACTGCAATCAGCAACGTTGACGCTGAAAAATGGCAACGGTGTGTCCAACACGTCGAGCAGGTGGTTGAACCAAAAATGTGGGAAATGGACGTTTTTTCGGAAGGCGCTGTAGAGAGTCTGATTATAAATCTAGGTGAAGAGAGCACCAGCAGCAGCAGTAACTTCTCATATGAATAATTTATTTCTTTATTTTGTTAATATTATTTTTTAATAGATGAATTTATATTTATTTTTGTTATACTTGTTTATTTAATTTTAAGCTATATTAATCTTAATGAATACATTTTTTATTTTTGTTTGTTTTTTATTTAAAAGGGATTAGGCCTACTGGGGATACCCTTCAAAAACACGCCTTTTATCTTACCTCTTGGTGGTGTGGAAAAAGATAACTTTGTTTTATTTTTTATACAATAAATAAAACAAATTAAATGAAAATTTCAATCTAAAAAAAAGACGGTAACCCTACATAATATTTTTTCAGATTTTTGGTAATTTGAAATGCTTACTACGGAAACCCTGTAAGAGCTTTTGTTAGAGTAGCACCTTACGGCAAACAAAAGAGTACGAATGAGAGGCAAACATCCCTATCTTCCCTGTACTGCCAATTTATGTTGGACAGAGTATAGAAGAGAGGACGTCTTTAGTAGCGTGGTCGGAAAGCACAGCCTGCACGACATCACATCCGACAACGGACTCAGGCTAATCGACTTAGCAGCGGGGCGAAACTTTGTTGTAGCGAGTACGCGGTTCCCACGTATCGACATTCACAAAGGAACTTGGCTCTCCTTTGATCGAAAAAATGCCAACCAAATCGATCACATTGCGATCGACGCACATAGGGGTATCTGCCACAAAAAGCTTGTCAAAAGCCCATTTTTCAAAATGAAAAATTTAGAAGGAATTTTTTTCCTAGCGGTTGCTAAATATCCACGAAGCAATGCACCATAATCATTTTAATGTTGTATGCACCTACTTGAACAGAGCATCAGTCCAAAGTTATCGGTCAAAAAATTCATTTGTTTAACAAAAAATTTGCGCAAAAACGATACAGCTGTGTAATTTGTTTTCTATTTTTTTTTTATTCCTTGGTAGGTTACACAACCACACTACAAGACACAAGGAAAAATATTCGTTGATCCAGATCCGGATCGTTTTATTTTCGTCGTGTGATCTATATGGATCTTGGGTGATAATAAAATACGGCTATTATTAAAATAACATATAAATCGTCTTTTTTTGTTCATTATTTCTGAATCATGGACTTTCTTTTATATACCTCGTCATTATTCGGTAGAAATTTGGATATCACATAACGAAACAAGATTTCTAGTATAGAATAAAAAAAAAATCTTGCCTATTTTTGCCTTTTTAAATTTGTTCGGCCATAATTAACGAAATACTGTGAGGAAATTTGACGCCGGGTGGCTACAATCGCAAGAGACCGCCAGAGCCTTTGCCGATCGAGTTTCTCTTAACCCTCTAACCGGTAAGAGTGCCTCAAGGCACGCATGACAAAACTAAGTTTTACTTGACAAGTAAATTGTTTTTTTCATGAAACTGATTGCAGTGCCTTTAGTTACGTGACAATCTCTCCAAGGTTAGAAGTAGTTTTGACATTTCGTTTTGATTCTATCGGCACTTCCCAATAAGAAATCAAAAAGTACAGTGGCAACATTTTTGCTAAGAAAACTTGATTTTGCAAAACTGAAAAATAGTTTAGCCCCCCTGGCAGCTGACCTCCTCGTGGTGGGGGGCGGGCAACGTGACTGGGATGTGCGGATGGGGTAACTTAAATAGTTATTCCCATCCATACAACCCAGTCACGGCTAACAAAGTGCACACCCCATGATGACACGAAGACGACCGGCCTCGGATATTGCCAAACCTGGTAAGCCAGGGCATCCTTTGGAGCCAGGCCTGAAGGGTGTCAGGATGCGAGCGTCTGGTGGTCGGCTTGTCCCGCTCGGCAGCCGGCCGGGTCAAACCCGAAATGGCTACGAGCTTCCTGTCAATGGTCTCGCGAACCATTACGGGGGTCAAGGGGTGAACGCGCTGTGCACCGATAGGGGCACAGATGGACTCTCTGAGATTCGACAACGACATCGACTTAGGATAGGCACATGGAACGTCTCATCGCTCACAGGGAAGGATCTTGAGCTTGTTGGGGAGGCTGTTAAAAGTCGACTAGATATAGTTGGCGTCTCTTCAACAAAGCAGAGAGGTTCTTAAACTGTGGACCTTTCGGGTGGGTGGAAGCTCTTCCTGTCAGGAGTCGCACCCTCAATGTCTGCTCGGGCGGGAGTGGGGATACTCACAAGTCCCAGGTTGACAGACAGAGTATTGGAGTGGATACCATTAGGAGGGAGAGTTGCGATCTTAAAGCTCAAGCTTGAAAGATCAACTCTGGCATTGGTGCAGGTGTATGCACCGAACCTTCTGTCAGAGTATGCAGCTTTCTTAGATGAAGTTGATGTTGCCCTTGAAAAGGTTGCAGATATGGATTCTTTTGTCCTGATGGGTGACTTCAATGCTCATGTGGGTGTAGATGTTATGACATGGGGGAGCGTGATTGGGAGGAACGGTGATCCTGATCAAAACGCGAACGGAGAGAGGTTGTTGGATTTTTGTTGTGAAAATGGCTTATCCATCATGAACACCATCTTTCCACACAAAGACATTCACAAATACACGTGGTACCGTCAGAGTCTTCAGCAGAAGTCGCTGATCGATTTCTTTGTGGTACCATCGTGTCTGAAGAGAATGGTTTGTGATGTTCGCGTATTGAGAGGGGCCGAACTGTCAACTGATCATCACTTAGTGCTGTGCAAATTGTATCTTAGCGAGAGAGTGCCTCCCCTACCAAAGCGTAAACCAAGGATGGTTACACGCATACGATGGGAGGGGTTACAGGACGATGAGATACGGGAGACATTTGCACGGCAAATATCTGAAAGGTTTGAACGAATTCCAACTGTTCCATCAAATGTAGAGGAAGAATGGCAACTGTTTTCAACAGCGGTTATTGCCTCTGCGGGAGATGTTTGTGGAGTGAAGCGGCTTGGTGTGGCGGCTGGTGGTGAGAAAAGAACTGCTTGGTTTAAAACGCCCGGAGTTCAAGAAGCCATCAGAGAGAAGAAGAGAGCCTTTAAGGTGTGGATTCACTTGGGGAACTCCGATTCTCGCAATCGGTACACTGAGGCGCGAAGAACTTGCAAATTAGCTGTGAAAACAGCGAAAGAACAGTCTTGGAAGGAGTTTGGCGAGAAATTGGAACGTGACCACAGATCTGCAAATAAGATGTTCTGGCAGACCGTCCGCCGACTCAGAGGAAAAAAGTTGAATATCGTTGAAGGAGTCAAATCCAAAGACGGTAGACTTCTTTCCAATGAGGAGGACATCTTACGCAGATGGAGCGAGCACTTTTCAGAATTGCTCAATCCCGAACAGGGCACCGAAGATGACAGACCTATGGTCGAGAGTTGGGCGGAAAGTAGTCCTACGGTAGAGGAAGTAACTTTGGCGATCAAATCGCTAAAAGTTGGCAAATCTGCTGGTGTGGACGAAATTCGGCCAGAAATGCTCAAGGCTTTAGGTAAAGAGGGAGTGCAATGGCTCGCGCGTGTCATTAAAGTGGCCTGGGAATGCGGTGAAACACCTGGTGATTGGCAAATGGGGGTAATAGTTCCTCTTTTTAAAAAATGGGACAAAAGAGATTGCGCCAACTACAGGGGTATATCTCTTTTAAGTCTCCCTGGAAAAGTCTTCGCTAAGGTGCTAGAAAAGCGTTCCAGTGCTGTGGTTGAGGACAGTTTGGGGGATGAGCAGTGCGGTTTTCGTCCCGGTAGAAGCACAACCGACCAGTTGTTCACTCTCAGAATGGTTCTTGAGAAAGCCTGGGAATATGCCAAACCTGTCTACACTTGTTTTGTGGATTTGGAAAAAGCATATGATAGGGTTCCTCGAGGCAAACTCTGGAGTGTTCTGCAGGAGTATGGGATTGATGGTTCCCTGTTAAGGGCGATTCAGTCTTTATATACAAACTGTAAAAGCTGTGTTCGGATAAACGGTGTTAAATCAATACCTTTCACTGTGGGCGTTGGACTCCGCCAGGGGTGCGTTTTGTCACCTCTCCTCTTCATTGCATATATGGATTGGATGTTGCAGCGCAGCCGTGGCGGAGAATGTTTCAAAGTGGGAGACCTAAGGATTAGTCATCTGCTCTTTGCGGATGATTTGGTCATCCTTGGGTCCTCTCAAACCGAACTTCAGCGCGCACTCGAAAGGTTTGTAGCCGTTTGTGATGATGCTGGAATGAAGATCAACGTGAACAAATCGGAAGTAATGGTCGTTTCCAAAAAACCCATTCAGTGCACTCTGCATGTTAGTGGAGTCCCACTGAAGCAGGTGGAGAAGTTTAAGTACCTCGGGGTTTTATTCACGAGTGATGGGAGGAGCAATGCCGAGTTATCCTGTAGATTTGGTCAGGCTGGATCAATTTTGAGAGAGCTTGGCAAATCTGTTATAAGGAAGGCCGAACTTAGTATTCAAGCTAAGCTATCGGTTTTTAACTTGGTGTATGTTCCAACTCTCACCTATGGTCATGAAATTTGGGTAGTGACCGAAAGAATAAGATCGCGGATACAAGCTGCCGAAATGAGGTTCCTTCGCGGTGTTGTTGGAATAACTCGTAGGGATCGAGTGCGCAACACCAGAGTACGCGAGGCGCTCAACGTTGAGCAGCTACTTCTCCGAACGGAACGATCTATGCTTCGATGGTTTGGTCACGTAGTGCGCATGTCCCCAGACCGGCTTCCAAGACGCGCCATGGTTGCCGTGCCATCAGGTAGACGACTTCGCGGAAGGCCCAGAAATAGATGGTTGGATCAAGTCCGACATCTCTCTTGGAGCCGCTTAGGGATTCTCCCTGATGAATTGGAGTCAATGGCGGAGGATCGAGAAGGATGGAGAGTCCACCTGAACATCCTACCCCCGCGACCCTCATGAAGGATTAGCGGGCCATTGAAAATGAATGAATGAATGAATGAATGAAAAAATAGTTTAAGTTATTGTCCGATCGAAGTGAAATAATTTTTTTTCAAAAGGTATGGTATTAAACTATATGCTAATATATTTGGTAAAAGTGATAATAAAAAAATGTTGTCTTGTGAAGTGAAAAACTGAGAAGTGCCTCAGGGCACTGTTGCGGGTTTGAGTGTAAATTTATCGTCCCTTTCATTGTTCGTTACCCTTTTTCTACATTTTTGTCAACTTTTCATCTATTTAGTTTACATATATAAATCGATAGAAATGGTAGATAGAGATAGTAGACGGATCAAATTGTCCACTTTGGCTGATGAACAATTAATTGAATTCATGAATTCAGTGGAAACTGACGAAGAAGAAGGTATCAGCAGTGACGATGAGTTCAATGATCCAAACTATATGCCGGATGAAATCGCACCAGAAGACGAGCAATGTATTTCACAGTGCATTAGAGACATTGACAACAGTGATCTATTTATTGCCAATGCAGTGAATATGCCGTTGAACATAAGTTCACTTGATGTAATTTTAGTTTTATCTACATTGGATACAATAACCGTGGAACAAGTTGAATCAACAATAGCAAAAAACCAGCCAAAAGACCACGCTCTCCATTACCATCGATGGAAAGTACTGTTCCAACAATTGAACCTTCTAGTGGTGGTTTCGTTGATGCCGGTAAGAATGGCGGTTTGTTATTGTTATTTTACAGGCATTGAATCAATAAAGAAGGATGCAAGCGATTTCTCGAAAATCACATGGCGGCAACGACCAATGAAATTACATGTAAATGAAGTAGCTTTTCGAGGAAATACATCACTGCATTTCCATATAAAAGATCTGCGAACACCAATGGACATTTTATGTTATTTCTTTACAAATGATATAACGCAAATGATTGACACGGAAACGAATCGAGCAGCTATTACAGAAAACATCAACACACAGTTCAAAGTGGACGTTGATGAAATATATCAATATGTTGGTGTGTTCCTTTTATGTGATTCTTTCGGCTTTGCGTATCGCTTCGAAATTTATAATGGTGCAGGCGATAACGTTGTTTTACCTGGCACACCTGATCTTGGTGCAACTGCGAATGTTGTTGTGCGTTTGACTAAAACGGTAAACAAATTTATGCACCACATCGTATATTTCGACAATTTCTACACGTCGCTGCCCTTGTTGGTTTATTTGCGTGCAAGAGGAATATACAGTCTAGGAACCGTACGAGTTAATCGAATTCCAAATTGCAAGCTTCCTGCGGATAATGCCACCAAAAACGAGCCAAGAGGATTCTCGACAGAATTTGTGGGAACTGCTTATGGTATTGATATCAGCAATGTCTTGTGGAAGGACAAGAAATGTGTGCGATTGGCTTCAACTTACGTTGGAATTGAACCATTTGTAAGAACAAATACCGACTTGCAAGTAGCTATACGCTGCCCCGATATGGGCAGGTGCACTGGCGACAAATGAGTGCAGGAAGAAGCTATCATCAGCTCACAGGCTCTGCGCAATCAGAGTGATCAGCGGCTTCCGAACTATCTCCGACGATGCAGCCTGCGTTTTAGCTGGGATGGTCCCAATCGACATCCTCGCTGAAGAGATGCAGAGAGTATACCTTAGACGTCCCTCGAACCGGCAAGAGGCAAAAAGGATTAAGGAGGAGGAAAGGGCAGCATCAGCAACGCTGTGGCAAACCAGGTGGGACAACTCTACCAAAGGCAGGTGGACCCACAAGCTCATTCCCACTATAAAATCATGGACAGAGAGAGCAAGGGGGAACTGTAACTACCACCTCACACAGTTCCTGTCCGGACACGGTGGCTACTGGAAATACCTCCATAGATTTGGACACGATAGTTCGCCCCTGTGTCCAATATGCCCAAACGAAGAGGAGGACGCGGAGCATGCAGTGTTCTACTGCAGACGCTTTGCAGAAGACAGAGCAAACCTGCCAAGTCCAGAAAATATTGTTAGTCACATGACACGATCAGAGGGCGAGTGGATGGAGATCTGCTCATTCATAGTATGTGTGCAGAATGCGCTGCGAAGAGCAGAAGCGCTAAGAAGAGCCCAAGAAGCGGCCTCGGAGACTAGAGCATAATTGCTAACCAGCCCCGCGAAGAAATACCTAACGGCAGTACCGCGGGGAGAGTGGTTGAAGTGTGTAGGGTGTGTGTTTAGTACGTAGGCGTATTCCTGGAATCGATTACTCAGGTTTGCGAATCGTGCATGCTAGTAGCACTCGGGCTATTAGTATCTATGAAGATTATACATCCTTGGCGCAACCTAAAAAAAAAAAAAAAAAAGTAGCAAAAGCAGAACGTTATGATCGAAAAGCAAAAAGAATATGTTGAGGTCGACTGCCCACAAATTATACGGAAATACAACAGCCATATGGGTGGAGTTGATTTAATTGATGGACTTATGGGGCGTTACCATATTCGAGCAAAAACACGCGATCCGATGACTCGACTTTTTTATCATTTCATTAATATGGCAACAACGAATGCTTATATTTTATATCGACGCATACACGCCGAAAAATGCAAGATTCATGCAATGTTTCAGCTGAAGATAAAGAGTTGCTTGAGTTACCTCAAATTCGAGAAGAAATTGCTGCTGGTCTTGTAACATACACAACAAAACGTGCGGCTGGTCGTCCAACACCAGGGCCAAGCAGTTGGCCAATAACATCGCGTTGGACATCTCCACAAGAAGATTCACAACCAGGTAGTTCAAAAGTTGGAGAAAGAGCAAAACATCCGGTTGATGACGTCCGTTACGACAATATTGGCCACTTTCCAATCTGGTAAGGTTAAGAAGGTGGCAAAAGATGGTGCAAACTGTGCAAAAAAATCACAAACACAGTGTGTTTGCTCAAAATACAACCTTCATTTGTGCTGCTCAAATGCCCAAAACTGTTTTTTGGAATACCATCGTAAGGAGTAAAACATCTTCTCATCGTGTTTTTTGTTATTTTCATTGTTTATTTCACTATTTTCTTTATTTTTCAATGAAAAATTTTGATGGATAAAAATGTTAACATGGCTGTTTTTTTTTTTAACCTAAACCCGCAACAGTGCCCTGAGGCACTCATCACCTTTTTTCACCTGGCTCATAAAATAAATTACGAAATTACTTCTGGATGTTTTTTTTGAGTTTACTGGGTCATAATTATCCTAGAAAAAATTATCCAATCATTTAATCATTTTTTTTAAATTTTTACCGGTTTGTCGGTTAGAGGGTTAATCTTAGTCCTATGCCGCCAGTAGCAAATGCGTAAGAGCAGTGGCAGCGTTACCAACAAGCCATCAGAGATGCCGTCTCTGTAGTACTGGGTTTCTCTCGGCCACCACAACGAAACCCCTGATTTGATGAGGAATGCCGGCAAGCACATGCAGCTAAACAAGAGGCGTACAAGGCGGCGCTGCATAGAAGGAAGGACCAGAGCTGCTTACGAGCTCTACGTGAGCAGAAGAAAAGAGGAACATCAACTTCTCAGAAAGAAGAAAAAGGAGCATGAGAAGCGCTCGATCGAGGAGATTGAGACTTTATTGCAGGAATGTTGTTCGAAAATTTTACCAAAAGGTAAAAAGAACATGTCAGGGTTTCAAAGCCAGAACAGAAGCCTGCAGGTACGAAAATGATAATATAGTAGTAGAATCGCAGTCGGTGCTGAGAATATGGAAGGAACATTTCTGCAGACTGTTAAACGGCGATGATAACCAATATAACGCTATCAGGCAGAATGAGCCATTCAACAGTAACGATGACAGTCAAGATTCCCGTCAACCCGATCAGAATGAAGTGAGGATAGCGATATCTAAGCTCAAATTCAACAAGGCTGCCGGAGCCGACGGCCTTGCCGCTGAACTTTTCAAGGCAGGAGGAGATGAGCTGGTAAGGAGCATGCACCAGCTCATCTGTAAAATCTGGTCGGACGAAAGTATGCCCGATGAATGGAACCTCAGCATCGTTTGCCCGATCCTGAAGAAAGGAGACCCTCTGAACTGCGCCAACTACAGAGGTATAAGTCTCCTCAACATCGCATGTAAGATCCTGTCTGCCGTATTATGTGAACGCCTAAAATCGATCGTCAACCACCTGATAGGTCCTTATCAGTGCGGTTTTAGGCCGGGGAAGTCCACCATTGACCAAATATTCACACTACGGCAGATCTTGGAAATACCCATAAATATGAAATCAATACGCACCACCTCCTCATCGATTTCAAAGTTGCCTATGATAGCGTGTATAGAGATGAGTTATATGCGCCATGTCTAGTCTTGGCATCCCTGTCAAGCTCGTCCGTTTGTGTAGAATGACGATGGCGAACTCTCGCTGCTCCATCAAAGTCGGTAAGAACATCATCGAACCGTTCGATGTCAAGAAAGGTCTTAGACAAGGTGACGCGCTATCATGCGATCTTTTTAATATAGTACTTGAGAGAATTGTACGAAACTCACAAGCCAACACCGGAGGTACAATCTTTTACAAGTCTGTACAACTACTCGCTTATGCCGATGACATTGACATAATCGGAAGAACTCAGCGGGCCGTCAATGGGGCATTTACGTCAATTTTATTGAGATCGAGGCAGCAAAGATGGGTTAATGAAAGCAAAACAAAATATATGCTGTCTACAAAAAAGGACACCCAACATCGGCGTCTTGGACAGAACGCCACAATAGACAGATATAATTTTGAGGTAGTAAAGGATTTTGTCTACCTAGGCTCTATGGTGAGCTCCGCAAATGACATCAGTAGGGAGATCACACGAAGAATTACACCTGCCAATCGTTGTTTTTATGGGTTAAGACGGCAATTGAGTAGCAAAGCCCTATCTCGAACTACTAAGGTAACTCTCTATAAGACACTAATCAACCCAGTCCTGCTGTATGGCGCAGAGGCATGGGCTTTGACAAAACCGGATGAGGATGCCCTTGGTTATGCCGAGAAAAGTTCTTCGAGCGATCTTTGGTCTGCATAGACGGTAAGTGGAGGAGAACGTACAATGCCGAGCTATACTGTAGAAGGACATTGACTTAGCCAGAAGAGTTCACATACAGCGACTAAGGTGGCTGGGTCATTTAGAGCGGATGGAGCCCAACGTTCCCGCCAAGAAAGTCTTCGAATCCACCCTGGATGGACGGCGCGCCTACCACCCCGTGCTAGGTGGCGCAAACAAGTGTAGGGGGACCTCAACGCTCTTGCCGTGCGCAACTGGAGGCAGCTGCCTCGTAACCGTGCTAGCTGGAGAGGTTTGTTGGTTGAGGCCCAGGTCCACCCCGGACTGTAGCGCTACCTAAGTAAGTAAACTTTCATTTTTTTTCCATGCTATCGTACTATTTCACTTATGGTGTGAGAAATGCTATTGTAGTGTTAGTTGTCATTTCCTGCGAAATATTATGTTAATATTGACGGTTGGTTGAAATACTCACTTTTTTTCTCGTATCCGCGGCGCAGAAACAAAAATTATGTTTTCATTATTTCTAATCCAATCGAAATGAAAAACAAAAAAATTGTACAGTGTACTCTCTCCCTGCGGCCACCCCTCATAACCGAACAGATTTCAGAGAACGGAAACAAATATGCGGTTTTTCATAGTAATAAATCTCTCATAATCGGACTCTCTTATAACCGGACACGGACACCAAATTTCATAACTGCAATAGAGTTTCGCTCACTCTAAAGCGGACAAACTAGAACTTGAGCACGTTCTTTTCGCAATTGTCAAGAAGCAACGAACGTGAACCAAACCAAAAAATAGTGTATCACACACGCACTGTTTATCTGAAATGAATAGGGTGCAAGTAACGGTTAGTAATCCCGTTGCATTTTGTAAATGCTGGAAATACGCGTGTGTGTAACTTGAATGCTACAGAGAAAAATGAGTATTTTTAAGACTTCGGATGAAAAACATAAAGATGGGAAAAGCGAAGCACTTGTGTTCAAACAAATTAATTATATTTTATAATTCTTTTGTGGATGTTATTGTGAACATAGATGAATTTTCTCCCTTTATTTTTGTTTATTTTTTATAAACATCAGATATATGGCATTAACATTCATTTAATAAAAAAAAACAACATGAAAAAACATATGGCCGATGTGTTTTTTTTTTTCAAAGGTTCTTAATTTTGTCTATTCCCTCATAAGCGGACAATTTTCTTGGAACCGTCGGTGTCCGCTTATGAGAGAGTACACAGTATTTGAAATATGTTTACAATTATTGGTGCATTTTGGTGAGAATTATGCAAAGTAAAGAGAAAGCTTCTCCACAAAACGATTCCAAGTCAAACTGGTTTAAAACTCTTCTTATTTGTTTGAAGATTGGTGATTGAATTGAAATTGAACTAAAAAGTATGAAAAAGTTGTGCTTAAATTTGTGAAATACTACTGGATCATTCAACTTGAATGAAAAAAGCTCTTCTCAGCGAAAAAGCTCTTTAGTAGCGCGAAGTAAACATCCCAACTCAGTTTCGACTGAGAAAAAAAGCTAAAGTGGTTCCAACTCACTTTGTGTTGTTGTACTCCGTATTAAATCTTACTTCACTGAGAAGCGACGTTTCACCAAAACGCACCATATTTCAGTCACTTGTAGGTTGATTGTCTTGTTTGATGTTGAAGTGATATCCATCTTCACCTTGCCAGAAGATTCCGGATGTTGCAGTGAAATCAATTAATCAAACCAATACCCACTTTTTTTCCTTTATTTTCTCTTTTTCTCGTATCCACGGCGGAGAAACAAAAATTATGTTTTCGTTATTTGTAATCGAATCGAAATAAAAAAATTATTATATTTGAAATGTGTTTATAATTATTTCAGTCACTGGTAGATTGATTGACTTGTTTGATGTATAGGTGATATCCATCTTCACCTTGCCATAAGATTACCGGATATTGCAGTGCAATCAATCAATCGAACCAATTCATTGTGGTCAAAGAATTTTGCTGTTCGGCGCCTGGATTGAATCTTTCTCACTGTTGAGCCTGTGCGACATCATCCGCTCCTCCCATAAAATAAATTTGCAAACATTTGTGCTCCATCGGAACGTTAGGTTTTGAGTTTGAGATTTTGATGTTCAGCGCCACCTATCGGAAAATTTCAAAACTTGATTTGCGTGCACTTCTCACTTCATAATAATTATATTGTGTTTAAGTTGCAACTCAATCGGATCGTTACTTTTTATGTTGAGCTCCATCTATCGGAAAACTTTTTATTTACTTTTTATCTCACTTGTGTATAAGTTGTAGCTCAATCGGATCGTTACCTCTTAATTTTTTTTATGTTCAGCTCCATCTATCGGAAAACTTGAAAACTTTTGATTAACGTGCACTTATATTTCATAATAAATATGTTGTACAAGTTTCAGCTCAATCGGATCGTTAGTTTTTGAGATCTTAGCGTACATACGAACAGGCAATTTTTATATATGGTATATAGATTTTCTACACTTTTTCTACACTTTACAGAAGATGCACACCACTGAATACCACCGCAACCCAACGGCTCCTTAGAAAGAACCCATAAGCCTTTAGCGAAATGTATACGGGCAATCGTAACCAAAGAGGAAAGAAACTGGAATCAGTGGCTCAGAGAAGCTATGAATGAATGAGAAAATAGAAAAACGATTAACTTAATTCCACACCTAAATACATTCAATAACTATTTCACCCGTTCGTTATTCGTTTTTCCGTTTAATGTTTGACGAAACGAAATAACTACTTCACCTGCCCGATAAACGTTAACGTTAAATGGAAACACGAAAGGGTGAAGTAGTTAGTGTATGTATTTAGGGGTGGAATCAAGTTATTCCTTTTCGTTTTTGTTTGGTTATTTTTTAGTTTGCTTTGTTCATTCACTTTCTTTTTTCTTAATGAATAAATTAAATGTGGAAAAGGAGATAAATGCAGTTACTATTCAAATTGTTTTTATATAAGTTGACACGAAGCGACACAACCCAATCCGAAAGTGATATCATGCAAACGTGGCTTAGTCACGCTCCCGATATCGACGCGGTGCGATCAGAACAACAAACAACCCAATCCGAAAGTTATGGACCACCTTATCGGCAACAAACAAACAAACCCGAAAGTAATATCATCCCTCGACCTTCTTATCTACAATATCCAGAATATAAAAGAGCAGCACACCAGACTTCTGCGCGCAGTCTCACACTAGTAATTTTAATAAATCGCTTATTTGTTAAATGAGCGCTCAACCGGGATGCCTCACATCGTATAATTGAATAATAAAGTAAATTGCGTGAAGTGTATTCCCACCCAAACAATCGCCAAAGTATTCTACGTTAGATAGAAAAAAGTTACACTAAAAAGAGTTAAGACATCTAAGCTAATTCTACAAGATCCAGTATCCAGAACTAGTTCCAGTCTTGAAATCCTGAAAAATATCCTGAGAAATCGTCAAAAGATGTACCTTATTTATGGAAAAAGAAAAAGTGAAATCTGTTAAATCAAATACTATACACCAAAGTGTAGAATTATTAATCCAATCATTTAAAGAAATTAAAATAACAACAAACAGAATGGACCAAAAACAGATCGACGATCTATTAGCAAGAGCAATTAAACAACACAACGAACAGTTTCCAAAATGACTTCTCGACCACGAATGTGGAAACCAACAAGGAATTACAGAATTAGAAAATTTATTAAGTACCAACGGTATTTCTAGTACAGTTACTGAATTCAAAACACAGGCAATAGATCCATCAAATACTTGCTCAGAAACTTTAGACGTGATAAAATCCCTTCCCGATTTCAATGGTGAACAAACAGCATAAGTCAGTTGGCGTGAAGCTGCACAGAATTCAGTGCAGCTCTGACTATATTCAGGAACAATATCAGAAAGAATGCTAATGATATGCTCACTAATCATGGTACTGTTCTCAATTTCGAGGCAATCATCGCCAGATTAGATATTGCGTACGCCGATAAACGGCCTGACCAAACGGTAGTGCATGCAATCATATGAAAACACAAGCGTTTTCACTCAGCTGAGGCCTACCAACTCCTACTCTCAACCTCCACGCGGTGACAGCCGGGTGCCTAGTACCTTAATCCATGAAATGAGTAACCAACCCCGTTTGGCGGATTATTGGCGGCAGCGGATGAGAGAGGGGGGGAAGAGTGTTTTCTCACTAGAGCACTTCTTCCTGTTCCAGGCGGCAGCGGACGAATTCCCTAGACGGAGTCAACGGTGGCGTCTATAGTTCCAGTTAGGTTGAACTTAGTGAATACCTTGTGCGAGCTGCTTCGACGTATTCGGATCACAGGTAGGTAAGGAATTTCCAATGTTGGTCAGGACATTGGAATAGAGATGGTGGCGGAGGAGCCCTTAATGGGCCAACGGCAGCGCTCATACTCCCGTAGTGGACTACTTGCACCGGTGTACCCGGCCCCTTGTCCTAGGGGAATAATTAAGGAACTGGCTTTCCAGGTTGGGGGTTGTGCCGTCGGGGTAACTTCCCTACCACGTAAAAAATATATGGTTCCGAAACAACCAAAAGCCTCGGATAAGGATGACTCAACTAATGACGACCCCAGCAAACGAAATAAGGACAACGACCTTCGGATCTGTACGTGGAATGTTCTGTCCCTTTACAGACCACGTGCAGCCGAACAACTAGCAGAGGCCCTAGATTGCTATAAAGCAGATATTACCGCCATCCAAGAAGTGCGATGGGATGGGCCGGCCAAAAAGAGGATGAAAAACTGTGACATCTACTACGGTGAATGCTACAGAGGCAACAGGCAACGCTTATTCGGATGCGGATTTGTCATACGCGCAGACTTAGGCAAGAAGTCTTAAGCTTCCGACACGTGCGCGAGCGTATTATGACTATCCGGATCAAGGCTAAATTCGCTAATATAAGCCTAATATGTGTTCATGCCCCCACGGAAGAAAAGGACCCTGCCACCAAAGAGTGTTTCTACGAGGTTCTCGACAAGACATATGAGCAATGTCCTAAATACGACGTTAAAATCGTATTGGGCGATTTTAACGCCAAAATAGGAAAGGAGGACGTCTTTGGTAGGGCAGTCGGTAAGCATAGCCTACACGACACCACGTCTGATAACGGACTAAGACTAATTGATTTCGCTGTGGAGCGAAATGTCACCATAGCAAGCACATGGTTTCCTCATCTCGATATTCATAAGCAGACATGCCGGTCCAATGATCATGTAACGATCAACCAAATGGATCGTATTGCGATCGACGCAAGGCATGCCTCCAGTATTCTGGATGTCCGGACCTTCCGAGCGGCTAACATAGACTCGGATCATTACCTTGTTGTAGCCAAGGTACGAATGCGGATATCCCAATCTGAGCAACAAAGAAAAATCACTGTCAGAAAATTTAACGTCGAAAAGCTACAATCGCAAGAGACCACCAGACTCTTCGCTGAACGCGTATCTCGAAATCTCTCAATCACCGCTATGCTGCCAGCATGAAGTGCCGAAGACCAGTGGCAACGCTGCCAACATGCCATCAGAAACGCCGCGACTGATGTCCTGGGTCTCGCTCGCCCACCACCGCGAAACCCCTGGTTTGACGAAGAATGCCGGCGAGTGCATGCAACAAAACAAGAGGCATACAAAGCGGCGCTGCAAAGGAAGAGCTCTACGAGCAAAAGAGACGGGAAGAACATCGGCTTCTCCAAAAGAAGAAGAAAGAGCATGCGAAGCGCGCGTTTGAGAATAGTTAGAGAGTTTATACTCCAGGAACAATGTACGGAAGTTTTACCAAAAGGTAAGAAGAACGTGTCAGAGGAGCAATACCGGTACAGAAACCTGTAGAGATGAAAATGGAAACCTCGTAGTAGAATCACAGTCGGTGCTGAGAATATGGAAAAACTACTTCTGCAGACTGTACAACGGCGACGAAGAGCAACATCCCGCTGTCAGGCAGAATGAACCATTCAACATAGACGATGATAGTCAAAATTTCCGTCCACCTGACCAAAATGAATTGAGGATAGCAATGTCCAAACTAAAATCCGACAAGGCTGCTGGACCTGACGGCTTACCGGCCGAACTTTTCAAGGCAGCTGGGGATGAATTGGTAGAGTGCATACACCAACTCATCTCTAAGATTTGGTCAGACGAGTGTATGCCTGAAGAATGGAATCTCAGCATCGTTTGCCCGATCCACAAGGAAGGAGACCCCCTCAACTGTGCCAATTATAGAGGCATCAGTCTCCTCAACATCGCCTACAAGATCTTTTCTGCGATATTGTGTAAACGCCTGAAACCTTTTATCAACATCTTGATTGGACCCTATCAGTGCGGTTTCAGGCCAGGAAAATCTACCATCGATCAAATCTTCACACTTCGACAGATCCTGGAAAAAACCCAAGAATTCCAAATCGATACTCACCACCTCTTTATAGATTTCAAGGCCGCCTATGACAGCTTCTTCTTCTTCTTCTTCCTTTTATCAGCGAGGCTATGATCCGAAAACAAGGGATCACAGCCCTCCCACTTCACTGCATTTCTACTGATCCGCCTATGGGGTTCGCCTATGACAGCATCTATAGAGAAGAGCTTTATAGAGCCATGTCTAGTTTTGACATCCCTGCCAAACTTGTCCGTCTGTTCAGGCTGACAATGGAGAACGCTCGCTGCTCCATCAAGGTCGGTAATGACCTCACCGAGACCTTTGATGTCAAAAAAGGTTTTAGACAAGGTGACGCGCTGTCATGTGACTTCTACCATATTATACTTGAACGGATTGTGCGGAACTCACAAGCCAACACCGGAGGCACAATCTATTACAAGTCTGTACAACTGCTTGCATACGCCAACCGACGATATAGACATTATCGGAAGAACTCAGCGGGCTGTCACCGGTGCGTTTGCAAGCATTGAGGTGGAAGCGGCCAAAATGGGTTTAGCGATAAACGAGGGCAAAACCAAGTATACCATATGCTGTCAACAAGAAGGGAAAGCCAACACCGACGAATTGGACAAAACGTCACAGTCGGCAGCTAAAACTTCGAGGTAGCAAGGGACTTTGTTTTCCTTGGCTCTGCTATAAATTCTACAAAAAAGATCAGCGCAGAAATCAATCGAAGAATAACTCTTGCCAATCGCTGTTTTTTTGGGCTTATAAGACGATTCAACAGTAAAGCCCTATCTCGAAACACTAAGACTCTATATAAGACCTTGATCATCCCAGTCCTGCTTTACGGCGCTGAAACATGGACTTTATTAAAAGAGGATAAAGATATCTTTGGTCGCTTCGAGAGAAAAATTCTTCGTAAGATTTTCGGTCCTGTTTGTGTTAACGGGTTTTGGAAGAGAAGATTCAATAACGAACTATACGAGACGAGCTGTACAGCGACATCGACCTAGTAAAAAACTGCGTATTGGACGTCTGAGATGGCTAGGACATGTAGAGCGAATGGACACCAACGCTCCGGCCCGCAGAGTCTTCGAACCTATCCCCGAGGGATGATGCAGTAGAGGGAATCATCGCCGTAGGTGGCGCGCACAAGTTCAAGGGGACCTCGACCAACTTGGAGTGCGCAACTGGAGGCAATTAGCTAAAGACCGAGCTAAATAAAGAGGCTTGTTGGTTGAGGCCCAGGTTCACCCCGAACTGTAGCTCCACCTAAGTAAGATAAACGGCCTGTACATATCATAGAGCAGGAATTGAGCGTATTGCGACAGGGATCATCTTCATTAACAGATTTCTATATTCAGCCAAAAGCTAACATTACTAACTAACAAAATAATAATGGCCCATGGACCCAACTCCCCTATTACAAACGAATTAAATAATATAAATAGAAAAACGTTCTACGAGTGTTAATCACCGGGCTGAATGGATAACTGTCCAACATTCTATTCTCTTTAAATCCACAAGACCTGCCAAACGCTCTGGCAAAGGCGCAAGAATTAGAGAGCAACAATGTCCGCTCTAACTTTGCTCTCCAGTTCTCTTCTCATAGAGGAGACAATAAGGCAAATCATAATACTCTTAAATTCCCTAAAAACACACATAACAATAATAGCTTTCACAAGCAAATACATCAGCAGAGACAGCACGGCGACTACTGCCAACTGCTCCAAAGATTCGAACCCATGGTCCTTGGTAGTTCGGCCAATAGGCCGATCACACAATATGAATTGCAATGTTTCAAATAAAAATAATCCACGTTGGCAAAGGCCAAAATATAACACGTATAATAATAATACCAAGCCTGTATTCAAAAGAGAGCAAGAGCTAAGTACTCAGCACTCGATACACCCACCTCCGGTAAGGAACAAGCGTATTAACAAAAAAAAAAAATAAATAAATATTTAGCGCAACAGCTCTTTAAGTGCCAGGGCCTAGCTTCTCGCAACCACTCATGTTGTGTGCTTTATATTTTTCACACGAATGGAAGGGACCTACAGTTTAGTGCCATATCCGAAAGGCGATTTGAGAAGCTTTTTCGTGACAACAATACTCTCGGATGTTTGTCAGACGCTCGTGGGACCGTGAAAAAACTTGTTGGTGTTTTTCTGGGATTCGAACTTGGAACCTCATGCGTAGTAGGCCACGGAGCCCAGCGTATTAACAACCTCAACGAAAAGAAGGAACATTTTTTTAGAAGAAATGTGGGATTGCCACACATACGAAGATTAATAAATGGCAAACAAATGAGCATTCTCATCGATACCGGAGCTAGTAGTAATTACTGCCAACCTGGTACAGTCAACGGTGAGATCATCATTGTCTCATTCCATGAAGTTTCTATTTTTGGAACGATAACTCGTTTCTATATTATAAATAATTTAGAATATAGAAACGAGTTAATAGGATCCTATTAAATCGGGTGAACGCTAAGATTAATTTCGAGACAAGAATCCTTGCCTATAACAATAAAATCGAAAAAATTGGAAAAAAATTCAAAGTATCCACCAAAACATCGATACTACTCTCCCGTTCCAGATAGACGTATTTGCCGAAATCAGAACCGATTGTGGAAAACCAGTTTGGAGCAAGCAATATCCATACCCTCTTGCTGCAAACGATTTTGTAAATAAAGAAGTACAAAAACTTCTTGACGCTAGTATAATCAGGCCATCGAAGTCCCCATACAACAGTCCGGTATGGGTAGTACCAATAAAAGGTACAAACGAGGACGGAAGCCCGAAACACCGAATGGTGATAGATTATAAAAAACTTAATGAGCAAATGGTATCTGACAAGTACCCGATACCAGATACAAACGTAATATTATCAAATTTAGGGAAAGACAAATATTTCTCTACCCTAGATATCGAATCCGGTTTTCACCAGATTAAAATGAAAGAATCTGACATTGAAAAAACCTCGTTCAGTGTTAATAATGGTAAATACGAATATATGAGATTGCCGTTCGGTTTAAAGAATGCGCCTTCTATATTCCAACGTGCGATGCACGATATCCTACGACCATACGTAGACAAAATATGCCATGTATACATCGATGATATCATCATCTATTCAAATTCCCCGAACAACATACCCAAGATCTATAATATAATAAATGTATTAAAGGAAGCCAACATGAAGGTTTCTGTAGAGAAATCAACTCTATATAAAGAAAGCATGTACTTTCTAGGTTATGTCATTGCACATAACGTAGTAAAAACTACCCATAATAAGGTAATGACCAGTAAAGAGTACCCACAACCCACTACACTAAGACAGCTGCGTAGCTTCTTAGAAATGATCCGTTATTACTGAAAATTTATAAAAAAAAAAAAAACTATGCCAAAATCGCACATAGCAAAGAAAACAAGCATTTCGCTTGATGACGACGCAATAGAAGCATTCAACATATTAAAAAATGATCTAATAACAGAAACCGAGCTCACCGAGAAGTTTGTATTGACAACCGATGCCTCCAACGACGCAGTAGGAGCAGTTCTTTCTCAAGATGGAAAACCCATTATTTTCATTAGTAAAACGTTAGGTAAATCTGAACGTAGTTTTGCCGCTAATGAGAAGGAACTGTATGCATTAGTTTTTGCATTAAAAAACCTACGAAACTACCTATATGATAGTTCAGAGATCCACACGGATCACGAACCCCTTACATTTGCAGTTTCAGCTCGTAATCCTAATACCAAAATGGAACGTTGGTACGCTTTAATTGAAGAATTCGCGCCAAAAATGATTTATAAACCTGGCTCTACTAATGTTGTAGCTGATGCTCTGTCTAGACAGAACTTGAACCAAATATCAGATAATGATTCGGTAGCTACGCAACATTCTGCTGAAAGCAGTGAAGAAAACAGATCGAACTAATTGATCGAGCTGGAATTGGTACAATCAACAGGTAATTATAAATAAAGGATTAGATACAGTCCACGAACAAATGAAACCCTTCCCAAATAAAACATGTCACTTGATATCCTTTAATAATCCACCTGACATAATTCCTATTTTTAAGCAATATATTAAAGAGGGCATCGTAGCGCTCTTTGGCACAGTCGAAACTATTTATGAAATTCAACCAATTCTGAAGGAACACTTTAAAAATTAGTCATACGAGCCAAATATTTTGTAAACAACATAACGAACAAAGAAGATCAAATCCCCATTATTGAACCAACACATAATAGAGCCCATAGGAATGCTCGAGAAAATGCCAAGCAAATTCTTGACAAATACTAACTGTCTAGAGATGAGCAAAAAATCGCAACCTGCTAATCATTCACTGCTAATGAAAATTCGCCTTCGCAACCTGTCAATAATTCATAAATAAACTGCTATTGCTAGTAATAATTTGCCTGGCTTCTATTCACGAGTCACAATTTCATTTTTCGTACATTACTCACATTCGCGTTTGTCTCATACGAACAATTTGAAGAAGAGGTATATTAAAATTATAACACTAAAGTACGCTTTTTGCACGTTATCTGCCGAACGTCGCCATCCAATTTTCTTTTCGAACATGTGCCATTGTGTGTGCGAATCTTTTTATGATACACCAACAAGCATCAAACCAACTCATAAGGTTGCATACGCAGTCGTTGCTGGTTCGAAAGTTTGGTTGGTTGGTATATAGCAACACAGGTTATACTTGCGTTGCTATTGCTGGTGGTGCTATCGCAGTCGGAGCTTGTTTGTAAGTTTGGTTGGTTGGTTGGTATATAGCAGCGTAGGCTATACTTGCGTTGCTATTGCTGTCGCAGCCGGCTTTTCAAATTGGTTGATTGCTATATAGCAGCACAGGGGTTATACTTGCTGTTGGGATGAGTAGCATCCCTTGCTGGTTGCTCGATGATTTTCGGTGATGACCAAGAAAAAGAGCGGATTTTCCGATGGATCAGTACAACTCTTTATTTTTCTTTACGGAGGTATCGAACTTACCTCGCTGAGGTCAAAATCAAGAAGGCCGAATATCGGCAATTTAAGAATATGGCTAAGCGGTTTCCGATCTCAAATAGTTTGTATGAAGCGACATCTAACCATTCAACTTAATATAACTGCTGGAATTTTTAAGATACGTTCAACTATCTTTGGCTTGAACATTGCCGGCCGCCTTGCAGCAATGGCTGCAAAAATTACAAATTCCACTTCTACTATTTGAATTTCGGAAATCACTTATGCAATAAGAAACATACATGTTTATGCTAATTATGTTCAAAGTTAACAATATTATACAGTAAGTAGCGAGCAATATTTGGTAAATCAGTGCAATATTTTAAGATTTTTAAATTCATAATTTGCAATATTTTAAGATTTTTAAATTCATAATTTTGATTAAGGAAATAATACTTCAATGCAGTGTAAATGAATGAATTCAGGGATTAGAAGTTATTTAAAGTTAGTTAAGAGTGAGGTAGCATGCACAATTTGGTAATTGGACGCGTTATGACTCCATTCTGAGTCCGTATATCGGCTACGCGAACTCGATTGTCCGAACCCGGGTAAATCTTTACAATACGTCCGAGCCGCCATTCATTCGGAGGGAGGTTTTCGTCCCTAATTATAACCAAATCATCAATAGACACATCTCTCTGCGGGAATTTCCATTTGTATCTCTTGTTGAGTTCCTTAAGATACTCATCTTTCCATCTACGACAAAACTGGTGATGCAATATCTTTACTTTCTCCCATCTTTTAACGCAATTCAGAGACTGATCATCAAGAGCGGGTTCAAAGGGGCTTAACAGAGGACCACCTCGCAGAAAGTGGCCTGGAGTCAATGGAAGGATGTCGGATGTATTTTCGGAAATCGGTGAAATGGGACGCGAGTTTAAGCAAGCTTCGATTTTTACTAGGAGGGTGGTAAACTCTTCAAACGTAAATTTATTAGTTCCAGCCACCTTCCGAAAATGAAGTTTGAAGCTTTTAACTCCGGCTTCCCAGAGCCCGCCCATATGAGGTGCACCAGGAGGAATGAATTTCCACTCCAAATTCTGATCCACGTATCTTTTAGATACCTCGGTGGAGATAGTTTGCATAAACTGCTTGAAATCCTTTGCAATGACCTTGCTAGCTCCGACGAAGTTGGTACCATTGTCCGAAAATACAGTTTTCGGTATACCACGCCGGGCAATGAACCGACTGAAAGTTGCTAAAAAGGACTGCGTAGATAAGTCGCTAGTTGCCTCTAGGTGAATAGCCCTAGTAGCGAAACATACAAATATACAGGCATATGCCTTTGCTAGTCTACAGTTTCGTCCTAAAGAGCTTCGTATAACAAATGGACCGGCAAAATCGATGCCCGTATTGGTAAATGGTAATGAAATTTGCGTCCTTTCTAACGGCAAGGCTCCCATTATCTGGGTTTGTACTTTCCTTTTTTGAATTATACATGTTTTACATGAACGGATGTGCTTTTTTACCAAGTTTTTTAGTTTTGGTATCCAAAATTCACTCCGAACCAAGCGAACTACTAATTGGTTACCACCATGTATTGAAAGCTCATGGATAAATTTTACCAAAAGAGCAGTTACATTCGCTTGGTAAGGAAGGATAATTGGATATCTTTCGTTGAAAGATAAAATAGAACAGGTGAGCCTTCCATTTGAACGAAGGACTTGATTTTGGTCTAAAATGGGATTTGAATTTGCCAATGAGCTTTTTTTTTGAAATAGGTTCGTTTTTCAGGAGAGCTAAATATTCATTATGAAAATAAAACATTTGAGTCAGCCGAATAACCAAGTTCTTTGCGTAAGAAACATCGTTTTGGGTTACGATTCTGGTTCTGAAAGAAAAGCTATTCTTATGGTGAGGGTTGGTTCTATGGTAAAAACGCAAAATATAGCATAAGACATGCAATACCCTTGACCATGAAGAAAATCTTTCAACAATTGACTCAATATTAGGCAATATTGTACTTAGATTCGCTTTTATTGGTTTCATTTCGAGATATCGATCATCAGGTCGGTTTAAAATGGATTCAGGCCAAGAACATTGAGGTTAACAAAGCCAGGTAGGGCCATGCCACCATAAATTGTTTGCCTGAAGATCTGTTGGCGAAAGACCTCTAGTCGCTAAATCTGCTGGATTGTCAGCAGATCTAACATGATTCCATTTAGTATTTGGCACGTATAACTGAATCTGTGAAACTCGATTAGCTATAAAGGTTTTCCACGAGCTAGAAGGCTTATTTAACCATGCTAAGACTATTGAGCTATCGGTCCACAGAAAGACTTCATAATTCGGGCAATTAAGTTCTGCTATAACCTTCCGAAAAAGTTTTGACAGCAAAACAGCACCGCAGAGTTCCAGTCTTGGTAAAGGGACCTGTTTGACTGGCGCTACTTTGCTTTTGGCACATAAAAGGTTGGAAGAACAGCTACCCAAATTGTGTTGTATGCGCAGATAAAACGTCGCCGCATAAGCTCGCTCGGAAGCATCACAGAACCCATGGATTTGGATAAAATCATTCGGACGGTAGTGAATCCACCGAGGAACTTGAACCTTTTGTATGTCTGGGAGCGCATTCAAGAACGTTTTCCAGCGGTGACACGTAAGGGGCAAAAGAGGTTTGTCCCAAGACGTCCCATCACGCCAGATTTGCTGCATGATGATCTTGGCAGTAATTAGCACAGGAGCCAACCATCCTGCGGGATCAAAGAGTCTAGCTATCACTGAAAGTACAACTCTTTTAGTTACTAATCGATTTTCTTCTGATATAGAAAAGAAGAAATGAAAACTATCGGATCTAGCATTCCACTGAATCCCCAGAGTTTTGTAGATACTTTTATCTTCTAGTTGAAGAAAATCTTGATTGTAAAGATGCGAAACATGGAAATCTTTAATCAAATCCAAGCAATTGGAGGTCCATTTCCTTAAAGAAAACCCTGCGGAGCTTAGAGCATTCATCAGTTCACTCTGTGCTTGGAGTGCTGTCTCAATATCGTGGGCTCCAGAAAGCACATCGTCGACATAAAAATCATTTTTAAGAATCGACGAAGCAATAGGAAAGGTAGATTGCACATCATCTGCTAGACGTAACAATGTACGTATGGCTAAATATGGAGCGCAATTCACGCCAAAGGTAACCGTCTTTAGTTCATAGTCCTGAAAAGGACTATCGCTGTGAACGGATTTCTAAAATAAGATTCGCTGAAAAGACGAATGTTCAGGATGAACGATGATCTGCCGATACATCTTTTCTATATCGGCATTAAAAACGTACCGATAGAAACGCCATCTCAAAATGACTCTTGTTAAATCGTTTTGTAAAACCGGACCCGTATACAACATATCATTTAAACTAGTTCCATTGCTTGATGGACAAGAGGCATTAAAAACTACCCGAACCTTTGTTGTAGTACTATCTGGTTTTATAACCGCGTGATGTGGCAAATAGTAAGTACATAACTGATTGTTTTTAATGATGTCTTCAGATGAAACTGCCTCCATATGTCCAAGTGTGACATATTCTTGAAGCACATCATTGTATTTTGAGCGAAGGTCGGGATTTCTTGCTAACGACTTCTCCATACGATGTAGCTGTTTCAGAGCTTGGTTTCTTGAATTACCCAATGAGAGACTAGGGATCTTAAACGGAAGACGGACTATGTAACGACCACTGGCGTCTCGGGTCGTTGTATCGGAGTAAAGTTTTTCGCAATAGATATCTTCACTCGATAGCGAATTTCGTTCAAATATATCCTCAACTTCCCAAAATTTGGCAATTTGTTGATCTAGCGAAGTCTCAGAAAAATAGGACAAAAAAGTTGAAAAGGAACTAACACGGTCTTGCGAAAGAGGCCCTGAGAGTACCCACCCAAAGATTGTATTTTGGGCTACAAGGGATCCCAAAACGTTGGACTTCAGTCCTTCCCTAACAATTGAGGGATATAAGTCTGACCCGATTACCATATCTATCTTCGAACTTTCATAGAAATGGGGATCTGCAAGTTCGAATTCAAGTGAGGCGTTTCAGAACAATTGCGTTGGCAAAAATTGTGAAAGTTGGAACATATTTGGAACCTATGCACAATGAACACAACTTTGATGCAGTTGCGGTTACCGTTGCGCTCATTCCTGATATCTGAGCCTGTATTGGCTTCACGGGTAGATTCAATCTTCTTTGCGCCTCTTCAGATATAAAGGTAACTTCTGAGCCTGTATCTAAAAGCGCACGCAATGTAAATTTACTTCCTAAATGGTGGATATCAATCAACGCCGTTGCTAATAGGATCCGTTTGTTATTACGGGAGAAGTAAGATTGAACTTTATATGGATTTGAATTTTCAGTGGACTGTATGGTTTGAGATTGTGGTATTGGTTGTAATGGATTCACCATTCCGGAAGATGAAGGCATACTTTGAGTTGCGTTCATGGGGGTCGAATGCAAAAGTGTATGGTGCCTTTGTTTACACTGCATACATGTGTGCACACTTCTGCAATCCTTTTTCAAATGAGCGGAGGATAGGCAATTGGTGCAATACCCTAACGAATTAACCTTAGAAATTCGATCCGTTATACTCAATTGCAAAAATGTTTGGCATTGCCGAAGAGAATGGGACCCATTGCAAAGTTTGCAAATAAATTTGTTTGCTTTTGAATGAAAAGCTTTATGTTTTTCTTTATGGAGATAAGTTGTTTGACCTCTAAATTGACCCTTTGACTTTGAAGGAAATTTAATATCGGATACTGTTTCGAGCACACGGTAACGGCTAGTTAAAAATGAATCCATTTCACTCCATGACGGAATGTCTCGTGGTTTCTGGATGGATTGTTCCCACAACGCAAGAGTATTCTCCGGTAACCGATTAGAACATAAATAAATGAGTATAGGATCCCAAGTGGTCGTAGATACCCTATGGGCTTCGAGAATCGATATACAATCATTGATCTCCCGCTGGAGATCTTTAATGCTTTTGCCAGATTCGATTGTAATCGCGGTTAAATTAAAAAGTTTCTTTAATTGGTTGTTCACTAAAATTCTCCTATTCTCGTATCGATCCCAAAGTGCTTTCCACGCCACGTCAAAACTATCTGCGGTTAGGGGAAACTTCGTAACAATATCATTTGCTTCATTTTTTGTTTTCGAACGAAGGTGAAATAGTTTTTGAACAGCACACAATTTGGGGTGGTTTATATACACCGCGGTAAACATATCTCTGAACGACGGCCAGGTGAGATAATCACCATAAAAGGTTTGAGTGTCGCAAGGTGGAACCTTTATGCACTGCTCTGAACTTAAATTGATGCTAGATACATTTGGAAGACCGTTTTCCTTAGTAACGTCACAAGGTGGAGCCGTTATGAACGGTTCTGGGCTTAAATTTGGACCAGAAACCTTTGGAAGACCGTCTTCTTTAATAATGTCTAGTTTGTGCGAAGTTTCAATTATATTACTTAAGCAATTAATGTAGGTATTAGACGACAACCGATATTTAGTTTTAATTGGATCTAAGTCCCCCTCCGTTTCCGAACGCAAGTAAAGATTATAGCATTTTTTTATATCGCACCACAGTTCTCTCAACTCGACTTTATATGCTTCTAACGAACTAAGTGTGTGGTCTATCATCGGTATTTCTTGAAAACCAGATTGAAATTCTGTAAGCTGATCTGTTGCAGCAATAAAATTCTCTAGCAGTCATAGTATTGGAAATAATTAGAAAAAAACCTTGCCTCAAAGAAAATGAATACTAAACGCGTAAAAAAACTTTTGTTTATGCAGACGGAAAGCTAGTTAGCAGTTGTAAATCACTCTTCACTTTAGATTTTAATAAGAGATATTACACGTACACATTCATTTACAAGACAAAATCAAATGAAATCTAAATATCGTATATGTAATATGTATATATGTATATAATTTTTTGTTTAAGCTCTACATTCAATATTGCACTGATCAAAAAATATATGCACGCACCTGTTTACAATTCGATATATTTTGTTGCTGCTAATCCTCCTTCTGCTAGGTTGATTTTTCGATGAACTTCCTTCACGTTGCCCTTGATGGAATTGTTGGGCTGACGAGCACTGCGACGATGTTAACAGCGTGAGAAGTTGATTGAAGACTGATTTTTCTCTTATCCAATGGTGGAGAGCAGATAAAATCTTCTCGTGGCTTGTGGTTAGTGGGTGCGATGGATGAGGAGCAAGATTCGGAACTGGTGTATGGTGAATAAATCGCTGAGTATTTGGAAGAGCGAAAGGGTATGCCCTTTCGTTGAGCTTCGACGGTCGGTGTGCTGATACGGCTGGATATGCTGGTTGTGCTGTCGGTCGTTGGGGCACGGTACAAGTCTCTTGTGTGGACTTTGTGGGTGAACTTTGGACATCAGATTGGGATATGCTGATTTGGGCTGATACGATCGATGATCGTGTGGGGGAAGATGCTGATGATCTTCTATGCTGATGGCTCGGAGAGCGGCTTTGGGTGATGGTGCGACGGTATTAGAGTTTTTTTGTATTCGACGCACAATTTCTTCGACAATCAAGAAGTGCGATCAATGCAGGAACTTTAAGAGATGATTGTTCGAAGAGAGTACGGTGTACACATTCGACGATCGATGAATATATGTAGATACAGGAATCTGCTAGGATGCGGTCGATGTGTAATTTGGTGTTTTTTCATGCAAATTTGATACTTTGCGAATGAAAAGATGGATGAGTATTTTAAGAAATACTATTCGGCTTGAAAGGACCAAATGTTGGGATGAGTAGCATCCCTTGCTGGTTGCTCGATGATTTTCGGTGATGACCAAGAAAAAGAGCGGATTTTCCGATGGATCAGTACAACTCTTTATTTTTCTTTACGGAGGTATCGAACTTACCTCGCTGAGGTCAAAATCAAGAAGGCCGAATATCGGCAATTTAAGAATATGGCTAAGCGGTTTCCGATCTCAAATAGTTTGTATGAAGCGACATCTAACCATTCAACTTAATATAACTGCTGGAATTTTTAAGATACGTTCAACTATCTTTGGCTTGAACACTTGCTATGTTGGTTTTGCCGCTATTGCTGCTATCGCAGTCGCAGCTGGGTTGTTAGTTTGTTTGATTGCTATATGGCAGCACAGGGGTTATACTTGCTATGTTGGTATTGCTGTTATTGCAGTCGTAGCTGGGTTGTTAGTTTGGTTGATTGCTATATTAGCAGCACAGGGGTTATACTTGCTAATATCTTGCTATTGCTGCTATCACAGTCGTAGCTGGTTTGTTAGTTTGGTTGATTGGTTATAGGGGTTATACAGGTATTATAATTGCAGTTGCTGCTTTTGCGTTGCAAATAGGAATTTGAAATAAGCTTCGTGAAATGTAATTTGTGCCGGTCGAAAATTTCTTACAGAACCAGTACAAGAAATTTAAAGAAGCACATTCTAATTAACCATTCTACTGTGTCTTATGTGCGAATAAGTTTTTTTTTAATGAAAGGAAATATGTATGTACATATGTACTCGTATATATGTGTCCATAAATATATACATAAGTAGGAAATAAAATTGAAATTCGCTGATGAAAGAAAACTTAATTTTTTCTGACTTAGACAAAATTGCTGGAAAGGTATATCTAGACATTTACTGATGACAAAACTATTATGGTTATTTATTGACTGATATATACAACAGGCACCCTATGAAGATCCCAATTGGCGAGGCGCCAATTATTAAGGAGTCCCTTAATATTGACGTTATGTTCGCCGGAAATTTGAAATTCCTAGCGTGCATAGCTGCTTGTTCAAAATTTTTAGTCATTAAGATAAAAAAAATTTTACAAAACTTCCCGGATTGCAAAAATATAACATGCGATCAAGACCCATGCTTCACATCAGCCGTCTTTACGACACTTATGGTATAGCTACGTTAGGTTAGGTTAGGTTAAAGTGACTGCCAGCTAAGAATCACCAACACATTTGGACCAATAAAAGGTCCATTGTGATACCACGTGAATCCTGGGAGAAAATCTCTCTATCTTCTCGTTAAAACCATTTTGAGCTTCTTATGAAGCGTAGGAGGCTCTTAATATCAATATCTGTCAGGTCGTCTAGATCCTAACTGAAGCATCCTTCTACGGGAGAGACCTGGGCAGAAACAAAGAAGGTGAGGAATAGTTTTCTCCTCTTCTTCATCCATGCAGCTTCTACAAAAGTCGTTCGCAAAGAGGCCTAGCCTTGTAGCATGCTTGCCTACTAGACAGTGTCCACTGTTGACACCTATTATAGCGCCGATATGCAATCTGTTGAGAGAAATCAAATTCTTAGAACGTTTTAGATCCAGCTCCGGCCAAATCTGTTTTGTCGCTAGACATGTTGATCCATTCGCCCACCTAAGATTTGTACTCTCTACAGCATCCAGCTTTAATTTAAGTTAGCGTGTAGCGATTGGTATACATAAAGTTCCTTTATCCGGCAGGATGGGTATAGTAGTTCCTATTCTGGCGAGTTCATCGGCGTTGCACTTCCCTGGAATGTCCCTATGCCCCGGCACCCAGCACAGGTGAATATTGAACTGCTCAGCCATCTCCATAAGAGACGATCGGCAGTCTAGAACTACTAAAGAATCTATAGAGGTCGATTCCAGGGATTTGATTGCTGCTTAAACTTATAGCTGGAAGTAATATAGATTTGTATCACGTACCACCTAACCGCAGTACGTCCAATGGACAAGTAGAAAGAGCACACCAGGAAATTGATAGCTGCATAAAGCAACAACATAGTTTATTAGAATACACTGAAGTCTTCTTTAGAGCAGCAATGAAATACAACAAATCTATTAACTCCTCGACAGAAAAGAAACCTCTCATATATACAACATTTCTTAACCACGGTTACAGAAGAACTGGAACGTGAAAAACACGAAACAGTATACGCTGATACGCCACATGACGCGACAATAATTTGAACAAAATACAGACACTTCTTGATCAGCTAACGATCCCTCGCTCTAAACGAGCAATTGATACGAGAACAATAGAAACCAGACCACGACGATGAACTGACAATTGAAAACAAAGTAAATGATTTGATTTAAAATAACAACAGACAATTTGTAATGTTATATTGAATGAAACCATGAGTTCAGCAAGATGATCTTTATTAGATGAAAGTATAACAATGACTGACTGACTAGTCTTAAAGCTAAAAGAGCGGAGATCAGCAAGCCTACGTCACGATGCACATATACGTGTACATCTATACATCATCTTCTTCCTTTTAACTTTGTGTTATATATTTGTAAAGTAATGCAATAATTCAGTACAGTAATTCAATAACAAATATAGTAAATATAATATAATATAGTAAAATAATCCAGTAATTCAGTGTACTAATTCAACAACAAATATCAGCGACAGCCTACGACGATGACTTAAAGAAATCTGGTCTTCTAATATTACGTCCATACCTGGTAGTATATGAAGGTTGTTCCACGCTTCCGCCCATGACATCCCTAACCGGGGTGCTATTTGGTGCTATCTGGGTGTGATTTTGTTCAATGACATTTTGTGGCGAAGAGTTGGACTGAGTAGGATGTTTATTACTCTCACCTATTGATATCGAATAATCAGGTGTTTGTATGTCAGGAGCATTCATCGACTTCCGCAGGTGTATCGTATTACGCCGAATTACATGACTGTTCTCCTTTCTTACCCAATAGGAGCGAGGAGTGTCATGACGCGATGCTACTACACCTGGTTCCCATCGTTTGTTATTGAGAAACACAATATTCTCTCCACTTTTCAACACCAAATCTTTTCTTGGTCGCTTCAGATTAACCATCCTATTCTGCTTCCTTTGTAATAAAAACGATAAGTTATTGGTTAAATTTGGTCCTAATTGCTTCTCTCTGATAGGTAATCTAGTTCTCAGTCTTCTTGACATAAGCATTTCTGCTGTAGAGTAGCCTATTCCTGGAACAGGAAAAGTTCTATAATCCAACAGAGCTAGATCTAGGTCTTGCTCAGTAATAGATTTCTTAAGCATCATTTTAACAATATGGACAGCTTTTTCTGCCATCCCATTAGATTGTGGGAATCTTGGACTGGTAAACAGAAAATCGAAATTCATATCCTTAGCGAAATTTCTAAGTTTAAATGAATTGAATGGTTGATTGTCAGCTACTATTAATTTCGGAATTCCGTGAGCGGAAAATAATTTCGTCAGTAGACTCATAATACAAGACGCAGTTTTGTCATGACTTGAAAATAGCTCTATCCACTTAGAGTGATAGTCTATGGCTACGAGGTAATACTTCCCTGCGTACTCCAAAATGTCAATACCTATTTTTTGAAATGGAAGTTCTGGTATAGGATGAGGCATTATTTCGTGTTTCTTATTTTTTGGCCTATTACTTTCGCAAGTTCGACACTTCGCGATGAAATCTTCGATATCTTTTTATATTTCAGGCCAAAACATTAATTGTTTGGCTCTGTTAACCGTTCTCGTCATCCCCATATGAGAAGCATGCAGTACATGCAACATCTCATTTCTAAGTTTCCTAGGAACAAAAACGCGATCTTCAAAAAATACTAAATCATCTTCCACGTAAATTTTATCTTTAAACTTCCACAAATCTTCTAAGCTTTTATCAATCTTATCTTTTGTTAATGGCCATCCGTTTCTATAAATTTTAACGAGACATTGTAAAATTTCGTCCTTACTAGTCTCCTCCTGAAAAATTTTCTTTTTTGAATCACTAATATTTATAGTGTGTACGAGGTCTTTAAGTGACTTTTCAGTGTCAACAGTATTATCAACTATCGAATTTCTAGAGAGTAGGTCCGCTACATGCACAAACTTTCCAGGTACATATTTAAAATCAAGTCTGATTAATGTCCTTTTTACTAATCGACACAAGAGGCTTATGATTAGTATAAATAGTGACTGGACGCCCATAAATATACCTATTGAATTTCTCACATGCAAAAACTATAGCTAACATTTCTTTTTCTATCTGGGCATACCGAACTTCCGTTTCTGTCTTTTGGACGCGTATGCCACTGGCTTCTCATTTTGAATGAGACAACAACCAAGCCCATTTTAAGAAGCATCCGTCTGAACCACTACTGGCTCGGATGGATCGAACGTATGCAAAGTTGCATGCTTTTTTAAAACCTCCTTAATTGTTTGTAATATTCTTGAATAATGTTCTGACCAATGAAATTCAACGTTTTTGGTTAATAATTTTCGTAGTGGTGCATTTAGTTCTGAAAAATTAGGTATGAGATCCTTCTTATTTTCGGGGTCTTTGAACTGAAGAATCGCTTCAATGCGATCCGGATCGGGAGCGATCGAGTCCCCCGTGAAAATATGGCCTAAATATCGTACCCTGTCCATGCGATATTGTAATTTCTCTTTATTGAACTTAACATTAATACTACGCGCCCTGTCGATAACTCTCTGAACGTTGTCATCATGTTCCTTAAGACTTTTACCACCCACAATGATATCATCAATATATACGAAAACTCCAGGGAGATTCCCAAAATATTTAAAGTTTAGGTTTTGAAATTTTTCTTCGGCCGTTTTAATACCAAACGGCAAAACGTTGTACTCATAAGTACCAAATGGAGTGCTAAACACCGTCTCTCTTTGGATGACGGGCATAGCCTCACCTGCCAAAATCCTTCACGTAGATCGAAAACTGAAAAATATTTCATGCCACCCATTATCTGACTAAAATCTTCCAGAGTGGGTATTAGGAATCGTTCGTCTTTTAGATTCTTATTGAGTTCTACAGGGTCAAGGCACAAACGCAAGGATCCATTCGATTTTTCTACAATTACAAGCTGGTGGGACCATGCAGCGGGCTCTTCTCGTCTCCTAATAATACCTCGTGACTCCATTTCCGACAACTTTGTTTTTACTTTTTCATACAAGCTCAACGGAATGCGACGAGGGGGCTTACTCACTGGTATAGTTCCAGGCTTTACAATCAATCTGCACACATCTGGAAAACACCCAGAACCTTCAAAAATGTCCCTATTTTGTGAAATGAACTTTTGTGTGCTATTTATGTTAATTTCATGTACTTTACGAATAAGATCTAAATCCACGCATGTTTGTAGGCCTAATATTGGTCTTAGGGACCCTGAAACTACTATATATTCAGCATCTAACGATTTTCCTTTATATTCTGTTCGAAGTACGACTGAACCTATCGTTTGTATCTGAAAACCACCGTATGCTTCTAGTTTAGTAACTGTTGGCTTAATAACTACCTTTTCGTGCAACGATCTTACTACTTTTTCCGGAATTATGTTCACTTCAGCTCCACTGTCAAGCTTGAAGTCAATATACGTATCACCTACTTCACCTATTTTCAATGTTTCACACCAACTAGCACCACTATTTGAATAGATTCGAGGGGAAGAGCGTAGCTCGCTAACATATACTACCGACTCCGCTGAGATATCTGAATCATTGTCATACCTAACTTCGTTAATGTTCTTATAGTTTTTAGAATTATAACTTTTATTTCGACATACGGACTCTTACGATCGCAACTTAAACATTGTTTACTTTTCTGTTCAGAAAACCACATTATTATACTCTTGCTGATCTCCCTTCTTTTTTACAAATCTGAAATGGGATTTTATATTTTCGGTTTCATTAAATTTGTTAATACTTTGGTGATTACCTCCTGCTTTTCTTATTGCGGCAATAGAACCACGTTCGTTTACCATGCGCTTCGCTTGAACTCCTGCTTCTTCAGCCACTCGACAGATCTCCTTGGCCTTTGTCAACGTTAGATCATCTACTTTTAACAGCTGAAGCCGTACGGTGTGATCCGTTATTCCCATCACAATGCGGTCTCTTATCATAGATTCCTTTTGAGTCGCAAATTCGCAATTTTCCGCCTGCTTCGTAATGTCAGATAAGAACTGTTCTACTGGTTCTCCATCGCGTTGACTTCGTGAGAAGAACAAATAGCGTTCATATACCACATTGGCTCTTGGTACACAATATTCCTCAAAAGCTTTTATAACGTCATCAATTTTCTTTTTCCTCTCGTGCGTTAGCCCAAGGGTGTTAAAAACTTCTATCGCATGTTCACCTGCACATGATAAAAAACGCGCCACTTGAATTTCTTCTGCTTCCTTTTTTTGTTTTTGAAGCCACTGCATAAATGTCCCACATAATCTTGAATTTTTTCCAATTTTCTTTCAAATTTCCGTCCATAACCAATAAACCAGGTTTCTTGAAATACTCATTGCTTTCACCCATCTTCTGATAATTTTATTATCTTAAAATTTGATTTTGTTTCTAATTTTAATTATGTTCCTTAACAGTTTGAACTATTCTTGTTCCTTTCACTTATTTAATTTTTTTTTTACACTTTAATGAAATACCGGCTGCGCCATGTTATATTGAATGAAACCATGAGTTCAGCAAGATGATCTTTATTAGATGAAAGTATAACAATGACTGACTGCCTAGTCTTAAAGCTAAGAGCGGAGATCAGCAAGCCTACGTCACGATGCACATATACGTGTACATCTATACATCATGTAACTAACTCAAAACAATTCGACGTTATTAAATCTGTGAAGCATACGATCAAAGACGAGCTTATTGCTGAGAAATGTAAACTCATAATATTTGAACTACAAAATGCATACACTCACTTTAACTAAATTGAATATTTTAAATCCTGCTATATTGAACATTAAAGATATAAATAATTTCACAGATAATAAGTATACAGATGTCACATGCTTATGGGAAAAGGTGATGTATGGAACCGAATCCATTAAAAAAAAACCTTTTTATAAAGCTTTAACTTATTTGTAAGGAGACAAACAAAATACTTCTTTTTCTTTGCCCTTTCCCTATTTCGTTTGAATATGCGGATCGAAACAAAAATATGTGTGTACATAAGCAGTTGTGTGTATCTCTATGATCCATGGAATATCTTTTTCCTTACGAATAAAATATCGTCGTTTGGGGAGATGCATGGATTAATGCATGTATATACACAAAACTTCAAACACATAAAATTTTTAAAAATTCAATTTAATAAAGGATTTTAAAATAAAGCAAACTTCATTGAAAAAAAAAAAATACAAATAGATTCATATACTTATGTATGTACAGTGGCGAGCAAAACTTAAGTTATCACCTAAATTATAAGTCAGTAGTGCCTTATTTTAATTCAATTAATTTTATTTGTTTAGAACTCTTTAGTAACTAAGTTTTAAAGTAAAACAAGAAATTGATTTCCACAAAAATAAAAAATAGCTCATAGTCAAATGTATTCACTTTTGCACGTTTTAATACTTGTTGGTAAAAAGTAACTCCTAGTACTTTGTCCATAATCCCTTGTTTTTTATTACACTTTTTACCCGTCGCGGCACTAATTCTACCAATTTCTGGATAGTTTGGTCAAGAATATTCGCCCATTCAATCTGAACCCTAGTCCAAAGCTCGTTTAGGTTTGTGGGCGCATTTTCGTATCCCAGAAGTTGCCGTTTAACAATGGCCCACAAATTCTCTATCGAATTCAAATCCGGGCTTTGAGCGGGCCATTGCAACTTCGAGAAAAGTTGGTTATCAAGCCAGTTTTTGACAATTTTGGCGGGGTGTTTTGGGCCACCGTCCTGCTGGAAGATAATTTCTTCAATGGGATACGCACATTCCTCAATAAAATCTGGAAAATTCGTCTGGAGTATTTGAAGATAATCCTCTTTTCTCATTATACTATCGATTTACACCAGAGGTCCAACATGCCACTAAGTAAAACGCCCCCAAACCATTAGACTACCTCCACCGTGCTTCACTGTCTCCTTAACCTGGTGCTTAAGGACACGTTCGTTAGGTCTGTGCCAGAAATATTCCTGATCTGACTAGTAGCGAATGATTTTTGTCTCGTCAGACCATATTATTCTCTTCCAGTCTTCTACTGTCCAATTTTTGTGGTCTTTGCAGAACTTTAACCGTGCTTTTACATTTTTGTCGGACAATGACGGCTTTTTCTGCTTGATTGCCGATACAAGACCGATTTGTTCAAGAGCTCGCCTGGCGGTCCATTCACTAACATTTTTATTTATAGCCCTAGAGGCAGCCTTTGGTATCTTTACCTCATTCCCTCTAAGCATCCTTTCCATGACACGAGCATCGCCATCTGTTAGCAACCGAGGTCGTCCACCTCCATTTTTAGGACGACTGCAGTTTTTCCTTTTCTTGACCACTGTTCGCTGTTACGTTGCAAAGTTCGGCAATTTTTCTTGAGCTGCAGCCATTGTTAGACAGCGAAACAATGCTATGTTCAATGACTACTGTAACTTTTCCCATGGTCCTATGAAATCTTGTATTAAAACAAATATTTGTTCTATATTTTTTCCAAACAATACACTATGAGTTCTGAATAATTGGAAACTAATATTGTATTACCAACAGCTGCGTAAAATTTGTCAGAATAAAACTAAAAACAGGACAAGACAAGAACGTGCAAAACTGAGTTCATCAGAGTTATCAACATATTCACGTTATACATCCCAATAAAATCCGTTAACTGAGCACTGTGTGTAAACATGTTAAAGGTATTCATAACAATTTGAGTGAATTTGATCATCCTTTTTAAAATAACATTTAGAAAAAACACGATACCGTACTTATTTTCCGTCTTAATGTAAAATACATGAATTTTCTTTCATTTTGTATTCAGTTTTGCTCGCCACTGTATATACTCATACATTAGATTGGTCCAAAAATGTATGGGAATTTTAGAACATATTTTTCCTTTGGTGCACGACTTTCTGAAAGTTTGGCTTCTTAAGCTTGTTTACAAAAAAAACGAAAAAAATATGAGCTCAAAGAGCTCTAAGCTTATTTTATGGTTTTCAACGACTTAAGCCACTGAATTTGCTATAACTTTTAAACTGAACAAGATTTCCTAAAAATGTTGCTGAATATTTTTTTGGAAATACTTCACAAAATATACAGTTTAAAAATTGGCAATTTTCTTAACACCGTAAATTTTGGCAGCGTTTTAAACACGACATTTTATTCCTTAACTTATAATTTAGTATTTTTACAGGGCGATATTTCCCTTATATTAGCGAATTGAAGCGAATTGAAGTTTAATTTTTTTTATTTTTATATAAGGTCTGAGAACCAAGTCAAAATCGTTACTAACTACTTTAAGTCGCTAAGACTTGAATATTTTTTAGTTACCCTAAGATTCAATAATGTTCAGTGAGTTCAATTTATTATACAGGGTGGGCCAACTACAAGTTTCTTTTTAAAAATGCAATAAAATGAACAAAATGAAATTTTTCCATGTATTATGGCTTTATTAGTAAGAGCAAATATTCCCATTAATTATGGAACACAACGTCGTTCAAGTGGCTGCCTCGGCTGGCCTCGCAGTAGCGCATTCTATCACTCCAATTTTCCAAGACCTTGTTGATGGTTTCGGGCTGTAGCTCACGGATTGCTTGGATGATATTGGCCTTAAGTGCTTGAATTGATTGAATTTAATCTTAATGATAGATGCGACTTTCCCAAACCCCATAGAAACCCAAGGAAGACCGACTGGACTACCTTCAGTTACGAGGTGCGGAGGAAGTTGAATCTACTACAAGAATGTTACTTACATGAGCCAGCGGACATTGACCGAAAAGCCGAGGAAATCACTGCTGTCTTCAAAGAGGCTTTCCAGAAGGCATGTCCCGTATCTAGACCTAAGACAAAAGTCTCCCCCCCATGGTGGACCAAAGAACTAGCCAGAATAAGAAGAGAAACAAGGAAACTCTTGAACCTGGCGAAATCAACGGGAGCTGACTTGGACTGGGAGCTACACAAAGCCAGTCAGAGGAACTTCAAGAGCGCAACGCAAAAAGCCAGAAGACAGTCGTGGCAACGCTTCTGCGACGAGATTAAGGGTACAACAGAAACGGCCAGATTGAGGAAAATCCTCTCCAGAGAATCGAAGACTCTAGGTTCCCTAAAGAACACTGAAGGAAACTGGACCGAGTCCTGTTTGGAATCCCTTGAATTGCTTATTAAAACGCACTTCCCGGGGTGTACTACCGTACCATGTGGCAGTACTAATAACAACAATCACAGCGAATCGGAACCCCCTGCGGATTTGGTAACAGAGGACAGAATAGAGTGGGCAATAAGATCGTTCTCCCCCTTTAAATCCCCAGGACTTGATGGGATTATACCGATCATGCTGCAAAAAAACTGCACCAATCATTACCCCAATTCTCAAAAAGCTATTTGCCAGTAGTCTTAAACAATGTCACATACCAAGAACTAGTCACACCACCGCGAAGGACTTCAGACCAAAAAGCCTTACCTCTTACATCCTGAAAACTTTTGAAAGATTGCTCGACATCTACATACGTAGTAGAATACGCCCGGGGGATTTATCCCCAGCCCAACACGCATACACGAAGGGTAAATGCGTGGAAACTGCCCTACATCATGTTGTCGGCTCTATAGAAAAAATCACTTAAGGATAAAGAGTTCACACTATGTAGCTGCTTTTTTGGACATTGAAGGAGCCCTCAATAATGTAAATACCGAAGCGGTTAAAAGAACCCTAAGAAACCTAGACATCGACATCAGCCTAATTAACTGGATTGTTAGCATGCTCGAGGAACGACATATAACCACCGAACTTAAGGGTTCAAAGCTAGAAGCATACGCCTCGAGGGGTACCCCTCAAGGCGGGGTAATCTCCCCACTGCTCTGGGTCATTGTTCTTAATGAGGTACTACAACAACTAAGGCACAGTGGGGTCAGAGCTACAGCGTACGCGGATGACGTCGTGCTGCTTGCAACAGGTAAATTCCTGCCTACCCTCAGCGAACAACTTGACGGAACCCTAAATATTCTTAGCATATGGGCCAGGAGCTACGGTCTAAAGGTTAATCCCAAAAAAACCGAACTCGTACTTTTTACGAATAAGAGGAAAATACCGGAGTTTAGTACACCTTCTGTTGATGGTATCCCACTCAGATTGTCCGATAGCGCAAAATACCTGGACCTTGTACTTGACAAAAAGCTCAACTGGAGATTAAATATAGAGGAAAGAATTAAGAAAGCAACAATAGCCTTTTACTCATGTAGTAGAATTTTTGGTAGAACCTGGGGACCCTCCCCCAAAATCATACTATGGATGTATACGGCTATAGTTAGATCCATACTGACTTACGGCAATCTAGTATGGTGGCCAGCTGTCAACAAATCCACCAACTTAAAGGCAATCACCAAAGTTCAAAGACTAGCGTGCATTGGCATCACCAGTGCAATGAGGACAATCCCAACCGTAGGACTCGAGGCTATCTTCAACCTGCTACCGCTAGACATATTTATACGAACATCAGCAGCCATTAATGCTATAAGAATAAGTCAGTCAGCGAACTGGAAACCAAGCAGAACAGGTCACTCGACGATCCTACTCGATTACTCTGGCCTCATGCCCGTAACGGATTACATGACGCCATATTTAGACTTTACAAGGCCTTTCTCTACCGCCTACCCTAGCAGGGAAGATTGGAAAAGCGGTTATATACCTAATGCCGAATCTATAGCCATCTACACGGATGGTTAAAAATGAACACTGGTGTAAGATCAGGTATCTTCTCCGACCCTCTAGGTGTATCAAAATCCATACGACTTCCAGACCACAGCAGTGTTTTCCAAGCAGTGGCAACAGCCGCCCGTGAGTCTGCGATAAGGGCAATACCCCCAGAAGGTATCACCATCTTTATCGACAGCCAGGCAGCTATAAAAGCGATTACTGCCGTAGAAATTAAATCGAAGCTTGTGAAGTGTTGTCGAGAAGAGCTCAGAGTTCTTGGAACACAGCACAAGGTATCGCTGTTGGGTCCCTGGACACGAGGGTATCCCAAGCAATGAGAAAGCCGACGAGCTGGCGAGAATCGGCTCAGCAACCCCAATAGAACAAGTTGACCCCGCTGTGTTTATCCCGCCTTGCACACTCAAGCTCGCTGTAGGGAATAAAGCCACTGAGGAGGCGAACACAAGATTTAACTCCATGGAAACTTGCGCCATCACTAGGAAGCTATAGCCATCTTTCGACAAAGCAAAGACCGAGAGAATCATCCGTAAAGATAGGAAATCCCTTTCCACCCTCGTGGGCATCATCACGGGGCACAACACTCTGCGGTACCACTTGAAGAAACTACGCCTGACGGAGGAGGAACTCTGCAGAGGCTGTGGTGACGAGGAAGTTTTTGAGGACACAACCCACTTCCTGTGCCACTGCCCGAGTCTTCAACACTCCAGGAAAAAGTTCCTTGGTAAATTTTTCAACGGAAAAGATGTTGAACTTCATCAAATCATCAAGGTGGTTTGTATGCAGTAATGAAGTAAGTGACTGAGTTATTAGTTTTCATTGGGTAAGGGATTACTTTTTCCCCATGGGTGCCACAATGGGTCAACGCTGACCTGAGTGTGGCAGAGAGTGTCGCTCCCCACAAAAAAAAAGTCCAAAGGGGTCAAATCGCAGCTCCGAGGCGGCCAATTGACATCGCCAAGACGGCTGATAACACAATTTGGGAATTTGGTGCGCAAAAGACCGATTGTGGCATGGGCTAAAGCGACTCATTTCGTGGCGCGCCATCCTGCATGAACCAGAGGTCGTCCAAATCCATGTCTTCAATTTCAGTAACAAAAAAAAAAAAGTTGTTAACATGGCTCTGTAACGCCCACCGTTGACCGAAACGTTGTTCCCAGCCTCATTTTCGAAGAAAAATGGTCCAATGATGCCACAATCCGCACCAAACTGTCACTCTCTGTGGATGCATTGGCTTCTCGACAACAACGTTCGGGTTTTCCGAGCCCCAGATGCGGCAATTTTGTTTGTTAACGTAGCCGCCGAGATGAAAATATGCCTCGTCAGAAAAGATGATTTTTCGCCCAAAATCGTTGTCCAATTCAAGCTGCTCTAAGGCCCAAACTGCGAAGCGATAACGAAGCGGATGGTCGTACGCTTTCAATTGCTGAATAAATTGGACCTTGTAAGCGAATAATCCCAGATCTTTGTGCAGAATTCTCCTCAGGCTAGTGCGTGAAATTTTGATCTGTTGAGATCGATGACGAGTTGATGCTCGTGAATTGAGTCTCACACTCTCAGCTACAGCAGCCACATTCTCGTCTGTGCGCACCGTACGACGACGGGGACCATGAGTGTTGTCCACTAGCATACCAGTCTCACGAACTTTTTGCACAAACTTTCGTACAGCAGGCGCGGTGGGTGCTTCATTTCGGCCAAAACTTCTTTTCAAAAAACGCACTGTTTGGGCTACACAGCACTCACTTTGGAAATACGTTTTCAATATTTCCTAATGTTGTTCAAGCATAAAGCGACTCATTTCGTTCCGCGGAGGTATGATACTGACTTTCTGTCAAGATTTCGAGCGGGAAACAGTTGTCAGTGTCAAAATAACCTATGATTTAAAAAGAAATCACTAGATGGCCCACCCGCTAGTCGAAATACGTTATTCTTATCTAATTTAATTAATTTAATGTTCACTTGATTCAGTTTGATTCAAAACACTTCTTAAATTAAAATGCAGACAAGGAAATCCAGGCAAGGATTGTAAGGATGTTAATGGGAACACTATTCAGGTACCTACCAAAAGCTATTTTATTTTTTATTTATTTTTTTTAAAAACTGTTTTGTTTCAATGATGAATTGTACTCACAGATAAGAGCCACGCTTCGTTCAGCCGAGTCGTGAATTGCATAAAGTTGTTTTACTATTTGGAGAGCATTAGCGTAAGAAGCCTGGTTCATCCAGTCTTGTGGATGCACATTTAAAAATTCAATTGATATTTTAAGATTTTCAAAAAATTCATTCCATTACATTTCCAAAAAATATTGCTTGACATTTCTTTTTTCGTTTTAAGGGCTTATTACAAGTCTAAGAAGCGAAACATTCAGAAAATCGTGGCGCACCAGAGTAATTCTACACTTTACATATGTATTTACATGTAATATGTACAAATATGTAATATTTTTAATCAAACTGGTGACCTTATAGAGTGAGAAATAAAATTCATCATGATTTCAACATCATCAAATTCATAAAAATTATAGTACATAATCCATTATTATATGTTGGTATGTACATATCTAATATAATGTGTAATAGGAAATTATATATATAAGTAAGTAAGTAAGAAGAGTAAGTAGGTAGGTAAGAAGAGTAAATAAGTAAGTAAGAAGAGTAAATAAGTAAGTAAGAAGAGTAAATAAGTAAGTAAGAAGAGTAAGAGTCGCAACCCATCTTCCCTCAATTTGTCATCCTCGTACTCTTCACAATGTAAGTCTGTTTACATTGCGCAAGGGCCATCGATTTCTAAAAAATCGTCTCTTAAGGTTTTTCAATGGAACCTTAATGGCTATTTTAATATTAATCACGAACTTTTATTATTAATTAATAACCTAAGACCTTCCATTATATTATTGCAAGAAACCCATCTGCAAGCCAACTCTACTCCTAAAAGTCCAAAACAGTAAGCAGCATATTTCTATAACGTCTGCAAAACAAGGAATTAGGTTAATGGTACACAAATTTCTCCCCCATAAACCTATCCAAATCAAATCGACCATATCGGGCTTTCAATCACGGGCGGTGCACAACAGATGCACTGCCGCATTTAGACGAATTTGTCTCACTGTCCATAAAAAACCATGAATCAATTCTGTTAATCGATTTTGAAAAAGCCTTTGACCGAATCGGGTTGCATGTAATCCTAAACAAATTGTTAGTTCAAAAATATTTAACTACATAAAATCATTCTTAATAAACAGAAAGCTCAGAATTAGATTAAATAACACATACTCCTCAGTAAAAGAATCCTAGAACGGTATTCCACAGGGATCGCCTCTCTCTGTAATCATTTTTATTATAGAATTTAACGATATAAGTGACATCTTAAGTAAATACAAAACAATTGGTCATTCTTTGTACGCAGACGATTTATTTGTATTCTCTAAATGCAAAGATCTCGAAGTAATAGCCTCAATCTTTTCTAACATCTTAACAGATATTAGCGGTTGGTGCTACATATCGGGTTTCAAAGTATCCATAGATAAAACAAAAATTCTTCATATCTGCAAAAAAAAACCAGTTGTTCTTAATTAATTTTAATAATATTAATATTTGTAATGCTCTTTAAACATACTACGCATCACGTTTGACAATAAATACACTTTTAAGGAACATTGTATATCGCTTAAGACAAACTTATTAATATTATTAAGTATTTATCATCCAAAAATTGCTGTGCACGCGTCAATACTCTGATCAGGGTCACTAAAGCCATAATCCTATCGAAGATCGATTACGGACTACCAATCTATGGGAAATGTTCAAAATCAACATTGGCAATAATTAAGCCAACTTGCCATGCAGCAGTCAGACTATCCTTAAAAGCCTTCAGAACGTCTCCCATAATGAATATGTTAACTGAAGCTGCACTTTCATCAATCGAGCAAAGATTTTAACACCTCTCTTCAATTCTACTATCCAAACTCACGCCACTCGCCGATCACAAAAAATTCCAAAAAAGATCCTTGCTCGCAGTAAACCTCCCAAATGTCCTTCGGCTGTATATAATATTCTCTCATACAGAAAACACCTCGACATTCCACTATTCATCCAAACCAGAAATCCAACAAGGCACCCACCGTGGCTTTTATCCAATATCATCATAGTGGACCTCAATACCCTGCCTAAATCTTCAACGAACCACGAAGTTTAAAAGAAAATGTTCCTTGAAATCTCCAACGCTCACAAGATCAAAAATTGGAATCTAGTTTTCATAGATGGAACCAAAAGTGATGCTGGAACTGCATTCGCTGTTGTTAATGAAAGTGCCAAAACTTTGTCAAGAGACCTACTGCCAGATTCGTCATCCATATTCTCCGCTGAAGCTCTTACAATCCTCCAAGCCACCAAAATCCAACCAAAAATCAAAACGCTTATATGCACCAACAGTCTCTCTACAATTACCGCGATTAACAACATCAACAATACGGTTTCTTCTATTGAAGCGATCCGAGACGAACTAATCGCGAAAGTTGGTAGGTTAAAACTTATTTGGATACCAGGACACGTTGGCATCAAAGGAAACGAGGAAGCTGATAAAACCGCAGCTAAAGAGCCTATAATCACCTTCTATACACAACAGTAAAGACATAAGTAATGCACTGCAAAGATTCTGGGACATCAAAAGAAGGAATACATGGAAGGATTATAGCCACCATTACTCCAACATCAACCCGCATGCAGTAAAAGCTTTCTTCCCAACAAGTTGTCCGAATAGCATGATAAAATGCGTCATATGACTTCGATTGGGACACACAAACATCACTCACATCCACCACATAACTAAAACCAACCCCGCAACCTGTCACCTATGCCTCAAAAACGAAGTTCTCTCCCTAAATCATATCCTGATCAACTGTACCAAGGTTAAAACCGTAGCAAGTCAACTCTTTGGCTCCACACCTGCTTTAGACCTACTAAAAGAACCCTTAGAAAGTAATATTTAAAAAATATTAAGTTATTAAAAAGTATTTAATTGACTTAGATTTGAGAATGATATCTAGGAATACCTATATGGGGCGTTGAGAGCAGCGACAAGAGAACATTTACTCTGTGGACAAATCTGGTCCGCAATAGGATGGCCCCGATCCAAATCGGGTTAACAAGATCGCGACTGGTTGCCTTACTCTCAACGCCCCATACATGAATGTGTCAATTACTCCTCCATTTACTTTATATTATCCACCCGATAGCCCTGGTAATTATTGATACATACATATGTACATACATAAATTTTCAATGTCCCGCTAATTCCTCATGAGGGTCGCGGGGGTAGAATGCTCATGTGGACCCTCCATCCTTTTCGATTCTCCGCCATTGACTCCAACTCATCAGGAGGAATCCCTAGACGGCTCCAGGAGAGATGCCGGACTTGGTCCAACCATCTATTTCTAGGCCTACCGAGGGATCACCTACCTGATGGCACGGCCACCATGGCACGTCTTGGAAGCCGGTCTGGGGGCATACGCACTACGTGACCAAACCATCGAAGCATAGATCGTTCCGTTCGGAAAGTAGCTGCTCAACATTGAGCGCATCGCGTACTCTGGTGTTGCGCACTCGATCCCTACGAGTTATTCCAGCAACACCGCGAAGGAACCTCATTTCGGCAGCTTGTATCCGCAATCTTATTCTTTCGGTCACTACCTAAATTTCATGACCATAGGTGAGAGTTGGAACATACACCGAGTTAAAAACCGATAGCTTAACTTGAACACTAAGTTCAGCCTTCCTTACAACAGATTGGCCAAGCTCTCTCAAAATTGATCCAGCCTGACCAATTCACGTTGATCTTCATTCCAGCATCATCACAAACGGCTACAAATCTTTCGAGTGCGCGCTGAAGTTCGGTTTGAGAGGACGCAAGGATGACCAAATCATTCTCAAAGAGCAGATAACTAATCCTTAGGTCTCCCACTTTAAAACATTCCCCGCCACGGCTGCGCTGTAACATCCAATCCATATATACAATGAAGAGGAGAGGTGACAAAACGCACCCTTGGCGGAGTCCAACGCCCACAGTGAAAGGATTATTATTGATTATTATTGATTATTATTGTAATTTATTTACATAAAAATATTATTATTAATACAAAGAAACCATTCTTTGAAGAATTAAGAGAGATTTCATCCCCTTTATAATTTTGGGAAATTTCTCTCTGCGCACGTTGGGTAATTTCAAGTGATTTGGAACAGTCTGTATTATTGTAATATTTATTAAATACTAGCTGACCCGTGCTCGCCTTGCATCGCCTGCTTGGCACATTTAAATTGCAGTCATATACATATAATACACGATTACACGAATACGACTCACGTCTCTGCAGTTCTACATCTGCGCTGACTACTCGTAGGTAGTGTGAACACACATAAATGTACATAATGTAGAACCAAAAGAAAACAAATACACTGAAAACGGAAACTAACTAAACTTTTACGCTTGAGCAGATACAAATTCATTCGACTGAAGCTCAAGCATGTATGTACAGAAAAAAAAAATAATTCGCTCTTGCTCTCTTAAAAAATTGCGAATAGGCCTCGAAAGAAAACACCACTGAGATGGATTTGAAAATCTTGGTCAATTAAGAAATTAAAAAAAAAAGGAATTTTGCAAAGATGTTATTAATATTGCACGTGGAAATATAATTTTGGACTTAAACGATGGGTATTTTAGAGCTCTAAAAACCGAACTTAGTTTCATTGAAATAGAAGAAGGAAACGTTTACTTTTTTGAACTCAAAGACTAATTATTGAATTTCTTGGTCTTTTTTCAATCAAAATCAAATATTTTTGTACGCACGAACTTGTTCCTTATTAAAACCTAATCAAAAAAAATTATCAAAATCCGTTCAGTCGTTTGGTGTGTAGGTCCTTGCAAAGCAATATTCACTTTCTTTTATATTATTAGGCATCCTGTTATATACGAAAAATGCAAATTGTATAAAACAAGAGCCATAAGCCAAAATGATGGTAAATTAATTTTAAGTAGAGAAATTATAAAATGTAGATCTAAGTTTGTTAACATTAACACTTGTAAAAAGAACTTAAGTACACGTTCTGTAAAATAAATAGTAACCAAACCTGTTTGTCTGGATTGCTTACCAACCAGAAGGTCAAATGCAACAAAATTAAAGAAAAGAATCAAGACATAGAAATAATTAAAGATAGAGCAATACTGGTATCAGGACAACACACCATCAATAACGAAAAATTAAACGGAGTCTACCTAATTAACTTCGAGAACACAACGATTATAGATGGAAGGTCATATGAGAATCCAACTAACATGATCCAGAATTATCTGAAGACTTATGCTATTGATAAATATGAAGTTGGAACCTACATTGAATCCTTAGACGAAAATTGAGATTCGACATACTAAAATCCCTGCGATTGGAAGCAAACAACAGTCCTATCATATCGACTATGGGATTATTATAGGTAACATGACTTATTATAACCTTTGTTGTAATCTATTTCAGAAAAAATAGAACACCTCAACTCACACTTGATAGATTGAAAGAATTCAAAAACTAGAAAAGAGCTATGAAGACCCAGAGCGGTCTTCTTAAACGAAGGAGGAAGTTAACACGAAGCGGTTATCGCTTAGTCACGTTCCCGATAACGACGCGGTACGATCAGAACAACAAACAACCCAATCCGAAAGTGATATCATTCTTCGACCACCTTATCGGCAACAAACAAACAAACAAACCCGAAAGTAATATCATCCCTCGACCTCCTTATCTACAATATCCAGAGTATAAAAGAGCAGCACACCAGGCTTCTGCGCAGAGTCTCACACTAGTTGCCAACCGTATATTATATTATCATAAATTAAAGATTTGAATAAAGTTTTTTAATAAACCGCTTATTTGTTAAATTACATATAAAAAAACGGTACGAAACGAAAAACTGTTTTTTAAAGTAGTTCGTTATGTTTATACCCTCCACTACTTTTCAAGTACTAATTAACACTGAACTAAATATATTAAATTAAGATATTTAAGTAGTTAAGCTAAGGATAGTTTTACATAAGGCATAACACAATTAAAAATCGATTTAACCCAGATGTGCCTGATGTCCTACATGTAGGTCGGTCAGAACATATACAAACACCAACGAACTACACAAGTGCTTGGACTCACAGCAACTTGAGTCAAAAAATCAAAGAAATGTGTCAAAGTATCGCTGACTTCGACTTTGACCTGTTAGTTCAAGAAGCTGTATAAACATCGCCAACCTTCGCTAGAACAGTCACTGTATGAAGTTCATCCACCAACTCAATCGACAAAAAAGACCTTTTGGACAATTACTGGACAATTCTCCAAATGGGTAGTCGGTATAATGAACAGCGAAGACGCACGTAAATTTGACCACCAGATAGGAGTTTTTAAATAAGAACGAGGACTCCTTCCAACCGACGCACACTGGGGCAGAATGGCCCAATTGTTGGCAATAAATCAAAGATGAAGTCGCATGGGTCCGTTTTTATTTTTTTATTAATGGTCAAATACCCCACTGTCAATAAAGTAACAGTCCTAAGCCGTTATCATAAACACAGTTACCAAAAAATGCAAATGCAATATAAAACGGTAATAATCATTAAAACCCTTTTTGATGTCTATTTTTTTGCCTTTGCCTTTTTTTTGGATTAAAGTACTGAATGAAAAAGAAGAATGATAACTGTAAAATTGAGAAAGTGCACATCAGTTTCCATGTCGAGTTATGCTTCTCTAATGAGCTTGAGGGTAGTAGGACAAGTGAATGCCTCTGAAGTATTAAAAGAGATAACGACAACAACCCATGATCGAGCAAAAAATTAGTCTTATAAGAACTCACTTGAATCAAAATTTTAAAAATTTCCGGTCAAAAAGCACTAGGGGTTGCAGTAGCGGCGCAAATACGAGTATTTCCGCACCAATATGATATTACAAGATAGCTGAAGGCATTGATGGCAATAATCACGTCCAAAGTGTTAGAAATTCAGAACAGACAGTCGACTGAGCTATCAATCTTAAATGATCTGAGACCAAGCTCCACCCGTTTATTTTGCATTTGGTCATCATATCAACCATAAACTCCACGGTCTTTGAATGGTGATTCTAAAATTACGCTATATTGCCTCTCTTCAACTCATCGCCGAAACTGTTAGTATCCGCTTTTAAAAAGGAAGACATTAATCTTCCGAAAGCTATAGAGATATCTTTCTTAAACTTGTTTGAGGGATGTTTTTCCACAGATTAATAACTTGTGTCAACGAAAGGGATTACTCAGTGAGTTTCAGGCAGTTCACTTCTCAGTAAGCTTTCGTCGTGATCGGATGTGCATTCCTATTCCTAGTACAATATTGTTTTAATTTTAATCTTACTTTTTTTTTTACTAAAGTTTAAAATGGTTACGACTCATTGCCCTTCGTGCAACTACACTTTGATTGACAGTGATTTCTTAATTACTAAAATCGAAGAACACAGTGAAATCATTGAATTAAAAAAACTAGTTTCGATGTCTTCATTGACAATTTCGCTATATTTGATTTCGAGTTCTTTACGTTTCATTTTCACGTGCGAATTCCATTTCAGTCTTGCGTCGAGTGTCATTCCCAGGTATTTGGCCTCGTTTGCAAAAGGTATTCGGGCCGAGTTTAGGAAAATTGGCAAGTTATTAGTTTTCTTGTAAGTGCAATTCACGTGAACAGATTTTGCCCTCAACGAATCTAAATCTGTTCACGTGAATTTCACTTACAAGAAAACTAATAACTTGCCAATTTTCTTAAACTCGGCCCGAATACCTTTTGCAAACGAGGCCAAATACCTGGGAATGACACTCGACGCAAGACTGAAATGGAAATCGCACGTGAAAATGAAACGTAAAGAACTCGAAATCATATATAGCGAAAAGTACTGGTTACTCGGAAAGCATTCCCAGCTCAGTACTGAGAACAAACTGCTTTTATACAAGCAAGTGCTAAAGCCGGTGTGGACCTACGGTATACAACTTTGGGGTTGTACCAAGAAAACAAATGTCAATATTTTACAAACTTTTCAAAATAAAGTGCTAAGAGAGATTGTCCAAGCACCGTGGCATATTAGAAACGACGATATCCACAGGGATCTCGGAATTCCGACAATCGAAGCTGAAACTAGAAGCTTCGCGAGAAAGCATAGAAACCGACTAATCGGACATGTCAACAATACAGTCCTACACATATTGGATGAGAGCAATTTATTGCGCCGACTACAAAGGACGAAACCCTTCGACTTGGCGAGAAAATGATAAACCGCGTTTAGATTGCGGAACATGCAGGATCTTTCAGTGGAAAGTAACCTGCCAAACGTTTTTATTTCGTGAAAGAAAAATTGCTTGATAAGTTATTACTTAGTTGCGATATCTAACAAATTTATATCGAAGGGTGGTGTTTTTTTTAGTCAGTAAGAATCTGACACTACTATGAGCACGCGCTTGCTATTCTCATAGTGTCTATGGAAGATTTTTCACCAACCCTCGGAAAAAAAAAAAAAAAATAAAATGACAATTAGTGGTAAATCGCAAGTGACTACGCGCTCTCAAGCTCTTAGTAAGGTCAATGCACTCAGTCGTGCTTCCCCATCTCTTGCTAAAGACTCGCGAAATAAAACCGTCGCAAAACAACTGAATATTAACAGTTCAAATACTCCCAATGCTGTTCCTGCTAGAGCCATCTGCTGCTGCTGCTGTGTCTGTATCCACTTTACATTTGGATTCAGAAGAGAATTCATCCAACGTCTCTGCCATTGCTGTTGCTGCTACGAATTTTCAAAAAAAATACATGGATCTACCTACAAACAAGCTCACTTAGCGCAAACTTCTCTTCCTCCAATTATTGACGTGTTGTCCGCTAATGTGTGTCGCTCTCTCTCTCTCTCTATTACCAAAATATGGGCGAAATGAGAACAAAAATAAACGACTTCTTCATCGCTGCAGCTGACTGTCCATATGATGTTGTTGCCTTGTCGGAGACGTGGCTGAACGAAAGCTTTCTCTCCGCTGAAATATTTACTGCTGAATTTGATGTATACCGGAATGATCGATGTCCCGTTCAAACTAGATTTTGTAGAGGCGGAGGTGTTTTGCTGGCTATTCGCTCGAGCTTCAAGAGCAAACAAATTGCACTTTCGGTTTCATCTGGTATGATTGAGCAAATTTGTGTATGCGTTGATTTTTTTGTGTTCTAAGCATGCGAGTCCAATTGAAATATATTTTTTTCTAGTCCAATTTATGGAGCTCATGTTTCTAACATTAAGCAAATTATTGATTCACTAGGCAGTAATTCTTACGCAATAGTACTGGGAGACTTTAATTTATCCGATGTAAATTGGATTTTTTGTGATGATGAAAAATGTAATATGCCATTTAACGTCAGTAAAGACTTTGAATTCGAAATAGTTGATAATATGTCTGCTATGAACTTGAGTCAAGTAAATTCAGTTCGTAGTTCTATAGGAAGAATTTTAGACTTAGTTTTTATTGATAAGGAGCTCGAAGTTTCTGTTTCTGAAGCGGATTTTATGCTGTCAAATAATAGCATTTTTCATAAAGCAGTACATGTTTCTTTTAATTTATCGGTCTTAAACTCTTATATTTCTGATAATCCTATTTACGAACCTAATTTTGACTTTAAAAACGGAGATTATAATTCCATAAATTCTTTTTTGTCTTCATTTGATTGGCAAGAAATCCTCGACACTTCGAACTTAGATGCAGCCTACACTACGTTTGGAAACATATTAGAATCATCAATATCTAAGCATGTGCCGGTTAAACGACCAAAACATTCTAAACGGCCCGTCTGGTTTAATAAAAGTTTATCGAGATTAAAAAACGCTATGCTTAAGACTTATAGAAAAAGTAAATCCATTATAGCTTTGCGAGGCAAATTTTGTCAGCTGAGAAATGAATATGAATTCCTGAAGAAATTTGTGTATAGGCAGTATATATGGTCAATAGAATCCAAAATTAAACATGACTCTAAAACATTTTGGTCGTTTATTAACACTAAACGTAAATCGATTGGAATCCCGTCCAACATGGTTTATAATGGCATTTCCAGTGACAATTTAAAAGATGTATGTTTGCTGTATTTTTTCAATAAATCAATTGACTGCAGTAGAATACCTTTTTGTAAAGAAATGTTGATTTGAGCTTGTTATCCATAACTGAGGATGAAGTTTTCATGGAATTGTCGGCTCTCGATTCAAGTACGAGCATTCCACCAGATAATGTTCCACCCCTATTTCTAAGACTATGCAAGTCTAATATCGTAAAGCCGTTATGCATTATTTTCAATATGTCCTTGTGAATTGAATATGAATATGTCCGGTGAATTTTTAGACCGCTGGAAGAGTTCATTTATTACACCCATTTATAAATCAGGATCGAAGAGAGCTGTGGAAAATTACAGACCAATAGCTAAGCTTTCTTTTATACCCAAAGTATTCGAAGCTATAGTAAAAAGTAAATTGTATGCTGCAGTACGCAATCATATCTCCGAACATCAACATGGTTTTGTGAGCGGAAGGTCCACCACAACGAATTTGATCATTTTTACGAATTATTGCCTTCGTAATATGGAAATGCGTCTTCAAATCGATTCGATTTATACCGATTTTTCCAAGGCATTCGATCGTGTTCAACACAATGTCCTGGTGAAGAAATTGGAAATGATTGGGTTGCATTCAAACATTTTAAGCTGGATCAGTAGCTATTTAACTATTCGTAAACAGTATGTAAAAGTTGGTTCTGTTCTCTCAGATGAAATTTAAAATTTTTCTGGAGTACCCCAGGGTAGCCATCTAGATCCATTACTTTTTCTCTTATTCATCAATGATTTACCCCCATACATTTCTTATTCAAACTGCCTCTTATACCATATGCTGACGATTTGAAAATAGTCAAGTCCGTAAAGTCAATGTCGGACGTTCTAGAACTGCAAAACGACGTTAATAATGTTGCGAAATGGTGTAATGATAATGGCTTGAGTTTCAATATTGATAAGTGTACAATTGTTACATTTTCTAGAATCAGGTCTTCTATAATGTTTGATTATATGATTCTAAACTCTTGCCTGAAAAGGGTTACTAATCAAAAGGATCTAGGAGTAATTTTTGATGAGCAATTTACATTTTCTGTTCACATTGACTACATTATCTCTAGAGCTAACTCTATGATGGGTTTCATATCTCGAAACTCAAAAGATTTTCAGGATCAATATGCTGTGAAATCATTATATATTTCATTAATTCGCCCTGTACTAGAGTACTGCTGTATAGTATGGAATCCATACTACTACAACAGTGAGATTCGTATTGAAAGGATTCAAAAACGATTTAGAAGATTTGCCCTCAGAAAGCTACCTTGGGATAATAATAATATACCCAATTATGAAGCCATATGTGCCTTAACTAACCTTAAGCCTCTTAAGAAAAGAAGAATCTATTATTCAGCTCTTTTTGCTCATGATGTTTTATCTACATACATTGATTGTCCAATCTTACTCTAATTGTTTAATGTTTATGTCCCGGCTCGCAGTTTACGACCTAGAGAAAACAATTTCTTGTATGTTTCCAAACATAGAACAAATTATGGTGAAAATGATCCAATAAGTATTGCTTGTATTAATTACAATGAACTTGAAAAGGCCACTGACTTTCATATAAGTAGAATTGTTTGTAAAAGTTTAATCATGAATTCATTATAAATATAAATGTATACTATTATTACAGTTTGTAAATATTATATTTGATCTTGTAAGTAGCCTAAAAAGTTTATAATGCTTGGAGACGAATAAATAAATAAATAATCGCACCTGTTTAAAAAATTGTTCACCTCTTCGTTGACTTCAAAGCAGCTTTCGACTCAGTAGATAGGGAAAATCTATTTTGCAAACTCTCGAAATTAGGAATCATACCAACATTAAAGGCTCTGTGCAGAAATGACACGATATCTGTACGGTAAGGTGAAACGTTTTCAGACCAATTTACAATTATATGAACTGCTATCGCCCTCAAAAATCTCATGAGATTGCAAGTTTGGCAAGGTTTCGCAGCATAGACAATATACTCCAGGCTGAAACTCACTTTCATGCGAAATACTCTTCACACTATTTCAATCATACATGCTTCATATATCGGGCCTACCACTCTACTGTTAAATGTGCGACGTGCAATATTACGTGAAATCAGGGGAGCTGTATTCGAAACAAACTTTTCAATACCAGAAGAAAACAGATAATTTAAAACGAAGCCAGAGGAAGCGTCTTCTTTAAATTTAACCAGCGTTCATGATTTATACATTTTAACAAAATGTTTTTAATCTTTATCTTCTTCAACTTGATTCAACTTAAAAAAAAAAAAAAAAAACTTCATTAGCCAATATAATTTGTGATTTGATATCCGACTTCTTTTTAGTCCGATAAATTAGCTCACGCTGAGTACGAATCTACTAAATAATAATATAAAATGGAAGTCAAATTTCAGGAACAGAAAAAGTTTCATAAAAATCAACCCATAAAAACCAGCTATAGTAAAACTATGCCAACGGTCGATCCCATTCGCACCATGAGGAAAACATTACACGGAAATGAGCGCAAGAGAAAATAAAAGGGAGAATTAAGTAGTTCCTAAGTAATTCCTATTTTGCGACTGCAAATTTGAGCAAATAATTGCAGATATGTGAGCTAATCTATCGGACTAAACAAACAAGCGCAGAATTTTGACATTTTGGGTAAAGCAAAAAATTGCGCCAAATCTTCTCATTACCCACCGAATGCATGTTGATGAGGTAGCCCGTTCTAGGGATGTTGTCCGAAACCCTTTTGAATCCGTATCTAGAGTCAATGGCATCGTTTTTCACTGATTCACTATAGCCAGATTCGCCCATTATACTTTTATACATTTTTCAAGTTAAGATCGCATTTACAAAAAAAAAATGTTGTCTATCTTAGAGATTAAACGCTTTCATACACCCTAGATAAAATATAAGAGATAGTCAACAGCAATAAACACAACAAAAAGTGAGTGTATGCGGGCGGATCTGTTGTCATTTTCCATTGGTTTCACTCAAGAATTCGCTTCTGCTGAGTTCCAATGGAACATGCGATTTGTCTTTCGGTCAATTGTGTCTGTGTGTGCGCGTTGCTGAAGTGTCAAAGCGTTCAGTAGGCCAACTGCCATACGATTAGTAGCGGAAATTGTGGCAAAACTAATTTTTTCGTGTTGTAATTTTAAAGTAAATTTATTAATCTATTGATCTTTTTTTATAATTTCATGTGCACTACGATTACGATATCCGTGGCGCCACGATTTTTTTAATGTTTTCTGATAGATCTCGGCGCACTGAACAAAAAATAATTATAAACAATTTTTTGATATCTTACTTAGTTTTCGAGATATCGAACTTTGAAAATTGACTTTTGACAACCAATATTCAAATAGAAACTACCTTCAGTGTTGCCAACAGTGAGTTAGTGGGGCGCTTCGCGCGATTCATTTATTTACACTCCGCTTTCCGAAGGGATTCAGCCGCTCAAGCGATTTTGTCGCTCCGCTAAGGGTATGTCAACAACTGTCAGGCAGGCGCCTGGGGTTAAGTCTAAGGCCGGTGTTCACCGACCAATCTTAAACTAAGAGCTTCATAAACCTATTCACCAACCAATAATAGTGCAGGTTTATTAGCGCTCATAAGACTTATGAGTGGTCCCACCCACTCTTAAGTTATGAGTGCTCATAACTTAGGAATTTCGAAAACTTTCAAAATCAGCTGTGAACTGTCACTCAGACCAAACAAAGGACAAGCTGCATTGGCGAAATGCAAAAGAAGAAATGCCGACGAATTTAATGCCTCCAGCATTTCCGTCAAAAGAACTGCCAAACAAATAAAAAATAAAATGTGCCGTCATTATTTCCGACTAAAATCAGGAAAATAAAATGTTTTCTTTTTCATTGGCATTTCTCCCAGTTCGAAAGAGAGTTCGGAAACTAATTTTAGAACGCGTTTGGAAATCCGAAAATTAATTTTTCGGATATTCGTATTAGTATGGGCACAAACCTATTAGTGCTTGGTGAATACGCAGCAAAAATTTAAAACTAACCCGTGGTCTCCACTGGCAATAATTCATTACAAGAAATATATCATGCAATCGAAATTTCCAATGGAGACCACAAATTTCTTGAAATGACTCATTTTAAGAAATCGATTTCAGCTTTCATTTCTTGCCATCTCTGTGGAAATAAACCCTGAAATAAATTTGACAGATACTGTCAATTTGAGTTTTACAACAAAGAAAACATGGCTGAGTGACGAATTTCACAATCACTGACTTGTAACGAAGTGACATAATCCACCACCCCAGAAGCGATCATCCACACTCCACGCGCACCTCACTAACCACCTAATGCGGAGGCCGCCATCTGTTGGCAGGTAGCGAAACGGCGAGTATTCTCCGAATCTTCTGTCAAACAAGAGGAAACGAAGGAAACGGAGAATATTCTCCGAGTCTCCTGTCAAACAAGAGGAGAGAATGTAAACACAAAAGTCGCAGACGAGAATGTGGAGGAAATTTTGCATTGGCTCAAAATTCACATTCTCGTCTTGCAGGACTTTTCCATAAAGGAGTGTGGATGAGAGTCAGTCGGGAGAGTCTGCTCAAGTGGTGATAGTACCAAGCAAGCGTACTCTTGACAGCCTCTCAAGGAAATAGTTTACAGACTTTTCCACCAATCTTTTTCCTGCCTTCACCTCGGTGATAGGGCATTAATCCACGGGTCTGCTACTAGCCATAGCCGGCCCGTCCCGTTTCTCCCCTTCTGAGGGAAACACATTTAGTAAATTACAGCGGATTTGCCGCCCTTTGTCGAGCTACAGCACGCCTGCCCTAAGTGCGGACGGCTACCTTCCAAGCCTGCCCTAAGTGCGGACTGGATCCTTCCCAAGCCTGCCCTAAGTGCGGACTGGGTCACAGCACGCCTGCCCTAAGTGCGGACGGCTACCTTCCAAGCCTGCCCTAAGTGCGGACTGGATCCTTCCCAAGCCTGCCTTAAGTGCGGACTGGGTCACAGCACGCCTGCCCTAAGTGCGGACGGCTACCTTCCAAGCCTGCCCTAAGTGCGGACTGGATCCTTCCCAAGCCTGCCCTAAGTGCGGACTGGGTCACAGCACGCCTGCCCTAAGTGCGGACGGCTACCTTCCAAGCCTGCCCTAAGTGCGGACTGGATCTTTCCCAAGCCTGCCCTAAGCGCGGACTGGGTCCTCGCAAGCCTGCCCTAAGTGCGGACTGCGCCCTTTTTCGCCGACGTACCGAACGGAGCCAGACAACCAGACGCATAACCCCGGCCCGTACCAGAACCAGCCGCAGGACGACCAACGTTAGAATTAAGTTATGTACAAATTGTTAAGTATAGAAGGTGTTAGAAAAAGAACCATTTAAATTGTTAACGAAGAAGCATTGTATCAAATCGCTTCGTTTTATAAATAAAGTACCTCTTTCCCAAAGTCTAGGGTGTTCCTTTGGGTTAACCCTGGGGCCGGCGAGCCCACCTCAGCCTTTGAAGAAAGATACCCTCACAGACTCTTGAGCTAATTAATTGTTTTAAGCAGTATGAGTGTTTGTGGAATTATAAAAGCCATTTGTATAAAAGGAACGATTTGAAGAGAAAGGGTTGGGAAGAAATCGCCAATAAATTTCTCCGAAGTGTGGACGAAATAAAAAAAAAAAAAATGCCTGCGGACGGCGCATGTGGCAGAAAAAAAAAAGTGGATGCTTCCAAGAAATCGGACAGTGGAACGGATGATGTTTATGAGCCTCATTTATTTTATTACCACGAGTTTTCTTTTTTGGACTGTGTAATTATTTTGGCAATTTCGGACTTGTAAGAACACAATAAAAAGTATGAGAATATGCATTTATTAATTTTCCATTTCTTCTCCAGGATGACACTTTGGAGCGTGCTGTCGAAGTCAAGGAAAGTGAGGAGCTTGCGACTGGTTCATCGTTTGAAGAATTTTCATTGCCATCGACATCGACATCAGTCGAGTCAATGAAAAACAAAAAAGTAAAAAGGGGCAATGTATCTACAAAGTAGGATGATGCCTTAAGTGCAATTATTTCCCTTGCGAAGGAACCATCTCAAGAGCAAGATGTGTACTTGGACTTCGGCAAGAGCATCGCGAGCCAATTAAAAGGACTGACGCCAGTAGAGGCATCAATTGCCATGGCTGAATTGCAATAAAAAATGTCGCAGCATGTCATCCGATGGTTGAAAACCAGATCGGAATCGGAAGCATCAACTTCGGTGGAAAGCGACATTCTGCATACAGCCGTATTAAATGCAGATATTTTTGAATTTGATGACGATATGTAAAATTCCTTGTTAGTGTATATATGTATATTTATTTTACTTGAATTAAAGTGAATTAATATTTATGTGTTAGGATAATGATGGATTTTTTATTTTTATCCACTGATATGCAACATCTCCCTCGGTAATGCAGTATCTTCGTATGTTGTCACGAATTCTGCAAACAAATTTATAGCTGTTACAGTCTTGTGGGGCGAGTTGTGTGAAAGTTTGTGGAGGGGACGTAGTTACACATTTTCCATTAAGATCTGCTGTAAAGCTTTTGGATATCCCTAGGGAAAGATAGTTGTGTAAAACACAGCACGTTTTGACTAAAACATCACAGCAGTCTAAAGATAGTTCCCTTGGACCGCACAAAATTCTGAAACGGGCTGCAAGTCTTCCAAATGCCATCCCAACGCTCATCCTCGCCCGACTTAATCGGTAGTTGAAAACTTCTTGCGATGTAGTTAAGCTTCTATTTTTGTCATAAGCTTTCATTAAATGTTTATCCAGCCCGAAGATGCCATCACCAATGAAGTAATATGGTGTGCACACTTCCAGCCCACTTAATGGATTCGGGGTAGGTATGTTTAATGTTCCCCATTTTAAGCTTTCATATAATGAGCTATCTTTGTATATGACTACATCTGATGCTCTTCCATTCCCTCCAACATCATTGTAAAGGAATTTGCTGTGTGCATCAACTACTGCTAACAAGACGACACTAAAAAATCCTTTATAATTGTGGAAATCGGATCCAGAGTTTGGAGGGGCTTTCATCCGAATATGTTTTTCATCTATGGCCCCTAATGTATGTGGAAAATCCCAATATTTTTGGAAGTCATCGGATACGCTTAACCATTCCGTGACGCTAGATGGCATCTAAAAGCAAATAAATTCTAAGTACATGTTTGTATATTTCATTATTTTGTTATTATTGTATTAAAGTCATATGCATTCTGTGGAGTGCATTGAAAATTGCTTCAAGTACTTCCGGAATAAATTTGCTTATAGCTTCCTTGAAACTCGCGAAAAAAAATCCAAAGAACGGTATAAATCTCCGGTAGCTACAAATCTGAGTGTAATAGCGAGACGTACCCTCGAACTAATTGCGTATCTCATATTTGTATCCTTTTTGTGAATATAGGGAGCTACTTAAAATAAAGCGTATAAATAGTTCATATACAAAGTACATATAAAATTATATTTAACAATGTTAGAAGTTCTTCAAACTTATCTACAGTCATTCGACAAAAGTTTTTGTAATCAGATCCATCTCGCAGCAAAGTACTTTCGAAATCATGCAATTGTCTTTTTTCTATAAGTGGATTAATCCAAAACCGATGCTTTCTTTTGTTTTGCAATTTTTCTAATTTTTCTATTTCTTCTAAAGCCATCACGGCAAGAATTAATCGTCGTTGCTTACTCTTATATGACATGTTTGCAAATGAAATGTCATGACATACTTTTCCCATCAAATGAAAAAATAAAAATTTCTAAAATGATGTCTGAAATGAAGTCTGAAATAAATATGTCTCGTGGAGACTCGGCGTAAGAGCTTCATAAAATTAAAATCGATTTACGAGCGCTTGATAATTACCGGCCTAAGTATGTTATACCCCCTTTTATTTTTAACAGAGATCTATAAGAAAATATCGTCAATAGCTGGCTACACTAAAATTTGTTTTTTTTTTTATGCACTTCACACCCGAAATGCACCGCGGCTATTGAAATATTGGTTGGCAAAAGTCAATTTTCAAAGTTCGATATATCGAAAACTGAGCAAGATATCAAAAAAATGTATTTTTTTTTTCAGTGCGCTAAGATCTATTAGAAAACATAAAAAAATCGTGTCGCCACGGATACCGTAATATCCCCTGTGCAGCAGCTACCTGAAGTGAATCGCCGATATTACATACAAATATGGAAAATTGCGCTCAAGGATCCTTTCGTCCTCATATATCAGGATATGTAAGTCTTTGCCTTTGTATATCATGTATTTAAAAGTAATAAATTATTTATTGCATTCCAGGAATGCGGGGATGAGGACTCCTTTTAATTCCACCAAGGGTTTGGAAGGTGAGGAGCTGTACGATGGAGGCTGGGTGCATTCCATAACTCGCTGTCCTTCGGAAAATTCCTTCCTTTTCTTTATACAAACTTTTGTATTTATCAATTATTACCTTGTTTTAATAAAATGTACATATTATCCGTTAACAAAATAAAACATTAAATTCATTTACAGAACCGTTTTTATTTGTTACTGCTCGGTGGTCATAATTGAGGATCAGACATTGACTAAGCTACAGCAAAGTTTTACTATGCTATCGATTTTTTTTTTTTTTTTTTTTTAATTGCGGTAATTGGCTGCCGATTACTGAAGATGAGGTACTTTGTCTCAAAACACCTATCACACGCTCAACATGTATACGTACTCTTGCCAGTTTTCGTATCCGTTCGAGGTCTTCTACATCCATTTAGTCTTGTCCACTTCTAAAGGAAGGCATTAAATCATTAATGACGAGAGTGCAACATGTTCGATACAAGCCTGAAATTTTCAGGCGTGGCTTGTATTGCGTGTGGAAACCTAGATAGGATTTTTTTTTAATACGGACACACTAGGCCGTTACATATATGTAACGTTAGTCCTGATACTACAAACATCGTATAAATAATAACACTGTATATATTCAAACAAAAAATGTTTTTTACTTCAGCATTATTTTTATTTATTTCACAAATTTAAGGATATGTAATGATATTTCTGGAAGGAAGATACACAGAGACCTACATCGTACTTAGAACTAGTGCTGTAAAAGTAGAGATAAAATGAATGCCCGTATGTATGGGTTACTTCAGGTCCGAGTACCCGTTACAAAAATATCGTTACTTGTTACTTTAGTTACTTTTGCTTTTACTTGATTTATAAGCTTATCACGTTATTTTTCTTAAAACAGGTATTCCGCAATACAAAGAATACTATTGTAAAAGCTATTACGTTCGGTTAGATTTCAATTTCCAATAAATTTAGAATTCACACACTCAGCCTCTGCATAGAATGTTTGATTAAAATATATAAATAAATACAACGCACCTAAATTGTTGGGCAGACGATTTGTATTAAAACAAAAATAAGATTTACTTGTCGCCTTATGCGTTCGCGCACTACACAAACTAAACCAAATGAGTAGAAAAATAAATCAACTCACACCACCATTACACTACAGTATACACACAAAAAAGATAATAGAAGCGTTACTTCTTGAATGCGAAATCATTTGTGTGTGGATGTTTTCATTTGGTATATGTTTAGGATATGGTACTTATGCAAAAGTAACGAAATGATGCGAGTAACTATATTGTTTGGGGAGTAACGTTTCGGTATTTGGTATAAAATAAAATACCCGGGACTAAGTAACGAATACATACGGTTTGTTACAGCCCTACTTAGAACACATTGTACAGTGTGATTTGCATAGCGAACCTACACACCGTCGTCTTTTTTCATTGGGGATCTTTATAATTAAATGGTCCACTCGATCATAGCGAGCATTAACATATTCGGTTTCCATTTTAGGTCTACGAACGCCACCAGGATGTTTCGGCTCTCCAAGAGTCAGACAATAAAACCGTGCTATCGAACGCCTGAATTGAAGTTGGGGTAAATTTGAGCCAGCTTTTTTGTGGAGTAACCAAGCGTTTTGAATTCAAGCATCTATCAGCCAAGTAAAAATGAACGACCACCATTTTTTCCCTCTAGCACCTATTCGGTAGTTGTTTACATTTTGGTCCATACGGTCCGTGCCACCCATGTTTGCATTATACCGTGCAATTGCATAGGTCCGGGAATATCTGGACACTTTTGTAACTGGACTTTTTCCAAAAAGTGTAGACGCAACACTCGCAACGGAATTGTCAACCCATTTTGTTACGTAAATACCTGCTGCAACTAATTTCGAGAATTCAATTGTACCACGCTTTGCATTCTTCAATTCTTTTTTATTTATTAAAGGACAAGAAGCCGGAATGCAATTTTCCCGGATGGTTCCGGTCCCGTTGTAACCTCTTTGTTTTAGTCCAAGTAAGACAGGTACTGACGTAAACAAACTATCGAAATAAATACAAAACGGCAAAGGCTTTATAACATCGTTGAATTCGTCGAGCATAAAAAAACAATGGCGTTGCGTTCTTATCGTATTTTGCAGGATAATACGCGTTCAGCCTTGGTTGCTACCTTGGTACATCTCAAAGCTTATGAGGTATCCGTCAGGTGTATTTAGCGACCACATTTTATAGCCGAAGCGTAGTGGTTTTCCCCTGATAACTTGTTTGCAGCCGTGTCTGCCGTAATACTCCATCATAGATTCATCGTAACTAAGATGTTGTTCCGGATGGAAATTTGAACAAATTTTTTTTCAGGCCATCAGTTATCCGACGGATTTTCTAAATTTTATCGTCTTGGTCTTGCAAAATATTGTCGATAAAATGCAAATAACGATTGATTGTTTCGTATCTGTCACGTCTCATTGCTTGTACAACCATTCCAACCATAGTCTCTTTTGATAGGATGAATTATAACCAGTGACTATCAATATGCCAATATACACGCGCATTTCGTTCGTAGTGATGTTTGGGTTAGTAGTGGAACACAGCATATTTGTTTGTTTTCTCACATAACAACCTAAATATCTCTTCGTCAACAAATTTTTCGAATTGTTGATATGGCTCAAGTTTTTGGCAATCGGCGTAATTTATCTCGGGGAAGCACGGTATCTTTGCTCCATCATCGTCATTGGTCCAAACAAGCTCTGGTGTTACCTAGTTCTTTTTCTTTTTCGTATAGACTGAGTTTCTTCTTATGTTTCCGATTCCTCCAGGTTTTGCTGCGGTTCATTATTTGCTTGACCATTGAAATTCCGAAGGCCTCGAACAGAGTCGAGTATCTTTCTGCCTTTTCAAATCACGTTTACGAACAATTATTTTGGTTGGCGTTGTTTCGTTTGTTGTAGCTTCTATCACATTGGTAGATAACGGTGAAATTGATGGTGCTGCACTCCAAATTAAGAAATTAATTATATATAGCATCATTCATATAATCTATCAGTCCTTCATCAACATCTAAAGATGGAGTATCATCTTCTTCCACATTTCCATGGAATACAATCTCACATGGCGCTTTTAATTGCTTGACTGGTAAATTTATGAATTCACCTATATCTTCTCCAGATAAGTTATTTTCAGTTGGTTGTTCTAAATATATCCAATCAACTTCTTCTTCATCCGAATCAAATTCCTCTATGATTCTGACAATATCTTCAACAGTGCACCCGTACCTATCAAGCTGAAAAATACAAAAAGTAATCAGATACAAGGTCTGCTGCATACGGACTAATGTTACATAAATGTATTTTCCGTCACAAATTATGATAATCAGATACAGGGTCTGCTGCATACGGACTAATGTTACGTAAATGTATTTTCCGTCACAAATTATGTTATGTTATATGCGGACTAACGTTACATATATGTAACAGCACCCAAAAACCTGATCGATCAGACAAACGAATTTTCAAAAAATATTTTGTTTCAGGTATTTGCTTTTATACACATGATACAATAACACACCATTCATATCTTTTCTTACAATATACAATAAGTTCACTAAAAGAAATAAATAAATGCCTGCCTTCTGCTCGTCCCCATTTTGCTATCAACTCAAATTGGAGTGTGTAAAAAAGCTTTTATTGTCAACAAAATCACAACCAGGCTGCGGTATTTTTGTGTTATTCTCTTTAGTATCCTTCGTACTTTACATTGCATAAACTGTAAACTCAGTAGTCCATGGAAAACAAACAGTGGGGAGCGGGTGTTACATTTATGTAACGTTAGGCTAAAATGGGTTAAGAGCTAAGCCCCTTTTTCTATAACAACTTGGTTGATGAGTATTCCACGGTCGAATGAAATGATGTCTCGAAGAATCCACATCCGCTCTCACCGGTGCCATCCTAGTGCTTTAATTTTTCTTCATATTCAACATCTAGGACAAAGTTACATGATTTGTTAAATATCTTATAAATACTATAAAAGCAAAATCGATTTTCCTTGTGAACACCGTTTCTCGAAAACTACTAGACATAGGCACTTGAGGCACTTTATTTTGCCTAGATGCGAGATAAGAAGGGACTTTCCGAAATTTAAGGTATAAGTGGCATTAACTGGGTTGAGATCGAATTTTCTATCTGTAAATATTGTTTCCACAGCCCTAGTTCAGTACTGGCTCTCCAGATTAAAAAAAATATAGAATAGGTGAATTTAGTAAATTTGCCGCTGATTCATTTAAGGTATAAAACCTTCTGCGTTGTCCTGAAGCTGAGCAATGCTAAAAGCAATTAATCAAATCATCGCCCACAATTTTCCTTCAGTGGAGACCACGGCCAGCAGTCATGGAGCAGTGGCTATCGTTGCAATAGTATGTATGTGTGAGTATATGGGGGCGCTATCCCATGATTATGTTTTGATCTTCAGTGTGCGATCTCTGCTAGAGTTAAAATTGAAAAAAAGAAACATTATCAGTGCCAAATCTAAGATATTGTAAATTTGATTAATTAAGATATCCATGTGCTGTCAAAACTTCATGCAATTAAGAGACTTGGGAATATACGCATAGATACATATGTACATGCATATGCATGTGTAGACATAGAACGATTGCAATATTTTTCCATTTTGTTGAATTTGACCACTTTTTAGAATGTTTTAATGAATTTAAAATAAATTGTGTGTTGGGAGCGGGTTTGCGTATGCTCTGGTGGGATTTTTACGGGGGAAGTTATAATTGAGTTTACATATTTTCGATATTGTATTGAGGTGGCACTTATATTTCAACAAGTAAATAACCGTCAAGCCCCGTTCGGGGACGGGTTAAGAATATCACTGCAGCGCCCCCAACAACCAGCGCTTGTCGTAAAAGGCGACTAAGGGGACAAATCAGATCTAGGCAATATAACACCCAAGTGAGCCTACCTTAAATCCTCCCACAAGTGTGCATGCGAGTCCGTGGGCTGACCCGACTGGAGATCACCGGAGTCATAAAAGAAAGATCAAACAATACTAAAACAGGAGCATGCACGTGTCAAACAACAAACACCATCGCAATATGGTAATATTGCAAAACTGTATCATTATGGTAATACTTGCAAAAAGGAAAGGCACTACCACTGCTGTGCATGGTACTGATCCTGGACCGAGCAGAAATGTTCGGGTCAGAGCTATACGGATTCCGGGGGGCTAGCAAAATAATGAAGCAGTTTGGGCGCAATTTGAGGGTCGCGAGTTGGAACGTTGGAAGCATGACCGGTCGAAGTTACGAGCTGGTAGAGATGATGAATAGAAGGCGGGTGGACATCTTGTGTGTCCAAGAGACGAAATGGAAAAACACCGGAAATCGGGCGCGTTTCTTGGATGTTAGAACAAAAGATTACGAGATGTTCTACTACGGAACGGAAAAGGATAAGAACGGAATCGGTATCATCCTTGCGGCAGAGCTACTTGGAAACGTCTTGAGCATTTCGAAGTCCAGCGACCGTTTGATGTCTCTCAAACTAGTAATGCAAGGAGAGGTGTGGAATATTGTCAGTGCATATACTCCCCACGATGGGTACAATCAGAGAGATAAAGATGCATTTTGGGTAGATTTCCACAATCTCCTTAACCTTCACTTGAACAGAAATTTTTATGTACCTACATGGACAGTATCTACCGTGGTAGATAAAATAATATTTCATGCATTTCGTATGAGTTATTTCTGCTTGACAGCTCATTTTTCACACGTTCTCTTTATTTGACTACTACCTATAATGATTTTTTCTCTAGATAACGGTTTTTTTCCAAGGTTTTGAGTGCATCTCTCTTTTTGTGGCCTTAAAAGTTAGCTTTTTCGCTCAATTTGCTTGTTTTTTTCTTCTATTTTTCTTTATTGCCACTCTTTCCCTTCGTTTTGAAAGCGTTACTAGGTTACTAGGAAGCTAGGTTTTTACCGCAAATGAAAAGTCACTCCTATTGAAAATTTGCGCACAAAGTTCATTGTGGTAAAACACTACACGTAATATTTTTTCAGTGAATAGTTGTGTGCTAAAAAAAGTTTGCAAAATGGATAACAACGAAAGTGATTTTGAGTACCTTTCAGCAGCAGCTGTTTCTAGGTAATCAAGTTTTACCAGGGCTTATAAGTGAATTTTAATAAAGGAATATAACGATTCTGTCGACAGGTTGGCTTATGATGACCAGCAGATATATTTTAGGCGACTTCTTGAAGTAATCGGCTCCGACTCAGAGGGAGAACTAGGTGAAGGTGATGCAGATGGTGATCCTGAAGACAGCTTTCTGCCTGAGCTTGCAGAGGCAAACGTTCCACGAAGCAGTCAACAAATAGAAGTGGAGATAGAAGATGATGATGAGGAAGATGAAGATCAGGATTTATCGGGTGATGTTGCTGATAACGAAGAAGAACCTATGCCGGAAGCAGATGACAATTTTTGGATTGGTAAGGATGGTACAAAGTGGATAAAAAGTGCACCAAATTTGCGTCGTGAAGGGGCGCATAACATATTCCGGGAAACAACATTTGTGGGTCCACATCCAGCTACCAAAGGTCTAACAGATGTGGAAACTTTCTTCCGTATAATGAGCCCTTCCGTTCAAGACATTATTTGCCGACACACTAATAAAAGAGCTCTCAGTGATTTCGCTAAGTGGAATGAACATCATCCCGAAAAAGCTCCTCTTGAATGGAAAGCCATCAATGAACAGGAATTTTGTGCTTACCTGGGTATTTTGTTGGTCATGGGCTGCCACCGATCTAATTACGAGACACTGGCTGAACTTTGGAAAAGCAATGCGCTTCCTCTATATCGAGCAACAATGTCGGTCAGAAGATTCAAGGCGATTTCGCGATTTATACGGTTTGATTCGGATGCCACGCGAACAGCTCGGATGGCCACTGATAAAGCAGCTCCTATTCGTGATATCTTCGATATGATCAACTCAAATTTGAGGCTCAATTTTAGACCGTACGAATCACTTACAGTGGATGAGCAGTTGTTTCGCTATAGAGGTCACACAAAGTTTACCCAATATATTCCTTCGAAACCGGCAAAGTATGGAATTAAATTTTGGTGGGCTTGTGATTCATCAACAGGATACCCTCTCAACGGGCAAATTTATACCGGGAAGGTGAATGGCATCAGAGATGTAAATCAAGGTGAGCGAATTGTGAAAGAACTGGTTGCACCATACAAAAATAGTGGACGAAATGTGACCATGGACAATTTCTTCACAACTCTTCCACTTGCAAATGAATTACTTACCTGGAAATTGACGATTGTCGGAACGGTGAAAAAAAACAAACGCTTCTTACCTCGTGAGTTCAAACCATCGAAAGACCGGGTTCCTTTATCTTCTGAGTTTGGGTTCAGTAAAAATGTTGTATTGTGCTCCTATGTTCCCAAGAAAGATAAGGCTGTTGTGTTGCTTTCAACTTTTCATCATGACAAGTCTGTTTCCGGGCCCAAGCAGAAACCTGAGATTATCCACTACTACAATCAGACTAAAGGGGGAGTGGACGTTATGGACAAAATGTTGAGCCAATACACAACAAAAAGAAAAACTTATAGATGGCCACAGGCTGTATTTTATAATTTGATTGACCTTTCAGGACTTGCAGCCTATATAATATTTTCAAAGAACAATTCGCTGGGTCCTGCAGCTGTGCAGCAAAGCCAAAGGCGCAAATTTCTCGAAAGATTGGGGGAGAACCTATGCATCCCACATATCAGCTCTCGGGCACAAAATCACAGAGTGACAGGTATTTTTACCATAAGAAACGCTATGGAGTGTTTGTTAGGTCACCCAATAAATACAAACAAGCCCAATGATGAGTTTACTCCTGACGATCCAGAAGAGCGGGATTCCAGTGGGCGCTTACGGCAAAAAGGTGGGTGCTTTATGTGCTATCAACTAAATAAAAAAAAGCGTGCTACGCGTCAAGCCTGTGTCAGCTGCAAAAAACCTATATGCGCTGAACATAGTCTCACCCAGACAAAATGTGAAAAGTGTCACTTGAAAAAATGAATAAACTTATATTATTTGCCTAAGTAATGGTACAAAAACTGTTTTATTCTTTATATTATTTGCTATGTCTATTTGCATATACACAAAAGTGTGGACTTTTCAGCTGTAACAGGTAAATGATACATGTTATATCCAAGTCAACCAGCATATTTCATACAAATTCGGTGAATATCTACCTGGGTAGATACTGTCCATGTAAGCAAAAAAAAACACAAAACTTCAAAAAATATACAAAAAAATATACTTAAAGTATGAACATGCTAATAATCTGAAATAAATCAAAAAGTTAGTCACTGAGTCGGACCCATACCAGAATCCACTGACGAATCGAAGAAATTTTTAGAGATGAAAATTGAAATATCTACCCGGGTAGATACTGTCCATGTGAAGGTTAAGAACATCCCAAAGAAAGAGTTTCTGTTTGTTGGAGGAGATTTGAATGGACATGTCGGGAAATCAAACGAAGACTATGAAGACTGCCATGGAGGAATAGGATATGGCACCAGGAACCTTTATGGTGAAGACAACCTAAGCATGTGCAAATCACACGGTCTTATCGTGTTAAATACCATGTTCATCAAACAAAGACGACACCTGATCACTAACAGCAGTGGTGGAGATGAAACTCAGATTGACTACCACTTGGTAGCCGCCAGTTTCATGAAGCCTCGGGTAAAAGATTGCAAAGTGATCCTGGGAGAGGCAATCGCTCGGCAACACCGTCTCCTGCTAACAGAAATTTTTATGAAAACACCGAAGAAAAGCAAACAAACAAGGGTCTCTGAGAAAATCAAGTGGTACAATCTGGACGAAGAAAAAGGCCAGGCTTTTGTTTTCGTAATGAAAAATTACCTCTCTCACACCATCAACGGAGCTGAGGATGAAGAGTGCAGAGCACAAAATATGTGGGATTCCCTACAGCGAACTTGCTTAAAGAAGGCCAAATCACTGCTAGGAGCTTCAAAAGGCCACCATCAACACGCCAAAGAAACATGGTGGTGGAGCGATGAAGCTAAGAAAGTGATAAATGAGAAGAAAGCGGCTTTCAAAGCTTGGTCAAAGATTTTTTTTTTTTTTTTCCGAGGGTTGGTGAAAAATCTTCCATAGACACTATGAGAATAGCAAGCCCGTGCTCATAGTAGTGTCAGATTCTTACTGACTAAAAAAACACCACCCTTCGATATAAATTTGTTAGATATCGCAACTAAGTATTAACTTATCAAGCAATTTTTCTTTCACGAAATAAAAACGTTTGGCAGGTTACTTTCCACTAAAAGATCCTGCATGTTCCGCAATCTAAACGCGGTTTATCATTATCTCGCCAAGTCGAAGGGTTTCGTCCTTTGTAGTCGGCGCAATAAATTGCGCAATTGCATTCAATCGTCGAATGCTTACTTCTGAACCCAAACTGGTGGTCAGGGATAAGATTATTTTCGTCTATAACCGGTTGGAGACGCCTTAGTAATATCCTCTCGAAAATTTTGGATATGACTGGAAGAAGCGAAATTGGTCTATACGATTTTACCTCATTTGGCGGTTTTCCTGGTTTTAAGACCATTATTACTTCCGCAACTTTCCATTGGCTCGGAACGTGTTTTAATCTGAGCGCAGCATTTACAGTATAGAGAAGCTTAATCAAAGCTTTTCTGGGTAAAACTTTGAGAATCTCTCCGGTGATTAAATCATAACCAGGAGATTTCTTAGGTTTTAGAATCTCGATCTCATTTTTGAGTTCCCTAAGCGTTGCACTTGTGAGTGTTAAATTGCCAGATGGTAAATCCGGCCTATTGACGTTATCGTAAACCACTTGACTATCGTACGGTTTAAAGGTTTCTTCCAGGTGGGCCGCAAAGACGTCCGCTTTTTCTTTATCTTCCCTTGCCCATTCATTTTGATTCAATTTAATTGGCGGCGCGGGGACTTTGGGCCTTTTGGTGCCTTTTATGGCTTTCCAAAGTGAATAATTGGAATCTTTTTTCGCTGTTAAACTTTCAAGGTAAGAGCCTATTGCACGATTCTTAAAATCCTTAATAGTTTTCTTCAACGAATTGCACAGACGATTCAAGTGTGTTTTATGCTGCGGAGCACGACTCTGTTGCCATTTTTTACGCGCTTTTCGTTTTTCCTTGACCAATTCCTTTATTTCCGGAGGATATCGTAAGCCGTATTTGTCCGTCGTTTTCCTTGGAATGGGAGTATTATTCCAAGAGGCGAGCTGTACGATCTCGACGAAGCGATCAACTTCAACCTCAAGTTCTTAGGGTGTCGTAAGTGGAACGCTCAGTTCAACATTATCTTCAATTTCGTTCCTAAAACCTTCCCAGTTAGTTGTTCTACCAGTTAATCTCGCTGGCTCTAGGTTATAGACTAGTTTTTCGCTCAATGTCAAAATAATTGGGGAATGATCAGACGACAGATCAAAACTCTCTTTGACTTTTATGTGGTTGGTAGATATTCCTTTCACAACGAAAAAATCTATCAGATCAGGTATTTTTGAAGTATCAGTTGGCCAGTAAGTCGGTTTACCCGTCGAATGGAAATCGCAATTGTACTTCATACCTGCCCCATAGAGCATTCTACCTTTTTTCGAGCTGTATCTTGAGCCCCAGAACGTGTGTTTCGCATTAAAATCGCCGCCAATAATGAAATTAGGTTTAAGCGATTCAAACATGTTAGTAAAATCACTTTTTTCAAGCGCGGAACGCGGTGGACAGTAGATAGACGAAATTTTAAGAGTACGCAGACTATTTTTAACTCGAATCGTGGGCAGTTGCAAAGTTTCAAGCTCTATTTTTAGGTCTTCCGATTGCTCGATACAGTCTTTAATAAGCAAGGAAGATCCGCCTCTCGCTTTTCCCGAAGGGTGACAAGCGTGGTAATCATTATAGCCTTTTATTTTTAAATGCGATTCCTTTTTGATGTGGGTTTCAGAAATCAAGCAAATATCAATATCTTTTTGGCGCATAAATATTTCTAATTCGTCAAGTTTTTGCAAAAGTCCGTTTGCATTCCAAGTACATATTTTCAACATTCTTTTGTCATTCATGTTCTAGTTGAAGTGCGAGTTTTCTGTGAATTATTTTCAAGCTTAACCAGCCTATCGAGAATAATTTTATTTATTTTGCCTTGTTCTTCAAGTTTCGCGAGAATAACTGAGAAAACATGAGAAAAGGGGTCGGTCGAAATTTCAAGGTTTTTTGGTTTTTCGGAAGCCACTGCCTGACCATAAGACTGCATTGCTGCTGTCCGAGGGTCATTACCCGGTGGCTTTTCTAATCTTAGCTTTTCAGTACCGTTTCTTTTAAGAGCAGAGGTCGAGGGCTTTTCTGTTGTCAATCTTTCCCTCACCTTTTTGTGCTCGGAACCCGGTAGTTTTAGTTTGCCTACTTTCTCCGGCGCGATCTTACGCTTTGGTTTAGTTTGCAATTTTGATTTTATATTTAGTGGCTTAAGGAGCGCATCTCTCCGTTTTTGCAACTCCTTAGCTACTTCACAGCCTCTATAATTTGCCGGGTGCTTTCCCTTACAATTAGCACATGTTGCAGAGGTTTGTTTGTTTACTCCACAAGCTTGGGAGAGGTGATTTCCGGCGCATTTCAAACATCGTGGTTCTTTTCGACAATACGTTTGCGTATGATTGAATCCTTGGCATCGTTTGCACTGAGGTATCAATCTTGTATTCTTGCGCATGGGTTCGATTTTGACTACGACATTCAGAATTGTTCTTATTTCGTAAATCTTATCTAAACTCTCAGCTTTATCAAAAGTTAGCATAAAAAGAGGAAGCCCGCGCTTTACCGTCGTTTCCTCGCCTTCCAATTTTTGTTTTTCCCGTTTAATTAAATTTACTGCATCGACGATTTTAAAGTTTTTGTTTTTCAAGTCGTGAACAACATCTTCCTTTAAGCATGAGGCATGAAGTCCTCTAGCTACGACTCGTATCGGTCTTTCAGATTTATTTTCGTAAGTATACCACTGAATCTTTTCAGTATTCAGTTTATTAGATACTAAGCGGTAACTGTCTGAGTTCTTTACGTTTACTTTCCATTTGTTGTTGTTGAGCGATGATACTTCAAAATCGGATAGCAACAGAGGTTTAAGAATAGAATGCAGTTTATTATAGTCTGCAATTCCGATTACGTTTATTGGCGGCGGTGATCGTACCTTAGTTCGTGGATTCTCTTCGACACATGTGTTTATTTTGTCACGCTGTTCGTTATCTTTTCGCTCATTTTGCATGTTTTCTTGCCTCGTTACCATTTCGGGCGAAGAACCAGCTTTTCGTTTCTTAACTGGTCGTTTTTTTAGAATCCAGTTAGTTTCCCGAGCTAGTTCTTCTTCATCCGTTTGATAATCAGTGTTATCGGGTACGTTTGAACTCGCAGCAGACTCATTACGAGGTTTCTTCATATCCTTAAATGCTTTATTTTCTGTTTTAAGTACATTTAATTCTTTTCTTAGTTCTTCGCAGAGAAGTTCCATTTTACTTAGCCTGGTCCGGAGTTCCATATTTTCGTCCGTAAGGCTTTGAGTTTTCGTTGAAGTCCGTTGTTCGTGCGCCGACACTATCGATGTCGCCGGACTTCTAGTTCCGCACGTTTTTATTGTAGATCTTGATGGTGGAGATCTAACTACCCTGGTACCTTTCTTAAAAGGGTCAGATGAACGCAATAAATGGCTCTCCGCAGAATCCGTAGAGGCGACTTCCGAAGAGGGTGGATTTTCCAGTGTACCTGGACTGCCACCTGGGGTATTTATATCTTTTGTTTTGTTCATTGCATACATTGTATACGCCATACTCGGTATACGGAGGGTGGATTTTAGTCGCCTCTTACGACAGGCATGCCTACCTCAGGTATATTCTAACCCCTACCGGAAGGGTAGGTCAAAGTGCTCCTCTAATAATAATGACGAAAAAGTTCGCTTCGAAATGGAATACAGATGTTGCAAGAGAAAAGCGAAGAAGAAGTGCGCCCAGCTTCAAGCAGAGAGTACGGAGGGCCTGTATCGGGAGCTGGAGAAAATATTTTCCCCGGTTGCTGATGCAAACCAGGCTATCCAGGAGCTGCAAAGACACAATATGAACAAGAGCGCCACTATCTTCAAAATAGCCGCCCAAAGAAGGAGGAATGCTCAGGAGATTCGTTCGCCAAAGTTCATTAGCAATGCTCATGGCCAGCTTCTTGTGGATGACGACAAAATTCTGCAGAGGTGGCGGCAGTATTGTGAAGAGCTTTTAAATGAACAGTTTCCCCGGCTATACTTTCCAGGAGCCACCCCTAACTGTGAAGAAATACCCGACACTACGGTCGAAGAAGTTAGTGAGGCGGTCAAATACTCCAAAAAACGAAAAGCGGTTGGGCCAGATGAGATGCCCTCTGAGTTCTGGAAAAAGACGGGAGACGTCGGGTTCAGATGGCTCAGAATTCTCATCTCCAAATTCGTGAGAGGTGATCCAATGCCGAATCAATGGAGGGAAAGTTACCTTCTCCCTGTATACAAAGGGAAGGGTGATACGCGAAACTGTGATAACTACCGTTCGAAGAAGCTGATGTCACACACCATGAAGATCGTTGAGCGGGTATTAGGTGGCCGACTGCGAAAAATAATACGGCTATCTGATGATCAGTGCGGGTTTGTCTCGGGTAAATCAACCACAGATGCAATCCAAAGTATAAGGATCATAATGGAATAACATCGTGATTCCTTAAAGAATTTGCATATTGTATTGGTTGACTTTGAAAAGGCATTCGACAGACAACCACGAGATCTGATATGGGTGGCGCTAAGACATCGAGGGGTTCCAGAAACCTATGTACAGATGATCATGAACATGTACGAAGGAGCAAAGACAAAAGTAAGATGCCCCGCTGGAGTAACCGAAGAGTTCTCAATCAAAGTCGGCGTGCATCAGGGAAGCGTTTTAAGTCCTTTGCTCTTTAGTACAGTCTTTGATTATCTGCTTGAAGGTAAAGTGATGGACCCCAAGGTACATCAGTTATTCTTTGCTGACGATGGAGCCATCATAAGTGAGGATCCTACATCCCTGCAACGAGTACTTGATGTGTGGGTGGACGTTTTGGAGGGAAATGGGTATCGCATTATTTCAAAAAAGACAGAGTACTTGTGCTGCCTGTTCTCTAATCCACTCAGTCCTATTCTAGACATTTATTTGAATGGAACAGTGCTTCCCAAGTGCGAAAAGTTTAAATATCTGGGATCTATGATCAATAGCAAAGCATCTTGTGATGACGACATCAATCATCGCGTTAACGTAGGGTGGATGAAGTGGCGAGAAAATTCCGCTATCTTCTGTGACAGAAAAATGCCATCCGAGTTGAAAGGAAGGCTCTACACCGCAGTTGTACGTCCAGCGCTCACATACGGTTCACAATGTTGGACGATGTACAAAAAGTATGAGAGTAAATTAACGGCAGCTGAGATGAAGATGCTTCGCATGACAGCAGGAGTGACAAAGCTAGATCGAATAAGAAGTTCGAAGATCCGTGGAAGCTTTCCCATCAAGGAAACCATCGTACAAAAAATAGAGCGCGACCGGCTCAGCTGGTATTGCCACGTTCAAAGAAGAGATCATTTGAACCCTGTTAAAAAGGCAATATCTATGCACGTTCCAAAGACATCGCGATGTAGGAAAGGCAGGCCTATAAACGCCTGGATCAGACAAATGCGACGACATCGGCATTTCATTGGCCTCAGTAACCGAGTGATCCAAAATCGGCAGGCCTGCCGATATTTTCTGAGGTCAAATAGGCGAACCCCACAGGCGGATCAGTAGAAATGCAGTGAAGTGGGAGGGTTATGATCCCTTGTTTTCGGATCATAACCTCGCTGATAAAAGGAAGAAGAAGAAGTAGATAGCCGTCAACTAAAATGCGGGCGATGCAAGGCGAGCACTGGTTAGCTAGTTTTATATAAAAATAAAAACGGGTACTTTTAGATGGTCTTCTTTATCTTTAAGTATAAGCAGGCCTCTTTTCTCCAGTTCTTGTCTCAGTTTATCTATCTCAGAAAAACTTGCAACTTCGATTCTTCAGCCTTTGATACCCCGTTGTATTCACGGTCCTAGGTTTGTATCCCATATTTTTGTTAGGAACTGTAAGCATTTTTATTATTCGTTTCATCTGTTTTAGTTGAACGCGTTCATTCGTGTGAGCACCATCTAGGTGTCATTGTATTGTTTGGCACCCAACTTCGGATCGATCCAACTCTGTTCACTTGAACAAAAACAGCCGAGACGCAAGAATTCCTTGAGCCAAAGAAAAACCGAAAAATTGTAATCTTTTGCCATCACACAATAAATAAATTCTCACTTTATTTTAAAACTCAGATGTGGGGTCAGAAAAAGCTGGCCTAAATTGTGGAAAAAGGATTTTTTTTCAATAAAGCTGCTTTTCTAACATCTGATGATATCATGTGCGACACGACGAACACCTAGGAGAGCTGACGACGACGTGTCGGCCGCAAACAACGAAATAGACGCTGCCGCCGATGCCGCTCCAAACGAACTCGCCCCAAATGCCGTAAATGACGACAATATCGATAATGCCGTAGGTGCCGATGGTGTACAGGGTGCCTCTATAGAAATCCTGGAGCTCAGGAAGCAGATATGTGAGTTGGAGAAGGACGCAGTTTCGACTAGCCAAAATAGGACGGATTTTGGGGACATTGAACACGCACTGCCGAAGTTCACGGGGACGACCTGGACGATTCCGTGCACCATCTCCTCCGCGATTTCGAGGAAATCATGCTAACCGTCAACGCAGACAACCGCTTCAAACTGCTGAGCCTACGTCGCTCTTTGATTGGGACTGCCCGCGTCTTCTTGGCGTCGACTGCCGCCTTAAACTACGCCGAAAAACGAGGAGTCACTACGCTGCTACATCCTCACCATGCAGGCGATTGCTAATCATGCCGACATCAGCGAGCTAGAAACTATAGACTTCATCGTTGACGGAATGGGAGAAGTGCCGAATGTCAGTCTACTGCTGGGAGCTGGTACCATCGCGTACCAGAACACCGTAGGAGGAGACCCGAATGCCGACCCTGGGAAACGTGCCGCTACACAAAACATACCGTCACTGCGAAGACTAATGCCGAAAAGAAGGAACCGTTATGCTTCAACTGCCCACAGACGGGGCACATTAAGCCGTACTGCCCATATCCGCTTCGCCCGAACGGCTGCTGCTTCAGTTGCTGGAAATTGGGACATGACCACAGGTCGTGCCCAAATTCGAAAAAGAATTTGCTTGGAGTTACCGGTGCAGGCGCCGAAAAACAAATACCTGTCGCAGATGCCCTAAACGACCTTGATGACGACGGTAAAGCCATAATTGGTACTGTAAATTGGGTAAGTGTTGCTCTTAGGATTTATTCATTAAAGGGCATAGAATTCACTGAGCTTCTTTCTCTTTTCGATACGGGCAGTCCAATTAGTCTCATAAAGTTGTCGTGTGTCCCAGATGAACTGCCGAGAAAAATGAAGGCAACCGGATTGCGGTACTGCGGGATAGGTGGAAAAAAATCAGAAATTATAGTCAAAATTGTATGCCGTGTAAAGTAATAAAGAAAAGTTGATTCAAATTGTTGTTTTGCCTGACGAAGCCATGTTCATGCCGTTCATTTTGGCACGAAGCTCAAAATATTGTAGTAAAACTCAAATATTGTAAAGAAAAACTGCTTGCTTTAAACCAGAATAGTGAATTCTGTCTGTTCTGCCAGATGAATCCTATACGGTTCTTGATAAATACAGTCTTTTGAAAAATTATTACGTATCTGCCGCAATTAATGAATGTGAAACGACAAGACCGGTCTTGGGAGTTGGATCAACTTGGATTAACAAGGAACCTTCTTCAGTGCCGAATATATTTAATATTGAAATTGCCGCTAGTGAAGTTGAGTTCAATATTGATTTTAAGTTAGTTAAACCTTGCCGTGCCGAATTAAATGACTTAATTACAGATTCTTATATTTCTTCGAAAGACGTTAAAATAGAGCCGCTAGATTATGAAATGAAAATACATTCAAGCGACGTTATTCAATTCCGTAGTGCCCCCCGACAACTCTCTCACTTTGAGCGTATGAATGTACAGTCAAAAGTTAGTCAGTTAGAGAAAGATGAAATAATAAGACCAAGTACGTGACCTTATGCTTCCGCTATCGTGTTAGTTCAAAAGAAGAACGGAGAGACTCGAATGTGTGTCGACTATCGAGGCCTTAATAAGGAGAGTATTTGAGACAAACAACCCCTGGCGCTAATTGAGAATTGTATAGAATACCTATGGGGAAAGGAATACTTCTCACTCTTAGATTTGAAGAGCGGGTTTCACCAAGTTAAGGTTTCTGAGGAATCTATACCTCTCACTGCGTTTGTAACTCCCAGTGGAATGTGGGTATACTTTAGAATGCCGTTAGGGCTGAAGAATGCGCCGGCTGTATATCAGCGGTTCATTAATGTTATTTTTCGCGACCTGATTGATTCAGGTAAAATAGTTGCCTATATGGACGATATATTGATTGCTACTGCCGATTTTGACGAACATTTGATTTTATTACGAACTGTGCTGAGACGAATTACGCAACGAAATCTTAAATTAAACCTTGCGAAGTGTAAATTTTGCTATACAGAGATAGAGTACCTAGGGTATGCCGTTACAACTCATGGTATTGCGCCGAGTGACTCTCATATTGCCGCTATAAAGAGATACCCAGTTCCGACAAACCAGAAGCAATTGCATTCCTTCCTAGGGTTATTTTCTTATTTTATTCATTTTCCCGAATTGCAAAGCCGTTACAAAATCTATTAAAGAGAAATGCCGTATTACGTTTATGGAACTGAAGTCTAGACTGGTCGAGGCGCCCGTCCTTACCATCTATGACCCTACAAAAGAGACGGAACTACATTGTGATGCCAACTCAATTGGATTTGAAGCCGTTCTGCTGCAAAGACAGAACGATGGGACACTCCACCCGGTATCATACTTTTCGAAAACTGCCTCTGCTGCCGAATCTAGATACCACAGCTTTGAGCTCGAGACGCTTGCAATAATTAATGCACTTAGACGATTCCGGGTTTAGATAAAAAACAAGCTAATCCACGGATTGCCCGCTGGGCATTAGAGCTTGAGAATTATAACTATAAGATTCAGCACCGTAATGGTGTTTCCATGGGGCACGTCGATACCTTGAGCCGATCCCAGATAGCTGCCGTTTGGGATGTTGACGACGTGGATTTTCAAATTCAGATAGCCCAAGGCCGAGACGAGGCAGTTAAGTGTCTGCGGAATCGTGTGGAGATTGAGGAAGTTAAGGACTTTGAGTTGACGGACGGACTTGTATTTAAAGTTAGGAAAAATGGCCGTAAATCGTTATATGTCCCGAATTAAAGTTAGGGTAACGTCATTCGGTTGATCCATAAAAAGTTCAGGCATCAGGCGGTTGATAAGTGTTTTGATAAGATTGTCACTTGTTATTGGTTTCCGAATATGCGCCAGAAAATAGAAAGGTTTATCCAAAACTGCCTCAAGTGTATTATGTATAGCGCTCCTGTTCGCTCTAGCGAAAGGAATTTGTATAATATACCTACAAAGCCGCTGCCGTTTGATACTATCCATTTGGACCATTTTGGGCGGCTGCCGTCCATATATTCGAAAAGGAAACATATCCTGGTTGTCGTAGACGCCTTTACGAAATCCGTTAAATTGTACCCGACAAGGTCCGTCAGCACGAGAGAAGTGCAGGCCGCGGTGAAAAAATACTTCCAGTATTACAGTCGCCCTAGGCGGGTTGTGACTGATAGAGGTACGTGCTTTGCGTCACTTGAGTTTGAGGAATTCTTGCTGAAACGGAGTATAGGGCACGTGAAGGTAGCAGTGGCTTCACCCCAGGCGAATGGGCAAATAGAGCGAATCAATCGGGTGGATAAAGCCATGCTGGGGAAATTATGTGAGCCCGTCAATCATGCCGATTGGTCTTGTAAGCTACTACATGTAGAATTTGCCTTTAATAATTCAATTCACAAGGCGACGAAAAACTCCCCTAGTATGTTGCTGTTTGGCGTTGAGCAACGAGGGGAGTTAATAGACGAAATTACGGAGCATTTAGGCGATAAATTGGGTTCGGATACTCCGCGTGATCTCCTACAAATCAGGGCAGATGCCTCAGTCCCTCTGATAGTTCTCAGAAATATAATTTGAGTTATTTTCTTAGGCACAGCAAGGAAGTAAAAAATTATCAGGTTGACGATTTTGTTGTCATGCTGAATGTCGATACTACGACGGGAACAAATAGAAAGTTTTTGCCGAAATTCCGTGGACCTTATGTTGTACATAAAGTTTTGGGAAATGATAGATATGTACTACGAGACGTTGAATATTGCCAATTGAATCAGCTACCTTACGATGGGGTCGTTGAAGCCAATAGAATGCGGAAGTGGCTTTCGAAACCCGACAACAAGGCTGTAGATATCAATAACCGGGGAAACTCTCCCGATATAGACCTTAAGTAGTTTGTAATTTAAACTTAAAGTTGTGTACCATTGTTAAAATTTGATTGTTGGTGGTCGACCAATTGTCAGATCGCCGAGTTGTAAGCATTTTTATTATCCGTTTTATCTGTGTTAGTTGAAAGCGTTCATTCGTGTGCGCGCCATCTAGGTGTCATTGTATTGCTTGGCACCCAACCTCGGGTCGATCCAACTCTGTTCACTTGAACAAAAACAGCCGAGAAGCAAGAAGGCCTTCAGCCAAAGAAAAGCCGAAAAATTGTAATCTTTTGCCATCACAGAATAAATAAATCTCTCTATTTGAAAGAACCCAATCTGGATTCAGTTTGCCCTTAGGATATGCTGTTCTGATGTCCTGTAAAATGAGCACGTTACTTAAGATATTGTATAATTACCATTTTGTCTGACATGTTTCTCCAATCATTATGACGATAAGCGAAGCTTTGATTAAAAAAGTAGGACCGGCCAGATTAACTGGCGCGAAAACTAATTGGGACGGCTTTAAAAAAGATATTGAAGCAAATATTGAGCTGAGCGTATCACTTAAAACGCCCTATGAACTTGAAGTTGAAGTAGATCGCTTCGTCGAAATTTTACAGGACGCCGCGTGGAAGAATACTCCCAAACTAAAGAGAACCCCGGCCAGTTACATTAAAATTTATCCGCAGGAAATAAAAGAGATGATTAAGGAGAAGAGAAAAGCGCGTAAAAGATGGCAACAAACTCGGGCTCCGCAACATAAAGCACATCTTAACCGTTTGTGCAACTCACTAAAACGATCTATTAAAGACCTTAAGAATAATGAAATACAAACTTACCTAGAAAGCTTAACGGCAGAAAAAGATTCTAGCTATTCGCTTTGGAAGGCTATAAAAGGTATTAAAAAACCTCAAATTCAAGCCGCGCCAATTAGGAAAAATCAAGACGAATGGGCCAGGCATGATAAAGAGAAAGCGCAAGTTTTCGCCGCCCACCTGGAAGAAACTTTCAAACCGTTTGATGGACAAGCACTTATTGAAAATATAAATACGTCGTATATAGACAATAGCGTGATAAGAAATGCAACGCTTACCGAACTTAAGGAAGAAATAAAGAAACTTAAACCTAAGAAAGCTCCTGGATACGACCTAATTACGGGAGAGGTTCTTAAAGCACTACCAAGAAAAGCTCTAATTAAGCTTCTGTTCATTATAAACGCCGCGATTAGACTAGAATATGTTCCCAGTCAATGGAAAGTCGCCGAAGTTATAATGGTCCTTAAGCCTGGAAAACCGCCGAATGAAAAAACCTCTTATAGACCGATTTCGCTTCTTCCAATTATATCCAAAGTGTTCGAGAGAATATTGGTTAGGCGAATACAGCCGGTTATAGAAGAAGGGCATCTCATCCCTGATCATCAATTCGGATTTAGAAGTAAGCATTCAACAGTTGAACAAGTACATCGATTAACACATGTAATCGAAAAATCACTTGAAGAAAAAAAGATTTGTTCAAGCGTATTCCATGACGTTTCTCAAGCCTTTGACAAGGTCTGGCATGAAGGCTTAAAGTTTAAATTACGACAAGTTCTGCCAGAGCACCTATATAATATTTTGAAGAACTACCTTACGAATAGACTATTCCGCGTCAAATGTGGAAACGAATATTCAGATTTTAAGGAAATAATGGCTGGGGTGCCGCAAGGAAGCGTTCTTGGTCCAGTCTTATATCCATTATACACTCGTGATATACCGCAAGTAGAAGGCACTGAGCTAGCTACATTTGCCGACGACACTGCTATCTTGACAGTAGGTAAAACGGTCGAAGATACTACAGAAAAACTGCAACAAGCTTTGAATAGAGTAAATGAATGGACAAAGATTTGGCGAATCGCACTCAACGAGACCAAATCTGTTCATGTAAATTTTACTTATAAAAAAATAAATAATTTGCCGATCTTTTCAAACTCGGTTCAAATCCCGTTTGCAAACGAGGCTAAGTATCTTGGAATGACACTTGATACAAAGCTGAAATGGAAAACGCACGTTAAGAAAAACGCAAAGAACTAGATAACAAATATCGAGAAATGTATTGGTTACTTGGAAAATATTCCAAGCTTAATATATATAACAAACTGCTTTTATATAAGCAAGTGCTAAAGCCTGTGTGGACATATGGTATACAACTCTGGGGTTGTACCAAAATAAGTAATATTAAAATTTTACAAACTTTTGAAAACAAAGTGCTAAGAGGTATTGTAAATGCGCCATGGCATATCAGAAATAGCGATATCCACAGAGACCTTGGCATTAAAACAATCGAAGACGAAATTCAAACCTACGCGAGAAAGCATAGAAGTCGACTAGAAAGTCACGTAAATATTACAGTCCTCCAACTTTTGGAAGAAAGAAATTTACTGCGCCGTCTACAAAGAACCAAACCTTTAGACCTAGCGCGATAAGTAACCGCGTCTAAACTGCGGAGCTGGCAGGAACTTCCAATGGGAAGGTACCTGCAAAACGTCATTATTTCGCGAAACGAAAACTACTTGATAAGTCGAATACTTAGTTGTAGTAAAAATAAAAACAAGTCTGTTTTGAAGGGAGGTTTTTTAGTGGGTAAGAATCCCACACTACTATGAGCACGCGCTGTCGATCCTCATAGTGTCTTGTTGAAGATTTTCACCTACCGTCGGAAAAAAAAAAAAAAAAAAAAAAAAAATAAAAAAATTTTGTCTGACAAACCTGTGATAAAATGTTCAGAGCAAATATGGGTATACTTCAAAGAGGACTCCTTCAGGCAACTTGCCTTACAATGGTTGATCTCCGCAAGTTCCTTAGACCTCCGGCCTTTTGGGAATTTAAAGAAGCATACTCTACAACACTTTGCCGGCATTTTACACTTACAGTATTAATTTTTTGTACGGAAAAGTAGTAAACAGATGTGCTGTAAATATTTACACGCACCGAATGCAAAGATATTTTTAATATCTCGTGTTTTGGAAGAGTTTTCTCACTTTCAACGCGCGCTCAACAACACAAAAAAAACCAATTGGGATACAGAAGTGGCATTTCACTTAAACGTCATAATTTTAACAAGCCGGCGAAAAGGTCTATGGAAAACGTTAATAACCTATTACTACGTTTATATGCAGAGTCAAGACTTAAGTTGAGATTTCCAAACAGGTATTTAGCATCATTGACGTGCAATATATCAAGAATGATAGAATACAACAAGGCTGTAGATATCGATAACCGGGGCACCACTCCAGATATAAACCTTAAGTAGTATGTAATTTAAACTTAAAGTCTTATTTGTTTGTGCGGAAATAAGGAAATTATTCGGTGGCAATAGGGGATCACAACCCTCCCACTTCACCGCATTTCTACTGATCCACCTGTGGGGTTCGCTTATTTGACCTCAGAAAATATCGGCAACACCAGCTAAGCCGGTCGAGCTCCATCTTTTTTACGATGGTTTCCTTGACGTGAAAGCTTTCACGGATCTTCGAATTTTTTCTTTTGCCATTTTTTTCATTGCGACTTCTACTATTCTTAATAATTCTATTTATATTTTATACTCCTTTTATAGTCGATATCTGAATTTTCCGTTATCAGGAACCTTTTTCTAATCATAATTTTCGTTAAGATTATAGTAATATTAATTTTGATCCAATTGGATTCAGTATCTTAGGAACGTATTCTTTCGTTGATAGATTTGGGAGCTATGTATGACACATTTTGATTTATCTTGTATGATTTAATTACGCCGAATTTAAATTAAAGTCTAATAGAAATTATTTTTGGAGTTTCATAAACTATATAGAAATTCTAATGGACTTTCAAGTCATATGCACTTTCTGGACTCATCATCGGATGATACATCTACTATATGAATTTCTTTACTGAATATTTCAAGTCGGTCGTTCCTCATCTTCTTTGTTTCTGTCCAGATCTCTCCTGCAGAAGAAATTGAATTGAATTGACGCCGGCTTTACCGGCACTTTATTAGCTTAATACAAGCATGCAAAACTTAAACAATCCAAACTTAAAACTAAAGACAAAAAACTTAAAACTAGCATCATTAGGTGGGGGAAAATATGGGTTGGGGATTGGCAAAATAAGACAAGGCTAGGAGGAGTGCTGACGGAGATTGTTACGAAGGGTGGTTCTGCTGCAGTGGAAGTCAAAGGTGTTTTCTACACTGTTAGCCAAACGCAACATTCTGGATAGAAGTGCGTTATAACCGTAATTGATGCGATGATAAGAGAGACGGAAGAGTGGAATGGACCTTAGGTTACGGGAATTGGTGTTAAATGAGACCAATTCAAGAAGCGCTGGGAAATCAATATGACCAGTAATTAGCTGCTGAAGGAATAGTAAGTCGCCAATTTCGCGACGATTTTCGAGAGACTGAAAATTGATGAGTTTTAAACGATTAGAGTAGGGAGGCAAGTTGTATCTATCAGCCCAGAGGAACCACGTAGGGCGAAACGGATAAACCTGCGCTGGAAAGCATCAATACGGCGGGTGTGAACAGCGTAGTGTGGCGACCAAGCTTGGCTAGCATATTCAAGGATAGGTCTAACGAACGTGATATAAAGTGATTTGGTGACGTATGGGTTCGAAAATTCCTTGGACCAACGTTTAACAGCGCAGAGTTGGCTGTATTTATTATGGGGTCAATATGGGAACGGAAGCTAAGTTTTCTATCACAGATTACACCTTAATCACGCAAAGATGAAACAGGTGGGACAAGCTCGTTGCAAAGGAAGTAGTTCCTATGGGTTGGTGAAGGGCGTTTACAGGAGTAGTTAATGAATTTACATTTGCTTACATTAAGTTCAAGATGATTTTTCTGACACCAGAGATAAAATCTGTTAAGGTCATTTTGAAGTGGGCGAGAATCAGTGGGAGAGAAATGTATCTAAAGATTTTCATGTCATCGGCATAGATAGAGAGATACTAGTTTTTGATAATGCAGTCGACGTCATTGGTGATAAGGACGAAAATTAAAGGACCAAGATGACTGCCTTGAAGGATACCAGAAGTGGCCTTAATGGGCTTAGAGACGGAAGATCTAAATTAAACCTCGTACTGTCGACCTTCCAAGTAGGATTTGATCCAATTGATAAAACCGGGCTGAAAACCAAGTGCTTTCAACTTAAGAATAATAATTTCGTGCTAGATTTTAACAAATGCTTTACTGAAGTTGGTGGCAATTCCATCAATTTCATTGCCATCTTCGAATGCATATAGCGCCTGAGAGATGAATTCAGCTAAGTTGGAGGTTGTCGATCTACCTTTAAGGAATCCATGTTAGTTGGAGGAAAATAAGAATTTGGGGTGGCAATGGTGTAGTGGTAACATCGTCAATTGCCACGCTAATGGTTCATGGTTCAAATCCTGATGTCGGCAAGCATTTATTTATTTCTCATGAAATATCATTTGCAAAAGCTTCTGTGAACACTACTGCGAAGGCATAACACTGGCAGTAGCTTGGTCATGTAGCTGGAAAAATTGTTCGGTCTGTTGATGATGATTTGCCCTTGACATCGATTATCGGGAAAAAAGTACTGTGAATCAGAAGCAATGACAATAATAACAAAAAAAATCTCCCCAGTTATCTGGACGCCACCCCCGGAGAATAGCAGAAGCATACAACTGAGCTTCTGGAACCACTACACCAAAAATCTTTCTCTCTCTCTCTCTATCCATCCTTTCCAACACCCGCACTGTGTGTAAACATGTTAAAGGTATTCATAACCCTTTGATTGCGCGCAAATTGTAAAAAAAAAAAAAAAATTTATTTGCAATGATAAACATCCTGTCGTACCTAAACTATGCTCTCAAAGGGTTTGGGTATGCATGATAGTTTGGCGATAGTTGGATATTTCATTTTTTGAACCTTTCTTGTGAATATAATAGGTATAATAAAAGAGTTCTTCCAAAGTAGGGGGAAAGATCCTTGGGAAATGGACATATTAAAAAGAGAAGTCAATGGTTGGGCCAAGTGGGCCACGCATTTTTTTAGAACAATTGCGGGCAACCCAAGGGCCAGGGGAATAGTCACCCTTAAGTTTATTAATCTTCTCTGCGACAAGCAGCGGGGTGATTTTAACCGATACTAATGAAGTTTTGGCGCAATTGTCAATATAAGAGAAATAATCGTGGTCGGGTACAAGGGTGCGGTCGGTAAACGACTGGCCAAAAAAGTGAGCGAATAAGTTTGCAACAATATTAGGATCTGACGAGGAGGTGTTGGCGAGTTTAAGGGTAGATGGATAACTATGAGATTTGCGTTTGGAGTTTATGAAATGATAAAAACGCTTAGGATTAGTAGTGAGACTGGATTGCATTCGGTCAAGATAATCTTGACAGAGAGCTTCGCAGAGCTCGGCAAAGTGTGTATGAGTGTGTTGATAGATGGAGTAGTCATAACCAGAACGGGATTTCAGGTATGCTCTCCAAAGTTTGTTCCTCTTATTACGAAGTGAACGCAATTGTTTATTATACCAGGGTGGAGATGAAGAACAGTTTTTCTGAAGCGTGTAAGGAACAGCTTGCAAAAGACAATCGAACATTATAGTATAGAAGGATGCGAGAGCAGTATCCACAGTAGCACGTGCGTATTTAAAATTAGCGTTACTGAATAGGTTGTTAAGTTTGATGAAGTCGGCTTTCCTTTGAGAATAATTACCAGAAATTGAATCACCGTAGGAATACGATAGGAAGAGAGGTGGATGGAAGCGATCTAAAGCAGAGAGAAAGTGGTTGCTTGCTGCTACAATGCAATTATCAGCACTGAATGAGAAGATAAGGTCAAGTTGTCTGCCAAGGCTATTAGTTATGCCACTGATTTGATGGAGGCCAGAGTTGGAGAGACAATCTATGAAAAGATCTTCTTTGTCAGAGGTTGCATTTGAGGCGACAAAATGAGACTCATACTCAGACGGAACCCATTGGAGATATTGAAGATTGAAATCCCCTAGAACAATGACATCATCGCTGGGATCAGTAACATCAAAAGGAAGTCAATAGCATCTATACCAAATTGGTAGCCTTGGATTGGTTGGGAGGGGAGAATGTAGCCGCAAAGTAAGTACAGATTGCGTTTAAGGATGGTCATTTTAGCGCAAATAAACCCAAAATTAGCGGTATACGACGATTTATAAGGTACTGATTCGTAGCGGTTATGTATAGCCAGGAGAACGCTGCGGCCAGAAGAATCATCATCTTTCTCAAGTCCGTCATCACGGAAAATGTTTAATTCAGAGGTAAGTAACTCATTACTATTGCAGGCAGGAGAAAGATTTGTTTCAGTGAGGGCGAAAACATCGTATGGCAACTTTTGAGAATTAAGGCACACTGTGGAGGTTTTGGTGCGCAAACCGCGTACGTTCTGGTAGTAAATTGACAGGTGTTTAACAGTGATTTTATCTGCGTTGGGAAGGCATAGCGTCACGCTAGTATGAACGTTAGGAACGATCATAATTTGTACGGTTTGCACGAGTTCGTTGTAGATGGGAGATATGTTTCGATTCGGCATTGGAGGCAAAAGTGGACAGATCATTTGCAACAGTACAGGGCGGAATATCGAGACTTTCATGATAGCGAACGAAGATCTGTTTCAGTTCGGCAGGAGGCTTTTTGATGAAGCGAGACCATCACGTTGGTTTTGGTGATCCCGTCGATACAGTTGGTGTCGTCTTTATCATGTAAGTGGGCTATATAAAGACGCACATTATCATAGATCTTGCGGTCCCGCAAGCGTGCAAGAACATATTGTCCATCATCGCCAGAAACAGTAAGCTGCTTCGTAAGTCTGGCAGTAGCCGGAAGCAAAGGATCTAAGAAGAAAGGAGGTGCTGCAACTAAGTTTGAAGAATTAGTAGGCGGGGATGTGGGCGGTTGAGGAGTAGTGGAAGAAAACGATTGAAAGGGTGCAGAATTAAGAGTGTGGGAGTGAATGAATAGCATTTCTTACTAAATGGTATTCATTCAGTAAGAAACAGTAGGGCTGCTAATCTTGTTAGAAATTGTAAGTTTTTTTGAGCCTATTGTCCCATTCAGATTGCGTCCACGTGGTCCCGTGTTTCGATATGGTGTTGATAGGCTTAGCAGTCTTATCAGGAGCTGGACTGCCGGTTAGGGGGTGGTCTTCACATACGCGGGGTGGGAGGGCAGCCGAAGACGTGGAAGTTGAGAGTGATACCGTGTCGTTAAGGTCGATTTGTGCAGCAGAATTAGCATTAAGAAACTCTTAATGCAATAATTTATTGTGGGAAGAGTTGTAATAGGTATTGAGGAGGTTAATTGGAATTAGGATTCGAAACCATCACTTGATTATCTACCTTGTCGTGGTGTGATGGCTTATACTAGAGCTCAAGACGCTTGGAATCGACATCGGGGACGTATCACGCCCCAAGCGGTATCGCCGCAACGATGAGCGTTGAAGAGGCTCGAAGTAAAACTAAAGGATAATCATCCTACCTAGTCTCTCCTATCCTTCTCCCCCCCCCCCCCTCCCCCAACTTCCCCCCTGGGCTGGATCAAGGTGTCAACCGTACCGTGCCGAGGATCAGCCTGGCTGAGGGCCCAGGGCAACCAAAAATAGCTCAGTCGCTAACGGTGTATCCAGAGACAGCGGGCACGCTCTGGTATCAACCGCCTTATCTGCATAATGCGGGGCTCTGTGCAGACTGACCACCCTTTCCCTAGCTACTCGTGGGACCAAAATTTAATTCTCAAACAAAAAACCAGACCTTGAGGCCGGACCTCAACAAAAAAACCCAGAAATAGCCGACATCGTCGGCAGCTCTAAAAGCACTACACGTGTGGAAGAGCATCTGCAGAATCTCTGCATCGACGATTCCGTCAGCGAGTGCTCCGTGCTGTCGGATGAACTAAACAGCGCTACACCCACGTGCAGTTCAGCTCCTCCATCTCTTCCCAAGCTCACTGACCAAGAGAGGAAGTCGCTAAGTCGTGAGACTAAAGCGGCTTTCCGCATCCTTGACCGACTAGGCAAAAAAGCGGAAAAGAAGTGGAGTCAACAAGAGCGGGAATCTCACGTCTGGGCAACTGACATTGCCAGACAGTTTAGCGAGCTCATGAAGCTACAGCCTCTTCGCTACCCGTGGGCAACGCCACCCAACCACCCGTGGCACACGCCACCCTTCCACCCGTGGCTCACGCCAGTCCTCCACCCGGGGCACTCGCCAACCCACGAATCAAAGAGTAAATCCCTCTCCTCGAAAGAATAGCTCCCATGCTAACGACACATCGAGTCGATCTGGTTTACCAAACCAAGCTGGGGGCCAGTCCGTAGTCGAGATAGACTCAGCGCCCAAGAGACGCAGGTCCGTAGACGAGGAGTCCAACGCCTCGAAGAAGACAAAGAGCTCAGTGAGCTCCAAACCCTTCTCCGAGACGGTCAAGGACAGCCTCGTCGTCGCGATAGTGGACCTGTCTGACGAAGAAGGGAGGATCCCGTACGACAAGTGGAGGCTCATTGAAGGCAGAGCGATGAACTGCCTTTATAAGCGTATTTTGACTCATCCCAACCCTCCACCCACCTTTCAAGACGCTGGCTGGCATCAAGGCTTTGTCAAGCTGATCGCATGCGACGATCAGAACTCGGTCGACTTCATCGCCGCTGCCATTAGCAGCATAGGTGAAATCTGGCCAGGAGCCAAGCTCAAGGCGGTGAAACGGAGCTAAATCCCCCAGATGCCGAAAGCGAGGATCTGGGTTCCACTCGAACCGCCCGAGCCAGCAATAGTCCTTAGCCTGATTGCCTATCAGAATCCGGACCTACCAGTCAAAGACTGGAAGGCATTTGAGGAGCCATCGAGCTCTAAAAAGACGGATAATGAAACCAAGAGATCTGGCCGCTCGCTAGTCATCTCTCTAACTGCCGAATCAGTACCTTTACTCCGCGCGAAGGAGTTTAAGATCCGTTGTGGTCTGAAGGTAATTGATGTAAGGCTTTTCACGGCGGACCGAAATAGCATCGCAGGTCCCTCTAACTTGGCGACTCCCGCCCTCCCCCGCGTTGTAGTCCCTGATGATGTACCATCATCCCCCGATTACCTAAACGCTACCGTTGTGGAGAGGTCCGTATCAGCTCATAATGATGCTAATACTGATACAGATTAATCTCCACCATTCTTGCTTAGCATCCGCTTACCTGTTACTTCGCCTCAGTGAACGAGGCTTTGACATCGCCCTGATCCAAAAACCTTGGATAAGAGATGACACCGTCATAGGATTGAGGGCCCCAGGATATACGCTATACCACGCGAAGAATGTAGGTAGAACCCGAGCTTGCATTCTTGCTAAAACCTCCTTAAACCTAAATTTTCTTCCCCACCATAGCACAAGAGACCTAGCAGTAACACTCCTTAAATCAAAAAACACCACCATCTGGCTGGCATCAGGATACCTACCCTATGAAGACCCCGAGTCTGCTCCATCCAAGGAAGTGGAAGAAATGGTAGATGAAGCAAGGAGGAGAAGAGAAGCCATCATATTGGGGTGCGATACCAACGCGCACCATGATCTATGGGGAAGTACCGACACTAACCCTCGAGGTAGGTCTATTTTCGAGTATTTAGTAGGCACCGACCTAGTAGTTTGTAACAGAGGAAATAGTCCCACTTTTATTACTAAGACCCGACAAGAGGTGCTTGACGTCACCTTTGCTTCCCAAAGAATCTACCCTGCAATTTCCAACTGGACTGTATCTGACAGTCATTCGTTTTCCGACTACCGCTATCTGGAGTACGAACTGGGAATTTGTCACAGTACCGCACCCTTGGTCTTCCGCAATCGACGGAAAACCGACTGGTGCTTATACAATAAATCCCTCTCTGCTAAACTATCCAATCAAGTGTACACTACACCAACTACACAGTTGGAATTAGACGAGCTAAACACCGTTTTAACCTCTGCACTTAATACAGCTTTCATCGAATCCTGTCCAATCACAAGAAGAAAGGTGGGCAATCGTCCCCCATGGTGGAATGCAGAACTTAACAGTCTTCGCTGCATAAGCAGGAAACAATTCAATAAAGCCAAACGAACAAGGCTACCACTGGACTGGGAGATCTACAAAGAAAGTCTGAAGAACTTCAAAATAGAGGTTCGGAAAGCTAGACGCAGATCCTGGCGCGGTTTTTGTCAGAGTATTGACAACACGTCTCAATCCTCTAGACTGCGAAAAGTCCTCTCCAAAACACCAGCTATACCTAATGTCCTCATGAATCCCAATGGATCCTGGGCGGAATCGGACGAAGCATCGCTCAACCTGCTCATGGACACTCACTTCCCCGGCTGCACGCCTACCCCAACGATGATCGCGCCCTGGTAAATGTGAATGTTACACGCCCACAGGCACCTCCTCAACTGATCAGCGAAGATAAGCTGAAATGGGCAGTAAACAGTTTCGAACCATTCAAATCCCCGAGACCGGATGGTATTTTTCCGGCCCAGATTCAGACGGCTTTCAGTATAGTATGGCAGTATCTCTCCTATATACTGAAGGCTTGTCTTGAGCTCGGAACAACACCAACTGCCTGGACCGAGGTAAGAGTGGTCTTTATACCCAAAGCAGGCAAGACATCGCACACCCTCCCAAAGGACCTTAGACCTATTAGTCTAACATCCTTCCTTCTCAAGATTCTGGAAAGAATCCTGGACCTACACATCAAGGCCACTATTGATAGCACCCTACTATCCACGTCACAACACGCCTACCAAAAAGGTAAATCTGTCGAAACGGCTTTGCACTCCATCATCCACCCTATCGAAAAATCACTCTCAATCAAACAGTTCACCCTAGTGTCACTTCTAGACATAGGGGGAGCCTTCAACAACGTTGAAACAAATTCGATTACCAGTGCCTTACGTAGTCTCAACATCTGCGAACCCATCTGTTGTTTCATAGAACACATTCTAAAGAACAGGGTAATAACAGCATCCTTCGGAAGTAGTACTGTCAAGTGACATGCACATCGAGGCACCCCTCAAGGGGGTGTACTGTCTCCACTGTTGTAGAATTTGGTGCTCAACGAAGCCCTTCTAAAGATTGAAAAAACTGGATGCAATGTTATTGCCTATGCAGATGATGTCGCCATTCTAACAACAGGCAAATACCCGCAGACGCTGGCCGATGTCATGCAGTCTGCTCTCAATAAACTGCTCAGATGGACCGATAAATGCGGCCTCTCCGTTAACTCGACGAAGACCGAGCTAGTTCTATTCACAAGAAAACACAAGCTACCTGACTTCACTCCGCCCAAGATAAGAGGATCCACCCTCAAGCTTTCAAATAGTGCTAGCTATTTAGGCCTAAAGCTTGACCGCAAGATAATTTGGAAATAGAATGTCGTCGAACGAGCCAGAAAATCGCTGGCCGCCCTATACATCTGCAAGAAAGCAGAAGGCTCCACCTGGGGCCTTAAACCAAGCATCATGCACTGGCTATACACGTCGGTCATTAAACCGATTCTCATGTATGGAGTATTGGTATGGTGGCCCGCCTTGGAGGAGAAATCCAACCTATCCATAATGGAAAAAACTCAGCGAGTTGCATGTCTCAGTATTACTTGTGCACTGAGAACTTCTCCCACAGCGGCGCTCCAAACCATGCTCCACCTGCTTCCGATTGACATCGTCAGTAAGCAATTGGCTGTCACCTCGGCAATAAGACTGAAAGGGTCCAAGCAGTGGAAGGAGCAACACACGGGACATGCCAATATATTTTCGATGCACCGTCATCTTCCCAATTCCACTGACCATCTGCCCACTGAATATGATTTTGACAAGGGCTACACGCACTCGATACCTGACAGAAGTGAGTGGACGCAACGCAATGTCCTTCACGGACGGGTCCAAAACCAAGGACGGAGTCGGTGCCGGAATTTTCTCAGAAGATCTGGACATACACCTCTCCTTTAACCTTCCAGACTACTGCAGCGTTTTTCAAGCCGAAATCACCGCAGTTCGCAAAGCTGCTGACTGGCTGACGGCTAGCACACTATCAATACCTGATATTGTTATTTATGTCGACAGTCAGGCAGCCATCAAATCCCTCGCATCCAGCACTACGAGATCTAAGGCAGTGAAAGACTGTCGCATATCTCTTAACGAAATAGCTGGTCAGTACAACCTCACCCTTTGCTGGGTACCAGGTCACTGTGACATACAGGGGAATTGTGCAGCCGACGAACTAGCACGACAAGGCTCCTCTGGTACAGATAGCATAAGCATCACCGACATCGAAGCGCCAACATCTTATGTTAAGTACCTCATTCAAATTGATGCCGAGAAAGTAGCCAATCATCGATGGCAACATCTAGACCAATGTCATATCGCCAGACAGCTCTGGCCGATACTCAATAAATCCAGGTCCATCGGACTCTTGAAGCACAAGAGAGGAACCCTCTCAAAAATAACAAATGTCCTCACTGGACACTGCGTCATAGGAAGACATGCCCAGAGATTAGGTATCCCTCATAACGACTTCTGCAGAAGCTGCAGAGATGAAGAGGAAGAAGAGACCATCAGTCATCTCCTGTGCGCCTGTCCTGCGCTCGCCAACATCAGGAAGGCCACTCTGGGTGAATACTTCTACAATAATCTTAATGATCTCTGCAACGCCTGCACGGCTAAAATTCCCGACTTCATTCAACGAAGCAAATGGTTCCAAGAGTAAGAGGGTGACCCACCCGCCTTACAAATCGGCAGTACAATGGACCTACTTTCTGGTCTAAGTACATCCTCATCTACGGCCGATCCTAACCTAACCTAACCTAGGATTCGAAAATGACGGGAAACCAGGATGGTATGGGATGGGACGGAAAACGAAAGGAGAGTCGACTGCGAGAGACATAGCGTGCTTTCGTTGCTCGGCTTGGCTCGCCAGAAATGGGGTGGTTCTTGCTCACGCAGATCGACCAAACCTACTACAAATACATATAACATGCCAAAATTACTAACTATTCTCTCTAACGGACGGACATCCACCACACAGTGGGTGCTGCTGATGTTGTTGCAGCGTTGGCCTTTACCCTCCTAACCATGAAGTCCGGTGGGCCTTTTTTTCAGGACTTCCGAAAATTGCTGCTGCTGCCACTCTCGCCAAAAGGGTCTTAACCAACCCTACCACACCCCCCCGAAATCTTGTTTTACCAAGCCATGAATTTATTTGTAAATTAAAACATATAAGTTTTCACTCATGTGGCATGACTCACAAACAAGCTTTTATTTAAGAGCCGATGGCCTATAATACACATATTCGTTCACATATACATGTATACATATACGGGTACCTAAAATCATACATTGATACAAATAAAAATACAGCATGTATATATTTACATATAGTTACATATTTCTACACCTAAATTTATATATGTAGATATTTGTTCACATAAATAAAATCGTACACATATATGTATATTCATACACACATTTTTTATTTTTAGATTCCTTATGTTTCTGATTAAGTTTTTATTTTTGTCATTATTAATTCATTATAAATAAAGCAAAGCTTTAATGTTCACACACTCCTCAAAAGAAAAAAAGATAGTGTTTTCTTTGTTGTTTGATCCCGTGCGAGAGCACATAACGACTCAGTCAATTTTAAATTTCAGGGGGTGGAGTAAGGAGTGGTAAAGCTCGTCCGCAGAATGGCTTGAGCCGGTGACGACATCCGCATGACCAACGAACTTGCAGGTTGGGTGGGATATGGCCGCGCTGACTTCCGTCTGCAGCGCCCTCTATCAATGTAGTAAGGTCCGCCCGTTTCCGGGAATTATAGTTTTTTTTTTATGCATCCGGCAGAATATATGTTTTTGTATGGGTAAGGTTGAACGGTGAGGATACACTCTCATCCGGCGAGCTCAGCCGAGGGTGCCACATCTTCGCTGTCAACAATCTTTTCCTGTTCCGGCCACATCCACATCCGCCCGCAAGTCCTTTCCACATCCTAGTTTCCTGCCATTTTTGAATTGCAACTTCCACTTTTTCCATATGTTTTACCCTATTACAAGACACACATTAAAACATGCTATTCCAACAAAAGACGATGTAAGAGATCTTTTCCAAACATAAAACACTTTTCCAAATTTTATAACAATTTAATAACTGGTAATTTCAAGATAAATGTACAAAAGGAATAAATTCAAAAAAGATAAAGTGCTAATTAAGTGTAAGCCACGTCCACGTTGTTCTACGGTCGATCAAGAACTAAAAATGTAATCTGTCACCACACTCGGTCATCCAAATCACTCATCTGCCTCAGAGTAGTGCCCATCGGTTGAATCACGGTTGCAGTTGATGTCATAGACATCATCGCTGGAGTCATAGTCATCTGCCCATGGCTTAATTTTGTCGGCACTGGTATTAGTAAGTTTAGGCCCATCGTGTTCTCCAACCTTCTGCACATCATAACGCTCGAACCCTTTGTCGGATGTTACGCGATATGGTCCAAAAATTTCGGACGAATTTTCAAACCAGTTCCAAACTGCACCCGCTCAATTGCCACAAGGTCACCCACAGAATATTTGGTCGCTGGTCGCCGCTTTTTATTGAAGTACTTAGAGTTTTCTGCTTGCATCCTCGCTATGGCTTCTTTGGCTTGATTCCGCTGTTCTAGTCTCGACTCGTCAAACTGCCTCTGAGATTCTTCCTCAATTATTTTCATTAAGCGCACATCATTACCTGTCTTCATCTCAGTTCCGACCATCACATGGAAAGGTGTCGTTTGAATTGACCGATGATATGTCGAATTCAAAATTTTCTGAACCGGCTTTACATGCTGGAACCATTTCTCGGGACTGTCCATCGAAAGTTTGGTCAAGCAAGAAATGACGGTTGAGTGAAGGCGCTCCACTTGACCGTTTCCTCGTGGTACACCAACAGTAACAAAGTGTAGCTTGATGTCGCGGTCTTTACAAAAATCTTGAAAGCTATTGGAAGTAAAGGCACCTCCTCTATCGGAGATAATGTTGTGTGGGTATCCAAAAGTTTCGGCAATTATCTCCATCTTTTGCAGAACTTCCTCGGAACCGAGAGTCTTCGTGGGGAAAAGCCAACAATACTTCGTAAAAGCATCGATGATAGCCAGTATGTACCGATAGCCCTTCTTTGTGTCCTGCATCGGCCCGAGGTGGTCAACGTGGAAGGTGACAAGAGGTGTATCACCTTTCGGGATCGGTTTCAGTAAACCATCCAATTTTCCACTCTTCCGTTCGGCTAGAATACATCTCACACAACTCGAAATGCATCTTTTGATTCGCTGATCAAGATTGGGAATAAACAGCTCTTTGCCCAAAATTTCTTTCATTTTCTGAGCATGAAAGTGCCCCTTCTCGTGAGCTGCTCGGATTATCGAAGACCTCAAGGATTCTGGAACGACAAAAAGAATAGCATTATTAATATTCTTACATAATAACCCATTATAAACCACAAAGTCTTTGTAAGGACCCTCTTTAAGAGCATCTAAAATCGCTTTCAAACCCTCATCATTCTGCTGCGCTTCAGAAAGCCTTCTTAAAAAAGTGTTGTCGTTCTGCAGACACATGACTTCAGGATTACGGCTTAGGGCATCAACATGCCTCATACTGCTTCCTGCTCGGTGCTCCACCCAATAGTCGTACTCCTCCAAAAGAAGTGCCCACCTGGCAACTCGTGTTATTAGATCTCTTTTCTTCATCGTACATTCAAAAGCTTTACAATCCGAAACAGTTTTAAATCGTTGACCGATTAGATAAATTCGGAACTTCTTCACAGCTTCGATCACTGCTAAGACTTCCAGCTCGTAGCTCGAGTAATTTTTTTCCGCGTCGGTCGTGTTTTTACTCATGTAGAAAACGGGATGTAAAGAATTGTCGTCGTCGTCACGTGGTGACGCCATATTTGAAAATTTTAAGTACTGGTTTCGTTGACAAAGCATTCTTTAAATCCTCCAACGCCGCTAGTTCTCTCTCTGTAAGTACAAGTCGTCCACTTTTCTTAACTAACTCTGTCAATGGTTTTGCCCTTATAGAAAATCTAGCGATGTATTTACGGAAGTAGCCAGCTAGGCCGAGAAAGCTTTGCATTTGCTTAACAGTTGTTGGTGTCGGAAAGTTAACAACAGCCTTCGTCTTTGCGCTGGATGGTGCAACCGTGCCCTTATAGATTCGATGCCCAAGGAACTCGATTTCTTGTTGAAGAAATTGGCATTTTGTCCACTTAATTCTCAGTCCATTGGTAGCAGCCACATCCAGCACCTTCTTTAAATTAGCTATGCCATCTTCTACCGTCTCTGATGGCACTACGAGGTCATCGATGTAAATGATTACAATACCCTCCCGAAGCAGTTCTCTGAAAACGTAGTTAATGTACTTTTGAAAGGTACTTGGAGAATTGCAAAGGCTAAAAGGTACTTTAAGAAACTCATACTGTCCGCTTTGAGTAACGAAAGACGTGAACTTTCTACTATTCTCTTCTATCGCGACATGGAAAAATCCGTTTTCAAGGTCCAGCGTAGTGAAGTAAAGAGCGTCCACTAGGCGATCGATTTGGTCTTCAATCACTGGAAGTGGGTACCTGTCCTTGTGAATTTTCTTGTTGAGCGCCCGGTAGTCAACGCACAGCCGATTGGTTCCATCTCTCTACTTGCTGATCAATAACCTCCCTCTCCAAAGGGGGGAATCTCCTTGGCGGTCTGTAGACCGGCTCGTCATCGATTGGCACAATTTTCATTTGCACGGGTGATTGGATAGGTTGTTCATCAGATATCGATGCCAGGTAGCAACTGTTCTCCTTCTTGTCTTTAGGAGTGTCCACCGAATTTTCATTGTCGTTGTGAGAAATGGTAAGTGCATCTGTCTTTTTTAGTAACGGCTCTTCAACCATCCTGGTAATCGTCAGTACCCCTCGTTCAATCGTCAGCACGGCGTTCTTCAGCAAACTCATTCCAATGATGACGTCCGGCTTGATGAAATGATTGTCTACGATGTAGAATTCAACGTCTTCAAAAAGGATGTCATCAATGCAGACGTTGGCTTTGCAAAGCCCCTTCGTTACGACATTTGCTCCAATACCTGCGAGAGAGAGACGAAAATCTTTTGAAAGGTAGCTTGGGCAAACTCTTTTCACCTGATTTTGCTTCAGTACGCAAACATCACTTCCTGTGTCGATCAAACCGCATAGAATTTCCTTTTTAACTGTTACTGGCCTTCTCATATCAGTCATCTGGAACAAGTTCGTTGAAGGTGTCTTTTGCATTGGACAATCAGGGCGCTTTTGCCCAAAATTGTTGCATCCGAAGCACTTTGGACCTTTCGATTTTTCTGGGCACGAATGAAATGCATGCTCCATTGACCCGCAGTCAAAACAGTTACGCCCTTTGCTTCCGCTACTTTTCTGCTTAACGGGATTAGCGGAACTATCACGCGCGGTCTTACTAGAGCTAGGTACAGTTCCGTCACTTTCACTTTTCATTTGCTCATAAAGATTAAGCTTTTCTTTAAAATCAGCCATCTTATGCGCGCCATATAAAATCATTTTGTTAACAATTGAGTCTTTGATGCCGTCAATGACATAGCGAAACACTGAAGCATCATCAACGTTGGCCTGACTTGCTATATCGAGCATGCGGTAGAGAAATTCCCGAAATGATTCACCGTTTCTTTTCTTCGTTTCGCGAAGCTTTCTATGCACTTCACAACTGGAAACCTTTGCCTGAAATTCTTCGGTTAACGCAGTCTTTAATTGAATGTACGACACGGGCTTAGCTTCACATTCCACGTACATTTTTGCAGCACCCGTGAGCGATTCTCGACAAAAGACAAAACGTTGCACACTATTCCAATTAAACGCGTTTGCATAGGATTCGAATTCCTCGATCCATTTTTCTACACTCATAGATTCTTCACCGGAAAATTTTCTTAGTATGTTTTCCCACGTCGGAAATATTGAATTTTCCCGTATTGTGATCTTCCATGCCCACAGAAGTTTGCAAAGTATCGTCCACCTCTACCGATTCACCGCTTCTTTGCAAATTTCTTCTTCGTCTTGAACTCATTATATATATTTTTCGACCGGTCAAATTGGAAAGCTAGATCCTTGTCGTTGTGTGTCGATCTTTAGACTAAATCAAAAAGCGCGTGGGAATTGCCCTACTCGTTTTTTTTTTTGTTTTTAGCTCTACGGTTTGTGCCTTTCTCTTTATTTTTATTTTTTTTTTTTGTATTAAAATATGGAAACTAGTAATGTTTTAATGTGGAGGATCCCGGTTGAGCCCCCATGTAAGAGATCTTTTCCAAACATAAAACACTTTTCCAAATTTTATAACAATTTAATAACTGGTAATTTCAAGATAAATGTACAAAAGGAATAAATTCAAAAAAGATAAAGTGCTAATTAAGTGTAAGCTACGTCCACGTTGTTCTACGGTCGATCAAGAACTAAAAATGTAATCTGTCACCACATACATTCAAAAATATATGTAAACCCTGAGGTACATGAAGAAGAAGAGTGAATAGACCGTATCTGGGTCGTACCCAAAGAGGAAGATAACGCCGGAAACAAGAGTGGCATATTGTGATAGATCATATTAAGTTAAACGAATACACTCGGGAAGTTAAATACCCCATACTTTTAATAGAGGTAATATTAGACAAGTTAGGAGAGGCAAGCTAGCTCACCACCTTAGATTTAATTAAAGGATTTTACCAAATTGAAGTTAGTCCCGAAGATAGAGAAAAACCGGCGTTTAGCACCATTGACAGCCGCTACGAATACAAACGTATGCTATTTGGCCTCAAAAACGCACCTGCTACCTTTCAAATGCTTATAAATCACGTGATACAAGAATACTTCGGCAAAATCTGCCACGTATACCTTGACGATATTATTATTTTTTGCACTTCGTTGGAAGAACACATTAATAGCCGCGTTTTGTTTTCTCCGTGAACTGGTTCAGTTCATATTTTTACGCAGGATGCAGAAACAACAATTGAACCAGCACTTGAGCTGTTGGAAAACCCACTCTGGTTTGAAAAAAAAGCTTAGTCCAACGTATCTGTCAAACTGGAAAAAATACTCGCGCTTTTTTTAGAGGTAAGTCTATTTGTTTATATTGTCACTATAATTGTTACTAATATTACTTTTAAATTGTAGAAATACAACAATAGAAGTGCTCCAAGCCTTTCCCCCCCGTCATCGATCATCAACGTCGACACAGTTCCAGCCATTTTTTGTGAAAAGCCATCTAGTGGTGAGGTATGGGATAGAAATTCTGGTTCACGAAAATTGACAACTGGAGGCAAATCTCTGTCGTGAAAAAAAAGAAGCTTAGTCCAGACAACGTATTGTCACTATAATTATTACTAATATTACTTTTAAATTGCAGAAATACAACAGTTGAAGTGTTCCAAGTCTTTCCCCCCAGTCATCGATCATCGAAAGTGACACAGTTACAGCCAATTCAACAGTTTCCAGAGCACCTTTGCTACGCACAGGATAAAATAAAATTTATTCCTCGTGATATTCGTGATGCTGCTACCAACACCAACAATGGATGTTGTGGACTAAAAATGGCGAGAAAATGGCAATCGAAGTGAGAAAAGTGCTTCACATTTTTATATTTGTTTAATAATTAAGTATTTTTAGATACTTATGTCAGAAAGTGAGGATACAACAAATAACTATGATTTACTTCTGCCATTCAGCAGAGCTGCCAAACTTTACATATAGTTTTTTTGTGAAAAGCCATCTAGTGGTGAGATATGGGTTTAGAAATTATGGTTCACGAAATTCAATTATTGTTTTTGCATCCTGTGTAAAAATATGAACTGAACCAGTTCACGGGGAAAACAAAACGCAGCTAGTATAGCACTCACACTCAAGGTACCCCAGAATGCAAATCTGAAAGTATCTTTGAAGAAAACCGAGTTTCTAAATAAATAAACTAAAGGGGCGGGTTTCCAGCATGTGAAATTTATTTTTTTTTTTTAATGTAGAAATGCCCAAAAAGCATAACAAAATTAAATTCGCGAAGAAGTTAATAATACTATTAAAAAAATGTAATTTTCTTCAAAATCCCACTACAGGATTCGGTAAAAAAAAATGTTTTTTTAATTAGTGTGAAAAGGCCTAAAAACATAAAAAAAATGAGAGAAAGTTAATAATACTATAAAACAAAGTTCCTCGATGTTCCAATTTTAATTCATGTTGGTAATGCTTAATAGCTATAAACAAAACAGAAACAGTATAAATTCACTGCAATGGAACGAAAAAAAAAAACAAGCATTAATTATTATTTCTTTTTTTTATTAAAATTCCCGTAAACATTGAGAACGGTTTTTGCAATAACTCCTCCATTGGCTGACTCTCATTGCAACTGCAAGATGCAATGTACTCGCTGTAATTAGGTTATTTTTTATATTGGTGCGCAAAATCGCATCATCACCTCCACGCGGTGCCCGCTGGATAGCTATCTGATCTGATAGCGAACTAACGATGAGCGTATGCTGAGTCTGACGATATATGTGCAGCTGAACACTCAGACCTGCGTAAGCACATCTGGGTGAACTTCAGCGCGCATATGTCTAACCGGACGAGGCATCTCTTGTTGACCTGATCGGCTGAAATATGCGTCTCAGAAGTCTAGCAAGAGGTCCTCAGAAGGAGGACGTGCGGCGGATAAATTCTCTCGATGGAATCAACGGTAACGTCTACAGACCAGCGGAAACCTTACCGGAGCTACTTCGACATATTTGAAGCTGAGGTCTGTAAGGATTTTCAATACTACGTCAGGGTATTGAAAAAGAGATGGTGGCGGATGAACCCTTAATGGGCCAACGGCAGCGCTCATATCCCCGAAGTGGGTTACTGACATCGGTGTATCCGGCCTCTTGTCCTAGGGGTACAAAAAAAAAGGATCTGGCCCTCCAGGTTGGGGGTTGTGCCGTCGGGTTAACTTCCCTACCACGTAAAAAACCTTCGGTTACGAAGCAACCAACAGCCTCGGATACGGATGATCTTACTGTTGACGACCCATGCAAACGTAAAAAGGACAACGATCTTCGTGTCTGCACATGGAATGTTAGGTAAAACTGCAACATCTACTACGGCGATTGCTACAGACAAAAAGGACAGCGTCTATTCGGGTGCGGATTTGTCATTGGAGACAGACTTAGGCAAGAAGTCTTGAGTTTCCGGCATGTGAACGAGCGCCTCATGACTATCCGTATCAAGGCTAAATTTGCCAACATTAGCCTAATATGCGTTCACGCCCCTCACGAGGAGAAGGACGACGCGACAAAGGATGACTTCTACCAGCTCTTGGACAAGACGTATGAGCAATGCCCTACCCACGACGTTAAAATTATCCTAGGCGACTTAAACGCAAAGCTAGGAAGAGAGGAAGTCTTTAGTAGCGTGGTCGGAAAGCACAGCCTGCACGACAGCACTTCCGGCAACGGACTCAGGCTAATCGACTTTGCGGCGGGGCGAAACTTGGAGCTAGTACGCGGTTCCCACGCCTCGATATTCACAAAGGAACATGGCTCTCCTTTGATCGAAAAATCGCCAACCAAATCGATCACATTGCGATCGACGCAAGGCACTTTTTCAGTATTCTGGGTGTCCAGACTTTCCGAGGGGCCAACGTGGACTCGGATCACTACCTAGTTGTAGCCAAGGTACGGATGCGGATATCCACAACGGAGCGAAATCAACGAAATGCTGTGAGGAAATTTGACGTCGAAAAGCTACAATCGCAAGAGACCGCCAGAACCTTTGCCGATCGTGTTTCTTCTAATCTTAATCTAAGTCCTATGCTGCCAGCAGCAAATGCGGAAGACCAGTGGCCAACAAGCCATCAGAGATGCCGTCTCTGATGTACTGGGTTTCTCTCGGCCACCACAACGAAACCCCTGGTTTGATGAGGAATGCCGGCAAGCACATGCAGTTAAATAAGAGGCGTATAAAGCGGCGCTGCATAGAAGGACTAGAGCTGCTTACGAGCTCTACGTGCGCAGCACAAAAGAGGAACATCGACTTCTCAAAAAGAAGAAAAAGGAGCATGAGAAGCGCTCGATCGAGGAGATTGAGAGACTTTATTGCAGAAATAATGTTGAAAATGTTACCAAAAGGTAAAAAGAACATGCCAGGGTTTCAAAGCCAGAACAGAAGCCTGCAGGGACAAAAATGGTAATATAGTAGTAGAATCGCAGTCGGTGCTGAGGATATGGAAGGAACACTTCTGCAGACTTTTAAACGGCGATGATGATCAATATTCCGCTGTCAGGCAGAATGAGCCATTCAACAGTGACGATGGCAGTCAAAATTCCGGTCAACCCGATCATAATGAAGTGAGGATAGCGATATCTAAACTCAAATCCAACAAAGCTGCTGGAGCCGACGGCCTTGCCGCTGAACTTTTCAAGGCAGGAAGAGATGAGTTGGTAAGGAGCATGCACTAGCTCATCTGTGAGATCTGGTCGGACGAAAGTATGCCCGATGAATGGAATCTCAGCATCGTTTGCCCGATCCTGAAGAAAGGAGACCCTCTGAGCTGCACCAACTACAGAGGTCTCCTAAATACCGCATATAAGATCCTTTCTGCCGTACTATGTGAACGCCTAAAACCGATCGTCAGCAACCTGATAGGTCCTTATCAATGCGGTTTCAGGCCTGGAAAGTTCACCATTGACCAAATATTCACACTACGGCAGATCTTGGAAAAAACCCATGAATATAAAATCGATACGCACCACCTTTTCATCGATTTCAAAGTTGCCTATGATAGCGTGTATAGAGACGAGTTATACAGAGCCATGTCTAGTCTTGGCATCCCTGCCAAGCTCGTCCGTTTGTGCAGAATGACGATGGAGAACTCTCGCTGCTCCATTAAAGTCGGTAACAATATCACCGAACCGTTCTATGTCAGGAAAGGTCTTAAACAAGGTGACGCGCTATCATGCGATCTCTTTAATATAGTACTTGAGAGAATTGTACGAAACTCACAAGCCAACCCCGGAGGTACAATCTTCTTCAAGTCTGTACAACTACTCGCTTATGCCGATGACATTGACATAATCGGAAGAACTCAGCGGGCCGTCAATGGGGCATTTACGAGTATTGAGATCGAGGCAGCAAAGATGGGTCTAGCGGTCAATGAAAGCAAAACAAAATATATGCTGTCTGCAAAAAAGGACACCCAACATCGGCGTCTTGGGCAGAACGCCACAATAGACAGATACAATTTTGAGGTAGTAAGGGATTTTGTCTACCTATGCTCTATGGTCAGCTCCGCAAATGACATGAGTGGAGGGATCACACGGAGAATTATTCTTGCCAATCGTTGTTTCTATGGGTTAAAACGGCAATTGAGTAGCAAAGCCCTATCTCGAACTACTAAGGTAACTCTTTATAAGACATTAATCATCCCAGTCCTGCTATATGGCGCAGAGGCATGGGCTTTGAAAAAACCGGATGAGGATGCCCTTGGTTATTTCGAGAGAAAAGTTCTTCGAGCGATCTTTGGTCCCGTCTGCATACACGGTGAGTGGAGGAGAAGGTACAATGCCGAACTATACGGCCTGTACAAGGACATCGACTTAGCCAGAAGAGTTCACATACAGCGACTAAGATGGCTGGGTCATTTAGAGCGGATGGAGCCCAACCTTCCCGCTAAGAAAGTCTTCGAATCCACCCCGGATGGACGGCGCAGTAGAGGACGACCTCGCGGTAGGTGGCGCAAACAAGTGGAGGGGGACCTCAACCAACTTGGCGTGCGCAACTGGAGGCAGCTGGCTCGTAACCGTGCTGGCTGGAGAGGTTTGTTGGTTGAGGCCCAGGTCCACCCCGGACTGTAGCGTCATCTAAATAAGTAAGTATTATTTTAATCCAAAACTGAATTTATGGCACATTAAGTTTGAATAATTTTTGGTAATTATTTCAAAAAGGTCCTCCCCTTCAAAACTAACCATAGAGCTAACAGTAAGTAAGTGGCGCGTTTTCATTTACAATATTTAAACTCCGCTCTCAGGAGGGTTTAGCTGCTCACGCGACTTCGCCGCTCCGCTAAGGGTATGACAACAACTGTCAGGCAGGCGCCAGTGGTTAAGTCTATTCAAGAACAGTTTTGTGCGGGCCAACAGAGGTTTAGTGGCAAGCCTTGTGCCATTCATTTGTTTAAACTCCGCTTTCTGGAGTGGTTTACCCGGTAACGCCACTTCGTCGCACCGCTAAGGGTATGTTAGCAACAGTCAGGCAAGCGCCTTGGGGTAAGTTTCTTTGAGAGCAGTTTTGTGCCGACCAACAGTGGGTAAGTGGTCCAAAATATTAAACAATGACAATATAAATTAAAGTTCGAATTTGGAAAAAAAATTTTTTTAATAGTGCTGTAATATTCTTGCTGGTGTTCGTTTAAATAAAACTGTCCTTTGTGTATTTTAATCGTTTATTTATTATCAAACACCAACTTGACTTTAACACAATATTCAATCATTTTATTCTTTATTTATTTCAAATTGAACTGTCGCTACCGATTTACTTTCACAATGTCGCTTATTTTAACCACTGGTCTAATCTCTCTTGTAATCGCTGTATTCACTTATAAACAACTGTACCGACGGTGTTTGTGGTATGCGTATTTGTACAAAATTCAAGACCTTCTAGAATATACTAGATGTCGCTCGGGATGAATTGATGATCCTGGAATAATTGGGATATTGTATGGAACAATTGTGGAACATCCGGTTAGGTGGGAATATTTGCTGCTAGCAGGTTACAGTTTGGAACACAGTGTTTTTAGTTTGGTACACAAACCATGCAGTAGTGTGCGTCTATGCTACGCTGCCCCCCTCTTAAACTTGTTCGTCCCGAACAAGATCATCTGGATTACTGCCATGATAACGATTAAGAGGATCCAGGTGGACAATTTTCATCTTGGCTCTTACTCCACGCTGGATTCGGAAGACGACGTCATTGATGCGTGTGATCACTTACTTACTTACTTATGTCCTGTATCCCCTTGTGGGTTCTAGGGCCTCTACTACGCCTACGCGCCATCGTGTACGGTTTCTGGCAATGTGTCTGAGTTCTCCCCAACTTTTCCCTAACTGCCGTGCCTCCTTCTCGACTGTTCTGCGCCATGTTCTCCTCGGACTGCCAGGTCTGCTGCCATCCTGAGTTAAAGGGTTCCATTGCATAGCATGGTTCGCTATGGAGCTGTCACCCTTTCGGAACGTGTGACCAATCCACTGCCACTTCCGCCGTTGGATAGTTGTGCCTATTGGTTCCTGACCCGTTCTCTCGTAAGGGTGTTCGTTAGAGATACGATTGGGCCAGAAAATCTTTAAGATATTGTGCAGACACCTATTAACGAACGTTTGCAGCTTTCTGGTGATAGTAGTGGTCACTCACCACGTGCTGCAACCATATAGCAGCACGGATTCAACGTTGGAGCGGAACAGTCTTATTTTGGTGCTCAAACTGATTGCATTGCTTCGCCATATTTTGGACAACATCCCGAACACGGACTTTGCTTTGGCGATCCTGTTGGCTATATTTAGTTCGGTTCCATCATCGGTCGAGACAATACTCCCAAGATACTGGAAATCCTCTACTCTCTCTACCGGTTGTCCAGCAATGCATATTTGAGCCTATGAGTTTGTTCCAAGGCTGATAATTTTAGTTTTTGCCGTATTAATTTTCAGCCCGACGACACCTGCCTCCCTCTCCACATCTGCTGTCATTTGGTGGAGGTCCATAATTCTGTAAGAGGGTAAGCATACATCGTCTGCGTAGCCAAGATATTTCAGTTGAGATGTAAGAGTCCATCGAATTCCTCCGTTTCCCGTCGACAAAGCTGCATGAAGCACATCGCTAATCACCAATAGGAATAATATTGGTGAAAGGATACAGCCTTGTCTTACCCCAATTTGGAGACAACCTTCCCCTGTGCAGAACGTGACATTTGGAGCCTTCATATGTAGCTTTGATAATAGCAATTCGTTTATCGGGAATGCCTCTCCTGCGTAAGGCACGCCAAATAAACTCCCTGTTGACACTATCGAACGCCTTCTCAAAATCGATGAACAGCAGGTGCAGTGGCGATCGATATTCAACACACTGTTCGATGATAATCCGCAGGGTGTTGATGTGGTCGGCACAGGAGGATCCAGAGCGGAAACCTGCTTGTTCGGCATTGAGTGTGACCACTTCCTCCCTCCCAGTCTTGCTGCAGCTTAGGTGACCTCCCCTTTTGCCGGTGTGGGTTGTATAATCATAATAAATCTCCCTCGTGGAAGCTGGACGTTGTTGCCTTTGTGTCGTACCTGGTTTTCATGCGGTCACTCGCTATCCTTATCCTCGTCTTGGTTCTCTGATGTATGTCTCGGATCCTTGCCCTGAGTTCTGCCACGTAGTCCTCCTCATATTTGGGCTCATCGTTAGGGGATCCAAACTTCACCTCACTAGGTAACTGGACTGCTCGACCAAACAAGACTTCAGTTGGAGTATGTCCAGTAGTACTGTGCACTGCATTTCGGTAGGCCATCAAGAAGAGAGGAATTTGTCGATCCCAATCGTGCTGGTGGTCTTCTACGACCTTCGAAAAATGTTCGTTTAATGTTCTGTTGAAGCGCTCTACCATCCCGTCGGATTGTGGATGAAGTGGAGTCGTCCTCGTCTTTTTAATTTCTAGTTGTTGGCATACCTCTTGGAATATCTTTGATTCGAAGTTCCGTCCCTGGTCAGAATGCAGTTCCATGGGCACGCCAAATCTGGTCACCCAGTTGTTGACGATCTGTTCCACGATGGTCTTCGCTTCCTGGTTAGGGATGGCGAACGCTTTCGGCCATTTGCTGAAGTAGTCCATGACGACTAGGATGTAACGGCTGCCACTGTCGGTTTCCGGAAATGGACCAGCGATTTCAGCGGTAATCCGTTCACGAAGTTGTACTGGTGCATCTTGCCTCACATTTTCGTTCTGGGTCCTTGCTGGATGCACACACGATGCATTTTCGGCACCAGCTCTCTACGTCTTCTCTTGCGCTGAGCCAACAGAAACGTTCTCGCACCTTCGCCAGCGTCTTGTTTGCACCCAAATGACCTCAGGATGCTCCATCATGCATCTCCCGTAGCACATCGTGTACTTTTGATCGCGGCAAGACAAGGTGCATTATAAAATCTTTCCCGTACGGTCTTCCCATTTCCTTTTCAGTACACCATCTTGCACATGAAGGGAGTTCCACTGAGCCCAGTATGCCTTGAGAGTGGGGCTCCTATCCGAGATATCTCGTCCGTTTGGCTTTTCCATAAACTCTTTCCACGCTAATATCGGCTCGCTGTCTGGGTCTTCTTTTTGAGCGTTGCGGATTTCCTCTGCACTCCAATCGGCGATAGGCTCAGCTCTTTCCCTGTGGATGGAAAGAAGGTTCTTCTCTTCTTGACGCACACAATGCTTGTAATCGCTCTTACATGGTCGCCGAGATAAGACATCCGCATTAGAAAGAACTTTCCCTTTACGATGTTGTATTTCATAATCGTACATCTGCAGTTGTTCAATCTATCTTGCGACCTGGCCCACTGGATTTTTAAACTGCAGCAGCCATTTTAGAGCCGCGTGGTCTGTGCGTAAAAGAAACTTTTGGCCGTAGAGGTATTTATAGAAGTGTTTTGTAGCCAGAAGCAGCGCCAGAAGTTCTCGCCTGGTCACACAGTGGTTCCTTTTCGGTTTGGAGAGCACTTTGCTGAAGTATGCTACTAACTTCTCTTGGCCATTGTGTACCTGCGATAGAACCGCTCCGACACCGACGTTACTTGCATCTGCATCCACGATGAACATTGCTCCGGGAATGGGATATGCTAGTGTTGGTGCTTCGCATAGCTGTTGCTTAAGGTTCTTGAAGCTTTTGTCGCACTCACCTGACCATTTGAATTGCCTTCCTTTTTTCGTCAGCTGGTGCAAGCTCTTCTCGATTTCCCCAAAGTCCTTTACGAATCGTCGGTAGTACGTGGCGAGTCCCAAAAAGTTCCTGAGTTGGTGTTTGTCTTTTGGAACTTGTCTATATCGGCTCGCACTCCTTCTGATGCGATAACGTGGATAACATGCATCAAGCAAGTTTTCTAGGTCAATTCACGCAGGTGTGTTCCATTGGGCACTCAAAAGTTACCGGAGCGTTGCACAATCCAAATGGTATTAGTATAGACTGCCACAGACAATTTCCTGCAGTGAACGCAGTTTTCTCTCGGTCCTTTGGATCGATCTGTACCTGCCAGTAACCACTCTTTGAATCAAGGGTGGAAAACCATGGAGCTCCTGAGAGAGTGTCTAATGTGTCATCGATCCGTGGCAGAGGGTAGCTATCCTTTTTGGTGACGTCATTAAGTCTCCGATAGTCCACGCTGAATCGAGTGCTACCGTCTTTCTTCTTGACCAGTACAACAGGTGAGGCCCACGGACTCTTAGAACTTTCGATGAGCCCTTCTCTCGTTGACACTATATCTGCAACCTCTGTCTGTTTTGCCAATGGTAGTCGTCTAGCAGGCTGACGAATTGATCTGGCATCTCCAGTGTCTATGCGATGTTGCACCATATGTGTTCGGCCATACTCTCCATGGTGTGAGGCAATTATATCAGCGTACTCACCTATTAGATTTTCTGCCATGGCTCGTTGATCCCGATCCAGTTCGCAGTGCTTGAGGATCATGTCCCTTACTTCGGCCAACCTGACTGGTGAAACAGGCCTCGCAGATTCCTTTCCAGTTATTGTCGAGATTAAACATATCGGAACACATTCACCAATAACCTCCCCTTGTTTTAGTTTCACGCTGTGGCTCTTTAAGTTCATGAGCCTTACTGGGACCAGGCTATTCTTTGGCTCCACTAAAACTTTTCCCACGATGTAGTTTGGGGAATTCCTTCCTGAATCCGGCTCCAATAGGTAGAATCGGTGGCTCCCAGGATCACCCTCTAGTTTTGTCCAAATGATAGTCTCGGAAGATGATGGTAAGACTTCGTCCTTGCTGAGTATTGTCCTTAAATGTGCTGCATTTCGTTCCCGTACACCATTGGAATCTCTACGTTCCTGTACCGCAGAACTTGCATCCCGATGTCGATGATTACGTCATGTTCTTTCATAATGTCCACTCCGATAATGCATTCATCACATATGTCGGCCACCAGGAACGCATGAGAAAAGGCCAACCCTGCTAGTTGTAACGTGAGGCGAACTTCTCCGTATACTTTCGCCGCTTCCCCTGTCGCAGTTCTAGGACAGTAGCAGCTGGTGTTGTGCAGCCAAGACTTCTGGACGAGATCTCTTCTTACAATGGAAGCTGACTCTTAGGCGTTTCCCGACTCCTGGTTTCGAGGAGCCTGGCCAACAGGATGGATGTTGTCCCTGTAGGATGGTTCTTCGTTGCGTCGCCTATTCGCACAGTGTGGATAGTTTCCATGTCTGGGTAGATTTCTGCATTGCCGTTGTAGGTGTCCTATTTTGTTGCAGTTCCAGCAACGAATTTGTCCTCCGCGAGCGTTGTTTCGGTCTTCGACGTCTATCCTCTGGCAACAGCATTCGATGGCGATTACTTACCTCACACGGTGGATTCCCTGACAGGCCTGGTCTGTCGCCTCCATTGTCAGAGCATACGCCAAAGCTTCGGCGAGCGTTTTCTTTGCAGCCATTCTTATCGCCATTTGTAGTTTCGCATCAGCTATGGCATGGGTAAACGCTTCGGTTTGCCACCTCTTCGTCATCCCAGTTGTTCGTCATTGCCGCAGCTTCGAACTGCCTCTTATATATTGGCAATGATGTCTGTCCATCGAAGACGGGAGGCTGCATCTCTTTCCTTCTCGGGCAGTCGGTTGAATACTTCCGAACTTTCTGTTTCTTCACGTGTTCGAGTTCCTTTGCCAAATTCTCGAATCTTCTTTCAACAACCTCGATTTTTGTTTCAACATTCTCCAATCTTCCTTCAACGGCTGTTTCAAATGCCTCAATTTTAGCCTCTACATTTTCAATCTTATCGTCAATTGTCCCGAATCTAGTTTCCAAACTTTTATTTTGTTCGTCAAATTTGCTTTCGAGAACACTCCTTTGATCGAATAGCTGTTGTTCTAGAGAATTCTTTTTTTCATCTAAAGAATTCTCAAAATGTTTATTCTATTCCTCGAGCTTGGAGTCTAGAAAATTCTTTTGTTCATCGAACTTTTTATTTTGCTCATCCAAAGAATTGTCTATATTCTCGAATTTTCTATTCTGATCGTCATATTTTTCAGATAGCAATTTCATTAAAGCCGACATGTCACTCGCTGTACTTCTTTGTTCTTCTTCGACGTCAAACAATGCCATATCAGGATCTGTCCCCTTATCCGCCATTATTTTCCGCAATGATCAATTCTCTTTTCGTTCCAGCCGTAGGCTGATCCCGCTGGCTCAGTACTTCGCTTAGTTGCACCAATGACAGATCTTCTACCAATTTCCGAACAAATTTTTTTTTCACTTACACAAAAAGCAATACACAAAATCTGTTTTATTCCACTTTTCTGACACCAATGTAATATTCTTGCTGGGGTTCGTTTAAATAAAACTGTCCTTTGTGTATTTCAACTGTTTATTTATTATCAAGCACCAACTTTACTTTAACACAATATTCAATCACTTTATTTTTTATTTATTTCAAATTAAACTGTCGCTACGAATTTACTTTCACAATGTCGCTTGTTTTCACCACTGGTCGAATATCTCTTGTAATCGCTGTATTCACCTTATTACAACTGTACCGACGGTGGTTGTGGTATGTGTATTTATACAAAATACAAGACCTTCTAGGATATACTAGATGTCGCTCGGGATGAATTGATGATCCTGGAATAATTGGGATATTGTATGAAACAATTGTGGAAGATCCGGTTAGGTGGGAATATTTGCTGCCAGCAGGTTACAGTTTGGAACACAGTGTTTTTAGTTTGGTACACAAACCATGCAGTAGTGTGCGTCTATGCTACAGTATGTTATTATCAAGTTTCTCTTCTTTTTTTCCTGATTTTTAGGCCCTTCTACATTAATTAAAAAAAATATATATATTTTTTGGCGAATTTCCTATAGTGGAATTGCGAAGAAAGAATAGTAGTATTATAGTATAGTATTATTAGTATTATATTATAGTATTATTAACGTCCTCTCAAAATTGTTTCCTTTTTATGCTTGTATGCGAAAAAAAGTATCGAATTTCCTATGTTGGAAACCTCAGCCAAACTAAATTCCTGGGCACATCATTTTGAAAGATGATATTAGACCAAATCCAGAAAAAATTAACTGCATCAAGGGTTTCCCTATTTTAAAAAAAATATTAAAGAAATGCAATGATTCCTGGGATTAACATGATATTATAAAACATGTATTTTATACAATATTACGCGATAATAGCAAAACCCATAACATTTAAAAGAGGAACAGTTGGAAATCCAGAAGACAAAGATTATAAATTATCATTTGGAAAATTAAAAATAATGTTAACTGATGACCTAGTCATTCAATAGCCCGATTCTAAGGTAGAATTCATGTTAACTACAGACGCAAGCGATTTCGCTCTCGAAGAAGTCCTCTCATAGGCAAACGGTTCAATTGCATTTGTGTCGGGCAATTTGAATCAGCGCGAAATCTATTACTCCACAACCGAAAAAGAGCAGAAAATTCCACTTGTTTACATACCACTGTCCACTAGTCTGGCTAATGAACTTAAAAGAACCAAACTCTAAAATCCAGAGAAGGAAAATTTTATTAAGCGAATACGACTAGAATACGATATAAAACATGTAGAAGGCAAAGAAAATAAAAAAATTAATTCAGAAATAAATATATTTGAATGCGGTCAATGTAACAAAAATTACGAAAAAGAATTAAAATTAAAACAATATATAGAAAGCATACATGAAAAAATTAAATTCCCATACCCAAAATGCAAAACACAATTTTCAGCAAAACACGCTACGATAAAACATTCTGAGAAATGCAAACCTAAAAAAATATATGTATGTGTAATCCCAAAAAAAATATGTTAGAGAACGCCACGATTCACAGCGGAATCGAAGACAACGGTGATTTGAAACCTATATCCAAAATATATATATAATATATATATATATATAATATATATACATATAATATATATATATATATAATATATATATAATATGTCCTAAATAATTTCAAACATAAAATATTAGTGTTTAATTAACTAGTAGAGAAATAGAAGAAAATATCAAATAACATACATTTGGTATATTTAAAAAAAACCTAATTACAAGGACAAAGAACTTCTAGAAATTCACGTGAAAATAACAAGGTCTGATATAACTGCAATTTATTTGGTCAATAGGCGTGTTTTTTTAGAATTATATTTGACTCACTTTTGAATCTCAAAAAACACACCATACTCACTTTGTTTTCCGGTTTCAAAAGTTGGTACGTGTGTTTACTTTCATGGCATTAGATGTCAAAATGGCGAATTTTCACAAAGTAGGTATATCGGCGGCACAAAAATTAATTTATTGAGAAGTTGATAAACGTGGGTAGTTTGAAAACTTTTTGTTACAAGAGAGGTAGGTATAAAGTGTGTCTACAGCAAAATCTTGCCCTGAATTGCAGTACATGTCTTAAGACATGTCTTATGTCTATTTTTTATAGGTAGGTAGAAGGTGTTTTGTGCATTAAGCATTTTGTCTGCAGTTCCTTTCATGGGCCTATTTTTACATGCACCTATAAATTTGTCCGATTTATTCATCCGGTGATCATTTGTTTGTTGAAAAGCAAACAAACAAGGAAAAACACAAATTTAATTTAGTTGCCGCACGAATGCTGTTATAACACTGGTTGTTTGCGACTTAAAAGTAAAACCGGAATCATGGCTTTATCATAAATCAAGGCAGCAAACTAGAAAAATTTACGCAATTTATATACTTTTTTTATAATTCATACATTTTTTTTTACTTTTGTTTTTTTCCTCCAACTACCAAGAGATGATTGAACCCTGAAGGAGAGGAGAAACGGGCGGTTTCTCCAAAACAATTTGAGAATGAGACGAGCGGCGAGGGTGAAACCAGTGATGGCAAAGGCGGTGTGTTCGCCACTACAAGCTGTCCACCTTAACAACGGGCACACCAAATACAAACGACACTAACTACAACGCAGTACAATAATCAACGTTTGAACAGATGGGACAGAAAGTCTGTTCCAGATCGACGTAACCAACGTCACAAGACAAGCCAATGAGCGGGGGCGAGGTGTCCCAGAACCTACGAACAACGAGAAACACTTAATTCAACGCAAGGGAACGAGGTGTCCTAATACCTAGAAACGCAACAATCATCAAACATAAGTACATCGCGAAGGGACAAGGCGTCCCAGAAACAACGCAACCACTACATCATACAAACATATTCAACATCACAAACACAACTAAACACACGAAGACATCGACATCAAACACCATCAAACACAAACAAGACAAGCGGCAGCCCACGAATAAGGAATGGTTCGAATGGAACCCATCAATGGCCGAGAGCCCACCCTAACCCTCGACTCTATGTGTGGAATGGTACGTTAAGGGCTCGCCCCTAGTCCCCAAATCTGCGCGGAATTCTACCGGGTAGATTAGTTTAACACGTAATTTAAATTTTACTCTTTGTTCTATTTTCTTCCGGTAGTGTAATTTTGTTGAGCGCAGAAAGGCGTTTTATGGCCCGTCCTGTAACTAGTCAGGTCACTTCTTTTCTTCTTTTACTATTGGTGGGAGGAAACCCACTTTAGTAATTTTTAATTAATGATATTTTTTTCACTTTGTTGATTCTCTTAAATTGTCAAAACAAACAGAGCGAATGGGGAAGAAAAGCCGAAGTCGGGCGAATTCGAGCCAGCGGAATGTGGGTGATTATTGAGAGCGGAATAGCGGCGGTTCAAGAGCGGTTGCATACTTGCGCAAATAAGCGGAGCACAGCAAGCTGCTCTTGAATTCAATAGCTGAATAGTGGGGATTCACATATGTGTAAGTAAAAGGCTCGAAGCTCGACTAGGCCCAGTATTCAGCGAGAGACCACTTCTTGGTTGACCAGCAGAGGTTTTAGAAGTTTGGTGGACAAAAAGAGAAAAAGAGAATCCATAAAGTGAACTTTAGTTGTTGAGTAGAAGAAAGTGAAGTTACAAAAAGGAAAGTTGAAAGTTTCCTGGTGTAGTACAGGAAATTAAGAAAAAAAAGCTGAGTGAAAAGAAGAAAGGACAGTGGTTACAAGGACAAGTGTTGCAGGACGAGGACTTCAGGATGTTTTAGGAAGATCGGTAGCCGGAACGAGGCACCGAACCGGAAGAGGACAGAACAAGGAAAATTCAAAGACAAAAGATAAGTCTTGTATTTCAGTTTGAATTGGTTTTTTTGAGTGTAGTGTGTTTTGGATTAAGAATTATTTTGATTTCTTTTGTGGAACCCGGTAGGATTCCGTTTCGTTTCTCTCTTGTTATTCCCGGTGAAAGCGGGACACGCGCCCCGTAATTTTCGCTATTGAGTTGTTCGGGACTTGCCGTAGCGGGCCATTTCAACGGCGATATCTTCGTTTCTTTTTTTGGGAATCTTTTTTCCTCATCGAGGTTTTTTTCTCGATCCCCGTAGATTATCTTTTGTGGTTTTCTTTTTTTAATTGCATTTGTTCCTTTTTACCGTTTTTTTAATTAATAAATCGCCGCTCATAAAGAGCACTTATAACCTGATAAAAATCCTTGGTTTCTTTTCATTCGTCATTTCTTTTTACAGCATTGGTGTTCCCCACAATTTCCCCAAAATCCACTCCAGAGGTTTCGTAATTTCCCTCCCTTATTTTATCAAAAATTACGTGGCGTCCAACCCATTGTGTACATACCCTATATTTTGTGGTCTCTCCCTAATGCATCGACTCTCAAATCGAACCACCCCAGCTGAGCGGCCGGTGAGCGAACAGCACTCAACTGTGTGCTGTGCTGTGTTGTTGCACTTTTTTTCTTTCGCCCTTTTTGCCATTTCCTTTTCCGATCGCAAAAGTGGTCGGTCGTGTCCCTTTTTTTTGCGTTTGTTTTTCTTTTCCTTTAACTTACTGTAGCAAGTCGGTGGGTGCCGTGGCGTAAGTGGTTAGTGTGTCGGATCACTACGCATGAGGTTCCAAGTTCGAATCCCAGAAAATACCAAAAAAGTTTTTTCACGGTCCCACCTCTCGCGAGCGTCTGACAAACATCCGAGAGTATTGTTGTCACGAAAAAGCTTCTCAAATCGCCGTTCGGATTCGGCATTAAACTGTAGGTCCCTTCCATTTTTGTGAAAAATATAACGCACACAACATGAGTGGTTGCGAGAAGCTAGGCCCTGGCACTTTAAAGAGCTGTTGCGCCAAATATTTGTATTTGTATTTGTAAGTCGGTTACTTTTATTTTAATTGACCGCGGTTTAATTTTCCCACCCCCCGAAAAAAGTGTAACACCTACAACGGGTTTGCAAAATTACCGTCATGAAAAAGAGTTTTGGTTTTAACAAAATTTTTCAAAGTATATTTTACGCTGAATTCGAATAGGTGTCTTCGAATATATGTATTAATTCTTAATTATATTGAGTATATAATTTCTTCTTCCTTTTATGAGCGAGGTTATGATCCGAAAATAAGGGATCACAACTCTCCCACTTCACCGCATTTCTATTGATCCGCCTGTGAGGTTCGCCACACTATATAACTATATTAAACAAACACCGGAGGTACAATCTTTTACAAGTCTGTACAACTACTCGCTTATGCCGATGACATTGACGTAATCGGAAGAACTCAGCGTGCCGTCAATGCTCATTTGTGAGTATTAAGATCGAGGCAGCAAAGATTTGTTTAGTTGTCAATGAAAGTAAAACAAAATATATGCTGTCTACAAAAAGGGACACCCAACATCGGCAATAGACAGACATAATTTTTAGGTAGTAAAGGACTTAGTCTACCTAAGCTTTATGGTGAACTCCGCAAGGAAGAGTAGGTAGGGAGATCACACGAAGAATTACTTTGCCAATCGTTGTTTCTATGGGCTAAGAAGGCAATTATAAGGTAACTCTTCATAAGAAACTAATCATCCCAGTACTGCTGTATGGCGCAGAGGCATGAGCTTTAACAAAACCGGATAAGGATGCACTTGGTTATTTCGAGAGAAAAATTCTTCAAGCGATCTTTGATCCCGTCTGCATGGACGGTGAGTAGAGGAGAAGGTACAATGCCGAACTATACCTACGGCATGTACAAGGACATCGACTTAGCAAGAAGAGTTCACATACAGCGACTAAGATGGCTGGGTCATGTAGAGCGGATGGACCTCAACGTTCCCACCAAGAAAGTTTTCGAATCCACCACAGATGGACGGCGCAGTAGTGGTAGGTGGTGAATATAAGTGAAGGGGGACCTCAACCAACTTGGCGTGTGCAACTGGAGGCAGCTGGCTCGTGACCGTGCTAGCTGGAGAGGTTTGTCGGTTGAGGCCCAGGTCCACCCAGACTGTAACGCCACCTAAGTAAGAAAGTAAGTAACTATATTAAATAAGTTAGATTTTATTCCTGATTTAAACCCACCAGTCAAAAAAAGGGAAAGAACTAAAGAAAAAACCCCACTCATAAAATATTTTGCTACTGTAATGTATAATGAAGATTCAAACCTTAACGCAAAGTATGTAACGAAGTGGCATATCTCACCGCCACCGAAATGCAAACATTCGGTCATCCACACACTTGCGCGCACTTCGCTAAACACTGTGTAGAACTAGCTGTGAGGTCCAGTTGCACGCTTAAAATGAAAGTTCAAATACTGTAAATATAACGGATGTAAACGATTTATTGCCGAACTGAAATTAATTTAGGTTTAAGAAGTAAAAACTGAAAACTTGAAAAAGGAAAGACGCTGAGGTTTGTCCTTCGTGTGCTGAACGGCGAAACGGAATGCGAAGAAGATTTGTGCCGCATGTCTGTTTGCGTTGAAAGTAATTTCTCTCAAGTGGTTGAGAGTGCCATATGTGTGCAAGTGGCGGAAGAAGCTACCCGTCACTTCGGAGAAGGGGTCGCCACAACTTAATGCAGAGGCCGGCATCTGTTGGCAGGTAGCGAAGCTCGAATACACTCCGAGTCCTCAGAGGAGACGAAGGAAAGTGAGGAAAATGTAATTTGACAGAAGTACCTGCAAAGGTCGCACACGAGAATGTGGAGTAAAATTTGAATTGGCTCCTGATTCACATTCTCGTCATGCAGGATTTGCACATAAAAGCGAGTCTGAGGGTCTGCTACTGACCATAGCCGGCTCGTCCGATAGGTTTCTCCCCGTCCGCCAGAAGCAACCTGGTTAAGACATAGCGGATTTGCCGCCCTTTTTTAAGCTACTTTCCAAGCCTGCCGTAAGTGCGGACTGGGTCCCTCCTCAGCCTGACTTAAGTGCGGACTGGGTCATCGTAAGCCTTGCCTAAGTGCGGACTGCTAATTTCCAAGCCTGCCCTAAGTGCGGACTGGATCCTTCCTAAGCCTGCCCTAAGTGCGGACTGGGTCCCTCCTAAGCCTGCCCTAAGTGCGGACTGGATACTTCCTAAGCCAGCCCTAAGTGCGAACTGGATCCCTCCTAAGCCTGCCGTAAGTGCGGACTGCTACTTTCCAAGCCTGTCCTAAGTGCGGACTGTATCCTTCCTAACCCTGCCCTAAGTGCAGACTGGGTCATCGCAAGTCTGCCCTAAGTGTGGACTGCTACTTTCCAAGCCTGCCCTAAGTGCGGACTGGTTCTTTCCTAAGCCTGCCATAAGTGCGGACTGGGTCGCTCCTAAGCCTGCCCTAAGTGCGGACTGCGACCTTCTAAGCCTGCCCTAAGTGCGGACTGTAACCCTTCGAGACAACATACGACGCACCGAGCCGAGCCGGACAACAACTCGCGTAGCCCCTACCCGTACCAGAACCAGCCGCAGGACGACTGCAATAGTGTTAAGCTTATATCCATATTGTTAGGTATACAAATTGTTAACTAAGTATCATTTGTATTGTTCCAAACGTAAGTATCTCTATCCCAAAGTCCAGGGTATTCCTTTGGGTTAACCCTGGGGCCGGCGAGCCCACCTCAGCCTTCGAGTGAAAATACCTTCACAAGTATCAGGGCGCAGGAAAATTTTGAATATGCACGGCCTTATTGGATTGGGCACGGCCATCTTAGATGTATACTTCCGAGACGGAGAAAGGATCAGTTTTGATTGGAAACCACCGAACTAGAAGCACGTTTTATAATAAAATAAAAAGGCTTTTTATACCTCAGATGTGGGGTCTACCCTCAAAATAACGAGAAAAAACGTTTTCGACGATATATTGTGGCTGCACTAACCCAAAAAGGAGAAAATGCCAAACACGCGCATGACCCGACAGTCAATGGTGGAGGCGCTGTCGGGGGCAAATATAGAATTCCCACAAAATGCTACGGCGGCGCAATTGTGCCCATTATCTGAGGAATTGATGGCCACGCGAAGGGAAATTGGACAAGCCGCCGAACCAGCCGCCGTACTCCCCGCCGAACCATACGATGAATCTGTCGAGGATGGCGGAGAAGTACCCGCCAGGGACGAGCATGCGACGGTAGTTCGAGAAGAAATCGGAGCCCGCCGATTGCGGGCACAAATAGACATCCTGCGCATGCGGCGCCGGATGCTTTTCCTGCAGCAGCAATTCCAGGAGATGGAGGGCAGCGAGCGGAGGGAAAGCGGCGTCCACCGAGCACATGGAGAATTCGCTAAACCCGTTCACGGGAACAAATCACAGTGACATCCGTAAATGGTTCAGTGAATTTGAGCAGTATGCGGAGACACGCGAATTCACGGCCGACGGCGTGTGTTTGGGTGTCTATAGGCTCCTTAAGGAGACGGCTAAAGAGTTTTTGGGGACGCTGTGTGTCGTGGGCTACAGTGAGCTGAAGCAGTCTCTCATCGGAACGTTCGGACGACAGGTCACCCACCGAGACGTATATCGACAGCTGGAGCAACGGAAAATTGGGCCCGACGAATCGTGCCTGGAGTTCGTAATCGCTATGAAAGCTCTCTCCGCTAAGATATCTGTTGCGGAGACGGAGCTCGTAACCTTCATCATAGATGGCTAATATTACGCTGATAAATGATGCCCAGACTGATGCTGATCTCCTGTTCAGACTCGATCGATACCAGCAAAAACGTAGTCAGGAACTTAGTAGGAAGCCTGCCAAGTTATCCGCCGCCCCCGCCGTCCCTGAACTAAAAGAAGTCGTTAGGAAGGTGAGAGATCTGATGAAAAGGGAGATAGTACGACCAAGTAAGTCCCCTTATGCATCTGCGGTCGTGGTTGCAAAGGAAAAGAACGGAGAGCTGCGAATGTGTATTGACTCTCGCGCGAGTTATACAATATATGAGACCACACCCGAAGAAGCGATAACTCTTTGCACAAACACATTGTCAGCCCAAAACACGCCAATGATCATAAATAGACATCCTTAATAGATAGGGAATTTCCATACAAACACATGTGGGACGAGAAAAGCAACCCAAGCGAACGTATGTGCAATAAAAGAAGAAACGAACGCCACGCAGAATCAGAAAAATACATGCGGGATCAGAAAGAAGACCCAAGCAAACATATGGACAACAGAGTTAGAAAAAAGGGACACCAAGCAGAATCAGGGAAACGCATGCGGGACCATAAAGACGACCGACGCAAACACATGGACAACAGAGAAACGAAAAGAGAGGCCACACAGAATCAGAAAACAATATAAAACCCTTGCAGAGGATAAAAGGGACAGTTGTGACAAGAGAGTTAAGAAGCGTGTGCAGTGCTCAGAAGAGAGGTTTTTTATAAGTAAAGTACAACTCAATGTTTTAACCCGATTAAGCTATATTTAAAGTTTTTTTTAACAAAACCAAATTGTTAGAATTGAAATTGGCGCAGTCGGTAGGATGTTCTAATAAGTTTTCAAAGTAAATGAAAAACCTTTATAGATATCCAGTGAAACGAATCGCGATATATGTAAAATCAAATCGTGAAACAAATTCAACCAGTGCTCAACGAAAAATCGAATTCAAGTTAATTTTCGAATGCACACAATCTCGTAGAGAGAGTTGAAAAACAACAGACAACCAACTTAATAAAAAAATTGTATTCAGTGAAACGTTACACTAGATTTGCCAGCATATCAAATCTGGACCGGAAACGACGACTGTACCGAACGATAGACGATTTAATCTCGAGAGCAGGTATTATCCTAGGGGAAGAACCAATGGCTAACCCAATGGAAAACACGCAAGCCCAAGTGCAGTTACCACAAGCACAAACGATAGCCGAACAAAATCAACTACAGCAAGGAGCAGTACAACTCAGAATGGCTCAAGAAATGCAGAGAAATTTGTTCACCACACCGAAGGAAATATTGCGACAGATCGTCAACATCCGAAATTTTACCAGGAGACAATATGAGGAGGACTTACTCACTTTCATCAACCCTTCGGGCAGGGGTTAGAATATACCCGAGGTAGGCATGCCTGTCGTAAGAGGCGACTAAAATCCAATCCCGAGTATGGCGTATACAAAAACATGCAATGAACAAAACAAAAGATTTGAATACCCCAGGTGGCAGTCCAGGTACACTGGAAAATTCACCCTCTCGGAGGTCGGCTCTATGGATTCTGGGGAGTGCCATTTATTGCACCTAATAAATCCTTTCTCAAAAGTACAAGGGTATCTCGATCTCCATCAACAAGATCGAACTTCTCCGGAAAAAGAAGTCCACCGGAAGCGCAAGGGCGAGAAAAACGGGACTCAGCGAAATATAGAAGTCTTGAGGAAGAAAATAAAACACTCTGAATCAAGCTTAACGAAATGGATCTACTCTATCAAGATCTTAAGAAAGAGATAGACTTATTAAAAGAAGAAAATAAGTCCCTAAGGAAGGCGCATATCCAGAAAGAACGTGAATGTACTCCGACACGCTTAGCTAGTCGGGAATATCACACCGACGAAGAAGAGCTATCACGCGAAACGTACCGGGTCCCAAAGAAAAAAACCTAGTAAAAAACGGAGAGCCGGTTTATAGTCCGAAGTCGAGCCCCTGAAAGAAGAAAATCACAAAGAACCGCAAGAAAAGCAACTTCGAGGGCAATTTCGTAAACACACACCAATAAACATCGTCGGAATAACGGAATACAATAAGATGCAAAGCCTCCTTAAAGGAACATTTACATCGAAATATAACGTTACATCTTTGAGGGATAACGCGTGGAAAATAAACGTCGGTGACTACAATGACTACAAAGCCCTGTCCCAAAAGCTAAATACCGAAAAGATTCAGAGGTATACTTTCGAAATCAAGTCAGAAAGGCCACATCGTGTCGTTGCAAGGGGACTCCACCCCTCATGCACCAAAGAAGAGGTTATGACTGATCTTCACGCCAAAGGCTTTAAAATTCTTGATGCCGCTAATATTATCAAGAAGGAGAAGCAAGAAACGGAAATAGATAAAGACATCTTGGTAAGGCGTGGACTTCCGCTTTTTATGCTTACCTTCGATAAGTCTGATAATATCGACGATATCTACCGAATTAGAGCTATACTAAACATCGTGGTCAAAATCGAGCCCATGCGTAGAAATTTAAGGATGATTCCGCAGTGCAAACGTTATCAAGGATTTAACCATACGCAAATGTACTGCAAAAAAGAACCGCGATGTGTGAAATGCGCCGGAAATCACGTCTCCCAAGTTTGTGAAGTAAATAAACAAACCTCTGCAACATGTGCTAATTGTAAAGAAAAGCACCCGGCAAATTATAGAGGCTGTGAAGTAGCTAAAGAGTTGCAAAAGCGGAGAGATGCGCTCCTTAAGCACCATAATGCAAAATCTAAACTGAAAACTAAGCCAAAGCGTAGGATCGCACAGGAGAAAGTAGGCAAACTAAAACTATCGGGTCCAGAGCGCAAAAAGGTGAGGGAAAGAGTGTCAACAGAAAAGTCCTCGACCTCTGTTCTTAAAAGCAACTACACTGAAAAGTTAACATTGAAAAAGCCACCGGGTAATGACCCCAAATTTCGACGGACCCTGTCTCTCATGTTTTGTCAGTTATTCTCGAGAAATTTGAAGAACAAAGCAAAATAAATAAAATTATTTTCGATAGCCTGGTTAAGCTTAAAAATAATTCACGGAAAACGCACACTTCAACTAGAATATGAATGACAAACGAATGTTAAATATATGTACTTGGAATGCAAACGGACTTTTGCAAAAACTTGACGAATTGAAAATCTTCATGTGTGAAAAAGATATTGATATTTGCTTGATATCCGAAACCCACGTAAAAAAGGAATTTCAAAATAAAAGGCTATAATGATTACCACGCTTGTCACCCTTCGGGAAAAGACTGCGTCGAACAATCAGAAGACCTAAAGATAGGGCTTGAAACTTTGCAACTGCGCACGATTCAAGTTGAAAATAGTCAACGTACTCTTAAAATCGCATCTATCTACTGTCCACTACGTTTCGCGCTTGAAAAAAGTGATTTTACTAACTTGTTTGAATCGCTGAAACCTAATTTTATTATTGGCGGCGATTTTAATGCGAAACATACGTTCTGGGGCTCAAGATACAGCTCGAAAAAAGGTAGAATGCTCTATGGGACAGGTATGGAGTACAGTTGTGATTTCCATGCGACGGGTAAACCGACGTACTGGCCAACTGATGATTCGAAAATACCTGGCCTGATAGATTTTTTCCTTGTGAAATGAATATCTACCAATCATATAAAAGTTAAAGAGAGCTTTGATCTGTCGTCTGATCATTGCCCGGTTATTTTAACAATCAGCTAAAAACTAGTCTATAACCAAGAGCCAGCGAGATTAACTGGTCGAAGAACTAACTGGAAAGGTTTAGGAACGAAATTGAAGATAATGTAGAACTAGGCGTTCCACTTACGACACCCTATGAACTTGCTGTTGAAGTTGAACGCCTCTTGGAATAATACGCACAATCCAAGGAAAACGTCGGAAGGCATTGGTCAAGGAAAAAAGAAAAGCGCGTAAAAAATGGCAACAGAGTCGTGCTCCGCAGCATAAAGCACACTTAAATCGTCTATGGAATTTGTTGAAGAAGACTATTAAGGATTTTAACCCTAGAATTTAACCCACTTCAAAAATGGAAATGCCATTTATTTTTCTAATTAAGTTAGTAAAAACATTATTTTTTTAATAAAATAGATAAATTTTATAAGATTGTGTTATAAGTTGCGGGTATTTTCAACCCAAAGTACTGGGGTGCTCAGGAACCCCATATGTGTTAACGTTACTCAAAAACCCTTATGCATTCTAGGGTTAAGAATCGTGCAATAGGCTCTGTTTTTTGTCACCACTGTGAATGTCCAAAACTCACACTTGTATTATGTAAAATAAATTACTCTTATCAAAATGAAAACACGTCTTATCGATTTCGTTATAAAAGGTAGAGTGTCTTTAATTCCCAAATTCTTTATATAATGCAATTGGCAATTGACATTTATGTAATTACTTTTGGTACTTTACGTTACGTTACTATAATTACTATAAATATTATAATGTTTACATTAGTTTTATATCAGCAATAGATAAATGCAAATCAAATTAATTGAATTCAAACATTCTCCCTGCCCGTGAACTATGTTCGCAATTAAGCCACCAGGATGTCTCCACAAATCGTCTCGGGGTGTTGCATTCTCGAACACTATTCTAGTAGTTGGTGTTGACACTACCTTGCCGTCTCTTCCTTCTTCTTGCTTTGCTCCTTTTCCCAAGCAATTAAAAAAGTTGAAGCATTAAAAACAAAAGAGAACACAATACATAAATAATTGTACGACGACACGATCAACAAAACCATAATGGACGAACAAGATGACGACAGACTCCGTCCCTGTCATACTACAGGCATATCCTACAGATGATAATGTATCGATCGCCTTCTTGCAAACTGCAGTAATCTGTTTGTTTACTTTGAATGGAAGTCGAAGTTATTAGGTGTGTTTTGGTGAGAATTATGCAAAGTAGAGTGAAAGCTTCTCCATAAAACGATTCTTAGTCAATCTGGAAAAAAAACTTTTTTAATTGTTTGAAGATTGGTGATTGAATTGAAATTGAAGTAAAAAGTATGAAAAAGTTGTGCTTAAATGTATGAAATACTACTGAATCATTCCAGTTGAACGAAATAGCTTTTCTCAGGGAAAAAGCTCTTCCCATCCATCCCAACTCATGTTCGACTGAGAAGAAAAGTTAAAGTGGTTCCAAGTCACTTTGTGTTGTTGTACTCCGTATTAAATCTTACTTCACTGAGAAGCGAGGTTTCACCAAAACGCACCCATTGTTGTGTGCATTATTTTGTTTTGTGAAATTTTATTAATTGTTAGTCGTGTAAATGTGATAATTTATCGTTTTTGTTGTTTGCTGTTGGGCGAGTTGCAGATGATCGTGGCAATATTCCGGGTGAGTTATGATTGTTTGATTTATATCCTGTAGGAAGTAGTTGTATTTTGTTTATTTCTCCTCCATTCGTACCCACCGAAGTGGTCGATGGACTGGAATGCGGGGCGAAGTGCGACGATGTGTTCGGTGCTTATAGACTGGAATGCGGGGTGAAGTCAAAGGGTTATCGACGGTGATTCGAGTCGGGGTTGATGTTGTGTTGTGAAATTCGCGAAAAATGTGTAGTGCGTGTGTAAATCGTGTATATAATCGATCTACTCGACTACTCGATATAAAATAAAATTATAAAGGAATTGCTGGTAAATGCCTGTGAGTGAATTTTAGTTTTTTTTTAAGTGAGTAGATAAAGATTTTATGTGCATAATATGATGTACATATGTAGATGGAAGATTTTTGATGGCGAAGATTACGCGTGTGTAGTGTGTGTGTGTGGTTTTGGCAAGGGATGATGCCGGGTATGTTGCGGCAGGTCAATGTATTCCAAATTGTTTTAATTTAAGGCTGCCGTGGCATACAGGTATATTAGGTGTATGTAAAGTGTGGGGTGAGTAGTTAGTATATAGTTTAAATTGCATTATATTGTGTAGGGTTAATTGCGTTATAGAAATGTGAATAATTCATTAGTGTAGAGTGCGAATGATGTGTGTAGTGATTGGTATGAATGATAAATTCATATGTTTCGATAAATGTGGACTATAGTATAGTTTTATAATAGTTTTTAAGGTATGAAAATGAAAGTGCATGTTTGAATTCTTATCGAAGTCGATTCGCGGGGTGTGAATGTGTTGACGTGTTGCGTTTTATGTTTATATGGACTGAAATGGGCGTTAGGTTATTCAAGTTTATAGAAGAGCTCCTTCAGTGAAGCTTCTGTTTGAGGGTAGGCTACAGATTTTAGTTATCGGGCGTTTTATTTCTCCGGTTTGCGCTTTAATAGAAACGATGCGCGTTAGATTGTCTGCTCTTGGATGAGTGTTGATGATGTAAGCTAGGTTCCATTTCGATGGAGGTAGGCGTTCATTCTTCACTAGGACGAGGTCACCGATCTGTGGCTGAGGTTCGACCTTAAGCCATTTGGGTCGCTGCTGAAGTCGTGCCAGATATTCGGAACTCCACTGTTTCCAGAATGTTTGTAGAAGCTTCTGAATGCTCTACCACCTATCGAGAGAGCTAACCTTGGTTTCACTTTGGTCTGGATGACGTATGCTGTTCAGCGGCTCGCCTATTAGGAAGTGTCCAGGTGTTAGTGGTGTGAAGTCGTCCGGGTTGTCGGTCATCGGGCAGAGTAGTCTCGAGTTTAGACACGGTTCCACTTGTGACAGAAGGGTGGCGAGCTCCTCGAACGTAAATAGTCCTTCCAACAGTCCTTCTCAAGTGGAATTTGACGGATTTCACCACTGCTTCCCATAATCCGCCGAAGTGCGGAGAAGCGGGAGGAATAAAATTCCACTTGGTACCATCGTTTGCTAATTTTTCAGCGACTTCCTTCCAGTTGAGTTTGGCTGCCTGTAGCAACTTCTGCAGCTCTGTTTTGGCTCCTACGAAGTTCGTTCCGAAGTCGCTAAATAGTTGAGTACATATAGCTCTCCGTGCTGTGAACTTTCTAAAGGCTGCTATGAAAGCTTGGGTAATCAGATCGCTCACTAGCTCTATATGTATTGCTTTAGTGGCTAAACAAATAAAAGTAGCAAAGTAAAAAAAGTATAATCTTCCGACGGGAATCATTTTATACCTACGTCCTTAACCTGCTCTGCAGAGCTAAAGGGTAAAGAGAAGTTGCGCTCCCGCTGGTCAATCGATATATCGCGCAGGACATCTTCAGAGTTGCTTATCCACTTTCTCAAGATTAATCCTGCAGAAGAAAGTAGATTCCGGATCTGTTTCCGTTTAACGAGCGCTTCTTCTACTGAGGCCGCTCCGCTAATGAGGTCATCGACATACATGTCCTCTTGTACCATTTTTGCTCCGAATGGGTACTTGAATTGTTCATCAACAGCGAGCTTGTTCATCGTCCGTATATAGAGATACGGTGCTGAGGAGGTGCCGAAGGTTACAGTCTTCAAACGATAAACCTTTATTGGATCTTCTTTGCTGTCGCGCCAATAAAAAGTTGGTAGTAGGCGTCACTGTGCGCTACACGTACCTGCCTATACATTTTCTCGATATCGGATGTGAAGGTATATTTGTGTTGTCTCCATCGCAATATTATATCTAAAATTTTTCTTTGAATTTTAGGACCTACGTGCAGGTGTTCGTTCAACGAAGTTCCGTCTGAGGTTTTTGCTGCAGCGCGGAAGACAACTCGGAGCTTTGTGGTTGAACTAGAGTCCTTAAACACGGCATGGTGAGGCACTAAATAATGGAAAGGTATCTTGAGTACTTCATCCCTGATGACATCAAGTTCCTTCATTTGGCCGAGCTGTAAGTACTCGTTAACACACTTTGAGTAGTCCTTTTGTAGTGTAGGGTTGAGTGTTAACCGTCTCTCCAACTGAAGAAACCTACGCAAGGCGCCTTCCTTCGAGGATCCAAGCCCAGGTTGTCTTCCTTCCTTAAATGGTAGCGATACTTCGTATTGACCATCAGGCATCCGCCTTGTGTGTAGCAGAAAGTGATCTTCACAAGCCTGATCTTCTCCTGACACTTGAAATTTGTACGGTGTCTCCTTGACTTCCCAGAATTTTCGCATCTGCGTTTCGAGGTCACAACATTGGAGGAACGTTCTAACCGTCCTCGGTGGATCAGTAAGGACTTTGCCGAGTAGAATCCAACCGAGTTGCGTCTTTTAAGCAATTGGTGACGCTTGCTCATCTCCACGGATTATCTCTGGCAGCCCGAATTCTGGGAAAACATCACTGCCTAAAAGCATGTCCACTCTAGCAGGTTTATAGAAGGGCGGGTCTGCTAGTTTCAAATGGTGTAGGTGGTTCCATGATTTAAAGGACGATTCATTAGCAGGAAGAAGACCAGTCAAGGACTTGAAAACATAAGCACGGGTGTGTGCCTCAAAGGTAGTGTGCAAGGAGCCGAACGTGATATCGACGTAATTGTTACATGCTCCACTGCTCACTTTTCCCAGTCCTGACACCTCAACAGCCGTTCCCGTTTTCAGTCTTAGTAGCTGTACCGCGGACTCCGTGATTAAGGTTGCTTCGGAACCTGGGTCTACTAAGGCCCTTAAGTTCAGGTATGCTTCCGACGAGGACTCGACCTTCTCCACGGCAGTGGCTAACAGGACTTGAGTGTTCCTGGGATGAGATGCGTGAAACGTGTTGACTGACGAACTGTTGGGTGTCACTTCCTGAATGCCTTCAGATGGGTGAAAAGGTGGGGCATGAGCATTGATTTGAATTTACGAATTTACATGATATGAATGTGTAGGTTTTTTTTTTAGCCCGAGTGCTACTAGCATGTACGATTGATTCGCAAACCTGAGTAATCGATTCCAGGAATACGCCTACGTACTAAACACACACCCTACACACTTCAACCACTCTCCCCGCGGTACTGCCGTTAGGTATTTCTTCGCGGGGCTGGTTAGCAATTATGCTCTAGTCTCCGAGGCCGCCTCTTGGGCTCTTCTTAGGGCTTCTGCTCTTCGCAGCGCATTCTGCACACATACTATGAATGAGCAGATCTCCATCCACTCGCCCTCTGATCGTGTCATGTGACTAATAAGATTTTCTGGACTTGGCAGGTTTGCTCTGTCTTCTGCAAAGCGTCTGCAGTAGAACACTGCATGCTCCGCGTCCTCCTCTTCGTTTGGACATATTGGACACAGGGGCGAACTATCGTGTCCAAATCTATGGAGGTATTTCCGGTAGCCACCGTGTCCGGACAGGAACTGTGTGAGGTGGTAGTTACAGTTCCCCCTACACCTGAATGTGTAGGTGTAGGATAAGATGAGTGTAGAGTGGAAGTGTGAGTGTAAGTTGGTAAGCTATGTGGTGCGCGAGAGTGTATGGGATTGTGTGTACTGTGTGTTGTTGAAATGTGTGGATTGTATTGGGTGTGCGAATTTATATTTTGAGAACTATTGCTGGGTGTGTTGGCTGAGAGGGTATGGAGAAGAGAGTGGTGTGGTTGCTGACAAAAATAGCAGCGCATGCGACTTGGGCACTGATGAGAGATGTGATCTGTAGGCCAGATAATTCTCGCATACCCTTATTCTGTTTACACAGGCTTTTCGGGAATCTACGTCCATTTTTAAAAATTACGAAGGGAATGCTGACCTTTATTGCAAGCTTGCAGCTAAACTGCTCCTTTTGTCGATGCCTGGTGTGGAAACAGCTTGCTTTAGCTACTGAGGTTCTTTGGCTACTATTCTTCTGTCCTTGCTGTTCTGCGACTACCTCTAATGCCCTAAATCTGGCTTCCACCAACTCTAAAAACTCCTGAAAAGTGGGTAAATACTTTTTTGCTCCTAATTTTTTTTTCCCACAACTGTTGTGTCATTGCAGGTAATTTCTGGAGCATGCAAAAAATCAGGATTGAGTCCCATTGCTCGACCGGAAGCCCGGGATTTTGGAGTGGATGCCGGCTTTCTGTAGAGGTGTCTAGAATCTTTTTCAAAACTGAAAAGTTTTCTTGGTTAGCAGCTGCCTGACAGAAGAAAAGCTTCAATTGTGCATTCACCAGAATGCGTTTGTGGTCATACCGAGAGGTAAGGATCGACCATGCCTTTGCGTAGTTTCCGATGGTAATCCCTAAATGTTGAATCAGCCTATCAGCCTCATCAACAACACTGGATTTCAAAAAATTGAGTTTTTCGATTTCGGACAGGGATTCGTTATTGTGTATGAGTGTTCTAGGCTTGATGAGCCGAGAAATAACTTTTTGATGGTTGGAGAAGATGTCTCCAACAAGAAGTAAACTTGTGGAAAACTAAACGCACCTCCTATTTAGAAAATAAAACAACCAACGTTTGTAGATGTACGAGGATGTCTTTATTGTTTTGTGGGGATGATGCGAATGCGCCAAAATGCTCTACGCACCAACCTCGTAATCTCTGTGCCTCCTATGTACCAAAATCAGCTGGACTTTCCTTTGTTGATATATAGTCATTGACCCTGAGTTACATTTTACATGTCGACTTTACATGGCATTACTACTGAGACAGTAGAAAGCTCAATATGTGTTAACAATGCCCCATAATGCATTGGTTGTTGTTGGAGCGAGATAGCTCTATGTTGCTCCGTTCTTTCGCTCCATCTTTTGGCGGTTCTACAACTTGTTTAATGGTGGTAAGAGTGACCAGAGCTATTCATTTTGGGGAATTGGCGCATGTGCAAGCGAATCGGCATGTTTCTCCAGGATCTGACAGTTCGGTTGAACCGTCTATCGGGGAACGATCAGCATCGCCAAAACACAAGCACGAGCTTTAGAAGAATCACCCAAAAAAATTACTCCACCAAGTGTTCCACCCTTGCTACCAGTGCGCGCGTCCTTTAATCTTGTGTTTGTTGGGAACCAACATGCTCCCCGCCTCCGAGTCTAGTATTGATGCTGTATCTCACTTTGATTCTGGTGTCTCGTGGTTTTTCCATGTGTTGTTGTCGTGTGCTTGATTCAGCCATCGCGTTCCTCGGTGCGTTTGAGATTAAGTGCATGTGCCAAATAATAAAAAAAACAATTAATTAGTAATTTGTTTTTTAATAAAACTAATGGTAAAAGTGTACATAGTTATCTGCCTGTCTGCAAATTTAATTCATCCTATGGGGTAAGTTGACCTTGGGTTTTGGGGTTGTGTTGCGTCCCTTTGATGGGATTATTTGTTTATATTTTGTATTTGTGTATTTTATTTTTATTAAATTCATGGGAGTTTGTAGAGTTCAAGTTGGGGTTGGCATTTATATAAAGTTCAGTTCGGAGGAGTTTTCATAGAGTTCGAGAGATTTTGAACTGTTTTATTTAAATTTGTATTTTTTAATTCGATTCGATCGACGAGTTTGATACCGGCAAGGGGGATATTTTCGCTATTGAACGTTTCAGAATCGATTTCTCTGTTTGAGTGGTCACCACGCGCGTAAGACCATCGGACTCGGGGTGTAGCTCGATAACTCGCGCGAGCGGCCATGAGGAAGGTGGGAGATTGTCTTCTTTGACCAAGACATTGTCCCCGATTTTTATGTTAGGTTGCGTTTGCAACCATTTTGGTCGATGTTGAAGGAGGTCCTGCGTTAATCGCTGTATATACCTCCATCTGTCCAGGTTGTTAATGTTCATTTCCTTCATATTTCTTTCCGGAGGCGTTCGCAGCGGTGCCCCGATCAAGAAGTGGCCCGGCGTTAGTACATTCAGATCATCTGGATCTGATGTCATCGGACACAGCGAGCGGGAGTTGAGGCATGCTTCGATCTGTGATAAAAGTGTAGCATACTCCTCGAACGTGAGCTTAGATGCCCCAATTGTTCTTTTTAGATGATGTTTTATCGATTTAACGCCTGCCTCCCATAGCCCTCCGAAGTGCGGTGATGATGGAAGATTGAAGTGCCACGATTTTGTGATGCCAAGTTGTCTGCTACTTCAGCTGACCATTCGGAGGATATAAACCTTCCCTCTTTCCTGAGCTCGTTGTTACCTCCCTTAAAATTTGTGCCGCAGTCGCTAAACACATTACTGCAGCTTCGTCGTCTTACCACAAATCTTTTAAACGCTGCGATGAATGCTGCAGCGCTTAGGTCGCTCACTAGTTCGATATGTATGGCCTTTGTGGCCAGACAAACGAATACGGCTATGTATCCTTTTGTTGATCTGTTGCACCTACTCTTCCATAATTTTATTTCGATTGGCCCGGCATAGTCGACGCCTGTATTTGTGAAAGGTCGACTGACCCTTACGCGTTCTGATGGGAGGTTGCCCATTAGCTGCTGTTGCATTTGGGCGCTGTAGCGATGGCATCGAACACATCCGTGAATTGTAGATTTAACAATTTTTTTCAAATTTGGAATCCAGTAGGTAGTACGGATTTCAGCCATCATCATCTGCTGGCCGCCGTGTAAAGTGCGTTGATGAACGTCATTTACTACCAACCTTGAAAAGTGGTGCCCTTGGTGCAGGATGACTGGATGTCGCTGACGGAATGGTAGTACTGAGTTGAGTAATCTGCCTCCCACTCGCAGTAAGTCATCTTCGTCTAAAAATGGGTTCAGGTTTCCAATCAAACTTCCCTTCGATATTGGCCCTTTTTGCTGAAGTGCATTGATCTCTTCCTGAAACATTTCCCTTTGAACGAGTTTCACAAGTTGATCATGTGCTGAACTTCGCTCATTTGCCGTGAGTGGATTAGTATTCAACATCATTCGTGTTTTTTTATATTTTAAATTAAATAAATATCGCCGCCATATAGCTATGTTGCGCACGAGACGTTGAAGGGTTGAAAATTTCTGAATAAATGCGTTGTTGAGCACAATACAGTGGGACGTTATTTGAAAAACGCTCATCCCTGCCTTTTCAAAATTGGTGCTGTAAAACGATGTCACCTTTTCTTGCACCATTTGTGCTCCCTTATTTTCTACATTTGTTTCTAGGACAATGTCTGTTGAAAAATCGTGCACCGAAAAATTTTGAAGGAAAGACGGTCCGTGCCACCACAAGTCATTGCCAATGAGTTCTTCGGGGTTCAATCCTCGCGATCCAATGTCAGCTGGGTTGTCCTTGCTCCCATGTCTCCACATCGCTTTGTTGGTTAACCTTTGGATTTCGGTAATCCTGTTGGCTACAAATGTATTCCGCGTAGCTGGACTTACTTTAATCCATGCTAAGGTGATCATGGAATCCGACCAGGCAAAAGTTTCCGCCTCTTCCAGCTGCATAGCGGTTGTGATCCTGTGCAGAAGTTTTGCCAATAGCACAGCTGCGCAAAGCTCCAACCGTGGCAAAGATACACATTTCACTGGAGCGACTCTTGTTTTCGATGCTAACAAGTGAATATGTTGCTGGCCATTTTTAGAAACCTGTGCGTATATAACTGCTGCACACGCCTTTTCAGAGGCGTTGCTAAACCCATGGAGTTGCACCTGAGATGGGTTTTCGTAGCCTTTCCAACTGTTCAAGGCGTTGTAGACTGTTTCGCAGTTCAACCCAGTGTCCTTCTATCTCAGGACTTATTGTCGAGTCCCACGACATTTCATGAATCCACAGTTGCTGCATAATGATCTTGGCCTTGATTATACATGGCGCGATCCACCCCAAAGGATCAAAGAGACGTGCGATGTCGGCCAAAACGGATCGTTTGGTGTGTTTTTCTACCTTGGGTACTTCTTCTTCTTCCTTTTATCAGCGAGGCTATGATCCGAAAACAAGGATCACAGCCCTCCCACTTCACCGCATTTCTACTGATCCGCCTGTGGGATTCGCCTATTTGACCTCAGAAAATATCGGCAGGCCTGCCGATTTTGGATCACTCGGTTACTGAGGCCAATGAAATGCCGATGTCGTCGCATTTGTCTGATCCAGGCGTTTATAGGCCTGCCTTTCCTACATCGCGATGTCTTTGGAACGTGCATAGATATTGCCTTTTTTACAGGGTTCAAATGATCTCTTCTTTGAACGTGGCAATACCAGCTGAGCCGGTCGCGCTCTAATTTTTGTACGATGGTTTCCTTGATGTGAAAGCTTCCACGGATCTTCGAACTTCTTATTCGATCAAGCTTGGTCACTCCTGCTGTCATGCGAAGCATGCCGTTAATTTACTCTCATACTTTTTGTACATCGTCCAACATTGTGAACCGTATGTGAGCGCTGGACGTACAACTGCGGTGTAGAGCCTTCCTTTCAACTTAGGGGACATTTTTCTGTCACAGAAGATAGCGGAATTTTCTCGCCACTTCATCCACCCTACGCTTACACGATGATTGATGTCGTCATCACAAGTTGCTTTGCTATTGATCATAGATCCCAGATATTTGAACTTTTCGCACTTGGGAAGCACTGTTCCATTCAAATAAATTTCTGGAATAGGCCTGAGTGGATCAGAGAAAAGGCAGCATAAGTACTCTCTCTTTTGTGAACTAATGCGATACCCATTTCCCTCCAAAACGTCCACCCACACATCAAGTGCTCGTTGCAGGAATGTAGGATCTTTACTTATGATGGCTCCATCGTCAGCAAAGAATAACTGATGTACCTTGGGGTCCATCACTTTACCTTCAAGCAGATAATCAAGGACTGTAATAAAGAGCAAAGGACTTAAAACGCTTCCCTGGTGCACCCCGACTTTGATTGGGAACTCTTCGGTTACTCCAGCGAGGCATCTTACTCTAGTCTTTGTTCCTTCGTACATGTCCATGATCATCTGTACATAGGTTTCTGGAACCCCTCGATGTCTTAGCGCCACCCATATCAGATCTCGTGGTTGTCTGTCGAATGCCTTTTCAAAGTCAACCAATACAATATGTAAATCCCTTAAGGAATCACGATGTTTTTCCATTATGATCCTTATACTTTGGATTGCATCTGTGGTTGATTTAGCCGAGACAAACCCGCACTGATCATCAGATAGCCGTATTATTTTTCGCAGTCGGCCACCTAATACCCGCTCAACGATCTTCATGGTGTGTGACATCAGCTTGATCGAACGGTAGTTATCACAGTTTCGCGTATCACCCTTCCCTTTGTATACAGGGAGGAGGTAACTTTCCCTCCATTGATTCGGCATTGGATCACCTCTCACGAATTTGGAGATGAGAATTCTGAGCTATCTGAACCCGATGTCTCCCATCTTTTTCCAGAACTCAGAGGGTATTTCGTCTGGCCCAACCGCTTTTCGTTTTTTGGAGTATTTGACCGCCTCACTAATTTCTTCGACTGTAATGTCGGATATTTCTTCACAGTTAGGGGTGGCTCTTGGAAAGTATAGCCGGGGAAACTGTTCATTTAAAAGCTCTTCACAATACTGCCGCCACCTCTGCAGAATTTTGTCGTCATCCACAAGAAGCTGGCCATGAGCATTGCTAATGAACTTTGGCGAACGAATCTCCTGAGCATTGTTCCTTCTTTGGGCGGCTATTTTGAAGATAGTGGCGCTCTTGTTCATATTGTGTCTTCGCAGCTCCTGGATAGCCTGGTTTGCATCAGCAACCGGGGAAAATATTTTCTCCAGCTCCCGATACAGGCCCTCCGTACTCTCTGCTTGAAGCTGGGCGCACTTCTTCTTCACTTTTTTCTTGCAGCATCTGTATTCCATTTCGAGGCGAGCTTTTTCGTCATTATTATTAGAGGGGCACTTTGACCAAGCTTTGAAAGCCGCTTTCTTCTCATTTATCACTTTCTTAGCTTCATCACTCCACCACCATGTTTCTTTGGCTTGTTGATGGTGGCCTTTTGAAGCTCCTAGCAGTGATTTGGCCTTATTTGAGCAAGTTCGCTGTAGGGAATCCCACATATTTTGTGCCCTGCACTCTTCATCCTCAGCTCCGTTGATGGTGTGAGAGAGGTAATTTTTCATTACGAAAACAAAAGCTTCGCCTTTTTCTTTGTCAGAGACCCTTGTTTGTTTGCTTTTCTTCGGTGTTTTCATAAAAATTTCTGTTAGCAGGAGACGGTGTTGCCGAGCGATTGCCTCTCCCAGGATCACTTTGCAATCTTTTACCCGAGGCTTCATGAAACTGGCTACCAAATGGTAGTCAATCTGAGTTTCATCTCCACCACTGCTGTAAGTGATCAGGTGTCGGCTTTGTTTGATGAACATGGTATTTAACACGATAAGACCGTGTGATTTGCACATGCTTAGGATGTCTTCACCATAAAGGTTCCTGGTGCCATATCCTAGTCCTCCATGGCAGTCTTCATAGTCTTCGTTTGATTTCCCGACATGTCCATTCAAATCTCCTCCAACAAACAGAAATTCTTCCTTTGGGATGTTCTTAAGGAGATTGTGGAAATCTAGCCAAAATGCATCTTTATCTCTCTGATTGTACCCATCGTGGGGAGCATATGCACTGACAATATTCCACACCTCTCCTTGTATTACTAGTTTGAGAGACATCAAACGGTCGTTGGACTTCGCAATGCTCAAGACGTTTTCAAGTAGCTCTGCCGCAAGGATGATACCGGTTCCGTTCTTAGACTTTTCCGTTCCGTAGTAGAACATGTTGTAATCTTTTGTCCTAACGTCCAAGAAACGCGCCCGATTCCCGGTGTTTTTCCTTTTCGTCTCTTGGACACACAAGATGTCCACGCGCCTTCTATTCATCATCTCTTCCAGCTCGTAACTTCGACCGGTCATGCTTCCAACGTTCCAACTCGCGACCCTCAAATTGCGTCCAAACTGTTTCATTATTTTGCTAGCCCCCGGAATCCGTATAGCTCTGACCCGAACATTTCTACTCGGTCCAGGATCAGTACCATGCACAGCAGTGGTAGTGCCTGGCGGGGTAGTGCCTTTCCTTTTTGCAAGTATTACCATAATGATACAGTTTTGCAATACAATTTTTTGCACCATATTGCGATGGTGTCTGTTGTTTGACACGTGCATGCTCCTGTTTTAGTATTGTTTGATCTTTCTTTTATGACACCGGTGATCTCCAGTCGTGTCAACCCACGGACTCGCATGCACACTTGTGGGAGGGTTTGCCTTTTACGACAAGCGCTGGTTGTTGGGGGGCGCTGCAGTGATATTCTTAACCCGTCCCTGCACGGGGTTTTCATTGGAACGCAAGCGAATCGGCATGTTTCTCCAGGATCTGACAGTTCGGTTGAACCGTCTATCCTGGAACGATCAGCATCGCCAAAACACCAGCATGAGCTTTAGAAGAATCACCCAAAAAAATTACTCCACCAAGTGTTCCACCCTGGCTACCAGTGCGCGCATCCTTTAATCTTGTGTTTGTTGTGAACCAACAATGAGAGACACAAAAATGTCATGAAAAGACGTTCAATGTTCATATTTGCCACCGAAGGTAGGTATCTTTATTACTGGTAATTTTAATTCCCGAGTTCTCAATGTTTTATCTACTTCCACAGAACTTACCGGGATTCCTGTTGGGTTTTCTGATGGTGCCTTGGATGATTTTGCTGCTTCTGCTGCTTCTTTTACCGCTGCCGCCTTGGATGATGATGATGATGATGATTCCAGCTTGTCTAAGCAATCCATCAGTGCAGTCCGGTAATCCACATAAACGTTTTTTATTTTGTCGAAAAGGGAGGCTAACTCTTCCCGATTGACTTCTTCCTTCGATGATACAGCCTCGGCGTGGTATCCAGAACTGGATTAAAAATTATTTCCAGGATGGAAATCCGTGCGGTGATATAATTCCTCGTTCGCTCCGCCTCGGATCTTTTCTTGAAGTTCACCGCATCCTTCTGGATTTGCGCCAAAATGTCTTTCTGGAGCTTCTCCATAGCGCTCATTTCGCCGTACACACACAAAAAAAAAATCCGGGTAAGAATTCAGAAAACAACACAGACAAATTGTACTTACGTTGTTGTTCTATTTGCAGATGACTATCCTTTCACCAGCAGCGGTACTCCTAATCCTGCAACCGAACTTGCCGTTCGCAAGCAACGGTCCCACACAGCGGTCCACAAAACCTGTTGGAGCAGTACATGATACCGTTGACAGCGGTGTCTGGATTCCTGGTCTAGCGGCTAACCGTTCCACGGAGTTTTACAGCAAAAAAAAATGCACTGCTTCGTAAGTAGATTTCTTTTAGAAAACTTAAAAAAATGTCTAAAAACACTGAACTGAATTTTAGATACGTCGACGGGTTCCCCGTTTGGCACTTTCTAAACAAAGAAAAAAGTACAAAAATCCACAGTACATGCACCGTTTCCACTTGAGGCGCAGAAGGACCAATGTTCTGTGCGAAGCGGTTCTTACCTTGAAAGTTTAACAGCAAAAAAAATTCCAATTATTCACTTTCGAAAGTTGTAAAAGGCACCAAAAGGCCCAAAGTCCCCGCGGCGCCAATCAAATTAAATCAAAATGAATGGGCGAGGGAAGATAAAGAAAAGGTGGACGTCTTTGCGGTTCACCTGGAAGAAAGCTTTAAACCATACGATGGTCAAGTGGTTTACGACAACCGCAGTAGGCTGGATTTACCGTCTGTCGACTTGACGCCCACAAGTGCAACGCTATGGGAACTCACACATGAGATCGAGAATCTAAAACCTTAGAAATCTCCTGGTTATGATTTGATTACCGGAGAAATTCTCAAAGTCTTACATAGAAAAGCATTGATTAAGCTTCTCCATATTGTAAATGCTGCGCTCAGATTAAAACACGTGCCAAGCCAAAGGAAAGTTGCGGAAGTCATAATGGTTTTAAAACCAGGAAAACCGTAAAAAAATACAATCGTATAGACCAATTTCCCTTCTTCCAATCATATCGAAAATTTTCGAGAGGATATTATTAAGGCGTCACCAACCGGTTATAAAAGAAAATAATCTTATCCCTGACCACCAGTTTGGGTTCAGAAGCAAGCATTTGACGATTAACAAGGTGCATAGAATTACCGGCGTAATCGAGAAAGCACTTGAAGAAAAAAAGATTTGCCAAGCGCATTTCTTGACGTCCTGCAAGCCTTTGATAAGGTGTGGCATGATGGCTTGAAATCCAAACTACGGCAAGTTCTGTTTGTATGCTTATATGATATTCTAGAATCATAACTCGGGAATAGAGTCTTTCTCTTTCTTTTGCTTCTCTATTTGCTATATACTCGTGTTATACCGAACGAAGATGGCACTAGCCTTACTACGTTTGCCGATGACAACGCTATCCTAGCAGTAGGTAAAACAATCGAAAAAATGACTGCAAAATTGCAAAACGCACTGAATAATGTAAATGAATGAACGAGGGACTGGCGGATCGCCCTCAACGAATCTAAATCTGTTCACGTGAATTTCACTTACAAGAAAACTAATAACTTGCCAATTTTTCTAAACTCGGCCCGAATACCTTTTGCAAACGAGGCCAAATACCTTGGAATGACACTCGACGCAAGGCTAAAATGGAATTCGCACGTGAAAATGAAACGAAAAGAAGTCGAAATCAAATATAAAGAAATGTATTGGTTACTCGGAAAACATTCCAGCTCAGTACTGAGAACAAACTGCTTTTATACAAGCAAGTGCTAAAGCCGGTGTGGGCCTACGGTATACAAATTTGGGGTTGTACCAAGAAAACAAAAGTCAATATTTTTTTCAAGCTTTTCAAAATAAAGTGCTAAGAGAAATTGTCCAAGTACCGTGGTATTATAGAAACGAAGATATCCACAGGGATTTCGGAATTCCGACAATCGAAGCTGAAACTTGAAGCTTCGCGAGAAAGCATAGAAATCGACTAATCGAACATGTCAACAATACAGTCCTACAAATTTTGGATGAAAGCAATTTATTGCGCCGACTACAAAGGACGAAACCTTTCGACTTGGCGAGATAGTAGTTAGCCGCGTCTAGATTGCGGAATATGCAGTATCTTTCAGCGGAAAAAAACCTGCCAAACGTTTTTATTTCATGATAGAAAAATTGCTTGATAAGTTAATACTTAGTTACTAACAAATTTATATCGAAGGGTGGTGTTTCTTTTAGTCAGTAAGAATCTGGCACTACTATGAGCAGGCGCTTGCTATTCTCGTAGTGTCTATGGAAGATTTTTCACCTACCCCCGGAAAAAAAAAAACGTTCATCAATAATGTGGAGTATTTACCAGAAGATTCCAGAGAATTTATATACCACAGGGTTATCAGCAAGATACAGGGGGCAGCGTTGGAGAAAGTACAAATGTACATGTAAAAATGTACATTTCCTGTATAAGGAGTTAGAAAATTTATTAAATTTATTAAATAAGAAATGTAGCTTTGAACCACATATCTCATATAATCCGGAATTCAACGAAAAGCTAGTTCCTGATAAATTGAAAAACTGCTTAGATCCACATATATCTCCTCCTCCATGCTAGAAATATACAAAACTTTAGTGAAGCATATTCGTTGCTCATTCAATTAAATTTGATACCATTTGAGAATAAAATCTCAAATAATCCTATTCCTCACCGAAGAGCGACTCCTTTTAGAACGATTACACAACCACAGTTTAATTACAATATAATCGCAACAACAGCCAAAACCATAATTTCAGAAGAAATACCCGAGACCTAGGTCTCGAAAATAGTGCACATATTAGACAACATAATAACAATATATTAGGAAATCATGGACACAATAATAGCTTTGGTTTTAACCACAGTAACATCAATAGATATAATACAATAATGTTAGACCACATAATTCAGGACAAGTCAGGCAGAACCTCGAACCCATGGACGTTAATAACGTAGAAGAAAACTACCACGAAGAAGTAAATTTTCTCATGCCAGTGAATCAGAAGTTTTACACGTAGTAAAAGTCAAAATAAGCAACGAATATTTAAGGCTACTAGTAGATACTGGATCAACAACTAGCATCTTAGACGACAGAAAATGATAACAGTATAAAAGGCGCGACATAGAAACCCCCAACACCATGAATACCTTGCATAGTAAAATACAGGTAAAAAATAAGAAATAATAACAGAATTACCTATCGAATTTAATGAACCAGGTTCCACAATGTGTTGGAAACTTACCCGCATAAACAATATAAAGTTTGACGGAATTTTAGGCCAAAATATTCTAAAACCTATAAAAGCCCTTATAGACAACGGAAACGAATTTATTGAAATAAATAATAATAGAATCCCATCCGGGATAGATATTTCCACAAATTTGGATCCAAGTGAAAGTTGTCCGTATCTTTATGAAGAAATCAATCCAATGCAAGTAAACCATTTGAGCCTCGAAAATCTTATCCCAGAAGATTTAATTTCAGAAGAAAGAAAGGAATTAGAGAAATTTGTAAAATCCAATTCTGAAACTTTCTTCCAAGAAGGACAAATATGTCCACAACCACGCAAACTGTACATCGTATTGTTACAGAAAATAATCATCCCATCTTTTCAAAAATGTATCGCTACCCCAAAGTACATGAGGAAGAGATAAAGAAACAAGTAGATGAGCTGCTTAAGCAGAACATCATTAGAAACTCAATTTCCCCTTACAACTCCCCTGTCTGGGTCGTTCCAAAGAAAATGGACAACTCAGGTAAACAGAAATGGAGAATGGTGATAGATTATAGGAAGCTGAATGAAAGACAATCGAAGACAAACATCCCATACCTAACGTAGACGATATATTAGATAAACTTGAGAGGGTTGAATACTTTACCACCTTGGATTTAGCTAAAGGCTTTCGCCAAATTCACATGCATCCTAATGACATAGAAAAAACAGCCTTTTCTACACCACTTGGACATTATGAATACCTGAGAATGTCCGAATGTCTTTCTTTCTAAGATCAATATAATTGATCAAGATTATATTTAAGCATACGAGGATTTAAAGAATTCCCTACAAAACGAACCAATACTTCAATATCCCGATTACAGCAAAACATTCACTCTGACGACATATGCTAGCAACTATGCAATAGGCGCTGTACTTTTTCAAGAAGGACATCCAATCACGTACATATCAAGAACCCTCCATGAACATTAGAAAAATTATACTACAACAGAGAAGGAATTACTCGCCATTGTATGGTCATGCAAATAACTCAGACCATCACTCTATGGAAAACAGTTTATTATCAAAACTGATCATAAAGCACTTAAGTGGCTTCAAACGAAAAATCTGGGTAAAGATATAAGTCCCAAGTTACAAAGATGGATTTTTCAATTAGGCGAATACAATCAGCCTTATTGTAAGTTTCACCCGAACAGCATTCCACGTGAAAAAATTCACTTTACTCTTTTCCCCTATCATGAGTTTCGGGCGAAAATTTGTTCATCTTCGAAAAATTCCCCTTATTTCACGTGGAATATGACGCTATTCGCATGGAAAATGTTCACTTAATTTTTGTAGGCGAAAGAGAACAACAAAGCGGAAAATGTAAGTTGTTTGAAAGCAAAAAAGTGGAAATCAATTACACATAATTTTATTTCAGGAGCAAAACTCTAAAAACTCTAAATAAGCAACAAAGTGATATTTTGTTAAACAAAATTATTGAAAAACCGGATACCTATTGCTAGGGGATTTATAAAAGAAAATAGGGAAAAAGTGACAGTGGAGAAAACTTAGGTCGGAGCTAAACAGGGCGGGTCCACCAAGCAAAAGCGAAGCTGAATGGAAAAAAGTAAGAATTAAATGTTTTTTTTTTAAATGCACACAATTAAAAATAAATATTTAGATTTGGACAGATAAAACGATACGTACGTAAAAAAGCAGCGTTGAACAAAATGTACGAAAGAGGGACAGGAGGTGGACCAAACAGAACGCAAAAGTTCTCACCAACAGAAAAAGCCATATTTCAACTGATTGAAATAAATGAAGCCGTGTTTAATGTGTTAATTTGTTTAATGTTACTTTTAGCACCCACATTTGTTTCTCAACTTCTTTCTTTGCCTACTGTCAAAGCACCAGAATCTATGTTCGAAATGTCACAGCTGATTCGAAGTGAAATTTTGTTCACGTGAAATTCACAATAGCTAAAAAAAATTCGGGCGAACAAAAATTTCCACGTGAAATATTTTTCGGGTGAAACTCACAATAAGGCTGAATATGAAAATTGAATATTTAAAGGTACTTCAAACACCGTAGCAAACTTTCTTAGTCGCCCGATAAACGAAATCAATATGTTGGAGTCTGAAGGAGCAACGATCCATTCCCAACACGAAGAAGCGAATGGCCATTTCCCCATAAAGAAGACTTGTATAAACATATATAAGCAACAAATAATACTTACACTAGGCAATAAAATGAAACTAAAAATGTTCAATGAAAAACGCAAAATATTCATACGTATAGATAGATTCTTTGAAACATGAAGATATAGAAGAAAAATGAATACCTCTAATAGAAAACAAAGTAACAGGAATATATGTAAACCCTGAAGTAGGTGAAAGAGAATTCAACATATTGCAACAAAGTATGCGGAAATAAAATTCAATTTATAAAATGCTTGTTCTACGCAAAAGACCTGAACTCAGAGGAAGAAGCTGTCGAGCAAATAAAATTATACCATCAAAAAGAAACTTGTCACTCAGATATAGACGAAGATGTAGATAAAACGAAAACTTAAAAACAAAATATATTATACAAACCTTAGGGAATTAATTGACTCAGTAATAAACGCTTGCAACATATGCAAAATGGCTAAATATGATAAACAGCCTATCAAACCCATGTACCAAGTGACAGAGACACCCAAAGATATTATTGAGATTATTCATATAGACATATTCCTTATAGGAGGAGCAAAATTTATGACTTCAGTAGATAAACTCTCTAAACTAGCAACTAGTACTTATATACCTAACGTATCTTATGATACTCTAGAAGAACCTGTACTATCAAAAATATGCACTAAAGGTAAAATCGAGAAAATAGTAACAGACAACGAATTTAATGTACCTAGAATAATAGAACTATGCGAAAAATTAGGAATAGAATATTATTTTACAAAAGTCAGCTCACATAAAAGTTTTACATACATAGAACCATAGGAGACAAAAAACGCATTATATTATTGGAGGATAACATAAGGAAACCTACTATACACGAGATAAATACGTGTATTTACAAAGCCATATTATTCTATAACAGAAGTATTCAAAGTACAACCAATATGACCCCATACGATGCTCAATACACAACTTTTGACAAAACTGTACTCCAAGAGCGCGTGTTTAGAAGTAAAGATAACCTAATAGACAGGCTGAATAAACATAGAGAAGATTATGTAGAAACACGAGAAGAAGGAATGGTAAAAAAAAAACATTAGCATTACGATAAGCACCCAGAACGAATACAAAGACCCAGGAACAGTAAATTTTATAAGGAGGAAAATATTCCAAAAACTAATAGGCTTATGACCAGAGCAGAGAGAACGAGAAATCTAGTCAGTCAAAAGCCGCAAGTCAAACAGTAAACACTTAATAATTTCAATTGGTGTCCACGCTAAAATCAACTTAGAAAATATAGACAGTGAAAACGGGTGCACTATAATAAACCTAGAGCCAGTAGGCATGTCAATAAATACATTAATATTATCCATATGATAAAAATAGCCGAAATAAAAGTCATTTTGAATACATTAGAAGATAATATCGAAAGTTTAAACAATACATATACCTATACCAAAATGTGTTAACTTTCAAATACAATCTATAAAAATATAAAATACAATCTACCCGAAGTGAAATTCAAACCATCAGTGAACACAGACCGAAAAGAAGTTTGATAAATGTCGGAGGAGGAGTTCTGAAATTCATATTTCGGACAATGGATAACGAAGATCAAATTGAAATAGAAAACCAAATCTGAATTCTTACCGTAAATAATTACATGGCAGGGACACAGTTAAATAAACAAAAAATATCAACAACCAACTTCAGAATGAAATGAATCACATCAAAACTGGACTCGAAACAGAACAACAGGAAAGCCTAGGTTATGATCAAAAAAGTAATAAAGTGTCAATTATCTATAGAATTATAGTGTTAAGGTCGATTCACAGCTCAGCGACCTGCGTATGCGAATGAGCGAATATTCGCCAATTTTGACATTTCATTCACAGCTGCTTTTTATCTGGTCGCGGCAATCGGCGAATTTGAGTTGTCATTCATTTTATAACTAATTGCCTAAACGTGAAAAATGAATAAATATATAGCGTAGCTTTCAATCATAAGGTAATATCTTACCTTTCTTCGATAAATTCAACTACGTTCTTACCCATCAAGAAGAAAACAAAAGAATTGTGAGGTTAAACTCTCACGAATGTTTTGGTCGCGGGCATGTGGATTGCGTCCTACATGTGTGGAATGTGAATAAAAGTTGACAGTTCGCAAAAATCATTCGCTCATTCGCCGAAAAATCGGCGAATTGTTAATTTCTTCGCAGAAACGAATTAGGTACAATTCAACTTTTTATATATTAATCGATAGATAAATTAAGCTCCGTTCTTATGGAATAATAAAATTGCCAAGGGTGTGCTTATAAATGTGCTAAAAACTGGTTGTTCGCAGTTTGGGCATTCGCAGGCCGCTGAGCTGTGAATGGACGTTTAGGGATTGAAAATAAATTAAACAACCTGAAGAATCTGATAGAGAAAATTCAAACTAACATTCTATCCAGGATATTGGGTGTGATGGTAAAAAATATTTTGACCATAGAGGAAACATTAGAATTTGAGGTAGACTTTGAGAAATCCAGGAATATGAAAATTAATTCAGCATACTATAATCACGATAATATCATATTTATATTGTAGTTAAGATTCCTAAAGAAATCCTTTCCTTCCTCAAATCGTATATATTACCTATTCCAAACCATTTAAATGAGCAACTGCAGATAAAAGAAATTATATTGATCAATAGTAATAATACATTATATGATTAGGTGGGAAACAAAGAGTTAAAACATTTAAAACAATATAAGGGATGTAGGTATATCACAAACCTGTAAAAAGAATAAAAATACCGAGAACAATATTGTAAAAGAAATACAATAGAAAATGGTGACATGGTAATTGTAAAAGGTAAATGATGAATAAATAATACATGCGATGAAAGGCCATCAGTAAAAGTAGAAGGAAATATTCTGATATGTTTTGAAAATTGTAATATCAAATTCAAGAATGAAATCTTTGTAAATTATAAAGGAATAAGAAAACAACATTTGAGCATTGATACCAATATCTTGAAAATTCCTCTAACAAATGTACCATTAAAATTTTACAATAAAGAAATCCAAAATATAGACAATTTGGAGGAAATTCAAGAAATAACATATAGTCACTCGAAAAGAAACATTGTAATTAATACGAGTGTTAGTATTATCATGATCATTATAACAATTGTGATATATATTTTATATAAAAAATATAGACGTTGTAGTCTGACCCAGGACAGGGGAGTTATATTATGAGACCACACCCGAAGAACCGATAACTCTTTGCACAAACACATTGTCAGCCCAAAACACGCCAATGATCATAAATAGATATCCTTAATAGATAGGAAATTTCTATACGCACACATGTGGGACGAGAAAAGCAACCCAAGCGAACGTACATATGTATGTGCAACAAAAGAAGAAACGAACGCCACGCAGAATCAGAGAAACACATGCGGGATCAGAAAGACGACCCAAACAAGTATATGGACAACAGAGGAAGAAGAAAAGGACACCACGCAGAATCGGGACACATGCGGGACCGACGCAAACACATGGATAACAGAGGAACGAAAATGGACGCCACATAGAATCAGAAATCAATATAAAACCCTTGCAAAGGATAAAAGGGACAGTTGTGACAACAGAGTTAAGAGGTGTGTGCAGTACTCAGAAGAGAGGTTTTTTTATAAGTAAATTACAACTCAATGTTTTAAACTGATTAAGCTGTATTTAAGATTAATGAAAATAAATAAAGTTTTTTAACAAAACCAAATTGTTAGACTTAAAATTCGCGCTAAATAGAAAGACGATCAGAGAAAAATTTCCGTTGCCGCTTATCATATATTGTATTGAGTTTTGTGGAGGGGGTTTTTTATGTCGTTTTCCATTGGATTCACTCCCGATTTCACTCCTTTTTGATTCCAATGGAACATGTGAAATCGTCCTCTGCTTGCTTCTGCGTGTGTTGGTGAATGTCTTTTTTTTGTTTACATTTTTTACAGACAAACACAGCAAAAAATGGCTTATTTTTGCCAAATGGAAAAGGATAATAACAATCCTATCATGTTTTTTTAACATATTATCAATTTGTTAATTGCATCTATGTACAATTTGTCTCTATTAACTTGCCCCAACCGAGAAAATAAAATAAACAAAGGAATGTGTCTTGTACCATATGACTTTGACAAGTAGTCCGATGTAAGGGTTTATAGGTGTGAGTGCATTTTGAAAGCACTCCCAAATGAAATCCGGAACCGAAAAACACTCCCGGAACAGTACTCCAAACAGCCAATGGAACATGATTGGGAGTGCTTTTTCTGTGCAGAACACAAAAAGAGCACTCCTTTTGGCCCAATGGAAAACGACATTACTCTACTAGATTTAAGGGATGGTTTCCATCAAGTGGGAATGGACGAAGATTCCATTCAGTTAACTTCTTTCGAGACAGCAGATGAGCAGTACGAGTATGTACAAATGCCATTCAGGTTAAAGAACGCACCCGCCAATTTTCAGCAGTTCTTGCATGAAATATTCCGATACCTGATTGAGTCGGGCAGGATGATCATCTATCTGGATGAGCTGGAATATTTAGGGTATTTAGTGAATGCATCAAGCATTAAACCAATGGAAGCCCATATCCAGAATATTAAGCAGTACCCGACGCCGAAGAATCAGAGAGAGTTACAACGATGTATAAGCCTATTCTCGTATTTTATGCGATTTGTACTATCATTTTCCAAGATAGCAAAGAAGTTTCACCCGATGGCATACTTTTCTAAAACCGCCACCCCGGCAGAGTCTAGATATCATAGCTTCGAGCTATGTGACGTTTTCGCGTATACTTGGAGGTGTTACCTTTTAGGATTGTCGCTGATTGCAATTCGCTTACCCTCACCCTGAAAAAGAAGCAGGTGAATCCAAGGATTGCGAGGTGGGCGCACCGCACCGCAGTGGGGTGTCTGTGGGGCATGTTGATGCATTAAGCCGTTGTCACGTAGTTGCCGCCATTACCAAATTCAAGTAGCTCAGAGTCGGGATCCAGAAATAAAAAAAAATGGGAAAGGTTAAAAGTAGAGACATTCGAACATTATGACTTGCGGGGTAGATTGGTTTTTCGGAAAGCTGATGGGGCCGATGGTTGCTTTGCATACCTGCTAAAAAGAGAGACAATCTAATCAGGTCGGTCCATCCGAAAGTCGCACACCACAGGTAGTGCTTTAGGTAGGACTTTGTAGTGATTAAACATGTCGATACTTCTACCGGAATTAATAAGAAGTTTATTCAAAGATATCGGGGGCCATATGTAATTCACAAGGTGCTACCGAACGACCGTTATGTAGAAGAAACATCGATAATTGTCAGCTGACACAGTTACCATACGACAACGCTATTGAAACCGCGCGTATTAGAAAATGGGTCACCCCAGCGAAAGGCACCATAACGGCTAATATTAGAGAGTAACACTAACCTAGTTATAAGTTTTCATTTATCTAGTTAAGTTTTATATGTAAGAGGGACGCCCCATTGTAAGCATTGTTTGTGTATTATTGTCATGATCAAAGCCGATCATATGTCAGGTTGGCCGAGTTGTAATGTATAATGAAAATTCAAACCTTAACGTAAAGTGTCAGGGCGCCCTCCATAGTCAAGTAGGAAAATGTTGAATATTCGCGGCCATATTGGATTGGGCACGGCCATCTTAGATATATACTTCCGAGAGGGAGAAAGGACCAGTTTTGATTGGGAACCACCGAACTAGCAGAACATTCTATAATAAAATAAAAAAAAAACTCCTTTTTACATTTTAAGCTAAAGTCTTTCTATACTACCTAAACTGCGCTCAATGTAGATATTTTTACATCTAGGGTATAACTCAGTATGGAAATTGACCTGGGGTGTAAAAACTTCGGTTACAATAAAAAAAAATACCTAGGGGCAAAAGAGAAAAACAGAAAAGAAATCTTTCTTCACATTTTTACATAAAATTAAACAAACAAAAAAAACTTCAAATTTACCGAAGACAAACAGAAATAGAAAAAAAACAGGAATAGACGTGTGGCGAATTTAGGCGCATATGTTTCAATCGGCGCGTTACATATTTTCATTAGGCGTACGCCTAGGCGTAGAAGTAATTATGGTAGGTCGAGTTTCTATGATTAACAATAGAATCGTTATTGAAAATATAGGGCTTTTGGTGATTTCGACTTGGAGTGTTTCCATTAGATCAGTATTTTCCAATTTTAATTTTTGTTTATGGCTTCAAGGTATCGGCTTATGTCATAGCGATCCAATAATCGTGTCTTCCGATATGTTTGGATTAATCATGTTGGGTTGTTTTAGGTTGTTCTATCTATTGTTATGGTGGTTTCGAATGTTTCGTTGTTCACATCGTGCTTGCCGGAGATTAACCCATCGAACATTTTGCACTCTCGTCATTAATGGGTTAACGCAAACAAACTCTCTTTTACAATAACTTTGCGTATGCCCGAAAGCTTGGCATCGTTTGCATTGGGGTATTGAGTTTGAATTCTTTCGAAGTGGCTCGATCTTAACAACAATACCCTTTATTGATTTTATGTTTTATATTGTGGCGGCATCTTTCGGAAATGCAAGGTGCCTTACAACATTACATCAACCTCGTCGGCAAGAATGCCGATAATGGAAAAATAACATCGTCCTGACCTCGTCAGCAAGGATACGAAATTGAGAGGACTTTGAAAATAACGACGGAAAAAGACGGTGATTTTTGAGGAGACAGAATTCCTAGACTCGAGCGACGAGACCGACCCCGAAGCATTTTGAGTAGTTTAAAGAATTGTATTTCATTTTATCCAGTAAATAAAGAATAATTTTGTGACATCTGAGTCGCTTCAGTGGTAACCCGACGATTCTTAGACGAACAAGATACGTACAAATTTCAGTAGAAAGTGACTTGCGTAAAATTTTTCTTTGTTAGGATGAGTGAAGAGGAGCAGGGAAAAAACGATGTAGTAGCACAACAGCCTAGCGCTCCGCTGGCAATCAGTCACATAACAGTGCGTGTTCAACGCCGTATTCGACCACTGTAATTATCCACTGTAAAACGAAAGAATTCTACGGAATAAAAGATTACCGTCTGTGTTGTGACGTTATAAAATCTATTGTGTATTTTGCTCTCTTGATTAACCTTTTATATAAATGTAACATTTTATATGTCAATTTACAAGTGTGTGTATGTGTTGGGAAATTATTTTATACAATTCAAAAACATAGAAATTACTTTACACTTCAACAGTGACACACTTTGTGGTATTACCACATCAACTCGAACAGTGCGCTTACCACCGTTTATACCATCAGACCCAGAACTATGGTTTGCTATGGTCGAAGAGAATTTCGCTTGTACCAGGGTGACGGCTGACTCCACGAAATTCGGATATGTGACGGGAGTACTGGAACCGCGTTATGCTCTGGAGGTTCGCGATGTTATCGTCAAGAAGCCTGCGAAGGAAGCATACTTAAAACTGAAGACGGAGCTGATCAAATGTTTGAGTTCTTCACAAGAGGAGAAAACTCGCCGCTTGTTGGAGCTGGAGGAGATCGGCGATAGAAAACCTTCTCAGTTTTTGCGTCATTTGGAAGGCCTCGCTGGTGCAGCTGTTCCCGAGTCAATGCTTCGAACATTATGGTTAGCACGCCTTCCAGCTAACATGCAAACTATTCTCGCAACGAGCAAGGATCTCAGTTTCGAGAAAATTGCCGAACTAGCTGATTCCATCGCAGACATAACGTCACACCGTCCAATAGTCTCCGAAGCTACAACTACTGAAGAGAATCTATCGACACAGATGCGGCAACTGGCAGTAACGTTGCAGCAGGAGATCGCAACAATCCGTAAGCAGGTAGCTGAGTTGAAGAACAACCACATTCAGCGTAGTAAGTCTCGTTCCCGTTCAGGGTCCCGCAACCGATCCCAGTCGAATGGTTTGTGCTGGTATCATGCACGGTTCGGACAGGAAGCCAAGAAGTGCCGAACACCTTGCTCATTCAACCAGGCAAACTACAACGGCACTCGTTAAGAGCGGTAATTAACCAGTGCCCAACGAAAACTCACCGCATATTTGTAACCGACCGGGAGACCAGAACACAGTTTCTCATTGACGCAGGAGCTGACTTATACGTTTACCCTCGTTCTTATTTTCGCGGACATCGAGAGAAATCAGACTACGAACTTTCTGCAGCCAACGGAACAACAATCGCAACATTCGGCACGACTACGTTGACGCTTAACCTGGGACTTCGTCGAGATCTTACTTGGCAATTTGTCGTTGCCAATGTGTCAAAACCCATTATCGGTGTGGATTTCCTCGCACGCTACGATCTCCTGGTGAATGTGAAGAATAAGAAGCTGATCGACGCTAAAACGCTGCTTGCAACACAGGGGAAAGCAGTCACCATCAGTACGCCAAGCATCAAAATGGTCACTGGTTCGACACCTTTTCACGAACTGTTGGCGAAGTTTACGGACATCCCTCGACCCCATGGTGGCGCAGTAGAGAGGCTCAAACACCAGACGCAACACCACATTAAGACTACCCCCGGCCCACCAGTAACTCAGAAGCCGCGAAGGTTGGCTCCGGATAGACTGAAAGCAGCGAAGAAGGAGTTTGACGCCATGTTAAAGCTGGGAACCGCCAGACCGTCTCAAAGCTGTTGGTCATCACCGCTTCACATGGTACCTAAGCTAGGCGACGAGTGGAGGCCATGTGGGGATTATCGTGCCCTAAACGCTAGGACCGAGCCAGATAAATATCCCGTGCGACACCTGCAGGACTTCTCACAATCCCTCGCAGGTAAGAATATTTTTTCCACTATTGACTTGGTAAAGGCTTTTAACCAAATCCCAGTAGCGATTGATGAGATACCTATGACAGCCATAAGCACGCCCTTCGGAATGTTTGAGTTTCCGTTTATGAATTTTGGCCTTCGGAATGCAGCGCAAACATTCCCAAGGTTCGTCGACGGTATTCTCAGAAGTTTGAATTTTTGTTATGCGTACATTGACGATATTCTCGTAGCGTCATCGTCTCCTGAGGAACATTTAAACCATCTCGAGATCCTGTTTAAGCGTTTGCAAGATTATGGCGTCGTCGTGAATGCATCAAAATGTGTGTTCGGGAAATCATCAGTTAAGTTCCTCGGATACCTTGTCAGTGGCACCGGAACGCAGCCGCTACCGACCAAGGTCTAAATTATACGTGAATTTCCTCGCCCCGACACCATTCAGAAACTTCGACAATTTTTAGGAATGTTGAATTTCTTTAGGAGGTTCATTCCTAATGCTGCATCGATACAGTCTCCGTTACATGATCTTCTCCAAGGCGACGTAAAGGGGAAAACGCCAGTGCCCTGGACACCTGTAGCGGAAGCCGCTTTTAATTCCTGCAAAGATAGTTTGGCCCGAGCAGCTTTACTGGCTCATCCGAAAATAAATGCTCAACTAGCCGTATTCTGTGACGCTTCGGACTTCACAATAGGAGCATCTCTTCAACAACGTACCGACTCTGCGTGGGAACCTTTAGCTTTCTTTTCGAGAAAACTCAGTCCCACTGAAGGTAAGTACGCAGCGTATGATAGAGAATTACTCGCCATCTACGAATCGATAAAATATTTTCGCTTTATGATAGAAGCAAGAACATTTACCATCTACACCGACCACAAGCCTATCACTTACGTGTTTCGGAAGAAAGATAAGCAGTGCAGTCCTCGCCAGTTTCGCTATTTAGATTTCATCGGTCAATTTTCAATGGATATCCGGTATGTATCTGGGGAAGATAATATCGTCGCGGACACACTCTCACGCATCGAGGAAGTGGACGATGTCTTGGACCTGAAAGCACTAGCAGCTGGGCAAAAGACAGATGCCGAACTTCGTATGATAGTTGAGTCAACAACAACGTCTCTGCAAATGAAGCTTATAAGTAGGCCCGAAGCGGATGTTTCGATTTACCGCGATGTTTCAACAACTGCAGCCCGACTGTTCGTTCCTATACATGGATTGGCTCATCCAGGAGTGAAAGCTGCGGTCAGACTAGTAAAACAGCGTTATATCTGGCCATCGATCAAAAGAGATTGTCGGTTGTGGGCCCGGACTTGCGTCGAATGTCAACGTTCCAAGGTGGTTCGCCATGTATCCACAACGCCCGGAACATTCACGCCGCCGTCGAGGAGATTTGAGCATGTTCATATTGACATTGTGGTCATGCCGGTATCTGAGGGTTACAAGTACTGTCTTACCTGCGTCGATAGATTTTCTCGGTGGTCGGAAGCTATTCCCATCGAAGATCAGGAAGCCTCAACAGTTGCTCGCGCTTTCTATGCCAATTGGATCTCGCGTTTTGGAACGCCCTTGCGAGTTACCACCGATCAGGGACGGCAGTTCGAGTCGGTTTTGTTCAGGCAATTGAACTACCTAACAAGAACGACTCATCTTAAAACCACCGCTTACCACCCAGCAGCTAATGGGATGGTGGAAAGGTTTCACCGGCAGCTGAAGAATGCGATCAAGTGTCAAAACAACTCACGATGGAGTGAAATATTACCAACGGTTATGCTTGGAATTCGTGCAGCCTGGAAGGATGATTTGCAGTCAACAACGGCGGAGATGCTCTATGGTGAGCCACTGCGAGCAACGCGAGCAGATCCCGATCCTTCTACTTTTGTGGAGACGCTTCGACAACATGTACACGTCTTAAGTCCTACCAGCGGTACAAGACATGGACACAAAGCTACGTTTGTCTTCAAGGATCTGGCTACAACTCGACATGTGTTCGTTAGACACGATGGAACAAAAGCACCTCTACAGCAGCCATATGAGGGTCCCTTCGAGGTCGTATCAAGGTCAAACAAAACTATGGTAGTCAACATCAGAGGACGAAACGTTACCGTCTCTATCGACCGATTGAAGCCGGCGTATGTCTTAGCGGATCCGGACGAGGAGAATAATCCAAGGGAGACATATCCAGAATATACCACCACCTCTACGTGGGAGCCAGCAGCGACAGCAGAACCCGACACTCATCAGACGACGTCATCTCAGCCAGTCCAGAAAACTCGATCAGGAAGACACGTTCGCTTTCCTGACCGCTTATTGGATTAAGCTTACATCGTGCTCCACTGGTAGGGGGGTACTGTGGCGGCATCTTTCGGACATGCAAGGTGCCTTACAACATTACATCAACCTCGTCGGCAAGAATGCCGATAATGGAAAAATAACATCGTCCTGACCTCGTCAGCAAGGATACGAAATTGACAGGACTTTGAAAATAACGACGGAAAAAGACGGGGATTTTTGAGGAGACAGAATTCCTAGACTCGAGCGACGAGACCGACCCCGAAGCATTTTGAGTAGTTTAAAGAATTGTATTTCATTTTATCCAGTAAATAAAGAATAATTTTGTGACATCTGAGTCGCTTCAGTGGTAACCCGACGATTCTTGGACGAACAAGATACGTACAAATTTCAGTAGAAAGTGACTTGCGTAAAATTTTTCTTTGTTAGGATGAGTGAAGAGGAGCAGGGAAAAAACGATGTAGTAGCACAACAGCCTAGCGCTCCGCTGGCAATCAGTCACATAACAGTGCGTGTTCAACGCCGTATTCGACCACTGTAATTATCCACTGTAAAACGAAAGAATTCTACGGAATAAAAGATTACCGTCTGTGTTGTGACGTTATAAAATCTATTGTGTATTTTGCTCTCTTGATTAACCTTTTATATAAATGTAACATTTTATATGTCAATTTACAAGTGTGTGTATGTGTTGGGAAATTATTTTATACAATTCAAAAACATAGAAATTACTTTACACTTCAACAGTGACACACTTTGTGGTATTACCACATCAACTCGAACATTCTCCGCCCCCGGTGAACGAAGTTCTCAGCTTTTTAACGCCGACTAGTACGTCACAGGATGAAATCTCGCTTGCCCGTACTGCTTCCTCGATGACTCGAACGTAAGCGTAAGCTCCTACACGGAATTCCATATGCTGCCTCATATCGACCCTGGTGATAAATTTCATGTCTCACTTCGTCTCACATGTAAAGATATATATCATTAGTGAACATATAAAAAATGGAACATGGAAATTCTAATGAGGACAACGTAAACAAATGGACGACACAAAACAGAGACAAATATCACTGTCCCTGTCGTGCTACTGGTGAGTAATGTATCGATGCTCTTCTTCGCGGTTACTCCAATTTCAGTAATCATTGGGCATCCCTCCATTCACAGATCGTTGTTGCTGTGTAGTGTTGTTCGGTTCGGTGGTGTTTTTTTTTTTGGTTTTTATTAATTGTTGTGTCTGCTGTCGCCGATGGATCTCCGGATTGCAGGTAAGTGTTTTTAGATCCATATTTATAAGTTTATTTATTGCGATTACAGAATTTTCTGGGGTTTGTGTGTGTGTCTATTTCATTGGTTTTTCGCGGCGTGTGTATAGTTTTCGCGGTCGGTGTGTGCACGTGTGTGTAAGTGGTATAGGGTGGATCGACGCGCGCGATTTTCGTAATACCGATTGAGTTCCGTGATAGGATATTTTAAATTGATTTTTAGTTTAATGTGAGTTTTTAATGTGCAGTGCAATATAATAAAATTTGAATTATTTGATCTATTGATATGTGAAGTAAAGGTGAAGTTTCGTATGATTTTGCTATTGTTTTAAGTGTTTAAAATGGTGAATTAGTGGACTGTTATGGTGTTGTGTTGTGAAGAATTTTAAGATATTTATTTACAATGTTGTGTTGTGTAATGTTGATTTAAAATGGAGTTGGTTTAAAGTGTTGTGTTGTGTAATGTTGATAAAAGGCGAAATTAATTTAAAGTGTTGTGTTGTGTTGAGTTAAATAAGGATTGAAATTACTTGAGAGTGTTGTGTTGTGTTGTGTTGAGTTGAATTGAGTTTGTATTAAAATGTTGTATTGTAAATGAAAGTAAGTGTTGTGTTGAATTTTACTAAGTGTTTGTGTTGTGTTGTATTATGTATGAAATAAATATTTTTGTAGAACATGCTGTGTTGTTTGATTATTTGGGCGAATAGATGTAATTGTTTCATTCTGAATTTGTTGTGTGTTTTCGTATGGTTGGCAAATGTCTGCATTTTAAGTTGGTGCCGTATCTAGCGTTCGGTTGCTGGGTAGAGGACAGATTTTGGAGATTGGCCTTTTTAAGATGGTGTTGTTCGTTTTGAGCGTTACCAAGCGCACTAAATCGTCCGGTCCGGGGTGTAGGTCGGTGACGCGTGCTAGGCTCCATTTTAGTGGTGGTAGCCGTTCGTCCTTGATGAGGACGAGATCACCTTCCTGCACTTCCTGCACGTTGTTACAGCTTGGCCAGATATTCATTGCTCCACTGTTTCCAAAAAGACTGGTGAAGCGTTTGAACTCTCTTCCAACGGTCGATGTGGGAAATTTTGTCGAGTTGGTACTCTGGCTGAGGTGGAGCGAGCAACGGTTCTCCCACGAGGAAATGTCCAGGCGTGATGATTTCGAGGTCGTTGACATCGTCTGATTGGGGACACAAGGGCCTTGAGTTCAGGCACGCTTCTATTTGTGTAAGAAGGGTGTAGAGCTCCTCGAAAGTCAGACACTGGTTCCGGCCACACGTTTGAGATGGTACTTCACTGACTTCACTCCCGCTTCCCATAATCCACCGAAGTGAGGGGAAGCCGGTGGAATGAACCTCCATCTAGTTCCTTCGTTGGCCAACAGCTCTGCTACATTCTTCCAATCGACCTTTGCCTCTCTCAGCTGTCGCTGTAACTCGCCATCTCCTCCGACAAAATTTCTCCCACAATCACTGAAGAGTTCTCTGCACAGTCCCCTTCGCGCCACGAATCGACGAAACGTCGCCATAAATGCGTGGGTGGTCATGTCACCAACCAGTTCAATGTGGACTGCCTTTGTCGCCATACATATAAATATCGCGAAGTATCCTTTGAGGATTTTCGCGTTGCGCCCTTTCCAGGTCTTGACATCGATGGGGCCGGCGTAGTCCACTCCGGCAAATGTGAAAGGCCTAGAAATACTTGTTCTTGCGGTGGGGAGGTTGCCCATTAATTGCTGCAAAGGTTTTGCCCTGAACCTGTAGCAAATGGTACAGCCATGTATTGCCTTCTTTATAGCATTCTTCAAATTAAACATCCAATATCGTTGACGTATAAAGGTAATTACCTTTTGGTTCCCTCCGTGTAACGTTTTTTGATGAGCGTCGTGTATCACTAGCGTTGAAAACCGGTGATTGTATTTCAGCAATATGGGATGTTTTTTATTGAAAAGCAACTGTGCATTGGCCAACCTTCCCCCCACTCGCAATATGTTTTTCTCATCGCGAAATGGGTTGAGAGTGTTGTATCCTTTGGTGTTGTTTTCTCCGTCTTCCGCAAACATCTCCTGCTGAACAATGCTCACAATGCGTGTGAGCGCTTCCTCCAGTTCTTCTGGTGACAGAACCCCTGATACCCCCCTAAGTACTCCTGTGTTGCGTCGAAAACGTAAGCAATAGGCGACTAATCTTACTGCTCTGGATAAGGTGGGACACTTGACCAAGAGTTCGTTTACCAGACTATTACCCTTTTCTCGTAGCGTGGCGCAATGCACCTTAACTGCACGTGCTTCCTGCTGAGTTTCCAGACATGGCGGTTGTTCGGGGAATGGCGCATCCCATTGATGCCTTAAAAACGGTGGACCTTGCCACCACAACTCGTTCTGGATGATTTTGGATGGGAGGAGACCTCGAGATGCTAAATCCGCTGGGTTTAACTCTGATGGAATGTGCTTCCACAAGGCACTGCCAGTCAGTTTTTGCACCTGTGACACTCGGTTGCCGATGAACGTCTTCCATTTGGACGGTGGTGCCTTTATCCAGCAGAGCGTGATTACGGAATCGGTCCACGCCCAAACATCAACAGCTTCCAACTTCAGCACCTGTGTTGTCTCGTGTAGCAGCTTCGCCAGTAGAACTGCTCCGCATAGTTCCAGACGAGGCAAAGTGATGGTATCCAACGGGGCTACCTTAGTCTTGGACATCAGCAAGTTCATGTGCACCTGTTCGTCTTGGTCTTGGACACGCAAATAGACCGCTGCTGCGTACGCCTTCTCGGATGCATCGCTGAACCCGTGGATTTCAACCTTCCTGGTGTGTTTGTTGGTGTTTATCCACCGAGGAATCTCCAGCTTTCCCAGTGATGGCAAGTCGTCACGAAACGCGATCCATTCCTGCTGCAGATCTGACGGTATTGGTTTATCCCAATCTAGACCTCTCCCCCATAGTTGCTGCATGAGGATCTTCGCCTTGATCGTACATGGTGAAATCCAGCCCATTGGATCAAACAACTTAGAGATGGAAGACAAGATGGACCGCTTTGTAACATTATCGTCACAGAAACCTGTTACCTGGAACGAGAAGACATCTGCGTTTGGTTGCCACTTTATCCCTAAGGTTTTGATGCTGCTCTTGTCTTCAAATGGAATGAAGAAATTGAGTTCCCGATGCTCAGGCGGAATGTGTTGCAAAACCTCCTCCGAGTTACTCACGAACTTTCGGAGATGGAAACCAGCTGTGGCCAGGAGATCGCTTACAGCTTTTAGTTTGTGTTGGGCTTCCTGTACAGTGTCTCCCCCCGTAATGACATCGTCGACATAAGTTTCCTCTTTGATGATGGCTGTGGCGAGTGGAAATTTGGATGCCTCGTCGACTGCCAGCTTCTGTAGGACCCTGATGGCCAGGAACGGTGCTGATGCTGTCCCAAATGTTACCGTTTCCAGTCGATAAGTCTTCAACTCCTGGCTGGGATGATCTCTCCAGAAGATCAGCTGGTAGTTCGCATCAGGGACGCCGACTCGGATTTGACGGTACATCTTTTCCACATCACCAGTAAAGGTAAACTTATATTTACGCCACCTTAATATGATGTCAATTACGTTGGTCTGTACCTTAGGGCCCACCATCAACATGTTATTCAAGGAAGAGCCAAAAAGGGGTTTGCACGTTGCGTCGAAAACGACTCGCAACTTCGTGGTGGTACTGGATTCCTTGATGACGGCGTGATGGGGAATAAAAAAATGGTATGGAGTTTGAAGGATTTCATGTGACTGCTCCATTTCAGTCATGTGTCCTAGTTGGAGATACTCTGACATGCATTTTGAGTACTCTTTGTGTTGGGTTGGGTTGTTTTGAAGCCGCTTCTCTACCTGCATGAACCGTCTGACCGCACCTTCCCGTGTTGGTCCCATACTGGGATATTTGCCGCCTTTGAATGGCAGACAGACTTGGTATCGGCCATCAGGTAAGCGCTTCGTGTGTTGGTTGAAGTGTTCCTCACAGATTTTATCCTCTTCTTCTTCTGTTTTTTCGTAGGGCTCCTCTTCTATCTCCCAGAACTTCCGAAGAGTCGCATCGAGATCCAGCTGGGTGACAAAGCTGTGTACCTTGCGCGGTGTTTCCAACGGCACCTTGCCTAACAGGATCCAGCCTAATCGTGTCTTTTGTGCTATTGGTCCTAAGCACTCAGATCCTCTCACCACGTCTCCCAGGATGATGTCAGGATAGACTTCGCTACCAAGGAGCAGGTCTACCTTCGCCGGTAGATGGAACGTTGGATCAGCCAGCTGCAACCCGTTAAGGTAAGGCCATTTGTCGACGTTAATTTTGTGGGCCGAAAGAAGCCCAGTCAGGGATTTAAAAACTAGCGCTCGCATTTGGCCTGCGAAGTTGGAGGTCACAGATCGGATCTCCAGATCGACGATCTTTTCTGTAGCTCCACTGCTGACCCTCCCCAACCCATTAATTTCGACAAATGTCCTCTTGGCTTTTAGACTTAACCTTTGCACCGCTGTTTCCGTGATAAATGATGCCTCTGATCCTGGATCGATCAAGGCCCGTAAGGTTAAAGAACCTCCACCCGTCGACCCTACTCTCACTAAGGCTGTGGCTAGCAAGACTTTGGCATCTGTATGAAGGTGGAGTGTGTTGACGTTAGGATGATTTGCGGATGAGTGTGAGCTCTGCGAAGGTTGGAACTCTGCAGCAGTGGGGCTAATTGTTGAAACTTGATACGTGTGGCTGTGAGTGTGTGGATGTGTGTTGGCGAATTGGGTCGAACTTCGTTGAACGGTGTTGGGTTGTGTTGGTGTGGTGTGTGGCGCTGGTGTTACGGACTGGTGTTGGTACGGGTTGTGGGAATTGTCATGCAGCAATGAGTGGTGGCGCTGTTTGCAATAATAGCAACACTTTGGGCTTGGGCACCTCTGCTTGAAGTGGCTGTATGCAAGACAATTCTCACAGACCTTCACATCGTAGACGGTGTGTCTCCGTTGGCCAACGTCCATTTACAAAAACATTTTGCAATCCCGTAACGCGTGTTGACCATTATGACACACTCGACAGCTCACATCTCGACTCGGCACATCTCTGGCATGGAAGACTTGAGTTACCTTTCCTTTGCTAGAACTTGCGGGAGTTGTCTGCTGCTCGACCGCTTCTAAAGCCCTGAACCGCGTTCGTAGGAACTCAAAAAACTCTTCCAGCTTTGGTAACTCCTTCTTACTGCCTAGTTTTTCTTCCCACAGCTGCTGAGTGACCTTCGCGATTTTCTGCAGCATCACGAAAATCATAATCGTGTCCCACTGATCAACCGGAACCCCTAAATTGGCTAGCGAGTGGAAAATTTCCTGCGATGTATCCAGGATGCGCTTGATGTTTGCTGCTGACTCGGTGTTGAATGGGGGCCGACCGAAGAACAAGTTAAGCTGCGTGTTGACTAACACCCTCTTATGGTCGTAGCGCTCCACCAGTATTTCCCAAGCCTTCTGGTAATTAGCCTTGTCGATGGCTAAGTGCTGCAGTAACCTTTCCGCTTCACCCTCAACGCTGGACTTGAGGTAGTGCAACTTCTTTACTTCGGAGAGGCCACTGTTGGTGTGCACGAGGCTGAGGAACATGTCATGAAATGACCTCCATGTTTCGTAACCGCCGGAAAAACTGGGCAAATTGATTTTTGGGAGCCTGACAGCGTCCTGCCTATGACTTTCCGGCTGTGCCGCCGATGAAGAAGACGTCGATCCTTTTGCTACTTTAGGAGCTTCCTTGGGCCTCAATTTGTCGATTGCATCCATCACGGCTTTCCTGTAGTCGACAGATCTCCAAAATGTCCTCATATGCCTGCGCTAATGCCTTCCTATCAACACCCTCCTCAATTTTTCCGGCGCCTACAATCTCCTCATTGTATTTCTCAGCCAGTTGCATGGACCTCTCGATCATGTCCAAACGCGTTTGCAGATAATTAATTTTCTTCAGCCTACTCGCATCAGCCTTGCCGAAATTTTCGAAGTCTTGCTTAAAACGCATGCCATTTTACTTTGTGTTATATATATCTTTGCTCTTTTATACAGAAAAAACAGATGCTAAATCTACTGGACTTACTTGTGTCCGGTACTTTGGGGTTCCTCAAGTTGAAAATGGATGGACTGGGTGCTCCTCTGACTTCCTTGGTGATGCACTTCCTGATGAAAATTGCTGTGTATCGAAGAAATGGATTTTCACGACGCGGGAAAATGTATTTTTATAATTTTTATTTATTTTTTTAAATTAATTCTGGGTTGCACATATGCCGTTTATGCCGACACACACGTTTGTAAAACAACAAAAAAAATAATGTTTAAAAATACACCGCGTATAGAAATTTAATTTTTCAAAATTTGTAAATTTTTTTTTTTTTTAAGAGTGTACCACACTATTGTTACACCACACACTATTGTTTACTTTTTGTTTTTATTGTTTGTAATGTAATTTACGGCTCGATTGGACCAAAATGTTCAACGCCGTATTCGACCACTGTAATTATCCACTGTAAAACGAAAGAATTCTACGGAATAAAAGATTACCGTCTGTGTTGTGACGTTATAAAATCTATTGTGTATTTTGCTCTCTTGATTAACCTTTTATATAAATGTAACATTTTATATGTCAATTTACAAGTGTGTGTATGTGTTGGGAAATTATTTTATACAATTCAAAAACATAGAAATTACTTTACACTTCAACAGTGACACACTTTGTGGTATTACCACATCAACTCGAACAGTGCGCTTACCACCGTTTATACCATCAGACCCAGAACTATGGTTTGCTATGGTCGAAGAGAATTTCGCTTGTACCAGGGTGACGGCTGACTCCACGAAATTCGGATATGTGACGGGAGTACTGGAACCGCGTTATGCTCTGGAGGTTCGCGATGTTATCGTCAAGAAGCCTGCGAAGGAAGCATACTTAAAACTGAAGACGGAGCTGATCAAACGTTTGAGTTCTTCACAAGAGGAGAAAACTCGCCGCTTGTTGGAGCTGGAGGAGATCGGCGATAGAAAACCTTCTCAGTTTTTGCGTCATTTGGAAGGCCTCGCTGGTGCAGCTGTTCCCGAGTCAATGCTTCGAACATTATGGTTAGCACGCCTTCCAGCTAACATGCAAACTATTCTCGCAACGAGCAAGGATCTCAGTTTCGAGAAAATTGCCGAACTAGCTGATTCCATCGCAGACATAACGTCACACCGTCCAATAGTCTCCGAAGCTACAACTACTGAAGAGAATCTATCGACACAGATGCGGCAACTGGCAGTAACGTTGCAGCAGGAGATCGCAACAATCCGTAAGCAGGTAGCTGAGTTGAAGAACAACCACATTCAGCGTAGTAAGTCTCGTTCCCGTTCAGGGTCCCGCAACCGATCCCAGTCGAATGGTTTGTGCTGGTATCATGCACGGTTCGGACAGGAAGCCAAGAAGTGCCGAACACCTTGCTCATTCAACCAGGCAAACTACAACGGCACTCGTTAAGAGCGGTAATTAACCAGTGCCCAACGAAAACTCACCGCATATTTGTAACCGACCGGGAGACCAGAACACAGTTTCTCATTGACGCAGGAGCTGACTTATACGTTTACCCTCGTTCTTATTTTCGCGGACATCGAGAGAAATCAGACTACGAACTTTCTGCAGCCAACGGAACAACAATCGCAACATTCGGCACGACTACGTTGACGCTTAACCTGGGACTTCGTCGAGATCTTACTTGGCAATTTGTCGTTGCCAATGTGTCAAAACCCATTATCGGTGTGGATTTCCTCGCACGCTACGATCTCCTGGTGAATGTGAAGAATAAGAAGCTGATCGACGCTAAAACGCTGCTTGCAACACAGGGGAAAGCAGTCACCATCAGTACGCCAAGCATCAAAATGGTCACTGGTTCGACACCTTTTCACGAACTGTTGGCGAAGTTTACGGACATCCCTCGACCCCATGGTGGCGCAGTAGAGAGGCTCAAACACCAGACGCAACACCACATTAAGACTACCCCCGGCCCACCAGTAACTCAGAAGCCGCGAAGGTTGGCTCCGGATAGACTGAAAGCAGCGAAGAAGGAGTTTGACGCCATGTTAAAGCTGGGAACCGCCAGACCGTCTCAAAGCTGTTGGTCATCACCGCTTCACATGGTACCTAAGCTAGGCGACGAGTGGAGGCCATGTGGGGATTATCGTGCCCTAAACGCTAGGACCGAGCCAGATAAATATCCCGTGCGACACCTGCAGGACTTCTCACAATCCCTCGCAGGTAAGAATATTTTTTCCACTATTGACTTGGTAAAGGCTTTTAACCAAATCCCAGTAGCGATTGATGAGATACCTATGACAGCCATAAGCACGCCCTTCGGAATGTTTGAGTTTCCGTTTATGAATTTTGGCCTTCGGAATGCAGCGCAAACATTCCCAAGGTTCGTCGACGGTATTCTCAGAAGTTTGAATTTTTGTTATGCGTACATTGACGATATTCTCGTAGCGTCATCGTCTCCTGAGGAACATTTAAACCATCTCGAGATCCTGTTTAAGCGTTTGCAAGATTATGGCGTCGTCGTGAATGCACCAAAATGTGTGTTCGGGAAATCATCAGTTAAGTTCCTCGGATACCTTGTCAGTGGCACCGGAACGCAGCCGCTACCGACCAAGGTCTAAATTATACGTGAATTTCCTCGCCCCGACACCATTCAGAAACTTCGACAATTTTTAGGAATGTTGAATTTCTTTAGGAGGTTCATTCCTAATGCTGCATCGATACAGTCTCCGTTACATGATCTTCTCCAAGGCGACGTAAAGGGGAAAACGCCAGTGCCCTGGACACCTGTAGCGGAAGCCGCTTTTAATTCCTGCAAAGATAGTTTGGCCCGAGCAGCTTTACTGGCTCATCCGAAAATAAATGCTCAACTAGCCGTATTCTGTGACGCTTCGGACTTCACAATAGGAGCATCTCTTCAACAACGTACCGACTCTGCGTGGGAACCTTTAGCTTTCTTTTCGAGAAAACTCAGTCCCACTGAAGGTAAGTACGCAGCGTATGATAGAGAATTACTCGCCATCTACGAATCGATAAAATATTTTCGCTTTATGATAGAAGCAAGAACATTTACCATCTACACCGACCACAAGCCTATCACTTACGTGTTTCGGAAGAAAGATAAGCAGTGCAGTCCTCGCCAGTTTCGCTATTTAGATTTCATCGGTCAATTTTCAATGGATATCCGGTATGTATCTGGGGAAGATAATATCGTCGCGGACACACTCTCACGCATCGAGGAAGTGGACGATGTCTTGGACCTGAAAGCACTAGCAGCTGGGCAAAAGACAGATGCCGAACTTCGTATGATAGTTGAGTCAACAACAACGTCTCTGCAAATGAAGCTTATAAGTAGGCCCGAAGCGGATGTTTCGATTTACCGCGATGTTTCAACAACTGCAGCCCGACTGTTCGTTCCTATACATGGATTGGCTCATCCAGGAGTGAAAGCTGCGGTCAGACTAGTAAAACAGCGTTATATCTGGCCATCGATCAAAAGAGATTGTCGGTTGTGGGCCCGGACTTGCGTCGAATGTCAACGTTCCAAGGTGGTTCGCCATGTATCCACAACGCCCGGAACATTCACGCCGCCGTCGAGGAGATTTGAGCATGTTCATATTGACATTGTGGTCATGCCGGTATCTGAGGGTTACAAGTACTGTCTTACCTGCGTCGATAGATTTTCTCGGTGGTCGGAAGCTATTCCCATCGAAGATCAGGAAGCCTCAACAGTTGCTCGCGCTTTCTATGCCAATTGGATCTCGCGTTTTGGAACGCCCTTGCGAGTTACCACCGATCAGGGACGGCAGTTCGAGTCGGTTTTGTTCAGGCAATTGAACTACCTAACAAGAACGACTCATCTTAAAACCACCGCTTACCACCCAGCAGCTAATGGGATGGTGGAAAGGTTTCACCGGCAGCTGAAGAATGCGATCAAGTGTCAAAACAACTCACGATGGAGTGAAATATTACCAACGGTTATGCTTGGAATTCATGCAGCCTGGAAGGATGATTTGCAGTCAACAACGGCGGAGATGCTCTATGGTGAGCCACTGCGAGCAACGCGAGCAGATCCCGATCCTTCTACTTTTGTGGAGACGCTTCGACAACATGTACACGTCTTAAGTCCTACCAGCGGTACAAGACATGGACACAAAGCTACGTTTGTCTTCAAGGATCTGGCTACAACTCGACATGTGTTCGTTAGACACGATGGAACAAAAGCACCTCTACAGCAGCCATATGAGGGTCCCTTCGAGGTCGTATCAAGGTCAAACAAAACTATGGT